>JASDDO010000019.1:351865588-353115588 GCA_030015575.1 Agapanthus africanus
ATGATGTGTGAGTGAAATCTCCGCTTGTAAAGGATTCGAGAGAATTGGTAGATCAAGTGATGATAAAATCCTAATACCAATCTTAAGTCTTATGAGATTTGTAAACTCTAGAAAAAAGAATCATCAATGACCTAATTTGGAGCGAGATCGCATTCTTGATTATTTCGTTGCAAACTAGGGATTAAATGATCGATGATTCTCTTTGCTAAAGGTTAGATCCGAATGATGATCAATGAAAAGACAAGGGATAAAGAAGGAGAAACCCTAGTTTCTTCAATAGATCCATAATCTTCATTCATCACCATCGATCTAGCTACAATTTATCAATAGATAAGATTAGTCATTATTATATTCATCGTTGTTACTAATTTGATCGAATCCTACAAGCTTTTCTACATTCTCTTGATAACCGATATTGATCTTGGATATATTCTTAATCTTTCTTAAATTCTTGAATGTTTTCTTGATTTTCTTGAAATGACAACTCAATTAAATCATGAATCTCTTTCTTGAATTTTTCTTTACTATTTTCTTTCAATTCATCTAAAACAAGATCGATCAAATACACGAATCTCAGTGGACGACCCGTGCTCACTAACGATCGCTTCAAACGACACCGTTATTGATTGCGGTTTACAAAATTCTTTGATTGTGAACACTTTACATTTTACTAAACAACATCGAGAATTTGGATCAATCACCAACGCTCAACAACAATCGAGTGACCCAAAGCCAGTGGCTCGCCAAAACAACAGACCGCGAACCCTCGAAGAGAAGTTGAGACGTCCTTACTCATTTCCCCGAGATAAAATGAGGAGATTGTTCGAGCTAGCAGTGCGCAACAGACTCATCACTCTGCCGGATCCAAGACGCCCGCTGCAATCGGGCGACGTCAACAATCTCAATTACTGCCCCTACCGCTGAATAGTGGGCCTCCCAATCGAAGATTGCTACGTCTTCAAAAACTGGGTTGAAGACCTGTACCAACAGGGCAAGCTCGAGCTGTCCGAAAACTGGAAGGTAAACCCGCCGCAGCAGCACACTCCTAAGAAGGTGGACACGCCGGGGGCATCATGATCATTTATAGAAGAAGCTCTGTGGGAAGTTGTCCTCTCGGCGAAAACTAAAAGATTGCTGAAGGATCTTCAAGCATGTCCGACGATTAGGTGGAAAAGCCCACTGGAGCCTGAAATTATTGAAGGAATGCTGAAACCGCGCCCAACGCCAAAAGTTGGTAACGATGGACAAAACCGCCAGGCCAAGCCTCCGAAGTCTTCAAAGAAAAAGAAGAAGGCCAAGATGTACGTGCAGCTTGGCGGCAATCGTACGTGTCTGCAGAAATACATCGATGCACTGGAGGAATACAACCAAGAGGCACGGACCCCAGTCACACTGGAAGAGTTCTTCAAACATGTTCTTGAGGACAGAAACAGTGACATTGATAAAGGAGATGATTCTTCGGAAGAACCCGAGGATTATGTAGCGAGTTGCCACATCATCTCTCACTCATCGATAAATGGCAAAGAGGCTCCTGACGTAGAGAAACTGGGGGCAGATCCAGAACCAAAACCCATGGAACCGTCGGATGACCTCATCGATAAGCTGCTGAACGAAGCTCTTCAAAAGAGCAAAGCTGATCGAGAACGTGAAGAGGCCATTTACGAAAAGGCCAAGCATCGCTGTGAGGCAAAAAAATCTCCGGTGATGAGAAGCCATAAAGTACCTCAACCAGATCGAAGCGCCCCTACCACAGCAAGAGTAGAATCAAGATAAGGAAGCAGTTCGCCAAAGCTCTATCAATGGGAATGAAGCTGCCACCTTTCGAAGGAAATACTCCCGGGAGTACGTGCCTTGACGAAGCGAACATACATCCGAACTACTGCTTGTACCATCGGAGGGTCACACACCCTACCGAAGAGTGCAATGCCTTCAAAAAATGGTGGCAGGGATACGTTGCCCATCGACAACACTTTAAGCGGATGAAGCGTGATGCTCTTCGGAAACAGAGAATCACGGCAGATGAGCATGAAGAAGCTGCTGGCAATTGTCATGTGGTTGATGCCATTTTGAAAAAAGGGAAATCTCAAGTTCTTACCTTCGAGAGCGATTCTGATGAAGAAATAGCCCTCGACCATCTTTTCAAGGAATCCACCTCTAAAAAAGAAGAAGAGATGAGGAACTGTGAGAACATTCAGCTGCGTTACCATACGTTGCCTGAAAAGAATCTCGGACCCTCAAACAAAAGTTCGTGCAAAAGAGACAAAGGGAAGAAAAAAGTCCCTGAGGAGATTGCTCTCGTTGGTAGAGTCGTCAAAGAGCTCACAGCCAAGGACCCGCCTAAGAAGAACAAGGTAGATTACAATGTCCTGGCACATTTGAGGAGGATATCCTCACAATTGAGTATTTTGGATGCCCTTCTCCTATCTAAAGAGGCACGAGATTCCCTGATCAAGGCGTTACAAGAGCCCGACCAGTTTCAAGCCTTCCTTGCAGAATTAAAGATGAAAGACGGGCTGGAAGAAGTCCACACGGCTGACATCACCTTCAGCCATGAAGACCTCCTTCTTGGAACGTATGAGCACAACCGTCCGTTGTATGTAACCGGGTATTATCACGATATCAAGATAGGGAAGATCCTGGTTGACAACGGGTCCTCCATCAACCTTCTTAATGTGAGAGTGTTGAAGGAGATCTGCATGAACGTTCAACACCTGGCACGGGACAAAATTTCTATCTCTGGGTTCGACTTGCAATCGTCACAAACGCTCGGGTCTGTAGTATTGACATTATGCTTCGGTCTGCTCGTCACTGACATCAAGTTCCATGTTATTGACGCCAAAACTTGCTACAATGCTTTGCTCGGCAGGCCTTGGTTACATGAGTACAACATCATTCCTTCTACACAACACCAGTGTATGAAGTACTTCAAGGACGGCCATGAGTACACAGTTACAGGGGAGCTGAACCCATTCTCCGTAAATGAAGTCCGCAAATATGAAGACGCCAAGTACTTCTTACCAGACTTCGAAGACATGGAAAGATGTTGCAAACCGGAGAATAAACAAAAAGCTATCGCCACTATCCCGATCTTTGGGAGCGATACCGAGGAGGACGAAGAGATGGTCTACTCAGGAAAACCCCAAGGTAATAGGCCAGGACCATCTACTCTTATGCTGGTCTTTGGCAGTGACTCTAAGGACGAGGCCAACGCAGTGTTCTCCATCCGCCTGTCAATACAGACCTTTGCTGGATCTGACCAGAGTTTACAAATTACTATGGTTCCGCAGCGGCATTACAAAGAACTTGATGCACTTGATGCGTACAGCGTGCAAGAGCTGCAAACCTTCTACGTCCCTCCTAAGCAAAAAGGTGAGAAGGCGATCCTTTTCTATCGTTCCACGGAGACCAAGGTGGAGAAAGAAGTATGGCACGGTGCTGAACCTGTGCTCGACAGACTTCAACTAATCCGTCTTCCCAGATACTACGCAGAGGGACTGAAAAGGCTATTGAAATGCCAAGGCATACCTTTCAAACAGACTACTCGACAAGCCCAGTTCTGTTACAAGATTTGGGACGTTCCAGGAACTCAGTGGAAGATGCCCAACGGAAGAATGGAGGAGACTGACCTTGGATACATTTGGTCCAAGAAACGGGAGTGATTCCATGGCTGCCATGTCATAAATAACTCCGGTGGAGAAACGAATGCATTTCCGAATAGTGTTGATGTCGAACCAGAGCGAGATCCCTCCGTGAGAATACCAAGCCCGTCATTCGAAGAACAGATTAACAAGCTGATAAGAGAAGCGGGTCAAAAGGTTTGGGATGACCATAGCCGTGAAATGGCCATTTACGAGAAAGCCAGGATGCAACGTCTCATTCAGCAGACTACGGAAGATAACGATGCCTCTTACCCCCAGCCCGCTATGCACTCTCGTGGAAAGAAAAAGGCCCGACGTAGAAGTAAAAGCAAGGTGAAGAACAGGGACTGCGTTCAAAAACAGCGAAGCGGATCCAA
Source organism: Agapanthus africanus (assembly GCA_030015575.1). Classification (NCBI taxonomy): domain Eukaryota; kingdom Viridiplantae; phylum Streptophyta; class Magnoliopsida; order Asparagales; family Amaryllidaceae; genus Agapanthus; species Agapanthus africanus. The sequence continues at coordinate 351,869,604 of JASDDO010000019.1, forward strand.
GAAGCCGCGCGAGCAAGAAAAAGTTAGCTGGAACCCATCTTTTATGAAAAATATGGGTCAGGAGTACTCTTTCCCTCAAGACAAGACAAGGAAAATATTCAACCTTGTCATGAAGTATCAAATGATGACGCTCCCGGAGTCTCAATACCCCAAGCAAATGAACGAGTTCCAACACCCGGATTATTGCTCCTAACACCAAATAATAGGATACCCTCTTGAAGACTGCTTCACCTTCAAAGACTGGGTTGAAGATCAGTATCAGCAAGGCATGTTTGCTCTATCCGACAGTTGGAGGGTAGTCCCGCCACCAAAGCATGAGCCGAAAGTGACCTACACTATGAGTGAAAGTCTAGATCGACATCGAACTTAGAAATGAGCTCATACCTGCCACATGATAACATTCTCAAAGGAGGGAGAGCATGAGAATGTGGACAATCTCTCCCAGTGCTTCGCAAATGAAGATAAGGACGAGATGATCTCAGAATTTCCATCGGCGCCAAAAGAGCTGGAAGATGGAATACACACCACAGCAGACAACCTGAGAAAAATCGACTTGGGGACGGCAAACAAGCCAAAGCCAACGTTCGTCAGTGAGCTGCTGTCTGAGAAACAGGTGGCCACGTTAAAGGACGTGCTTATGCAGTACAAAGACTGTTCACATGGAACTATTCCGAGATGCCAGGATTAGATCTAGAGATAGCTGTGCATAAACTGGCGATATCGCCCGACGTCAAGACAGTTAAACAGGCGCTAAGAAGAATGCGGCTCGAGCTTGAGATGAGCATCAATGCCGAAGTCAAGAAGCTAATCGACTTTGGCTTCATCCAAGAAGTTCAATACCCTGACTGGATTGCCAATATCGTTCCGTTAATGAAGAAAAATGGGACAGTCCGTATCTGCGTAGATTTTCGGGATCTCAACAAAGCTCGTCCGAAAAATGACTTCCCAGTGCCTGTTACCGAGCTGATGATCGATAACACATCCACCCATGAAGTCTTCTCCTTCATGGACGGATCCTCAGGGTACAACCAAATCAAGATGCATCCTGAAGACCAAAAGCACACTGCTTTCCGGACTCCGCTGGGCATATTCTTGTAACATTTTAGAAAAATAAAATATTATTTTTGGAAATTTAAATAATAAAAATAATGAATATTATGAATATTTAAATTGGATGATGATTTTTGGAGAGATTATGTGATTTAGGCAAATTATAAATTTTTATAAGTAATTATATACAAGTTATTTCTAAACTTGATTAACGTTCTCTAATCTTGCATTAAGTAAGATTATGCATCATGACATGCAAAAAAACTTGTTACATTTTATTCTACCATGATTTCTTTTTGTGCATGGTTTTATTTTATGTTTTTCAATTGTTTTACAAATGAGAAGAGAAGGATAAAGAAAAGGAAAAGAAAAGAAAAGAAAAGATTAGAATATGGAGGTATGGGCAAGAGAGAGAGGGTGAGGGGTCATCTTTAACCATGGCTATTCTCCTCCTTCATTTCTCTTCATCATTCTTCTCCCTTCTCATCTCCATGGCTGCCCTCCATCTTCCACCTCCTCTGCCTCCTCACTTCACCATCAAAAACACATCAAAACACCAAAATCCCTTCATTAAAAACATGCATAAGCTCACTACAAACATTTTTGACCAAGAAAGCAAGGATTTTGAGCACTTAGGGCAACTCAAGAAAATTCTTGAGTTGCCAAATGAGGTAATTCCTTCACACTTAGTATAGTATTTCATTCACTTAAGCATCCATACATGTTTAGAGTTTGTTTAGTGTAGTTCAGTGAGCTTAGAAAATTCCAAGATGGGGTTAGGGATTTATTTGAGTTGTGAAAGTGTTATTGATGTTTAGTTGAGGTTTTTAAACCTTGTAGTGCTGGTTTTATGGATCATACTCGAGGTAAAACCCCAAGGTCATGAACTGAAATTTGTCGATATCGGGTTTTTGTGGATTTAGTGATGGTATTTAGAGATCTGAGATGACCCAAGACCTTTGTAAATTAAGTTCCCATGACTATGAGACGAGCAGGAAACCTAGAAGCATCACCTGAAACCTGAGCCCCTATCCTTCAAGTATGGCCACAGATTAATTAGGTTTGGCCGCAAATTGTGGCCAAGTTGTGGTGAAAGTGTATGATTTTTGGTTTGGGGCATTGTTATCTGATATCTAGAGCAACCCCCTATGCAAAATTAGCTAATTTTACCTGATAGAAAATCTGGGATAGATTTCTCATATTGCTGAATTTATGTTTTCCGATCCTGAAAACTTGATTTTCTGTATTTGATTTGAAATCCGTCGTGTGGCGTTTGAACGTCAACGACTAGGGTTATTTGGTCGTGTTTTGCATGCGAGGCTATAGGTTTTAACCTATGAGCGAACCGTGTGCTGTATTGGTTTTCCGAACTCAATTTTAATAGCATTTGCGATTGTGTATTGATGTTGTAGGTACCTCCACGTGGATTCCGAGACGACGAAGCACTTCGACTTCGGCAAGCAAGGATCATGTGAGTAGATATATATCTACGGGGGAAGTCGGGTGGATGGCGTATAGCACCCCAGCAGTTTCGTAGTGTAGCACGCGAATGGGTTATGATATATATATATATATATATATATATATATATATATATATATATACGTATGTGTTTTATGAGATGTGCATACTTAGTAAGAAATGCTTAGGTGACTTTAGGTTAGTTTAGCGTAGTTGTAGGAAAGTGCTTATAGTGTAATTTCTTAGTCGCGAAACCGTAGAGTAAAGTTTTGCACACACGCATACACTTTTTTTACTTATGCGTATATGGGGATATATATATACACACACATATATATATATACATATATATATACATATATGTATGTGATTATGTATGTATATATATATATATATACATATACATGGATAATGAGGATAGTATATGGTACTTGGAGATGAGTCGATGTGATTGGGCTGGATGACACGAGATCGGTGATGTGACTTGGTTCGTACTATGAGATACGACATGATATTATAGAGGGTCTTTAGGCGATGTGTTTTCATACACACGCATATTTATATGTTGATGGTATCAGTATGTACTAGACTTTAGATCAGTACCCCTAATACAGGATATGATAATAAGGATACCAGATAAATAATGAGATAAATGAGATATTCAACCCGTACCCAGATTTAGGATGACGTACGATGGATTTACCATACGAGATATAATTATGATGATAGATCCGCACTCTTGACTCGAGAATGTCATATTATACATTGTATCATACGTGATACTATTGAGGCGGGATCACCGACTAGTAGATATAAATATCGACTCGGATTTAGGTGGTTTTCCTTACCCTTTCGATTAGTCTGTTAGTTTAGTCCTAGAGTTTACTTAGTAGATGTTAGACTGGGCTCGAGTCATACCTATTTCCAAAACTAACGAATCGTGAGTATTTTAAAGACAGGCCAAGGGATACTACGGATATTTCAAAGGGCGTACATTTTATTAAAAACACCGTAGCCCCTACTTTTCTAAACACACGATTCGTGTTATTTCAAATGTCAAAACTGTATGAATCATATATATAAATGTGTATTATTATATGTTGCGTTATTATTCATGCTCCGCATATTCTTGCTGTTCACATCGCATTGCATGCTTACTTGTGTTTTCATTGTTATTATTTAAATCATGCTGTCAGGACACCAGCACCATTACCGATGATGCGTATGCTCCACGCACACCTACTTGACGGCTCACACACATCATCATCGGTAATTCCCATATCACGCACACATTAGAAAACACTATTCATTGTGTAAATTGCTAGCTGATAGCTACGACATAGTACTAGTGCGCTTACTGTTATATGCCAGTTTAGTTATTGCATTCTTTCCTTGATATCCCATGCATTCATATATCCATTTGTCATGAAATATTATGGAGATTTATGCCAGTATTCACTGTCTATTGACATCGTGATTTTTGAGATTTCGGATTTTCATGAGATTTATGGATTTGGAGAAACCGCAAGGATTTTATAAACTGGTTATCATTTCTAAAGATAAAATTGTGGTTTTCTCATGTTATGATTTGAGATATGTCCACCATGAGTTTTCTCGGATCTTGAGCGATATCATACACCCGATTCGAGGAGGAGGAGGAACCATCTGTGGGTGCATGGTGGACCCGGTACGGTACCCCGGGGCAAGATGGTCGCAGATGATGGCGTTGAGCCTGGTAGGGGAGCACTACCGACCGGTTATTGTGACGCAGCGGATATCCGGAGGTATCCCGACGTAGTCTTGAGATTTGATGATATTGTAATACCCAGTTCCTTTTGTACGCCAATATCCTTATTTATATAAAGTGTTGTTTAAAAAAATTGTTTATTTATATTTATATTTATTTTATTGATTTTAAAACCCTAACCTATAATTTAACCGAAATAGTTTTCACTAAACAAATCTACCCAAAAACCTTAGCCCAAGCTGGCCCTACTCACTCTCTCTGACTCATTCTTTCTTCTTTCTATTTTTCCTAACCCTAAACCTCACTCATGCTCAGCCCAGCCCAATCTCTCTCTTTTCCACCTTCTCACTCTTTTCTTACCCAGGCCCACATGACCCAAACTCACTAACCCAAATCCCCAACACACATGGCCGGTTCCCCTATTTTCTCTTCTCCCAACAATTACTTTCTTTTTCAAATTCCTTCACAATCAAACCATATATCCCATCAAAACAATATTAATTTCCCTTTAATATTCCTGAACCCCAAAATTAAAACTCTCATCATCCCTCCCTTAACAGCCACTTTCTTTTTGGATTCCAAAAATCAAAACCAACATCTCCCCATTTAAACTAAATCAAATCTCCACATTAAACCCCCTTTAATTCTAATTAACCCTCATTTAAAATTCTCTCCCTCTCTGTTCACTACCCACGTCTCTCTCTGTCTATTACCACTCTCTCTCTCCTCTCGTACACACACACTCTCTCTCATCTCGTATTCTCTCTCCCTCCTCTTTTCTTACCGCCTCCGAGCTCGAACCCGAGCCCGCGCCCACGACCGAGCGTCGCGCTCGCCGCCGTCCCCTCACCGCCGGCATCCCCATCTCTCTGACTCCCTCCGACCTCGCCTCCACCAACCTTCGACGCCCTCACCTTCCTCTCTTTCCCCGACGACTCTCCCCTCTCGAACCCACAGCCTCGACCTCACCTGTACGTCGCCGTCGCCACCTCGCCGCCGCCGACTTCTCCCCTCGTCCCCCTCACACCCTCGACCTCCTCCCCCTCTACTTCTTTTCTCCTCTCCTCTGCGGACCACTGCACGATGAGAACCCCAGCACCCTAGCCTCTCCTGCACCCATCTCGCCGGCTCTCCTCCACCGCTCGTCCTCACCACCACCGCTTCACCCTCGTCTTCTTCCCCGACCACCACAACCCGACGCAAGAATCCCCAACCCTGCAACCTCATCGCTTCGCCCTTCACCGCCCCCGACCTCCTGCACCCGTCGACCACCATGCTGGAACTTCGCTGTCGCCACCTCGCCATTGTCGTCTTCGCCTCCACCTCCTCATCTCCGCCTCCACCTCCTCGTCTCCCTCTCTCCAACACCAGCGCACACAAGCCGCCACTGCCGAGCTCGAAGCCGCACCAAGCTCGAACCGAGGCCAAACTTCTGCGTTGCCGTGTCGTGCCTAGTCCGTGTATGCAATGTGTCGTACCATTCATCATCGTCCGCTGCTGTCATATCACCGATCGTCGTCAGGCAAATTTAAATACTTGCTTCATGCTATTATATTTTTATTTCGATTGTGATTCATTATTATTATAAATGTTCGATGCAAACCATAATCTGAAAATCCCCTTAAAATGACTGAATCTAAACGTAACAGTTAGCCCGAGTGATAACGAATACTGTATTAAGATTTGGATTGAAAATACGGATTTTAACAATGTAAAATGGCATCCCAATTGGTTACGTCAAATCTGAGAATCACCATACCCATCATGTCGTAAAATTTGTAGTTAATTAAATATAAATCTAATCATGGTGTTACAGAGCTCGTATCGAACCTAACTATATAACCTATAATCCTATATAATTAGTTATTGAATATTGCAAATTCATGACACTGAAAAATGAAGTGGAACGCAACTCTGGACTGCAGTCCGGGGCTGAGTTCATTTTGAATACCTGGACTTGGGAACACCTGTACACCACTTCTTTAAACTGAAAATGCGTGGATACCTATATGGTCGCGTAGATAATTTAGTCATCTAACATCTGAATCTGGTACCGTGTCGTTTCACCTTCGTTTGATATTTAATTCGTATTTTAGAATACCGTTGTGTCCTGCAGTTTTCTGCAGTGATAGTTTGTACACATTGATATTAAACTGAACATATCTTCCCGTATGCAGAGGATGTCATCGATCTGTCTAATAAGATGAAAACCTGACTGTTAAACCTAAATATTATCCAACTGTTGCGTCGCCTAATTATCAACCCAACTTGGAGTAAAATGTGTTACGAAACGGACTTCCACTTCAGAAATTGAATTTCCAGCAGTGAACACATAAAAAGAAATGACCATAACTAGCAAACCTGAAACCCGATGGACACGAAACCAATTTTTATGTATATATGATTAAATATACTGCCTACTCCTTTTATATCGTTTTGCTTAATTATGTACATGTGATTTTAAATGATTTTCCTAGTCCAATCGACACCGGTTGCTTATATGTTGTTAGCGGTACACTTACTATATCCCCACCATGTGCATGATTGTCATACTCGTGTAAATAGTGTTCATTAGTATCGATAACCTAGTGATCGTGTACATTACCAGTGATAAGTATTAGTGATTAGAGTGTGGCAAGTACGTTATTATATAAGTGTGATTGAATAGTGAAAGTGACACGTACTTGTACACACTTAGCGGAACCAGTTAATTATTGCATTGTCGACGCCTATGGCGCATATGTAAGTGTAACTATAATTGGTATGAGACGATTATGGAAGCACTTATATTAGTGTCATAGGTAAGGCGTCAAACACTGTCCATTTATCTTAGGTACCAGTCGAGACATACTTGATGGAGATTATGTCTCCAGTTCTCGCATAGACTTGTCATGGACCGACTAGTATTTGGGTTTATGGTCGGTATTTGATGTATACCGTGGGTGTGGGATGGTTTGAGTGTGAGTTCAACGGAATCTCGGGAGTCCCATTGCCGGCATATACAGTGATTCTGGGAGTCATATGGGTGATATTACTGACTATTAGTGAGCGTGATTCGGGCCCGTGTTCCCTTGCCCCTGGGCCCTACCCTTGGGTTGGGGATACTCCTGCGTGGTTGACTCTCACACTTGGACTGACGATAGGTTTAGCGACCTGGACAGTGAGACTTAGAGACTGATAGGGTTAGTGACATTGACATGCATTGCTTACTGATTTGATATACCTACTTTACTGTTTACTTGTACCGATTATTTCATGTGCATCATCATTCTATATTTACTGCTTCATGTTCATCATCATTGCACGTGTTTACTTTTGCATTATATATATTGCTATTGTGTCGCTCTGACGACCTGAGTATGCATGCTCAGAGTGAGAAGTGGACTTAGCTCGAATCAGCACCTGTCGTTCCTTGAGGATATTGCGGACATCTAGATCAGCGACATCAGCGCTATCTTTCCTTTGACTCAATCTAGTTAGTTTATATCTATTTTGATTTAGTGACTGCATTTCTCATTACCTGTGCATTGATTACTGATTACCAAGTAAAGCTAGAAGCCGAAAGTGTGACTACGGCAGGATGTTTTCCTCGACCGTAGAAGCATGGCTGGCCTTGTCAACCCCTTGTATTCTGTATTTTGGGATGCGAGGCCTGACATGGTTTTTGCTGGTATCAGAGAAGCCAGGTTTAGAACGGGATTACAGTTTCCGAGAAAGGCTTGACAATTTAAGTCGCCCATTCGGTCCAGATTGTAAACTTGTTATCCTTGACCCTTGATTCATATATTGTGTTCTGCTACATATTTTGATCCATCCGCTAGACTTTTGGGTGACTTAGTAGAGTTATGCGATTGTAATTATGAACTGCAGCATAGTTATAAGGAAGCACTCTTCTTGAGTGACTTGGAGCTCTACATTTGATTTCCGCTCGTTTGAGTTTCACCTCACCCGATATTCTTGTTTCGTTGGTCCATTCTATGTCTTATTCTGATTCTTATTCTCATCCTCAAATTTGTTGTTTCAGGACCATGGCTTCCAACGACTCTTCTTCCAACTCTACTCTCCAGAATCAGACCGTCGAGATTTTAAGTGTACTGCAAGGTTTGAAGGAAGCCGAGGAGCGAACGAACGATCTCTTAGCTGAAGGACAAAGAAGGCAAATGGCTCAAGTACCAGTAGGAGGCCCCAATCGTAGGGAAATCGCTGATAAACGAAAAGGCGGCGTGCAGATGAAGCGCTCATTTATTACTAAGCAACCGAAGCAGCGGAGAGCCCAACGTTGTAGTTATTGCAAGAGGCTAGGACACTTTCAGAGGGACTGTCGCCAGGCCAAAGGGTGAAGCTTGATTTGTGGATCCGACGAACATCTGGTCAATGGTTGCCCTAGGAGGAAGGAGCTGCAAGATGGAGATTCGGTAACGCCCTCCAAATCTGCCTGAGCGACTTGGTTGTTTTCGTACTTAAATTTCGAGAACGGCACGGACCCAGTACAAGATTCAGACCTGCCTTACGAGACTGCAGAGATTAAATACCGACGCGGAGTTATCACCAAAAAAAAAGGATAGTGTTACTCTATTTAGTAGCCCTTTTCTTTCGTTTTAAAATCTTGTATCCATTGAACTTCTTAGTTTGAATGCAATAAAAGTTGTGAATTGTGACTGCCTACTTTTGTTTGACTCACTATATTTAGAACTTAAAACTTAGTCGACATTATGGTTCATCACTGCACCCCGGACTCTCTTTTTGATTAGGTTGTATCTTGCCGCTGCCCCCATCTAAAATTGTCAAACTCACACTCTTTCTAAATTATATCTCTCTCTGAGGTTAAATCTGATTTCATCCTTTATCTTTATATCATTCTAGACATCCCAATTCCTCCTCACTTTTCTCCCATTCGGGTGTTTGCTCATGGAGTCGATCTTCAATATATATACCGAAATCCATTCTCCGACTAGTTTGTTGCACCTTACCAGTGTTATTTTTCCGTTGATATAATTATAATCAGTACGTTTACTATTTTAAAATTTTAGAGTTTTGCCTATTTATAATAAGATAGATTTCCATTATGTGTTAATAAGTATTTTTAGTTACTTTACTGAATTTCTTTACTATTTCTAAGTGCTAGAATCGTTTTTAATTACATTATATATTTTATTGTCTAGTGAATTTTCCATACTAATGCTTTTGTTGTTTTCGTTGCTATCTCGCTTATTCTTCATTTTATTTTTCGACACTTTTACCTTATACGTATTCTGAAGTTATTTTGTACTTGTTTAAATTGTAATCTCACCAAAGTACTTTTGCTTCTTAAGGCTTATCAGCCGATCACTCACTATTGTTTATTATTGTTTTTCCGTGTGTTGTATATATATAGTTTATCATTATAAATGGTTATGCCATTGCTTACTATGATTATTATTTTAGCTGCACTATTTCTTATATATATACGTGTGTGTGTGTGTGTATAAAATTATGATTTTTATCTTGCCGCTTTTACGTAAATCACTATACAGTAGTATTTGATTTTGTGGCTTTTCACATATTATTTTATAGCTTATCGTTTATTTTAAATTTCGATGACGAAATTTTTGTAAGGGTGGTTGGTATGATATAATACCCAGTTCCTTTTGTACGCCAATATCCGTATTTATATAAAGTGTTATTTACAAAATTTGTTTAATTATATTTATATTTATTTTATTGATTTAAAACCTAACCTATAATTTTACCCAAATAGTTTTCACTAAACAAATCTACCCAAAATCCCTAGCCCAAGCTGGCCCTGCTAACTCTCTCTGACTCATTCTTTCTTCTTTCTATTTTTCCTAATCCTAAACCTCACACATGCTCAGCCTAGCACAATCTCTCTCTTTCCCACCTTCTTACTCTTTTCTTGCCCAGGCCCACATGACCCAAACTCTCTAACCCAAATCCCACACACACATGGCCGGTTCCCTTATTTTCTCTTCTTCCAACAATTACTTTCTTTTTCAAATTCCTTCACAATCAAACCATATATCCCATCAAAACAATATTAATTTCCCTTTAATATTCTTGAACGCCAAAATTAAAACTCTCATCATCCCTCCCTTAACAACCACTTTCTTTTGGATTCCAAAAATCAAAACCAACATCTCCCCATTTAAACCAAATCAAATCTCCACATTAAACCCCCTTTAATCCCCTTCAATTCTAATTAACCCTCATTTAATATTCTCTCCCTCTCACTACCCCACATCTCTCTCTCTCTATTACCACTCTCTCTCCCCTCTCGTACACACACACTCTCGCTCTCTCTTTCTCATCTAGCACTCTCTCTCCCTCCACTTTTCCTGCCGCCTCCGAGCTCGAACCCGCGCCCGCGCCCACGCCCGCGCGTCGCGCTCGCCGCCGTCCCCTCACCGCCGGCATCCCTACTCTCCGACTCCTTCCGACCTCGCCCCCACCAACCTTCGACGCCCTCACCTTCCTCTCTTTCCCCGACGCCTCTCCTCTCTCGAACCCACAGCCTCGACCTCACCTGCACGTCACCGTCGCCACCTCGCCGCCGCCGACTTCTCCTCTCGTCTCCCTCACACCCTCGACCTCCTCCCCCTCTACTTCCTTTCTCCTCTCCTCTGCGGACCACCGCACGACGAGAACCCCAGCACCCTATCCTCGCCTGCATCCATCTCACTGGCTCTCCTCTACCGCCCATCCTCACCACCAACGCTTCACCCTCGTCTTCTTCCCCGACCACCACAACCCGACGCAAACCCTTCAACCTCGTCGCTTCGCCCTTCACCGCCCCAACCTCCTGCGCCCGTCGACCACCTTGCCGGAACTTCGCTTTCGCCACCTCGCAGTCGTCGACTCCTCCTCCACCTCCTCGTCTTCCTCTCCCCAACACCAGCGTACACAAGCCGCCACTAACGAGCTCGAAACCGCACCAAGCTCGAACCGAGGTCAAAATTCTGCGTTGCCGTGTCGTGCCTAGTTCGTGTCTGCAACGTGTCATACCGTTCATCACCGTCCGCTGCTGTCATATCACCAATTGTCGTCGTCAGGCAAGTTTAAATACTTGCTTCATGCTATTATATTTTCATTTCAATTGCGATTCATTATTATTATAAATGTTCGATGCAAACCATAATCTGAAAATCCCCTTAAAATGACGGAAATTAAACGTAACAGTTGGCCCGAGTGATAAAGAATACTGTGTTAAGATTTGGATTGAAAATACGGATTTTAACAATGTAAAATGACATCCCAATTGGTTACGTCAAATCTGAAAATCACCGTACCCATCATGTCGTAAAATTTGTAGTTAATTAAATATAAATCTAATCATGGTGTTCCAGAGCTCGTATAGAACCTAACTATATAACCTATAACCCTATGTAATTAGTTATTGAATATTACAAATTCATGACACTGAAAAATGAAGAGGAATACAACTTTGGACTGCAGTCCGGGGCAGCGTTCGTTTTGAATACCTGGCCTTGGGAACACCTGTACACCCCTTCCATAAACTGAAAATGCACGGAGCCCCATATGTTCGCATAGATAATTTAGTCAGATAACATCTGAATCTGGTCTTGTGTCGTTTGACCTTCGTTTGATATTTAATTCGTATTTTAGAATACCGTTGTGTGATGCAGTTTTCTGCAGTGACAGTTTGTACACATTTATATTAAACTGAATATATCTTCCCATATACAGTGGATATCATCGATCCGTCTGATACGTTGGAAACTTAACTGTTAAACCTAAATATTATCCAACTGTAGCGAAGCCTAATTATGATCCCAACTGGGAGTAAAATGTGTTACGAAACAAACTTCCAGTTCAGAAATTGGATTTCCAACAGTGAACACTTAAAAAGAAATGACCATAACTAGCAAACCTGAAACCCGATGGACACGAAACAAATTTTCTGTATATATGATTAAATATACTACCTACTCCTTTTATATAATTTTGCTTATTTATGCACGTGTGATTTTATATGATTTTCCTAGTCCAACCGACAACGGCTGCTTATATGTTGTTAGCGGTACACTTACTATATCCCCACCATGTGCATGATTGTCATACTCGTGTAAATAGTGTTCATTAGCATCGATAACCTAGTGATCGTGTACATTACCAGTGATAAGTATTAGTTATTAGAGTGTGGCAAGTACGTTAGTGTATAAGTGTGATTGAATAGTGAAAATGACACGTACTTGTACACACTCAGCGGAACCAGTTAATTATTGCATTGTCGACGCCTATGGCGCATATGTAAGTGTAACTATAATTGGTATGGGACGATTATGGAAGCACTTATATTAGTGTCATAGGTAAGGCGTCAAACACTGTTCATTTATCTTAGGTACAAGTCGAGACATGCTTGATGGAAATCATGTCTCCAGTTCTCGCGTAGACTTGTCATGGACCGACTAGTATTTGGATTTATAGTCGGTATTTGAAGTAGACCGTGGGTGTGGGGTAGTTTGAGTATGAGTTCAACGGAATCTCGGGAGTCCCATTGCCGGCATATACAGCGATTCTGGGAGTCATATGGGTGATATTACTGACTATTAGCGAGCGTGATTCGAGCCCGTGTTCCCTTGCCCGTGGGGCTCTATCCTTGGGTTGGGGATACTCCCGCATTGTTGACTCTCGCACTTGGACTGACGATAGGTTTAGCGACTTCGACAGTGAGACTTAGAGACTGATAGGGTTAGTGATATTGACATGCATTGCTTACTGATTTGATATACCTACTTTACTGTTTACTTGTACCGATTATTTCATATGCGTCATCATTCTATATTTACTGCTTCATGTTCATCATCATTGCACGTGTTTACTTTTGCCTTATATATATTGCTATTGTGTCGCTCTGACGACCTGAGTATGCATGCTCAGAGTGAGAAGTGGACTTAGCTCGGATCAGCACCTGTCGTACCTTGAGGATATTGCGGACATCTAGATCAGCGACGTCAGCGCTATCTTTCCTCTGACTCCATCTGGTTAGTTTATATCTATTTTGATTTAGTAACTGCATTTCTCATTACCTGTGCATTGATTGCTAATTACCACATAAAGCTAGAAGCCGAAATGTGACTACGGCAGGATGTTTCCTCGACCGTAGGAGCATGGCCGGCCTTGTCAACCCCTCGTATTCAGTATTTTGGGAAGCGGGGCATGACAGATATAGGCTAGTCCAGATTGCCGGAGCCTGAGGTATTGAGATTTGATGATACGGGCCAGTCCGGATTGCCGGAGCCCGAGATATTGAGATAGCGAGATATACATTTTGTGTCGATGCTAAACACTAATTCTCTATTGATTTCATTGATGATACTTCGATTTTATACAGAAATCTCACTGAGATAAGAAAATAGTTTTCTCATTTAGATGTATTCTGTTTTCATGCATTCATACATCTTATATATGATATATTGCTACCTGAGGCATTGACACGAGCACTTGGTATTACACTTTTATATTATGCTTCAGGCTATATTATATTGAGGATATTTTTATCGTATGACTTAGGATTGAGTCATACATGCGATTTCTGCTCGGTGATGTTTTCTACTCACGAGTTAGCAACTCACCCCCGTTGTGCCACAGTTTCTTGCAGGTTTTTGTCGTACAAGTTTCCTTGGCGGCTTTGCTGGCACACTACTTCATTCCGGGTGATTGCTTTGGTCGGTGGGTTCATTTGCATCGTGACCACCATTGTACCTTTTATTATATTTCTGTTGTATCTAGTAAACTCCATCAACCAGACTTGTATATTTATTAGACCTAGAAGACCAGTTGTATATATTTTCGACCTTAGAGTCGCGCGCTGTATTATTATGGTTTTCTTGTTGATTTTGGGTTTCCTTTTGAGTTTTGATCCTCACCCTTCGGCGTTGTATATTATATTGCTTGCATAGTTGTGACCGCCCATTTGGCGAAGAGCTAGCTCCCGCTTGGGGATGCCTTTATTCATTTATGTATATTATTCATGTTGTACCCATTTGGGGTCAATATTTACAAAGGAGACTCTGCCGAAATTTTCGGAAAGGATTTGATGTTTTAAAAAGGTTTACTAAAACTTTTCAAAGTGATTATATGCAAACTTTAAAACAAGTTTTCCTTCACTTCCTTCTTTCAAATGGTTTAGATTTCTGGGATTTTTGGCTTACTTGAATTAGATAGGGTCCTATAGACTTCATATAATTCAAGTGCCAGTCACGTGCCATTTCGGGTCGTGACAATTCTGCTACAAAGTGATGCCCTTTGGTCTGAAGAACGATGACGCCGCCTACCAGAGGGCCATGACAAAGATCTTCGACGACCATGTACATGAAATTGTTGAATTTTATGTCGACGGCCTCATGGTGAAAAGAAAATCGTATGAGGAACACTGGGAGCATTTGAAAATAGTGTTCCAGCGTCTTCGGAAATATAATCTGAAGATGAACCCTCTGAAATGCGCGTTTGGAGTTTCCTCGGGCAAATTCCTAGAATTCATCGTACGACACCGGGACATCGAAATAGACCCGTCAAAGATCAAGGCGATTATGAAAATGCCTTCTCCAAGAACTCTTAAGCAATTGCGGTCTCTCCAAGAAAAGCTCGCGTATATCCGGCGGTTCATAGCTAACCTCTCCGGAAAATGCCGCCCCTACAGTCATCTAATGAAGAAGGGGACCCCGTTCGTTTGGGGATCGCAAATGCCATAGCGCACTGGACAAAATCAAGCAATATCTGCAGAACCCGTCGGTACTGACCACTCCGGTCAAGGGAAAGCCCATCATCCTGTACACAACAGCCCTCGAAGGTTCTTTAGGCACGTTATGGGCACAGGAGAACGACCAGGGGAAGGAGAGAGCTCTCTATTATTTGAGTCGAGTTCTCCTGGGGGCAGAAAATAACTACTCCCCCATCGAAAAGCATTGCCTGGCACTGATCTTCGCGGTAACGAAGCTTCGACATTATGCATTGGCATATGAGGTCCATCTCATATCAAAAGTGGATCCTCTCAAGTATTTGATGTCAAGAGCCATGCTAACAGGAAGGCTTGCCAAATGGGCCCTCCTCTTGATGGAGTTCTCGATAGTATATCGACCCCTCAAGGCAATAAAAGGCCAGGCCATCGCCGACTTTCTCGCTGAGCATCCAATACCTGCCGACTCTCCCTTAAACTGCGAGTTGCCGGACGAACACGTGTTTGACGCAATTGACAGGGAGAAAGAAGGGAATGATACCCGATGGGAACTCTACTTCGATGGAGCGTCCTCCTTGAAGAAGCGAAAGAAAAACTCCCCCATGATTAAAGCCAGGGTAGGACTTATCTTCGTAACTCCGCAAGGAGGGATAATGCGTTTCGCCCTTTCATTAACAGATCCGAGAACAAACAATGAGGCTGGGTATGAAGCTTTGATAGCAGGTCTTGAGATTACTGTCGACATGGGGATCGAAAACCTTCTCATATATGGAGACTCCCAGCTGGTCGTCAGCCAAGTAAAGAGCGACTATCAGACGTGTAAACCCGAGTTGGTAAAATATGGCGAGAGAGTGCAACAATTGCTGATGCAAATCCCCTCCTACACCCCGGAAAGCATACCGCGTGCGAAAAAATAGCAAGGCAGATGCATTAGCCAAGCTCGCTAAAGAACTGGCCGACGAAAACCTCGATGACGTAAGGATCATTGTGCAAAGCCGCCGAATTCTCGTACCAGCAGAGATATCTCCGAAGACGTCTAGAGAAGAGGAAGCAACCAAACAAGCGGCCTTCCAATTAGAGGATGAAGAAAAGGCGAAGGATTGGAGAGAAGTCTTTATAGACTACTTCAAATCCCATCGAACGCCCGAAGACATGTCGTCAAGACATCAGCTCATGAAGCGAGCCATGTCTTTCGCCTTCGTCGATGATACTCTTTATAAGAGATCATTCGACTTTCTATGGTAGAGATGCCTAGGACCGGAAGAAACAAAGAGGGTCGTACAAGAAACTCATAGCGGACTCTGCGGTTCCTATCAAGTTGGGCCAAAGATGAAGCTGAAGATCAAAACAATGGGTTATTATCAACCCACGATGATTCAGGACTGTCTCGAATATGCGAAGCAGTGTCACTCATGACAAATTCACGGGGATTTCATCCACCAGCATCTGAATCCTCTACACCCGACATTGGCTAGCTGGCCATTCGAAATGTGGGGAATCGATATAATCGGGCCCATCGAACCAGCATCATCCAAAGGACATCGGTTCATACTAGCAACAACCGATTACTTCTCTAAGTTGGCAGAAGCAATACCTTTAAGAGAGGTAAAGACGGAGAACATCCTCCATTTCTTCAAGACACATGTCATCTACCGGTTCGGCACTCCGTGACAGATCATCTCGGATAATGGGCCGGCCTACAGAAGCCATAAGATCAGCCGCTTCGCACAGCAGCATAAAATAGATTGGAGATATTCTTCAGTTTATAATTCCCGAGCTAACGGTCTAGCTGAGTCTTTCAACAAGACCTTGACAAAGATCATAAAGAAAACGGTGTCCAGAAATAAAAAGGACTGACACGAGAGATTGCATGAAGCTCTCTGGGCCTATCGGACTACGTTCAAGACGGCCACGAACACAACGACATTTGCGTTAGTATTTGGCACGGAAGCAGTACTTCCCTTGGAGATAGAGCTACCCTCTCTACGAGTAGCGGTTCGATACGAGCTGACAGATGAAGAAAATGCCCATCTTCGACTCGAGGGGCTCGATGCCCTCGATGAAACTCGTCTCATGGCACAGCAAAACCTAGAAGCTTACAAAGCAAGGATGACGCTCTCATACGAAAGATTGACTAGGCCGAGAACATTCCTCCAAGGCGAACTCGTGCTAGTCATAAAAAGACCTATGATCCCCAACCGTGCCAAACGGGGGAAATTCGAGCCGAACTATGAGGGCCCGTACATCATAGACAAGGTCTACCAAGGTGGGGCCTACTTGATCATGGATATGCATGGCGAAAGACCCTTCCGACCAATAAACGGTCGGTTCCTTAAGAAATACTACGCTTAACAAGTCACGGCTCAGGTTAATGATGGATGACGACGCTCGTGTCCGCTCGCTATCTCCTTGAGTCCAAACTCTATAAGTAGTATCCAGCGAAACCTCGCCTCCAAAAACAATGGACCGTAATGTCCTTAAACTAACAATGGACCGAGATGACCTTAGACTGGCTGCGGACCGCAACGTCCTTAAACTAGCTATAGACCGAGATGTCCTTAAACTAACATTGGACCGAGATGTCCTTAAACTAATATTGGACTGAGATGTCTTTAAACTAACAACGGACCGAGATGTCCCTAAACTAACAACGTCGCCTCAAACACGGCGATAGTGGAGTGCAAGTCCACAAGTCCCAGCGGTGAGGACTGCGACTCAAATCCCACCGGCAAACAAATGGGACACATGCGGCGAAACTATTCTCGAGAGTTTCATAAAAGATAAATAAATAAATAAAAACGGTACGTCCACAATAGAAATGGGCACGGATGAAAACCTGAAAGGGCTTCGTCAGTAAAAACAGCAGGACTACCAGCGAGTTTGTGAAAACCCGCAAGGGCGCGGACTCGTAAAAAAAAATTCATGCACGCTTGCAAGGTCCACTCGACCTTAGAAGGGGAAAATACCTACGTGAGATCATTACGACTCACAAGGAGCAACACACTTAAGAATCCTCACGATTCCTAAGGAGAAATTACACTTACGAGATCCTCACGACTCGTACGGAGAATTCCCCCTGCGAGACCCTCATGGCTCGTAGGATTCGAAAGCCTTAAGTTACAGGGATCTGAACCTGTTCTTAAGCCATCACATCCCCCAGTTTGCCCTACAAGCCGTTCAATATTGACCCTTGTATACAATCCACGGGCACAAATAAACCTCTCCCCCACCAAGTTCTACCAATGGCGCGAAATTTCCCCATTTAGCGAACGATACTTGTAAGTCCTCTCGACTTATAAGGAGAAAACACTCTTGTAAGATCCTTACGACTTATAAGAGAACACACACTTAGGAATCCTCATGATTACTAAGGTCAAAACGCACCTACGAGATCCTCACGGCTCGTAGAAAGAAACACCTTTATGAGACCCTTACGGCTCATGAAGTCAAAATCCTTAGTCGACAGGATCCTAACCCTGTTTGCTAAGCCACCTTTGTTCGAATCGATAAAGGCAAATGATGATTCGCTCCTGGCAATATCCCAGTTGTAGAGATGCTGATGCCTAAATCGGTATCAAATTCCAAGTCCTTTCACGGCAAATGATGATTCGCTCCTGGCAATATTCCAGTCACAGCGATGCTGATGCTAAGATTGGTATCAGACCTCAAGTTCCATACTCGCAACAAAAAAATATCAGCGAGCCAAAAATGCATATGAAATAGCCGAAATGATAGGGAAACTCGCAAAAAAAATCAGCGAGTAAAATATATGTATATAAAAATAGCCAAAATGATTGGGTAACTCGCAATAAAAAGCAGCGAGTAAAAAAAAAGCTGAAATGATTGGGCACCGCCAAAAATAGCCGAAATGATTGGGCGATCGTGACTTTCGCGATATAAAAAGCTTAAATAATAGAGCATCGCGGAAAGAAACAAAAAAATGAAACTTTTGCCCTGCAGGTGAGATCACATCGACTCCAGTATACATTCCATGGGCACAAACGAAAAGGGAACCACATTGTCCTACCGGGCTTTGTCAAAGAGAGGCTAGATCTCGATGGATACATCTACAGTCTAGAATCAACAACGGCGTTCCTCCTCATTCCAACCAGAAGAAGATACGACGTCAAAAAAATGGAGCCACGACAAAGTCCCTTAGTTTCAAATCTCGACGGTTCACAGATAGCCTAGAGACTACCTCGGAGCCACGGCGAAGTCCCTAGTTCCAAGTCTCGACGGCAGCACCCACAGCTTAGAGATCAACAACAGTGTTCTTCCTCCTTTGAGCAGGATACAGACGCGACATCAATAAACGGAGCCATGGCAAAGTCCCCTAGTTCCAAATCTCGACGGTTCACAGACAACCCAGAGACAACCTCGACGTGCGTCGCAATATTGAAGACACGATGTCAACAAACGAAGTAAAGGAAGATCCCTAGCTTCAAGGTCTTGACGGCAACTCAAATGAGACCTGAAAGACTATCGGAGACCATCCCACTCCAACGCAGAGTGGTCATGACTCATTGGGGCTCCCAAACTGAGCCTAACCTCAAGTAAAAAGCGACATGGAATATCCTTAACTCTTGCTCTTTCGACGGTAAAAATACCTGGAAGATTACTTGAAGACGTCTTGTCCAACCCCCGAAGGGATCAAAGACACGACAGTCGTGGGGCTACCCAAACAGTAAGATTGCATATCGGGGAATATATCGGCCAACGCGACGGTGCGACGGGTAAAAAACCCTAGTACCACAGACCCTAACGGACTTCCATTAGCAGGAGTTAACTGTGACGTTAAGACACCCTTAAGAGAACTTCTCGACTCGTCTCGACTCGTGAGGAAATTAGTTTCCTTGCGAGAACTTCTCGATTCGTCTCGACTCGTAGGAAAAAGCCTTAGACAATGAGGATTAGGACCTCTTTCCTAAGCACTGGGGCCCTGCAAGTCGGTCCAAGATGGACTATTGCATACTATTCATGGGCCACACTCTCCAAAGTCGAATATCGACAAGGAGAGAAACAACCGCTTACGAGTCCTCTCGACTTGTAAGGGGAAAAATTCTCTTGTGAGATCCTTACGACTCTCAAGAGAAAATACATACTTAGGAGTCCTCATGACTCCTAAGGAGAAAATACACCTACGGGATTCTCTCGACTCGTAGGGAGAAAAGTCTTTATGAGACCCTCACGGCTCATAAAGTTGAAAAGTCTTAGGCGACAGATCTGAACCTGTTTCCTAAGCCATCGCTGCCCTGCAAGGAGATCAAGATAGACTATCTACAAGACGCATTTGCTAAAGAGACACGACAGTACGATTGCGTATGTGCTTAAATGGAAATGGTGTCCAAAACGTGCTGATTTATGTACGACACTACAATAGCGCTCGCACTTAAAATAAAATTCCTAAGGGTAAAGTATAAAGCTCATGTACAGAGGTGGGATACACGTACGAATATATGATGAACAGAAAATATTCAACAGTCAATAATAAGAGAAATACATCGAGATAAATATACTACTCTACAGGAAAAAGATCACCAAATATAGGATCAGAGATACGGGGGTTAACAAAAAAAATACAAAGTTCTCCAATTCCCTTTCTGCCCTCACTACCATGTCGAAGCGACGGTCTTTGTGAGGATTTGCTCCCCACCGATTAGCACCGTGCTCATCAGCGAAAGCGGACATGATGGCCCGCCGGGCTCTTACCTGACTCAGTAAATAAACCGAACGATCCTTCAGCGCCTGGGTAATTATGTGTGCCTCGTGGAAACACTCAATTTTGTCCTCTGTCGTATCAAGAATCGCCGGAGTCATCTCCGCCGGATGAGGGGGAATATTAGCAAGCACGGACAAGAAAATCATCCTGAGCCAAATGGAACCCATAGGAAGAGGAGAATCCCTACGGGCCAGAAGTTCGTATAGTGCCGCGTCATATTGGTCATCAGTGAAAAGAGGATCCGCTAACCGCGCGGCAAAACGAGGAATAATCTTTTCGATAGGCACCTCCCAGGGTTGCTGACGAGCGTGAGGACGGTTGCAAGCCGGTTTGTTTCTCAAAATGATCACCCTAAGGTCTAAATGGTTCTTTCTCTGTGAAGAAAGAGGAAGATATAGCTTCGGGTTATAAAGAGATGCATTCAAAGCTATGCACAGAAAACGTCGTGCATGGTGGAGCTATTCCCAAGGAAAAAAAGGGGGGCATGGGAAAAGAAAGGAGTGACTCATTGGAATTAGAGTAGAGAGGCAAAACGACCTCATTAGCGGAGCCTCATGTGTGTGGTACGTGAACACCCGCGTTGATCTTTTTGAAAACTAAAACGGCACCGCACGTGCATAACACGTGAGCGCCGGCACTAGTTCAGGATTAAACTCCCCAGCAACGCCTCATGCGCAAAACACATGAATGTCAACAACAGTATAACAACACTTCATGCAGAATACACGTGAGAATAAAAAAGGGGGAAAGAGGAAGTTTTGTCATTCATGCTCCAAGAACTTATACATGGTATAAAAACAAAAGAAAATGTTTACAATGGTAAAACACTTGATCTTGGACATGGATTAAGGAATTCAGAAGCAAGGCCGAGTAAAATGCTTCTGGCTTCTCTGACCATTTTCGTGTGCATTTTCTCATGAATGCAAGCGTCAGGATTTTCGCTGATGTCATCCGTCCTCTGATAGGCAGAGATTATCGTCGTCTGTTGGAAAACTTGATGCAAGATATCAACAAGACCATCTCGCCGCCTCTTCAAGATCAAGCCCATCAGATATACTGAGTGCACCTTATCTTCGGCATCATCAAGTGCCTTAAGCGGCATGGCTTCGTTAAATTCAAGAAGTGCTTCCCAAATCTCCCCCACGATGATCTTCAATAGAGTAGAACGACGAAGGAGTAGTCGACCGTTGTATTCATCGAAGCGACGCATAACCTCAGCGCATTGGGCATTCGTAAACTCCTGGTTTTGACAGCGGCCTTGGACGCGTATGTCTTCATAAGAGATAATTTCGTCAAGATCATACAAATAAACGGCCATAGTATCTGAACAGAAAAATCAGCAAGCGTTTAGCGATCGAGATGGTCAAGAAAATGCTTATTATGAGAATCTAAAAGGATTTTCGTTAAACGGACACGGGGGTTTAAACATCTCTTGACATCCTTACAGAGAAAACAAATTCTGTTAAAATACCCAACAAATTTGAATTTGTGCAAGTAAGGAAAAACCCTATGAAAATATGCTCAAGAACACCAGGGAATGAAATTCCCGAGGGGCCCTCTTGATCTTCAGAGCAGAGCTCTATGGTGAGGAATTATATTCCTTTTATGTGATGGAATTAAATTCCAGAACCCCCATGATGAGTAAAAGAAAAATAAAAATGCCATGAATCCTTAAAGGTCAAAGGAGGAATGCCCAAGACATTGAGGTTTACTACTCAAAGATCATGTCTTTGGATCTCTAAGAAATGGGTTTCAGAAGAGAACAAAGTTCTTATGGTGGATTTAAAATCCAGATTTTTTTTTAAGAAAAGAGTTTCTCTGATGTTCAAGATCGTTACCTAAAAAGGGTTTCTTTTTCTGACAGAGTTTAACTCTGGAATTGCAATGGGCGGAGAACTAAGCTCTGAAGAAGAGAATTAAATTCTCAAAGAAGGCAAAGAAAGAACAAGATGAAGGAACAATGGCTTCTCAAAGACCAAACCCTTTCAATTATAAGACGTGACAAGGGCGGTTGACCTCCCCATTCCCCTAGGCAATCCAACGGCTGTAAAGGTGACAGTGTTGCACTCACGTGCAAGCCACATGAGAACAACGCTGTGGGGGCATTTGTTCCCTTATAAAAAATAAATAATGATCAAATAGCGATGGAAAAATTCCCCAAATGCAACATCACGTGATGCGCTTTGGAGTAGAGATTATAGGCATTGCGCTCAACAAATAAGGCTGAAATTGAGTCTCACGTGCAGACACGTGAGCATCTATATACAAAATATATAGACGCCTTCCTAAAACAAATAAAAGGCCAGAGAATCTCACATGTCAGCACGTGATGCTCTTTCTTGGGCTTAACTTCATGGGGGTCACGTGCCACATGTGACATTCCTGAATATCAGCCCACATGCTAACACGTGATGCTTTTCTTTGGGACTGCTACAAACCGGTCTAATGCTATGGGTCACGTGCTACACGTAAGGTTCCCAATGCTTTCTGAGCCGATAGAATTAAATTCTAAATAAGAGAGATCAAAACACTATTTGGAAAATATTCCTTGAATCTTTCTAAACAAGAAAGATTACGCTCTGTAAATCAAAGCACCGTTGGATTAAAAATCCAATGGTTATTAAAAATCACCAAGCTACAGAATAAGCTCTGTATGGGAAAATATTTTCCCAATCTTTCTAAACAAGAAAGATTGTGCTCTGTAAAACAGAGCACCGTTGGATTAAAGATCCAATGGTGATTAAAAATCACCAAGCTACAGAATAAGCTCTGTATGGAAAAATATTTTCCCAATCTTGTTAAAAATAAGAAAAATATCTTCTGTAAAACAGAAGTCCTTGGATCAAAGATCCAACGGTGGATAAAATCCCCGAATCAATGAAAAAATCTCTCAAATGAGAGATTTCCTTAACTAAATCAACAAACTTGGCTCTACTATATAAAGGAATCGAGACTGAAGAGAGAAAGGGAGGAGACCCCCATATAAGATTGGAGAAAATAAAGAAGAAGATGAGTTCTCTTTGAAGAAAAAGAAACCCTAGGTGAAGGAAAAGACCTAGAGATCATTTTATCTCATTTTACAAGAGTTTAACTCTTCCAAAACAAAAGAACTTAGTTCTTCCTCTGGTTGAGGTCTGCAGAAGCAGATCTCCCCACAAGTTGAGAATTTAATTCTCATTGGGGAGATTCTGTTATGCAGTCCCAAAAGTCAGACGAAAGAACTAGGTTTGAAGAATTTAATTCTTTCAAAGACAAAGGAATTTAATTCCTCAAATAAAACTAGGGTTTAACCCTGTATAAGAATTTAATTCTTATAAAACAAAGTACTTGAAATTCTCAAGACTAAGATCAAGAGTCCCATGCATATTAGCGTTCAACGCTATAACGACAGATAACGTGTTCCCACGTGAGCACCTTTAAAGTCTAAAAAGGAATGACTGAGTTAGAGTCACGTGATCCCACGTGACCCCTAATAGTGTTCAGCACTTGTAAAAAGGGAGGGGGAATAAATTAAGAAAGTTCTCATTTCGAAGCGCCTCACGTGATCCCACGTGACCCCCAATAATGCTTAGCACCTAGAACAGGATAGGAAGATAAATCCACAAGAGGCAGTGCCCAACTCTAGAGCATCTCACGTGCCCATACGTGATGGCCACAAGGACTAAATGTTTAACACTTATATACAGATGGGGATTTTGACCCAAGTGCATGACGCCCAATTTTCAGGTGCCTCACGTGCCACACGTGAGCGCTCCAAATTTCAGTGCTAACACTACTTATGAGCCTCACGTGGGAGCACGTGAGCGTCAAGCAGATAGCAGTGTTTAACACTGTGAGAGGCCAGCCTTAGCCATAATTAGCCAAGTCTCCCGAGGCCAAAACCATTTGACCATCAATCAACCGATCCCTCATATACTCAGGTCTCCCCGAATCGATCTTAGTGCCAAAGATGGCCAATGATCTCCTGACACATGGCATCTAAAATGATGTTCGTTCCACCATGATCTTTCCCTTCAATCTGGAGTTCGGTTCAAGGGTACATCTCTCCACACCCCTGATACATGTCGTTGTAATTCTTCAACGATGTCAGAGAGGTGGAGGGTCCCGACAACCAACAACTCTTAGATGCACTCTCAAACCCATGAGCATACCATAATGGACTGTAATGTCCTTAAACTAGCTGTGGACCGCAACATCCCTAAACTAAAATGATAGAGCCCAAATGCTCTTTCGTTAGATCGAAAATGATCCTGAATTTCCGTTAAGTAGATCTTAGTCCAATATCGGATTAACGGGTCCTTAACAAATATTTAAGTTGATCTTAATCTGAAACAAGGTTAACGATCCTTAAATCAAACCAAACCCAAATCTAAGAAAATACGGATTTGGACTAATCCACGCCCTACGGGCGACAACACAAATTAGTCTCCGTATACAATCCACTGGCAACCAAAAATAAAACAAACAAACACGACACGAAGTGACTTTCTGGAGCAGGAGAAAGTGGTTATCGCTACGCGGTAACGTGATTAACTGTAGGGGCTTACGCCTGCAGGGAAGAGCGTCCCCACAACGAAAAACCCTTCACAACGAGGGGGAATCTGACGAAGTCTGCTACAACGGCCGCATCCGTCCAGACCTCCGATACACGGTGTCATAAATCAACTTGGTATCTTCGGAGAGGTGGACGGATAAACCCAAATAGCTTCTGCCCCCAAATTCATGCAAGACGACCTACACGGTTTCGTCTCTGTTTTCGACGGTAAACAAGGAAGACCGGTGGCTCGGCCTCTCTCAACGGACTTACACCAAGTCTAGGCAAGACCCTCCGAATGGAAACTAGTAAGCTCAACCGATTGCACATCAGAACAACTCAAGGAACGACAAATCATGGCCATCATATCGAGGAATTACTGTGGATCCTCTGCTGCGTCTGTGCCAGTGAAAACCGGAGGCTTCAGCCTCATAAGTTTCGATAGTGATACCTCGATAGTCCCAGCAGTGGCAGGTATAGCTGTCTGAGCAGTAGATAATACCACGGTCTCTGTAGTCGGCGGAACAACATCTGACCTCTGTGCTCGACTGGCCTTAACCAAAGATCCAAACATCTGCTGCAAATTCTGGATACTCGCCTCCAGTCTAACAATCCAGCCTGGAGAAGGAGGATTAATCTGCTCCTGAAGGGTAGGCGTACTGCCCGGGTCGGTCCTCGTCTCGGATAAGCCCACCCTGATCTCGTCTCTGGCGGCAGCCCTCTAGGCCTTCGCAGTCTTTGGTGGCATGGTGGCTGGAACAAGAAACAGGATTTGGTAAGAACATAGCAACCATAATAAAAGGATGCGTGGAATCAAGGAAGAAATCACAAGACATATATCCTAAGGTCACTTAGGCGGAGTATCGTATCGTGAATATGCTGCGGAACATACACATGCTACGTTGCTCTGCTTAAGTTACCTACTCCATCATACAAAGGGTCATCCTACACTCCGAAAGGTAAAACCTAACGCTCGGATACCAACTTTGTCACGACCCAACTGAGGAACGTGACCGACACTTAAATCACGCAACTTCTAAAGGTGTAACGTAATTCAAGTAAGCCAAAACCCAGAATCTAAACTATGAAAAAATGGTAAAGATGTGAAATATTTATTTTAAGTGTTAATTTTAAGAATAGAAGAGTTATTTCAAAACCTTTTTAAAAATCGAGTTATCGTTAAAAAATTTGGCAGCATCTCCTTTGTAAAATCTGATCCAAACCAATACATAAGCAAAATATATATATAAGCATCCCCTCTTGGGAGCAATCTCAATGCCTTTTGGTAGAACAAAATCACATAGTAAAATATACGATGCCATAGGCGAATAAATAAGCAAATAAGGGAAGGAAAACAATAACCGCAGCATAAAAACAAAAGTCGGCTCACACAAGCACGACACATAGAGTAAAATATAATAAAATCTCTTAGTCTCGTCTCTAAGTCAAATATACATGTGGTAGATTGAGTATACTAGATACAAGGTACAAATATAAAAGATAGAGTACAAAGGAATACTCGCAACCCACCTAACAAAAGATCGTATCCAAAAAGTTGTCGCAAAAGTAGTAGTAAGCCCTGCCGCGACTACACTGAAGGATCGGCCGTGCAAGACACTGTGGCACAACGGGGGTGAGTTTCCATCTCGTGAGTAGTAAATAACATCGTAAGTTGCAATCGCATGTATGAACGTAACAGCGACAATACTAAGTATGAGGTTATAATAATGCATAACAGTATGAGTGCAACATAAATAAGTGAGCGAAGTATAAAGTCAGGGGTGTAACAACTATATGAAACAGAACATGTCATTAAAAATTTAATGATGTAAAAATAGAGTTACCATCAATAAATCATCATAAAACCGGTGTCAAGTATCAACACTCAAAATCCCAATATCTCAGGCGATGTCACTCTGATCGACCCTCATATCCATCTGATCATATAACTCTGGTCGGTATCCTCCGGATATCCGCCGAGTTTCCATACTACACCGGTAGGTAGTGTTGGGATGCGGCGGCGCCCCGGCCTTCTCAACGGGCCAAATGCGGAACAAAAACTTTTTACAGAACCGGTGCTACCGCAACCCAAAATCCCGGATCGTTCCATTAACCGTAAACTAGTAAACTGTAAAAGAGTTTGGAAAGATTATACCGATCGATTCGTGTCCTTCAGTCTTTAATCTCCGTACCAAGCTCCCCATTGCTGCGCCGACGAAGTCTGTTCCCCGATCTCGCTCGTCGATATGGCACCACGTCATCGAATCTTTATACGGGCTCCCACCTCAAATCCGAGGCAACTCGGACATGAAGTTTTCCAGCCGACATATCCAAGATTGAAGTAGAGAGAGTGTAGGATCCTTTGTCTCAAGGCACCTAGGTGTTTGGGTGGAGGTTAATTGAAGTTGCCAAATTCGATGATGAGATGAGGAAAGATTTTTTCAATGGAAAATCAAAATCAGCCATGCCCCAAATCAGCCCCAAGCAAAAATGGTGCTCGGCCACACCCCAGAATACTCTCTGTGGATTGCAAAAGGGAGTGCTGGTTTTAATCAAGAGAGTGTGTATATATTTGTCACCACAAAAAGCCTCCTGCACATTTAAAAACTTGCCAAGTTGCAAAAGCCCCCCCCCACAGCAAAAAGAAACAGCCCCCATGCTGCCAGTGCAGGCAAGGACAAGAAAAATAGTCAGGCTAAAAGGGTCAAGGGAAAATTGCTCGCAATGATTAAAAAAGGTGTTTGAGGCGGAAAAAGAAACTAGCAACTCCGAGAGTGATCCCGTAACGAATTACGAGATTAACCCTCAACTGTAAATACAAAAACAATGAGACAAAAATGTTCCTGCAATATAATACAAGGATCCGGCTTAAACCAAAGCCCGCTAGTATTATCCGTCCGATCATGATCCGGCAATATAATACTAGGATCCGGCTTAAACCAAACCCCGCTAGTATTATCCGTCCGATCATGATCCGTGCACAAGTGAACGGATATGATCAAACCCCTCCATATATCCATACGGCCTCTACAACGTTTCGCCCGAACTTGGGAAACTGTCTGTGGGGGACTCTAATGACTCATCAATACACTTGCACTGGGTATAACCACTGGCACGTCAGAGATACTAGCTGTACGTAACAGTCTCCCATGTATTGATCGGAAGGGAAGCTGACGAGTGAACTCATCCAGAAACCCTACTGAGCCTGACAATGACAATATCCGTACAGTCCGGTCTGTTCGTCTATGAGTATCGTATATAGGGCCTAAGGTCTGGTAAACGTCAGACCCCCAATAGCGGTATAAGTCGTGTCGGAGAGTAGCCCAGAACACCCTGAGATACTACTGGAATACCGACCAGTAAATCTCGATTACCCAGGCCAGGGATTTCGTGTAATGGCACTCCTAAACACAGCGCGATCTCACCCCCAATACCGGGAAAGACGAATCCCCGACGATCCGCTCACTGCCTCCATGTGGCTCGGGACTGTACCCAACTAAAACCTGTTTGCATGACTCCTTTGAGCCGTGGTAGGGTAGTAATCAAAGCACAGTAGGAACTCACACGAGACAAATGACGATCTCAGGTCGACAGACTAACCTGTACACATGTCACCAAGGAACTGCTATCTGACGATATGTATAATACCAACTAGCATGTTCCCGACGAGTCCTGTCCGGTGTACTCATAACCCAATGAGCACCTGTATACACCTTGAACCAACTGACACCAATGGCTTATGAGACCGGCCACCACCCCTCGTCGGGGTCTCGACTGTATACACTAGTCTACTCTGGAGTATCGATGCTCTGTCTCGAAACTCCCACGACTAGGGACACTTTAAGGATGTGCTTATAGACCCCAGCTATCACGTATATGATCGCCATCATACTGCTGGCAGTCAAGAAAGAATCTTATGGGCTCTATCAATATGCAATAGTGAACTAAAGCATGTACACGATGATAAAGACAAACCAGATAGCATACTATCATCTCGAGCAAGACTGTACTACCGGTATAGGTCCTCCCTCAATCATTGTAATCATGTACCCGCGATCCAATAATTGACTTTGAGGGCACTATATCCAACAATCTCCCACTTGCACGTACTCACAGCTCGTGTGATACTAAACATCTAACTCCTCTACTAATCAGTTTCACAAAGCTCGTTTGTAAAACTATTGTGTTCGAGAAATAGCCTCAGTGAGTGGATCCGCCATGGTGTTTCTTTCCATGACTCCCTTTTTCTCAAGTTCGTAGAGAAAGCCATCTCCCAAATTGAGTAATACATGTCTTAGAATATGTCGGGATATCTGATGGGACCTAGATCATAAGTGAACTCCAAATCCAGCAAACTTCTTAGACTGTATCGTCAACTGAAATTTATCAGTATCCTGCACCATGCCTTCCTCAGTATCCGCCTGGACTACCTGTCCAAACTACTGCCCCTCGTGAGAGGGAAAACTATAACTCTATCAGTCACTCTGTCATCCGGGTCACCTTGGAAGCCTGGAATGATAACTGTCTCCCGAAGGACGCTATCATTATCAAATCCCTAGAACAACCACTTATGTTCTAAAACTGCTTTCGAACGTTTCTCCAGGATTGGATTAATATCAACTTATTGCATCTAGTGCAAAAACAACATCTGGTGTGGCACTTGACATCTCATGATCAACTCAATTTCCTAAGCAAGTGATCTGCCAATCATACACATCCCTCCCCCCTTTAGTCTGTAAGACACCTTTAAAGAGGGTGACTCCATCACCTGCAGGTACACCACCATGCCAGGAGTCGTTCATTCTAAAATACCTTTAGAATGCTGTCAAAGTACCAAGATTGGGAAACGACCCAAATTTAGATCTAAAACCATAGATCCAGTAACCAAAATGCCTGATATTATATCCATATCCTTTGTGGAGAAACTACTGTGTGACAACCACAGTATAACCAATCGTAGTATAGGAATTTCACTTCCTACTATGTGTATGTCATCCAAATACCAGGACATCACACCCTACTACCTTCCTCATAGATCCATCCCCTATTCTGTTGGAGTCAAAGCCTATGACTGTCACACCAGAAATAGATGATCTATCTCCGCTATATCTGCTTTAGTCTATAAATAGGCATAAGCTACTTGTCCACTATGCTTCCGCTGCTCCCACTGACCATAACAACCCTCTGGCAGAATAATATATACGTGCACTTCTAAAGCTAGTTTAGAACGACGCTATACTCATCTTCCTGCTGGGTCTCATAGTCTGGAACAACAGTAGTGTCAAGTCTGGGTAAACAAGAACCTCTCTGTCACCGTCCTTGAATCTACCAGAGTACCTCTCGGGTGCCTGAGGTTACCC
Organism: Agapanthus africanus; assembly: GCA_030015575.1. Lineage (NCBI taxonomy): Eukaryota > Viridiplantae > Streptophyta > Magnoliopsida > Asparagales > Amaryllidaceae > Agapanthus > Agapanthus africanus. The sequence goes on from JASDDO010000019.1 coordinate 351,900,168, forward strand.
ACCATATCTGCGGAGTGGCTAATGGAATGTCAATCCTGATTGAATTTTTAGGTCCTATTAAATTTTCCGTAATCGTTTGTGGTTCTGGAATCACTTCCAGTTCTACCATACTCTCACTACTGTTTTCTGAAAAAATCCATTTTACTAAAACTGTGGCAAGTCAAGAACAATATAAATATTGATCTTCCTGATGGTAGAAAATCAACCCTCGTCATAACCCGGGTCAACTCACAAACTGCCATTACAGAAACGTGCCTCGAGTTTATCCGGATTCTGGTTTTAAGCATCAGCCGGACGACTCCCTACACCTTAATATCGTTAAGATATAAATTGATTCTATATATACCTAATATAGAAACAAAGGCACTAATTTAATTGGAACCAGATTCAAATCATGCATCTGTCTCCAATGCATGTTAACTAAATGGAGGAGGCCGATCAGTATTACTCAACTAAGGAGTGCGTCCAATTATGAGTAACCTGAAAGAGAAATAAGTTTCTCAAAACCATTACTATCAGCTGAATACCTCATACAAGTATCTACATCTTCGATCATCTTGAAGAATCCTGATACTTGCAATACATGGTTCTCTACTTTATTCCTATACTTATAACTTCTCAAATTTGGACCTTGTATTTCTACGAAACACTTGTCTAAAACTTGAGAAGTCATAAGTAAACAGAATACAGTACGAGGACCAACCCCTTTTGTCCTAATGGACACTGGACAATATACAATACTTTGTATAAGTCCTCTGAGTTGAATAACTCAAACTCTGTGCGTCGTAAGTTGAAAACTGTACCCAGGCTATTTCCTCAAATATCACCAATTACAATGAATTCCGATATAATAAGAATGATCACCTAATTCCCAATAACTTACTCCCACTCATCATCTGTAAAACCATACAAATGTGAGAATCATACCTGGTAAATACATACCCTGGAGTAAGGGTCTAATTGGGAAATCGGTTTTCTATTAACAATACACAGTGAAACTGAAACATGAATATGTTTCGAAGGGGTATCCGGGTATTCCTAGTAATGTCTCTTCCATTATCAGATTCATGACTGAAACCGTATATTTCCTTGCCATCTCTCCAATTCCCTTTATTTGTCTTTACTCATTACCTTCTGTACACCATCGTTAGGCTGAGTGGTTTTTTTCCTTCCCTACCGTTCGGCACCAGCCTATGGTTTGGAAGAAGACTATCCAATAAACATAATAGGTGTACTCTCCTAATCTTAGGAGCACTCGCAATCTGAGAGAAGGTAAGGATAAAAGACAACTGAAAAAACCTTATTCCTATTTCTCCTGAACCAGAATCCATCCTCGAAAAAGTTCCTTCGAGTTCATATATAACCATACGATGGATTTATCCAATGGAATTGGATGTTCGTAGTGATACGGGGTGTTCTGGATGTAGGGATCCTAGGCATACTAATGAAGTCTCATAAGTGATCAAACATGCACAAATCAAAAATTCCTTGTGCCTACAAACCCTAATACGGATCGTTAACTAGATATATAGGCGAAGCAAGCAAGTAATCGAATTAAATGCTAAGGGAAAGTGACTACAACCTTTGTAGATCCGGTCCACCACTTCCTAGGCTCCGCGATGATCTCCCTCCGCTGTCCAAATCGAACCCTTGACTCTAGCATTGGCATCATCGAAGAATGGGCGGGCTTGATCGTCGGTTCGATGCCGAAGATGATCTACGTCGAGGCATCACAAGAACAAGCTCCAACTTCACCAAGCCTTGAAAACTTGTGAAGGAAACACCCTATACAACTTGGCAAGAGGTAGAGGATGAAGAAATAGGAAGTGGGTAGACTTTAGATTTGGATTTCTCACTCATTTTGGCTAGTTGCCATTGATGGTGCAAGCTTTCTTTAAGTTGAAGATGAAGAAGAAGATGATCAAGAATTATCATAAATTTTATGTAAATGATAAATAAATCAATACTTATCATTTACTAACCCTTGGTTAGTTGTAGAGAATGGACCATGGTTAACTTGAATGGTTAGGGTTAAGGATGAGACAAGAATGGTGACTTAGTCAAAGTTTCAAGAAACTTCAACTACAAACAAATCAAGCCACCATTCTATTTTCTTTATCATTTTCTTTTTCCAAAATAAACAAAAAGAATAAATAAAAAGAAAACCCTAATCATAAACTTAACCATGGTCTAATTCTTTACACTAACCCTAGCTTGCATGTATCATCAAACATGATACAATCATGTGCACAAAATATATCACATATGCAATGTGCACAAACCAAGTGAGTAAATCCATTTAAAGTGAACCAATACTAGTTAATGCAAAGTAATATATCAAATATATAATTCTACATTAAATCATTAAATCAACACTTGATTTAACGATCCGGTCATGTCGCATATAACCGGCTAATATCCAATGTATCGGCTTATCGAGTCAATCCTTGATTCGATAACTAGGTTATATCGCATATAACCATTCGATACATTCATCGCGAGAATAGAATACGGTATCACATACACGCATTATTCTCGGTCCCGCACATATCTCATATGCGCTCCTATTTCGTTTTGCTTGAGCCAGGAAACCTCTGTGTAGGACTCTAAAGACTCGTCAATACGCCGGCAGCAGGTGATGATCATATCAAACACCCACAAGCCGCAAGCGGTCTGCTAAACGTAACGGCCACCCGGGTATTGAGCGATCAGAAGATCGACGAGCAAGCCCGCTCACACTCCTGTGAATCCAACCAGTAACACTTACCGTACAGTCCGGTCTGTTCGTATGATATGTCGCATATCTCGCCTAGGGGTGGTAAACGTCAGACCCCAATAGCTTGATAAGTCATGCCGACTTGAAGTCCATGACATGTGTGAAACTACTGATAACACTTACCAGTAGGTCACTGCAACCCTGGCCAGGGATTTCCTGTTATGGCCAGTCGAGCATAGCGCAACATCAACCCCCAATACCGGGAGAGACGAATCCCCTCCTATCGCTCATTGCCTCCATGTGAATCGGGACTGTACCCAAAAACCACTTGTTTGCACAACTCAGTAGAGCCGTGGTAGGGTGGAAATCAAGGCACAGTGGGAGACACACAAGACTCTATGACGATCTCGGGTCAACAGACTAAGCTGTACCAGTGTCACCAGAGAACTGCCATCTGACGTGAGGTATAATACCATCTGGGAGTTCTCGGCGAGTCCGTTCAGTGTACCCAGTCTCCACTGAGCACCCGCATACCATCTTCGATGTCAAACACCAATGGATATGGGATCATCCATCGCCCATCGCATGGGTCGAGAAGATATGCGCTAGTCTACTCTGGAATATCGATGCCCCGTCTCGATATTCCCACGACTAGGAACAATGAAGGATGTACTCATTGACTACCCAGGCCCCACTAGTATGATCTGCATCATAGTCTTGGAAGTCGAGTACACATCCTAAGGGCTTTATCAACATGTAATCAGAGAGACAGAAAGTATACATGTTAAGATAAAGAGCAACCAGATAGCGTACTATCATGTCGAGCAAGAAAGTCCTACCTATATATGTCCCAGCATCCACTACAATATACATCCAATGTACAGTAATGGCCTCTAGGGCATACATATAACTAACAATCTCCCACTTGCACTAGGGCCATCTGTAGCAGTGTCGCAGTATCTAATACTCAACCATCCCATATGAGTCTCTCTCTGGGAAAAGGCCTTCGTGAGTGGATCCGCCGTGTTGTCCTCTGAGTCTTCTCTCCTAACCTCGATCACCCTGGAGATCAACTATCTCCATGATCAGGTGATGCTGCCTTAGAATTTGTCTGGGTCACTGATGGGACCAGGGTTCCAGGGCCGAAGCCACACTTCCATTGTCATACAATGGCAGGAACCTAGTTCATCTTATGAACCAACATACACCCAAACTGCCTCTTTGGCAGTATCTTTAATAGCAATGTTACCAGCCTTTATCGTCTAGTTTGCCACGGTATCGAGCTTGGAACTCTTCCAACATACCGTCTCTTTACTGAGGGTAAAGACAGTACCTGTGACTGACATTCAGTCGTCATTATCACCCTGGAACACTTCCAGTGATTCGCCCCAGGATCGATTGATACAATCTCACTATACCTAGTGAGAACCCTAATATCCCTTTAGATCTATCTCATAGGTCCAAATCTCAGGATTTAGGAGGTATCATCTTTATCCTATTTGGAGAATCCTTGTGATAATAGGAGATTGACCGACCGTAGTATAGGAAACTCTTTTCCTATCAAGAGTATGTTGTCTACGTACAATACGAAGATGACCACCTTACTCTCTACTACCCTTTTGTATATACAAGGTTCGTCTACCATTTTGATGATGTCAACTTCTTTGACTAATCCATCAAAACAGATGTTCCATCTCCACGATGCCTGCTTTATCCTATAAATCATCTTGCACACGTTTCCGCTGCTCCCACTGTCTACGAGGTCCTCTGGCTGTGTACTTATAGACGCACTCTTCTAAAACATCATTTAGAAAAGCAGTCATGACACCCAACCACCAGATATCGTAGTCATGGTATGTAGCCGTGACAAGTAGGATCTGGATGGACTTAAGCATAGGTACTGGAAAAGGTTTCATCATTATCCACGCCTGGTTGATGACGAAAAGCTTTAACAAGTCTAGCTTTGAAAGTCTCAACTTTTCCATCTACACCAAGTAATCTTCTCAAGATATACTTGCTCCTGATGGGGATTTAACCCTTCAGATATAGCAGCTAAAGTCCATACTTTGCTGGTGTATATGGATTCCATCTCAGATCGCTAAGCATCCAGCCATTCTTACAGAGTCCCTACTCTCGATGGCCTGCTCGAAACTAGTTGGGTCATCATCTCATGATGCAATCCTTGCTCCCACTGTCATCGAGAAATCGAGGTATCTCTCAGGCGGATGAGGAACCCTACTAGATCGTCGAAGAGGCTGAGGTTCGTCGGGAACTATAAAATCTTATGGTTCTGTCAAATCATCAACTGCAGTTTTGTATAGCTGGAACCTTTCCAGTTCTACAGAACTGATCCTGCCTCGATCTTTTCCGGATTTTGCTTTAAACATAGGCCGGACAACCCCAAATCTTAACTCGCTTAAGAGATGGGTTCTTCCCATACCATATCTCATATGGAGTGGTAGGCACTGATTTGATTCAAACCTAATTCAATAGGTATGCAGCTTCTCAAGTGCATAACCCCAAAAGGAAATAGGTAACTCAGTAATACTCATCATAGAGCACACCATATCTAATATTGTGCAATTGCTCCGCCCTGATACACCGTTGTGCTGTGGTGTATTCAGAGGAGTAACACTGAGAGAAAATCTCATTCTCCTTTAGAATAGTCTAGGAATTCTATGCACAAGTATTCTCCTCCCTGGTCTTATCATAGGACATAATACTTATACCCGTATTTTGGTTCTCTATTTCTAACTTATATTCTGTGAATATCTCAAAAGGTTCGGACTTATGTTTCAACAGGAACATATGACTGAATCTTGAGAGATTATCAGAGAATATAATGAAGTATGAAGAACCAGTCCTGGCATGTGTAGACAGGAGACTTTACATACATCATCATGTATCAGTCCCAAGAGTTTACTAACTCTTTCTCTGTTTCTAATAAACAGAGCTATGGTCATCTAATCTTTGTGACATGACTGGCAAGTTTCACAAGATGTAAATTCAAACTGATTTAAATATGCATCTAAAATGTAACTTCAGCCAGTCGGGTAGCATTGATGTGACCTAGTCTACAATGCCTCAAGAAGGATTCGTTCATTTCTGAACTCTTCCTCTTGTGTGTGTTCTGTATACTAGGAACTGCAGTTTGATTTAGAACGTCAATGCTTTTAGATAACGTGCCTGAACCGATCAACTTTTGATATAGGAAATGTTCAAAACATTATCCAACAATACAAAATTATATCCTTCTTTACTAATAAAGAGACTGATATGATTTTGTATATCAGGTTCGGTATCTAATAGCATTTGTTCAGAATCAATGTACTGGTAATACAGGGTAACAGTGACCAACAGACTTGGCTGCAACACTTGCCCCGGTTTCTGTCTCATGAAACTTATCACCCGTTCTCAGTTTTTCTACCTTTTTGTAGCCCTATGTAACAGCTTACATATCTGGGATCCTGATCCGGTATCATATACCCAGGATTCAGAGGATACTGAGAAACAGTTCTTTGTAATGAACATACCCGAAGGAGATGCATCATATGTACTTTCTTCGTTTGGGCTGCATAGGAAATCTGGTATTCCCCTATTTCCTGCTCGGTCTTATAACAATTATAAGTCGGAGCGGGACCAACGTTCCCCAGCTCAGTATAACAAGCGGGTTCGGTCAATACATCCATATTATTATCTTGATTAAGGCGTGATATGGTCGCTACCTGGAGAGAGAGAGAAGAAAACACTCAGCGTGCACTCTTGCAAGATCAGATTGGTTATATATTTTATCTAATCAGGATGACTCCCACTGTTTTTATCAAATCTTCCTTCAAACCCTAAAAGTAAAGACTAGCCGGGATTAATTACACTCTACAAGTTCGCCAATCTTTCAGCCAGGCCAGTGTCGGTACTTTGAGGGAGGTTCCCCGTGCTTTCGTACGGACCTAATTACTGTAAACCTCGTTTTCCCAGAGGCGTAACCCCGTTGACACCTTTCTAGACACCTACTTGATCGGCTAATTGCAAAGTGCAAAACTCTCCCAGGAGTAACAATTACTCGCAGTGGGTATCGGGATCCAACTATCATATAGAAGGTATGCAATCTCATTGCAAATTTCAACACTTGAAACTCCCGATAAAGGTTTTTACCCCTAGCACCTATGACCTTAACTATGGTCAACAAATCATAAGTACTAGTCAAGTTCTACCCGTCATTTCGTGATTAATTAGACCCACCCACATGACCTTTAACTAAGGTCAACAAAGTCATGCGACTGTCCTAACTAATCGCATCATATGCAGTGTAGGAAGACATCACTTAGCTACCGTACACTGTGCCTTAACTAAAGTCAACAAACACAGCACGAATACTAAGTACTCTACTTCCTAAAATGACGGAGGGTTGCGGCTGGTTTTTATGAAAACCTTTAACGCTTTGAACTTGATCTCGTTGCAGAATCAAATGGTTTTTAAATGGAATGTTTTTGAGGCTTTTCTAGTTTTGCTAAAGGGGTCACTCCCGGTGAAGGGATCGTCGGCCCTTTCCTCGTCGAATGAGGTGCGGGATATATCATATATATCACTGTGCAAAGCAGAAACTATAGAAGCTATCAAAATACAAACCGAGTGATGCAGCATCTGCCAGTTATTGCTAAAGGAGTCACTCCCGGTGAAGGGATCTCGGTCCTTTCCCTATCGAATAAGGTGCAGGATGTTCTACAAGGAACACCACGATGCAAAGCAAGAACTGTAGCTACCTGTTTTATTTTTGAAATTCGATTCCACAATATCTATTAGGTTTATTTTCTTTCATTAATCTCATTAATGAAAATCCCATCATTTAAATTACCTAAACATCACAGATAAATATGACGTACACTTATGCCATCCGCATTCGTCTCGATGTCCCCTCGTGCACCGTTAGGTTAGGTAAGTAACGGCAGAGCGGGGCAGGGCTAGCGCGGGTGTAAAACATAAGTAACGTCTATATAATATATCATATATACTATATACTACATCTATCTGAACAGAGCACAGAACATCGCATGATCACATCACAGATAACGCAGCAGAAAGAATCATATGAAATATTGGATATACTAGGACGTCCGTGTTTTCAATACGAGCCAGTATAAAACACGGATTCCACGGTCGTGATGAATAGCCAATCCCACATCCCTAGACCCCTACGAGAGCGGCAAGCAACCCTACCAATTCTAGGGTTAGGAGACCCGGACTCGACTCCTCGAGTTGGTCTCCCACTGGACCCCAGAACCCGGTTACTTGTGCTCCCCTCCTTGGGTCTATCCTAATGCGGAAAAGTAAATAATATACATCAACGGTGACAACTTCCGCAACCAGGAAGTGCCCCAATAAAAGAATATTACATACAAGTTTTTACATGAATGAAAATGAAAAAACACTCATCTCACATAAAAACCCCCGGCTATTCAAACACAACGATCCAATATAACATATCCAGCAACACATAACATCACATGTCATCAACGTAAGTAAATATGCGCATCCCAATTGTCGTTGACATATAGCAACGAAACCGGCGATATCACATATTACACTTACAGTCACAGAAAAGAAAGTGTAAAACTACAACAGTTGGAATCCGCAACCACCTCAGACATCGCATGCCTGACCAAATGAATTCTTTAGACATCGCATGCCTAACAATTATAAACCCCGCATTTTAGTCTCATTATCGAAAACACTTTTCAATATCAAGTCGGGCAATTCAACAAGATTCCCGAAAAACTGATCGAATGCTCGTCGCAAACTTTAGTAGGCGGCCGCACCCCTGATACCGTCGACGAAGTGCACCAAGGCGGAACACCGCTGCCGCGAGCACCCGGACGGATGCTTTCGGCGACGGGGTTCTCCTACAGTCACTTGGTCGGGGCTATGGGGTGAGGCTGTCTATCAAGTTTACCCGGCGAGTATCCGCGTACGCTACGTGATTGCAACGGACTTTTGATCACATCAAAATTCCGTGGCAACCGATCAAGTGAGACTAAACTGCTATGTTTATAACATTCATCCAGTCATCTCATAACTATTTGCGAATTCCAAGTATTGTATCACATTCCGGATAAATAGAAAATGCTAAACTTTTCGATCGAACAATCGAACACCCAAGTTTTCCCGATACAGCTCAACACATGAAATAAGTCTAACAACATTCAGTTCGTGCCTCAGTACCAACGGTCCAGCCGTAGAAGGGTTAAGCCAACACCTCACATGTGGCACGCCGTACTGTCCCAAACCCGAAGGTTCAAAGGGCAGTTCAAGACGGTCACATAATCGAGTTAAGGTTTTTTGTCTTCTAGAGGGTCCATCGCGTTACTTGCACTACTTAGAACGTCGTTAAACTACGGAAAAATCCAACAATTGGAAATTTCCCGGCAGGGAAAAAATTGGGTATTTATATCCGGTCGAACTTTTTAACATATTCTAAAAATACCCGGAAAAGCACACCGACAAAATTAGACAGTCCGATCGAATACACCGAGTCCCCAATACAACTCAGAAAATACAACTCTGGAATAAATATTAAAAGCATCCAGAACACACAAGAAACACCAACAGAAACAACTGAAGAAAACTCACAGCCTGATCATCACAGACGGCCGCGGAACCGCCGCAAAATGGGGGTCAACGCCGCGGTTCCGCGGTCGTACTGTAGAATTAGGCTGTCGTTTTCTGCAGTTTTTCTTAGAATTTCCTGCACATTTCTCTGCATATTTTTAATTCTAAAAAATCCACAAATTCAGAAAAAGTCCAGAGAGCAATATTAGGGTTTGGGTTTTGATTCGATCGGAGTTCTAATTCCGTCTAGATTTCGCCTAAGGCTCTAGCTAGGCTCTGATACCACTGTAGGGATCCTAGGCACACTAATGAAGTCTCACAAGTGATCAAACATGCACAAATCAAAAATTCCTTGTGCCTACAAACCCTAATACGGATCGTTAACTAGATATATAGGCGAAGCAAGCAAGTAATCCAAAATTCCTTGTGCCTACAAACCCTAATACGGATCGTTAACTAGATATATGTGCACAAAATATATCACAAATGCAATGTGCACAAACCAAGTGAGTAAATCCATTTAAAGTGAACCAATACTAGTTAATGCAAAGTAATATATCAAATATATAATTCTACGTTAAATCATTAAATCAACACTTGATTTAACGATCCGGTCATGTCGCATATAACCGGCTAGTATCCAATGTATCGGCTTATCGAGTCAATCCTTGATTCGATAACAAGGTTATATCGCATATAACCATTCGATACATTCATCGCGAGAATAGAATACGGTATCACATAAACGCATTATTCTCGGTCCCGCACATATCTCATATGCGCTCCTATTTCGTTTTGCTTGAGCCAGGAAACCTCTGTGTAGGACTCTAAAGACTCGTCAATACGCCGGCAGCAGGTGATGATCATATCAAACACCCACATGTCGCAAGCGGTCTGCTAAACGTAACGGCCACCCGGGTATTGAGCGATCAGAAGATCGACGAGCAAGCCCGCTCACACTCCTGTGAATCCAACCAGTAACACTTACCGTACAGTCCGGTCTGTTCGTCTGATATGTCGCATATCTCGCCTAGGGGTGGTAAACGTCAGACCCCAATAGCTTGATAAGTCATGCCGACTTGAAGTCCATGACATGTGTGAAACTACTGATAACACTTACCAGTAGGTCACTGCAACTCTGGCCAGGGATTTCCTGTTATGGCCAGTCGAGCATAGCGCAACATCAACCCCCAATACCGGGAGAGACAAATCCCCTCCTATCGCTCATTGCCTCCATGTGAATCGGGACTGTACCCAAAAACCACTTGTTTGCACAACTCAGTAGAGCCGTGGTAGGGTGGAAACCAAGGCACAGTGGGAGACACACAAGACTCTATGATGATCTCGGGTCAACAGACTAAGCTGTACCAGTGTCACCAGAGAACTGCCATCTGACGTGAGGTATAATACCATCTGGGAGTTCTCGGCGAGTCCGTTCAGTGTACCCAGTCTCCACTGAGAACCCGCATACCATCTTCGATGTCAAACACTAATGGATATGGGATCATCCATCGCCCATCGCATGGGTCGAGAAGATATGCGCTAGTCTACTCTGGAATATCGATGCCCCGTCTCGATATTCCCACGACTAGGAACAATGAAGGATGTACTCATTGACTACCCAGGCCCCACTAGTATGATCTGCATCATAGTCTTGGAAGTCGAGTACACATCCTAAGGGCTTTATCAACATGTAATCAGAGAGACAGAAAGTATACATGTTAAGATAAAGAGCAACCAGATAGCGTACTATCATGTCGAGCAAGAAAGTCCTACCTATATATGTCCCAGCATCCACTACAATATACATCCAATGTACAGTAATGGCCTCTAGGGCATATATATAACTAACACTGGAGAAATACAAAGGTGAATTAGGAGTGGCGATGAGATACGTGGTTTGGTCGTGAATGTTAACAGTCGCAATTTACTTTGCCCTCTTTCTGATCTTTTTATTTGTCTTTACTTATTACCTTCTGTACACCCAACTTAGGCTAATTGGTTTTCTTCATTCCCTACCTTTCGGCACCTGCCTATGGTTTGAAAGAAGACTATCCAATAAGCGTAATAGGTGTACCCTCTCCTAATCCTAGAAGCCCTCACAACCTGAGAGAAGGTAAAAGGAAAAGACAACTGAATAGTCCTATTCAATCTCTCCAGAACCAGAATCCATCCTCGAAGAAATTCCTTCGAGTTCGTATATAACCATACGATGGATTTATCCAATGGAATTGGATGTTCGTAGTAATACGGGGTGTTCTGGATAAACTCAAAGGGTAAAAGAAGGGGTGGCAATGATGTATGCAACTCAGACAATCCAAAATCCAGTGTTTTAAGAAGGTTCAGTTAACTTGGTCACTGAGTTATAGTCTAGGGTCGGGTCATGGTTGCAGTTAAAGAGAGAGAGAGAGAGAGAGAGAGAGAGAGAGAGAGAGAGAGAAGAAAACCTTTGCGTGCACTCTAACTTAGATCAGAATGGTTAATCACTTTATCAAATCTGGAAACCTCCCACTGTTTTCTCAAATTCTCCTCCAAACCTGAAAGAAGAATTAGCCGGAATCACCCGAGGAGTAATACTACTCATCAGTGGGAATCGGGATCCAACCATCATCGCATGATAACGTGATGGAAGCCACTCACGTCATCATACTCCAGAAGGTATGTGCAAGCCTGGTAAGTTTCCTGTATGTTTGAAACTCCCGATATGATTTTTACCCCAAGCGGTTTATGACCTTGACTTTGGCCAACAAATCATAACCCGCAAGTCAAGTTCTACCCGTCATTGTCCTGATTGATTTAGACCCACCCGCACACACCCTTGACTTTGGCCAACAAAGTGGTACGACTGTCCTAAACCAATGCATATCCATGCAACGGACAAGCAACACACAGCTACTGCACACGATGCCTTGACTTTGGCCAACAAACACCGCACGAATACTATGCATTACTTATCCAAAATGACGGAGGGCTACGGCTGGTTTTTGGCGAAAACCCTTTAACGTAATAAACTTGATATCGTTGAAGGAATCCAAGTGGTTTTATAAATATATAGTGGCGAAAACTTTTGCTAAAGAGGTCACTCCCGGTGAAGGGATCTCGGCTCTTTCCTCGTCGAATGAGGTGCAGGATATTCCAAACTGAATACCACGATGCAAAGCAAAAAGTAATCAACTATAGTGAAGTTATTACCCTGACGCAAACCTTTGTCCAAAGGGTCACTCCCGATGAAGGGATCCCGGCCCTTGCCTCGTCGAATGAGGTGCTGGATATTCATAACCGAATACCATTGTGCAAAACAAAAGAGAACGCCCTTGTAATAACAGCTTTTGAAAAATTGGTTCCAACAACATCAAATATAGGTTTGTTTTTCTTGCATTGATAAGAATCAACGCAGTCCCATCAATTAATCACACCAGAAAAGAACGAAAATAACCACTGGGTCCCGTCATCACCCGTTAGGTTACTTAACTAACGACAGAGCGGGGACTGGATTAGCGCGGGTGTAAAACATATACAACATCTACTAGTATATATATCAATATATAATAATTGCTCCAGGTATGATAAATGCAACATCACAGAAAAGTAATAAGCATCACAGAACAATACAGATAATCTAGGAGCCCCGGGTTTCACAGAGCCGCAACTGAAACCCGAAGTTCCCCTGGTCGTGTGGATAGCCTGTGCAATGAAAACCTAGACCCCTACGAGTGCGGCAAGTTACCCGCCAAAACCAGAAGCGAGGCAGCCCCCTTCAGCAAAGTGAATGGACCACCAAGCACTTCACGGAATCCGGTAACTTAAGCACCCCTCCTTGGGTCAACCTATACCCCCTACGAATCTGGCGAATAGCCCGCCAATTCTAGAGTGAATCCCCCTCCGCCTCAACGCCATGAGATGCGGGCCCGTTGCCCTCTAGAACCCGGCTATCCGTGCACCCCTCCGCGGGGTAATCCTAGTACAGAAAATAAAATATATACAACGGGTACATCGACTTCAACCCGGTCGTGCCCCAAAAGAATAATATACAAACAGGCAGTGACGGCAGTCCACATGTCGGACGCTCGCCCCGCAATAAAAAATGTACAAATAAAACTAAAAAGCACAAATATTGCACACAAGCTATCCACCACGACAAATCCACAATATCACAGCACAACACAGAACATCTACGTGAATGTCACATTCGCAAACCCGTCTAAAAGAGCTATAGCGATTAGACAAGATTTACCAATCAAATGACATTCACGGTCGCAGATAGAAATGTAAGCACTGTGAACTAACTTGTTTAAATTTTCGATCGACAAAAATTTCCCGAAGTGGGCCCCAAGTACAAAACTAGCACTCAAAATAATCTGGGCCAAAACTAAATGTTCCAGAAACCACATTTCCAAGTTGAAGTCCCCCAGAAGAAAATTGGTGCAGCGAACCCACCAAAGTGCCGCGCAACCGCGGAAAACATGAGCGTTTGGCCGTGGTTCCGCGGTCTAGTGGTAAGTTCGTGCTACCAAATTTCTTCCAGTGTCCTCAAAAAGCCTGCCTGATTTTCTGAAACACTCAAAATAATTTTTCGACCAGTTTAAAAATTTGACAGAAACTTTATCATTTAAAATGCAGTTTCAAAAATTTTGTTCGATCGATATTTTAAACACGTTAGAACAAGCTAGTAAAGGTTAATAGCGTGGCTCTAATACCATGTTGGGATGCGGCGGCGCCCCGGCCGTCTAAACAAGGCCAAATGCGGAACAAAAACTTTTTACAAAACTCGGCGCTAAGGCGACCAAATACCCGGATCGTTCCATTAACCGTAAACTAGTAAACTGTAAAAGAGTTTGGCCGATCAATCCGTGTCCTTCGGTCTTTAATCTCCGCACCAACCTCCCTACTGCTGCGCCGACGAAGTCCACTCCCCGATCTCGCTCATCGATGTGGCACCACGTCATCGAATCTTTATACGGGCTCCCGCTTCAAATCCGAGGCAACTCGGACATGATGTTTTCCAGCCGACATGTCCAAGATTAATGTAGAGAGAGTGTAGGATCATTTGTCTCAAGGCCCCCAGGTGTTTGGGTGGAGGTTAATTGAAGTTGCCAAATTGGATGATGAGATGAGCAAAGATTTTTTCAATGGAAATTCAAAATCAGCCATGCCCCAAATCAGCCCCAAGCAAAAATGGTGCTCGGCCACACCCCAGAATACTCTCTGTGGATTGCAAAAGGGAGTGTTGGTTTTTATCAAGTGAGTGTGTATATATTTGTCACCACGAAAAGCCCCCTGCACATTTAAAAACTTGCCAAGTGCAAAAGCCCCCCCACAGCAAAAAAAACAGCCCCCATGCTGCCAGTGCAGGCGAGGCCAGGAAAAATAATCAGGCTAAAAAGGTCAAGGGAAAATTGCTCACGATGATTAAACAACGTGTTTGAGGCGGAAAAAGAAACTGGCAACTCCGAGAGTGATCCCGTAACGAATTACGAGACTAACCCTCAACTATAAATACAAAAGCAATAAGACAAAAATGTTCCTTCAATATAATACTAGAATCCGGCTTAAACCAAAGCCCGCTAGTATTATCCGTCCGATCATGATCCGTGCACAAGTGCACGGATATGATCGAACCCCGCCATATATCCATACGGCCTCTACAACGTTTCTCCCGAACTTGGGAAACTGTCTGTGGGGGACTCTAATGACTCATCAATACACTGGCACTGGGTATAACCACTGGCACGTCAGAAGTACTAGCTGTACGTAGCGGTCGCCCATGTATTGATCGGAAGGGAAGCTGACGAGTGAACTCATCCAGAAACCCTACTGAGCCTGACAGTGACAATATCCGTACAGTCCAGTCTATTCGTCTATGAGTATCGCATATAGAGCCTAGGGGGTTGGTAAACGTCAGACCCCTAATAGCGGTATAAGTCATGTCGGAGAGTAGCCCAGAACACCCTGAGTTACTACTGGAATACCTACCAGTAAATCTCGATTACCCTGGCCAGGGATTTTGTGTAATGGCTCTCCTAAACACAATGCGATCTCACCCCCAATACCGGGAGACACGAATCCCCGACGATCCGCTCACTGCCTCCATGTGGCTAGGGACTGTACCCAACTAAAACCTGTTTGCATGACTCCTTTGAGCCGTGGTAGGGTAGTAATCAAAGCACAGTGGGAACTCACACGAGACAAATGACGATCTCAGGTCGACAGACTAACCTGTACACATGTCACCAGGGAACTGCTATCTGACGATATGTATAATACCAACTAGCATGTTCCCGGTGAGTCCTGTCCGGTGTACTCATAACCCAATGAGCACCTGTATACATCTTAGGTGAACCAACTGACACCAATGGCTTATGAGACCGGCCACCGCCCCTCGTCGGGGTCTCGACTGTCTACACTAGTCTACTCTGGAGTATCGATGCCCTGTCTCGAAACTCTCACGAGTAGGGACACTTTAAGGATGTGCTTATAGACCCCAGCTCCTACGTATTTGATCGCCATCATACTGCTGGCAGTCAAGCAAAAATCCTATGGGCTCTATCAACATGCAATAGTGAACTAAAGCATGTACACAATGATAAAGACAAACCAGATAGCATACTATCATCTCGAGCAAGACTGTACTACCGGTATAGGTCCTCCCTCAATCATTGTAATCATGTACCCGCGATCCAATAATTGACTTTGAGGGCACTATATCCAACAGGTAGTGTTCCCCTGCCAAGCTCAACATCTTTCTATACGATCTTCTTGCCCTGGGGTACCGTACCAGGTCCATCATGTACCCGCAGACGGTGCCTCCTCACTCCTCGAATCGGGTATACTCATAACTCAGAACCAAGAAAACTCATGATGGACACCAAATATCATATTAAGAGAAAACCGCATTTTAAAATAAATCCAAGTTTCGAAAATGTGTTTTGCAGTTTCTCAAATCTCATGAAAACAGAAATCTCACGAAACATCATATGAGAATATAGTGATAATAGAAAATGTACATGATATTGGCATGATGCATTCTTGTATGAGATAAACGAAGATCTAACTACCAATAAAGCTGAAGTATAATATAAGATATCGTGGCAAGTTCTATAGTGCACGTGGCATGACAATTACCAATGGTGTGTGTGTACATATGAGTTAGTGCACGTGTGACATGAACCATTGGTAATGGTGCAAGTGTCCTAACGAGGATGTATCAATGCGTAGAAAGTAATAGGATGCGTATTGTAATGCTTATACAATATATAAATGTGTGTGTGTGTGTATAAGATTTTATAACTTGAATCTAGATATCGGGCGCTTAACACCACCCAGACGATTCCCCCCGTAGATGTTAAATCTGCTCACAGGAACGGTCTCGAGCTACTCGAATCCGATCACCTCCTTCCCTTTTCTTGGTGCATCCGAGGTTTCCGCAAAACACGAGCGTACAAAATTCTCTCTCTCTTTTCTTTTAATGTGAGAGTGAGTGTGTTGTTGCTCACCATAGCGGGTCACAAGCGTACAACATTCTCACATCTAAAAGAAGAGATGAGAAGAAAAGGAGGCCACCTCATTGTACACATATACATATGTATATGCATATATAAATATATAAAAATACACTAATACAAGTATATACTATAAATACATACACTCGTATTCGTATAAAATACGAATACCCGTATTCGTATAAAATACGAATACCCGTATTCGTATAAAATACCGTAATCTGTCAAAGTACGAATACTAAAAAGAGAGATACTAAAAAGAGATATATAATACTAGCTCACATTTAATCCAAATGCGATAACCTGGCTATCTTCCAAACCGGATGGTATTAATAAAATGTCCGATTAAAAGCACGTATACAAAAACACGTTTTAATCGAACCTGAGTATGTATCAAAATACGTACACTACATCGTTTCACCCGAGCTAGGAAATCCTCTATGTGGGACTCCAAAGACTCGACAATACACTGGCAGTGGGTTAACCACAAGCACGTCGGCGACACTAGATTTATGTAACTGCTACCCAGGTATTGAACGAAAGGAAGGCCGACAAGCAAACTCATTTGTATCCCTACTGAGCCTGAAAGTGATAGTCTTCATACAGACCGGTCTGTTCGTATAAGAGTATCGCATATCAGGTCTAGAGGGTGTATAAAGTCAGACTCCTAATAACGCGATAATTCGTGTCAGTGTGAAGCCCATCACCCACTAAGAAACTACTGATCCAAATCAGTAATTCTTGTCCACCTTGACCAAGAATTTCTAGTGATGTCTACCCATGCACAACGCGATATCTACCCCAATACCAGGAGAGACGAATCCCCGAAGATTCGCTCACTGCCTCCATGTGGCTCGGGACTATACCCAACTAAAACTTGTTTGCACAACTTAGTAAAGCCGTGGTAAGGTAGTAATCAAAGCACAGTAGGAACTCACACGAGACAAATGACGATCTCAGATCAACAGAATAATCTGTACTAATTTCACCAGAGAACTGCTATCTGACAATAGGTATAATACATCTAGCATGTTCCCGGCGAGTCCGTCCATAGTAACTCATAACCCAATGAGCACCTGTATACTATCTTTGGTGACTAATGTTCAGACCATAATATTGCATTCTTCATTACCCTATTCTTATCCGTTTTATAAGTAAACAAGTACTCTTGACGCACGTTTGTTGCATATTACAGGATACAGGCTCTTGGATACGAACACAGTGAAAAAGACGAAAATTAATACAGAAAAGGGACTTTTGACCAACAAGTAGACGGATCCTACTCAAACCTAGACGAAGAACAATTCACAAGGCAATGCATGTCCGAAATGTTAAAGGAAACGGTTAAAAGACCACTACAAATTTCACTGAAGATCTGAAGAAGACTAAGAAGCCAAATAGAGAAAGGTTATGAAGAACTAAGAAGCCCTAACAACCCAGATGCAGCTCAGGGAAGTTGGTGAGCTAAGCTCACCAAAGGGCCGCGGAACCGCGGCCCAAGGCCCATCATTGCCGCGGTTCCGCGGCCGTTTGTTGCCCGTGTCGGCACCGACTTCTTATGTCGGTGCGTCGGTGCGGGTGTTGGGATTTTTAGGGGGCAATGTTTCTTCCTCTAGATTCGTATCCTTCCTTTATCGATAATTACCCTAACCTCCATGGAAAACGCGCGCAACCAGCCCTTTATACTACGGTTCATCGTTACCTCAAGGGGTAGGATGCCGTAGGGAGCGGTTGTGCGTGCGTGCATGCATAGAGTTCTAACTCTTATTTGTGTTTTTACCATCCCCTAACTTAATATTTTCATACTAATCAAATGGCGCCGTTGCCGGGGATGGCGTAAATTTTTTTTTCTGTGTAATTTCGGGTTGATATAAATTTTAAAAATTATAAAAATATGAAAAAAAAAATTAAAAAAAAATTATTATCAATTTTGATCTGTTTGAAGGGTGTATTTTTTGAATCTTGCAGGAACAGCGAAGAATCGCGGATCTGGAATTTTACAGAGGGCAAATCAGAAAAAATCATATCAGAACAGAGGAGAAATATAACAACAGAGAGGTCGAAAATTTTTGGAGCTCTGATCTCTCCATTCCACCGCGCTTCCGCGGCTAAAGTGGGCCCCAGACCGCGATTCCGCCGCGCTATAGCCACGTCAGCACCTAAATTTTATATGGTTTGATTTCTCCTTCTCCCCTCTGCAACCTACAATATATCCACTGTAAAAAATTTCTGCAGGAATTCTTTGCGCTAAAAAATCTTCTCTCCCCTTCTAAATAACAGATTTTTTGCAGGTTTCTTTGCGCCGCGCTAAAAATTGATTGCAAGTGAATTTTATTGTTTTGCATATTTTAATCGGACTTTAAGGGGCTAATTGACCAAACTCAGATTGGGTGGGGATTTCATCACCCTTCCCAGGACCCCAGAAATCACTTTAAAGCATTTTGCATCGACCACAATTAATTAAAAAATACTAGACTCAGCCCTAAGGACATCGAGCTCAATAGGAAAAGGACTAGTATAGGCATCGACCGTTTATCCTAACTGACTTTGCGGTGTCTAGGCTAGTGGTTTTTAATTAGGCCCACTATTGTGGTTCCTTCCCACTTACCTGGCCGTACTTGTCGGTGAAGAGGCGGTTTGAGGTCCTATTTCTAGCCCTAGTTAGGAGCTGTCTGGCAGACCTAGGCGACCCTAGATCTAGGCCTGATTGTGCATGTGTGGTTGATACATTTGTGTCACGAGTCTCTTTTCAAAACTTCTTTGCAAAACTCTCACATAAAAAAAAAGAAAAAATCTTTTCAAAACTTGCAACTTGTCGCTAAGAAAACTTGCAACTCACTCCCATCACTTCTTCTCATTGACGTTATCTTACCTCCACATTCTGTTTTTTCTTTTTTTCTGACTACACTACCCCTTTAGTGTATGTCACTTTGGACTAGGGATACTAACGCCCGATTAGTCCGTGTTTCGTTGGTACTGACCGACGAACCCTTCGACGAACCTTTCGACACCGAAGTCGAAATTCCCTCCATTTCCTTACCTCCACCTTCAAATTCTTCTTACGAAGGTATGTCGGGACATGACCCCAACGATACCTTACCGACGGGAATGATTCCACCTCTGTTAGGTGCGAATAACCCGAATCTTCCGCCTGTTGTAGCGCCCGCATGAGTTGCGCTCCAGGATCTCTTCTACCCCGTCCGCACTTCTTTACCTACCTGTCTTTCACCCCCACCGGCAAATGAGGACAACTTTGAAATAAAACCACATTTCATCAATATGCTGCCAAAATTTCATGGTTTGGAATCCGAAGATGCATATATCTTTATCAATAAATTCCAAAACGTTTGCGCTATGATGAAAACGACCCAATTAAGTGATGACGCTATAAGGCTAAGGGTCATTCCTTTTACCTTATGTGACCTAGCCGAGAAGTGGCTATATAGCACCGCATCACATTCCATTAGAAATTGGGACGAGTTTGTGAGAGCTTTTCTGAAAAAGTTCTATCCTCATCACAAAACTGCTAGAATCCGTAACGAGATTATACAATTTTCACAGCTTCCTTCCGAACCATTTTGGAAGTGCTTCGAGAGATTTAAAGACCTACTCGTTCAATGCCCTCATCATGGGATCGAAAGTTGGCAACTTTGCCAAACATTATACGAAGGATTGAACTCGGCAACGAAGCAGTTGCTAGAAACTATATGTGAAGGCCATTTTCTTTCCAAGTCTAGCGACGAAGCGTGGCAGTTTCTTGAGGATCTCAGTGAGCAAACAATTCAGTGGGAGAGTACCAAGACCACATCATCTTCTTCTGTTGGTCAATCTAGGGCAGGCATATATTAAGTTGATATGTCGATTGCTATGAAGGCCGAGATGGCCGCACTTATGAAAAAGCTAGAAGCCATTGAGACCAAAATCTCATCGTCTTCTCCTGCCCATGCTTTACCCACACGAACTGTTTGTGCTTGTTGTTCGAATCCATCGCATCTAATCGAAGAGTGTCCTTATAATGCACCTATTCAAGGACAAGATCAAGTCAATGCTGCATTTCAGCAACGACAAAGAAACGATCCGTACTCTTCGACATACAATCAGGGGTGGAGGAGTCACCCAAATTTCGCTTGGAACCAAAATCAACAAGTCCAAGGAAATAACAATTTTCAAAGACCACCTCCTCCACAACAACAACAAGCACCTTCGCAAACTCAAAACCAGCAACCTTTCCAACAACAACCTTATACAAATCAAACGAACAATTTGGTTCAACCAAATGATGATAAGGTTATCTCGCTAGAAAAAAGTCTAGATGCATTTCTCAAGCAATCTACAGAATCCGCAGCAAGATTTGAAAATTATGTTCAATCTTTGATGCATAACAATACCTCACATGATCAAAGTATCAAATCTATTGAGGCACAAATTGCACAATTAACTGCTGCGTTGAGCGAGAGAGAAAAGGGAAAGCTTCCATCTCAACCATTGCCCAATCCCGGTCACACACAAAACGCATATCACAATCACAATGTAAATGCGGTGACCACGTTGAGATCCGGAAGAGTGTTGCAGAATAATGTGGAAACTAGTGATGACATCCCCGCCGGTGGTTCTTCTTCTTCTTCTTCTTCTTTTTCTCCATCGTCATCTTCCCCTTCTTCATCTTCTTCACCTTTTTCTTTAGAGCCTATTCTCCACCCTTCACACGGCTCTACTTCTTCTAGCTCGAACGGACCCATTTCTCACAACATGAACACATCTACACCGGGGTCCGTTCCTACTCCACATTCTACTCCACAGACATTTGACTCAACGAATTTTCAAAATGCTCCATTCCCAAACAAGTTGAGTCCTAATAAACCAACTGCACAAGTGGAGAAGATTGTGGAGATATTTAAGCAGGTTAGCATAAATTTACCTCTCTTGGATGCAATCCAACAAGTCCCTTCATACGCGAAAATCTTAAAGGGCTTATGCACCTCGAAGAGAAAGGCATCTCAAGTACCCAAGAAAGTGCTAGTGGCTAGTGCAGTGAGCAATGCTATTAACCACCATCAAACCTTACCCCAAAAACGAAAGGACCCCGGCTGTCCTACGATTTCAATCACAATTGGGGATAAGAAAATTAATTGAGCACTTTTAGATCTTGGGTCTAGTGTTAACCTGATTCCCTACTTCGTGTACGAACAATTAGGGGTTGGAGAGTTGAAACCCACTCGTTGTACTCTCCAAATGGCTGATCGATCAATCACCCATGCAAGGGGTCAGCTAGAGGATGTGTTGATCAAAGTTGGGGAGTTCATATTCCCCGTTGATTTTATTGTTATGGATACACAACCTGTTGCTAACCCAAGAAACCAAATTCCGGTGATCCTCGGTCGACCATTTTTGGTCACTTCCAATGCTGTAATAAACTGTCGCAATGGCTCCATGACTCTATCCTTTGGGAAGATGTCTAGTGAGTTCAATATTTATAATATGGGAAGTCTGCCCCCCGTGCCTAAAACTAGTACACGAGAAGTTTGCTCTATTCACGAAATCACGCAGAAGGACTGCGAGCTTGAAAGATTTTTGTTTGATGAAAACAGTTTTGACGCCACTAGTGCGTCCCTCCTTGAGCCTACCACCGTTGACACAACCGATATGGATTATGAATGTTTCACTTTTTCGGATGATGACGACTCACAGCCCGAATATGAGTCTTTTGAAATTTTGGATGAGTTAGTTGAACCATCCGAATCGGTTGTTTGCAGTGATTTCGAACCTGCGTTGGAGTCCTTTGAGTTCGAGGTAGATTCCGCAATGATTCTTTCGCATCCGAAACTCGAACTCATGTCCTTACCGCCTCACCTTGAATATGCTTACATAGGTGAGAATGAGACCTTTCCCATTATCAGATCGGCTTATCTAGCCCTTGAGCAAGAAAACGCCCTTTTGATGGTCTTACAAGATAGGCGGCAAGTTTTCGGTTGGACTATGGCGGACATCGAGGAGATCGGTTCCCTTATAATTGAATATCATATGAAATTGATGGATGATGCCAAGTCAATAGAGGACCCACAGGAGCATTTTGGGGAGATTGTGGTTAGTCAACCTCTTCTTTTAGAAGTTGAACCACCCCCATTTCTTTTAATAAGCTACGAGAATGCCAATATTCCACTGATTGCTGATCATTCACATTCTCGTTTTGATTCATCACCACCTCTTATCTATTCACCTCCACACCACCACTTCTATCTTCCCCAATTCTTTGTGAATCGCCACAACTTATTCTTCCACCAACCAATACTCTTTGCTGATAAATTTTTCAACTGGTTGGTGTTGACTTTTGGTCTATGCAAAGTTTGGCAGTAATGTCTAACATAGTTTAAATGAAGTTTGGGGGAGGGCCTTTCTGTATATATTTTTGTTTTTCTTAACAATAAAAAAAATTATAAATAAATAAACAGGGGAGTGCCGACATTTTGACCCTCTTGGTTCAGCATGACAGTGAGGACACTGTCAAGTTCAAGTTTGGGGGTATGCTCGGTACGTCTTTTTCCTTCGCATTCATTTGTACATATTTTTGCATTTGCATACTTATTTGAAAACCAACAAAAATTGAAAAATTTCAAACATTATAAAAATTATTGTATTCAATTTTGGCTTATTTGACTTGAGTTTGAAAAATAGGTTAATTGGCTAGGAACAACTAGATCTTAGACTTAGTAAATTAAAACCCTAAAAATAACCTTCCTTAAAGTTTAACGGTAGAAAGTATATGTTTTTGTAGTTTATTTAGAAATAGGCAAATTTTGGGTTCACTTCTTGGGCTAAGTCAAAATAAGGGAAGAGTATTGATGTTCTTATTAGAGTATAAGTTTGAAAAATAGTTCCTAGCTTAAGTCTAGATTCTGAAAACGTATATCCTACAATTTGCACAATCACGAACCTTGAAACTTGGAATAGTAGAAGAGAATTTGAAATGCTCTTGTCTAAAGTCCTTAGTACAATGAAAAAAAACAAAAAAAAAGGTGAATAAAGAAAAAATGGACACTGGTTTTTGTGATTACTTAAGGCTGTAAAAATAGAAAAATATTTAGCAAGGGTGCTTCATCACCTAGTGCCTTAGACCAACTGGTTTGGGAGTCACTGCTAAAAGCCTTAGGTGTTGCAAGACTAGGAAGTACGCTTTAATGTGCAAACACATCTTGTAATCGGTCGTTGGTACCTCAAGAAGTATTAACGGTCGCATGAAGGATGTGTAAGCAAAATTCACTAATCAATAAGTGCTTTGGACAATGGACGAAAGTACGATTGCTTGATTTGAATTTCCAAGTGTGGGGGTGATCTATACACACACGTAGGGATATGTGGTTGGAATTTAGATAAGAGAGAGGAATGAAAAATAGAACTTATATCTTTAATAGAGTTGATAGAAATTCCTAAGTGGAGATGAAACCCTAGAAGGAAAACTTAAGAGATGCCGAAAGCTATGTAAGTCTACAGAACATATATAATCTTAAGTTAAATAATGAGGAAGTGTGAAGAATGTGGGTGGATAATTTACAAGTATAAGATAATAGAATACCTTGTCAGAAAACCTAATTGGAGAACAAAAGTCTATGGGCCGAGTTGATAGGATTTTGTGGGTGTAATCCGCTGAAAACCCTCAGGAGACAACACTCCTCCTACTGGGGACACCTAGAGGTTTAACGGCTTATTGCACGTGCTCAGTGCAATCGCGTTTCCCTGCGAAAGTGTGGTTAGGATTTTAGTGAATAAAAAAATAAGTTTGCTCGAGGACGAGCAAAAGGTAAGTTTGGGGGTATTTGTTCAGACCATAATATTGCATTCTTCATTCCCCTATTCTTATCCGTTTTATAAGTAAACAGGTACTCTTGACGCACGTTTGTTGCATATTACAGGATACAGGCTCTTGGATACGAACACAGTGAAAAAGACGAAAGTTGATACAGAAAAGGGACTTTTGACCAACAAGTAGACGGATCCTACTCAAACCTAGACGAAGAACAATTCACAAGGCAATGCATGTCCGAAATGTTAAAGGAAACGGTTAAAAGACCACTACAAATTTCACTGAAGATCTGAAGAAGACTAAGGAGCCAAATAGAGAAAGGATATGAAGAACTAAGAAGCCCTAACAACCCAGATGCAGCTCAGGGATGTTGGTGAGCTAAGCTCACAAAGGGCCGCGGAACCGCTGCCCAAGGCCCATCATTGCCGCGGTTCCACGGCCGTTTGTTGCCCGTGTCGGCACCGACTTCTTGTGTCGGTGCGACGGTGCGGGTGTTGGGATTTTTAGGGGGCAAATCTGTAATTGCACCTCTGCGAGAGTCTGTAACCCTAGCTTCACTGTTTGCTTATAAATTGTACTCAAAATCTGTAAAATGTTATGCCTCTTTTCAATAAATAAAATTCAGAATTGCTGGGAGTTTATTCAGATCTGTTCTATATTGCTTGGAGGGAGCCATCAAACTAGTAAGTAACTTTATTTCTTTACTTTTTATTCTCTTTTAATTAGTATGTTTTACCATCCCCTAATGAGAGAGTAATCTCCTGGCTCGTTAGGGTTAGCTTTAGGGAAAGGATTGAAAGATGAGAGATCTCTCACCCCTTTCATGCCATCCACACCTAAGAGTTAGAACTCCATGCATGCACGCACAACCGCTCCCTACGGCATCCTACCCCTTGAGGTAACGATGAACCGTAGTATAAAGGGCCGGTTGCGCGCGTTTTCCATGGAGGTTAGGGTAATTATCGATAAAGGAAGGATATGAATCTAGAGGAAGAAACATCTTCCCAAAAGATTCTTATCCACTTTATGGATAATTAATGTAACATCTAATAGATCAATAATAAGGCATTGAAAGCGGTGAGGATACCTTAAATCTCCAAACTTCCCCTAAACCTAACCCTAGCAAGACTTTAAATTAGATTAACTTAGTTTATTAATAGATCTAGGTTTTAGATTTAATCAATCCAAACAACATTTAGAATCAACTCGTAAAAACACAAATAAGAAAATTACCCATCTCTGTGGATCGACCCGTACTCACCGGCTAGCTGCAAAGCAACGCCGTTTCTGATTACGGTTAACTTAATATTTTCATACTAATCAACTAACTAACACCAATGGCTGTGAGACCGGCCATCGCTCCTCGTTGGAGTCAAGAAATGTATACACTAGTCTATTCTGGAATATCGATGCCCAGTCTCGATATTCCCACGACAAGAGACATTTAAGGATTTGCTTATAAACTATTCAGTTCTCACAAGTTTGATCGCCACAATAACCGTGGTAGTCAAGAAAGAATCCTCTAGGCTCTATCAACATGTAATAGTGATCCGTAATACCACATAATACATATACATGATGATAGAGATGAACCGGATAACATACTATCATCTCGAGTAAGACTGTTCTACCCGTATAGGTCCTCCCTCAATCATCATAATCGCCTGCCTGCGATTACAATAATTGCCTTGAGGGCAATATATCCAACAATCTCCCACTTACACTTAAAGTTAATTATTGCAGTGTCGCATACTCACAACCCGTATGATATCGAACACCCAACTTCTCTACTAATCAGTTTCGCAAATCATGTTTGCGAGACATTCATGTTCGAGAAATAGCCTCAGTGAGTAGATCTGCTCTAATACTTCTATCTTTATCTATCTATATCTCAACTTCGTGGAGAACGACTATCTCCCAAAATGAGCGATACCTTTCTTAAAACTTTTCTGGATATCTGATGGGACCATGTTCATAAATGAACTCTAAATCTAACAAACTTCTTAGACCGTATCTACCACTGAATTTAATCATTATCCTGCGACATGACTACCTGCACCATGACTACCTTAGTATCTGCTTGGACCCCTTTCTAACATACTACCCTTCAGAAGAGGGTAAACTTTAACTTTGACAGCCACTCTGTCATCCAGGTCATCTTGGAAGTCTGAAATGATAACCGCCTCCTGAAAGAGGCTGCCGTTATCATATACCAAAATCATTCTCTCATGTTCATAACTGCTTCCCTATGTTTCTTTAGGATTAGATTAATATCTGCTTATTGCAGCTAGTGCAAAAGCAATATTTGATGTGGTACTTGACATCTCATCATTGACTCAATTGCCTAAGCAAGTGATATATCAGTCATGCAAATCCCTCTCCTCATCAGTCCAGAAGACATCTTTTTAGAGAGGGTGACTCCATCACCTACGGTACACCACGACGCGAGGAGTCGTCCATTCTAAAATACTTTAGAATAGTTTCTAAGTACCCGAATTAGGACACTTCCCAAATCTAGATCTAATACCATAGATCTAGTCATCAGATTATCTGATATTTTATCTAGTTTCTATGTGAAGAAACATTTGTGACAACCACAGTCTAACCGATCGTAGTATAAGAACAACACTTCCTATTAGGAGTATGTCATCAAAAAATCAGGACAGTACTCCCTCCTCAACCTTTTTACCAGGTTTATCTGTCATTTTTGATGAAGTCAAACACTATGATTGTCACATCAAGAATAGATGACCCATCTCCGCTCTTCTTACTTTAGTCTATAAATAGACATAAGCAACTTGCCCACCATACTTCCGCTGCTCCCACTGACTACAACAACCCTCTAGCAGAGTCATATACACGTGCACTTTTAAATTCATTTTATAATGACAGTATAGTCATCCACCTGCCACATCTCATAGTCTAGGACAACAGTAGTGATAATCTTGGATCATCAAAACCTCCCTGTCACCGTCTTTGAGGACACCGAAATGCCTCTCGGGTGGCTGAAATTACCCACTAAATCTGCGGAGTGGCTAATGGATTGTCGAATCCAATTGAATTCTTAGGTTCTATTAAATATTCGGTAACCGTTTGTGGTTCTAGAATCACTTCCAGTTCTACCATACTCCCACTAATGTTTTCTGAAAAGAATTCATTTTACTAAAAGGTAGCGAGTCAAGAACAATATAACTATTGATCCTGCAAATGGTAGAATGTTAACCCTCTTCTAAGCCCGGGATAACCCACAAACTGCCATTACTGAAATCGTGCTTTGAGTTTATCCGAATTCTGGTTTTAAGTATAAGCCGGACAACTCCATATACCTTAACATCGTTAAGATATGAATCCATTCTATATCCAATATAGAAACAAAGATACTAATTTAATTGCAACCAGATCCAAAAATTATGCAGCTGTTTCCAGTGCATATCGACTAAATGTAGAAAAAGGCCATGCAACATTACTCATCAGGGAGCGTACCCACAGATGAGTAACCTGAGAGAGAAGCAAGTTCTCAAATATATTACTTATGACGGACTATCTAGCATAAGTATTTATATCTTCGATCACCTCGAAGAATCTTGATACTTCCAACGTATGGTTCTCTACTTTATTCTTATACCTATAACTTCTCAAAATTTAGACGTATTTCAACGAAATGCATGTCAAAAACCAGAGAAGACATAAGTAAATTGAATATAGTACGAGTACCAACCCCTTGTCCTGTTGAACATTAGACAACATACAATACTTTGTATAAGTCCTCCAAGTTTAATAACTCTAATCCTGTGTGTTGTGGGTTGAAAACTGTATTATGGTTAAGAAGAATTACATCGTTATTGAATGCACCTTACCTAATCATCAACTGATAAAGATAAATGTTATAAACATAATTTCAAAAAGTTATATCTCACTTTATAAAATAAACATACACATATATTAGTTTGAAATTGGTGCATAACAACGGATATTCAAAACCAAATATTTGTCGTCAGGCAAAACCCAGGTGATTTCCTCAAAAATCACCAATTAAAAAGAAATCTGATTTTGAGGATCTAATCACCGATTTCTTAATATTCTATTCCCACTCAGAATCTGTAACGCTATACAGATATGAGAACCAAGTCCGATAAATATATACCCTGGAGTCAGAATCTAATTAGGAAAGCAGTTTTCAATTAACACCGTAGAGTAAAACTGAAATATGAAAATGTTTCGAGGGGGTGGCCGGGTATTCTTAGTAATGCCTCATCCAATACCAGATTCATGACATTACTTGCAATTTCCATTGCCCTTACTCCAATCCGTTTATATGTCTTTACTTCTTACCTTCTGTACACCATACTTAGGCTAATTGGTTTTCTTCTTTCCCTACCTTTCGATGCCAGCCTAAGGTTTGAAAGAAGACTATCCAATAAGCGTAATGGTGTACTCTTCTAATACTAAGAGCCCTCGCAACCTGAGAGAAGGGAAATAGAAAAGACCACTGAATAATCCTATTCAATTTCCCCATAACCGGAATCCATCCTCGAACTGAAATAAATTTCTACGAGTTCATATATAACTATACGAGATGGTTTTATCCATTTTATATGGAATGTTCTGGAGAAAGCAAAGGGTAAAGCAGAAGTGGCATGGATATATGAAACTTTGTCGTGAATCATGACAAAACAAAACCAGGTTTGTAAAAAGGTTCGGTCAACTTGGTCTACGAGTTTTAGTTTAAGGAAGGTCATGGTCGCAACCAAAGAGGGAGAGAAAAGAAACACTCAGCGTGCACTCTATCAATATTAGATTAGTTAATCACTTTATCTAATCAGGATAGCTCCCACTGTTTCCTCGAATTCTCCTTCAAACCCTAAATCGAGAACTAGTCGGGATCATTTACATCTTACAAGTTCGCTAACCGTTTAGCCTGGACAGTGTTGGTACTCCGAGGGAGGCTCCACATGCTTTTGCACGGACCAAATTAAATAACCCCGTTTCCGCAAAAACGTAACCTCGTTAACACTTTCTAGACACCCGATAGGTTAGCTAATTGTGAAGTGAAAATCTCCCGAGGAGTAATACCTACTCACAGTGAGAATCGGGACCCAACTATCATCGTGTGATAACTTGACGGAAGCCACTCAAGTCACCACACTCCAAAAGGTATGAGCATGCCTTGCAAGTTTCCTTTATATTTGAAACTCCTGATGTGGTTATTACCCCAAACGACTTATGACCTTGACCAGGTCAATATATTATAAGTCGCAAGTCAAGTTCAACCTGTCATTATCCTGGATTAATTAGACCCACCAGCAAGAGCCCTTGACTAGGTCAAAATGACCGTACAACTGTCATAATCAATCATAATACTATGCAACAGAATAGTAGTACAGAGCTACCGAACACTACACCTTGACTAGGTCAACATTCGCAACACGAATACTAAGCGATACTAATCTGAAATGATGGAGGGCTACGGCTGGTTTTTGGCAAAAAACCTTTAACGTAATGAACATGATATCATTGAAGGAACTCGAGTGGATTTGAAAAGGAGTGGTTTAGGCTCCGCTTTTAAAACCAGTGGTTTTAAAAATTGGTTCCGACAACATCAATTAGGTTTGTTTTCCTTGCATTAAACCAATAATGCGATCCCATCAATTAAGTTCCTATGCATCATAGAAACAACCAAAATAGAATGTACGTATATGCCACCCACATTTGCCACGGGGTTCGGGGACTTCACCGTAAGGTTACTTAGCTTACGGCAGTGCATGGGCAGGGCTAGCGCGAGTGCAAAACATATACAACATTTATATATATAATCACAGACAAGTAATAAACATCACAAGCATGCGATAAATAAGATGGAATAGCAGATAAACTAGGAGCCCCGTGTTTCGTTTGAGCCGCAAACGAAAACTAACGTTCCCCGGTCGTGTGGATAGCTCATATAATCTCGAACCAAGACCCCTACGAGCGCGGTAAGTTACCCGCCAATTCTAGAAACGGGATACCACTTGCTTTCTAGAATCTGTTAACTTGAGCACTCCTCAATGGGTCAGAGCTACACCCCCTATAAGTGTGGCAAGAAACCCGCCAATCAGAGAATAAATTGACCCAGTCTCAACTCCACGAGATGGTCACCCGCTGCATTCTCGAATCCGGCTACTCGAGCACTCCGTCATGGGGTATCCTAGTACATGTAATGAAAAATATATACAACGGTGACTAAGCCCGCAACCTGGACGTGTCCTAAAAAGTATATACATCAAGCGGTAACGACGGCCACAATCCGATCGCTCGTCTCGAATAAACAAATACAAATAACAAAACTTATACAAAAAATCACACGAGGGGCTATCCGACATGACAATCCGTCTAAACCATCACATGATATATATTATCACAGCTAAAAATAGTATTTGCAACCCCGTCTAATCGACCTATAGCAATCAGACGACGTATACAAACACAAATACAAAAAAAGGATATAAACGATGTAAAAATTTCGATTTAAAACTTTCTGTATTACCTGAATACAATGATAACATTATATGAAATCTGGGACAAATCAAACATAACCAAAAACCAAGTTTTCATGAGATTAATCCCCTAAAAATTAGAGACTAGAGCCCACAAAAAAACCGCCCAGGTCGGTAAAAATGCTCTTTCTTTCGGTTTTACTGTGGAGTTAGTTTCTCGAATTTCTTCCCAAGTTCATATATGTCATGGCTAGATCTCTTCACTTGTTTAAAAAAAATTCAGAGATCATAAAAATATTGAAAGAAATTTGATTTTTGGTTTTCAAAAAACGGAAATTTTTAGTTTCGAAACATAAACATCGTCTAATACTAGTTCTAGTGTTTAGGTGGTTCTGATACCATGTAGGTAGACGCTTATGCTCGTACCGCAAACTACTGGCCAATGCAGAATACAAAATGAAAATTTTCAAACCTTGAGCACGAACTTTATAACATAGAATCGAATCTAAACACTAAATTAGAAAACATACTAGAAGGAGTTAACTACTCGGTGTAACAACTCCAATTTTTGTATACCAAAATTTGCTTTAAATATGATGTATACTTGGAGTATTGATGTTGTTGGAAACAATTTAAGTATCTATTTCCTTACAATAATTACAAGAAGGAGCTTGTAGCTCATTGGTAATACCTTGCACTGCTGAACCAAGCCACCAGAGTTCGAATCCCATGCCCCACATATTTTTTATTATCGTTTTGTTTTAAATTTTTGGGAAGTCAAACGGTCAAACAGCCATAACTCACAATTTATTGCAATATATAAAAAATAAAGTATACTAAAATTCCCCCAAGACAAAACCACACCCAACGAGACCCGACTCGGCCCTGACTCGGCCAAGTCGGCCGGCGACTCGGCCGAATCGGCCGGCGCCGCCGGCCGGACTCGGCCGGTCGGCCGAGTCGTCAACACGAAAAATTTTCGTATTGACTTGGTCAACCCCCCTGCATGGTCCATTTTCCCAGTACTGTTACCAATTTTTCATTAAATCTCTTTTAAGTCCAAATTTAATGAAATTTTAATGAATTTTATATTTTTTTAAATATTTTTTAATTCTAACCCTAACCCTAGCCTAGCCCTATATAAAGACCCCTACCCTCTACTATTTCATCTCACCACTCTAAGTCCACTCTCCCAAATTCTCGAGAACTCGGTACAAAGAGCGAGAAGCGAAGCGCTGCCGAAACCGACGACGGATTCCGGCGATCGGACTAGAACCTTCGCGACGTTTTCGACGCATCGACAACCACCACTTCCCTTAGCCTCCTTAGCTTGTCCAAACCTGTAAGTCCCATCTCTTCTATCTCTCTTTTCTCTAATATAAAAATACGACTTTTTGGAACCCGACGGAAATCGGAACAAAACGATTTCCGATCCGGTTTTTCTGCAAATTTCCACTTGTCACCTAATACATAATACCTACCTATATTCATGTTGACTATTAATCACCTAGAAACCAATTTAAATAAAGTTTCTCATATGAAATGATAGCTTCTTTACAATATCGTATTCTTTTCATAAAAATACGATGAAGTTTATTTTTCTTCGTTTAATCAATTCTCTCACTCCTAAATATGTTTATCTTGATCACTAAACTTGTAGAAATCAATTTGAATGAATTTTCACACATGAAATGATAACGTTTTCAAATACCGTATTCTTGCGCTTTAATACCTTTAAGTTTAATATATCATGTTTTACTTCTAAACTTCATTAGAACTTAAAATAAGTCACGAGGTAATGACCTACCTCTACACACACACAAATATAACCTTAATTGATAAACGTCAAAACATAGAATACGAAAATACAAGACTTTTCACTAAAATACCCTTTTCTTTATAAACCTTTCCTAAAAGTTCTAAGTTGTTTACAATTTTAAGACAATATCTTTTAATAGGAAAATACGATATGTCATGGATATCGATCGTTTATCTAAACTGACTTTGTGGTGTCTAGGCTAGGCAAGTGAGCTTGGGTAACTTTAAAAGGCCCGTCTCACGATTCGTGAGCGGATCTCTCCCTCCTCACTTGTACTTACCTGGCCAGAATTGGCGGTGAAGAGGCGATTTGAGGCTTCTAATGACTTGTCGTTTAGACCCTTAGAAATAGGCTAGTTGGCTTAGGAAACCCTAGAAACTAAAATACGGAAAACTATACCCTTTTTACAAATAAACACCTTATATTTATAAAACCGTTTTTCTAAATGAATAGTATTTGTTAAACCTAAGCAAAGTGCCACTACAACTCACTTTTGGGGAACCTGTTAGGGATAGTACGGTTCATCATGCACCCGCGGGCTAGTAGTGCGAGATTCAGACCTCCACAAGGAGCATTCGGTCTCGAAAGGTTTAAAATACGACATTTGAGAAAAATGAGATTTTGGAGATTAAAATATTTATTTAAAATTATTCTTGTGTTAATATATATATAATTATCATTTAAACACCTATTTTATTATAATATAAAGTTTCCACTTTTTCCTAAAATTACAAGATTAGAAGTTACATTAAAATACCATGAATTTCAAATAAAATATTTAATACTTTTATTAGGATATATTCACTAGAATAACACAAATAAAATTCACACACATTATAACTATAAAGACGAATATTAAATACTTGAGGTGTATTTTGAATACTATACAATAGTACTGTTTACATAAAACCCCCTCAAGTTTTATAAATTACAATAAGGCCCCTAACAAATATCGAACTTCAACTTACCTTCTCTTAGTCTGACTCGGGTTAGAGTCTAACTATTTCTGACTTGAATATAATTCAAGTCAATCTATATTCTTTTATATTCCAACTCAATTTGAATACATGAATCCCTGAATCCAGTTAACAATATATTCATTTTTTGACTGAATCAAACCATGGATATTCATCCATTATCCTGATATTCCATTTACCTGATTATACAGTTTCAACATGTTTACTGATATCATGGTTTTGGTCATTCACCCAACTTACATATTCCAATACTATAATACTGTTAAAACATTACGGGGTTTAAGAGGTAGATTGGTACGGAAGATGTTAAAGGTGGCACGAGGTGGTCAGATTAAGACACCTAACCTGAATCCTATTGCTGTTGTACCATGGCATAACGGTTCCTTGTACTTTCCTTTTGCCCTGATCTCTA
The DNA here is from genome assembly GCA_030015575.1 of Agapanthus africanus. Lineage (NCBI taxonomy): Eukaryota > Viridiplantae > Streptophyta > Magnoliopsida > Asparagales > Amaryllidaceae > Agapanthus > Agapanthus africanus. The sequence continues at coordinate 351,934,465 of JASDDO010000019.1, forward strand.
GCATATAGAGATCCCCCTCGTATACACTGGCATTCTTCTGTACCAAGCTACAAACAACAGCGTTAAACAATGTTCCATAATATTCAACAATATAATACTTTAGAAAATACTTTTACACTATCTTCCTAACTCTTCTTTATCTTGGGACTTACCGAGCGACCTGTTCGCTGACGACATTCTATTTCTTTCTTCTTTGAATGTCGTCAGGTGCGTTGGACCAAGCTGAGATCGAGCCCACCGGTGAATATTTGGAGCAGTTCCACGAAGATCCAGAGCTTTAGATATTGTACCATGTTCTTTCCAGTATTTTCATTTACTGTTATGCCACTGTTTAGGCATTGCTTTTCATTTCAGTTGTATTTTCCTTTCATGCATTGTACAAAGAATGTTATTAATAAAAGTTGTTGTTATTTATATATCATTCGTCTCTTGTGTTTTACTTTATATTGCTTAGCTACGCTTAGCGTGTGTACTTCTGAGTATATACGTAGCGGTCCTTGTCGCGTCCACTTCACCATACACTGGGAAGCGGGGCGTGACACTCGGTTAGTGATTACAACTTTTATAGTCGTGTCCTTCGTCTTCTACGCCACTTCTTAAGCTTCTAGGTCATCAGGAACGAGCTTGGGAGTCGGCCTTCCTCGTCAAAAATGATCCATCCGTGGGAACACAAACTTAGGCTCTAACTTCACACCAATAATCTAAGTGAAGTAACTAGTGATCAAAACTTGCTTGGAATTGATCACTACGATGTAGCAGTTGCTATTCTCTAATTATTCTCTCATAATACTTTTGCATTCTCAACTTAGAAAATACAAGAGAGGAGGAATAAGAAACATGGGTGAATATAAGCATGGCTCATGAATAAATCATCATCTTCTTTTCTCTCTCACTTTTTTCTTTAAATGTGAGAGTGAATGGGTTGTGACTCACCATGGTGAGTCACAAGCCCACAACATTCTCATATCTAAAAGAAAAGATGAGAAGAAAAAGATGCCACCTCATTATATATATATACATATATATATATGCATATATAAATATATACAAATACACTAATACAAGTATATGCTACAAATACATACTCCCGTATTCGTATCAAAATACGAATACCGTATTCCTATATTTGTATCAAGACACAAATACACGTATTTATACAAATACTCATATTCGTATAAATACCATATTCTGTCAAAATACGAATACCGAAAAAAGAGATACTAAACTAAGATATATAATACTAGTTCACATTTAATCCAAATGTGATAACCTGGTTATCTTTCAAACCGGCTAGTATTAATAAAATGTCTGATTAAAGCACGTGTACAAAAACACGTGTTTTAATCGAACCTGAGTACGTATCAAAATACGTATACTACATCGTTTCACCCAAGCTGGGAAACCCTCTGTGTGAGACTCTAAAGACTCGACAATACGCTGGAAGTGAGTTTAACCATATGCACGTCGACGGCACTAGCTACCCAGGTATTGAACGAAAAGAAGGCCGACAAGAAAACTCTTTCGTATCCCTACTGAGCCTGAAAGTGACAGTCTCCGTACAGTCCGGTCTGTTTGTCTAAGAGTGTCGCATATCAGGTCTAGGGAGTGGATAAAGTCAGACCCCTAATAACACGATAAGTCGTGTCGATGTGAAGCCCATCACCCACTGAGAAACTACTGATCTAAATCAGTAATTCTCGTCTACCTTGGCTAAGGATTTCTAGTGATGGCTACCCGTGCACTGTGCAACATCTACCTCCGATACCGGGAGGGACGAATCCCCGAAGATCCGCTCACTGCCTCCATGTGGCTCGGGAAGGTACCCAACTAAAAACCGTTTGGGGGAGTGCTCGGTAAGCTTTCTTCCTTCGCATTCATTTGTATATTTTGCATTTGCATACCTTATTAAAAACCCATAAAAAATCGAAAATTTTCCAAAAATATAAAAACTTTGTCGTCAAGTTAGCTAATAGGGTAACTTAGATTTTTATTCCGAAAGTTTAGTTGACATATTAGAAATAACTAAATTCTAGGCTTAGGAATTGAAAACCCTAAAAATAACCCTCGTTCTGTTTAAACTTGGTGATTATACGTCCTTATAGTTTTTTTGAGAAATAGGTAATTTTGAGTTCAGTTCTTGAGTTAAGTCAAGATGAAGGGAGAGTATTGAAGCTTTGCTGAAGGATAAGTCTGAAAAATAGTTTCTTTCCTTGAGTTCAAATTTAGAAAGTATATACCCTACAAACTACACTTACACGCACCTTGAAACTTGGGATAGTAGAGGATACCTAGAAATACTCTTGCCTGAAAGCCTATTATGAAAGAAAAAATGGTATTTAAAGCTAAACACCAAAAGAGAATATTGAAAAATATATCCGGTCTTGAAAAAGAAAAATAAAAAGAAAAAAAATAGAATAAAGTCAAGACCTGGAAACTGCTATTTACGCTTTAAAGTTCACACATTCAGTAATCGGTCGTTAGTGCCTCAAGAAGCATTAATAGTCGCATGAAAGGTGTGTGAGCAAATCCGTCCATCCTTAATGAAAAGAAGTAATATTAGGTATTAGGGCAAGGGTATTATAGCTTGAATTGAATTCTTGAGTGTAGGGGTGCAAATATACACACACGTAGGGGTATACAATCGATGTTTGGATAAAAGATAGAAATAAAGAATAAGACTTGTGTTTTCTGTAAAGTTGATAAAAATCCCTAATTTGAGGCCGTACTTTAGAAGGAAAACTCAGGAGAACCAACATCTTTCTAAACTTTTTTGGAATGTATAGGATCTAAGGTTAAATAGATAGGAGGTGTGAAAAATAAGGGTTGGATATTTCTAACTTAGGATGATAGAGTTTCTAACATAAATACTAAACTGTAGGAGTAGAATCGATGTAACTTATGACACTAGCTTGACAGGATTTTGTGGGTGTAATCCGCTGAAAACCCTCAGGAGACAACACTCCTCCTACTAGGATACCTAGAGGTTTAACGGCTTGTTGCACGTGCTCAGTGCAATCGCGTTCCCTGCGAAAATGCAGTTAGGATTTTATTTTTGTGAATAATTGGTTTTGCTCGGGACGAGCAAAAGTTAAGTTTGGGGGTATTTGTTCATACCAGAATATTGCATTTTATACCGCCCATTCTTACGCTCGTTTGTTTATAGGCAGGTGCTTTTGATCAGTGTTTGCTACATATTTGCAGAATACTGGTTCTCAGCTCTAAACAGTGAAATTCATGGAAAAGTACGACAAATTCCGGATTACTGCCAACAACAGATAAAACACGGGTCTCCGCTCTCTATCCGTGTGTTGCCACATACCAGTTTAAGGGACAAAATGGCAATTCGATTGTCATTTTCATGCACAAAGCTCAATGTCAACACAAGATCCAAGAAATCTATGCGGAGCTCGAGGAAATCATGGCAAAAGATCCACATCACATCACCTTTTGATCTACTGAAATTCTGGAAGAATTGTGAAGAGTTTCTGAGAAAAGTCATATACCACAAAGAAGAGAACCACAAAACAAGGGATACGACAAAAGATGAAGTCACAGTCTCTCTAAACGGCCGCGGTTCCGCGGCATAAGCGCGCTTAGGCCGCGGAACCGCGGCCGTACAGGCTCTTCAGAGGGTGATTTTTCATGGGCTGTTAGGTAATTTTATGTGGAGCCCGATTCTTGCCCTAGGTTTTCAGTTCCCTGCCTATAAATACCCCATTTCTGAGCCAAACCAAGGGTGTTAAGTTCTTTAGCCTCTTTTAGTGTAGTTTAGTCTTCTTCTTCTTCTTCTTCATTCTTTCCTCCATGGAAATGTAGTGAGAGCATTGAGTGGATGTTAAATGAAGATGAGGGTTTTTGTATCATTCTTTTTGTTTTAGCTTCCCCTTGAGATCCTTGCTTTCTCTTGATCTTTCAACCTCTTCATTGAGCTTGAAAGTTTAAGGGTTTGTTATTGATTTCAAGGGTTGTATTTTCTTATGGAATTAGTGCTTTATTTCACATGAGTTCTTTACCTTTCTCTTGATCTTGCAACCTCTTGATTGAGCTTGCAAGTTTAAGGGTTGGCTATTGATCCCATGCTTGTCTTGAGTTCTATGTTCTTGTAATTACTTTCTTGCTTATTTCTTTCTTGCTTTTTATTACTTGCTTTACATTCATGCTTTACTTTCTTGCACTTAAATTCCATGCCGTTACTTACTTGTAATCTTTTCTTTTCTTTGTTTTTTTTGTTCTCTCTTTTTGGTTCTTTTTGTGAATAATTGTAATTATCGTTGTTAAGAATAAATACGGTATTGTAAGTTAATGTTTCTTTGCTCATTTCCTTTTCCCGTTATTTTCCATTGAACTCCGCCCAAACGTTACGCAAGCGCTCCGTTAGGCACCCTACCCTACCAAGGTAACGGTGATTCCTAACCGTGACCGGTTGCGTTCGGTTTGGCTGGAGGCGAAAGCAAGAGACAAGAACGGAAGGACAAGGGTAAATAAGCTGGATTCCATGAATACCGTGCTTAAATCCCCTAATCCACGTTGTTGCCGATTGCTCTAGCTTCAATTGGTCAAGACTCGGCTCAAAGGTTTTGAGTACGGATTTGTTTAGCTTACAATTTCGTATCTTTTTCTTAACAACTTTATACTTGCATATATCACTTAGGATAGAACTGAACAAACACATACAAATTCTTTATTGACTCGTCTAAAACTCGAACGGACATACAACCATCTCCCTGTAGATCGACCCGTGCTCAACCGGCTAGCTGCATAGCGACACCGTCCTGATCGCGGTTATACTTTAGAACTTTGAACATCCGACACGCCAAAAGCGTGCGATCAAATGGCGCCGTTGCTGGGGAGACGGTAGCGTATTTTCTTTCTTGTTATTCGGGTTAATATTCTTTTTGTATATATTTATTAAAAAAAAAATCTTTTTGTTTTTTTTTGATCATTTTTGTGAGCAAGTCTACAGATTTTTGCGGATTTGCAAACGGCGATTGTGGGGAGCAAAGTGTACGTTCAAGGCTAAGGTGATTGCAAAGTACAGTGCCAAAGATCCGGGTAGTTTGACCCGCGCAAGCGAACTTTTCAAGCTTACCGGATTTGATTCAACGGGGGTTTCCTAACCCAAAAACTTAACGGTACGTACTTTACTAACACCTTCTTCTCAAATCCGACGCATCCAATATGCTATTCTTTGCAGGATTCTTTACAAGTTCGCTAGCAAACGCTAAAAAATTGACTAACCCGTATTTGTTGCAGTGCCGTGCTTAAACTAAAAAACGATTGTTTGATTCTTTATAGAATTTTTATTGAATTGCGCATTGCATACATTAATACGGACTTAAGGGCAAGCGAACCCCACAACATACGGTAAAGGATTTCATCACCTTTTTCGTGGCCCACAAATCACGAACTTGAGCATAACGTTTACCCGCACAAATTTTAAAAGAAATTAGACTTTAAGCCTTAAGGACTTCGCGCTCATTAGGAGAAGTTAACCGTGTTTAGAACCTCGCTTAACGGTACATTGTTTACGGGGTGTCTAGGAAAGTGTTAACGGCGAAACCGCCAAAAGAGAAAGGGTTATTTAATTAAGGAACTTCGCGAAAGCGTTGGAAAACCTCCCCTTATCTCTGCACTTACCTGGCCTCGTGATCAGTGTATCTTGAGCCCGTTTCTCGACACAGTTTTACTTCGACAATCAAGTTCTGGAGCAGGTCTAGTTGACCTAGGTGAACCCTAGAACGATTAGGTGTGTGGTATTTTTGTGTCGTGATTGTTTTTGTCCAGATTTTTTTTGTGTATATATTTCATTCTTTTGTTAATATCTACCTAAAAAAAATCAAAATTTCCCCCCCTTCTTTTCTCTGCCTTTCTTTCTTTCTCTCTTCATATCATGGGTACCCCACCTCGCAAAACTCTTGCCGAACTTTGGTACCCACAACCAGACATTACTTCTTACGGTTCTTGCTTTGGCCGAACATCGAACGACCCCTCCATGCCCAAAATGTCATTGAAAGATCGCAAAGACGCGTCTAGGACAAACACTTGCCCTCCGCATTCCACTTTGTATCAACATTTTCAACCTCCCGCACCCGCTTATGTTGATACCACTTTTGCAAGTCGTCCTTTGTCCATCGCTGAACGTATTGAACAATCTCATAGTCGATCTTTCACTCCTTTCACCACTTCAAATTCTTGGGATCAACACTTCCATTCACCTTCGTATCCAAATGTTGATCCTACCCCAGTCCAGCCATTCAATTCCTACCAGTCATACCCGACTTTTGCACCTTCCCTAGACATTGCTTCTGAACAGCCATTTGGGAGTTTTCAGTATCCAAACAACTTTGAATCTTTTACTGAAACCCCGTCACAATCCATGTCTAGTCTGGAACAGTCGTTGGAAGACTTTAGGGTAGCGTCATGCCAACAGATGATGGATTTGAATGCGTCCATGGCCACCCTCATACAACCTACTGACCCGGTAACTAGTTTCCAACTAGCTCCTAATTTTCCAATGTATGATGAGGCGGTTGGACAGATTGAGAATTTGAGTGGAGAGAGTGAGCTGTACCCCCTTCCAAATCAAACCTACCCGTTTCAAATTGAATCCCACAACTCCTGTGTTGAAAGTCTATCAAGTGTCCCAACTGAATTATCAATTGAAGATAGAATGTTTGATAAGTTGTGCGATTTTGCAGTGTTTGATTTACCCGATTATGAAGGGCCCCCCTTTCGAGTGAAACCAATCCCAAATCTTTTGACCTCTACACCTCCATCTTAGAACCAAAATTGATTGAAATCCATGCTTTTGATGAGGTGTCTGAGAATATTGATTTTCACTTGATTAAGGATATTGACGCTGGGAATATTTCGGATGATGAACCCATAGATTTGGCTGAGTTTTTCTCTTCAAATCATCATCCCGAGTCATTAAATGTTTTTCCCGAACCCCATATGCGTCTTGATTTTGATGAAAATTGCATGGATAAGCTAAATTTTGAGGAGAATATTGAGGATAGTACTGAAGATGAACCAGTGTTAATTGATGAGTCGGATTTTCCAATTCATCCTGTTCCTTTCATTGACTGTGTACACCCTCCCGAACCTTTACCTAATACCCCTCCTCGATCACTTTCCTCTACCCTTTCCATCGTTCCGACCTTGCAAGAAACCGTCTCACTTTCATTTCATATGTCTGGTTTACCAAGTTCGGCGTACCCATGGTTTCTCACGAATCTTGAGGGATTTGACCCAATTTCTCGCCATATTGATAGAATAGTACAATCCATCTTTTCACATCGATCATTACAGATTGTACTCATTTATTCAATCCATTTCCACCCTCAAGTTCGTATTCCACTTCTTTCTCCCTTCCGCCATTCTTCTCCTCTACCGAGACCGTATCCCACTTCTCTCCGCATACGGTCTCGTGTATTCTCCATTTCTTTCCTCTCTATATTCTTTCACCAACCACACCATTATAACGATAAAATCTTTGAATGGTTGGTGCTCACATTTGGCCTGTGTAAGGCCTTGTATAGTTTGAAACTGTTCTCTTTCCCCCCTGATCCTGAACTTCAACGCTTAACAGTGGAAACAATGTTTTACTTAAGTTTGGGGGGGACTCTTTTTGTGTATATATTTTTGTTTTCCTTTTTGTTTTGTATATAATTTGTTTTTAGGGAGCACCGACAATTTTGATCCTCTTGGTGTAGCCTGACAGTGAGGGCACTGTCAAGTTTAAGTTTGGGGGTGTGCTCGGTAAGCTTTCTTCCTTCGCATTCATTTGTATATTTTGCATTTGCATACCTTATTAAAAACCCATAAAAAATCGAAAATTTTCCAAAAATATAAAAACTTTGTCGTCAAGTTAGCTAATAGGGTAACTTAGATTTTTATTCCGAAAGTTTAATTGACATATTAGAAATAACTAAAATCTAGGCTTAGGAATTGAAAACCCTAAAAATAACTCTCGTTCTGTTTAAACTTGGTGATTATACGTCCTTATAGATTTTTTGAGAAATAGGTAATTTTGAGTTCAGTTCTTGAGTTAAGTCAAGATGAAGGGAGAGTATTGAAGCTTTGCTGAAGGATAAGTCTAAAAAATAATTTCTTTTCTTGAGTTCAAATTTAGAAAGTATATACCCTACAAACTGCACTTACACGCACCTTGAAACTTGGGATAGTAGAGGATACCTAGAAATACTCTTGCCTGAAAGCCTAGTATGAAAGAAAAAACGGTATTTAAAGCTAAACACCAAAAGAGAATATTGAAAAATATATCCGGTCTTGAAAAAGAAAAATAAAAATAAAAATAAAAAGAAAAAAAATAGAATAAAGTCAAGACCTGGAAACTGCTATTTACGCTTTAAAGTTCACACATTCAGTAATCGGTCGTTAGTACCTCAAGAAGCATTAATAGTCGCATAAAAGGTGTGTGAGCAAATCCGTCCATCCTTAATGAAAAGAAGTAGTATTAGGTATTAGGGCAAGGGTATTATAGCTTGAATTGAATTCTTGAGTGTAGGGGTGCAAATATACACACACGTAGGGGTATACAATCGATGTTTGGATAAAAGATAGAAATAAAGAATAAGACTTGTGTTTTCTGTAAAGTTGATAAAAATCCCTAATTTGAGGCCGTACTTTAGAAGGAAAACTCAGGAGAACCAACATCTTTCTAAACTTTTTTGGAATGTATAGGATCTAAGGTTAAATAGATAGGAGGTGTGAAAAATAAGGGTTGGATATTTCTAACTTAGGATGATAGAGTTTCTAACATAAATACTAAACTGTAGGAGTAGAATCAATGTAACTTATGACACTAGCTTGACAGGATTTTGTGGGTGTAATCCGCTGAAAACCCTCAGGAGAGAACACTCCTCCTACTAGGGACACCTAGAGGTTTAACGGCTTGTTGCACGTGTTAAGTGCAATCGCGTTCCCTGCGAAAGTGCGGTTAGGATTTTATTTTTGTGAATAATTGGTTTTGCTCGGGACGAGCAAAAGTTAAGTTTGGAGGTATTTGTTCATACCAGAATATTGCATTTTATACCGCCCATTCTTACGCTCGTTTGTTTATAGGTAGGTGCTTTTGATCAGTGTTTGCTACATATTTGCAGAATACTGGTTCTCAGCTCTAAACAGTGAAATTCATGGAAAATTACGATAAATTCCGGATTACTGCCAACAACAGATAAAACACGGGTCTCCGCTCTCTATCCGTGTGTTGCCACATACCAGTTTAAGGGACAAAATGGCAAATCGATTGTCATTTTCATGCACAAAGCTCAATGTCAACACAAGATCCAAGAAATCTATGCGGAGCTCGAGGAAATCATGGCAAAAGATCCACATCATATCACCTTTTGATCTACTGAAATTCTGGAAGAATTGTGAAGAGTTTCTGAGAAAAGTCATATACCACACAGAAGAGAACCACAAAACAAGGGATACAAAAAAAGATGAAGTCACAATCTCTCTAAACGGCCGTGGTTCCGCGGCATAAGCGCGCTTAGGCCGCGGAACCGCGGCCGTACAGGCTCTTCAGAGGGTGATTTTTCATGGGCTGTTAGGTAATTTTATGTGGAGCCCGATTCTTGCCCTAGGTTTTCAGTTCCCTGCCTATAAATACCCCAGTTCTGAGCCAAACCAAGGGTGTTAAGTTCTTTAGCCTCTTTTAGTGTAGTTTAGTCTTCTTCTTCTTCTTCTTCATTCTTTCCTCCATGGAAATGTAGTAAGAGCATTGAGTGGATGTTAAATGAAGATGAGGGTTTTTGTATCATTCTTTTTGTTTTAGCTTCCCCTTGAGATCCTTGCTTTCTCTTGATCTTTCAACCTCTTCATTGAGCTTGAAAGTTTAAGGGTTTGTTATTGATTTCAAGGGTTGTATTTTCTTATGGAAATAGTGCTTCATTTCACATTAGTTCTTTACCCTTCTCTTGATCTTGCAACCTCTTGATTGAGCTTGCAAGTTTAAGGGTTGGCTATTGATCCCATGCTTGTCTTGAGTTCTATGTTCTTGTAATTACTTTTTTGCTTATTTCTTTCTTTCTTTTTATTACTTGCTTTACATTCATGCTTTACTTTCTTGCACTTAAATTCCATGCCGTTACTTACTTGTAATCTTTTCTTTTCTTTGTTCTTTTTGTTCTCTCTTTTTGGTTCTTTTTGTGAATGATTGTAATTATCGTTGTTAAGAATAAATACGGTATTGTAAGTTAATGTTTCTTTGCTCATTTCCTTTTCCCGTTATTTTCCATTGAACTCCGCCCAAACGTTACGCAAGCGCTCCGTTAGGCACCCTACCCTACCAAGGTAACGGTGATTCCTAACCGTGACCGGTTGCGTTCGGTTTGGCCGGAGGCGAAAGCAAGAGACAAGAACGGAAGGACAAGGGTAAATAAGCCGGATTCCACGAATACCGTGCTTAAATCCCCTAATCCACGTTGTTGCCGATTGCTCTAGCTTCAATTGGTCAAGACTCGGCTCAAAGGTTTTGAGTACGGATTTCTTTAGCTTAAATTTCGTATCTTTTTCTTAACAACTTTATACTTGCATATATCACTTAGGATAGAACTGAACAAACACATACAAATTCTTTATTGACTTGTCTAAAACTCGAACGGACATACAACCATCTCCCTGTGGATCGACCCGTGCTCAACCGGCTAGCTGCATAGCGACACCGTCCTGATCGCGGTTATACTTTAGAACTTTGAACATCCGACACGCCAAAAGCGTGCGATCCGGAGTTTGCGTACAACAACAGCTACCAAGCAAGCATAGGAATGGTACATTTCGCAGCATTGTATGGAAGGAAGTGTCGATCGCCTTTAAGTTGGGACGACATCGGAGATAGAGAACTCCTTGGACCAGAAATGATAGTAGCGACCGTTGATGTGGTTCGTACTATCAGGGAAAGAATGCGCATAGCCCAAGATAGACAGAAACACTGGACTGATGCGAAGAGACGACACTTGGAGTTTCAGCCAGGAGACCATGTATTCTTGAAGATATCTCCGAACCGCGGAGTGATTCGATTTGGAAGACGGGGTAAGTTGAGTCCAAGATACATTGGACCGTTCGATATACTCGAACGAGTCGGTGAAGTGGCATATCGTTTAGCGCTTCCACCCTCATTGGAAGGAGTGCATAACGTGTTCCACATATCCCAACTCAGAAGGTATGTGAGTGACCCCAGCCATGTACTTGATCATTCCGAGCTCACGATACAGTACGATTTGTCTTGTGAGCAACAACCTGTGGAGATCCTGGACAGGAAAGTGAAGACACTTCGGAACAAAGAAGTTAATTTGGTCCGGGTAATGTGGAGAAAAGACACCCCAGGAGAATCCACGTGAGAAAGGGAGGATGAGATGCGTGCAAGATATCCGCACATTTTTGTAAACTAGTCCTCAAATAAAAATTGTAAATTTCGAGGACGAAATTTTTGTAAGGAGGGTAGATTGTAACAACTCCAATTTTTGTATACCAAAATTTGCTTTAAATATGATGTATACTTGGAGTATTGATGTTGCTGGAAACAATTTAAGTATCTATTTCCTTACAAAAATTATAAGAAGGAGCTTGTAGCTTATTGGTAATACCTTGCACTGCTGAACCAAGCCACCAGAGTTCGAATCCCTTGCCCCACATATTTTTTATTATCTTTTTGTTTTAAATTTTTGGGAAGTCAAACGGTCAAACAGCCATAACTCACAATTTATTGCAATATATAAAAAATAAAGTATACCAAAATTCCCCCCAGACAAAACCACACCCAACGAGACCCGACTCGGTCCTGACTCGGCCAAGTCGGCCGGGGCCGCCGGCCGGACTCAGCCGGTCGGCCGAGTCGTCAACACGAAAAAATTTCGTGTTGACTTGGTCAACCCCCCTGCATGGTCCATTTTCCCAGTACTGTTACCAATTTTTCATTAAACCTCTTTTAAGTCCAAATTTAATGAAATTTTAATGAATTTTATATTTTTTTAAATATTTTTTAATCCTAACCCTAACCCTAGCCTAGCCCTATATAAAGACCCCTACCCTCTACTATTTCACCTCACCACTCTAAGCCCACTCTCCCAAATTCTCGAGAACTCGGTACAAAGAGTGAGAAGCGAAGCGCTGCCGAAACCGACGACGGATTCCGGCGATCGGACTAGAACCTTCGCGACGTTTTCGACGCATCGACAACCACCACTTCCCTTAGCCTCCTTAGCTTGTCCAAACCTGTAAGTCCCATCTCTTCTATCTCTCTTTTCTCTAATATAAAAATACGACTTTTTGGAACCCGACGGAAATCGGAACAAAACGATTTCCGATCCAGTTTTTCTGCAAATTTCCACTTGTCACCTAATACATAATACCTACCTATATACATGTTGACTATTAATCACCTAGAAACCAATTTAAATAAAGTTTCTCACATGAAATGATAGCTTCTTTACAATATCGTATTCTTTTCATAAAAATACCATGAAGTTTATTTTTCTTCGTTTAATCAATTCCCTCACTCCTAAATATGTTTATCTTGATCACTAAACTTGTAGAAATCAATTTGAATGAATTTTCACACATGAAATGATAACGTTTTCAAATACCGTATTCTTGCGCTTTAATACCTTTAAGTTTAATTTATCATGCTTTACTTCTAAACTTCATCAGAACTTAAAATAAGTCACGAGGTAATGACCTACCTCTACACACACACAAATATAACCTTAATTGATAAACGTCAAAACATAGAATACGAAACTACAAGACTTTTCGCTCAAATACCCTTTTCTTTATAAACCATTTCTAAAAGTTCTAAGTTGTTTACAATTTTAAGACAATATCTTTTAATAAGAAAATACGATATGTCATGGACATCGATCGTTTATCTAAACTGACTTTGTGATGTCTAGACTAGGCAAGTGAGCTTGGGTAACTTTAAAAGGCCCGTCTCACGATTCGTGAGCGGATCCCTCCCTCCTCACTTGTACTTACCTGGCCACAATTGGCGGTGAAGAGGCGATTTGAGGCTTCTAATGACTTGTCGTTTAGACCCTTAGAAATAGGCTAGTTGGCTTAGGAAACCCTAGAAACTAAAATACGGAAAACTATACCCTTTTTACAAATAAACACCTTATATTTATAAAACCGTTTTTCTAAATGAATAGTATTTGTTAAACCTAAGCAAAGTGCCACTACAACCCACTTTTGGGGAACCCGTTAGGGATAGTACGGTTCATCATGCACCCGCGGGCTAGTAGTGCGAGATTCAGACCTCCGCAAGGAGCATTCGGTCTCGAAAGGTTTAAAATACGATATTTGAGAAAAATGAGATTTTGGAGATTAAAATATTTATTTAAAATTATTCTTGTGTTAATATATATATAATTATCATTTAAACACCTATTTTATTATAATATAAAGTTTCCACTTTTTCCTAAAATTACAAGATTAGAAGTTACATTAAAATACCATGAATTTCAAATAAAACATTTAATACTTTTATTAGGATATATTCACTAGAATAACACAAATAAAATTCACACTCATTATAACTATAAAGACGAATATTAAATACTTGAGGTGTATTTTGAATACTATACAATAGTACTGTTTACATAAAAAACCCTCAAGTTTTATAAATTACAATAAGGCCCCTAACAAATATCGAACTTCAACTTACCTTCTTTTAGTCTGACTCGGGTTAGAGTCTGACTATTTCTGACTTGAATATAATTCAAGTCAATCTATATTCTTTTATATTCCAACTCAATTTGAATACATGAATCCCTGAATCCAGTTAACAATATATTCATTTTTTGACTGAATCAAACCATGGATATTCATCCATTATCCTGATATTCCATTTACCTGATTATACAGTTTCAACATGTTTACTGATATCATGGTTTTGGTCAGTCACCCAACTTACATATTCCAATACTACAATACTGTTAAAACATTACGGGGTTTAAGGGGTAGATTGGTACGGAAGGTGTTAAAGGTGGCACGAGGTGGTCAGATTAAGACACCTAACCTGAATCCTATTGCAGTTGTACCGTGGCATAACGGTTCCTTGTACTTTCCTTTTGCCCTGATCTCTAGCATACAGAGATCCCCCTCGTATACACTGGCATTCTTCTGTACCAAGCTACAAACAACAGCGTTAAACAATATTCCATAATATTCAACAATATAATACTTTAGAAAATACTTTTACACTGTCTTCCTAACTCTTCTTTATCTTGGGACTTACCGAGCGACCTGTTCGCTGACGACATTCTATTTCTTTCTTCTTTGAATGTCGTCAGGTGCGTTGGACCAAGCTGAGATCGAGCCCACCGGTGAAGATTTGGAGCAGTTCCACGAAGATCCAGAGCTTTAGATATTGTACCATGTTCTTTTCAGTATTTTCATTTACTGTTATGCCACTGTTTAGGCATTGCTTTTCATTTCAGTTGTATTTTCCTTTCATGCATTGTACAAAGAATGTTATCAATAAAAGTTGCTGTTATTTATATATCATTCGTCTCTTGTGTTTTACTTTATATTGCTTAGCTACGCTTTGCGTGTGTACTTCTGAGTATATACGTAGCGGGCCTTGTCGCGTCCACTTCACCGTACACTGGGAAGCGGGGCGTGACACTCGGTTAGTGATTACAACTTTTATAGTCGTGTCCTTCGTCTTCTACGCCACTTCTTAAGCTTCTAGGTCATCGGGAACGAGCTTGGGAGTCGGCCTTCCTCGTCAAAGATGATCCATCCGTGGGAACACAAACTTAGGCTCTAACTTCACACCAATAATCTAAGTGAAGTAACTAGTGATCAAAACTTGCTTGGAATTGATCACTACGATGTAGCAGTTGCTATTCTCTAATTATTCTCTCATAATACTTTTGCATTCTCAACTTAGAAAATACAAGAGAGGAGGAATAAGAAACATGGGTGAATATAAGCATGGCTCATGAATGAATCATCATCTTCTTTTCTTTCTCTCTTTTTTCTTTAAATGTGAGAGTGAATGGGTTGTGACTCACCATGGTGAGTCACAAGCCCACAACATTCTCATATCTAAAAGAAAAGATGAGAAGAAAAAGATGCCACCTCATTATACATATATACATATATATATGCATATATAAATATATACAAATACACTAATACAAGTATATGCTACAAATACATACTCCCGTATTCGTATCAAAATACGAATACCGTATTCGTATCAAAATACGAATACCGTATTCGTATATTTGTATCAAGACACAAATACACGTATTTATACAAATACTCATATTCTTATAAATACCATATTCTGTCAAAATACGAATACCGAAAAAAGAGATACTAAACTAAGATATATAATACTAGTTCACATTTAATCTAAATGTGATAACCTGGTTATCTTTCAAACCGTCTAGTATTAATAAAATGTCTGATTAAAGCACGTGTACAAAAACACGTGTTTTAATCGAACCTGAGTACGTATCAAAATACGTATACTACATCGTTTCACCCAAGCTGGGAAACCCTCTGTGTGAGACTCTAAAGACTCGACAATACGCTGGAAGTGAGTTTAACCATATGCACGTCGACGGCACTAGCTACCCAGGTATTGAACGAAAAGAAGGCCGACAAGAAAACTCTTCCGTATCCCTACTGAGCCTGAAAGTGACAGTCTCCGTACAGTCCGGTCTGTTTGTCTAAGAGTGTCGCATATCAGGTCTAGGGAGTGGATAAAGTCAGACCCCTAATAACGTGATAAGTCGTGTCGATGTGAAGCCCATCACCCACTGAGAAACTACTGATCTAAATCAGTAATTCTCGTCTACCTTGGCTAAGGATTTCTAGTGATGGCTACCCGTGCACTGTGCAACATCTACCTCCGATACCGGGAGAGACGAATCCCCGAAGATCCGCTCACTGCCTCCATATGGCTCGGGAAGGTACCCAACTAAAAACCGTTTGGGGGAG
This sequence comes from Agapanthus africanus, assembly GCA_030015575.1. Classification (NCBI taxonomy): domain Eukaryota; kingdom Viridiplantae; phylum Streptophyta; class Magnoliopsida; order Asparagales; family Amaryllidaceae; genus Agapanthus; species Agapanthus africanus. The sequence continues at coordinate 351,950,440 of JASDDO010000019.1, forward strand.
TGCTCGGGAGAAAGATGTAGAGGCCGTATGGTTTTACGACAGGGTTTCGATCACATACGTGCACTTGTGTGCATATGATGTTCGGGCGGATAATACTAGTGGGCTTTGGTTTAAGCCGGATCCTACTATTGTATTGATGGATTTATTTCGTCTCTTTGTATTTGTATTCTTCGGAATGTGGATGCGGGTATGTATATACGGATGAGGGGCATTCTCGTAATTTGTCGGGAAAGCTTCTAGAAGTGGACATCTCATTTAGGGTTTATTCTTTTTGGATTAAACATAAATGAGGTGAGGAAATGAGGTGGAGATATTTGTGGAGATGAGGCATGACTTATGGTCATGACAAATTAGATATTTTGAAGCATGGAGATATTTGTGAGATATTTTTATCTCATCAAATATGATATGCTTCATTATTCTATACTTGATTCATTCTATTATTCATCACAAAGGCAGCTAAAGCTTTTTCTTTAGTTCACTCTCCACTCTCATTTTCTTCAAGTCTTCTTCTTATTCCTCATGAACTCTAAACCTCTCATGTGTTGAGAATCCTAGGGTTCCAAAAGACAAACTATTCCATCTTCACTCTCTAATATGCTTCATTATTCTATACTTGAGTCATTCTATTATTCATCACAAAGGCAGCTAAAGCTTTTTCTTTAGTTCACTCTCCACTCTCATTTTCTTCAAGTCTTTTTCTTATTCCTCATGAACTCTAAACCTCTCATGTGTTGAGAATCCTAAGGTTCCAAGAGACAACTATTCCATCTTCACTCTCTACATCACCTAGGCCATCTAGTTTAGCGAACTAGTTGCCCTAATTACCTCGGATTTGAGGTTGGAGCTCGGACTATAGACTCTCAGGTGGATTGTCTTTGACTCAAGGAGGTCGGCGAGGTTGCCCGATCCAAACGATCCTTGGAGCTTGTGATGATGAGGAGGAGGAAAGCGACTAGAATACCCAAAGGACTTGGTTTTGTGAGGTATAACTTTCAACCGGGTAGTTAAACCTCACACGGTATTTTGTTAGCTAGGGTTTAGCATCGATCCTGGAGTTCAAGTCCGTGTTACGAGCTTTGAAAAATCGTTTTTTGAAAATTCCGCCTCCCCGCGGACACGCGGGGTGCGCGACATGGACTTACAGTGGTATCAAAGCCTACTAAATCATAGCTAACAGTTTAGATGAAGTGTAAAACTACGAAACCGAAATAACTCCGAAACACAAAACCTAAACTCCAAGTTTCTGTCAAATTTTTTCGACCCTCAAATTTTTTTTTAAAGATTTCAGAGTGCTCTACTTGTTGTGATATAAACACACACCAAAAATGAAGCAATTCCACTTGAATTTGACCGACCAAAGCTGAATCGTTGGAACAAATTTTAAAACCACTCGTTTTTTTCAAAACAGCAGACTTTTAAATGCGGAGCTTAAACCACTCCTTTTAAAAGCTATCAGGTTCCTTCGATTATATCAAGTTCACTATGTTCACGGTTTCGCCAAAACCATTCGTAGCCCTCCGTCATTTCATATGAATATTCAGTAGTATTCAAGTTATGTTTGTTGACCTTCGCCAAGGCATAGTGTTTGATAGCTGCTGGGTATTCATATATAGTATATATAAATGTGTTGGTTTAGGACAGTTGTATTACTTTGTTGGCCTTCGCTAAGGGTATATACGGGTGGGTTCAAATTAACCTGGACAATGATGGGTAGAACTTGACATGTGACTTATGATTTGTTGGCCTTCGTCAAGGTCATAAGAGCATGGGGCAAAAATCCACATCGGGGGTTTCTAAAGAAACTGAAACTTGCTAGTGCTGCATACCATTTGGAATGTGATAATGTTGGTAGGATTCCTTCAGGATTATCACACAATGATATTTGGATCCCGATCCCACTGTGAGTATAAGCTACTCCTCGAGAGATTTTTCACTTAACGATCAATGCTATAAACCAAGTAGGTGTCTAGAACAGTGTTAGCGGGGCTACACCTCCAGGGAAAAGTGGTTATTTAATTAAGGAACTTCGCAAAAGCATCGTAAAACCTCCCTCGAAGTACCGACACTAGCCTGGCTGAACGGTTAAGCAAGTATTGTACGGTGAGATTAATCCTGACTAATTCTTCTTTTATGGTTTGAGGAAGGATTCGAGAGACAATGGGAGTCATCCTGTTTAGATAAATTAAAAACCAATCTAAACTTGTAAGAGCATAATGCTAAAGTGTTTCTTCTCTTTCTCCTAATTGCAGCGACCAGTTGACCGAGCCTAGGTTACATTTAGCTAATAAATTGACTGGGCCAGACTATATTGACTGGCAAGGGTTTGTCCAGATGTCCATTTCCTGTGACAAGCTGGACTACCTCATTACTACTCAAGCCCCCGCCGTCCCAAGACCAGTTTCCACCATCACGAATAAAGATATCCGTAAGACAAGGGAAAAGGACAGTGCGAATGCTAAGTGCCTCGTGTTGGCCTCAGTAAATTGTGAAAACCGAGGCAGCACGAGAAGATGGACTTAGCTTCTATCTGTTAGTTATATGTATGCCCTAGAGGCCATTGCTATACATAGGATGTATATTGTAGTGGATGCTGGGACATATATAGGGAGGACTTTCTTGCTCGACATGATAGTATGCTATCTAGTTGATCTTTACCTTAACGTGTATACTGATTGTCTCTCTGTTACATGTTGGTAAAGCCCTTAGGATGTGTACTTGACTACCTGGACTATGATGCGGATCATACTAGTGGGGACATGGTAGTCCATAAGTACATCCTTCAAGGTCCCTAGTCGTGGGTATATCGAGACAGGGCATCGATATACCAGAGTAGACTAGCGTATACCTTCTCGACCCATACAGATGGGCGATGGATGATCCCATATCCATTGGTGTTTGACATCAGAGATGATATACGGGTGCTCAGTGGAGACTGGGTACACTGGACGGACTCGCCGAGAACTCCCAGATGGTATTATACCTCACGTCAGATGGCAGTTCTCTGATGACACTGGTACAGAATAGTCTGTTGACCCGAGATCGTCATAGAGTCTTGTGTGGTTCCCACTGTGCTTTGATTTCCACCTTACCACGTCCAAGAGGGCGTGCAAAACGGTGGTTTTTGGGTACAGTCCCGAATCACATGGGGGCAATGAGCGATAGGAGGGGATTCGTCTCTCCCGGTATAGGGGGTTGATGTTGCGCTGTGTTCGATTGGCTATAACCGGAAATCCCTGGCCAGGGTTGCTGAGATTTACTGGTAAGTGTTACCAGTAGTTTCTCGAACTGTTATAGACCTCATATCGACACGACTTATCGAGCTATTGGGGTCTGACGTTTACCACCCCTAGGCGAGATAAGCGACATATCAGACGACGAGACCGGACTGTACGGTAAGTGTTACTGGTTGGATTCACAGGAGTGTGAGCGGGCTTGCTCGTCGATCTTCTGATCGCTCAATACCCGGGTGGCCGTTACGTTTAGCAGACCGCTTGTGGCTTGTGGGTGTTTGATATGATCATCATCTGCTGCCGGCGTATTGACGAGTCTTTAGAGTCCTACACAGAGGTTTCCTGGCTCAAGCAAAACGAAATAGGAGCGCATATGAGATATGCGGGACCGAGAATAACGCGTGTATCTGATACCGTATTCCATTCTCGCGATGAATATATCGATTGGTTGTATGCGATATAACCTAGTTATCGAATCGAGGATTGATTCGATAAATCGATACATTGTATATTAGTCGGTTATATGCGATATGACCGGATCGTTAAATCAAGTGTTGATTTAATGATTTAATGCATAATTATATATTTGATATATTACTTTGCATTAACTAGTATTGGTTCACTTTAAATGGTTTTTCTCACTTGATTGTGCACATTGTATATGTGATATACTTTTGTACACAAGTTTGTATCATGTTTGATGATACATGCTCACTAGGGTTTGTGTAAAGATTAAACCATGGTTGAATATTGGTTAGGGTTTTCTTTTTCTTATTCATTTATTTTATTTATTTTATTTTGAAATGATAAAGAGAAAATGGTGGCTTTCTTTGTTCTTTGCTTGAACCTTCAAAGCATCTTTGACTAAGTGACCATTTTGTCTCATGCTTAACCCTAACCACTCCATCTAACCTTAGTTAAATCTCTACACTAAACCATGGTTTGGAATTGATTTTTCTTTTCTATTTCATGATTCTTATCATAACATTTTTGAGCTTCTTCTTCTTCTTCTTCAAGAAGAAAGCTTGCTTCATCAATGGCGATTGATGAAAAAGAGTGAGAAATCCAATTCTAAAGTGAACCCACCTCCTATTTCTTCATCCTCTACCTCTTGTCAAGTAGTAAAGGGCGTTCTCTTCACAAGTTTCATGACTTGGTGAAGTGGGAGCTTGATCTAGCGATGCCTCGACGTAGTTCATCTTCGGCATCGTAGTCGATGACCTAGCCCGCCCATTTCTCCGATGAAGCCGATGCTAGAGCCCGGGATTTGATTTGGACAGCGAGGAGACTTCATCGCGGAGCTATGGAGGTGGAGCACCGGATCTACAAAGGTTGTATTTCCATTCTTTTAGTTAAGTAGTTAACTAGTTGCTTGTTTCGCTTAAAATTCTAGTTAACGATCTAGTCTAGGGTTTCTCGGCACCGTAAAATTTCAAACAGGCATGGTTGATGCCTTGTGAGACCTCATTAGCGTGCCTAGGAACCCTACACCATCTTCCTCCATAACAAAGATTTATATAGAGAGTAATCTCGTATCGCAAGATATGGGACCTCGAAGGAATTGCTTCAAGTGAGGTTGGCAATCGGGTCATCTGTAGGGGACAACGTCCTTACAATGACTAGGTATATTGATGAGCTCACGGATCTGAAGACCACGTTGTAGAACCAGTCATATGCTGACTTGATTCTACAGTCCCTACCTTCTACTTACACCCTGAAGAAAACCAGGGAGACACCCGCTCTGCTTATTGGGGAATCTTCCTCTTCTGCATCCAAGGCGAAAGCAAAGGGTGAGAAGAAGAAGACCTCTACAAATCCGATATGCGATGTCACTAAGGTAGAGGGACAGGGAAGGGAAAAAGTTTCAGGGATGATAGTAGGGAAGGAGGGATGTTCCTATTTTCACGAGAAAAGGCATTGGCAGAGGGATTGCAGGGCTTTGAAAGCCAGAATCTAGGATCCGAAGCATGTTGTGGCTTCGACTGCGGGTGTGTTTGTAATAGAAAACTGTATGTCAATTAACACTACTTTCTGGGTACTAGATACCAGATCATTTCTCATATATGTAATTCATTAAAGGCTTTGAGAAATTTTAGAGATATCAAGGTAAGTGATATGACTCTCAGGGTTGCTAACGGAATGAGCGTGGACGTTGAATCCGTAGGGAAATATCACCTAGGATTGACAAGTGGGCAGATATTGATTCTACGTAACTGTTTGTATATACCTAGTCTAGCTTGTAATATCATATATGTATCCTTACTTTTTAAAGAAGGATATGATTTTACATTTGTAAGCGATGTGGTACACATCCACCAAAATCAAGCTTTGATTGGGTCAGGTACATTAGATAACGGCATATACGTATTAAATCAAGCTGAGGTTTTCAGTGTCCAGAACACACTTAAAAGAAAGTCTCCGGAACTAAATCAGGCTTTCTTATGGCATTGTAGACTGGGTCACATTAATGAAACACGGTTGACGAAGCTACATAAAGAGGGATATTTGGATCTGTTTGAATATCAGTCTTATGCAACTTGTCAATCTTGTCTTATGGGAAAGATGACAAAGTCTCTATTCACTGGACATGGAGTAAAAGCGAGCGAGCTCTTGGGACTCATACACAGTGATGTGTGTGGTCTAATGTTTACACATGCGCGAAGTGGTTAGTCCTACTTCATTACTTTTACGGATGATTTCTCTAAGTATGGACATGTCTTCTTGATGAAGCATAAATCTGAGGCCTTTGAGATATTCCGGGAATATAAGAATGAAGTGGAAAAACAAACAGGCAAAAATATCAAGACACTAAGATCTGATCGAGGTGGTGAATACTTGAGAGCCGAGTTTCTGGATTACCTAAAAGAGAATGGAATTCTCTCTCAGCTTACTCCTCCATACATGCCACAACACAACGGTGTATCGGAGAGACGGAACCGAACCCTATTGGATATGGTTCGTTCCATGATGAGTAACGCTGAGTTTCCGCGATCCTTTTGGAGTTATGCATTAGAATCAGCTGCATATCTTCTAAATAAAGTTCCTACTAAGTCAGTGCCTACCACACCATATCAGATATGAAGTGAGAAGAAACCCTATCTTAAGTACCTTAAGACATGGGGATGTCCAGCTTTTGTAAAAAAAGCAGTATGCGGACAAGCTCGAGATACGCTCAGTACTGTGTAAGTTTATGGGATACCCAAAGAACTCCAGGGGGTATTATTTCTATTGCGCAGAGGAACAAAAGGTCTTTGTTTCTCGTCATGCCCACTTCTTGGAATCTGAATTTTTAGAAAATTAGAAAAGTGGGAGCACAATAGAACTAGAAGAAATTCCAGAACCACAAGCTATTTCTGAAAGCTTGGTAGAACTAGAGGTTTCAGAAGAACCGGACATCCCCGCGCCACTCTGTAGAACTAGTAGGCTGTCTCATCCGCCCGAGAGATACTACGGTTTTCTCATAGAAGGGGATCAAGAGGATTGCATCATCGACGATGATGAGCCAACTAGCTTCCAACAGCCATTCAGAGCGGCGACTCGGTAAAATGGCTGGATGCAATGAGGGCCGAGATGGAGTCCATGTACACCAACAAAGTATGGACTTTGGACATTGCTCCAGAAGGGGTAAAACCCGTAGGCTGCAAATGGATCTTCATAAAGAAGATTGGTGTAGATAGAAAGGTTGAAACCTATATAGCTAGACTTGTTGCAAAAGGTTTTCGTCAAAGACCTGGTTTGGACTATGATGAAACCTTTTCTCCAGTGGCTATGCTCAAATCCATTCGGATCCTTCTTGCCATTGCTACCTTCCACGATTATGAGATCTGGCAGATGGACGTAAAGACAGCTTTTCTAAATAGAAATTTAGAATATTGCGACTATATGGATCAGCCAGAGGGTTCATTCAGAGTGGGAGCAGCGGGAAAGTGTGCAAGTTTCTTAGGTCCATTTATGGACTAAAGCAGCATCGTGGCATTGGAACATCTGTTTTGATGATACAATCAAAGAATTCGACTTTATCAAAAATCCAGATGAGCCATGCATATATAGTAAGATTGTAGGGAGAACTGTGGTATTCCTAGTCTTATACGTGGATGACATTCTCTTATTAGGAAATGACATTCCTATGCTACAATCAGTCAAAGGATTCTTATCACAGAGATTATCCATGAAAGACCTGGGTGATCCCTCCTACATTCTGGGGATCTAGATCTATCGTGATAGATCAAAGAGGATGTTGGGACTTTCGCAGTCCAGGTACATCGACACCATACTGAAAAGATTCAGTATGGAAGATTCAAAGCACGGTAATCTACCGACTTGTCACGGAATCACCCTCTCCAAAAAGATGTCTCCCAAGACTGATTTGGAAAGGGCTCGCATGACGACTGATTTAGAAAGGCCTCGATCTGGAAGATTCAAAGACGCTTCAGCGGTAGGCTCTATAATGTATGCGATGTTGTGTACCAGACCAGATGTTGCTTACGCACTAAGCGTGGTAAGCCGGTATCAATCAAACCCAGGGGAGAAGCACTGGATAGCAGTAAAGAACATTCTCAAGTATCTGAGAAGGACTAAGGAGATGTGCTTGGTGTATGGCGAAAAAGACCTCCAGATCGAGGCCTTTGCTGACTCCAGCTTCCAGAGTGACAAGGATGACTCCAAGTCCATGTCGGGTTATATCTTTACCCTAAATGGAGGGGCGGTCAGTTAGAAGAGCTCCAAACAGGACACCGTTGCTGACTCGACGATGGAAGCGGAGTACATAGCTGCTTGTGACGCCGCGAAGGAAGCAGTCAGGATGAGGAAGTTCCTACAAGAACATCAGGTGGTTCCAACCATTGTAGACCCAATACCTATGTATTGTGACAACAACAACGCTATAGCCTTAGCGAAGGAACCCAGGTCCCATCAAAAGTCCGGACACATTTTGAGGCGTTACCACCTGATCAGAAAGATCGTTGATCACCGGGAGATCGAGATGAAGAGAGTAGATACGGATAATAACACTGCAGATCAACTCACAAAGGCCATCCCTCAAACACAGCTCGAGAGGCTAATCGAGATGATAGGTCTGTGATATGCTAATAAATGGCCCTAGTGCAAGTGGAAGATTGTTAGTGATATATGCCCTAGAGGCCATTATTGTATCATACTGGTTTGTATATTACTTAATGGAAGCTTGGGATATTCACAGTTGTATTGATAGTCTTGCTCAAAATGGTAGTATCCTAATTGGTTTATTTCTACCTCAATATGTGCATGTGTTTCTTTTAGCATATCGCTTAAACATATTGGTAGAGCCCTTAGGATCTTTGCTTGATTACCAGCGTTACGATGGCAGTCACACTAGTGGGGGCTGGGCAGTCTATAAGCACATCCTATACAGGTCCCTAGTCGTAGGATTATCAAGACGGGGCATCGATACTCCAGAGTAGACTAGTGTATATGCTTCTCATCCCAACAGGGGAGATGGTCTGTCCCACAGCCATTAGTACGTCATACGGGAGATAGTATGCAGGTGCTCATTAGGTTATAAGTACACTGGACAGGACTCGTCGGGAACTGTTGGTGGGTATTATACCTATCGTCGGGTAGCAGTTCCCAGGTGATATGAGTACAACTTAGTCCGTCGACTTGACACTGCTATTTCGCATCAAGTGTGTTCCCACTGTACTTTGATTACTACCCTACCACGGCTCAAATGAGTCGTGCAAACAGGTAGTAGTTGGGTGCAGTCTCGAAGCACTTAGAGGCAGTGGCGGTTAGATAGGATTCGTCTCTCCCGGTATTAAGGGTTGATATCGCGCTGTGTTTGGAGAGCCATTACACAAAGTCCATGACCAGGGCAAGCGAGATTTACTGGTAGGTATTCCAGTAAATTCTCAGGGTGTTTTGGGCTATACTCCGGCACGACTTATTGCGCTATTAGGGGTCTAACGATTACCGCCCCCTAGGCCTGATATGCAATACTCTTAGACGAACAGACCGGACTGTACGGAGATTGTCACATACAGGCTCGGTAGGATATCAGATGAGTTTGCTCATCGGCCTTCTCATCAACAGATACCTGGGTATCTGTTGCGTGCAGCTAGTACTGCTTGCGGCTTGTGGTTAAACTCACTGCCAGTGTACTGTCGAGTCTTTAGAGTCCCACACAGAGGGTTTTCCTACATCGGGCGAAAGATGTAGAGGCCGTATGGTTTTACGGCGGGGCTTCGATCACGTACGTGTACTTATGGGCGTATGATGTTCGGGCGGATAATACTAGTGGGCTTTGGTTTAAGCTGAATCCTAGTATTATATTGATAGATTTATTTCGTCTCTTTGTATTCGTATACTTTGGAATGCGGATGCGGGTATGTATATACGGATGATGGGCATTCTCGTAATTTGTTGAGAAAGCTTCTAGAAGTGGAAACTTCATTTAGGGTTTATTCTTTTTGGAAATGAGGTGGAGATATTTGTGGAGATGAGGCATGACTCATGGTCATGAAAAATTAGATATTTTGAAGCATAGAGATATTTTTGAGATATTTTTATCTCATCAAATAAGATATGCTTCATTATTCAATACTTGAGTCATTCTATTATTCATCACAAAGGCAGCTAAAGCTTTTTCTTTAGTTCACTCTCCACTCTCATTTTCTTCAAGTCTTTTTCTTATTCCTCTTGAACTCTAAACCTCTCATGTGTTCAGAATCCTAGGGTTCCAAGAGACAAACTATTCCATCTTCACTCTCTACATCACCTAGGCCGTCTAGTTTAGCGAACTAGCTGCCCTAGTTATCTCGGATTTGAGGTTGGAGCTCGGACTATAGACTCTCGGGTGGATCGTTTTTGACTCAATGAGGCCGGCGAGGTTGCCTGATCCAAACGATCCTTGGAGCTTGTGATGAGGAGGAGGAGGATAGCGACTAGAAGACCCGAAGGACTTGGTTTCGTGAGGTATAACTTTCATCCGAGTAGTTAAACCTCATATAGTATTTTGTTAGCTAGGGTTTAGCATCGATCCTGGAGTTCAAGTCTGTGTTGCGAGCTTTGAAAAATCATATTTTTGAAAATTCCGCCTCCCCGCGGACACGCGGGGTGAGCGACATGGACTTACATAACCAGCCCTCCGGAACCGTCTGGCACTGTCAAGATAGGAGCGGTGGTCAATCTGTTAGTTATATGTATGCCCTAGAGGCCATTACTATACATACGATGTATATTGTAGTGGATACTTGGACATATATAGGGAGGACTTTCTTGCTTGACATGATAGTACACTATCTGGTTGCTCTTTATCTTAACATGTACTCTGATTGTCTCTATATTACATGTTGATAAAGCCCTTAGGATATGTACTCGACTACTGGGACTATGATGAGATCATACTAGTGGGGCCACGGTAGTCGATGAGTACATCCTATAACTGTTCCTAGTCGAGGGTGTATCGAGACAGGGCATCGATACACCAGGGTAGACTAGCGTATACGCATCTTGACCCATATGATGGGCGATGGATGATCCCATATCCATCGGTGTTTGACATCAAGGATGGTGTACGGGTGCTCAGTGGAGACTGGGTACACTGGACGGACTCGCCGAGAACTCCCAGATGGTATTATACCTCACGTCAGATGGCAGTTCTCTGGTGACACTGGTACAGGTTAGTCTATAGACCCGAGATCGTCATAGAGTCTTGTGTGATTCCCACTATGCTTTGATTTCCATCATACCAAGTCCAAGAGGGCGTGCAAAAAGGTGGCTTTTGGGTACAGCCCCGAATCACATGGAGGCAATGAGCGATAGGAGGCGATTCGTCTCTCCCGGTATAGGGAGATGATGTTGTGCTGTGTTCGATTGGCTATAACTGGAAATCCCTGGCCAGGGTTGCTGAGATTTACTGGTAAGTGTTATCAGTAGTTTCTCGAACTATTATGGACCTCATATCGACATGACTTATCGAGCTACTGGGGTCTGACGTTTAGCACCTCTAGGCGAGATATGCGACATATCAGACGAAAAGACCGGACTGTACGGGAGTGTTACTGATTGGATTCGCAGGAGAATGTGTATGCTTGCTTGTTGATCTTCTGAGCGCTCAATACATGTGTGGCTGTTACGTTTAGCTGACCGCTTGCAGCTTGTGGGTGTTTGATATAATCATCACCTAATGCCGGCGTATTGACGATTCTTTAGAGTCCTACACAGAGGTTTCTTGGCTCAGGAAAAACGGAGTAGGAGCACATATGTGATATGTGCGGGACCGAGAACAATACGTGTATGTGATACCGTACTAGATTCTCGCGATATGAGATATCGGCCGGGTATATGTGATATAGCCGGGTCATCGGATCAAGTGTTGATTCGATGAACTGATACAGATTATATTAGTCGGTTATTTGTGAAATAGCCGGATTATCGGATCAAGTGTTGATTCGATAATTTAATGTATAATTATATATTTGATATATTAAATTACATTAACTGATATAAGCTCACTAAAAGATTCTTTTTCTCACTCGGGTAATACATTGATATATATGCGATATATGTTAATTGTATTATTTTATTTTGTTACAATAAATATTGTATATGTGATATATAATATTGTAACATGTTAGGGTTATTAATGCAACATATTTAGTGGAGATTAAACATGGTTAGGGTTTGATTTGGGTTAAGCTTTTCTAGAAGTTTCTAGAAGCTTTGCTTTTGTTTTAAGCAAAGATATTTGTTAAAGATATTTTGTTGATATTTCCTTAACCCAACCCAAACCCTTGACCATGGTAAACTCTCTACAATGGTTACTTCTTCTCTCTTGAACCATGGTTGCATATCTAACCTTACAATAATTCATTATTCATCACAAAGTAAACTTCTTCTTCTTCTTCCTTGATGCAAAAGCTTTCTAGCTTTTTGCTTAGTGATGAAAATGATTGAGATTAAGAAAACAAATGAGAGCTAAAATCCTACTTCATCATCCTAATCTATCCTAGCCATTTAGATTAGGGTGTTCACTTCATTTAGTGAGTGAGAGCTTGTGTTAATGAAACTTCAAGGTAGATCATCTTTGTTATCAAAGATTGGAAGCAAGCTTGCATCTTTCTCTTCGTGGAGCCTCTCGAGAGTCCGGAACTTGATGATCGCAGCGAAGGGACCACAACACGGAGCTTATGAAGTGAAGGACCGGACTACAAAGGTTGTAATTCCAAACTCTTAGATGTTAAAGTGTTTAACATGCTTTGTTTCGCCTAATCTCTAGTCTAAGATCTTGGTTTAGGGTTGTTCGGCACGGCTAAATTTTAAATCGGGCATGGTTGATACCTTATAGACCCTTGTGCGTGTGCCTAGTAACCCTGCTGTGGTATCAGAGCCAAGCTAGAGCTTTAGGCGAAGTTTAAAGTCCGATCGAACTCCGAATACCCTAGTTTCTGAAAAAATTTCAAAAATGTTGATTTTTTCATATTAAAAATACTCAAAAAATCAGCAGGGAAATACAAGAATTACTGTGCAGCACGTGCCTCCAATTCCATTATTATGCCGTGGAACCGCGGCCGTACCATGGCTTGCGCGGCGGTTCCGCGGCCAAACTGTAGTAACAGGGTTTGTTTTTGGCACAGTAATATCCGTATGTATTTCCTGATTGTTCTGGGAATTTTTAATTCTACTCAAGTGTTGAGTTTTCTGGGTTGTATTGGGGACTCGTTGATTCGATCGGATAATTTAACTTCCTTTAAGTTTTTCCGGATAATTTTAGAACCTGTTAAAAAGTTCGAACGGATATCAATAACTCACTTTTTCCCCTGTCGGAAAATTTTCAAAAGTTGGATTTTTTCTCGAGTTTGAAACTTTCGGAAAATCATGCAAGTAACGCGGTGGACCCTCTAGAAGACAACAAACCTTAACTTGATTATGTGACCGTCTGAACCGCCTTTGAACCTTAGGGTTTGGGGCAGTACAGCGTTGCCACATGTGAGGCGTTGGCTTGACCCTTCTACAGCTGGACCATTGGTACTGTGGCATGTGATGGATACTTTTTGAACTCCGCTCAAGTGTTGAGCTATTAGGGAAATCTTGGGTGTTTGATTATTCGATCGGAAAGTTTAACACTGTCTTTTTATCTAGAATGTGATACAATATTTGGAATCCACAGGTAGTTATGAGATAACTAATTTGAATGTTATAAATCTAGCAGTTCAGTCTCAGTTGATCGGTTGCCACGGGATTTTGATGCGATTAAAAGTCCGTCGTAATCACGTAGCATACGTGGATACTCGCCGGGTAAACTTAATAGATAGCCACGCCCCATAGCCCCGACCAAGTGACTGTAGGAGAACCCCGTCGCCAAAAGCATCCGTTCGGGTGCTCGCGGCAGCGGTGTTCCGCCTTAGTGCACTTCGTCAACAGCATCCGGGGGTGCGACCGTCTACTAAAGTTTGCGACGAACATTCGATCAGAATATCGGGAATCTTATTGAATTAACCGACTTGATATTGAAAATAGTTTTCGATAATGAGACTAAAATGCGGGGTTTATAATTTTTAAGCATGCGATGTTTAAGGAATTCATTTGGTTAGGCATGAGATGTCTAAGGAGGTTGCGGATTCCAACTGTTGTAGTTTTACACTTTCTTTTCTGTGACCGTAAGCGTAGTATGTGATGTATCGCCGGCTTCGTTGCTATACATCAACGACAATCGGGATACGCAAACTTGCTTACGTTGATGATATGAGATATTATGTGTTGCTGTGATATGTTATATTGGATCGTCGCGTTCTGAATAGCCGGGGTTTTATGTGAGATGAGAGTTTTTCTTTTTCATTCATGTAAAATTCATTTGTATGTAATATTCTTTTATCGGGGCACTTCTGGGCTGAGGATGATGTCACCATTGTATATTATTTACTTTTCCGCATTAGGTAGACCTAAGGCGGGGAGCACAAGTAACCGGGTTCTAGGGTCCAGTGGTAGACCATCTCGAGGAGTCGAGACCGGGTCTCCTAACCCTAGAATTGGCAGTGTTGCTTGCCGCTCTCGTAGGGGTCTAGAGATGTGGGTTTGGCTATTCATTGCGACCGTGGAATCCGTGTTTTATGCAGGCTCGTATTAAAACATGGACGTCCTAGTATATCCAATATTTCATATATGTTCTTTTGCTGCAATGTTCTGTGATGAGATCATATTACCGCCTGAGATGAATGTTTATATTATATATATGAGATATATGTTATATTGCAGATTTTGTTTCAAATGTGATGCTTGTGAAGCATAATAAAATGGGACTTCATTAATGAGATTAATGAAATAAAAGAAACCTAAAGATGTTGTAGAAACTTGTTTAAAAACTGGTAGCTCTAGTTCTTGCTTTGCATAGCGGTGTTCCTTGTAGAACATCTAGCACCTTATTCGATAAGGAAAGAGCCGAGATCTCTTCACCGGGAGTGACCTCTTTAGTGAAACTAGCAGATGCTACAAACTCGGTTTGTCTTTTGATTGCTTCTATAGTTTTTGTTTTGCATAGTGATATTTGTGAAATATCCTGCACCTTATTCGATAAGGAAAGAGCCGACGATCCCTTCACCGGGAGTGACCTCTTTAGCAAAACTAGAAAAGGCCTCAAAAACATTCCATTCAAAATCACTCGATTCTACAACGATATCAAGTTCATTACACAAAGGGTTTTCTTAAAAACCTGTCGTAGCCCTCCGTCATTTAAGATAAGTACTACTTAGTATTCGTGCTGCGGTAGTTTGGCATTCGTCAAGGCGTAGTGTACGGTAGCTAACTAGTGCTTATCTACTAGCATACGATGCGATTGGATTAGGGTATTCGTACGGCGTTGTTTGGCATTCGTCAAGGGTCGTGCGGGTGGGTTTAATTCAATCAGGATATGTACGGGTTGAACTTGACTAGCGGACTATGGGTGGTTTGGCATTCGTCAAGGTCATACGACGCTAGGGGTAAAATATTATTGGGAATTTCAAGTGTTGAAATTTGCAATGAGATTGCATACCTTCTATGAGATAGTTGGATCCCGATACCCGCTGCGAGTAAGAGTTACTCCTGGGAGAGTTTTACATATTACAATTAGCCGATCAAGTAGGTGTCTAGAAATGTGTTAACGGGGTTACGCCCCTGGGAAAACGAGGTTTATTTTAATTAGGTCCGTGCGAAAGCACGGGGAACCTCCCTCAAAGTACCGGCACTGGCTTGGCTGCAAGATTGGCGAACTTGTAGGGTGTAATTCATCCCGGCTAGTCTTTCCTTTTAGGGTTTGAAGGAAGATTTGACTAAAACAGTGGGAGACATCCTGATTAGATAAATTGATAACCAATCTAATCTTGTAAAAGCGCATGCTGAGTGTTTACTTCTCTCTCTCTCCTGGTTACGACTATGTCACGCCTTAATCAAGATAATAATATAGATGTATTGACCAAACCCGCTTGTTATACTGTGCTAGGGAACGTTGGTCTCGCTCCAACTTATAATTGTTATAAGACAGAGCAGGAAATTAGGGATTACCAGAATTCCCATGCCGCCCAAACGAAGAAAGTGCATGTTGATGCATCATCTTCGAGTGTGTTCATTACACAGAACTGTTTCTCAATATCCTTTACGTCCTGGGTATTTGATATCGGTTCAGGATCCCACATATGTAATTTGTTACATGGGCTACAGATAGGTAGAGAACTGAGAACGGGTGATAAATTTCATGAGATAGAAATGGTGCAAGTGTTGCAGCCAAGTCTGTTGGTAGTTATCACCCTGTATTACCAGAATACATTGATTCTGAACGAATGTTATTAGATACCGAACCTGAAATATAACATCATATCAGTCTCTTTATAAGTAAAGAAAGGATATAATTTTGTACTGTTGGATAATGTTTTGAACATTTCCTATATCAAGAGTTGATCGGTTCAGGCACGTTATCTAAAAGCATAAACGTTCTAAATCAAACCACAGTTCTTAACGTACAGAACACACACAAGAGGAAGAGTTCAGAAATGAACGAATCCTTCTTGAAACATTGTAGACTAGGTCATATCAATGCGACCCGACTAGCTGAAGTTGCATATAGATGCATATTTAAATTAGTTTGAATTTACATCTTGTGAAACTTGCCGGTCATGTCACAGAGATAAGATGACCACAGCTCCGTTTATTAGAAACAGAGAAAGAGTTAGTGAACTCTTGATACATGCTGATGTATAGAGGTCCCCTGTCTACACATGCCAGGACCGGTTCTTTGTGCTTCATTAGATTCACTGATCATCTCTTAAGATTCAGACATATGTTCCTGTTGAAACACAAGTCCGAAACTTTTGAGATAATCACAGAATATAAGTTAGAAGTAGAGAACCAAAAACGGGTATAAGTATTATGTCCTTTGATGAGATCAAGGAGGAGAATACTTGAGCATGGAATTCCTGAACTATTCTAAAGGAGAATGAGATTCTCTCTCAGCATTACTCTTCCGTATACACCATAGCACGATGGTATATCGGGGCGGAGCAATAACATCCTATGTGATATGGTGTGCTCTATGATGAGTACTACTGAGTTTCCTATTTCCTTTTGGGAGTTGTGCACTTGAGAAGCTGCATACCTATTGAATAGGGTTCCAATCAAATCAGTTGCCTACCACTTCATATGTGATATGGAATGGGAAGAGCCCATATCTTAAGTATGTTAAGATTTGGGGTTGTCCAGCCTATGTCTAAAAGCAAAATCCGGACAAGCTCGAGGCAAAGTCAGTTCTGTGGAAGTTTGTTGGATATCCCAAGCATTCGCAAGGGAATATCTTCTACCAAACCGAGGAACAAAAGATATTTTGTTTCTCAGCATGCCACCTTTGTGAAAGGGAATTTCTTGTGAAGAAATTATTGGTCATGAGGTAGAACTGGAAAGAGTTCCAGCTATACAAACTGCAGCTGATGATTTGGTAGAACCAAAGGATTCAATAGTTTCCAACGAACCTCACCCTCTCCGCCGATCTAGTAGGGTTCCTCACCCACCTGAGAGATACTTTGGTTTTCTCTATGACAGAGGGAGCGAGGATTGCATCATGAGATGATGACCCAACTAGTTTCGAGCTGGCCATCAAGAGTGGGACTCTGTAAGAATGGCTGGATGCTTAGCGATCTGAGATGGAATCCTTATACACCAACAAAGTATGGACTTTGGTTGCTTTATCTGAAGGGTTAAATCCCCATCAGAAGCAAGTATATCTTGAGAAGATTACTTGGTGTACATGGAAAAGTTGAGACTATCAAAGCTATGCTTAAGTCCATCCAGATCCTACTTACCACGGTTACATACCATGACTACGATATCTGGCAGTTGGGTGTCATGACAGCTTTTTCTAAATGATGATTTGGATCAGAGCGTCTATAAGTACACAGCCAGAAGGCTTCGTAGACAGTGGGAGCAGCGGAAATGTGAGAAAGATCTTTTATGTGATAAATCAGGCATCGCGGAGTTGGAACATCTGTTTTGATGTGGTAGTCAAAGAGTTTGACTTCATCAAAATGGTAGATGAACCTTGTATATACAAAAAGGTAGTAGGGAGTATGGTGGTGATCCTCGTAGAGTACGTGGATGACATACTCTTGATAGGGAAGGAGTTTCCTATGCTACGCTCGGTCAATCTCCGCTTATCACAAGGATTCTTCATATAGGATCAAGGTGATACCTCCTAAATCCTGAGTTATGGATCTATGAGATAGATCTAATTGGATGTTAGGAATCTCACTAGTTGTAGTGAGATGGTATCAAACGATCCTGGGGAGAATCTCTGGAAAGGTTCCAGAGTGATAAGGACGACTGAATGTCAGTCGCAGGCATTGTCTTTACCCTCAGTGAAGGGACAGTATGTTGGAAGAGTTCCAAGCTAGATACCGTGACTTACTAGACGTTTAAAGGCAAGATACATCGTTACTAAGGATGCTACCAAAGAGGCAGTCTGGATATATATAAGTTCATGAGATGAACTTCGTTCCTACCATTGTGTGACAATGGACTTGTGGCTTATGCCAAGGAAACCCCGTCCCATCAGAAATCCAGATATAATTCTTAGGCAGTATCACCTGATTATGGAGATGGTTGATCTCCAGGTACATCGAAGTTAGGAGAGTAGACACAGAGGAGAACAGCGCGGATCCACTCACAAAGGCCTTTTTCCCAGTAGAGACTTTTATGGGATGGTTGAGTATGAGATACTTCAACCACAGATAATTGTTGGGTATGCAATATCACAACAGATGGCCCTAGTGCAAGTGGGAGATTGTTAGTTATATGTATGCCCTAGAGGCCATTACTGTACATACGATGTATATTGTAGTGGATGCTTGGACATATATAGGGAGGACTTTATTTCTTGACATGATAGTACGCTATCTGGTTGCTCTTTATCTTAACATGTACTCTGATTGTCTCTATGTTACATGTTGATAAAGCCCTTAGGATATGTACTCGACTACTGGGACTATGATGAGATCATACTAGTGGGGCCACGCTAGTCGACGAGTACATCCTATAACTGTTCCTAGTCGAGGGTGTATCGAGACAGGGCATCGATACACCAGAGTAGACTAGCGTATACGCATCTTGAACCATATGATGGGCGATGGATGATCCCATATCCATCGGTGTTTGACATCAAGGATGGTGTACGGGTGCTCAGTGGAGACTGAGTACACTGGACGGACTCGCCGAGAACTCCCAGATGGTATTATACCTCACGTCAGATGGCAGTTCTCTGGTGATACTGGTACAGGTTAGTCTGTAGACCCGAGATCGTCATAGAGTCTTGTGTGATTCCCACTGCGCTTTGATTTCCATCATACCACATCCAAGAGGGCGTGCAAAAAGGTGGTTTTTGGGTACAGTCCTGAATCACATGGAGGCAATGAGCGATAGGAGGGGATTCGTCTCTCCCGGTATAGGGAGTTGATGTTGTGCTGTGTTCGATTGGCTATAACTGGAAATCCCTGGCCAGGGTTGCTGAGATTTACTGGTAAGTGTTATCAGTAGTTTCTCGAACTGTTATGGACCTCATATCGACACGACTTATCGAGCTACTGGGGTCTGACGTTTACCACCCCTAGGCGAGATATGCGACATATCAGACGAAGAGACCGGACTGTACGGGAGTGTTACTGATTGGATTCACAGGAGAATGTACAGGCTTACTTGTTGATCTTCTGAGCGCTCAATACCTGGGTGGCTGTTACGCTTAGCTGACCATTTGCAGCTTGTAGGTGATATGATCATCACCTACTGCCGGCGTATTGACGATTCTTTGGAGTCCTACACAGAGATTTCTTGGCTCAGGCAAAACGGAGTAGGAGCACATATGTGATATGTGCAGGACTGAGAAAAATACGTGTATGTGATACTGTACTAGATTCTCGCGATATGAGATATCGGCCGGGTATATGTGATATAGCCGGGTCATCAGATCAAGTGTTGATTCGATGAACTGATACAGATTATATTAGTCGGTTATTTATGAAATAGCCGGATTATCGGATCAAGTTTTGATTCGATAATTTAATGTATAATTATATATTTGATATATTAAATTACATTAACTGATATAAGCTCACTAAAAGATTCTTTTTCTCACTCGGGTAATACATTGATATATATGCGATATATGTTAATTGTATTATTTTATTTTGTTACAATAAATATTGTATATATGATATATAATATTGTAACATGTTAGGGTTATTAATGCAACATGTTTAGTGGAGATTAAACATGGTTAGGGTTTGATTTGGGTTAAGCTTTTCTAGAAGTCTCTAGAAGCTTTGCTTTTGTTTTAAGCAAAGATATTTGTTAAAGATATTTTGTTGATATTTCCTTAACCCAACCCAAACCCTTGACCATGGTAAACTCTCTACAATGGCTACTTCTTCTCTCTTGAACCATGGTTGCATTTCTAACCTTACAACAATTCATTATTCATCACAAAGTAAACTTCTTCTTCTTCTTCCTTGATGCAAAAGCTTTATAAATTTTTGCTTAGTGATGAAAATGAGTGAGATTAAGAAAACAAATGAGAGATAAAATCCTACTTCATCATCCTATCTATCCTAGCCATTTAGATTAGGGTGTTCACTTCATTTAGTGAGTGAGAGCTTGTGTTAATGAAACTTCAAGGTAGATCATCTTTGTTATCGAAGATCGGAAGCAAGCTTGCATCTTTCTCTTCGTGGAGCCTCTCGAGAGTCCGGAACTTGATGATCGCAGTGAAGAGACCACAACACGGAGCTTATGAAGTGAAGGACCGGACTACAAAGGTTGTAAGTCCAAACTCTTAGATGTTAAAGTGTTAACATGCTTTATTTCGCCTAATCTCTAGTCTAAGATCTTGGATTAGGGTTGTTCGGCATGGCTAAATTTTAAATCGGGCATGGTCGATGCCTTATAGACCCTTGTGCGTGTGCCTAGTAACCCTGCACAATCTTTGCTTCAACGCTTCAAAACCTGGCACATATTTCTCGGTCCATACGAATGGTACCTCCTTTCGTGTTAGCTTGGTCAGTGGTTCTGCTATTCAAGAAATGTTTTCCACGAACCTTCTATAGTATTCGGTAAGCCCAAGAAAACTTCTGATATCCCCTACATTCTTTGGAATTTTCCAATCATGAATAGCAGCAATCTTTTCAGGGTCAACGGCAATTCCATCCCCGGATACAACATGACCCAAGAACTTCACTTCTTCGAGCCAAAACTCTCACTTGCTCATCTTAGTATATAACCTTTCTTGTCTCAACGTTTGCAGTGCAATTCTTAAGTGTTCTGCATGCTCTTCTTTGCTCCTTGAATAGACCATAATATCATCAATAAACACCACTACGAACTGGTCCAGATACGGTGAAAAGATTCGGTTCATCAAGTCCATAAATATTGCCGGTGCGTTTGTAACTCCAAATGTCATCACTAAGTACTCTTAATGCCCATATCGAGTTCGGAACGCTGTCTTACAAATATCTTCTGATTTCACCCGAACTTGATGATATCCAGATCACAAATCCAACTTCGAGAATACCCTTGCACTACTGAGTTGATCGAATAATTCACCGATGCGGGGGATTGCGTACTTGTTCTTAATAGTCACCCGGTTTAATTCTCGATAATCAATGCACATTTGCCGTGTACCATCCTTCTTCTTGACTAGAAGAACTGGAGCTCCCCAGGGTGAACCGCTGCTGCGAATCCAACCCTTCTCTAGTAATTTGGCAACTTGTTTCTTTACCTATTCTAATTCTACCAGCGCCATTGGATAATAAGCCTTTGAAATCGGCGCTGCTCCAGGAACAAGATCAATCGCAAACTCCACATCTCGTTTTGGAGATAAACCCGAGATGTCCTCGAACACATCCATAAACTCCCGAACTACTGCTGGCGCTTCCTCCTTGTTTACTTCCATCGAAAAAAGAACGGCGTTAGTAGGACTAGGCCTAAATTTGACTAGCCCGACAGATCTGCTGCCTCCCAAAAATATAAATTCTGAATGTCCGGTAATCTGGAAAATCACTTTCTTTGCCCTAAATTCGTTGTGAGCATGGAAGTGCCAAGAAAGTCCATTCCTAAGACAATATCATAGCTACCAATATCAATCACCAAGAATCCATGAACTCTCGTCCGCAAATAAAAATCGAGCAACCCTTGCACCCACTACTAGATATAATTTTCCCATTCCTAGTGTGTATATCCCAGCAACTAGACAGGGCCGTGTGTGGAATAGAATGTGCATTAATAAACTTGGAGGCATGAAGCAATAGGATGCACCTGAATCAAATAATGCCAATGCAGGAAAATTATAAATGAGTAGGATACCTAAAACAACGTCATCTGACGCCTTGGCCTCCTCGACCGTCAAGGAGAAGGCCCGATCTTGATTAGGCCTCTGAGTGATCAGCTTCTGCCCATGAATCTGCTTCTGCGGTGGCTTCTGAATATCGTCTCTCAATCGTAGCTTTGAAGGGCAAGCATTGATGGTATGATCAGCTGATCCACAAACTAGACAAAGTCTAAGCCTCCTTCAACAGTCATTCTGTAGATGTCCGGGTAGATGGCAAAAGTCACAAATCACACTTCTTTTCTTATCGGATACAACGGCCTTCTTCATAGGTACAATGGCTCGCTTGTTTACCGGAATGCTTCTGTGTACAGGAGCTCGGTTTGGCGTAAACGCCAGCTTCCGCACTACGACGGCTTGCTGTTGAGTACCCTTCACTTTCACCGACAAACTCTGCTGCTCCGTGGCTGCCTTGAGAACTTGGGAGAAGGTGGTCAATCCCAAAGATATGATATGTCTCTGAATCTCCATATCCAACCTATGCATAAACCTCCGTGCCCTATCTGCCTCGTTGGCAACTAAAGGCCCCGCAAATCGACTGAGCTGAGTCCACTCGGCTGCATGTTCATCAACGGATCCGCCATTCTGCTTCACGCTAATAAACTTCTCTTCCAATTCCTTCCGAGCAGATTGCGGAAAGAACATCTCCAAGAAACTTCGCAAAAACGTTGCCCAACTGATCAGCTTGGGCAGACGGGTCTCCTCTACGAGCCACCACTCGCTAGGGTAATCTACCAATTAGATGCGTACTACATCCACCCTTTTCTTATCTGGAATCTGCGCGGCGACGAGCAGGTTCTCTGTATCAACTAGCCACTGCTCCGCTGGAAATGGCTCCTCCAATCCTGTAAATGTGGATGGACCGAGTTTTATAAATTCTGCCACGGTGCCCTCACGCTATGCAGGCCTGGGTGCTACTGCAACTACGGACTGCTGGACTATCCGCAGACCCTCCTGGAAAGCCTCGGCCTGCCGCTGATTTAACTCTGTTTGCTGCTTTTGGTTTTCAAGCATACCACGTATAACTCCAAGCAATGCAACGTTATCAACACGCCTTTGATATGACCGCAAATCTCTATCCACCATGATTCTGAAGCAAAGACACTGAAGAGGTTTAGCAGCGGTAAACAGGATTCAATAAACAAGATAGCTATAGATTCAAGACTGGCAAGATAGTAATGTGGCAGGACATGTTCCTAATTCCGGATTTCCTAGTTAGTGTATTGGGTACAATACCCAACTACAAAAGAACCAAACCCGACTAATTCTAAATCCTATAGCTCTGATACTAAACAAACCCTGTCATGCTCCGCTTCCCAAAATACGTAAACACGGCACGTGACCGAGCCAACCATGCTACTTGTGGCTAAGAATCATCCCTCCAAAATCGCATTACGGATGTCAATCAGTTATCAAGAACAGTAAATATATAATCTAGCTAATACATGTCCATCTACCACAGTAAATAAAATCAAGAGATGCATAAAGCGGAAACGAATCAAGATCCCATAAACAATAGCATCTGAATCATGTCCCAATATGGGCTCACATCGATAAATAAAACTACGGAAATAAAAGAAATTAATCATCTCTAAACTAAATAGCTAGCTCCTCATCACTCGGCTTGCTTGCTAAAATACTCCTGATCTGCCTGCGATAAAGTAGAGGAACTGGGCCATGCAAAACCCAGAAGTCAGTGCGTCATAAATATCAAAATAATAATAATCACCAGGATATGATGTAATGATTAAACATGAATATAAATAATGAACACAGGTATAAATAGTGAGCTATATGTATGTGATGTGTATCCTAGAGTCTGTGCTTCTAGGTTATCTATTCTACAAGTCTTTGAAATCAATTTAATAGAATCATCGATATAACTCAATAGTATCCGTGCGTGCCCGGGACCACGGTCAAGATTCTCGGGCTGAATCCGTGACGTGCCGCTAAGCAGTAAACAGGTAACATGTATAGATGAATGATGTCAGCAGCATAATTCCGGGGCTGGCCTAGCCCGTAAAGACTGATCAGTATGAGCATCGAACTATTGAGTAACAAGTCAGGTTTCATTATTGATTTCCCCTTACCCCAAAGGTTATGTGTTCAAGTCAGGTATTGATGATGTAAATCTAATGCCAACACAGGATCAAACCGGTACAGGTTTTGTCTATGAAGACAACAAGTCACGTCTTTCAGGACAACAAGTCAGGATTGTCGGCATTAGTAACAAAATCCAAGTAACAAGTCTGGTAATGTATCATGAACATGTCATGTAATGTATATTACCCAAAATAAACGCCAATGTGAAACTGTAATCAAAATCGAAACACGACGATTGCCAAGATGCATATGTGTCTATCTGTAATAGCCATTACACGTCTATTACTATATATGATGCAAACTAGATAACATACTGTACTAGTATAGTAGTATAATGATATCATGTTGTTCTGGCATGCAACTAGATATGCTATTATCAGTACGGATACAGACGGACTTAAATCTGTAATATTTGCTGAAAAATAAAACACATGCACTATTCTTATTCATATAATTATCGATATAATAACATAGCATGTTACAAGTTCAAAACTTACCTGATCTGATCTCACGTCGAGATGCGGATGTCAAGTCCGACGTCGGAATCACGTCGCGATGCAAACATACGCGCGTAGGACTGGCCCCGGATGAAAAGTAACATGACGTGGTGACTGGACTGGACGATAACGGTGGATGGGTCGTCTGGATCGTCGGCGACGCGCGGAACTCCGGCGAGCCGATCGGAGAATCAAGAAAAGAAAAGAGGGAAAGAAAGAAGTTGAAGAAGAATGGGGTGGCTGCTGGTTTTGGGTTCTGGGGTGGCGAGGACAGAGGAGAAGTGGCGAGGTACGGCGACGATGGCCGACGGCGAAGTGCTGCGTCGGCGAGGTGGTTATGGGTTTCTGGGGTCGGTGATCGAGGTCGGGAAAGTGTGAGTTGGTGGTGGTGGTGGTTTGAGGTGTCGGGGAGAGGAAAGGGAGGTGAGGAGGAGGAGATGGCGCTGGCGATGGGCGACGACGAGGGCTCCGGTAAGGGTTGTAGGGGTTTCTTGGTTTGGCATCGAGGGGTGCAAGGGTGGTGCTCGGGAAGGAGAGAGAGAGGAGGTGGAGACGGAGGTGATGAGGATGACGAGGTGAGGATGGGGGAGATGATGATGGTGATGGGCGGTGACGAGGGCGAATGGCGACGACGAAGGTATGGATAGGGTTCCTGAGTTGCTCGCGGAGGAAGAAAGAAGATGAGAGAGAGAGATGTATGGGTTATATTATAATAATAGGTTTTTATATAATGTGTATATATATATATTTATATATAGAGATAGAGGGAGAGAGAGAAGAGAGAGAGACTGAGGGGGGAGAGAGAGATTAGTTTATATTATATTAGGTTATTATATATATATATATATATATTATATATAGTGAGAGAGAGGAACAGAGGGGAAAGAGAGACACAGAGAGAGATTTTTAGTTTTATAAATATATTATATATATTTTATATATAAAACGGTTAGTTTAGTTTAGAAAATATTAAATATATATATATATATTGGGATTATACAGCTAATATCAAACTACTCCGAATATTACCCGGGTCTCTTCTAAAAATCTAGTTTTTAAATATGGAGAAAATACATAAAATTTTAAACCATGGTGCAATGTCCTGTTAATAAAAATGCATAACCCCAAGTACGGATCTGAGAAAATATATGTAGCAACCCAAACGAGTCTATTTTAACAATTTCGACATGAACATGATATATGAGTGCAACCATATGATCAGGGGTATGATGACATGCAAAGCTAGATATAAAATATTATTTGGTTTTCTATTTTTCATTTTAAAAGTTATGCGGACACTAAAATATATTATATATGTTTATAAAACCTAAATTTGCATGGTTCCTCTGTACTAGCAAATATTGAATATAATCTTGAACCATGGTGGGTTTTAAACATGCGGGTTGGGTCGGATACTAACCATGGTTGCTAAATGCACTATCCACAACCCAAAAGCATTAATAATCAAGAAATTTGTCGCAAAATTTGAAATACCCCAAAACAGATATAGTATAAATGCACTAGAGTGTTACAAATTTCGAGCAGGCAATCACAAGTGGAGACTCTTTGAAATGGCTGGATGCTATGTGATTTGAGATAGAATCCATGCACACCAATAAAGTATGGACTTTAGAGGTCGCTCCTGAAGGGGTAAAATCCATTAGGAGCAAATGGATCTTCAAAAGAAGATCGGTGCAAATGAAAAGGTTGAGACCTTCAAAACTAGACTTTTTGCGAAAGGATTTTGTCAAAGACCAGGTCTGGACTAAGACAAAACCTTTTCTTCAGTTGCTATGCTTAATTCTATCAGGATCTTACTTGCCATTACTGCATTTCATGACTATGAGATCTAGAAAATAGACTTAAAACCGGCTTTTCTAAATGGTGATTTAGAAGAGAGCGTGTATATGACTGAGTCGAAGGGCTTCATAGACAAGAGGAGCAGCGGAAAATGTGCAAGCTACTTAAGTACATTTATGGATTAAAGAAGGCGTTGCGGAGTTGGAACATTTGTTTTGATGTAGCAGTCAAAAATTTTGACTTCATAAAAAATGTGGATGAACCATGCATCTATAAGAAGGTTGTAGAAAGTGCTGTCACATTTCTCATATCGTACATGGATGCCATTCTCCTGATAGAAAATGATATTCTTATGCTATAATTGGTCTAACTTTTCTTTTCACAAAAGTTCTCCATGAAAGATCCAGGCGATGCTTCTTACATACTAAGGACTAAAATCTATAGAGATAGATATAAAAAGATATAGGGATTGTCCAAGTCCAGGTATATTGACACCATACTAAAAAGGTTTAGTATGGAAGATTCTAAGCGTGGTAATTTGTCCGCTTGTTACAGAATCACCCTCTCTAAAAAGATGTCTCCCAAGACTGATGAGGAAAGAGCTCGCATACGTGTTATACCCTACACTTCGGTGGTAGGGTCTATCATTTATGCGATGTTATGTACTAGACCAATTGTAGGTTACACACTTAGTGTGGTAAGTAGGTGTCAATCAAACTCAGCGCAGATGCATTGGACAACTGTGAAGAACATTCATAAATACTTGAGAAGGACTAAAGATATATTCTTGGTGTATGGTAATTGCGACCTGAAGATGGAGGGCTTTACCTATTCGAGCTTCCAAAGTGACATAGATGACATCAAGTCTGTCTCGGGTTATATGTTTACCTTTTATGGAGGGGCGGTCTATTGGAAGAGTTCTAAACAGGATACCATCGCAGACTCGACGATGGAAGCTGAGTACATCTCTGCCAACGATGAAGGCTGAGTACATCACTGCCAATGATTCTGCCAAAGAAGTTGTCTGGATGCGGAAGTTCATTTCAGATCTTGGTGTGGTTCCAACCATTGTTGATCCATCATTAGTTTAGGGACGTTTTGGTCCAATACCAGTTTAAGGACGTAGTGGTCCATCATTAGTTTAGAGACGTTTCGTTCCAATGGATAACATGGATCGTTGTGCCCGTGAATTGTGTACGGCTGGTCATATGACCCATACCGTAGGGCAACATGCTAGTTTAAGGACATCGTGGTCCAATATTAGTTTAGGGATGTTTCAGTCCGTTGGGGACATAGTATGGGATCATATTTTTTATGCCCATGGATTGTATACGGTCATCGATATAGAGATCAGTCGTAGGGCAATAAATTAGTTTAAGGACATTACGGTCCATCATCCCTAACGAACGCATATCATTTAGTACCACTTTCAGAGTTTTGACTCAGGAAGATAGCGAGCAGACACAAGCATTGTCATCTATCATTGACCTAAGTCGCGAATCTTCAAGGGTAGTACTCTTTGAGGAATCAACCGTTTATTGGCCGAAATGTCCTTTCACCATGCATATCCATGAGCTGGTAAGCTCCACCTTGGTAGACCTTATCTATGATGTACGATCCTTCATAGTTTGGCTTAAACTTCCCCTGTTTTGCACGATTGGGAATCATTGGCCTTTTGACAACCAGCATGAGTTCGCCTTGGTGGAATGTTCTCGGTCTGGTTAGTCTTTCGTATGATCGTGTCATCTTTGCCTTATAAGCTTCCAGAATTTGCTATGCTACAAGGCGGGTTTCATCGAGAGTATCGAGCTCCTCAAGCCTAAGATGAGCATTTTCTTCGTCCGTTAGCTCGTATTGAACTGCCACTCGTAATGAGGGGAGTTCTATCTCCACTGGGATCAGTGCCAAACACCAATGCATATGGTATTATATTTTTGGCTGTCTTGAACATTGTTCAGTACGCCCAAAGGGCTTCATGCAGCCTCTCGTGCCAGTCCTTCTTGTTCCTGGAAACCGTCTTCTTTATAATCTTAGTCAGGGTCTTGTTGAATGCTTTAGCTAGACCATTGGCCTAAGGATTATAGACTGGGGAGTATCTCCAGTCTATCTTGTGTTGTTGTGTGAAGCTGCTTATTTTGTGGCTCCTATAGGCTGGTCCATTATCCGAGATTATCTATCGCGGAGTTCCGAACCGGTAGATAACATGAGTTTTGAAGAAGTGGAGTATATTCTCTGCCTTCACCTCTCTTAGCGGTGCCGCTTCTGTCCACTTAGAGAAATAATCGATTGTTGCTAGTATAAACCGATGTCTTCGCATATTCGTTCATTGATGGTTCGACAGGGCCGATTATATCCGTTCCCCGCATCTCGAACGGACAACTAGCCACTGTCAGATGAAATGGATTTGGATGCTAATGTATAAATTTCTCATGTATTTGGCATGAGTGACACTGCTTCGCATATTCGAGGCAGTCATGAATCATTGTGGGCCAATATTAGTCCATCATTTTTATCTTTAGCTTCATTTTTTGTCCTGCTTGATGAGAGCTGCAAAGTCCATCGTATACTTCTTGGACGAATTTCTTTGCTTCCTTCAGCCCTAGGCATCTTAACAATACAAAGTCGAAGGATCTCTTGTATAGATTATCATTGACGAAGAAGAATGACAAAGCTCGTTTCATGAGCTGATATTTAGATGACGCATCTTCGGGTGTTTGTTAGGCCTTAAAGTAGCCTATAAAGGCTTCTCTTAAGTCCTCGACCTCTTATTCATTTTCTATTTAGAAAACTCCTCGTTCAGTTGTTTCTTTTTCTTTAGATAGTTCCATCAGGTCTTCAAAAGGTATATCTTCTGGCACCAGGATCATGTGGCTTTGGACAATGATCCTTACATCATCGAGGTCTTCATCGGCTAATTCCTTAGCCAACTTAGCTAACACGCCCACCTTGCTATTTTCCGCTCGCAGTACGCTTTACAGGGTATATGAAAAAATTTGGGTCAGCAGCTGCTGCGCTCTTTCACCGTACCTTATCATCTTTAGTTTGCACGTCTGATAGTCACCATTTACTTGACTGACGGTCAGCTGAGAATCTCCATATATGAGGAGGTCCTTGATTTCCATATCGATAGGAATCTCAAGACCGGCTATCAAACCTTCATATTCTACTTTATTATAAGTTCTGGGTTCCATCAAGGAAAGGGCATAACACAATATTCATCCTTATAGGGTCATGAAGATAAGACCTACCCCGGATTTGATTATGAAAGTGTTCCCTTTTCACCGCTTCATGGAATACGCTCCATCGAAGTAGAGCTCCCATCGAGACTCATTTTCTTCCTTCTTCTCCTCGACCACGTCGAACGCATGTTCATCCGGTAACTCTCAATTTAGGTGAAAATCGGCGGGTATCGGATGTTCCGCAAGAAAGTCGGCGATGGCTTATCCTTTCACTGCTTTGAAGGGTCAACATATTATCGAGAATTCCATCAGCAAGAGGGCCCATTTGGGAAGCCTTCCAGTTAGCATGGACTTTGACATCATATACTTCAGAGGATCCACCTTTGAAATGAGATAGACATCATGCGCTAAGGCGTAATGTCTGAGCTTCGTTATTACGAATATCAGCGCCAAGCAATGCTTTTCGATGGGGGAGTAGTTGCTTTCTTCCCCCAGAAGAACTCGACTTAGATAGTAAAGAGCTCTCCTTTCCCTGATCATTTTCTTGTGCCCAAGCGCACCTAGAGAACCTTCAAGGGTTGTTGTATATAAGATAAGGGGCTTTCCCTTAACTAGAGCGTCCAATATCGACGGATTTTGCAGGTATTGTTTGATTTCGTCCAATGCATTTTGGCATTTCTGATCCCAGACGAACAGGGTCCCCTTCTTTATCAAATAGCTGTAGGGACGACATTTTCTAGAGAAGTTGGCTATGTACCGCCAGATATATGTGAGCTTTACTTGGAAAGACCGTAGTTATTTGAGGGTTCTTGGCGAGGGCATTTCTTTAATTTTCTTGATCTTTGAGGGATCAATTTCGATACCTCGGTAGCGGATGATGAAGCCTAGGAATTTGCCTGAGGAGAGCCCAAATGCGCACTTTAGAGGGTTCATCTTCAAATTATACTTCTGAGACGCTCGAACAGGATCAGTGTTCCTCATGAGATTTTCTTTTAACCACAAGGTCATCGATATAGCATTCAACTATCTTGTGTATGAGGTCATCGAATATCTTCGTCATAGCCCTTTAGTACGTAGCTCCGGTGTTCTTCAAACCGAAGGGCATCACCTTGTAGCAGAATACGCCCAACAGAGTCTGGAAGGCGGTATGCTTCTGGTCTACAGGATCCATCTTTATTTGGTTGTATCCTGAAGATCTATCCATGAAGGAGAAGACTTCGTGGGTGGATGTGTAATTGATCATCAGCTCGGTAATGGGAACTGGAAAGTCATCTTTCAGGCATGCCTTGTTGAGGTCCCGAAAGTCCACGCAAATGCGAACCGTCCCATTTTTTTCATCACTGGAACGATGTAAGCGATCCAGTCGGGATATTGAACTTCTTGGATGAAATCGAAGTCGATTAATTTCTTGACTTCGGCAGTGATACCGATCTTGAGTTCAAGCCGCATCCTTCTTGGTGCCTGCTTGGCTGGTTTCATCTCTGGCGATATGGCCAGCTTGTATACCGCTACCTCTAGATCTAAACCCGGCATTTCGGAGTAGTTCTAAGCGACGCAGTCTTTGTACTGCATAAGCATAATTTTTAATATGGCTACCTGTTTTTCGGACAGCAGCTCACTGACAAACATCGGCCTCGGATCATCCTCCATTCCTAAGTTGATTTTTCTTAGGTTGTCCGTTGTGGTATGTATTCCATCCTCCAGCTCTTTTGGTGCCAGTGGAAATTCTGAAATCTCCTCGTCGTCATCTTCATTTGTGAAGTATCCGAAATGGACAATCATATTCTCGTCCCCACCCTCTCTTGAGAGTGTTATCATATGACAGGTACGAGTCTGCTTCCATTTTCGCGGTCGAGCTGGTCCCAACCTGATGGTATAGGTCTTCTTTAGCTCATGCTTTTGTGGCGGGCTTATCCTCCAGCTATCGGATAGCATGAACCTGCTTTATTGATATTGGTCCTCCATCCAATTCTTGAATGTGAAACAGTCTTCAAGGGGGTGACCTATTGCTCGGTGATAGGAGAAATAATCTGGATGATGGACTTTATTTATTTGTTTGGGATGCCTATACTCCGGAAGCATCATCATTTGGTGATTCATAATAAGGCTGAAGATCTCTCATGTCTTGTCTCGAGGGAACAAATATTTTCGACCCATCTTCTTTATGAGGGACGGGATCCAACCAAACCTTTCTCGATTAGACGGCAACTTGGACCTGCTTTGATGTCCTTGAGCGTTGCTCACGATCGTCACCTTATTCTCGTCTTCGATTCGTGATTTTCCTTTTTCACAAGAGTACACAGTGGGCTGTAGATGAAGAGTATCATGATCAACTACTTCCACTGATTTTTCACTGAGACGCTGCATCTTGGCCTTTTCATATATGATCATTTCACGACTGTGATTATCTCGGCTCGCTTGACAAACTTCTTTTATTATCTTGTCAATTTTCTCTTCGAGCGACGGACCGGAGGTTCTTTGAGCGAGAATTTTTTCTCGTTCGGCGATATGGCTGCTTGGAGTAACATATTCTTCTCCATTCAAACTATTTATGGAGTGGCAGCTGTAGATTTGCTCCCGTTTCTTGGACCGAACATATCCCAGTCCAGTTGTTTCCATCTTCCCGTTGGGCTTTTTTCATTGAGTCTCGGGGATATTCCAAATCTTTTTATAGAATTGGGTTTGTCGAACAGTTTGTTCGAGAGGCACACCTTGACGCTTTAACAGCTCCTTTAATCCCTTTGCATAGTATCTTGGCATGCTGATGGGCAGGAACTTGTCAAGAATCTGATCGGCACCATACCAGACTTCTGTTTCCACCTTAGTCTCCATAGATTTATAGAAGAGAATCTCCTTTCCAAATCTTCGTCTTGGAGTCATGTAGAAAGTCTACAGCTCCTGCACGCTATATTTATTGAGTGCATCAAGTTTTCTGTAATGTCGAGGCAGAGTCATCATAATATATAGACTCTGATCCACTTCTATAAAAGTCTGTGTTGATAGGCGAATGGAGAACACTGTATTGGTGTCATCTTCGGAGTCGCTGCCAAAGACCGGGATAGGGGTCGATGGTCCGGATTTATTATTCTCCCTGTGAGGTTGTCCTGAATAGACTATTTGTTTGTTTTCTTCAGCATCGCTTCCGAAGATCGAGATAGTGGCCACGGATTTTTGCTTATTTTCCGGCTTGTGGCACCTTTCAGTATCCTCAAAGTCCGGCTGAAAGTATTTTGCATCATCATACTTTCGCACCTCGTTCACCGAGAACGGATTGAGTTCTCCCGTGACAGTGTACTCCAAACCATCTTTGAAATACTTCATACATTGATGTTGTGTAGAAGAGATGATGTTGTACTCGTATAGCCAAGACCCGCCGAGTAGAGCGTTATAACAGGTCTTGGCGTCAATGACATGGAATTTGATGTCAGTGATGAGAAGGCCGAAGCGGAGCATCAATATAACAAACCCAAGCGTCCGTGACGACTGCAAGTCGAACCCCGAGATGGTAATTTTTGTTAGGGTTCCTAGCGCCCTGGCCGCCAACCGCGGCCGTTGTGGAACGAAAAACTTTAACTTTTAAAAACACATGGCACTAGAAACCACTACCTAGAATCTAACCAAACATTGAAACTAGCAAGTTTAAAGAATTTAGCTACTATGATAGAGAGTTATGCCGAAAGATCTGTGTCCTTCGGTCTTCTACCCACTTTCTCAGCTCTATGAGGACTCCATGATCGAGCTTGATCTCCTGTCCTCCTCCGTCGAAGATGATCCACCCGAGAGATGTGGTTCATGGCTCTAGCTCCACTCAAAAACCTAGTGGAGCAACTAAAAGCTCTAGATTGCTAATCTAGAGTGTCTAGTAATGTAGTGTGTTGTTCTAGTATTTTTCTACCTCTCTTCACTCTTGATTCTCAACTCATAAGAGGGTAGGGTGAAGAAGAAGAAGGAGCTCAAGAATGGAGAGAGGAAGAGAATGGTGAAATGAAAAAATCTCATCACCAAAATAATGCAAGCATGGTTTTATCAAATGAATTTTTGCAAATATAAAATCCAACCATACTTGAATTATGTAGACAAATAAATTATAAATTCATTTTTGCAAATGAATTATAAATTCATTTGTCTACCCTATTCAACCATGCTTCACACCATTCTTCTTTCCACCTCACCCCTCCACCTCATTTCAATTTTCAATAAAAGAAAAATCATGGAAATGAGGTTTCCTCCTTCTAGAATGTTTTCCGTATAAATACGGAATACACTCTACCGTATATACATACCCGTATTCATATCAAAATACGAATACCCAAAGAGGTAGAATAATACCAAGAACATAATACTAGAATACACATATCGAAATATGCATATGTAAATTATTAAATCAATACCTTATTTAATAATCCGGCTTAATCCTAAGCCGGCTAGTATTATCAACCGTCCGATCAAAATCACGGATAACACTAGAATATACATATCGAAATATGTAAAAATAAATCATTAAATCAATACCTGATTTAATAATCCGGCTTAATTCTAAGCCGGCTAATATTATCATTCGATCGGAACCCTGCAGTATCAAAATACGGTTACTACATCATTTCACCTGAACCAGGGAAACCCTCTGTATAGGACTCTAAAGACTCGACAGTATGTTGGCAGTGGGTTTAACAATAAGCACGTCAATAGCATTAGCTGTATGTAACGGCTGCCCAGGTACCTGTCGAAAAGGAATGCCGACGAGCAAGCTCATCTGGACCCCTACTGAGACTATCCGTGACAATCTCCGTACAGTCCGGTCTCTTCATATCCTGAAAAGAACCTCGGACCCGCAAACAAAGGTTCGAATAAAAATGATAAAAGGAAGGGAAAATGCCCGAAGAGAGCGCCCTTGATGAAGAGGTGGCCAAAGAGCTTGCCGCAAAGGAACTGCCTAAGAAAACTAAGGTGGACTATAATGTCTTTACGCATTTGATGATGATACCCTCTTAATTGAGTATATTGGATGCTCTGCTCTTGTCCAAAGAGGCATGAGACTCCTTGATCAAGGCCTTGCAAGAACCTGATCTGTTTCAAGCCTTCCTCGTAGAAAACAAAATGAAAAATGAACTAGCAGAGGTCTATATGACTGATATTACCTTCAGCAAGGAAGATCTACTCTTCGGTACATGCGAGCATAATCGGCCGCAATATGTTACCGGGTACTGCCACAACATCAAGATAGGGAAAATTCTTGTTGACAACAGATCCTCCGTCAATCTTCTTAACGTGAGAGTGCTGAAAGAGATATGTATGAATGTTCAGCATCTTGCCCGAAATAAAATTGTTGGATATGTATGCCCTAGAAGCCTGTATTGTATAGGATGCTAGGGATATTATATACAGGATAATCTTGCTCAGTTATATAGTATACTATTTGAGTTGTCTTTATTTGAACATGTGTATTTGTTTTTCTTACTGCTTTGTATTGCTTATACATGTTGATAAAAACTCGTTACAGTGGTATACTATTTTGGTTTGTCTTTATCTTAACATGTGCATATGTTATACTCGATATCACATATGGCAGATACATATTAATAAAGCCCATAGGATTTTTTTTGACTTCCAGCGTTATGATGGCAATCATACTTATGGGAGCTGGGTAGTCTATAAGCCCATCTTTAAAGGTCCCAAGTCGCAGGAGTATCAAGACCGAGTATCGATATTCCATAGTATACTTGTGTATACATTTCTAGACCCCGACGAGGGGCGGTGGTTGGTCCCACGACCATTGGTGTGATCACCTAAGATTGTATACAGGTGCTCACTGGGGGTGAGTACACTGGACGGACTCGCCGAGAACCTCTAGATGGTATTATACCTATCGTCAGATAGCGGTTCTCAGGTGACATGGGTACATGTTAGTCTTTAGACCTGAGATCATCATTTATCTCGTATGAGTTCCCACTATGCTTTGATCACTACCCGACCACGGCTCTACTGAGTCGAGCAAACAGGTTTTGGTTGGGTACAATCCCGAGCCGCATGAAGGCAGTGAGTGATTGTCAGGGATTCGTCTCTCTCGGTCTTGGGAGTCGATATCGTACTTGCGTCCGGTTGGCCAGAATCATAAGACCATATCCAAGGCAGTTGATAGTTACTGATGGTTAGATCAGTAGCTTTTCGGATTGGTCTTGAGCCACATCGACACGACTTTAGCAATTTGTCATCGCCTCCAGTCATTTGGGACAATCGATTCTCAGTCGACTGTGTCCCAATTCATGACCTTCTTCTAGCCCACCACATTTCAAGCGCTGATTGATAAGCTAGCCTAGATGGATCAGATGGGTCATGGTGCTTTCTTTTCATGCAAGGACCCCCGAAATAATAAGAGCAAGGGAAAAGCAGCCTTTGTCGCCAATACGCAACAACAGCCGTCCGAAAGCGGCTATCCGCCAAAATAATGACCGTACACGCCCGACCCTACAAGACAGAATGGGACATGCATATTCATTCCCTCGTGATAAGACGAGGAGATTTTTTGAGCTGGCTTTGCAAAATAATTTGATAATATTGTCAGAGCCGCGGGGACCCGCACAAGCTGGTGATGTTAACAACCCTGGCTACTGCCCCTATCATTGGGTAGCGAGCTATCTAATTGAGAACTGCTACGTCTTCAAAAACTGGGTCGAGAACCAGTATCAGCATGGCAAATTTGCACTATCGGAAAATTGGAGGATAGATCCGCCCCAAAAGCATGCTCCAAAAAAAGTGGATACGCAGGGGGCACTCAGCTCACTCGTGGAAGAAGCTCCATGGAAAGTATTTCTTTCGGCAAAAACCAAAAGAATGCTGAAAGATCTACAAGCATGCTCGGCGATCAGGTGGAAAATCCCACTTGATCCCGAGATTATAGAAGGGATGTTGAAACAGCGTCCGACACTGAAAATTGCTGACAAATGGAAAAGCCCTCAACTCAAGCCTTCGAAGTCTTCTAAGAAAAAGAAGAAGACTGAGAACCCTGTACGGCCTCATAAGAATGTCGACAGATGCACAACCCTCCATAAATATATAGAAACACTGGAAGAGTACAATCAGAAAAGGCGAACGCCAGAAACACTCGAAAAGTTCCTCCAGCATATTCTCGAGGAAAAGGACAATGACGATGATGAGGAAAATGACTCATCAGAGGAAGCAGAAGAACGTGTAGAAAGCTGCCGCATGATCTCCCATTCATCACTATATGATGAAGAAGCTCCGCCTGTGCCAGACAGCGACATGGATGAACTGGGGGCAGAATCGGAAAAAAAATACCGAAACTGCCAGAAGAAGACCCGATCGAAAAGCGGTTGAAAGAAGCTTTTTAGAAAAGCAAAGACAATCAGGAACGCGGGTTGGCCATATATGAAAAGGCTAAACGACGGCGTTTGAACAAAGAGGCTGCGGTAAGGACGAGTCATAAAGCTCTCCAACCAAACTAAGACATGCCTGCAATAAATAAGAGCAGGACTAAAACTGAGAAGCGGATTGCTAAGGCCCTATCAATGGGGATGAAGCTACCACCTCTCATGATGTACACGCCTAGGATCCATATTTCGATGGTGGAGAAGGACACCCGAAATACTGCTCGTACCACCGAAAGATCGCTCATCCCATCGAGGAATGCAACGCCTTCAAGAAATGGTGGTAAGAATATGTTGCCCATAGAAAACACTTCAAGAAAGAGAAGTACGAGAATCGCGCTCGTCGATATGAGAGTGGAGAGACGCCAGTGCACAAAGAACCAACCGGCAGCTGTCATATAGCTGGTATCGGTTCAAGAGGAGGGAAATATCGAGTTCTTACGTTCGAGTGATTCTGAGGATGAAATGCCCCTCAACCCTTTCTTTGAAAGTTCCGCCTTGGAAAAAGGAGAGGAGAGAAAGGATAGCGAGAACATTGAATTGTGCAATCGTACTCTGCCTGAAAAGAAACTCATACCCGTAAACAAAGGTTCGAATAAAAAGGATAAAGGGAAGGGGAAATGCCCGACGAGACTGCCCTTGATGAAGAAGTTGTTAGTGTATATGCCCTGGAGGCCATTTCTGTATCATACTAGTTTGTATATTACTTAATGGAAGCTTGGGATATTCACCTTGTATAGACAATCTTGCTCGATATAGTAGTATGCTACTTGGTTTGTTTCTACTTTAATGTGTACATGTGTTTATTTTTGTATATCACCTATACACATTAGTGGAGCCCTTAGGATCTTTGCTTGATTACCAGCGTTGTGATGGCAGTCACACTCGTGGGGGCTGGGTAATCTATAAGCAAATCCTTATGCAGGTCCCTAGTCGCAGGACTATCGAGACAGGGCATCGATACTCCGGAGTAGACTAGCGTATGCGCTTCTCATCCCAGTGTGGGAGACGGCCTGTCCTACAGCCGTTAGTACGTCGTACTTGAGATAGTATGCGGGTGCTCGTTAGGTTACGAGTACACTGGACAGGACTCGTCGGGAACTGTTGGTTGGTACTATACCTATCGTCAGTTATCAGTTCCCAGGTGACATGAGTACAGCTTAGTCCGCTGACTTGACACTGTCACTTCGCCTCGAGTATGTTCCCACTGTACTTTGATTACTACCCTACCACGGCTCAAAGGAGTCGTGCAAACAGGTAGTTTTTGGGTGCAGTCCCGAAGCACTTGGAGGCAGTGACGGTTAGAAAGGATTCGTCTCTCCCGGTATTGGGGGTTGACATCGCGCTGTGTCTAGGAGAGCCATTACACGAGTAGTCTCTGGCCAGGGCAAGAGAGATATACTGGTAGGTTTCCAGTGCTATCTCAGGGTGTTCTGGGCTTCACTCCGACACGACTTGTACCGCTATTAGGGGACTGACGTTTACCGCCCCTAGGCCCGCCATGTGATGTATCAGACGAACAAACCGAACTGTACGGAGATTGTCACATTCAGGCTCAGTAGGAGTTCAGATGGGTTTCACCTCGTCAGTCTTCTTGTCGGCATCTACCTGGGGACCGTTACGCA
Organism: Agapanthus africanus; assembly: GCA_030015575.1. Lineage (NCBI taxonomy): Eukaryota > Viridiplantae > Streptophyta > Magnoliopsida > Asparagales > Amaryllidaceae > Agapanthus > Agapanthus africanus. The sequence continues at coordinate 351,989,127 of JASDDO010000019.1, forward strand.
CAGCTAGTGCCGCTTGCGGTCTGTGGTTAAACCCACTGCCAGCGTAGTGTCGAGTCTTTAGAGTCCCACACAGAAAGCTATTCGCCTTTAGGCAAAAGAGTAGAGGTCGCATGGTTTTGCGACAGGTCGCATGGTTTTGCGACAGGGTTCGGTCGCATCCGTGCACTTGTGCACGTTTGGTGTCCGGACAGTTAACACTAGCGGGCTTTGGTTTAAGCTAGATCCTAGTGTACATTTTGGGATTGGTTTTATCTCGTTTGTATTCGTGTTCCTCGGAACGCGGATGCGGGTGTGTATGCACAGTTGACAGAGGCAGAGAATTCTCATTGGGGTTGTTGACTGTTGACTGTTGACTATTGACTTTTGGCTACACCCTAATGAGAATAAGAAATATAATTAACAATAATATTAATTAAGTATTATGGTGACATGGTTGTTGAGGGGTTGACTTTGTTGACTTGTTGACTTTGTTGATCGGTTGACTAGGTTGGACTAGTTGACCATCATCATGACAATGGCTATCATTTCATGGCAAAGACTTTTGCTTGCTTGTTTATTTTTGCAAAATGAGTGCATGAAATGATATAGCCATTTTGACTTGAACCATCACATAATACTTGATTACTATTTTTGTTATGATGGTTTTGGATTATGAGAGCTTGGATGGCAAAAGACTTACTCATTCTCTCATTTGCTTTCTCTCTCTTGCTTGAGCTCTCCCTCTTGCTCTTCCTTTTGCTCTCTCTCTAGCTCAAGGAAAGACCCTCTCATGAGTTGAGAAACATTGCCTTAGAGATAAAAGAAAACCCATATCACTTCTCTACTCATCCTAGTTCATAAGGTTTAGCAAACCAAGTGTTCTAGTTTCTTCAAGTTCGAAGAAGAAGCCAAAGGTAGAAGCTTTCAGGTGGATCCATCTTCGGCGCAAGAAGACGACGAGGTGAGGCCAATCCGTACACCGGAAAGAGTTGAAGACGAAAGAGTTCAAGAAAGGTATAACCCCCTAACCGAGTAGGTAAAACTCTTGTTAGGTTTGTTAGTTAGTTGTTTAACAAAGATCCGTATTCTGAGTCCATGTTACCACCTCTTGAAAATTGTTTTTCATCATTTCCGCAAGCCCGTAAGTACCGGGAGAGGTAGCATGGACTTACAGTGGTATCAGAGCCTAGTTAAACACTATCTAACATGTTAGCAAAGTAACTAGAAGTTCGATCAAAGAAAAAGTCGCGAAACGAACCCGGAAAATCAAGTTTCTGCCGAATTTTTTTCTGTCCAAAAAATGATAAATCTTATCTTAAAAATCGGCTCAGGCTTTTTTTTAAACACCCAAGAAATTTGGTCCATCGAATCGATCAAAGCGCCGCGGAAACGCGGCGGGAGCATGCTCTCGCCGTGGCTCCGCGGCCGAGTTGACTCGGTCGAGGAAAAGGTTTCTTGCAGAGTGTTTCTGGGGCTGTTTTGGGATTTTTGGGATATGTTTTTTCTGCCTAGATTTTACAGAAAGAAAAATTAGTTTTTGAGGCTTGAAAATCCGTATTTTGATCGAACTTCTAAAGACTTAAGCTGACGGGTATATATCTGTGATGTGTTATATGTATTGAACGTCCGCTAATCGCTATACGTCGATTAGTGGGGGTTATACATATCTGTGATCTGTAATGTTGATGGTATGTGTATATGAATTCATTGGATTGTCGTGGATGAATAGCCGGGGGTTGTGAGATGAGAGTTTTCTTTTATCTTTCAATTCATGTAATATGTAAATTGATGTAATATTATTTTTGGCCGCACAACCAGGTCGGGGTTGTAACCGTCATTGTATAATTTCTTTTTACTGTTTTTGCTCCTAGGATAGACCCAAGGTGGGGTGCACAAACTACCGGGTATCTCGAAGTGCCGAGTGGCCTACTCACGTCGTTGAGGGGGGTTGCTCCGCTTCGGATATTTCGCGGGTAGTTTGCCGCACCCGTAGGGGTCTAGGGTGGGATATTGGCTATTCATCGCGACCGTGTAATCCGCTTTTCTTTACAGGCTCGTATGAATTGCGGATTCCTAGTATATCCAATGTGTTCATCTGTGATCTGAAATGGCTATCATTGCAATATATATCTATATATGATATTATTTAGGCGTTGCTTATGTTTTGCATCCGCGCTAGTCCAGCCCCCGCTCTGTCGTTAGTTAAGTAACCTAACGGGTAATGACGGGGCCCCGTGGCGAATGCGGATGGCATAAGCGTACGTCATATTTTGGTTGTTTTCTGCAATGGTAGGATTAAATGATGGGACGCATTGGAATTAATGCAAGAAAAATAAACCAAGTAAAAGTCGTTGGAACACTTTCAAAACCACTCGGTTTCTTTTCAAAAATAACTTTTAAACGCGGAGCTTAAGCCACTCCTTTTAAAAGCTATCTCGTTCCATCAATTATATCAAGTTCACTACGTTCACGGTTTCGCCAAAACCATTCGTAGCCCTCCGTCGTTTCACATGAATAGTCAATAGTATTCAAGCTATGTATGTTGGCCAAAGTCAAGGCATAGTGATTGGTAGCTATTGGGTATTCATGTGCAGCATAGATAGATGTGTTGGTTTGGGGCAGTCGTTCTACCATTTTGGCCAAAGTCAAGGGTATGTGCGGGTGGGCTCAAATTAACCTGGAGAATGACGGGTAGAACTTGACATGTGACATATGATATTTTGGCCAAAGTCAAGGTCATAAGAGCATGGGGCAAATATCCACATCGGGAGTTTCAAAAGAACTAAAACTTGCTAGTGTTGCATACCATTTGGAGTGTGATGATTCTGGTAGGATTCCTTCAGTTTTGTCACGCAATGATATTTGGATCCCGATCCTACTGTGAGTATATGCTACTCCTCGGGAAATTTCTCACTTAACGATCAATGCTATAAACCAAGTAGGTGTCTAGAAAGGTGTTAGCGGGGCTACACCCCCAGGGAAAAGAGGTTATTTAATTAAGGAACTTCGCGAAAGCGTTGGAAAACCTCCCTCGAAGTACCGACACCAGCCTGGCCGAACGGTTAAGCAAGTATTGTACGGTAAGATTGATCCTGACTAATTCTTCCTTTTTGGTTTGAGGAGGGATTCGAGAGACAGTGGGAGCCATCCTGTTTAGACAAATTAAAAACCACTCTAAACTTGCAAGAGCATCATGCTAAGTGTTTCTTCTCTCTCTCCTAATTGCAGCGACCAAACATTATGACCGGACTTAAGTTACTACTAGATAAAAACATACTGACAGGGCCAAACTACAAAGATTGGCTCAGGAATGTCAAAATGGCAATCACTTATGACAAGTTGGGGTATCTCCTTACCACCAAAGCTCCCCCTGTCCCAAGTCCCAAAACCAGCGTCGTGGATAGGGAAATCCGTAAGACCTGGGAAATCGATTGCGCGAAGTCCAAGTGCCTCGTGCTTGCCTCTATGGACAACGAACATCAGAGGAGGCACGAGAATATGGACCTCGAATCCATATTTCTCCATACAAAAGAACTGTATGGAGAGCAATCTCGTATCGCAAGATACGAAGTGTCGAAAAAGTTATTTTCGGCAAGGTTGGCCGTCGGATCATCGGTAGCGGAACACGTACTTAAGATGATTAACTTCATAGAGGAGCTCGCGGACCTTGGGACCACGTTGGAGAATGAGCTCTATACGGACTTGATTCTTCAGTCCCTTCCTTCCACTTACGCCCAGTTCATCCTGAATTTCAACTTGCAAGAAAAGGAAGTTGAACTTTCAGAGCTCCTCAACATGCAGAGGAGTGCAGAGGGCACCCTACAGAAAGGTAGGGAAACATCCACTTTGTTTGTAGAAGGATCTTCCTCTTCTAGGTCCAAGGCGAAAGCCAAGGGAAAGAAGAAGAAAACCTCCGCCAAACCAAGGGGCGGTGTTAGTAAAGTGGATACGAAGGGAAAGGCAAAAGTAACAAAGATAGCGGGGAAACTTGTGGGGAAGGAAGAGTGCTTTTACTGTCATAAGAGTGGGCACTGGAAGAAAGATTGCAGGGCTTGGAAAGCCAGAACACAGGATCTGAAGCAAGTTGCGGCTTCAGCTTCAGGTGTGTATGTTATTGAAAACTGTCTATCAATAAACTCTACTTCCTGGGTATTGGATACCGGATCAGGATCTTATATCTGTAATTCTTTGCAGGCGTTGAGAAACCGTAGGTTTTTGAAGGCAGGTGACATGACCCTCAAAGTAGCAAACGAAGCTAGCATGGATGCTAAGGCCGTGGGGGACTATCACCTGGGAATGTCAGATGGACATGTTTTGGTTTTACGTAATTGCTTTTTTGTACCCAACGCAACTTGTAATATCATTTCTGTATCTTTGATTTCTAAAGAAGGTTATGAATTTGCGTTTGTAAGTAATGTTGTAAACATTCACCTTAATCAAGTTCTGATTGGGTCAGGTACATTAAGCAATGGTATATACGTACTAAACCAACCACAGATTTTCAATGTCCAGAATACGCACAAAAGAAAGTCTCCGGAAATAAATCAGACTTTCTTATGGCATTGTAGACTGGGTCACATCAATGAGAGAAGGTTGACGAAGTTACATACAGAAGGATATTTGGATCCGTTCGAATATCAATCGTATGCCACTTGTCAATCCTGTCTCAAAGGAAAGATGACAAAGACTCCGTTCACTGGACACAGAGTAAGAGCGAGCGAGCTCTTGGGACTCGTACACAGCGACGTGTGCGGTCCAATGTCTACACATGCGCGAAGCGGTTATTCTTACTTCATTACTTTTACGGATGACTTTTCAAGGTACGGTTATGTCTTCTTAATGAAACATAAATCCGAAGCCTTTGGAAAATTTCAGGAATATAAGAATGAAGTAGAAAAACAAACCGGCAAAAGTATCAAGACACTAAGATCTGATCGAGGTGGTGAATACTTAAGTGCCGAGTTCCTGGATTACTTAAAAGAGAATGGAATTCTCTCTCAGCTTACTCCTCCATACACTCCGCAACATAACGGTGTATCGGAGAGACTGAACCGAACCCTATTGGATATGGTACGGTCCATGATGAGTAACGCTGAGTTACCGCGATCATTCTGGGGATATGCACGAGAATCAGCTGCATACCTTTTGAACCGAGTTCCAACTAAGACTGTGCCTACTACACCATATCAGATGTGGTGTGGGAAGAGACCCTATCTTAATCACATTAAGACATGGGGAAGTCCAGCTTTTGTCAAAAAGCAGCATGCGGACAAGCTCGAGGCACACTCAGTACAGTGCAAGTTTGTGGGATATCCAAAGAACTCCAAGGGATATTTCTTCTATTGCGAAGAGGAACAAAAGGTTTTTGTTTCTCGGCATGCCCACTTCTTGGAAACTCAGTTTTTAGAGAATCAGATAAGTGGGAGCGCAATAGAACTGGAAGAAATTCTAGAACCACGAGCTATTACTGAAAGCTTAGTAGAACCAGAGGGTTCGAAAGATCATGACATTCCTGCGCCGCTCCGCAGGAGTAGTAGGCAGTATCATCCGCCCGAGAGATACTACGGTTTTCTCATAGACGGGGATAGAGAGGATTGCATCATTGATTATGATGAGCCGACTAGCTTCCAGTAGGCCATTCAGAGCGTTGACTCGGTAAAATGGCTGGATGCAATGCGGACTGAAATGGAGTCCATGTACACCAACAAAGTATGGACGTTGGACGTTGCTCCAGATGGGGTAAAACCCGTAGGATGCAAGTGGATCTTCAAAAGGAAGATTGGTATAGATGGACAGGTTGAGACCTATAAAGCTAGACTGGTTGCAAAGGGTTTTCGTTAAAGACCTGGTTTGGACTATGACGAGACCTTTTCTCCAGTAGCTATGCCGAAATCCATTCGGATCCTTCTTGCTATTGCTGCCTTCCACGATTATGAGATTTGGCAGATGGACGTAAAGACCGCTTTTCTAAATGGAAATTTAGAGGAGTGTGTCTATATGGACCAGCCAGAGGGTTTCATTCAGAGTGGGAGCAGCGGAAAGGTGTGCAAGTTGCTTAAGTCCATCTACGGACTAAAGCAGGTATCGCGGAGTTGGAATATCTGTTTTGATGAGACGGTCAAAGAATTTGGCTTTATCAAAAATCCAGATGAACCATGCATCTATAGTAGATTTGTAGCGAGAACTGTAGTATTCCTCGTTTTATACGTGGATGACATTCTCTTAATAGGAAATGACATTCCTATGCTACAATCTATCAAAGGGTTCTTGTCACACAGGTTCTCCATGAAAGACCTGGGTGATGCCTCATACATTCTGGGGATCCGAATCTATCGTGACAGATCCAAGAGGATACTGCGACTCTCACAGTCTAGGTACATCGACACCATACTGAAAAGATTCGGTATGGAAGATTCCAAGCGCGGTAATCTACCGGCTTGTCACGGGATCACCCTCTCCAAAGAGATGTCTCCCAAGACTGATTTGGAAAGGGATCGCATGTCTATTATACCCTACGCTTCTGCGGTAGGCTCTATAATGTATGCGATGTTGTGTACCAGACTAGATGTAGCTTATGCACTGAGTGTGGTAAGCCGGTATCAGTCAAACCCTGGGGAGAAACACTGGATAGCGGTAAAGAACATTCTCAAGTACCTGAGAAGGACTAAGGAGATGTTCTTGGTGTATGACGGAAAAGACCTCCAGATCGAGGCCTTTGCTGACTCCAGCTTCCAGAGTGACAAGGATGATTCCAAGTCCATGTCGGGTTATGTCTTTACCCTCAATGGAGGGGCGGTGTGTTGGAAGAGTTCCAAACAGGAAACCGTTGCTGACTCGACGATGGAAGCGGAATATATCGCTGCTGCAGATGCCGCAAAAGAAGCCGTCTGGATAAGGAAGTTCTTAACTGAACTTCAGATGGTTCCGTCCATTGTTGATCCAATACCTCTGTATTGCGACAACAACGGGGCTATAGCTTTAGCGAAGGAACCCAGGTCCCATCAGAGATCCAGACACATCTTAAGGCGGTATCACCTGATCAGGAAGATCGTGGGTCGCCAGGAGATCGAGGTTCGGAGAGTTGCTACGGAAGATAACACAGCTGATCCACTCACAAAGGCCTTACCCCTGACTCAGTTCGAGCGGCTGATCGAGATGATAGGTCTTCGATATGGTAGTACATGGCCTTAGTGCAAGTGGGAGATTGTTAGTGTATATGCCCTAGAGGCCATTACTGTATCATACTAGTTTGTATATTACTTAATGGAAGCTTGGGATATTCACCTTGTATAGACAATCTTGCTCGATATAGTAGTATGCTACTTGGTTTGTTTCTACTTTAACGTGTACATGTGTTTATTTTTGTATATCACCTATACACATTAGTGGAGCCCTTAAGATCTTTGCTTGATTACCAGCGTTGTGATGGCAGTTACACACGTGGGGGCTGGGTAATCTATAAGCACATCCTTATGCAGGTCCCTAGTCGCAGGACTATCGAGACAGGGCATCGATACTCCGGAGTAGACTAGCGTATGCGCTTCTCATCCCAGTGTGGGAGACGGCATGTCCCACAGCCGTCAGTACGTCGTACTTGAGATAGTATGCGGGTGCTCGTTAGGTTACGAGTACACTGGACAGGACTCATCGGGAACTGTTGGTTGGTACTATACCTATCGCCAGTTATCAGTTCCCAGGTGACATGAGTACAGCTTAGTCCGCTGACTTGACACTGTCACTTCGCCTCGAGTGTGTTCCCACTATACTTTGATTACTACCCTACCACGGCTCAAAGGAGTCATGCAAACAGGTAGTTTTTGGGTGCAGTCCCGAAGCACTTGGAGGCAGTGACGGTTAGAAAGGATTCGTCTCTCCCGGTATTGGGGGTTGACATCGCGCTGTGTTAAGGAGAGCCATTACACGAGTAGTCCCTGGCCAGGGCAAGCGAGATATACTGGTAGGTTTCCAGTGCTATCTCACGGTGTTCTGGGCTTCACTCCGACACGACTTGTACCGCTATTAGGGGACTGACGTTTACCGCCCCCTAGGCCCGCCATGCGATGTATCAGACGAACAGACCGGACTGTACGGAGATTGTCACATTCAGGCTCAGTAGGAGTTCAGATGGGTTTCACCTCGTCAGTCTTCTTGTCGGCATCTACCTGGGGACCGTTACGCACAGCTAGTGCCGCTTGCGGTCTGTGGTTAAACCCACTGCCAGCGTAGTGTCGAGTCTTTAGAGTCCCACACAGAAAGCTATTCGCCTTTAGGCAAAAGAGTAGAGGTCACATGGTTTTGCGACAGGTCGCATGGTTTTGCGACAGGGTTCAGTCACATACGTGCACTTGTGCACGTTTGGTGTCCAGACAGTTAACACTAGCGGGCTTTGGTTTAAGCCAGATCCTAGTGTACATTTTGGGATCGGTTTTATCTCGTTTGTATTCGTGTTCCTCGGAACACGGATGCGGGTGTGTATGCACAGTTGACAGAGAGACAGAGGCAGAGGATTCTCATTGGGGTTGTTGACTGTTGACTGTTGACTATTGACTTTTGGCTACACCCTAATGAGAATAAGAAATATAATTAACAATAATATTAATTAAGTATTATGGTGACATGGTTGTTGAGGGGTTGACTTTGTTGACTTGTTGACTTTGTTGACCGGTTGACTAGGTTGGACTAGTTGGCCATCATCATGACAATGGCTATCATTTCATGGCAAAAACTTTTGCTTGCTTGTTTGTTTTTGCAAAATGAGTGCATGAAATGATATAACCATTTTGACTTGAACCATCACATAATACTTGATTACTATTTTTGTTATGATGGTTTTGGATTATGAGAGCTTGGATGGCAAAAGACTTACTCATTCTCTCATTTGCTTTCTCTCTCTTGCTTGAGCTCTCCCTCTTGCTCTTCCTCTTGCTCTCTCTCTAGCTCAAGGCAACACCCTCTCATGAGTTGAGAAACATTGCCTTAGAGATAAAAGAAAACCCATATCACTTCTTTACTCATCCTAGTTCACAAGGTTTAGCAAACCAAGTGTTCTAGTTTCTTCAAGTTCGAAGAAGAAGCCAAAGGTAGAAGCTTTCAGGTGGATCCATCTTCGGCGCAAGGAGACGACGAGGTGAGGCCGATCCGTACACCTGAAAGAGTTGAAGACGAAGGAGTTCAAGAAAGGTATAACCCCCTTACCGAGTAGGTAAAACTCTTGTTAGGTTTGTTAGTTAGTTGTTTAACAAAGATCCGTATTTTGAGTCCATATTACCACCTCTTGAAAATCGTTTTTCATCATTTCCGCAAGCCCGTAAGTAGCGGGAGAGGTAGCATGGACTTACAGAGCTCGCCGCAAAGGACCTGCCTAAGAAAACTAAGGTGGACTATAATGTCCTTACGTATTGGAGGAAGATACCCTCCCAATAGAGCATATTGGATACTCTGCTCTTGTTCAAAGAGGCATGAGACTCCTTGATCAAGGCCTTGCAAGAACCTGATCTGTTTCAAGCCTTCCTCGCAGAAGAGAAAATGAAAAATGAACTAGCAGAAGTCTATACGACTGATATTACCTTCAGCGAGGAAGATCTACTCCTCGGAACATACGAACATAATCGGCCTCTATATGTTACCGGGTACTGCCACAACATCAAGATAGGAAAAATTCTTGTTGACAACGGATCCTCCGTCAATCTTCTTAACATGAGAGTGCTGAAAGAGATATGTATGAATGTTCAGCATCTTGCCCGAGAAAAAATTGTTGGATATGTATGCTCTAGAAGCCTGTATTGTATAAGATGCTAGGGATATGTATGTACAGGACAATTTTTCTCAGTTATATAATGTACTATTTGAGTTGCCTTTATCTGAACATGTGTATTTGTTTTTCTTACTGCTTTGTATTGCTTATACATGTTGATAAAGACTCGTTACAGTAGTATACTATTTTGGTTTGTCTTTATCTTAACATGTGCATATGTTATACTCGATATCATATATGGTAGATACATATTGATAAAGCCCGTAGGATATTGTTTGACTGCCAGCGTTAAGATGGCGATCATACTTATGGGAGATGGGTAGTCTATAAGCCCATCCTTAAAGGTCCCAAGTCGCAGGAGTATCAAGACCGGGCAGCGATATTCCATAGTAGACTTGTGTATACGTTTCTAGACCCCGACGGGGCGGTGGTTGGTCCCACAGCCATTGGTGTGATCACCTAAGATTGTATACAGGTGCTCACTGGGGGTGAGTACACTGGATGGACTCGCCGAGAACCTTTAGATGGTATTATACCTATCGTCAGATAGCGGTTCTCAGGTGACATGAGTAAATGTTACTCTTTAGACCTAAGATCATCTTTTGTCTCGTGTGAGTTCCCACTAAGCTTTGATCACTACCGTACCACGGCTCTACTGAGTCGTGCAAACAGGTTTTGGTTGGGTACAGTCCCGAGCCACATTGAGGCAGTTGTTCATACCATAATTTTGCATTATTTTATTCCCCATTCTTATTCAGTTTACAAATAAACAGGTGCTTTTGATCCATGTCTGCTACATAGTTGCAGGTTACAGGTTCTCGGAACAAAAACAGTGAAAAAGATAAAAGACGATACAAAAGTGAGACTACGACCAACAAATGGAAAGATTTTGATCAAGCCTATAGTTTGAAAGACTAAACGAAGATCAATGAACAATTTCACAAACAACAAAGGCAGCGCAAGGTTCAAAACATTGTCACGAAGCAAGCAGTAAAAGTCCATGACTTTATTCACTGTGGAGATCTGGAAGAGAACCAGAAGACATTCTGAAGAACAAACTGAAGAAAATAGAAGGAAAAATGCAACAGAATATTCCCTGAAAAATTAAGCCATTAAGGACCCTATACGGCCGCGGATCCGCGGCCAAACAGGGGTTTTGGCCGCGGTTCCGCGGCAGTGCGAAGCGCGTGTCGGCGCAAATTCTTGTGGCGCTGGCTGTGCGTTGACTAGGTCTTTTTCTTAGGGGGTAAAATTGTAAAAGCATATGTGCGTCGATTGTAAACCTAGGGTTTCTATAAATCTAAAAATAGAAGCCCTAAACCCTTTTTTAGGTTATGCCTCTTTTTATTCATCTATTCAGATCTGAAAATTCCTGTGTAAATGTTTGGAGAGAGCCATCAATAAAGTAAGTAGTTTTATTTAATCGCCTTAGTTAATTTTTATTCTGCCGTAGTATAATTTTCTTACCAGCCCTACTTAGATAGATAGATATGTTTTTCAATTCCCTAATGAGCGAGTAGTCTCCTCGCTTGTTAGGGTTAGATTTGGGGAAGGCTTGAGAAATGAAATCTCTCACCCCTTTCTTGCCCCATCACATATAATTAATAGGACTCCATGCATACATACACACACCGTTCCCTACGGCACCTTACCCCTCGAGGTAACGGTGATACCGTAGTATAAACGACCGGTTGCGTATGTTTTCCATGGAGGTTAGGGTAAGAATTAAGAAAGGAAAGGACTAGAACCTAGAGGAAGAAACATCGTTTCTTCCCGATGGAACTAATCCCCTTTATTAATTGTTACCATAACACCTAAAGAGATCTAAATTAGGGCATTGAAAGCGGTGAAGAAATCTTCAATTTCCAAACTTAAACCAAACCTAACCCTAGCAAGATTCTAGTCTTAATATAGATCTTAGTTTTTAGCGATAATCCATTCACACCGTTTGGAATTAACTCGTTAGACCAAACTAGAAAATACACAACATCCCTGTAGACCGACCCGTACTCACCGGCTAGCTACCAAGGGACACCGTTCTTGATTGCAGTTATAAATATTTTTGATCTATCTTTTGAAGCGCAAGCACGCTAAAAATCTCTAAAAATCAAATGGCGCTGTTGCCGGGGATGGCGTGTTATTTTCTTTTTTGTAATTTCGGGTTAATATAAATTAAAAAAAATCATAAAAACTGAAAAAATTAAAAAATAGATAAAAATTTATCATATTTTGTAAAGGGTATTTTTGTTTGAATTTTGCAGGACCGAAGAACAAATTCAGATTTGGAAAAATCCAGAGAGCAAAATAGAAAACAGCAGATCTGAACAACCGAGGAGTACTATAACAGAACAACAGAAGAAATTTGGAGGGCCGAGTCAACAGGACGACCGCGCTTCCGCGGCGAGACCCATGCTCCGACCGCGCATCCGCGGCTCCTTGCTGACGTCGGCAAGCTAAAATTCCACTGTAAGTTTTCTTTCTCCTTCTGAACCCCAATATCTCCTCTGTAAAAATTTTCCTGCAGGATTCTTTGCGCTAAAAAAATCTCTTCCCCTTCCAATAATTGATCTTGTGCAGGATTCTTTGCGCCGCGCTTTAAAAAAAATTGTTTGCAAGTGATTGTGTTACTGCTTTGCATAATTTAATTTGACTTTAAGGGGCTTTTACACCAATTCAGATTGGGTGGGGATTTCATCACCCTTTCCAGGACCCCAGAAATCACATATGGAATATTGCATTGACCATCATTTAATTAAAAAAGATTAGACTCGGCCCTAAGGACTTCGCGCTCAATAGGACAGAGGAATAGTTGTAGGCATCGACCGTTAATCCTAACCTGATTTTGTGGTGTCTAGGCAAGTGTGTCTAAGGCAAGTGGTTACTTAATTAGGCCCACTACTTACGTAGTGGAGAACCTCCCACTTACCTGGCACTTACCTGGCCACAATTGGCGGTGAAGAGGCGGTTTGAGGTCCTACTTCTTGCCCTTTGGAACAGTTAGGAGCTGTCTAGCTGACCTAGGTGACCCTAGATCTAGGCCTGATTGTGCATTTGTGGTTGAACGTGTGTTTAAGCCTTTTATTGAAAATCATTTTTGCAAAAAGCTCCATAAAAAAAAGAAGAAAACACAAAAAGAAAAAAAAAAGAAAATTTTTTTACAAAAACTTGCAACTTGCCGCTAAGAAATCCTTGCACTCCACTTACACCACTTTCTTCTCATTAACGTTTTCTTACCCCCACATTCTGTTTTTCACTTTTTGACTATACTACCTCTTTAGTGTATGTCTGGTTGGACTAGGGACACTAGCGCCCGATTAGTCCGTGTTTCATTGGTACCGACCGACGAAGCTTTCGACTCCGAAGTCGTAATTCCTTCCACTTTCTTACCTTCACCTTCAAATTCTTCTTCCGAAGGTATGTCGGGATATAATCCTAACAACACCTTACCCACGGGACTGATTCCACCTCCGTTAGGTGCGAATAACCCGCAACACCCGCCTGTTGAAGCACCCCAACGAATCGCGCTCCAGGATCTCTTCTACCCTGTCCGCACCGCCTTACCTACTTGTCTTTCACTCCCACCGGCAAATGGGGACAATTTTGAGATCAAACCCCACTTCATCAATATGTTGCCGAAATTTCACGGACTAGAATCTGAAGATGCCTATATCTTCATAAACAAATTCCAAAATGTTTGCGCAATGATGAAAACAACCCAATTATCAGATGATGCTATAAGGCTAAGGGTCATTCCTTTCACCTTATGTGACTTAGCCGAGAAGTGGTTATACAGCACAGCATCACATTCAATTAAGAATTGGGACGAGTTTGGTAAAGCTTTTCTTAAAAAGTTTTATCCTCATCACAAGACCGCGAGAATTCGCAATGAGATTATACAATTTTCCCAGCTTCCTTCTGAACCATTTTGGAAGTGTTTCGAAAGATTCAAAGACCTACTTGTTCAATGCCCTCACCATGGGATCGAAAATTGACAACTTTTCCAAACATTATACGAGGGATTGAACCCAGCAACGAAGCAGTTGCTAGAAACCATTTGTCAAGGTCACTTTCTAACCAAATCTAGTGAGGAAGCGTGGCAGTTTCTCGAGGATCTTGTTGAACAAACACTTCAGTGGGAAAGCACCAAGACCACCTCATCTTCTTCTGTTGGTCAATCTAGGGTAAGCATACATCAATTAGATATGCCGATTGCTATGAAGGCCGAGATGGCCGCACTTACGAAAAAGCTAGAAGCAATTGAGACCAAAATCTCATCGCCTTCTCCTGCCCCTGCTTTACCCTCATGAACTGTTTGTGCTTGTTGTTCGGATCCATCACATCTTACCGAAGAATGTCCTTACAATCCACCTGTTCAAGGACAAGATCAAGTCAATGCTGCTTTTCAGCAACGACAACGAAATGATCCATACTCTTCGACTTATAATCCGGATTGGAGGAGTCACCCAAATTTTGCTTGGAATCAAAATCAACAATTCCAAGTAAACAACAACTTTCAAAGGCCTCCTCCTCCACAACAACAAGCACCACAACAAACTCAATACCAGCAACCTTTCTAACCACAACCTTATCCAAATAAAACGAACAATTTTGTTCCTAACAATTTTTACCCTCAAAACAATTTTGTTCAACCAAATGATGATAAGGTTACCTCGCTAGAAAGAAATCTAGATGCGTTTCTCAAACAATCTACACAATCCGCAGCAAGGTAGGAAACTTCCATCCAGTCTTTGGTGCACAACAATCCTTCATACGATCAAAGCATCAAATCTATTGAGGCACAAATTGCACAACTAACTGCTGCGTTGAGTGAGAGAGAAAAGGGAAAGCTTCCATCTCAACCATTGCCAAATCCTGGCCACACACACAACGCACAAATCGCATATGAATATCAAAATCATAATGTAAATGCGATGACCACGTTGAGATATAGAAGAGTGTTGCAAAATAACGTGGGTATTAGTGATAACACCCCCGCCGGTAGTTCTTCTTCTTCTTCTTCTCCATCCTCTTCTTCTTCACCTTCATCTTCTTCGCTAGAGCCTATTCTTCATTCTTCAAAAGGCTCTTCTTCTTCTAATCCGAATGGACCCACTTCTCACTTCACGAACACACCCACACTGGGATCCGTTCCAACTCCACATTCTACTCCATAGACATTGGACTCAACAGATTTTCAAAATGCTCCATTTCCAAACAGGTTGAGTTCCTGTTTCCCCCAATCAGAGCAAAGCTCTGTTCAAATTCCAAGGCGGGAAATGAAGCAACGCTTCTGTTTCCCCCAATCAGATCAAGGCTCTCTGTTTTAAAATAAAAATAAAGGAAGCAACGCTTCAGATGACTTGCGCTCTGCGCTGCACGACATGTGTCAGCGCAGTTGCGCCGCGCTCTGCGCTGCACGACATGTGTCAGAGCGCAGCGCGACACGTGTCAGCGCAGTTGCGCCGCGCTCTGCGCTGCGCGACACGTGTCAGCGCAGTTGCGCTAGCGCCAATTGTGCCAGCATTTAAACAATAAAATTCTGGAAAGATCTTTCCAATCTAGTTAAAAACAAAAAGATTATCTTCTGTAAAACAGAGCCCTTGGATCAAAGATCCGACGGTGGGGAAATACCCCCAGATCAATCAGAGAAAGATTTCTTTAACTGATTTAACAAATCAATTGGCACTATATAAAGGCCTCTAGACTCCAAATCTAAAAGAAACAGATACAGAGATAGAGATACAGAACTCCTCTAAAAACTTTGAGAAAAACTCAAAGAAAAAAAAAGGTAAACCTTTGAAAAAAGTAGAATTTCTTCTAAAAAAGATCAATGGTCTAAGAACAAGATCAAGATCTTCAATAAAAAAATAATAAAAAAGAAGTAATTTACTTCTTTATTAAATCTTTTGATCTATATAAAGGTATTGCCTTTTGATGAACCATTGGTTCTTAAAAACTTGAGGTAGAACCTCTTTAGAACTAAAAAGGTTCTTTTCATTGATCTAAATTTGATCAAGATGCGCTCTGCGCTACTGTACAGTGCCTTGCACTCTTGATTTGCGCTGTTGCGCTCCTTGGACTGGCGCAAGTCACCAGAAAGCGCCACGTGTCAATCTGCGCCTTGCGCTCCTAAAAACAGAGCACTGCGCTCTTGGATTGGCGCACTGCACCAGAGCGCGCCACGTGTCAGCAGCGCACTGGCGCAGCGCACTGTGCTAACAGACTTGCGCTCACCAGAGCGTGACACGTGTCACCTCCACATGCGCTAGCGCCTTGCGCTCTTTAACTGACGCAGAGCGCCTGACAGGCCACGTGGCGCGCTGTCAGACCATTAAATGCTCTGCATTATTAAAAAGGGGCAGAGCCCAATTAAAGGTCTAATAGACCAAAGATGAATGCTATGCATTATTAAAAAAGGCAGAGCCCAATTAAAGGTCTAATAGACCAAAGATGAATGCTATGCATTATAAAAGGGCCAAGCCCAAATAAAAGCTCAACAGCTAGAATAATAAAATGTTCAACTGAGCCCATATGCTCATAGATCTTCAAAAAGGCTTTAGTCCCAAATTGGACTATAAATCTCCCAACCAACTTTGGTTCAAGGGTACATCTCTGAACTCCTCTGATATCTGTCATTGTAATCCTTCAACGTCGTCAGAGATGTGACGGGTCCCGACAACCATATATTGCTACGGACTGTGGGGTCCTTAAACTCATGGACTATGATGTCCTTAAACCAATATTCGTCCCCAAAATGGGAATGTTGGACCACCATGTCCCTAAAATGGCAATACGGACTGTGGGGTCCTTAAACTCGTGGACTAATGCGTCCTTAAACCAATATTCGTCCCCAAAATAGGAATGTTGGACCACCATGTCCCTAAACTGGCAATGGACCACTATGTCCCTAAACTAGAACAATAGAGCCCCCAAATGCTCTTTTGTCGGATCTAAATGATCCTGTTAAGTTGATCTTAGTCTCAAATCAGACTAACGTATCCTTAACAAACGTTTAAGTTGATCTTAGCCTCAAATATGGCTAACGTGTCCTTAAACCAAAACCCCAAACCCAAATCTAAGAAAATACAGATTTGGACTAATCCACGTCCTACGGGCGACCACATAAATTAGTCTCCGTATACAATCCACGGGCAACCACAAACAAAACAAACACCCACGACACGAAGTGAACATCTGGAGAAGGAGAAAGTTGTTACCGCGATACGGTAGCGTAATTAACTGCAGGGGCTTGCGCCTGCAGGGAAGAGCGTCCCCACAATCAAAAAACCCTCAAGCGAGGGGGAATCTGACGAAGTCTGCTACATCGGCCGCATCCGTATAAACCTTCGATACACAGTGCCATAAATCAACTTGGCATCTTCGGAGAGGTAGACGGATAAAACCAAATAGCATCTTCCCCGAATTTCAGGCAAGACGTCCATCGCGTCTCCGCCGCGTCTTTCGGAGGGGAACAGTTCCAATAAACCAACTCCGCAAATGGAGAAGATTGTGGAGTTATTTAAACAGGTTAGCATAAATATACCTCTCTTGGATGCAATCCAACAAGTCCCTTCGTACGCGAAAATCTTAAAAGGCTTATGCTCCTCGAAGAGAAAGTCACAAATACCCAAGAAAGTGCTAGTAGCTAGTGCCGTGAGCAATGCTATTAACCAACGTCAACCCTTACCCCAAAAACGAAAGGACCCTGGCTGTCCTACAATTTCAATAACAATTGGGGATAAGAACATCAATAGAGCACTTTTAGATCTTGGGTCTGGTGTTAACCTGCTTCCCTACTCCGTGTATGAACAATTAGGGGTTGGAGAGTTAAAACCCACTCGTTGTACTCTCCAAATGGCTGATCGATCAATCACCCATCCTAGGGGTGAGTTAGAGGATGTGTTGATCAAAGTAGGGGACTTCATATTCCCCATTGATTTTATTGTTATGGACACACAACCTGTTGCTAACCCACGGAACCAAATTCCGGTGATCCTCGGTCGACCATTTTTGGCCACTTCCAATGCCGTAATAAATTATCGCAATGGCTCCATGACTCTATCCTTCGGGAAGATGTCTAGTGAGTTCAATATTTACAACATAGGAAGTCTGCCCCCCGTTCCTAATACTAGTATACGAGAAGTTTGCTCTATTCACGAAATCACGCAGGAGGACTGCGAGCTTGAAAAATTCCTGTTTGATGACAACAGTTTTGACGCTACTAGTGCATCCCTCCTTGAATCTAGCACAGTTGGCACAACCGATATTGATTATGAATGTTTCACTTTTTCGGACGATTTTGACGACTCACCGCCCGAATATGAGTCCTTTGAATTTTTGGATGAGTTAGTTGAACCATCTGATTCGGTTGTTTGCAGTGATTTCGAACCCTTGTTGGAATCCTTTGAGTTCGAGGTAAATTCCCCAATTTTACATTTGATTGTTTCGCCTCCGAAACTCGAACTCAAGCCCTTGCCGTCTCACCTTAAATATGCTTACCTAGGTAAGAATGAGACCTCTCCCGTTATCATATCGGCCTCTCTAGCCCTCGAGCAAAAGAAATCCCTTTTAATGGTCTTACAAGATAAGCGGCAAGCTTTCGGCTGGACTATGATGGACATCGAGGAGATTAGTTCCCTCATAATTGAATATCATATGCATATGATGGATGATGCCAAGTCAATAAAGGATCCACAGAAACATCTTGGGGATTGTGTGGATAATCAACCTCCTCCTTTAGAAGTTGAACCACCCCCTTTTCTTTTAATAAGCTACGAGAATGCCAATATTCCACTGATTTCTGATCATTTACATTCTCGTTTTGATTCCTCATCATCTCCTATCTATTTACTTCCATGTACATACAGACACTTTCCATACCACCACGTATATCTTCCTCAATTCTTTTTGGCTCGGTACAACATGTTCTTCCACCGACCGATACTCTATACAGATAAATTTTTCAACTGGTTGGTGTTGACGTTTGGTCTTTGCAAAGTTTGACAATGACGTTTAACATTGTTTCAATAAAGTTTGGGGGGACCTTTTTGTATATATATTTTTGTTTTTCTTTTAACAATAAAAAAATAAAAAAAATTATTATAAATAAATAAACAGGGGAGTACCGACATTTTGACCATCTTGGTGTGGCATGACAGTGAGGACACTGTCAAGTTTAAGTTTGGGGATATGCTCGGTATGCCTTCTTCCTTCGCATTCATATGTACATTTTTGCATTTGCATACTTATTTTAAAACCCATAAAAAATTGAAAAATTTCAAAAATTATAAAAATTAAAGTATTCAATTTTTGCCCTAATTTACTTGAGTTTGACAAAAAGGTTAACTAGCTAGGAACAACTAGATCTTAGACTTAGTAAATTAAAAACCCTAAAAATAACCTTTCTTAAAAGTTAACGGTAGAAAGTATATGTCTTTGTAGTTTATTTGGAAATAGGCAAATTTCGAGTTGACTTCTTGGGCTAAGTTAAAACAAGGGAAGAGTATTGATGTTTTTATTATGGTGTAAGTTTGAAAAATAATTCCTAAGTTTAAGTCTAAATTCTGAAAATGTATACCCTACAAATTGCACAAACACAAACCTTGAAACTTGGAATAGTAGAAGAGACCTTGAAATGCTCTTGTCTAAAGTCCTTAGTACGAAGAAAAAAAATACAAGTGTGAATACAGAGATAATAAAAAAATGAACACTGGTTTTTGTAATTACTTAAGGCTGCATTAATAGAAAAAATATTTAGCGAGGGTGCTTCATCACCTAGTGCCTTAGACCAACTGGTTTGGGAGTCACTGCTAAAGCCTTAGGTGTTACAGGACTAGGAATTACGCTTTAATGTGCAAACACATTTTGTAATCAGTTGTTGGTACAAGAAGTATTAACGGTCGCATGAAGGATGTGTGAGCAAATTTCATCTAAAAATTCACCAATTAAGAAGTGCTTTGGACGACGGACAAGAGTATGATAGCTTGATTTGAATTTCCAAGTGTAGGGGTGATATATACACATACGTAGGGATATGTGATTGGGGTTTAGATAAGAGATAAGAATTAAGAATAGGACTTATATTTTTAATAGAGATGATAAAAAAATCCTAAGTTAAGATAGAACCCTAGAAGGAAAACTTAAAAGATGCCGAAAGCTAAGTAAGTCTACAGAACATATATAATCTTAAGTTGAATGATAAGGAAGCGTGAAGAATACAGGTGGATAATTTATGAGTCGAAGATAATAGAATTCATTGTTGGAAAACCTAATTGGAGAATAAAAATTAATGGGCCTAATTGATAGGATTTGTGGGTAGTATCCGCTGAAAACCCTCAGGAGAGAACACTCCTCCTACTAGGGACACCTAGAGGTTTAACGGCTTGTTGCACGAGCTCAGTGCAATCGCGTTTCCCTGCGAAAGTGGGGTTAGGATTTTGTCGAGAATAAAACTAGGTTTGCTCGAGGACGAGCAAAAGATAGGTTTGGGGGTATTTGTTCATACCATAATTTTGCATTATTTTATTCCCCATTCTTATTCAGTTTACAAATAAACAGGTGTTTTTGACCCATGTCTGCTACATAGTTGCAGGTTACAGGTTCTCGGAACAAAACAGTGAAAAAGATAAAAGACGATACAAAAGTGAGACTACGACCAACAAATGGAAAGATTTTGATCAAGCCTACAGTTTGAAAGACTAAACGAAGATCAATGAACAATTTCACAAAGAACAAAGGCAGCGCAAGGTTCAAAACATTGTCACGAAGCAAGCGGTAAAAGTCCACGACTTTATTCACTGTGGAGATCTGGAAGAGAACCAGAAGACATTCTGAAGAACAAACTGAAGAAAATAGAAGGAAAAATGCAACAGAATATTCCCTGAAAAATTAAGCCATTAAGGACCCTATACGGCCGCGGATCCACGGCCAAACAGGGGTTTTGGTCGCGGTTCCGCGGCCGTACGAAGCGCGTGTCGGCACAAATTCTTGTGGCGCTGGCGGTGCGTTGACTAGGTCTTTTTCTTAGGGGGTAAAATTGTAAAAGCAGATGTGCGTCGATTGTAAACCTAGAGTTTATATGAATCTATAAATAGAAGCCCTAAAACCTTTTTTAGGTTATGCCTCTTTTTATTCATCTATTCAGATCTGAAAATTCCTGTGTAAATGTTTGGAGAGAGCCATCAATAAAGTAAGTAGTTTTATTTAATCGTCTTATTTAATTTTTATTCTGCCGTGGTATAATTTTCTTACCTGCCCTAGTTAGATAGATAGATATGTTTTTCAATTCCCTAATGAGCGAGTAGTCTCCTCGCTTGTTAGGGTTAGATTTGGGGAAGGCTTGAGAGATGAAATCTCTCACCCCTTTCTTGCCCCATCACATATAATTAATAGGACTCCATGCATACATACACACACCGTTCCCTACGGCACCTTACCCCTCGAGGTAACGGTGATACCGTAGTATAAACGACCAGTTGCGTATGTTTTCCATGGAGGTTAGGGTAAGAATTAAGAAAGGAAAGGACTAGAACCTAGAGGAAGAAACATCGTTTCTTCCCGATGGAACTAATCCCCTTTATTAATTGTTACCATAACACCTAAAGAGATCTAAATTAGGGCATTGAAAGCGGTGAGGAAATCTTCAATTTCCAAACTTAAACCAAACCTAACCCTAGCAAGATTCTAGTCTTAATATAAATCTTAGTTTTTAGCGATAATCCATTCACACCGTTTGGAATTAACTCGTTAGACCAAACTAGGAAATACACAACATCCCTGTGGACCGACCCGTACTCACCGGCTAGCTACCAAGCGACGCCGTTCTTGATTGCGGTTATAAATATTTTTGATCTATCTTTTGAAGCGCAAGCACGCTAAAAATCTCTAAAAATCAGCAGTGAGTGATTGTCAGGGATTCGTCTCTCTCGGTATTGGGAGTTGATATCGCACTTGCGTCCGGTTGGCCAGAACCACAAGACCTTGGCTCAGACAGTTGAGATTTACTGATGGTTAGATCAGTAGATTTTTGGATTGGTCTTTAGCCACATCGACACGACTTATCAGATCAGTAGAGGTCTTACGTTTACCATCCCCTAGACCCGGTATGCGATACTCTTAGACGAAGAGACCGGACTGTGCGGAGATTGTCACAGATAGGCTCAGTAGGGGTCCGGATGAGCTTGCTCGTCGTCCTTCCTTTTCGACGGGTACCTGGATAGCCGTTACGTACAGCTAGTGTCGCTGACGTGCTTATGGTTAAACCCACTGCCAGCGTACTGTCGAGTCTTTAGAGTCCTATACATAGGGTTTCCCTTGTTCAGGTGAAATGGTGTGGTAACCGTATTTTGATACATGCAGGGTTCCGATCGAATGGTAATACTAGTCAGCTTAGAATTAAGCCGGATTATTAAATCAGGCATTGATTTAATGATTTACATTTACATATTTCGATATGTATATTCTATTGTTATCCGGGATTTTGATCGGACGGTTGATAATACTAGCCGGCTTAGAATTAAGCCGGATTATTAAATAAGGTATTGATTTAATAATTTACATATGCATATTTCGATATGTGTATTCTAGTATTATGTTCTTGGTATTATTCTACCTCTTTGGGTATTCGTATTTTGATACGAATATGAGTATGTATATACGGTAGAGTGTATTCCGTATTTATACGGAAAACATTCTAGAAGGAGAACACCTCATTTCCATGATTTTTCTTTTATTGAAAATTGAAGTAAGGTGGAGGGGTGAGGTAGAAAGGAGAATGGTGTGAAGCATGGTTGAATAGGATAGACAAATGAATTTATAATTCATTTGCAAAAATGAATTTATAATTCATTTGTCTACACTATTCAAGTATGGTTGGATTTTATATTTGCAAAAATTCATTTGATAAAACCATGCTTGCATTATTTTGGTGAGGAGATTTTTTCATTTCACCATTCTCTTCCTCTCTTCATTCTTGAGATCCTTCTTTCTCTTCACCCTACCCTCTCATGAGTTGAGAATCAAGGGTGAAGAGAGGTAGAAAGAATACTAGAACAACACACTACATTATTAAACATTCTAGATTAGCAATCTAGAGCTTTTAGTTGCTCCACTAGGTTTTTGAGTGGAGCTAGAGCCATGAACCACATCTCTCGGATGAATCATCTTCGACGGAGGAGGACCGGAGATCAAGCTCGATCATGGAGTCCTCATAGACCTGGGGAAGAGGGTAGAAGACCGAAGGACACAAATCTTTCGGTATAACTCTCTATCATAGTAGCTAAATTCATTTAGCTTGCTAGTTTCAATGTTTGGTTAGATTCTAGGTAGTGGTTTCTAGTGCCATGTTTTTTTAAAAGTTAAAGTTTTTCATTCCGCAACGGCCGCGCTAGGAACCCCAACAAAAATTACCATCTCGGGGTTCGACTTGCAGTCGTCACGGGCGCTTGGGTTCGTTATATTGATTCTCCGCTTCGGCCTTCTCATCACTGACATCAAATTACATGTTATTGACGCCAAGACCTGTTATAACGCTCTACTCGGCAGGTCTTAGCTACACGAGTACAACATCATCTCTTCTACACAACATCAATGTATGAAATTTTTCAAAGATGGTTTGGAGTACACTGTCACGGGAGAACTCAATCCTTTCTCGGTGAACGAGGTGCGAAAGTATGATGATGCAAAATACTTTCAGCCGGACTTTGAGGATACTGAAAGGTGCCGCAAGCTAGAAAATAAGAAAAAATCCGTAGCCACTATCTCGATCTTCGGAAGCGATGCTGATGAAGACAAACAAATAGTCTATTCGAGACATCCTCACAAGGAGAACAATAAATCCGGACCATCGACCCCTATCCTGGTCTTTGGCAGCGACTCCGAAGATGACACTAATGCAGTGTTCTCCATTCGCCTATCAACGCAGACTCTTATAGAAGTGGATCAGAGTCTATATATTATGATGACTCTGCCTCGACATTACAGAAAACTTGATGCGCTCAATACATATAGCGTGCAGGAGCTGGAGACTTTCTACATGACTCCAAGACGAAGAGTTGAAAAGGCGATTATCTTCTATAAATCTATAGAGACTAAGGTGGAAACAGAAGTCTGGTATAGTGCCGATCCAACTCTTGACAAGTTCCTGCCCATCAGCATGCCAAGATACTATGCAAAGGGATTAAAGGAGCTGTTAAAGCGTCAAGGTGTGCCTCTCGAGCAAACTGTTCGACAAGCCCAATTCTATAAAAAGATTTGGAATATCCCCGGGACTCAACGAAAAAAGACCAATGGGAAGATGGAAACAACTGGACTGGGATATGTTCAATCCAAGAAACGGGAGCAAATCTACAGCTGCCACGCCATAAATAGTTTGAATGGAGAAGAAGATGTTACTCCAAGCAGCCATTTCGCCGAACAAGAAAAAATTCTCGCTCAAAGAACCTCAGGTCCGTCGCTCGAAGAGAAAATTTAAAGATAATAAAAGAATTTTGTCAAGCGAGCCGAGACAATCACAGTCGTGAAATGATCATTTATGAAAAGGCCAAGATGCAGCGTCTCAGTGAAAAATCGGTGGAAGTAGTAGATCATGATACTCTTCATCTATAGCCCGCTGTGTACTCTTGTGAAAAAGGAAAATCCCGAATCGAAGACTAGAATAAGGTGACGATCGCGAGCAACGCTCAAAGACATCAAAGCAGGTCCAAGATGCCGTCTAATTGAGAAAGGTTTAGTTGGAACCCGTCCCTCATAAAGAAGATAGGTCGAAAATGTTGGAGATAGTGCCCTCAGAGTCAATTATTAGGTCACAGGTACGTGATTGTAATGATTGAGGGAGGACCTATCCCGGTAGGACAGTCTTACTCGAGATGATAGTATGCTATCTGGTTTACCTTTATCATCGTGTACTGCTTTAGGTGACATGACACGTCGCTATTACACGTTGATAGAGCCCCTAGGATTCTTGCTTGACCACCAGCAGTATGAGGGCGATCATATAAGTGGGAGCTGGGGGTCTATAAGCTTATCCTTAAAAGGTCCCTAGTCGTGGGAGTTTCGAGACTGGGCATCGATACTCCATTAGTAGACTAGTGTATACAGTCGAGACCCCGACGAGGGGCGGTGGCCGGTCTCACAAGCCACTGGTGTCAGTTGGATCACCTAAGATGTATACAGGTGCTCATTGGGTTATGAGTACACCGGACAGGACTCGCCGGGAACATGCTAGTTGGTCATATACCAGACGTCAGATGGCAGTTCCCTGGTGACATGTGTGCAGGTTAGTTCATCGACCTGGGGATCGTCATTTGTCTCGTGTGAGTTCCCACTGTACTTTGATTACTACCCTACCACGGCTCAAAGGAGTCGTGCAAACAGGTTTTAGTTGGGTACAGTCCCGAGCCACATGGAGGCAGTGAGCGTATCCTCAGGGGTTCGTCTCTCCCGGTATTGGGGGTGAGGTCGTGCTGTGTCTAGGAGAGCCATTACACAAAGTCCTTGGCCAAGGCAAGGAGATTTACTGGTAGGTATTCCAGTAGTATCTCAGGGTGTTCTGGGCTACACTCCGACACGACTTGTACCGCTTTTGGGGGTCTGACTTTTACCAACCCCCTAGGCCCGCCATGCGATACTCATAGACAAACGGACCGGACTGCACGGATATTGTCACTGACAGGCTCAGTTGGGTGTCGGGGTGAGCTTCCTCATCGACGTCCCATTTGGTCAGTACCTGGTAGCCCGTCACGTATTGGCTTATACCTCTGACGTGCTAGTGGTTAAATCCACAACCAAGGTGTTGACGAGTCTTTAGAGTCCCCCACATTTCAGTTACTCAGCTTTCGGGCGAAAGGTTGTAGAGGCCGTATGGAGATATGGCAAGGTCCGATCAGATACGTGCGGTATTGCACGGATCAGGATCGGACAGTTTGTACTATAGGCCGTATGGTTATATGGCAGGGTTCGATCAGATACGTGCGGTATTGCACGGATCAGGATCGAACAGATATTACTATCCGGTTTTGGTATAAGCCGGATTCTAGTATAGTACAGTGTAGATTTTGTCTCATTGCATTTATATTTCGGTCGGAATACAAATGCAGGTGTGTATGCACAGTATCGGGGTTTTCCTGTAATTTATTACGGGACCAGTTTTCTGGAGTTGCCAGTTTGCTTTCCGTTTCGGCCGATTTCCATTGTTCCGTTCATTGGCCGAAGATTGGTGGAGGAGGGCTTATTTGCATTGTTGCAAATAGGCATTTGTGGAAGGGGGTCTTTGCATTTTGTTGTATCATGATAGCACCCTCCTTTGACTTGCTTGACTTCATACTTCATGATGGCTTGACTTTGTTAGCATCATGGTTGTTGATGATGGTTGTGGTTGTGTGTGGTTTTTGCTTATGATCATATTCTTTCATGATGCCCTCTTGCATCATTGCTTCCACCCACCCCTTGACCTTGCTCTCTCTCTCTCTCTCCAATCACACATGAAGGGGGGGGGGCCGGCCATTCCTTGAAGGAATGGGATTAATTTTCATTTTGAGGAGTGGAGAAAAATATGATACATTCATTCTTTAGTATGCTACATATTCCCCACCTCTCTCCAAGCTCTCTTTTCCTTCACCAATGGCAATTCCACAATCCCCAAAAATGAGACATGGTTCTTCACACATTCTACAGCGAATCTTGGGCACGTCGAGTAGCCGGCTTCGTGCCCGAGTTGCCTCGGCATTGAGGTGGGAGCCCGTAAACAAAGTAGGCGATGTGGTGCACTTCCGGCGACGAGGAGGAGACGGGACTTTTCCGCAGGAGATCGGGACCATGACGAGAAGACCGGAGGACTTGGATCGTCGGTATATCTCTATTCCCTTTCTTGTAGTTAGCTTAGACTGGTTAATGGTTCGATCCGGGTTATAGTGCGCGGTGGTGCCGGTTTGCTAAGTCCGCAAAAATTTAAGTTATTCACCGCTTCCGCATTCCGGCGTCGGATTGACGGCCGGGGCGCCGCCGTGCACTTACAGTGGTATCAGAGCCGCGCCATTAACTTAGTCTAGCTTTGTGTAATGTGTTTTTCTGTTCCGATCGATCGAAATGTCCGAAAACCCCAATACACCCACATCAGTTTTCTGTTAAGATTTTTTGGTGTCCAAAAATTTTTCAGGTGACAGAAAAGTGATCTACAAAAAAATATAAGAGTTCTGTAAAAATTCGACGATGTAAAGCTATAGTGTGAGCGCGGAACCGCCGCGTAAACCCCATACATGCCGCCCTTCCGCGGCGCACTGTGCACGTCACATCACCAAATTTTTACAGATGCCTTCTGGGTTTATTTCAGGGGTTTTGGAATATTAAAATTGGGCCAATTATTTCTGTGACTGCTACAGTATTCTTTGTGGGCCCACTTGTTAAAGTTTGATCAATCGGATATTTTAAACACATTTTTCACAGTATTTACATTATATCTGCGACCGTGAATGTCACTCGATCGGTAAATCCGGTCTAACTGCTATAGCCCGGTTAGACGGATTTGCGAACGTGACTTTCACGTTGATGTTCTATGTATTTGCTGTGATGTTGCGGATCGGTCGTGGGGGATAGCCTGGATGCAATGCTAGTACAGTTTTGTTGTATTATGTACATTTGATATTGCGGGGCGAGCGTCCGACATGTGGACTGCCGTCACTGCCTGATTGTATTATTATTTTGGGGCACGACCTGGTTGCGGTCGATGTACCCGTTGTATGTATATTTTACTTTCTGTACTAGGATTGCCCCGCGGAGGGGTGCACGGATAGCCGGGTTCTGGAGGGCAACAAGCCCGCATCTCATGGCATTGAGACGGAGGGGGTTTCGCTCTAGGATTGGCGGGCTATTCGCCGCACTCGTAGGGGGTACAGGTTGACCCAGGAGGGGTGCCCAAGTTGCCGGATTCCGTGAAGTGCTGGGTGGTCCATTCACGGCACTGAAGGGGACTGCCTCGCTTCAGGTTTTGGCGGGTGACTTGCCGCGCCCGTAGGGGTCTAGGATTTCATTGCACAGGCTATCCACACGACCAGGGGAACGTCGGGTTTCAGCGGCTCTGTGAAACCCGGGGATCCCAAATATCTGTATTGTTTCTGTGATGCTGTACATTTTCTGTGATGTTGCATTTTTATTCACGCCTTGAGCGAATATAATATATTGGTATATATATTAGTAGATGTTGTATATGTTTTGCATCCGCGCTAGTCCAGTCCCCGCTCTGTCGTTAGTAAGCTAACCTAACGGGTAATGACGGGACCCAGTGGCGAATGCGGATGGCATATACGTACATCAGTATATTTTCGTTCTTTTTGGTGTGATCAATTGATGGGACTGCATTGATTCGGATCAATGCAAGTTAAAACAAACCTAATCTGATGTTGTTGGAACACTTTTCAAAAAGGCTGTTATTACAAGGACGTTCACTTTTGTTTTGCATCGTGATATTCAGTTGGAATATCCTGCTCCTCAGTCGACGAGGCAAGGGCCGAGATCCCTTCACCGGGAGTGACCCCTTGGACAAAAGTTTGCGTCAGGGCAATGACTTCACTATAGCCGATCACTTTTGCTTTGCATCGCGGTATTCATTTGGAATATCCTGCACCCCATTCTACGGGGAAAGAGCCGAGATCCCTTCACCGGGAGTGACCTCTTTAGCAACGGTTTTCGTCACTATATTTTTAAAAGCTATCCGTTCCTTCGACGATATCAAGTTCTTTACGTTAAAGGTTTTCGCCAGAAACCATTCATAGCCCTCCGTCGTTTCATATGGGTGGTCAATAGTATTCAAGCTGTGTATGTTGGCCAAAGTCAAGGCACAGTGATTGGTAGCTATTGGGGTATTCATATGCAGCATAGATAGATGCGTTGGTTTGGGACAGTCGTGCTGCCATTTTGGCCAAAGTCAAGGGTATGTACGGGTGGATTCAAATTAACCTGGAGAATGACGGGTAGAACTTGACATGTGACTTATGATATGTTGGCCAAAGTCAAGGTCATAAGAGCATGGGGCAGAAATCACATCGGGAGTTTCAAAAGAACTGAAACTTGCCAGATATGCGCATACCTTCTGGAGTGTGATAGCGTGAGCGGATTCCGTCACGTTATCATGCAATGATAGTTGGATCCCGATTCCCACTGATGAGTTGGTATACTCCTCGGGTAACCCCGACTAATTCTTCTTTCAGGTTTGGAGGAGAATTTGAGGTACAGTGGGAGGATTCCAGATTAGATAAATTGGTAACCATTCTGATCTAGGTTAGAGTGCACGCTGAGTGTTTCTTTTCTCTCTCTCTTTGGCAGCGACCATTGACCCGACCCTAAGGCTTTGACTCAGTGACCAAGTTGACCGAACCTTCTTAAACACCGGCTTTTGGATTGTCAGAGTTGCAAACCTCATTGCCACTCCTACTTTTACCCTTTTCTCCAGGACACCCCGTTTTACTACGAACGTCCACTTCCATTGGACAAAACCATCGTATGGTTAGATACGAACTCGAAGGAATTTATTCGAGGATGGTTTCAGGTTCTGGAGAAAACGGATAGGATTATTCAGTTGTCTTTTCCTTTTACCCTCTCTCAGGTTACGAGTACTCCTTGGTTTAGGGGTAGTACACCTATTACGCAAATTGGATTGTCTTCTTCCAAACCTTAGGCTGGTGCCGACCGGTAGGGAATGAAGAAAACCAATTAGCCTAACGATGGTGTACAGAAGGTATTAAGTTCAGACAAAGCAAGGGATTAGTAAGAGGGCAAAGTAAATTGCAACAGATATTCACGACCAAACCAAATATTTCGTTACCACTCCCACATCACCTTTGTATTTCTCCAGGACACTCCGTATCACTACGAAGATCCACAGTTTATTTGGATACTCCATCGTATGGTTATATACGAACTCGAATGGAACTTGTTCCAGTTCGGGGATGGATTCTGGTTCAGGAGAAAAAGGAATAAAGTACATTTAGATGTCTTTTATCTTCACCTTCTCTCGCGTTGCGAGTGCTCCTAGGATTGGGACAGTACACCCATTATGCTTATTGGATAGTCTTCTTCCAAACCATAGGCTGGTGCCAAACGGTAGGGAAGGAAGAAAACCATTTGGCCTAAAAGGGTGTGCAGAAGGTAAAGACTAAAGACATATGAAGGGATTTGGAGAGGTGGCAAAGAACTATACGGTTACAGTCGTGAATCTGGAAGAGGCATTACTAGGAATACCAGGATACCCCAACGAAACATTTCAATGTTTCAGTTTCACTGTGTACAGTTAAAGGAAAACTGATTTCCCGATTAGACACTTGCTCCAGGGTATGTATTTACCAAGTATGATTCTCACATCTGTATGGTTTTACAGATGATGAGTGGGAGTAAGCTATTGGGAATTAGGTGATTGTCCTCATTATATCGGGATTCGTTGTAATCGGTGATATTTGAGGAAGTCACCTGGGTTATTTGCCGGACGGCAAGTATTTGGTTTTGAATATCCGCCGTTATGCACCAATTTCAAATCGATGTATCTGTACGTCTATTTTCATAGAGTGAGATATACCTTTTTGAAATTATGTCTATGACATTTACCTATATCAGTGGATGGTTAGGTAAGGAGCATTAAACAGCGGTGTAATTCTTCTTAACCATAAGTACAGTTTTCAACCTACGACACACAGTGAATGAGTTATCAGACTCAAGGGACTTGTACAGAGTATTGTATGTTGTCCAGGGTCCATCAGGACTGAGGGGATGGTCCTCGTACTATATTCGGTTTACTTATGACTTCTCTAGTTTTTAGACAGGTGTTTCGTGGAAACACAGGGTCCGAATTTTGAGAAGTTATAGGTATTTGAATAGAGTAGAGAACCAGGTATAGCAAGTATCGGGATTCTTCAAAGAGATCGAAGATGTAGATACTTGTGTATGGTATTCAGTTGATAGTAATGATAAAGAGATCTTGCTTCTCTTTCAGGTTACTCATAATTGGAAGTATTCCTAAGTTGAGTAACGCTGATCGGCCTCCTTCCATTTAGTTGACATGCGCTGGGGACAGCTGCA
Source organism: Agapanthus africanus (assembly GCA_030015575.1). Classification (NCBI taxonomy): domain Eukaryota; kingdom Viridiplantae; phylum Streptophyta; class Magnoliopsida; order Asparagales; family Amaryllidaceae; genus Agapanthus; species Agapanthus africanus. The sequence continues at coordinate 352,019,920 of JASDDO010000019.1, forward strand.
TGATTTGAATCTGGTTCAATTAAATCAGTGCCTCTGGTCCTATATGGGATATAGAACAGTTCGTATCTTAACGATGTTAAGGTACGGGGAGTTGTCCGGTTTATGATTAAAACCAGACACTGGACAACTCAAGGCACGTTTCTGTAATGGCTGTTTGTGGGTTGACCCAGGCTATGACGCGGGTTGACTTTCTACCATCTGGATGAACAATAGCAATATTGTTCTAGACTCGCCACAGTTTTATTAAAAATGGATTTTTTCAGAAAACAGTAGTGGGAGTATGGTAGAACTGGAAGTGATTCCAGAACCACAAACGATTACTGAAGATTTGATAAGGAACCTAAAGATTCAATCTGGATTGACATTCCATTGGCCACTCCGCAGATAAGGTGGGTAACTTCAGGCACCCGAGAGGTACTACGGTAGCCTCAAGGACGGTGACAGGGAAGTTCTTGTTTACCCACAATTACCATTGTTGTTGTTCCAGGCTGCGAGACCCGGCGGGAGGATGAGTATAGCGTCGTTCTAAACTAGTTTTAGAAGTGCACGTCTATATGACTCTGCCAGAGGGTTGTCGTAGTCAGTGGGAGCAGCGGAAGCATTGGTGGACAGGTAGCTTATGTCTATTTATAGACTAAAGCAGATGTAGCGGAGATAGATCATCTGTTTCTGATGTGACAGTCATGGGTTTGACTTCATCAGAATAGGGGATGGATCTGTTGAGAAGGTAGTAGGGTGTGATGTCATGGTATTTGGATGACATACACAAAGTAGGAAAAGAAACTCCTATACTACGATCGGTTATACTTTGGTCGTCACACAGTGGTTTCTCCACAAAGGACTTGGACATTATATCAGACATACTGGTTACTGGATCTATGGTTTTAGATCTAGATTTGGGTGGTTTCCTAATCAGGATACTTTGACAGCATTCTAAGAGTATTTAGAATGGACGACTCCTGGCACGGTAGTGTACCTGCAGGTAACGGAGTCACCCTCTCCAAAGGTGTCTTACAGACTAAAGGGGAGAGGGACGGGCATGATTGGCAGATCACTTGCTTAGGCAATTGAGTCAATCATGAGATGTCAAGTACCACACCAGATATTGTTCTTGCACTAGATGCAATAAGTTGACATTAATCCAATCCTGGAGAAACAGTCGGAAGCAGTTTTAGAACATAAATGGATGTTCTAGGGATATGATAACGACAGCCTCATTCAGGAGACAGTTATCATTCCAGGCTTCCAAGGTGACATGGACGACAAGGAGGTTGTCAGAGTTATAGTTTTCCCTCTGACGAAGGGCAGTATTTTGGACAGGTGATCCAAGGCAATACTGAGGGAGGCATGGCGCGCAGGATACTGATTAAGTTCAGTTGACGATACAGTCTAAGAAGTTTGGATTTGGAGTTCAATTATGAGCTATGTCCCATCAGACATCCAGACACATTCTAAGACAGGTATTGCTCATTTCGGGAGATGGGTTTCTCCGCGAACTTGAGATATAGAGAGACATAGAAAGAAACAACTAAGCGGATCCACTCACTGAGGCTATTCCTCGAACGCAATAGTTCCACAAACGAGCTTTGTGAGACTGACTAGTAGAGGAGTTGGATGTTCGGTATCACAAGGGCTGTGAGTATGCGACATCGCAATAATTAGCCTTGAGTGCAAGTGGGAGATTGTTGGAGATAGTGCCCTCAGAGTCAATTATTAGGTCACAGGTACGTGATTGTAATGATTGAGGGAGGACCTATCCCGGTAGGACAGTCTTACTCGAGATGATAGTATGCTATCTGGTTTACCTTTATCATCGTGTACTGCTTTAGGTGACATGACACGTCGCTATTACACGTTGATAGAGCCCCTAGGATTCTTGCTTGACCACCAGCAGTATGAGGGCGATCATATAAGTGGGAGCTGGGGGTCTATAAGCTTATCCTTAAAAGGTCCCTAGTCGTGGGAGTTTCGAGACTGGGCATCGATACTCCATTAGTAGACTAGTGTATACAGTCGAGACCCCGACGAGGGGCGGTGGCCGGTCTCACAAGCCACTGGTGTCAGTTGGATCACCTAAGATGTATACAGGTGCTCATTGGGTTATGAGTACACCGGACAGGACTCGCCGGGAACATGCTAGTTGGTCATATACCAGACGTCAGATGGCAGTTCCCTGGTGACATGTGTGCAGGTTAGTTCATCGACCTGGGGATCGTCATTTGTCTCGTGTGAGTTCCCACTGTACTTTGATTACTACCCTACCACGGCTCAAAGGAGTCGTGCAAACAGGTTTTAGTTGGGTACAGTCCCGAGCCACATGGAGGCAGTGAGCGTATCCTCAGGGGTTCGTCTCTCCCGGTATTGGGGGTGAGGTCGTGCTGTGTCTAGGAGAGCCATTACACAAAGTCCTTGGCCAAGGCAAGGAGATTTACTGGTAGGTATTCCAGTAGTATCTCAGGGTGTTCTGGGCTACACTCCGACACGACTTGTACCGCTTTTGGGGGTCTGACTTTTACCAACCCCCTAGGCCCGCCATGCGATACTCATAGACAAACGGACCGGACTGCACGGATATTGTCACTGACAGGCTCAGTTGGGTGTCGGGGTGAGCTTCCTCATCGACGTCCCATTTGGTCAGTACCTGGTAGCCCGTCACGTATTGGCTTATACCTCTGACGTGCTAGTGGTTAAATCCACAACCAAGGTGTTGACGAGTCTTTAGAGTCCCCCACATTTTAGTTACTCAGCTTTCGGGCGAAAGGTTGTAGAGGCCGTATGGAGATATGGCAAGGTCCGATCAGATACGTGCGGTATTGCACGGATCAGGATCGGACAGTTTGTACTATAGGCCGTATGGTTATATGGCAGGGTTCGATCAGATACGTGCGGTATTGCACGGATCAGGATCGAACAGATATTACTATCCGGTTTTGGTATAAGCCGGATTCTAGTATAGTACAGTGTAGATTTTGTCTCATTGCATTTGTATTTCGGTCGGAATACAAATGCAGGTGTGTATGCACAGTATCGGGGTTTTCCTGTAATTTATTACGGGACCAGTTTTCTGGAGTTGCCAGTTTGCTTTCCGTTTCGGCCGATTTCCATTGTTCCGTTCATTGGCCGAAGATTGGTGGAGGAGGGCTTATTTGCATTGTTGCAAATAGGCATTTGTGGAAGGGGGTCTTTGCATTTTGTTGTATCATGATAGCACCCTCCTTTGACTTGCTTGACTTCATACTTCATGATGGCTTGACTTTGTTAGCATCATGGTTGTTGATGATGGTTGTGGTTGTGTGTGGTTTTTGCTTATGATCATATTCTTTCATGATGCCCTCTTGCATCATTGCTTCCACCCACCCCTTGACCTTGCTCTCTCTCTCTCTCTCCAATCACACATGAAGGGGGGGGGCGGCCATTCCTTGAAGGAATGGGATTAATTTTCATTTTGAGGAGTGGAGAAAAATATGATACATTCATTCTTTAGTATGCTACATATTCCCCACCTCTCTCCAAGCTCTCTTTTCCTTCACCAATGGCAATTCCACAATCCCCAAAAATGAGACATGGTTCTTCACACATTCTACAGCGAATCTTGGGCACGTCGAGTAGCCGGCTTCGTGCCCGAGTTGCCTCGGCATTGAGGTGGGAGCCCGTAAACAAAGTAGGCGATGTGGTGCACTTCCGGCGACGAGGAGGAGACGGGACTTTTCCGCAGGAGATCGGGACCATGACGAGAAGACCGGAGGACTTGGATCGTCGGTAAATCTCTATTCCCTTTCTTGTAGTTAGCTTAGACTGGTTAATGGTTCGATCCGGGTTATAGTGCGCGGTGGTGCCGGTTTGCTAAGTCCGCAAAAATTTAAGTTATTCACCGCTTCCGCATTCCGGCGTCGGATTGACGGCCGGGGCGCCGCCGTGCACTTACAGAAAATATTCGTTCCCTCGAGACAAGACAGGGAGAGATCTTCAGCCTTATTATGAAGCACCAAATGATGATACTTCCGGAGTCTAGGCACCCCAAACAAATAAATATAGTCCATCATCCAGATTATTGCTCCTATATATCACCGAGCAATAGGTTCACCCCCTTGAAGACTGTTTCACGTTCAAGATTATGTAACGGTTTATACGTTCTGAATCAAATTACAGTTCTTAACATACAGAACACACACATGAGGAAAAGTTCAGAAATGTCTGAATCCTTCTTGTGGCATTGTAGACTAAGTCATGACAATGCGACACGACTAGCTAAGTTACTTAAGGATGGATATTTGAATCTGTTCGAATTTACATCTTATGAAATTTGTCATTCATGTCTCAAAGGAAAAATGACCAAAACTCCGTTTACTAGACACGGAGAAAGAGCCACTGAACTCTTAGGACTGATACATAGTGATGTATGCGGTCCTATGTCTACACATGACAGGAATGGTTCATCATATTTCATTATATTCACCGATGATCTCTCAAGATCCGGACATGTGTTCCTGTTGAAACATAAGTCTGAAGCTTTTGAGAAACTCAAGGAATATAAGTGCGAAGTAGAGAACCAAACGGGTAGAAGTATTAAAATCCTTCGATCTGATCAGAGAGGAGAATACTTGAGCATGGAGTTCCTGGATTATTTAAAAGAGAATGGGATTCTCTATCAGCTTACTCCTCCGTATACACCACAGCACAACGGTATATCAGAGCGGAGAAATCGCACCCTATTAGATATAGTGCGCACTATGATGGGTACTGCTGAGTTTCCTATTTCCTTTTGGGGCTATGCACTTGAGACAACTGCATACCTATTGAATAGAGTTCCAACCAAATCAGTGTCTACCACTCCATATGAGATATGGAATGGGAAGAGATCATCTCTTAAATGAGTTAAGATATAGGGTTGTCAGGCCTATGTTAAAAAGCAAAATCCGGACAAGCTCGAGGTAAGGTCAGTTCTATGCAAGTTTGTAGGATATCCCAAGCATTCGCAAGGGTATATCTTCTACCACACTGAAGAGCAAAAGGTGTTTGTTTCTCGGAATGCCACCTTTTTAGAAAAGGGATTTCTTATGAAAGAAATTAGTGGTCATGAGGTAGAACTGGAAGAAGTTCCAGCTACACAAACTACAGCTAATAATTTGGTATAACCGGAGGATTCAATAGTCCCCGACGAACCTCAGCCACTCCGCAGATCTAGTAGGGTTCCTCATCCGCCTGAGAGATACTACGGTTTTTCTCATTGACGGTGGGAGCGAGGATTGCATCATGGAAGATGATGACCATACTAGTTTCGAGCAGGCCATCACAAGTGGAGAATCTGTGAAATGGTTGGATGCAATGTGATCTAAGATGGAATCCATGTATACCAACAAAGTATGGATTTTGGAAGTTGCTCCTGAAGGGGTAAAACCAATCGGGAGTGTAACACCTTAGAATACGATTAGTATTAATTAAGCGATAATGTGGGTTTTTAGTAAAAAGTTTACCAAAATAGTTTTCAAATATTTTATAAAAATTAATGAATATTTTATTAATATTTATTTTGGGCTTACATACACATGTGCATGTTAACCTAGGGTTAATTAGGTGTTAAACCAAGCTTAAGTAGCCATGGCTGTAGGGTTCCTAGGCACCCTAATGAGGTCTCACAAGGCATCAACCATGCCAATTTCAAATTTAAACGGTGCCGAGAAACCCTAGAACGGATCGTTGGCTAGATATCTAGGCGAAACAACAAACTAGTTAACACTTAACTACAAGAATACGGAAATACAACCTTTGTAGATCCGGTGCTCCACCTCCATAGCTCCGCAACGAAGTCTCCTCGCTGTCCTAGTGAATTCCCGGGCTCTAGCGTCGGCTTCATCGGAGAATAGGCGGGCTAGGTCATCGACGACGTGCCGAAGATGATCTACGTCGAAGCATCGCTAGATCAAGCTCCACCTTCACCAAGCCATGAAAACTTGTGAAGGAAACACACTCTACTACTTGGCAAGAGGTAGAGGATGAAGAAATAGGAAGTGGGTTCACTTTAGAATTGGATTTCTCACTCATTTTCACATTCCACCATTGTTAGTAGAAAGCTTTCTTCAAGGTTGAAGATGAAGAAGAAGAAGATAATGATATGATAAGTTAATTAGAATAGAAAAAATAAAAAGAATCCTTATCATAACATTAACTATAGTTAGGTGTAGAGAAATGACTAAGGTTAAAAGAATGGTTAGGGTTAAGCTTGAAGACAAAATGGTCATATGGTCAAAGCTTCATCAAGCTTCATGAAAGAAAGAAAGAATGATAACCATTTTGTTTTCTTTTGTCATTTCATTTTAATCCAAATAAAAAGATAAATGAATGGACAAATAAAAAGAAACCTTAACCATTTACTTAACCTAGGTTTAATTCTTTACACTAACCAATTTTGCATACATCATCAAACATGATACAATCAAGTGCACAAAAATATATCGCATATACAATGCGCACATCCGAGTGAGAATATCCATTTAAAGTGAACCGATACTAGTTAATGCAAAGTAATATATCAAATATATAATTATACATTAAATCATTAAATCAACACTTGATTTAACGATCCGGTCATATCGCATATAACCGACTAGTATCATTTGTAACAACTTATCGAATCAACACTTGATCCGATAACCCGGCTATATCGCATACAACCGATCAATGTCACATCACGAGAATCGAATACAGTATCACATACTGGTATTATTCTCGGTCCCGCACATATCTCATATGCGCTCCTATTTCGTTTCGCTTGAGCCAGGAAACCTCTGTGTAGGACTCTAAAGACTCGTCAATACGCCGGCAGCAGGTGATGATCATATCAAACACCCACAAGCCGCAAGCGGTCTGCTAAACGTAACGGCCACCCGGGTATTGAGCGATCAGAAGATCGACGAGCAAGCCCGCTCACACTCCAGTGAATCCAACCAGTAACACTACCGTACAGTCCGGTCTGATCGTCTAATATGTCGCATATCTCTCCTAGGGGTGGTAAACGTCAGACCCCAATAGCTCGATAAGTCGTATCGATATGAGGCTCATAACGGGTCGAGAAACTACTAGTAACACTTACCAGCAATTCTCTGAGCAGCCCTGGCCAGGGACTTCCTGTTATAGCCAATCGAACACAGTGCAATATCAACTCCCTATACCGGGAGAGACGAATCCCCTCCTATCGCTCATTGCCTCCATGTGACTCGGGACTGTACCCAAAAACCACCATTTTGCACGCCCTCTTGGACGTGGTAAGATGGAAATCAAAGCACAGTGGGAACCACACAAGACTCTATGACGATCTCGGGTCAACAGACTACTCTGTACCAGTGTCACCAGAGAACTGCCATCTGACGTAAGGTATAATACCATCTGGGAGTTCTCGGCGAGTCCGTCCAGTGTACCCAGTCTCTACTGAGCACCCGTATATCATCTCTGATGTCAAACATCAATGGATATGGGATCATCCATCGCCCATCTGTATGGGTCGAGAAGGTATACGCTAGTCTACTCTGGTATATCGATGCCCCGTCTCGATACACCCACGACTAGGGACTTTCAAGGATGTACTTATGGACTACCATGTCCCCACTAGTATGATCCGCATCATAGTCCAGGTAGTCAAGTACAGATCCTAAGGGCTTTACCAACATGTAACAGAGAGACAATTAGTGTACACGTTAAGGTAAAGATCAACCAGATAGCATACTATCTTGTCGAGCAAGAAAGTCCTCCCTATATATGTCCCAGCATCCACTACAATATACATCCAATGTACAGTAATGGCCTCTAGGGCATACATATAACTAACAATCTCCCACTTGCACTAGGGCCATCTGTAGCAGTGGTTGTAGTATCTCATACTCAACCATCCCATAAAAGTCTCTCTCTGGGAACAGGCCTTTGTGAGTGGATCCGCTGTGTTGTCCTCTGAGTCTACTCTCCTAACCTCGATCTCCCTGGAGATCAACCATCTCCATGATCAAGTGATACTGCCTTAGAATATGTCTGGATCACTGATGGGACCGGCGTTCCTTGGCATAAGTCACAACTCCATTGTCTCACAATGGTAGGAACATAGTTCATCTCATGAACCATTATACACCCAAACAGCCTCTTTGGTAGCATCTTAAGTAGCGATGTATCCTGCCTTTATCGTCTAGTATGCCACGGTATCTAGCTTGGAACTCTTCCAACATACCGTCCCTTTACTGAGGGTAAAGACAATGCCTGTGACTGACATTCAGTCGTCTTTATCACCCTGGAACACTTCCAGTGATTCTCCCCAGGGTCGATTGATACCTTCTCACTACAACTAGTGAGAATCCTAACATCCATTTAGATCTATCTCATAGATCCAAAACCTAGGATTTAGTAGGTATCAATTTGATCCTATATGGAGAATCATTATGATAAGCGGAGATTGATCGAGCGTAGCATAAGAAACTCCTTTCTTATCAAGAGTATGTCATCCACGTACTCTACGAGGATCGTCACCATACTCCCTATATACCTTTTTGTTTATACAAGGTTCATCTACCATTTTGATGATGTCAACTTCTTTGACTAATCCATCAAAACAGATGTTCCAACTCCGCGATGCCTGCTTTATCTTATAAAGCATCTTGCACACGTTTCCGCTGCTCCCACTGTTTACGAAGCCCTCTGACTGTGTACTTATAGACTCTTTCTTCTAAAACGTCATTTAGAAAAGCAGTCATGACACCCAACCGCCAGATATCGTAGTCATGGTATGTAGCCGTGGCAAGTAGTATCTGGATGGACTTAAGCATAGGTACTGGAAAAGGTTTCATCATTATCCACGCCTGGTCAATGACGAAAACCTTTAACAAGTCTAGCTGTGAAAGTCTCAACTTTTCCATCTACACCAAGTAATCTTCTCAAGATATACTTGGTCCTGATGGGGATTTAACCCTTCAGATATAGCAACCAAAGTCCATACTTTGTTGGTGTATAAGGATTCCATCTCAGATCGCTAAGCATCCAGCCATTCTTACAGAGTCTTACTCCTGATGGCCAGCTCGAAACTAGTTGGGTCATCATCTCATGATGCAATCCTCGCTCCCACTGTCATAGAGAAACAGAAGTATCTCTCAGGTAGGTGAGGAACCCTACTAGATCGGCGGAGAGGCTGAGGTTCGTTGGTAACTATCGAATCCTTTGGTTCTTTCAAATCATCAGCTGCAGTTTGTATAGCTAGAACCTTTCCAGTTCTACATTACAGACCTTGCCTCGAGCTTGTCCGTATTTTGCTTTCAGACATAGGCCGGACAACTCCAAATCTTAACTAACTTAAGACATGGGTTCTTCCCATTCCATATCACATATGAAGCGGTAGGCAACTGATTTGATTAGAACCCTATTCAATAGGTATGCAGCTTCTCAAGTGCATAACACCCAAAAGGAAATAGGTAGCTCAGTATTACTCATCATAGAGCACACCTTATCACATAGGGTGTAATTGCTCCACCCCGATATACCATCGTGCTATGGTGTATGCGGAGGAGTAATGCTGAGAGAGAATCTCATTCTCTTTTAGAAAAGTCCAGGATTTTCGTGCTCAAGTATTCTCCTCCTCGATCACATCAAAGGACATAATACTTATACCCTTATTGGTTCTCTACTTCTAACTTATATTCTATGAATATCTCAAAAGGTTCGGACTTGTGTTTCAACAGGAACATATGTCTGAATCTTGAGAGATTATCAGAGAATGTAATGAAGTACAAAGAACCGGTCTTGGCATGTGTAAACTGGGGACCTACATACATCAACATGTATGATCCCAAGAGTTCACTAACTCTTTCTCTGTTTCCAATAAACAGAGCTAGTGTCATTATATCTTTGTGACATGACTGGCAAGTTTCACAAGATGTAGATTCAAACTGATTTAAATATGCATCTACATGTAACTTCAGCTAGTCGGGTCACATTGATCTGACCTAGTCTACAATACCTTAAGAAGGATCCGTTCATTTCTGAACTCTTCCTCTTATGTGTGTTCCATATACTAAGAACTGTAGTTTGATTTAGAACATCAACGCTTTTAGATAACGTGCCTGAACCGATCAACTTTTGATATAGGAAATGTTCAAAACATTATCCAACAATACAAAATTATATCCTTTCTTTACTAATAAAGAGACTGATATGATTTTGTATATCAGGTTCGGTATCTAATAACATTCGTTCAGAATCAATGTATTGGTAATACAGGGTGACAGTGACCAACAGACTTGGCTGCAACACTTGCCCCGTTTTCTGCCTCATGAAACTTATCACCCGTTCTCAGTTCTCTACCTTTCTGTAGCCCTATGTAACAGATTACATATCTGGGATCCTGATCTGGTATCACATACCCAGGACGTAAAGGACACTGAGAAACAGTTCTATATAATGAACACACCCGAAGATGATGCATCATCATGCACTCTCCTCGTTTGGGCGGCACGGGAAATCTGGTATTCCCCAATTTCCTGCTCTGTCTTATAACAATTGTAAGTTGGAGCGGGATCAACGTTCCCCAGCTCAGTATAACAAGCGGGTTCGGTCAATATTCCGTATTATTATCTTGATTAAGGCGTGATATGGTCGCTACCTGGAGAGAGAGAGAAGAAAACACTCAGCGTGCGCTCTTGCAAGAATAGATTGGTTTTTATTTTATCTAATCAGGATGGCTCCCACTGCTTTTTATCAAATCTTTCTTCAAACCCTAAAAGGAAAGACTAGCCGGGATTAATTACACACTACAAGTTCGCCAATCTTTCAGCCAGGCCAGTGTCGGTACTTTGAGGGAGGTCCCCCGTGCTTTCGCACGAACCTAATTAATGTAAACCTCGTTTTCCCAGAGGCGTAACCCCGTTGACACCTTTCTAGACACCTACTTGATCGGCTAATTGTAATGTATAAAACTCTTCCAGGAGTAACTCTTACGCGCAGCGGGTATCGGGATCCAACTATCTCATAGAAGGTATGCAATCTCATTGCAAATTTCAACACTTGAAATTCCCGATAATATTTTACCCCTAGCAGCTATATGACCTTAACATAGTCAACAAATCATAAGTGCTAGTCAAGTTCAACCCGTCATTTCCCGATTGAATTAAACCCACCCGCACGACTCTTAACATAGTCAACAAAGTCGCACGACTACCCTAATCCAATCACATCATATGCTTATGTAGATAAGCATTAATTAGCTACCGCACACTACGCCTTAACATAGTCAACAAACGTAGCACGAATACTAACTAGTACTTATCTGAAATAACGGAGGGCTACGACAGGTTTTTCTGAAAACCTATTGCGTAATGAACTTGATATCGTTGTAGGATCGAATGATTTTAAAATGGAGTGCTTTTGAGGCTTTTCTAGTTTTGCTAAAGGAGTCACTCCCGGTGAAGGGATCGTCGGTCCTTTCCTCGTCGAATGAGGTGCGGGATATATCATATATATCACTGTGCAAAGCAAAACTCTTAAAAGCAATCAAAAAACAAACCGAGTGTGTAGCATCTGCCAGTTATTGCTAAAGGAGTCACTCCCGGTGAAGGGATCTCGGTCCTTTCCTCATCGAATAAGGTGCAGGATATATCACATATACCGCTGTGCAAAGCAAGAACTGTAGCTACCTGTTTTATTTTTGAAATTCGATTCTACAACATCTTAGGTTTCTTTTATTTCATTAATCTCATTAATGAAGTCCCATCATTTAAGTACCTAAACATCACAGATAAATACGACGTACACTTATGCCAGCCGCATTCGCCTCGATGTCCCCTCATGCACCGTTAGGTTAGGTAACTAACGGCAGAGCGGGGCAGGGCTAGCGCGGGTGTAAAACATAAGTAACGTCTATATAATATATCATATATACTATATACTGTATCTATCACAGAACATATCACATGATCACATCACAGATATCGCAGCAGAAGAAACATATGAAATATTGGATATACTAGGACGTCCGTGTTTTCAATACGAGCCAGTATAAAACACGGATTCCACGGTCGCGATGAATAGCCAAACCCACACCCCTAGCCCCTACGAGAGCGGCAAGCAACCCTACCAATTCTAGAGTTAGGAGACCCGGACTTGACTCCTCGAGTTGGTCTCCCACTGGACTCCAGAACCCGGTTACTTGTGCTCCCCTCCTTGGGTCTATCCTAGTGCGGAAAAGTAAATAATATACAAACGGTGACATCTTCCGCAACCTGGAAGTGCCCCAATAAAAGAATATTATATACAAGTTTTTACATGAATGAAAATGAAAAACACTCATCTCACATAAAAACCCCCGGCTATTCGAACACGACGATCCAATATAACATATTCAGCAACACATAACATCACATGTCATCAACGTAAGTAAACATGTGTATCCCAATTTTCGTTGACATATAGCAACGAAACCGGCGATATCACATATTACACTTACGGTCACAGAAAAGAAAGTGTAAAACTACAACAGTTGGAATCCGCAACCATCTCAGACATCGCATGCCTGACCAAATGAATTACTTAGACATCGCATGCCTAACAATTATAAACCCCGCATTTTAGTCTCATTATCGAAAACACTTTTCAATATTAAGTCGGGCAATTCAACAAGATTCCCGACATCCTGATCGAATGCTCGTCGTAAACTTCAGTAGACGGCCGCACCCCCGAAACCGTCGACGAAGTGCACCAAGGCAGAACACCGCTGCCGCGAGCACCCGAATGGATGCTTTCGGCGACGGGGTTCTCCTACAGTCACTTAGTGGGGGCTATGGAGTGAGGCTGTCTATTAAGTTTACCCGGCGAGTATCCGCATACGCTACGTGATTGCGACGGACTTTTGATCACATCAAAATTCCGTGGCAACCGATCAAGTGAGACTAAAGTGCTATGTTTATAACATTCATTTAGTTATCTCATAACTCTTGTGAATTCCAATTATTGTATCCCATTCCAGATAATTAGAAAATGTTAAACTTTCCGATTGAACATTCGAACACCCAAGTTTTCCCGATACAGATCAAAACATGAAACAAGTCTAAAAACATTCAGTTCGTGCCTCAGTACCAACGGTCCAGCCGTAGAAGGGTCAAGCCAACGCCTCACATGTGGCACGCCGTACTGCCCCAAACCCGAAGGTTCAAAGGGCAGTTCAAGACGGTCACATAATCGAGTTAAGGTTTGTTGTCTTCTAGAGGGTCCATCGAGTTACTTGCACTACTTAGAACGTCTTTAGACTACGGAAAAATCCAACAATTGGAAATTTCCCGACAGGGGAAAAATTGGGTATTTATATCCGGTCGAACTTTTTAACATATTCTAAAATTTATCCGGAAAGCCACACAGACAAAATTTGATACTCCGATCGAAACACCGAATCCCCAAAACAATCCCAGAAAATTAAACTCTTGAATAAATATTAAAAAAACCCAGAAAATCCAGCACCCGAAACCATGAATTACTGTACAAAAATTATAGGATAATACAATAATACGGCCGCGGAACCGCCGCATAAGCAGGGCTTATGCCGCGGTTCCGCCGCGTTCTGGAAGCTTCAATGGAAAAATTTTGTATCGTAATTCTTAGTTTTTCCTGCTGAATTTTTTACGAATTTTTAATTTTGAAAAATCCACGTTTTCAGAAAACGTCCAGAGAGCACATTTGAGTTGGGGTTTCGGGTTCGTTCGGGTTTCAAACTTCGTCTGGACTTCGCCTAAGGCTCTAGCTAGTCTCTCATACCACTGTAGGGTTCCTAGGCACCCTAATGAGGTCTCACAAGGCATCAACCATGCCAATTTCAAATTTAAACGGTGCCGAGAAACCCTAGAACGGATCGTTGGCTAGATATCTAGGCGAAACAATAAACTAGTTAACACTTAACTACAAGAATACGGAAATACAACCTTTGTAGATCCGGTGCTCCACCTCCATAGCTCCGCAACGAAGTCCCCTCGCTGTCCTAGTGAATTCCCGGGCTCTAGCGTCGGCTTCATCGGAGAATAGGCGGGCTAGGTCATCGACGACGTGCCGAAGATGATCTACGTTGAAGCATCGCTAGATCAAGCTCCACCTTCACCAAGCCATGAAAACTTGTGAAGGAAACACACTCTACTACTTGGCAAGAGGTAGAGGATGAAGAAATAGGAAGTGGGTTCACTTTAGAATTGGATTTCTCACTCATTTTCACATTCCACCATTGTTGGTAGAAAGCTTTCTTCAAGGTTGAAGATGAAGAAGAAGAAGATAATGATATGATAAGTTAATTAGAATAGAAAAAATAAAAAGAATCCTTATCATAACATTAACTATAGTTAGGTGTAGAGAAATGACTAAGGTTAAAAGAATGGTTAGGGTTAAGCTTGAAGACAAAATGGTCATATGGTCAAAGCTTCATGAAGCTTCATCAAGCTTCATGAAAGAAAGAAAGAAAGATAACCATTTTGTTTTCTTTTGTCATTTCATTTTAATCCAAATAAAAAGATAAATGAATGGACAAATAAAAAGAAACCTTAACCATTTACTTAACCTAGGTTTAATTCTTTACACTAACCAATTTTGCATGCATCATCAAACATGATACAATCAAGTGCACAAAAATATATCGCATATACAATGCGCACATCCGAGTGAGAATATCCATTTAAAGTGAACCGATACTAGTTAATGCAAAGTAATATATCAAATATATAATTATACATTAAATCATTAAATCAACACTTGATTAACGATCCGGTCATATCGCATATAACCGACTAGTATCATTAGTAACAACTTATCGAATCAACACTTGATCCGATAACCCGGCTATATCGCATACAACCGATCAAAGTCACATCGCGAGAATCGAATACAGTATCACATACTGGTATTATTCTCGGTCCCGCACATATCTCATATGCGCTCCTATTTCGTTTCGCTTGAGCCAGGAAACCTCTGTGTAGGACTCTAAAGACTCGTCAATACGCCGGCAGCAGGTGATGATCATATCAAACACCCACAAGCCGCAAGTGGTCTGCTAAACGTAACGGCCACCCGGGTATTGAGCGATCAGAAGATCGACGAGCAAGCCCGCTCACACTCCAGTGAATCCAACCAGTAACACTACCGTACAGTCCGGTCTGATCGTCTGATATGTCGCATATCTCGCCTAGGGGTGGTAAACGTCAGACCCCAATAGCTCAATAAGTCATGTCGATATGAGGCTCATAACGGGTCGAGAAACTACTGGTAACACTTACCAGCAATTCTCTGAGCAGCCCTGGCCAGGGACTTCCTGTTATAGCCAATCGAACACAGTGCAACATCAACTCCCTATACCGGGAGAGACGAATCCCCTCCTATCGCTCATTGCCTCCATGTGACTCGGGACTGTACCCAAAAACCACCGTTTTGCACGCCCTCTTAGACGTGGTAAGATGGAAATCAAAGCACAGTGGGAACCACACAAGACTCTATGACGATCTCGGGTCAACAGACTACTCTGTACCAGTGTCACCAGAGAACTGCCATCTGACGTAAGGTATAATACCATCTGGGAGTTCTCGGCGAGTCCGTCCAGTGTACCCAGTCTCTACTGGGCACCCGTATATCATCTCTGATGTTAAACATCAATGGATATGGGATCATCCATCGCCCATCTGTATGGGTCGAGAAGGTATACGCTAGTCTACTCAGGTATATCGATGCCCCGTCTCGATGCACCCACGACTAGGGACTTTCAAGGATGTACTTATGGACTACCATGTCCCCACTAGTATGATCCGCATCATAGTCCAGGTAGTCAAGTACAGATCCTAAGGGCTTTACCAACATGTAACAGAGAGACAATTAGTGTACACGTTAAGGTAAAGATCAACCAGATAGCATACTATCATGTCGAGCAAGAAAGTCCTCCCTATATATGTCCCAGCATCCACTACAATATACATCCAATGTACAGTAATGGCCTCTAGGGCATACATATAACTAACAATGGCATGTTAACCCATTCCATTAAGTGTTAAGTAATCAGTTAATTAAATTAGTTTTCAAAATAAAATAATTAGGGTTTTTGAATTTTGGGGTTGACTTGAGAGAGAGAGGGGCATGATGAGGCATTGCAAGCATGCCATGCATTTAATGAGGAGAGAAGAGAGGGAGGCATGCTTGTGCTAAACTCACCCTTCATTTCCCACACCCCTCACCCTCACACATACACTCTCATTCCCTCACTCTCACTCTCATTCATTTTTTTCACTCTCATATTTTCCTCTTCATCTCACCCTCACTCCTTAAACTGAAACAATTCTTTGTTCTTCACTAAACCCTAACCCAAATCCTCATAAATCCTCACTACACTTCACAAAACTTACCACTCCCTTCATTAAACTTGATCCTAAACCCCAATTGATCACTTGGAGCAAGGAAAGCATGGATTTTGAGCAAGTGTGGATAGGTATAAATCCCTAACTGTTAATTAGGTTCTTATTATGTGATGTTGCTAATTAGTTTTAGTTTAGAACACTTAAAGTTTTGTTTTTGTGCAATGTCATATTTTGGTATAGAATTGTGTCTCGGGTGAATCTGCTATCAAACCAGGAGTTTGTTAGAAAAGTTTCCATCACAGAGACCTAGTTTAGAGTCCTAGAACCCACCATAGAAACCTGAGACGATTCCCCGCACACTGGGCCGCAAATAAATAGGTTCTGGCCGCAAATTGCGGCCAGATTTGGGACTGGGGTCTCGAGTCTTGGTCGGGGGGTCTCTGGGGTTGTTTGTAGTCTCGTGGAACTTGCAATTTTCACCAACTGTTTGTGTAGAAAAATCTAGGACCGGTTAGCTATTTTTAAGCGTTTCGGCAATGTGCGATGCAGATTATCCGCTATTTGTTTAAGTGTTTCGTACGATATGTAGCCGTAGGGCTGGTCTAGGAAGTTGCTGCACGCGTTTAGCCCACTAAGAGATCACTTGGGAGCTTTTGGAAGTCGGTTTGTTTTTGTCGTTGTTGCGTGTGTTATCGAAAGGTTTCTAATGTGCACTTGTTATGATGTGTATGATTATAGGATCGCAGGCGGGGACTTCGGACGCCGCGAAGAAGGGAAAGCAGGTGGTCGGATATACCTAGCTCGAGATCACGGTGAGTAGATTTAACATCTACGGAGAAATCGCCCGTATGGCGTTATGCGTCAGGGCTTGATAGGATATTATAGCCGCATGTTTATATTCATATATGTTGATTGTGCATGAGCATCATACATACCATTACTTGTTGTGCCTTGACCTAGTACCTAGTGGACACTGCACCATTACTAACGGTTCATGTTGCACGAGCACTAAATTGTATGCTACACCCACACCGTCGGTAATTGCCATGACACTCACAACCTATACACTTATGTTGTATTGTACTTGTTATTGATATTGACACATGGATTATTGTTTTATTGCGCATATGAGATATATCATGCATACAAAGCTACATGTACACCTTTATATGATATTGGATTGATTTTGGCGAAATTGGGAACCGCATGACACATTTAAAAACTGGATTCATTTAAAAGAGAGGTTTTCCCTTGATATGCTCATATTACGGTTTTATGTTGCATATATCATATTGCATGGATTTACGCATTTAGATACGGATTTCATGTGATTTATGGATTTGAGAACCGTGGAATTATTTCAAGAAAGTATGCATTGTTTTGAAAACCCGGTTCTCTTGATATGATATTTCAGTGCGTCCACCAAGAGTTTTCTCGGTTCTGAGACTTGTGTTAGAAACCCGATTCGAGAAGCGGGAGGCACCGTTTGCGGGTACATGGTGGATCCGGTATGGTTCCCCGGGGCGAGAGATGATTTTTGTGGTGTAGACGATGAGCCTGGCAGAGAGAGTATGACCTACCGGTGATAGTATGGAGCCCGACGGATATCCGGAGGATACCGTCTGGGAGTTATGACATGAGATATATTGAGGGCCAATCTAGTATGCGACGCTTGAGAGATGAGTATTTACGTGTCGATATTGGACACGAGTATTTCATGATGTTTTCGAGTGCCGATGTTGGGCACTCAGGTTCCATGAGATTTACAGGATATGAGGGCCGGTCAGAGTGATGACGCCTGAGGTATTGGGATTTGGGGTGTATTGATGGACACCGGGTTTTTCCCACGATGATGATTCGTGATGATGATATGTTTTATCCTATACTCAGCATTTATTGATATGCATTTCATAATGTATTTGTAGTACCTGATAGAGTACCTTCATGATTGTTGCATATCCAGATTACCATATTGATACTATCAGATTACATGTGATAGGGTATCGCAGTATGTGCATACCTGCGATTACTTGTATGATGTTACTTACTATTCACGAGTTGGCAACTCACCCCCGTTGTGCCACAGTGTTTTGCAGGTTGACCATCAGAGTAGTCGCGGCAGGGGCTATCTTATTGTATCTTTTTGCAGCGGATACCGCTACGGTTGGCTGTGAGCCGTTTTGCTGTAGGTGGGTTGTGGTTATCCGACTTTATATTTCATTGTACATCTATTATTGTATCTAGTACTCTCCATCTATCATTTCATGTATTGACTTAGAGACGAGTTGTGAGGACGATATTGTATATTATTTTGTGGCTCTGGGTGTCGAGCTCGTGTGAGCCGACTTTTATATTGCAGTTTTATCTTTTATGTTGTTTTTCACTTATATTGTCCATTTATTCGCTACGGCGTCGTATATTATACTTGTGGTTGTTTCCGCCGTTGGCCGTGATTGCTCCCGTTCGGGGATGCTTTATTTATATCATATGTTGTTTTACTTACATCTTATGTTTGTACCCGTTTCGAGGCTGGTTTTTACAAAGGAAGTGCTGCTGAAATTTTTAAGAAAATGATTTAAACTTTAAAGATTTTTACTTGAGATTTCCAAATGTTTTCATCACTTACTAGTTTTGATGGTTTAGATTTCTGGGTTTCGGCTTACTTAAATTGCGTTACGCCTATAGACGTTTCGTGGTTTAAATGCCGGTCACGTGCCAAATTTTGGGTCGTGACAAAGTTGGTATCAGAGCGCTAGGTTTTTACCTTTCGGAGTGTAGGATGACCTTGGTATGATGGAGTAGGTAACTTAAGCAGAGTGGCGTAGCGTGTGTATGTTCCACAGCATACTTACGACACGGTACTCCGCCTAAGTGACCTTAGGACTTGTTGGTTGAAATTCCTTCTGTGATTATATACATCCTTGTGATTCGATTTCCGTGTTCTTATCGAATCCTATTTTCATTTCCAGCCATTATGCCGCCGAAAACTACGAGGGCGTAGAGAGCGGCCGCGAGAGCCAAGGTCAGAGTTGGCTCGTCTGAGACGAGGACTGACCAGGGCGGTACGCCCGTTGTTCAGGAGCAGATTGATCCACCTTCACTTGATCGTATTACTAGGCTAGAGGCCGGTATGCAGGATTTGCGCCAGATGATGGGATCATTAGTCGAGGCCAGTAAAGCGCAACGACAGGAGGTTGTCCCACCTATTAAGGGGGCCGCGATGATGCCTACTGTTCAGGCAGTTGTACCTGCAGCTACGGAGGTGATCACCGTATCGTTATCTGAGTTCATGAGACTGAAGCCTCCGGTCTTCACAGGCACTGATGCAGCTGAGGATCCGCAGTCATTTATCGATCGGATGGCCAGGATATGTCGTTCGCTGAGATGCTCCGACGCGAGATGGGTAGAGTTCGCGAGTTTTCGTCTGGAAGGTCTTGCCCAGAAGTGGTGCGAGTCTTTAGAGAGGGGCAGAGCCGCAGGTCTTTCTCCCATGAACTGGGCTGAGTTCGTGACGGTGTTTCTTTCCCGTTTTCTTCCGCAGAGCATCAGGGATGCTCAAGCACGCAATTTCGAATCATTACGTCAGACTCCGGTATAACGGTGGAAGAGTACGATGTGCAGTTTATCGAGCTATCTATGTATGCTCCGTATTTGGTGGACACTGAGGAGATGCGGGTCAAGCTGTTTGTTTGAGACTTGCTTACCCAGTTGTTCCTCGCTATCAGAGCCCAACATTATGATACATATGCAGCAGCAGTGGATGCGGCCCTTTTAGTCGAGGAGCGTCTTTCCGAGACGTCGGTCGTTCCGGAACCGAAGAGGGCTCGTACTGGTATATCAGCCCGAAAATAGATGTTTAGACGCCGCGACAGATTTCTTTCAGGTACGGGGAGTAGCAAAGACGTGGGACGAGGCCAGTTATTCAGCTCTTATCCCCAGAGGGTCAGCAGTCGTCGTATGGGTGTTTTGGGTGTGGAAGTCTACATCACCTCGTTAGGGATTGTACCGTGATACGCCAGAGAGAGGAAGTCGTACCACATGTTACCTTACCACCTTCTCCACCTCAGAGAGCGTTGCCTCTTGTGCCTGCTGCAGCTCCGCGTCAGACTTATGCTCAGAGAGGTCGTGGTCGCGGAAGGTTTGTTCAGAGAGGACGGGGTGACAGAGGTGGAGGACAGCCAGTTGCAGGTAAAGGGCAGGCATGAGTATTTGCTTTGACTCATCAGGACGCGCAGGCGTCGAATACAGTGGTTTCAGGTACTCTTTCAGTATGTTCTTTTGATGCACATGTGTTGTATGATCCGGGAACTACGCACTCGTATGTTTCTACACACTTCGTGCCGAGGTTATGCCGAGAGTCGTGTTTGCTAGATCAGCCGCTTGTTATAACCACTTCTGTTGGCGAGTCATTTATTGCGCGACACGTGTTTCGGTCGTGTGCCGTTCGGATAGGAGATAGAGAGTCATCCGTCGACTTGATCCATCTTGAGATGTTGGACTTAGACGTTCTCCTGGGCATGGACTGGTTAGCTATGTGCTACGCGTCCGTGGACTGCCGTGAGAAGACATTCGAGTTTTGTTTTCCCGGTGAGTCTGTTCTTGTTGTGCTGGGGGACCGCGGTACCGCCCTCTCACAGTTTGATTTCAGCCCTTTGCGCTAATCGACTGTTGAGGAGGGGATGTCGGGGATTCTTGGCTTTCATTCGTGATACCGGAGCCACAGTAGATTCGTTGGACCGGGTTCCTATCGTGCGAGAGTTTCCCGACGTATTTCCCAATGAGTTACCTGGATTGCCGCCAGAGTGTGAGATTGAGTTTTGCATTGATCTGATCCCCGGCACGGGACCTATTTCGATACCGCCTTATCGGATGGCCTCGGCGGAGCTTAAGGAGCTTAAGGATCAGTTGCAAGAGTTGCTTGATAGGGGACTTGTACATCCGAGTGTTTCGCCTTAGGGAGCTCCTGTTCTGTTCGTCAAGAAGAAGGACGGCAGTTTGAGGTTGTGCATTGATTATCGTCAATTGAACCGAGTTACGGTGCGGAATAGGTATCCTTTACCTTGCATTGACGATTTGTTTGATCAGCTCCAGGGTGCGGGACATTTTTATAAGATTGATTTGAGATCAGGTTATCATCAGTTGCGGATTCGGAATGATGACGTTCTGAATACTGCTTTTCGTACGTGCTACGGGCATTATGAGTTTTTGGTGATGTCGTTCGGGCTCACCAATGCCCCAGCAGCGTTCATGGACTTGATGAACCAGATTTTCAGGCCGTTCCTCGACCAGTTTATTATTGTGTTTATTGATGACATTCTGGTTTATTCCAAGAGTCATGAGGAGCATGAGCAGCACTTGAGGAATGCCTTGCAGACATTGAGAGAGCACCAGCTGTTTGCTAAATTCTCGAAGTGTGCCTTCTGGCTTGATAGTGTTGACTTCCTTGGTCATGTGGTTACAGGAGCCGGTATTCATATGGACCCGAGGAAGATCAAGGCCGTACAGCTTTGGCCCAGACCTGTATTCGAAATATTAGTCGACGGCATCGGGGGTGCGGCCGTCTACTAATGTTTCCGACGAGCATTCGATCGGTTGTCGGGAATCTTGTTGAATTGCCCGACTGGTTATTGAAAAGTGTTTTCAATTTGAGACTAAATTGCCGGGTTTATAATATTAGGCATGAAATTCGGAATATGTGATATTCCGGGTTTATGATGTCTAAGGAATTTATATGGTTAGGCATGAAAACAGAAGTATGTGATATTTCAGATTTATTATGTCTAAGTATGTTGTGGATTCCAATTATTGTAGTTTTCATTTCTTTTCTACGACCGTAAGTGTAATATATGGTGTATCGCCGGTTTCGTTGCCTTACGTCAACGACAATTGGGATACACATATTTACTTACATTGATGACATGTGATATTATGTATTGCTGTGATATGTTATATTGGATCGTCGTGTTTGAATAGCCGGGGGTTTTTGTGTGAGATGAGAGTTTTTCATTTTCATTCATGTAAAAATTGTATGTAATATTCTTTTATTAGGACACTTCCGGGTTGAGAATGATGTCACCATTGATGTATATTATTTACTTTTCCGTATTAGGATAGATCCAAGGCGGGGAGCACAAGTAACCGGGTTCTAGAGTCCAATGGGAGGCCATCTCAAGGAGTCAAGACCGGGTCTCCTAACTCTAGAATTGGCGGGGTTGCTTGCCGCTCTTATAAGGGTCTAGGGATGTGGGTTTGGCTATTCATCACGACCGTGGAATCCGTGTTTTTTACTGTCTTGATTTAAAACACGGACCTCCTAGTATATCCAATATTTCATATGTTGACTTTTGTTGCAATGTTCTGTGATGAGATCATATAACTGTGTGAAACGAATGCTTCATATTATATATATGATATATAATAAACGTTGCTTATGTTTTGCATCTGCGCCCGTCCTTCCCCCGCTCTGCCGTTAGTTAACTAACCTAACGGTGCATGACGGGACACCGTGGCGTATGCGAATGGTATAAGCATACGTTGTATTTTCGTTTCTTTATCTATGATGCTTAGGAAGCATAAATGATGGGACTTCATTAATGAGATTAATGAAAATAAAGAAACCTAAAGATGTTTTAGAATCAAATTTTCAAAAGGTAGCTCTAGTTATTGCTTTGCATAGTGGTATTCCTTGATGAATATCCAACACCTCATTCGATGAGGAAAGAGCCGAGTTCCCTTCACCGGGAATGATCTCTTTAGCAAAAGCTAGCACATACTATAACCCACTCGGTTTGTTTTGAAAACTATTCGATTTTAAAAAGAAGAGCTTAAACCACTCCTTTTCAAATCACTCGATTCTACAACAATATCAAGTTCAAAGCGTTAAAGGTTTTCATAAAAATCATCCGCAACCCTCCGTCATTTTAGGAAATAGAGTACTTAGTATTCATGCTACGTTTGTTGACCATAGTTAAAGCATAGTGTACGGTGGATAAGTGATGTCTTCCTACACAGTATATGATGCGATTAATTAGGACATTTATATGAGTTTGTTAACCATAGTTAAGGGGCATATGAGTGGGTCTAATTAATCACGAAATGACGGGTAGAACTTAACTAGTGCTTATGATTTGTTGACCATAGTTAAGGTCATAAGCCGCTAGGGGTAAAAACCATATCGGGAATTTCAAGAGTTGAAATTTGCAATGAGATTGCATACCTTCTATGAGATAGTTGGATCCCGATACCCACTGCGAGTAAGAGTTACTCCTGGAAGAGTTTTGCACTTTTCAATTAGCTAATCCAGTAGGTGTCTAGAAAGGTGTCAACGGGGTTATGCCTCTGGGAAAACGAGGTTTATTTTAATTAGGTCCGCACGTAAGCACGGGGAACCTCCCTCAAAGTACCAACACTGGCCTGGCTGACCGGTTAGCGAACTTGTAGAATGTAATTAATCCCGGCTAGTCTTACCTTTTAGGGTTTGAAGGAAGATTTGATAAAAAAAAAGTGGGAGCCATCCTGATTAGATAAAATAATAACCAATCTAATCTTGCAAGAACGCGCGCAGTATTTTCTTCTCTATCTCTCCTGGTACCCACCTGACATACCTTAATCAAGATAATAATATGGATGTATTGACCGAACCCGCTTATTATACTGAGCTGGGGAACGTTGGTTCCTCTCTACCTTATAATTGTTATAAGTCTGAGCAGAAAATAGGGGAATATCCAGATTCCCACGCGACCTGAACGAGGAATGAGCATGTTGATGCATCTTCTTCGAGTGTGTTAGTTACCGAGAACTATTTCTCAGTACACTCTACATCCTGTGTATTAGATAACGGACCAGGATTCCACATATATAATATGTTACAGGGGCTTAAGAGAGGAAGAGAACTGGGAAAAGGTGATCATTCTCTAAAATTAGGGAATGGTGCAAATGTTGCAGCCAAAGCAGTTGGTGAATATCACATTGTATTACCAAATGGGAATACATTGATCTTGAACGACTGTTATTGCGTACTATCTATGATGTGCAATTTAATATTAATTTCTTTATTAGATAAAGAAGGATATAATATTGTAGTAGAGAAAAATGTTATGAACATTTTCCTAAATTAAGTGTTGATTGGGTTTGGTACGTTATGTAACAGTTTATACGTTCTGAATCAAAATACAGTTCTTAACATACAGAACACATACAAGAGGAAAAGTTCAAAGATGAATGAATCCTTCTTGTGGTATTGTAAACTAGGTCATAACAATGCGACACGACTAGCTAAGTTACTTAAGGATGGATATTTGAATCCGTTCGAATTTATATCTTATAAAACTTGCCAGTCATGTCTCAAAGGCAAAATGACCAAAACTATATTTACTGGACACGGAGAAAGAGCTACTTAACTCTTAGGATTGATACAAAGTGATGTATGCGGTCATATGCCTACAGATGCCAGGAATGGTTCTTCATACTTCATTACATTCACCGATGACCTCTAAAGATTCGGACATGTGTTCCTGTTGAAACATAAGTCTGAAGCTTTTGAGAAATTCAAGGAATATAAGTGCGAAGTAGAGAACCAAACGGGTAAATGTATTAAAATCCTTTGATCTGATCGGGGAGGAGAATACTTGAGCACAGAGTTCCTGGATTATTTAAAAGAGAATGGGATTCTCTCTCAGCTTACTCCTCCGAATATACCACAACACAACGGTGTATCGGAGCGGAGAAATCGCACCCTATTAGATATGGTGCGCTCTATGATGAGTACTGCTGAGTTGCCTATTTCCTTTTGGGGCTATGCACTTAAGACAGCTGCATACCTATTGAATAGAGTTCCAACCAAATCAGTG
The DNA here is from genome assembly GCA_030015575.1 of Agapanthus africanus. Taxonomy (NCBI): domain Eukaryota; kingdom Viridiplantae; phylum Streptophyta; class Magnoliopsida; order Asparagales; family Amaryllidaceae; genus Agapanthus; species Agapanthus africanus. Next base: position 352,045,103 of record JASDDO010000019.1, read on the forward strand.
CCTACCACTCCATATGAGATATGGAATGGGAAGAGACCATCTCTTAAATGAGTTAAGATATGGGGTTGTCCGGCCTATGTTAAAAATCAAAATCCAGACAAGCTCGAGGCAAGATCAGTTCTGTGCAAGTTTGTAGGATATCCCAAGCATTCGCAAGGGTATATCTTCTACCACACTGAGGAGCAAAAGGTGTTTGTTTCTCGGAATGCCACATTTTTAGAAAAGGAATTTCTTATGAAAGAAATTAGTGGTCATGAGGTAGAACTGGAAGAAGTTCCAGCTACACAAACTACAGCTGATAATTTGGTATAACCGGAGGATTTAATAGTCCCCGACGAACCTCAGCCACTCCGCAGATCTAGTAGGGTTCCTCATCTGCCTGAGAGATATTACGGTTTTTCTCATTGACGGTGGGAGCGAGGATTGCATCATGGAATATGATGACCATACTAGTTTCGAGCAGGCCATCATGAATAGGGACTCTGTGAAATGGCTGGATGCAATGTGATCTGAGATGGAATCCATAAACACCAACAAAGTATGGACTTTGGAAGTTGCTCCTGAACGGGTAAAACCCATTGGAAGCAAGTGGATCTTGCGAAGATTCTTGTTGTAGATGGAAAAGTTGAGACTTTTAAAGCTAGACTTGTAGCAAAAGGTTTTCGTCAACGACCAGGTGTGGATTATGATGAAACCTTTTCTCCAGTGGCTATGCTTAAGTCCATCAGGATCCTACTTGCCATTGCTGTATACCAAGACTACGAAATCTGGCAGATGGACGTCAAGACCTCTTTTCTAAATGATGATTTAGAAGAGAGCGGGTACATAACACAGCCAGAGGGCTTCGTAGATAATGGGAGCAGCAGAAAGGTGTGCAAGCTGCTTAAATCAATATACAGATTAAAGCAGGTATCGTAGAGTTGGAACATTTGTTTTGATGTGGCAGTCAAAGATTTTGACTTCATCAAAAACATAGATGAACCTTGTATATACAAGAAGGTTGTAGAGAGTAAGGTTGTCTTCCTCGTATTGTACGTGGATGACATGCTCTTGATAGAAAATGATGTTCCTATGCTACACTCGGTCAAGCTCTACTTATCACAATTTCTCCATGAAAGATCTGGTTGATGCCTCCTACATCCAGGGATTAAGATCTATAGAGATAGATCTAAGCGGATGTATCATACTCACTAGGTGTAGTGAGTAGGTGTCAATAAGATCCTGGGAAGAATCGCTGGACAGCTGTGAAGGACATTCTTAAAGTACTTGAGAAGGACTAAAGAATTGTTCTTGGTGTATGGTAACGGTGAACTCCATGTCGAGTCCTTTACCGATTCGAGCTTCCAGAGTGATAAGGACGACTATAAGACAGTCTCGAGTTTTTTCTTTACCCTCAGTGGAGGGACGGTATGTTAGAAGAGTTCCAAGCTAGATACCGTAGCAGACTTGACGATAAAGGCTGAATACATCGCTACCAACGATACTTCCAAAGAGGCTGTCTGGATGAACAAGTTCATGAGATGAACTTGGTGAAGTTCCTACCATTAAGCATCCAATACTTGTGTATTGTGATAACAATGGAGCTGTGGCTTTAGCCTAGGATCCCCGGTCCCATCAGTGATCCAGACATATTCTTAGGCGGTATCACCTAATAAGGGAGATAGTTGATCTCCGGGAGATCGAGGTCAGGAGAGTTGACACGAAGAATAACACGGCGGATCCACTGACGAAGGCCATTTGAGAGGCTTTTCAGGATTTTGGGTATGAGATACTGCAACAATTGGCCTTAGTGCAAATGCGAGATTGTTAGTTATATGTATGCCATAGAGTCCATTATTGTACGTGATTGTATATTATAGTGGATGCTTGAACATATATAGAGAGGACTTTCTTGCTCGACATGATAGTATTCTATATGGTTGATCTTTATCTTAACATGTACACTTGTACATTATACTGTCTCTCCGTTACATGTTGATAAAGCCCTTAGGATGTATACTTGACTACCAGGACTATGATACAGATCATACTTGTGGGGCCAGGGTAGTCGGCAAGTACATTCTTTAATTGTTCCTAATCAAGGGAGTATCGAGACAGGGCATCAATATTCCAGAATAGACTAGTGTGTACATTTCTTGACCCTGTATGGGGCGATGGTTGATCACACAACCATTGGTGTTTAACATCAAAGATTGTACACAGGTGCTCATTGGAGAATGGGTACACCGAACAGGACTCGCCAAGAACTCCTAGATGGTATTATACCTATCGTCAGATAGCAGTTCTTTGGTGACACTGGTACAGGTTAGTCTGTAGACCTGAGATTGTCATAGAGTCTTGTGTGATTCCCACTGTGCTTTGATTGCTTCCCTACCATGCTCAAGAGAGCGTGCAAACAGGTGGATTTTGGGTACAGTCCCGAGTCACATAGAGGCAAAGAGCGATAGGAGGGGTTTCGTCTCTCCCAGTATTGGGGGTTGATGTTGCGCTATACTCGATTGGCTATAACAGGAAGTCCCTGGCCAGGGCTGATGATGAGATTTACTGGTAAGTGTTATCAGTAGTTTATTTACCCGTTATGAGCCTCACATCGGCATGACTTATCAAGTTATTGGGGTCTGACGTTTACCACCCCCAGACTCGATATGCGACATATCAGAAGAAGAGACCGGACTGTACGGTAGTGTTACTTACTGGATTCACGGGAATTTAGACAAGCTTGCTTGTTGATCTTCTGATCGATCAATACCCGGGTAGACGTTACGTCTAGCTAGTACCGCTGACGGCTTATGGGTAACTGATATGATCATTACCTACTGCTGGCGTATTGACGAGTCTTTAGAGTCCTACACAGAGGTTTCCTGGCTCAAGCGAAATGAAGTAGGGCACATATATGATATGTGCGGGACCGAGATTAATACGTATGTATGATACCGTATTCTAATCTCGCGATATATGATATCAGTCGGTTATATGAGATATAGCCGGGTTATTGAATCAAGTGTTGATTCAATAAGTTAATATAAATGATATTGGTCATTTATATGTGATATAGCCGGATTATTAAATCAAGTGTTGATTTAATAATTTAATATATAATTATATATTTTATATATTAATATATATTAACTAATATTAGCTCATACATTTAAATATTTATGTGATATATATTAATGTATTTAATTTTGTGTCATGATTGACGATACATTGGACATGGGTGTATGAGACTCATACTAAACTAAAGATAATTTGGGGATTTAATTATTAAGGGATAAATCAAAATTAGGTGGAAATTTGCATGGATTAGGATGCTTGTGGAAGCATGTAGAAACCTTGATTTAGTCCACTAATTTTGTTTTACTCTAGATATTTATTAACCCAACCATTATCCTTAACCATGGTTAAGTCTCTACAAATATCATTTGTGATATTTTCTCATCCTTGGTTGAGATTGTTCACCACTTCATCTTCTTCTTCATCTCCTTTGGTTCTCTAGCTTTAGAGTGAGGTGAAAAAGAAATGAAGAGAATTAATACTAAAGTGAGCAAAATTCCTACTTCATCAATCTATACCAAACTAGTCATTTATTATAGGTTATTTACTTCACTAATTCCTCAATTATTGAAGAGGTAGCTTGAGTTAGAGATTCTACGATGTGGATCATCTTCGGCCTCGAAAATCCTTAAGCAAGCTTGATCTTTTCGCCTAGTGGAGCCTAAGAAGAGTTCGGGGGGCCACTACTTAGAGCTAAGGGACTACTACATGGAGTTTTAGAAGTGAAGGACCGGTCTACAAAGGTTGTATTCCTATTTCACTTAGTGTAAAGTTTGTTTACATGCATATAAAACCCTAATTCTCTAGTTCGATTCTTGGACGGTGTTGCTTAGCACTCCAGATTTTTAAAATTGCATACTTGATGCTTGCTAAAACCTAGTGGTGGTGCTAAGGAACCCCAACACGCAGCTGTTCGAAACTATTCCCGGTTGGAACAACAGCATTCACCATAGAGTTGGAGCAGGGGGAGACAACCCTAAAGGGGAACTGCCCGAAGCTCTTCTTACTCGACGCCAGTGGAGATGTCAGACATTTCTCGAGACAGCACCTCTTTTTCTAACGGGGTTTCTTCAACATGCCCTTGCATAGTTTAGGACCATCAATAGGAGTCAGTCAGTGGAAGACCGACACCTTCGACCGGGACGGAGCAGGAATTTGGTATGACAGCCAATTGAATACCGACTTTCGGTGGGGTAGAATCCTCCTTGATGCCTGGGGAGCAGGCGTCGGCCTCTTAGTGACTAACTTCTTACGGATGGTTGAGGCGGCTGGAACATCCAGCGCATCATAGCTTAGCCTCTTAGAGACTGTCATGCCGCGCTTCCCAAAATACGTAAATACGGCACGTGACAGAGCCAACCATACTACCTATGGATAAGAGCAATCCCTCCATAGTCACATTACAGCTGTCAATCAGATATCAAGAACAGTAAATAAAATCTAACTAACACAAGTCCATCTGCCACAATAAATAAAAGTCAAGAATTGCATATAGCGGAAATGAATAAAGATCCAATTAAGAATAATCTATGAAACACGTCCGTTATGGGATCACATTGATAAATAAAACTATGGAAATAAAATAAACTAAGCATCTCTGAAACTAATCATCAAGCTCCTCATTGCTCGGCTTGCTTGTTAAAATACTTCTGATCTTCCTGCGACAAGGTCAAAGGAACAGGGCCATGCAAAACCCAGACGTTAGTGCGTCATAAATGTTAAAATAATAGTAATAACCAGGATAACATGCTAAGATTAAACATGAGTGTAAACAATAAACACAGGTATAAAACGGTGAGGTATAGGTATGTGTTGTGTATCCTAAAATCTGTGCTTCTAGGTTATCTATTCTACAAGTCTTTGAAATCAATTAAATTGAATCGTCGATGTAACTCAATAGTATCCCGTGCGTGCCCGGGACCACGGTCAAGACTCTCGAGGCTGAATCCAAGACATGCCGCTAAGTAGTAAAAATAGGTATCATATACAGACAAATGATGTCAGCATCATCATTTCGGGGCCGAAGCCCGTATCGACTGATCAGTCTCTGAAAAGTATCGAACTGTTGAGTTACAAGTCAGCTTTCATTATTGATTTCCCCTTACCCACAGGTTTTGTGTTCAAGTTAGGTATTGATGATATCAATCTAATGCCAACACAGGATCGAGCAGGTACAAGTCTTGTTTATCTAGACAACAAGTCACGTCCGTCAGGACAATAAGTCAGGATTGTCGGCATTAGCGAATGATCCAAGTAACAGGTCTAGTAATGTCTTGTGTACAAGTCAGACAATGTATATTAAACAAAATAGATACCAGATGGAAAACTGTAACCAATATCTAAATATGGTAACCATGACTAACGTCCATGATGTATATGTATCTATCTGTAATATTCATTTTACGTCTGTTACTAGGTATATTGCAATCTAGATAAAGATTAGTGAACTCATATAATATTATAATAATATTGTGGTGAACCAGTATGCAACTAGATAGAACTATTATTGGTACAGATACAGACTGATACTATAAAAATGTAAATTGATAATATTTGCTGAACATTAAAATTCATATACTATAATTAATCATATAACTATTGATATAAACAAAGTAGCATGTTGCAAGTTTAGAACTTGCCTGATCGATATCTCACGGCGAATATAGGGATATCATGTTCCGAACACCGAATAACGACACGATGCAAAACCTACGTACGTAAGACTTGACTAGAACTGAGCAACCGCATGACGTGGTAACTGGATTAGACGACGACGGTGACTGGGGTCGTATGGATCATGCACGTCGGCGGTGACCAACTCCGGCGAAGAGAAGAAGAAGAAAGACGAAGAAAAGAAGAAGAAGGTTCTGGGGTTTTAGTGTGGGTGAGGAAAGAAGAGGGAGATGGTCGGCGACGAGGTTGAAGGGATGAGGGCGACGGCAAGGTGCCGTGGCCGGTAAGGGATTGATGGTGATCGGGGAAACGAGAAGGAGAAGAAGGAGAAGGTGCGGTGGTGGTGTGGGTGCTCTAGTGATGTTGACGAGAAGAGGAAGGCGATGGAGGGTGGGGGTGGTGGTCGGGTCAGGCGGCGAGGTCAACGAGAGGAAAGGAGATAGGTTCTCGGCGTCGGGGTCGGCTCGGGTGAGCCTTCGAGGAATGAAGAGGAGGGGATGTGGCCGGTGGTGGTGATGAGGAGGTGAGGATGAAGAGGTGGTGTCGGTGACGAGGTGGGGACGGCGATGACATGGGGTTCGGCACGGGTTAGGGTTCTGGGCGAGAGGGAGAGCGAAAGGAGAGAGACGGTGACGAGGGGAGAAAGATAGAGTTTTTATATAATTTTATTAATATTATATATATAACAGTTAGCTGTAGATATAGTTATAGGAATATTAGGGAATATTATATATATATATATATATTGTAAGATTTTTACAGATAATGCTATATTACTCCAAATATTATCCTTATCCCTTTAGAAATATAGTTTTTAGATATAAAGAAAATACGTAAGAATTTTAACCATAATGCAAATGTCTATAATTAAATACCCATACCCCCACTAAAATCTACATAAATATTCGTGAGGATTTTTAAATTATTTGTTGTTTATCACTTAGGATATGAACATGATATATAAGCGCAACAATCAGATATGGGGTAATTTGCCATGTAAGGCTAGATAAGAGAAAGGACATCATTTGTTTATATCTTGTATTATAAAGAGATATGTGAGTTTAAAAATATTTTATATATATATATATATATATATATATTCTTGATTTGCATGGATACACTGTACTAGCAAATATTTGATATAACCTCGCACCATATCGGGCTTCATACATGCGGATCGGGTCGGATAATAACCACGGCTGCTAATTGCATCATTCGCAACCCAATAGCAACAATAGTAAAGAATTTTACCGCAAGATTTAAAATATCAAATTATATAGTATAAAAGTACTATAGTGTTACATTATACCCAACTACAAAAGAATTTCGTCCTCGAAATTCACGGAACAGGGAAAAGACAAGAAAATACGGATCTATAAGAAGAGATGTGGAAACTTTTATCGAATTTCTTCTTCACGTTCCCAAGTAGATTCTCCATGCAAACGATTCTCCCGTGAAACGAGTACTAATGGGATTACTTTATTTTTGAGGACCTTTTTCTCGTCGATCCACAATAGCTATTGTCGCTCTTCATACGTTAAATCTTCTCTTACTATTAGTTCTGAATGATCTAAGACATGGGTCTCATCTCGAACATACTTGCGGAGTTAAGATATATGAAACACGTCATGAACACCCGCCAAGGATGTTGGTAAAGCCAATCGATAAGCTACCTCTCCAACACGCTCAATGATATCAAAAGGCCCCACGAATCGAGGACTAAGCTTGCCTCGACTGCCAAATCGGATCACTCCTTTGTTCGGTGATATCTTCAAGAATACAAGATCACCAACTGCAAACCCCAGAAGTCTTCTTCCAGTATCAGCCCAACTTTTCTGCCAATCTTGTGCCACTTTCATATGATTACGGATCAAGTTAACTTTCTCCACTGTTTGCACAATAAGATGTGGTCCCAACAATCTTCTTTTTCCAATATCGTCCCAACAGACAGGCGAGTGACACTTACGAATTTATAATGCTTCGAATGGAGCCATCTGTATAGTCGCTTGAAAACTGTTATTATAAGAAAACTCCACTAAGTGCAAATGATCCTCCCACGAACCCTTGAAGTCTAACATGCATGCTCTCAACATATCTTCAAGAGTTTGGATCGTTCTTTCAGACTGGCCATCTGTCTGAGGATGATAGGTCGTGCTAAATTTCAAACGAGTTCCTAAACTTTCCTGTAGACTCCTCCAAAAGTGTGATAGAAATCGAGTATCTCGATCGGAGATGATGCTCATGGGCACTCCATGCAATCTCACAATCTATTGCATGTACCGCTCTGCCAAAGCCTCCATCGACTAACTAACTCGAAATGGTATGAAGTGAGCCGCCTTGATCAATCGATCGAAAATCATCCAGGCTGCGTTATTGCCGTTTGGACTCCATGGTAAAGCTATTACGAAATCCATGGTTATATGTTCCCACTTCCATTGAGGAATTGGAAGTGGTTGCAACAAACGGGCTACCCTTTGATGTCTAGCCTTGACTTTCTGACACACCAAGCACTTCAATACGTAGCGAGCAATCTCCCTTTTCATGCTTTCCCACCAGAAATGTTGTCGCAGATCTCTATACATCTTTGTGCCTCCTGGATGTACTGAATACACGGAACTATGGGCCTCCTTCATGACTTCTTTACGAACATCTCCTTTAGGCACACGCAAACGTCTCACATACCGTAACGAACCATCTTCATGAATCAACAAATCTGTTCGAAGTCCCGCTTCTACTTGTTCTTAAAACTTTTGCAATCTTAGATCGTGCGATTGTGCTTCTTTAATGTTATCGATCAAGGATGACTGTACTTGCAATTGCATCAACTGTCCCGAAGAATTTGGTAGTACAATCTCCAATTCGAATCTCTGAAGATCAGCCATAATCTCCTTCTGTGCAGTCAACATCCGTATCGCTGGAAACCGATTTAGAGCATCCGGCACTACATTAACTTTCCCAGAATGGTATTTTAGATCAAGATCATAGTCAGCCATCAGCTCTAACTATCTACGCCGTCTCATGTTGAGCTCTTTCTGTGTGAACACATACTTTAGGTTTTTGTGATCGGTAAATACTTCTACCCTTTTTCCCAATCAGTAGTGTCTCCAAATCTTCAGAGCAAAAATCACTGCTGCTAATTACAGATTATGAGTTAGGTAGTTCTTCTCATGAGTTTTCAATTGTCTCGACGTATGCGCTATGACCTTCCCATGCTGCATTAGAACACATCCCAAGCCTTTTCCAGATGCGTCGCTGTGAATAACCAGTCCTCTGAAACCATCTGGCACTGTCAGAATAGGAGCGGTGGTCAATCTTTGCTTCAACGCTTCAAAAGCTGACGCACAATTTTCGTTCCATACGAACGGTACCTCCTTTCATGTTAGCTTGGTCAATAGTTATGCTATTCAAGCGAAATTCTCCACAAACCTTCTATAGTATCCGACAAGCCCAAGGAAACTTCTGATCTCCCCAACATTCTTTGGAATTGGCTAATCATGAACAGCTGCAATCTTTTCAGAGTCAACTGCAATTCCATCTCCGGATACAACATGACCCAAGAACTTCACTTCTTCGAGCCAAAACTCGCACTTGCTCATCTTAGCATATAACTTTTCTTGTCTCAACATTTGCAGTGTGATCCTCAAGTGTTCTTCATGCTCTTCTTTGCTCCTCGAATATACCAGAATATCATCAATAAACACCACTACGAACTGGTCCAGATATGGTGAAAAGATTCGGTTCATCAAGTCCATAAATATTGCCGGTGCGTTAGTAACTCCAAATGGCATCACTAAGCACTCATAATGCTCATATCGAGTTCGGAACGCCGTCTTGCAAATTTCTTCTGATTTCACTCGAATTTAATGATACCTTGATCGCAAATCCAACTTCGAGAATACCCTCGCGCCACTGGAGCTCCCCATGGTGAACCGCTGCTGCGAATCCAACCCTTCTCTAGTAATTCAGTAACTTGTTTCTTTACCTCTTCCAGTTCCACCGGCGCCATTGGATAATAAGCCTTTGAAATCGACGCTGCTCCAGGAATAAGATCAATCATGAACTCCGCATCTAGTTTTGATGTCCTCGAACACATCTTTAAAATCCCGAACTACTGCTGGTGCTTCTTCTTTGTTTACTTCCATCGACGAAAGAACGGCACTAGTCGGCCTGGCCCTAAATTCGACTGGCCCGACAAATCTGCAACCTCCCAAAAATATGAACTCCGGATGTTTAGGAATCTGGAAATTCATTTTCTTTTCCCTATAATCAATGTGAGCGTAGAAAATGCCAAGAAAATCCATTCTCAAGACAACATCATAGCTTCCAGTATCAATCACCAAGAAATCTACGAATAACTCCCGTCCGCAAATAACAATCGAGCAACCCTTACACTCACTGCTGGATACAATTTTTCCATTCCCAGTGTGTATGTCCCAACAACTAGACAGGGTCATGTGTAGAATAGAGTGTGCACTAATAAACTTGGACGACATGAAGCAATGGGGTGCACCTGAATCGAATAATGCCAATGCGGGAAAATTATAAACAAGTAGACTACCTGAAACAACATCATCGGAAGCCTTAGCCTCCTCGGCCATCAAGGTGAAGGCCCATCCTTGATTAGGCCTCTGAGTGATCAGCTTCTGCCCATAGGTCTGCTTCAGCGGTGGTTTATGAATATCGTCTCTCGATCGTAGTTTCGAAGGTCAAGCACTGATGGTATGTTCAGCTGATCTACAAACTAAACAAAGTCCGAGCCTCCTTCGACAGTCACTTTGACTTTGACTTTGACTTTTCAAAGCCAAATCGACTTCTGCGTATGTCCGGGTAGATGGAAAAAGTCACAAATCGCACCCCTTTTCTGATCTGATACAAAAGGCTTCTTCATAGGTACAATGCCTCGTTTGTTTACCGGAATGCTTCTACGTACAGGAGCTCTGTTTGGCGTAAATACCGTCTTATGCACAACAACCTCTTGCGGTAGATTACCCTTGACTTTCATCGACAAACTCTACTGTTCCCTAGCCGCCTTGAGGACTTGGGAGAAGGTGGTCAATCCCAGAGATATGATGTGTTTCTGAATCTCCGCATCCAAGCTACACATAAACCGCCTTGCCCTATCTGCCTCATTGGCAACCAAGGGCCCCGTAAATCGACTGAGCCTGGTCCACTCAGCCGCATGTGTGTCAACAGATCCACCATTCTGCTTCAAGCTAATGAATTTCTCTTATATTTCCTCCCGAGCAGACTGTGGAAAGAACTTCTCCAAGAAACTTCGCGAAAAAATTGCCCAACTGATCGGCTTAGTCAGACGGGTCTCCTCTATGAGCCACCACTCACGAGCATAATCTACAAATTGGATGCGTACTACATCCACCCTTTTCTCATCTGGAATCTGCGCGGCAATGAGCAGGTCCTCTGTATCAACTAGCCACTGTTGTTCCCGCCAAAAATTTCTGCGCAAAAGAGCCCAAGGTATCAAATGGCAGCGATTCGCTTAAGAAAATGCGAACCAGTATTTTCCAGGCTGTATTTTGACAAAATCCCAAATGATAAACAGCTAAATTCTGATGGTATTGAAAGTGTCTCGAAAAAACCTTCGATTTGATATATTATGGGCCTCATAATTCATCCGGAATCAAAAGTTATGAGCAAATTTGCTACCCGCGTGAAATCTAAGGAAGAAAATGCAAACCAGTATTTTCTGGGCTGTATTTTGACAAACTCCCGAATGAGAAACAGCTAAATTCTGATGGTATCAAGAGTGTCTCGAAAAACCCTTCGATTTTATATATTTTGGGCCTCATAATTTATCCGGGATCAAAAGTTATGAGCAAATGTGCTACGCATGTGTAATCTAAAGTAATGCACTACTACATGGGGGATGCATTTTTAGTCCCACATCGGGAAAAGGAGAGATCCCTTCTCTACCACTACCATATAAATAAGAGGGGATACCTCTTAGAAAAGGTAGAGTTCAATTCTCAAAGAATTCAATTCTCAGAGTATTCCATAATACTCAAAGGAGATTATTTCTCCATAGGAGCTTGCTTCCCCCCATAATGCGCAAGCACCATGTGCGCCACGTGCAATGCACGTGCGCTCGCCACATCCGCGCCACGTGCAACGCATGTGAGCCAAACATGTGCAACGCACGTGGGAGTATTCCATAATACTCAAAGGAGATTATTTCTCCATAGGAGCTTGCTCCCCCCCATAATGCGCATATGCGCAAGCACCATGTGCGCCACGTGTAATGCATGTGCGCTCGCCACATGTGCGCCACGTGCAACGCACGTGAGCCAAACACGTGCAACGCACGTGGGAGTATTCCATAATACTCAAAGAAGATTATTTCTCCATAGGAGCTTGCTCCCCCCATAATGCGCATATGCGCAAGCTCCATGTGCACTACGTGCAAACATCTGCACGCAACACGTGCGACGCACGTGCACGAACGCAAAGAAGCCCTTTTCAGCAGGGAGAAGCTTAAGCTCCAGTCTATTCTTCCCCCCTGATGAGTGGGACATGGTTCAAAGGGTACATCCCTCCACACATTCGATATATGGCACTGTAATCTCTCATTGTCGTCGGAGAGGTGGTGGGTCCCAACGACCAAAAATCCTTCTATCCAAAAAAAGAGAAAAAATACAGAAGTATAGAGAGATACCTCCTCAGAAAAACTTAGAGAAATTCAAAAGAGCAAAAAGATTTTTCTTCAAGGTGAGAATGAATGATGATGAACACAGAGATGAAATCATCTCATGATTAAGAAAGAAGAATTCATTTCTTTAAAAAGATCATAGATCTACAAAGACAAAAAGTCTTTCACAAAGAGATCAAAAGATCTCATCATAAAATAAAAGAAAAACTTACTTCTCACAGATCATAGATCTATAAGACTAAAGTCTTTCTCAAAGAGATTATGAACAACTCATTATAAAAAAGAGGGGAGAATAATTCAATTCTCTTAGAGATCATAGATCCATAAAGGCAAAGCCTTTCATCAATATAAAAGATTGAAACAAAATAAGAACGGTTGTTCTTAGATCCTGAGACAAAGTCTCTTTTAAAAAGAACATAAATTGTTTCTCAGATCATAAAATTGATCAGATGCGCTTTGCGCTCTTGAACTGCGCTTCTGCGCTCTCTGGACCGGCTCTCAGCGCCAAATGCGCCACGTGTCAATTGCGCATGTACTGCTTAACAACTAGCGCCTTGCGCTTCTGAAATAGCGCACTGCGCTCATAGGCTGGCGCTCAGCGCCAAGCGCGCCACGTGTCATTCATGTGTGCGCCACTAAACTAGAAGCGCAATGCGCTCATGAACCAGCGCTCTGCGCTCATGAACTGGCGCAATGCGCCCATCATCTGGCGCTTAGCGCCAAGAGCGACACGTGTCCTTCACGTATGTGCCACGTGGCAGAAGCGCACTACGCTCTTTGACTGGCTCAAAGCGCCAAGCGCACCATGTGTTGCGCTGACAGAACATAAAATATTCTCTAATAAATCCTAGAGCTATGATGAATGCTCAGCATTCAATAAAAGACAAAACATTATCAGAATGCAACTCAATGCTCACCATTATTAAAAGGGCCAAGCCCAAATAAAGGCTCAATAGCCAGAATAAAAATGTTAAACATTTATTGGACTTAGCCCAAGATTGGCCATAAGTCCTCAACCCATATTAATTGAGCCCATCTGCTCATGAATATTTAACATATCTTAGTCCCAAATTGGACTACAGATCTTTCAACCAACTCACACCGGTTCGAGGGTATATCTCTTTACTCCTCTGATATTTATCGTTATAATCCTTCAATGTCTTCAGAGAGATGATGGGTCCCGACAACCAAACACTCTACGGACTGTGGGGTCCTTAAGCCCATGAACTATGATGTCCTTAACCTTAGACTGTGGGGTCCCTTTAAACCCACGGACTATGATGTCCTTAACCTCGACCGCGATATCTTTAAACTAATATCGGAAGAGATGTTCTTAAACTAACAATGGACCGTAATGTCCTTAAACTAACAATCGACCGCAATGTCCCTAAACTAAACAATAGAGTCCAATTGCTCTCTTGTTGGATCTAAACGATCCCGTTAAGTTGATCTTAGTCTAAAAATTAGACTAACGTAGCCTTAACATACGTTTAATTTGATCTTAGTCCCAAATGAGACTAACGTATCCTTAAACCCAATCCCCAATCCCAAATCTAAGAAGATACGGATTTGGACTAATCCACGCTCTACGGGCGACAACATAAATTAGTCTCCGTATACAATCCATGGCAACCAAAAACAAAACAAACACCCACGATACGAAGTGACCATCTGGAGAAGGAGAAAGTTGTTAACGCGATGTGGTAGTGTAATTAACTGCAGGGGTTTGCGCCTGCAGGGAAGAGCGTCCCCACAATCAAAAACCCTCAAACGAGGGGGAATCTGACGAAGTCTGCTACATCGTCTGCATCCGTTTAAACCTTCGATACATGGTGCCATAAATCAACTTGGCATCTTCGGAGAGGTGGACGGATAGCACCAATTAGCATCTGCCCCCGAAATTCAGGTAAGACGTTCACCGCGTCTTCCCGCGATTTTCGGCGGGGAACAGATTCTGGCACGCCCGGTGGGACCTTTTCCTCTTTCCACTCCACACTTCGTGTGTCGTGTTCGCGAACGAATCGCATTTTTATATGGTTGCCCTTGGGTTCGAGGTAATAAGATTTGGTGTCTTGCTTTGTGCAGAAAACGAAAGATCAATGGCGTCTACTTGCACGAAATGTTCCAGCTGCAACTGCAACTTCCGTTCCACCTCATCTGGAGGTGTAACTTACGGGCTCCAGGCGGCCTCCCTGTTTACAATGCCGGTAGAGCAGGTAACGCAGGCTACCACCGGGTTGTTCTTCGGGACCATGCTCCCACCAGTGAGCGTTAACATCCTGTTGCCGCAAGAAGCGCAAAAGAAGTCGGTCTTTGATCGGCTCACTACCACCACGGCCCCTCTCAACGAGTCGTCTAATGTCAAGCCAACAGCATCAATTTTCGATAGGCTGAGCCTGAACTCCAATGGGCCTGTCAAGAAGCCCACGATACCTGAAGCGTCCATCCTAAAGCGGATAGCCATTCCTGCTCTCGAGGTCACTAAAGAAGCTTCTCCCGTCAAACGATCAGTCTTTATGAGGCTGGCCACTCCGGCTCCCGTTCTGCTCAAAGGTCTGTCTTTGACAGATTGGATATTGCTGCTCAGCGGACATCGGTCTTCAAGAGGCTGGTACCAGCAGCGCCTCATCAGAACATGGGGCATGACGAAGTCACCCCTAAAGCTGAAACAAACCCAATGGCTCGACACGCTCGACGTCGCCACTGGCGCTGAGTAAGGAAGGCTGGGGGCAACTCCCCCTCTGGGCTAACTCCACCAGCCCCAACGGTGGAAGTCAATGCTGCTGTTCCAACTGAGAACAGTTTCGAGCTGCTTAACAGGGTGTGCAGGAATTCACCCACCGCCGTACTCAAAAGATCTCCTACACCCGTGGAGAATGTTACAGAAAGAAAGCCGGAGCGATCCCCTCAGCGGCTGTCCTCCAAAATTTACAAAGTTTGGCGACAGGTTCAGGACTCAATAATTGATCAAGATTACTCTCGCCGACAGAAAAAGGTGAAGGTTCAGCAGGAAGAGAACCATCCTGTCAAGCCACAAAAGACGACAGCTACCTGGGTGCCCGCTGCAACGGCCCCCTCGACTTTAACTGCTAAAAAGAGAAGGAGGCCAGAGAAAGCTCCTGTGAACGTGGCAAACCGTAAAAGCGCTGAATCTAAACGCCCCAAGTCTGGGGGCATGATGGTATATACCGTTTATATGGCTTCCGGAAAAGAGGAAAGCCGTGCTTCTACGGGTCATCGACCGCTTGCCCGGTCAATAACAAGGGCTCAGGAACAACAACGGAAGAACTTTCAGGAGATGCTGACTGCAATGGCCGCACTCACTGGGCCAAAAGAAAATCCAGAGACCTCAGAGCAGCGTCGGGAACAAGAAACTGACGTCGAGTTCCTTCGAAGAAAGCTCGAGAGGAAAGAAAAAGAGGCTGCGGAACAGGCAGCCAATATAAAACGAATGGCTCTCTTGTTCCAAGACATGGCTGGGACGATGTTACAGCCAGAACCTCCAGCTGAAGACCCTCCGATCATCATTGAAGACAACAGAGGGGAGACATCGAACCCTCCTCTGGCTCTTTCAGTAGCCAAAGAGGAAACCATTTCCAAGGCCACTCTGGATGACTACATTTCTCAGCAAATATGAGCTCACCAAGCGAATGAAGCGGCTGGCCAAGTTATTAAAACTAGGCGACCATATCCAAGCTGGTATGACCAAATAAAGTACCCGCCGGGATATACGATCCATAAATTTCATGTATACAAAGGGACAGGCAATCCCCAACAGCATGTCGCCCAGTTCAGGGCTCTATGTGGCAACACCGGAGGTGATGATAAATTGCTATATCGCCAATTCGTCGGCAGCTTGTCAGAGACGGCATTCGAGTGGTATTCTGAACTTCCAAACGACTCCGTCAACACTTTCGCAGAAATGGAGCTATTATTCACCCAGCGATTCGCGAGTGCTAGTGAACGCACCCCAATAACGGCATTGATCAATGCCAGGGTGAAGCCAGCTGAAACGTGGGTTCAATACGTAATACGATGGCAGAATCTGTGGTCGAAATGCGAACAGCGCATCGAAGAAGCGCCGGCGGTGGGCATGTTCATGGGCACTCTGGACCCTCATGCAACTATTTCCCAATTCATGGTGTTCTTCAAGCCGACCACATTCCAAGTCTTGATCGAAAAACTGGCCCAAATGGACCAGATGGGTCATAGACCGTCTCCTCTAAAGCCGGAGCCGTGGAACGAGAAGGGAAAGGGGAAAGCGACCGTCGTCGCTAACGCTCAAGAGCAGCCCAGTGGTATAAGACCAGTTGATCACCAAAATGATAGAACTCGATCTCTTGGAGATAAAATGAGACGCCCTTACTCGTTCCCTCGAGACAAGACAAAAAGGTTGTTCGAGGTAGCACTGCGCAATAGGCTCATCACTCTGCCGGAGCCAAGACGTCCAGCGCAGCCAGGCGACATTAGCAATCCTAACTATTGCCCTTATCACCGAATGTTGAGTCATCCGATCGAAGATTGTTACATCTTCAAAAGCTGGATAGAAGATTAGTACCAACAGGGCAAATTCGCATTATCCGAGAATTGGAAGGTGAACCCGCCTCAGCCACACGCTCTCAAGAAGACGGATACACCGGGGGCATCGTGTTCTTTCGTAGTAGAAGCTCCATGGGAGGTCGTTCTTTCAGCCAAAACTAAAAGAATGCTGAAGGATCTCCACACATATCCAGCAATTAGGTGGAAGAATCCACTGGAACCTGAGATCATCGAGGGGATGCTGAAGCCGCGCCCAACTCCAAAAATTGGTGGTGATAGCCAAAGCATTCACAACTAGCCGTCAAAGTCTTCAAAGAAGAAGTCGAAGACCAAAAAGCCCGTGAAGCCTGGTGACAAGCGCACGGACCTTCAAAAACAGATTGACGCGTTGGAAGAATATAATCAAAAAGCGCGGACTCCAGTCACACTTCAAGAATTTCTCAGCCACGTCCTTGAGGACGGAGATGATGACAATGGAGAAGACTAGTCGGATGAATCTGAAGGTTAGCAAGCTGCCATGTGAGCTCTCACTCGTCGATAGACGATGAAGAAGCTCCTTGCATAAAGAAACTGGGGACAAATCCTGAACCGGAACTTCTAGGACCATCAGACGAAACGGTTGATGCATTCCTGAACGAAGCTCTTCTTAAAAGCAAAGTTGCTCGAGAGCGTGAAATGACCATATTTGAAAAAGCCAAATGCCGATGACTGGACGAAAGAGTTGAAACACTCCCGCCAGATCAAAGTACATCCGTCGCAAATAAAAACAGGTTCAAGACGAGGAAAAGGTTCGCTAAAGCCATATCAATGGGAATGAAGCTGCCACCCTCTGAAGGAAGTATTCTCGGTGAAGCGGAAACACATCCTAGCTACTGCTTATATCATCAAAAGATTGCGCACCCCACCGAAGAGTGAAACGCTTTTAAAAGATGGTGGCAGGAATATGTTGCTCACCGGCAACATTTTAAGAGGATGAAACGCAAGACTCGTCGGGAGCAAAGAAGTACGACCGAGGAGCGTAAAAGAACTACTGGCAACTGTCATATGGTCGATGCTGGGGGATTGCAAGTTCTTACCTTCGGGAGCGACTCTAACGAAGAAATGGCTCTTGGCCCTCTCTTTGAAGAGTCCACCTTGGGAAAAGAGGAAGAACCGAAGACCTGTGAAAATGTTTAGCTGCGCAATCGTACGTTGTCACGCCCCACTTCCCAGAGTACGCTAAGATAGGCACGTGACAGAGCCAACTATGCTACCTGTGGATAGGAAATATCCCTTCCACAGTCACATTACGGCTGTAGAGATATCAAGAACAATAATAAACAACTATCTAATACATGTCCATGAGCCAGAATAACGAGTCAAGAATAAAATAATGCGGAAGTAAAAAGATCCAATACAATAATAAACTGGAATGTACGTTCCATAATGCGGGCTCACATCAGGAATGAAAATACTGAAAGGAAACTAAACTAAACTAATAACAGGTCCTCACTGCTGAGCCTGTTGATCAAAATACTCCTGGATAGCCTACGATAAAAATAAGGGATCTGGGCCATGCAAAACCCAGACGTCAGTGCGTCAAAATATCAATAATTCTTAAGCAAGCAGGATGTGATGAAATATGCGGGCATGAAATATGAACAGTAATAAATCATCGGTAACAAGTAAATAGTAACATGAATATAGATCAGTGTACATGATATAAACAGGTGAAGTGCAGTGAGTAGTTTAATCTGTGCTATAGGGTTATCTACTCTAAAGTTATTCGAAATAAATTAATGTAATCCTCATCGTAACCCATCGGTCTATGCCCCGTTCATTCCCCACGGGACCACGGTAAAATGATGTAATAGACTATGAGTCTATGTCCTGTTCATTCCCCACGGGACCACGGTAAAATGATATAATAGCCCTTTGAGTTACGTTCAGCTACATTCTTGATTTCCCCATGCCCCCAAGTCATGTGTGTAAGTCAGGTATTTATAAATCTGAGACTAATGCCAACACAGGATCAAGAAGGAACAGGTTTGTCTGTATAAACAACAGGAAATGTCCGTAGGGACAACAGGTCAAGATTGCCGGCATTAGTAACAAGATCAGGTAACATGTCAAGCTGTGGTACATCAGGTCATGTCAGGTGGTGTACATGTATCAATTCATGTCAAGTAGTGCACAGGTATCAAATCATGTCAGTAGTAGTGTATCAGGTCATGTCAGGTAGTGCACAAGTGTCGAGTGGGTGCTCATAATCAAACTGTAACAAGTATGGATGCACAAAATCAAGTATAGAGTACTAATAAAATGAACTAACATGAATGGTATGCACATAGATAGAAAGTCAATGACATGGATGCACACTATCGATTAGGGTTACTTTTAATAGTTCTAAAACTAATTAGATTGCATTTTATTAAACATGGGGTATTAAAACAACAGTATTAGGTTATTAATAAGATCTGTAAATGCAGCTATATGCATTCTATATGATATGTATGCAAGCGGACATCATATAACCGTAAAATGGTAATGTGGGATGTACAACTAAGCAATATGTGATGTAAATATTCCATTGGGTGCAGTATGTTTTAATATAGTATGTAACAAGATAGGTTTGCATGCCCTAGATGTAAAATAATACGTACGGATGCATACGGATGTCGGAAAACTGTAAAACGAGAACTTGGGATGCAAGATTTAGAATTCCAGTGTTATAATTATTAAAATAGATGTATAAAAAGTAATGTAGCATGTAGCAAGATAAACTTGCCTCGACGGAACACGAAACGAATATGTACGGTACGTCCGACGTCGGCAAAATGTCACGACGCGCGCACGGCACACGGAAAGGGTCCAAGCAACGCACAAGGGTGATCACGCAGGTCAGGTCCATCCTCTGGGTCGTCTGGATCGTCGGCGTCACGTCCGGCTCCGGCGACTACAGAAATTAAGAATCAAAGAAAAGAAAAGAAAAGAAGAGAAAGGAAAGAAAGAGGAAGAAGAAAGGAAGGAAGAGGCTTACTGGGTTCGTGCACAGGGGTCAGAAGAGACGAGAGGGCGACGACAAGATCAATGGCGGCGATGGGTGGTCCGGTGAGGTGCATATGACAATGGCAGTGGGTTTATGGGTTCTTGATGTAGTTTGAGAGTGTAGTAGAGAAGAAAGAGGAAGGTGTCCACGAAGGAGAGGGATGGTCGATGAGGAGATTGGTGAGACGACGAGGGGTCTCCGGTGATGGGAGGTGATGATGTGCAGGGTCGGTTCTGGGTTTTGCAGCGAGGTTTGCATGGGAGTGTGCAGGGTTGGTAGGGTGAGGGTGTTTAGGATCTTGGGGAGAAGGAGAGAGGAAGGTGAGAAGGTGGTTGTGGAGAAGAGGAGGCGAGGTTGAGGAAAAATGAGAGGAGGCGGCAGAGTTAGGGTTTGGGTTGTGTGCGCGGCAGTATGGGTTTAAAAAGAAAAATAAATGAAGAAGAAGGGATGAAGGAGGGAGGTGATGGTAAGGGGAGAAGGGAGGTGATGGGAAACAAGAAATGTACAGTATATACGATAAGAGAGAGAAAGAGGGAGAGAGAGAGAGAGAGACAGAGAGAGAGAGAGAGAAAGAAAGTTTAAGAAATTAATATATAAAATATATGAAGAAGAAGAAAGAGAGTTGTGCTGTTGCAATAGAAAAGATTTCCATTAAAAAATATTTAAAAGATTTTTAGCCAAAGTAACAGTTGTGAATATTAGTATATAATATTAGTAGAATATTTAATATTTGGCTAATACAAAAATAGTCCAAAACATGCCCGGGTCGGGTCTAAAAATTCAATTTTGAAATACGACAAATATATGCGACGACCAAATTAAAAAATGAATGCTCGGGTAACGAAAATGCATACCCCCAAGAACAGATGCACGTACGTGCGCGTAGCCATCCAAACACGTCCGTTTCACTGAACGGGACGAGAACAAGATGCGCGGATACTACCACGGGGTTAGGCGTATCATGCAGGCCATGAAATGTATTTTTAAAATATTTTACATGACTCAAAATGTTATATGGTAAAAGATGCAATGCCAGATAAAATGCAAGTATGCAGTAAACATGAAAGTGCACCTGTCTATGTAAAAAGTCAAGTTAAACTATAAACATGAATCGAACCGGTTCCAAGCAAGCGGGTCGGGTCGAATACAATGTAAAAATGTAAAATACCATTCGCACCCAAAACACGATAAATCAAGAAATACCTCAAATAAGAAAATACGAGAACTAAAATTGGTATAAATGAACTAGGTTGTTATATTATACCCAACTACAAAAAGAATTTCGTCCTCGAAATTCCAAGAACAAGAAAGGATAAACAATCAAGAAACTACAGGAATAGATGTGGAAACTTCTGTCGGATTTCGTCTTCTCGCTCCCAAGATGATTCTCCATGCGAGCGATTTCCCCAAGAAACAAGTACGAGAGGGATAACCTTGTTCTTAAGAACATTTTCCCTTCGATCCACAATCGACATCGGTCGTTCCTCAAAGGTTAAATCTTCTCGTACAGTCAGCTCCGAATGATCCAGCACGTGTGTTTCATCTCGAACATACTTACGGAGTTGAGATACATGAAACATATCATGAACATTCACCAAGGATTGCGGTAAAGCCAATCGATATGCTACTTCTCCAACACGCTCCAAAACCTCAAAAGGCCCAACGAATCGAGGACTAAGCTTGCCTCGACTCCCGAAACGAATCACTCCTCTAGTAGGTGATATCTTCAAGAATACTAGATCACCAACAGCGAACTCTAGAGGTCTTCTCGATGTATCGGCCCAACTCTTCTACCGATCTTGTGCTGCCTTCATATATTTCCGGATAGTGTTAACTTTCTCTACTGTCTGCACGATCAAATCCGGTCCCAACAATCTTCATTCTCCAACATCATCCCAACAAACGGGTGAACGACACTTGCGACCATACAATGCTTCGAATGGAGCCATTTGAATAGTCGCCTGAAAACTGTTATTGTAAGAAAACTCCACCAAGTGTAGATGATCCTTCCATGAACCCTTGAAGTCTAACATGCAAGCTCTCAACATGTCTTCAAGAGTTTGGATCATTCTCTCCGACTGGCAATCTGTTTAAGGATGATAAGCTGTGCTAAACTTCAATCGCATCCACAAACTTCCTATAAACTCCTCCAGAAGGGCGATAAGAATCGGGTGTCACGGTCGGACACGATGCTCACAGGTACTCCATGCAATCTCGCAATCTCCTACATGTACCGTTCTGCTAACGCTTCCGTTGACTGACCAACTCGAAACGGTATGAAGTGAGCTGCCTTGGTCAATCGATCAACAATCACCCAAACTGTATTGTTGCCCTTTGGACTCCGCGGTAAAGCTGTCACGAAATCCATGGTTATATGTTTCCACTTCCATTAAGGAATCGGAAGTGGTTGCAATAAACCAGCAACCCTTTGATGTTCAGCCTTAATTTGCTGACACACCAAGCACTTCGTTACAAAGAGGGCAATCTCCCGTTTCATGCCTTCCCACCAGAAATGTTGTCATAGATTTCGGTACATCTTCGTACCTCCTGGATGTACGGAATATGCGGAACTGTGCGCCTCCTTTATAACTTCGTCACGAATGTCTCCTTTTGGCACACACAGACGGCTTCCATATCACAACGAACAATCTTCATGAATCAACAAGTCCGTTCGAAGTCCAGCTTCAACCTATTCTCGAAACTTTTGCAATCTAGGGTCCTGTAACTGTGCTGCTTTAATATTATCGATCAAAGACGACTGTACTTGCAGCTGCATCAAAACATATCCCAATCCTTCCCCAGATGCATCGCTGTGAATCACCAATCCTCCGGAACCGTCTGGTACGGTCAAACTAGGAGCGGTTATCAATCTCTGCTTCAATGTCTCAAAACTGACACACATTTTTCCGTGTGCTGTCCTTTTACTAGAAGAACTGGAGCTCCCCAAGATGAATTGCTGCTGCGAATCCAACCCTTCTCAGTAATTGAATTCTTCCAACTCCATTGGTGCCATTAGATAATACGCCTTTGAGATTGGCGCTGCATCAGGAACAAGGTCGATCGCGAACTCTACATCTCGCTTCGGGTAAACCCGAGATTTCCTCGAACACGTCCATGAGATCTCGAACTACAGCTGGCGCTTCAACTTGAAAGAACATTGTTTTTCGACTTAGCCCTACACTCGACTGGTCCGACAAAACTGCTAACTCCAAAACAACCTCTGGATGTCCGGGAATCTGGAAATTCGCTTTCTTTGCTCTACAATCAATGTGAGCATGGAAAATGCTGAGAAAAATCCATTCCCAAGATAACTTCATAACTACTGGTATTAATCATCAAGAAATCTGCGAATACTCCCGTCCGTAAATAGCTACAGAACAATCCTTACATTCTCTACTAGCTATGATTTTCCCATTCCCAGTGTGTATGTCCCAATAACTAGACAGGGTCGTGCAAGTAATCGAGTGTTCAGCATTAAACTTGGACGACATAAATCAATGGGATGCACTAGAATCGAATAACGCTAATGCGAGAAAACCATGAACAAGTAGGGTACCTGAAACGACTTCCTCTGAAGCCTTGGCCTCTTCAGTCGTCAGGGTAAATGCTCGAGCTTGATTGGGTCCCTGAGTCAACTGCTTCTGCTCCTAAAACTGCTTCTGCGGTGGCCTCTGAACATCATCTTTCATGCGAAGTTTCGATGGACAAGTATCAGTGGTATGATCAGCTGATCCACAAATAAGACAAAGTCCAAGTCTCCTTCGATAATCTCTCTAGAAATGACCCGGTCGTTGGCAGTAATCGCACGACACCCTTTCTTTTTGCTTGGGCAAAACTGGCTTCTTCATTAGTATAACGCCACGTCGGTTCACCGGAATACTTCTGCGTACATGCGCTCGGTTTGGTGCAAACGCCGGCTTCCGCACTGCCACTGCTTGCTGCTGTGTACCCCCAGTCTTCATAGATAGGCTCTGCTGCTCTCGGGCCGCTGTAAGCACTTGTGAGAAAGTGGTCAAACCCAGAGATATAATATGCCTCTGGATGTCCGCATCCAAACTGCGCATGAACCTCCTTACCCCATCAGCATCGTTGGCAACCAAAGGTCCAGCGAATCTACTGAGTCGTGTCCACTCAGCCGCATGTACATCTACGGATACGCCGTTCTGCTTCAAGCCAATGAATTTTTCTTCCATTTCCTCCCGTGCAGTCTGCGGGAAGAACTTCTCCAAGAAGCACTGCGAGAACGTTGCCCAACTGATCGGCTTGGGAAAACGGGTCTCCTCTACAAACCACCATTCACGGGCATAGTCTACCAATTGGATGCGTACTACATCCACTCTCTTGTCCTCTGGAATCTGTGCAGCAACGAGCAAATTCTCCGTATCGACTAGCCACTGCTCTGCTGGCAACGACTCTTCCAAACCAGTGAAAACGGACGGACCAAGTCTCCTGAAATCCGCCACGGTACCCACACGCTCTATTGATTTGGCCACAATATTGTTTACGGACTGCTGGACGGTCCGCAAACCTTCCTGAAAAGCTTCGGGTTGCCGCTAGTTCAGCTCAGTCTGCCGTTTCTGGTTCTCTAGCAAGCTACGAATTACTCCAAGTAAGGCGGCGTCATCCACATGCCTCTGGTACGTCTTCAAATTTCTGTTCGTCATGATTCTGCAACCAATACACTAAAGAGGATTAGTATGATGAACAAGATTCAAAATTTGCGATGAATGATGACCATGAATCAAGGATATGAATCAAGACTAGAACTCCAAGTTACTCAAATAGAGTACTGCATTGTAACCATGCCGCGGTACATAGCTACAATCACATAACTCTACCCAAGTCGCCTAAATTCTAGAGATAAACAATAGGAAACCAAAGTTTCAAGTTGGTCGTCGCTTCGTTTGCTTTGTCACGTCCGAATCCTGTTGGAGGAAGAACGCTGTCGTGACATCTCGTCTGCTGTATCGAGACGAATGCCGAGGTGGAGCTGGGATTTTGCCGTTACTCCGCTTGTTTGACTATGGGGTCTTTCGTTGGCATTGTATCTGCATCTTGATGGACTACGAAGGAACGCCGTTGTTAACATCTCGTCTGCTGTATCGAGACGATTGTTGAGATGAAGCTGGGATTTTGCCGTCGCTTCGCTTTGTTTTGACCGTGAGGTCTTTTGTCAGCGTTGTATCTGCATCTTGATGGACTACGAAGGTACGCCTTTGTTGCTTCTTAGGCCGTAGATATTTCCATTAAGATTTGGAACTAGGGACTATGCCGTGGCACCATTTCATTGCGATTCTGAGGTCGGTTGTTGACGTTAAGACCCTGAAACTAGGGATCTTCCTTTTGCTCCGTTTGTTGACATTGTGTCTGCAATATTGCGACAAATGTCGAGATTGTCTCTAGATTGTCTATGAACCGTCGAGATTTTTCTTTGCTTTCTGATGGAGCCTGTTGGGAAGGTATGGTTCCCACTTTGTTTGTGCCCCTGGATTGTATACAAGGATCGATGTGATCTCACCTGTAGGGAAAAAGTTTCATTCATTTCATTTTTTTTATTTTATTATTTTATTTCCGCGATGCTCTATCATTTCAGCTTTTATATCGCGAAGGTCGCGATTGCCCAATCATTTCGGCTATTTTTCGCGGTGCCCCATCATTTCGGCTGTTTATTTTATATTTACTCGCTGCTTTTTATTGCGAGTTACCCAATCATTTCGGCTATTTATTTTATATTTACTCGCTGCTTTTTATTGCGAGTTGCCCAATCATTTCGGCTATTTATTTTATTTTTTTGTATGCATACATTTTTACTTGCTGCTTTTTATTGCAAGTTGCCCCATCATTTCGGCTATTTCGTATGCATTTTTAGCTCGCTGATTTATTTTTTTTATCACGAGTGTGGAACTTGGAATCTGGTGCCGACCTCAGCATCAGCATCACTACAACTGGAATATTGCCAGAAGCGAATCATCATTTGCCATGAAAGGACTTAGAATTTGATACCGGTTTAGGCATCAGCATCGCTACAACTGGGATATTGCCAGGAGCGAATCATCATTTGCCTCTGTCGATGTCGGACAAAGGTGGCTTAGCGGACAGGGTTAGGATCCCGTCGACTAAGGCTTTTGACTTCGTGAGCCATAAGGGTCTCACAAAGGTATTTCTCCCTACAAGTCGTGAGGATCTCGTAGGTGTGTTTTCTCTTTAGGGATCGTGAGGATTCCTAAGTGTATGTTCCTCTGTAAGTCTAAGGATCTTACAAAAGGGTTTTCTCCTTATAAGTCGAGAGGACTTACAAGGGTTGTTCACCATATGGACATATCCCCAGTCACGGATGGGACTTTGTTAGGGAAATGTTTATTCGCGTCCGTGGATTGTATACAAGGGCCAGTATTGAGCCGCTTGTAGGGCAGTATCGGAGGTTGTGGGGGTTGCTTAAGAACAGGTTCAGGTCTCTGTAACTTAAGACTTTCAAATCTTATGAGCCGTGAAGGTCCCATAAGAGAGTTCTCCTTACGAGTCGTGAGGATCCCGTAAGTGTAATTTCTCCTTAGGAATCGTGAGGATCCCTAAGTGTGTTGCTTCCCTGTGAGTCATAAGGATCTCACGCGGGTGGTTTCTCCTTAGAAGGTCGAGAGGACCCTGTAAGTGTCTTTTAACGAGATTGTGCCCTTTCGGGTTTTCACAAACACTCGCCAGTAGCACTGCTGTTTTTACTCACGGAGCCCTTTCGGGTTTTCATTCGTGCCCATTTTGCTTAAGGACATACCTTTTTTTTATTCTTTTTTATTCTTTTTTTTTAACGAGATTGCGCCCTTTCAGGTTTTCACATACACTCGCCGGTAGCCCTGCTGTTTTTACTCACGGAGCCCTTTCGGGTTTTCATCCGTGCCCACTTTGCTTATGGACATACCGTTTTCTTTTTACCACGTCAGCCTGGGGGTGGCATGGGTTGGTAGTAGTTTAACGACGTTTCGGTCATTTGCAAGTTTTAGGACATTGCGGTCCATCATTAGTTTAAGGACGTTTCGGTCCACCGTCGCCGTATTTGAGGCGAATTTCTAGTTTACTGACTTTTCGGTCTATGGGGCTTTCTCTATGACTGAGCATGATGCCCCCGGCGTGTCCATTTTTCTCGGAGCATGTGGTTGTGGCGGGCTCACCTTCCAGTTTTCGGACAACGCGAACTTGCCATGTTGGTATTGGTCTTCAACCCAGTTTTTGAAGACATAGCAATCCTCGATCGGATGGCCCAATACTTGGTGGTAAGGGCAATAATTAGGATTGTCGACATCATTCAGTTGTAACTGGTGTTTCGGCTCCGGTAGAGTGATAAGCCTGTTGTGCACAGCCACTTTGAACAGCCTCCTTGTTTCATCCTGGGGAAACGAGTAAGGACGTTTCAACTTTTCATAGAGGGGTTGCCGCTTGTTGTTTCGGCAAACAACCGGTCTAGGGCCACTCGATTGCTGTTGAGTGTTGGCTACGAGGGTTGTTTTTCCCTTCCCTTTATCCTTTTTGCTCGATCCTTTGTTTACGGGGCCGAGATTTTTTTCGAGTAGCGTGCGATTGCACGGCTAAACGTTCTCGCAACTCCTCAATTCTTTCATTTTTGAAATGGATTCCTTGAGGAGAGGGTTGAGGGTAGCTTCTTCGTCAGAGTCGCTTCTAAAGGTGATAATTTGCGATCCCTTGGAGTCGGCTATGTGACAGTTGTCGGCGGCTCTTTTACGCTCACCTATCGCATTTTTCTGACGTCTACGAGCTTCATGCTTTGTCCTGTTGAAGTGTTGTTTTTGAGCGACATACCCTTGCCACCAACACTTAAAGGAATCGCAGTCTTCGGTAGGATGTATGATCTTCTGATGATATAAGCAGAAGTTAGGATGCTTCTCTACTCCACCAAGAGTATTTTCTCCAGAGGGTGGTAGCTTCATTCCCACTGATAGGGCTTTAACGAACCTTTCCCTCGTCTTGAATTTGTTCTTATTCACAGCAGATGACTTTTGATTTGATGGAAGTGCCTCGACTCTCTGGTCTAGTAGTCGGTGTTTGGCTCCTGCCAGTATGGCCATCTCACGCTCTTGATTGGCTTTAATTTTCAGACGAATCTCATTCAGAAAGGCATCGATCAACTCGTCTGACGGCCGCAGAATTTCTGGTTCAGGGTCCGCCCTCGGTTTCTCGGCACAAGGAGCCTCTTTATCATCCACCAATGAGTGAGAGATCATATGACAACTCGCTACGTAGTCTTCGGATTCATCTGATGAGTCTTCTCCATCGTTTTTGTCCTCAACAAAAGAACAAGCTGCCCCCATCGTGTCCGTCTTCTTTGGAGTGTGCGGTCGTGGTGGGTCTACCTTCCAGTTTTCAGACAGCGCGAACTTACCTTGTAGGTACTGATCCTCGATCCATCCCTTAAAGACGAAACAATCCTCTATCGGGTGGCTTACCGTTTGGTGGTAAAGGCAATAATTGGGATTATTGAGATCGCCTGGCTGGGACAGACGTTTTGGACTCGGCAGACTGATGAGTCTGTTGCGCACTGCCAGCTCAAACAGTCTTCTTGTTTTATCCTGAGGAAACGAGTAAGGACGTCCTAGCCTCTCCTCGAGGGATGGGCGTGGACGCACGTCGTTTTGGCGAACGACCGTCTTTGAGTTGCTCGGCTGCTGTTGAGCATTGGCGATGATGATCGCTTTCCCTTTTCCTTTCTCATTTCGAGAGTCCGGTTTTGGAGGAGACGGTCTGTGACCCATTTGGTCCATCTGGGCTAGCTTGTCGATTAGGTCCTGGAAAGTGATCGGCCTGAAGAACATCATGAATTGCGAGATGGTCGCTTGTGGATCAAGAGTGCCCACGAACATACCTACCGCAGGTGCCTCTTCTATGCGTTGTTCACATTTCGACCATAGATTTCGCCACCGTGTTGTGTATTAGACCCAGGTTTCGCCGGGCCTTATCCTGGCGTTAATCAGTGCCGTTATCGGGCTGCGTCCACTAGCACTCGCGAATCTTTGTGTAAACAGTAGCTCCATTTCCGCAAATTTTTTAACAGAGTCGTTAGGTAGCTCTGAATACCATTCAAAGGATGTTTCCTCTAAGCTGCCGACGAATTGGCGAAGCAGCAGCTTGTCGTCGCCGCCAGTATTGCCGCATAAGGCCCTGAATTGAGCGACATGCTGATGCGGGTTCCCTGTCCCATTATATACGTGGAACTTAGGGATCGTATATCCCGGCGGGTAACTGATTTGGTCGTACCAGCTCGGATATGGTCGCCCCGTTTTTACGATCTGACCGACTGCCTTAGTCTCCTGGTGAACCCGTATCTGTTGAGCTATATATTCGTCCAGGTCAGCTTTAGAAATCGTCTCCTCCTTGGCTGTTAACAAAGCTGGTGGAGGATTCGACGTTTCTCCCCTGTCATCTTCAAGGACGATCGGAGGATCTTCAGCAGGAGGATCTTGTTGGATCATCATACCCACCATGTCCTGGAACAGGTGAGCCATTCGCTTTATGTTGGCTGCTTGTTCCGCAGCCTCTTTGTCCTTCTTCTCCAATATTCTGCGAAGGAATTTAGCGTCAGTTTCTTGCTCCTGGCGTTGATCCGAGGACGCTTCGGGGCTTTCTTTTGGCCCAGTGAGTGCGACCATCGCGTTCATCATTTCTTGGAGCTTCTGCTGTTGCTCCTGAGCTTTAGTCACTGACCGTGTAAGCGGCCTATGACCTGTAGATGTACGGCTGTCCTCTTTACCAGAAGCCACGTAGACAGTATGGACTACAATGCCCCCGGACTTAGGGCGTTTGGGTTCACTGCCTTTGACGTTCGCCGCAGGCAAGGGAACTTTCTCTGGCCTCCTTCTCTTTTGAGTAGTCGACGTGGAGGGGGCCGTTGTAGTGGGCACCCAAGTGGTTGTCGTCCTTTGCGGTTTAACAGGACGGT
Source organism: Agapanthus africanus (assembly GCA_030015575.1). Classification (NCBI taxonomy): domain Eukaryota; kingdom Viridiplantae; phylum Streptophyta; class Magnoliopsida; order Asparagales; family Amaryllidaceae; genus Agapanthus; species Agapanthus africanus. The sequence goes on from JASDDO010000019.1 coordinate 352,075,004, forward strand.
TCTTTTCTTCTTGAACTTTCACCCTCTTCTGCCGGTGAGAGTGATCTTGAACGATTACTGAGTCCTGTACCCGTCGCCAGACCCAGTAAATCTTGGAGGACAGCCCTTGAGGGGGCTGCTCCGGCTTTGTTCCCGCAGCACTCTCCGCAGGTGGAGGAGATCTTTTCATCGTAGCAGTTGGAGAGTTCTTGCATACCCTCCTAAGCGGTTCAAAGTTGTTCCCAGTCGGAACAGCAGCATTGACTTCCACCATTGGAGCCGGTGGAGTTAACCCAGAGGGGGAGTTGCCCCCGGTCTTCCTTACTCGGCGCCAGTGGCGACGTCGAGCGTGACGAGCTGTTGGGGCTGGCTCGGCGATAGGGATAGTTTCATCTTGCCCCCTGTCCGGATGAGGCGCCGCTGGTGCCAGCCTCTTAAACACTGATGTTGTCTTTTCAGTAGCGGTATCCAATCTGTCAAAGACAGACCTTCGAGCAGGAACGGGAGCCGGAACGGTCAGCCTTGAAAAGACCGACTCTCTAGCAGGAGAAGCCGTCTTGACGACTTCAGGAATGGAGATGGCTTTCTTCTTTGCGATGGCCACATCAGGGGTCATGGGCTTCTTAGCAGGCCCATCAGAGTTCAGGTTCAGCCTAGTAAAGACAGAGGCTGCCGGTTTGACATTGGACGACCCATTGAAAGGGGCCGTTGTAGCAGTGAGCCGATCGAAGACCGACTTCTTGTGCGCTTCCGGTGCGGGCACTGGAATGGTGAAGCTTGCAGGCGGGAGCATGGTCCCGAAGAACAGACCGGTAGTGGTCTGCGTCACTTGTTCCACCGGCATGGCAAGGATGGAGGTCGCTTGAGACCCATAGGCTACACCTCCAGGTGAGGCGGAGCAACAGTTGCATTGGCATTTGGAGCAGCTCGAGCAGTTGGAGGCCATTGATGCTTGATTTCTGGGCTCTGCAAAAGACCAAATCTTAGTAACTTGAAACCCAAAGGCAACCATTAACAAACAGCGATTCGTTCACGAAGACGACACACGAAGTGTGGAGTGGAAAGAGGAAAAGGTCCCACCGGGCGTGCCAGAATCTGTTCCCCTCCGAACGGCGGCCGAGACATAGACGTCTTGTTAGTTATATGTATGCCCTAGAGGCCATTACTGTACATAGGATGTATATTGTAGTGGATGCTGGGACATATATAGGGAGGACTTTGTTTCTCGACATGATAGTATGCTATCTGGTTGCACTTTACCTTAACGTGTACACTGATTGTCTCTCTGCTACATGTTGGTAAAGCCCTTGGGATGTGTACTTGACTACCTGGACTATGATGCGGATCATACTAGTGGGGACATGGTAGTCCATAAGTACATCCTTCACAGTCCCTAGTCGTGGGTATATCGAGACGGGGCATCGATATACCAGAGTAGACTAGCGTATACCTTCTCGACCCATACAGATGGGCGATGGATGATCCCATATCCATTGGTGTTTGACATCAGAGATGATATACGGGTGCTCAGTGAAGACTGGGTACACTGGACGGACTCGCCGAGAACTCCCAGATGGTGATATACCTTATGTCAGATGGCAGTTCTCTGGTGACACTGGTACAGAGTAGTCTGTTGACCCGAGATTGTCATAGAATCTTGTGTGGTTCCCACTGTGCTTTGATTTCCATCTTACCACGTCCAAGAGGGCGTGCAAAACGGTGGTTTTTGGGTACAGTCCCGAGTCACATGGAGGCAATGAGCGATAGGAGGGGATTCGTCTCTCCCGGTATAGGGGGTTGATGTTGCGCTGTGTTCGATTGGCTATAACCGGAAATCCCTGGCCAGGGTTGCTGAGATTTACTGGTAAGTGTTACCAGTAGTTTCTCGAACTGTTATAGACCTCATATCGACACGACTTATCGAGTTATTGGGGTCTGACGTTTACCACCCCTAGGCGAAATATGCAGACGATCAGACCGGACTGTACGGTAGTGTTACTGGTTGGATTCACAGGAGTGTAAGCGGGCTTGCTCGTCGATCTTCTGATCGCTCAATACCCGGGTGGCCGTTACGTTTAGCAGACCGCTTGCGGCTTGTGGGTGCTTGATATGATCATCATCTGCTGCCGGCGTATTGACGAGTCTTTAGAGTCCTACACAGAGGTTTCCTGGCTCAAGCGAAACGAGATAGGAGCGCATATGAGATATGTGCGGGACCGAGAATAATGCGTGTATGTGATACCGTATTCCATTCTTGCGATGAATGAATCGAATGGTTGTATGCGATATAACCTAGTTATCGAATCAAGGATTGATTCGATAAATCGATACATTGTATACTAGTCGGTTGTGTGCGACATGACCGGATCATTGTATCAAGTGTTGATTTAATGATTTAATGCATAATTATATATTTGATATATTGCTTTGCATTAACTAGTGTTGGTTCACTTTAAATGGATATTCTCACTCGGATGTGCACATTGTATATGTGATATACTTTTGTGCACTTGATTGTATCATGTTTGATGATACATGCTCTCTAGGGTTTGTGTAAAGATTAAACCATGGTTGTGTAATGGTTAGGGTTTTCTTTTTCATTTATTTATTTATTTCATTTTGGGTTTTATTTTGGAAAAGAAATGGCAAAAGAAAAGAAAATGGTTGCTAGTTTTGTTTTACATTGAAAGTTCATGAAGCTTTGACTAAGTGACCATTTTGTCTTCATGCTTAACCCTAACCATTCCATTTAACCATGATTTATTCTCTACACTTGACCATGGTTGCAACATGATAAGTATTCAATTTATTTTCTATTTTGAATTAACTTATCATAATATCTTCTTCTTCTTCTTCATCTTCTTCTTCCATGAAGAAAGCTTGCTACTCCAATGGCAAGTGATGAAAACTAGTGAGAAATCCAATTCTAAAGTGAACCCACATCCTATTTCTTCATCCTCTACCTCTTGCCAAGTAGTATAGGGTGTTTCCTTCACAAGTTTTCTTGACTTGGTGAAGTTGGAGCTTGTTCTAGCGATGCCTCGACGTAGATCATCTTCGGCATCGTCGTCGATGACCTAGCCCGCTTTTTCTCCGATGAAGCCGACGCTAGAGCCCAAGATACGATTTGGACAGCGAGGGGACTTCATCACGGAGCCTAGGAGGTGGAGGACCGGATCTACAAAGGTTGTAGCCCCTTCCCTTTAGCTATATTTCCGTTTACTTGCTTGCATCGCCTATATATCTAGTTGACGATCCGTATTAGGGTTTGTAGGCACCCGTAAAATTTGATTTGTGCATGTTTGATCACTTGTGAGACTCCATTAGAGTGCCTAGGAACCCTACAGTGGTATCAGAGCCTAGCTAGAGCCTTAGGCGATGCGTTGACGATGTTAGAAACCCGATCGAACCCGAAACCCCGACTTTTCCTTGCTCTATGGACTTTTTTCAGAAACAGGGATTTTTGAGTATTAAAAATATGCAGAAAAATCAGCAGGAGATTCTATGAATTACTGTGAAGCCCGTACACCTAACTCCACCAAAGCGCGGCGGAACCGCGGCATTAGCGTGCTAATGCGGCGGTTCCGCGGCCCTTTAGCCTCTTCATGCAATAAATTTTGCACAGTAATTCCTAGTTTGCAGTGCTGGTTTTCCTGCGAATTTTTAATAATTTTTCAAGAGTTGAATTTTCTGGGTTGTATTGGGGACTCGGTGTATCGATCGGATTGTCTAATTTTGTCAGTGTGTTTTTCCGGGTATTTTTAGAATATGTTAAAAAGTTCGACCGGATATAAATACCCACTTTTTCCCCTGCCGGGAAATTTCCAATTGTTGGATTTTTCCGTAGTTTAACGACGTTCTAAGTAGTGCAAGTAACGCGATGGACCCTCTAGAAGACAACAAACCTTAACTCGATTATGTGACCGTCTTGAACTGCCCTTTGAACCTTCGGGTTTGGGGCAGTACGGCGTGCCACATGTGAGGCGTTGGCTTGACCCTTCTACGGCTGGACCGTTGGTGCTGAGGCACGAACTGAATGTTTTTAGACTTATTTCATGTGATGAGCTGTTTCGGGAAAACTTGGGTGTTCGCTTGTTCGATCGGAAAGTTTAACATTTTCTATTTATCCGGAATGTGATACAATAATTGGAATTCACAAAAAGTTATGAGATAACTGAATGAATGTTATAAACATAGCACTTTAGTCTCACTTGATCGGTTGCCACGGAATTTTGATGTGATCAAAAGTCCGTCACAATCACGTAGCGTACGCGGATACTCGCCGGGTAAACTTAATAGACAGCCTCACTCCATAGCCCCGACCAAGTGACTGTAGGAGAACCCCGTCGCCGAAAGCATCCGTTCGGATGCTCGCGGTAGCGGTGTTCCGCCTTGGTGCACTTCATCGACGGTATCGGGGGTGCAGCCGTCTACTGAAGTTTAGGACGAGCATTCGATCAGGATGTCGGGAATCTTGTTGAATTGCCCGACTTTATATTGAAAAGTGTTTTCGATTTTGAGATTAAAATGCGGGGTTTATAATTGTTAGGCATGCGATGTCTAAGGAATTCATTTGATTAGGCATGCGATGTCTATGCAGATTGCGGATTCCAACTGTTGTAGTTTTACACTTTCTTTTCTGTGACCGTAAGTGTAATATGTGATATCGCCGGTTTCGTTGCTATATGTCAACGACAATTGGGATGGGCATATTTACTTACGTTGATGACATGTGATGTTATGTGTTGCTGGATATGTTATATTGGATCGTCGTGTTTGAATAGCCGGGGGTTTTTATGTGAGATGAGTGTTTTTCATTTTCATTCATGTAAAAACTTGTATGTAATATTCTTTTATTGGGGCACTTCCAGGTTGCGGAAGATGTCACCCTTTGTATATTATTTACTTTTCCGCACTAAGATAGACCCAAGGAGGGGAGCACAAGTAACCGGGTTCTGGAGTCCAGAGGGAGACCAACTCGAGGAGTCGAGTCCGGGTCTCCTAACTCTAGAATTGGTAGGGTTGCTTGCCGCTCTCGTAGGGGTCTAGGGGTGTGGGTTTGGCTATTCATCACGACCGTGGAATCCGTGTTTTATACTGGCTCGTATTGAAAACACGGACGTCCTAGCATATCCAATATTTCATATAATTCTTCTGCTGCGATATCTGTGATGTGATCATGTGATATGTTCTGTGATGGATACTTTATATAGTATATTTGATATATTATATAGGCCTTACTTATGTTTTACACCCGCGCTAGCCCTGCCCCGCTCTGCCGTTAGTTACCTAACCTAACGGTGCACGAGAGGACATCGAGGCGAATGCGGATAGCATAAGTGTACGTCGTATTTATCTGTGATGTTTAGGTACCTAAATGATGGGACTTCATTAATGAGATTAATGAAAGTAAAAAGAAACCTAAAGATGTTGTAGAATCGAATTTCAAAAATAAAACAGGTAGCTACAGTTCTTGCTTTGCACAGCGGTATATGTGATATATCCTGCACCTTATTCGATGAGGAAAGGACCGAGATCCCTTCACCGGGAGTGACTCCTTTAGCAATAACTGGCAGATGCTACACACTCGGTTTTTCTTTTGATTGCTTTTAAGAGTTTTTGCTTTGCACAGTGATATATATGATATATCCCGCACCTCATTCGACGAGGAAAGGACCGACGATCCCTTCACCGGGAGTGACTCCTTTAGCAAAACTAGAAAAGCCTCAAAAGCACTCCATTTTTCAAAATCATTTGATTCTACAACAATATCAAGTTCATTACGCAATAGGTTTTCAGAAAAACCTGTCGTAGCCCTCCGTCATTTCAGATAAGTAGTAGTTAGTATTCGTGCTACGTTTGTTGGCCTGCGTCAAGGCGTAGTGTGCGGTAGCTAACTGGTATTTATCTGCTTATGCATATGATGCAGATTGGATTAGGGTAGTCGTGCGACTTTGTTGGCCTGCGTCAAGGGTCGTGCGGGTGGGTTTAATTCAATCAGGAAATGACGGGTTGAACTTGACTAGCGCACTATGGTTTGTTGGCCTGCGTCAAGGTCATAGGACGCTATGGGCAAAATATTATCGGGAATTTCAAGTGTTGAAATTTGCAATGAGATTGCATACCTTCTATGAGATAGTTGGATCCCGATACCCACTGCGAGTAAGAGTTACTCATGGGAGAGTTTTATATATTACAATTAGCCGATCAAGTAGGTGTCTAGAAAGGTGTTAACGAGGTTACGCCTCTGGGAAAACGAGGTTTACATTAATTAGGTTCGTGCGAAAGCACGGGGAACCTCCCTCAAAGTACCGACACTGGCCTGGCTAAAAAATTGGCGAACTTGTAGTGTGTAATTAATCCCGGCTGGTCTTTCCTTTTAGGGTTTGAAGGAAGATTTGATAAAAAGCAGTGGGAGCCATCCTGATTAGATAAAATACATAACCAATCTAATCTTGCAAGAGCGCACGCAGAGTGTTTTCTTCTCTCTCTCTCCTGGTAGCGACCATATCACGCCTTAATCAAGATAATAAAATGGATGTATTGACCGAACCCGCTTGTTATACTGAGCTGGGGAACGTTGGTCCCGCTCCAACTTATAATTGTTATAAGACAGAGCAGGAAATAGGGGAATACCAGAATTCCTATGCCGCCCAAACGAAGAAAGTGCATATGATGCATCTCCTTTGGGTGTGTTCATTACAAAGAACTGTTTCTCAGTATCCTCTGCATCCTGGGTATTTGATACCGGATCATGATCCCAGATATGTAAGCTGTTACATAGGGCTACAAAAAGGTAGAAAACTGAGAACGGGTGATAAGTTTCATGAGACAGAAAACGGGGCAAGTGTTGCAGCCAAGTCTGTTGGTCACTGTCACCCTGTATTAAAAATACATTGATTCTGAACAAATACTATTAGATACCGAACTTGATATACAAAATCATATCAGTCTCTTTATGAGTAAAGAAATGATAAAATTTTGTATTTATGGATAATGTTTTGAACATTTCCTATATCAAAAGTTGGTCGTTTCAGGCACGTTATCTAAAAGCATTGTTGTTCTAAATCAAACTACAGTTCCTAGTATACAGAACACACACAAGAGGAAGAGTTCATAAATGAACGAATCATTCTTGAGGCATTGTAGACTAGGTCATATCAATGCGACCCGACTGGCTGAAGTTACATTTTAGATGCATATTTAAATCAGTTTAAATTTATATCTTGTGAAACTTGTCATTCATGTCACAAAGATAAGATGACCATAGCTCTGTTTACTGGAAACAGAGAAAGAGTTAGTTAACTCTTAGGATGATACATGTTGATGTATATAAGGTCCCCTGTCTACATATGCCAGGACTGGTTCTTTGTACTTCATTACATTCTCTGATGATTTTTCGAGATTCAGACCTATGTTCTTGTTGAAACACAAGTCCGAACCTTTTGAGATATTTACAGAATATAAGTTAGAAGTAGAGAACCAAAATAAGGGTATAAGTATTATGTCCTTTGATGAGATCAAGAAGGAGAATACTTGAGCACGGAATTCCTGGACTATTCTAAAGGAGAATGAGATTCTCTCTCAGCATTACTCCTCCGTATACACCATAGCACGATGGTATATCGGGGCGGAGCAATCACACCCTATGTGATAAGGTGTGCTCTATGATGAGTAATACTGAGTTACCTGTTTCCTTTTTGGGAGTTATGCGCTTGAGAAGCTGCATACCTATTGAATAGGGTTCGAATCAAATCAGTTGCCGACCACTTCATATGTGATATGGAAAGGGAACAGCCCATATCTTAAGTTAGTTAAGATTTGGGGTTGTCCGGCCTATGTCTAAAAGCAAAATCCGGACAAGCTCAAGGCAAGATCTGTTATGTAGAACTCGAAATGTTCCAGCTATACAAATTGCAGCTGATGATTTGATAGAACCAAAGGATTCAATAGTTACCAACGAACCTCAGCCTCTCCGCCAATCTAGTAGGGTTCCTCACCCACTTGAGAGATACTTCGGTTTCTCTATGACAGTGGGAGCGAGGATTGCATCATGAGATGATGACCCAACTAGTTTCGAGCAGGCCATCGAGAGTAGGGACTCTGTAAGAATGGCTGGATTCTTAGCGATCTGAGATGGAATCCATGTACACCAACAAAGTATGGACTTTGGTTGCTATATCTGAAGGGTTAAATCCCCATCAGGAGCAAGTATATCTTGAGAAGATTACTTGGTGTAGATGGAAAAGTTGAGACTTTCAAAGCTAGACTTGTTAAAGCTTTTCGTCATCGACCAGGCGTGGATTATGATGAAACCTTTTCAAGTGGCTATGCTTAAGTCCATCCAGACCCTACTTGCCACGGCTACATACCATGACTACGATATCTGGCGGTTGGGTGTCATGACTGCTTTTCTAAATAATGTTTTAGAAGAGAGCGTCTATAAGTACACAGCCAGAGGGCTTCGTAGACAGTAGGAGCAGCGGAAACGTGTGCAAGATATTTTATAGGATAAAGCAGGCATCGCGGAGTTGGAACATCTGTTTTGATGGATTAGTCAAAGAAGTTGACATTATCAAAATGGTAGATGAACCTTGTATAAACAAAAAGATAGTAGGGAGTATGGTGACGATCCTCGTAGAGTACGTGGATGACATACTCTTGATAGGGAAGGAGTTTCCTATGCTACGCTCGGTCAATCTCCTCTTATCACAATGATTCTCCAATATAGGATCAAAATGATACCTCCTAAATCCTGGATTTTGGATCTATGAGATAGATCTAATTGGATATTAGAATACTCACTAGTTGTAGTGAGATGGTATCAACCGATCCTGGGGAGAATCACTAGAAGGGTTCCAGAGTGATAAGGACGACTGAAAGTCAGTCACAGGCATTGTCTTTACCCTCAGTAAAGGGACGGTATGTTGGAAGAGTTCCAAACTAGATACCGTGGCATACTAGACGATAAAGGCTCGATACATCGCTATTTAAGATGCTACCAAAGAGGCAGTCTGGATGTATATTTGTTCATGAGATGAACTTAGTTCCTCCCATTGTGTGACAATGGGGCTGTGGCTTATGCCAAGGAACGCCGGTCCCATCAGCGATCCAGACATATTCTAAGGCAGTATTACCTGATCATGGAGATGGTTGATCTCCAGAGTGATCGAGGTTAGGAGAGTATACTCAGAGGACAGCACGGCGGATCCACTCACAAAGGCCTTTTCCCAGAGAGAGACTTTTATGGGATGGTTGAGTATGAGATACTACAACCACTGCTACAGATGGCCCTAGTGCAAGTGGGAGATTGTTAGTTATATGTATGCCCTAGAGGCCATTACTGTACATAGGATGTATATTGTAGTGGATGCTGGGACATATATAGGGAGGACTTTCTTGCTCGACATGATAGTATGCTATCTGGTTGCACTTTACCTTAACGTGTACACTGATTGTCTCTCTGCTACATGTTGGTAAAGCCTTTAGGATGTGTACTTGACTACCTGGACTATGATGCGGATCATACTAGTGGGGACATGGTAGTCCATAAGTACATCCTTCACAGTCCCTAGTCGTGGGTATATCGAGACGGGGCATCGATATACCAGAGTAGACTAGCGTATACATTCTCGACCCATACAGATGGGCGATGGATGATCCCATATCCATTGGTGTTTGACATCAGAGATGATATACGGGTGCTCAGTGAAGACTGGGTACACTGGACGGACTCGCCGAGAACTCCCAGATGGTGATATACCTTACGTCAGATGGCAGTTCTCTGGTGACACTGGTACAGAGTAGTCTGTTGACCCGAGATCGTCATAGAATCTTGTGTGGTTCCCACTGTGCTTTGATTTCCATCTTACCACGTCCAAGAGGGCGTGCAAAACGGTGGTTTTTGGGTACAGTCCCGAGTCACATGGAGGCAATGAGCGATAGGAGGGGATTCGTCTCTCCCGTTATAGGGGGTTGATGTTGCGCTGTGTTCGATTGGCTATAACCGGAAATCCCTGGCCAGGGTTGCTGAGATTTACTGGTAAGTGTTACCAGTAGTTTCTCGAACTGTTATAGACCTCATATCGACACGACTTATCGAGCTATTGGGGTCTGACGTTTACCACCCCTAGGCGAGATATGCGACATATCAGACGATCAGATCTGACTGTACGGTAGTGTTACTGGTTGGATTCACAGGAGTGTGAGCGGGCTTGCTCGTCGATCTTCTGATCGCTCAATACCCGGGTGGCCGTTACGTTTAGAAGACCGCTTGCGGCTTGTGGGTGCTTGATATGATCATCATCTGCTGCCGGCGTATTGACGAGTCTTTAGAGTCCTACACAGAGGTTTCCTGGCTCAAGCGAAACGAGATAGGAGCGCATATGAGATATGTGCGGGACCGAGAATAATGCGTGTATGTGATACCGTATTCCATTCTCGCGATGAATGAATCGAATGGTTGTATGCGATATAACCTAGTTATCGAATCAAGGATTGATTCGATAAATCGATACATTGTATACTAGTCGGTTGTGTGCGACATGACCGGATCATTGTATCAAGTGTTGATTTAATGATTTAATGCATAATTATATATTTGATATATTGCTTTGCATTAACTAGTGTTGGTTCACTTTAAATGGATATTCTCACTCGGATGTGCACATTGTATATGTGATATACTTTTGTGCACTTGATTGTATCATGTTTGATGATACATGCTCTCTAGGGTTTGTGTAAAGATTAAACCATGGTTGTGTAATGGTTAGGGTTTTCTTTTTCATTTATTTATTTATTTCATTTTGGGTTTTATTTTGGAAAAGAAATGGCAAAAGAAAAGAAAATGGTTGCTAGTTTTGTTTTACATTGAAAGTTCATGAAGCTTTGACTAAGTGACCATTTTGTCTTCATGCTTAACCCTAACCATTCCATTTAACCATGATTTATTCTCTACACTTGAACATGGTTGCAACATGATAAGTATTCAATTTATTTTCTATTTTGAATTAACTTATCATAATATCTTCTTCTTCTTCATCTTCTTCTTCCATGAAGAAAGCTTGCTACTCCAATGGCAAGTGATGAAAACTAGTGAGAAATCCAATTCTAAAGTGAACCCACATCCTATTTCTTCATCCTCTACCTCTTGCCAAATAGTATAGGGTGTTTCCTTCACAAGTTTTCTTGACTTGGTGAAGTTGGAGCTTGTTCTAGCGATGCCTCGACGTAGATCATCTTCGGCATCGTCGTCGATGACCTAGCCCGCTTTTTCTCCGATGAAGCCGACGCTAGAGCCCAAGATACGATTTGGACAGCGAGGGGACTTCATCACAGAGCCTAGGAGGTGGAGGACCGGATCTACAAAGGTTGTAGCCCCTTCCCTTTAGCTATATTTCCGTTTACTTGCTTGCATCGCCTATATATCTAGTTGACGATCCGTATTAGGGTTTGTAGGAACCCGTAAAATTTGATTTGTGCATGTTTGATCACTTGTGAGACTCCATTAGAGTGCCTAGGAACCCTACACGTCTTGCCTATCATTCGGGGCAGATGCTATTTAGTTTTATCCGTCCACCTCTCCGAAGATGCCAAGTTGATTTATGGCACCGTGTATCGGAGGTTTAGACGGATGCAGCCGATGTAGCAGACTTCGTCAGATTCCCCCTCGTTCGAGGGGTTTTTGATTGTGGGGACGCTCTTCTCTGCAGGCGCAAGCCCCTGGAATTAATTACGCTACCGCATCGCAGTAACAAATTTCTCCTTCTCCAGATGTTCACTTCGTGTCGTAGGTGTTTTTTTTGTTTATGGCTTCCCGTGGATTGTATACGGAGACTAAGTTATACCGTCGCCCGTAGGACGTGGATTAGTCGAAATCCGTATTTTCTTAGATTTGGGTTTGGGGTTTTAGTTTAAGGATACGTTAGCCATATTGAGGCTAAGATCAACTTAAACGTTTGTTAAGGATACGTTAGTCTAATTTCCAGACTAAGATCAACTTAACGGGATCGTTTAGATCCGACAGGAGAGCAATTGGCTCTATTGTTCCAGTTTAGGGACATAGTGGTCCATGTTCCAGTTTAGGGACATGGGGGTCCATTGTTCCAGTTTAGGGACGTAGTGGTCCATTTAATGTATGGCCATCGGGACCCGTCACCTCTCTGACGACGTTGAAGGATTACAACGACAGATGTCAGAGGAGTTCAGATATGTACCCTTGAACCGGATGTAAATTGATTTAAGGGAGCAGTCGTGCTCAGTCAATTTAATTTGATGACTTATGGCCATGATTGGGTTAAGTCTAGTTGAAAATGTTTAACCTTTCATTTGCATTAGGCCTATTAGGCCTTTGTTTGGGCTCTGCCCCTTTTCTTTAATAATGCAGAGCATTTGTTTTGGTCCATTGGACCTCTTAATTGGGTTTTGCCCTTTAATAATGCGCTGCATTAAATGTTCTGTCAGAGCCCCACGTGGCTTGTCAGGCGCTTTGCGCTAATTGAGGAGCGCAAGGCGCAAACTCATGTGGGGGTGACACGTGTCACGCTTTGGTGAGCGCAAGCGCAGTGCGCAGCGCTGTTGCGCTGCTCACACGTGGCGCGCTCTGGTGCAGTGCGCCAATTTAAGAGAGCAATGCTCTGTTTTGGAAGCGCATAGCGCAAGTTGTTCTGGAGCTGACACGTGACGCGCTCTGGTGCAGTGCGCCAATTTAAGAGAGCAATGCTCTGTTTTGGAAGCGCATAGCGCAGTCTGTTCTGAGGCCGACACGTGGCTCTCTCTGGTGGCTTGCGCCAACCCAAGAGCGCAACGGTGCAGATTTACAAGTGCAGGGCACTGTTAATTACCTTGATCCAATTTTGGATCAAAGAAAAGAATCTTTAAGATTCCAGAACCAATGGTTCATAAAAAAAGCAATGCCTTTGTTATTTATTATGTTTTTTATTGATGATCCTTGATTTTGTTCTTAGATCAATGATCTATTCAGAAGAAATTCTTCTTTTTATAAAGGTTTTACCTTCTTTTTCCTTTCAGAATTCTTCTCAAAACTCTTTAGAGGAGTTCTCTCTTTGTTTCTGTGTTTTTGTCTCTCTGTGTGTTGTTTTCTTTTGAATTGGGGTCTAGGGGCCTTTATATAGTGCCCATTAATTTGTTGAATTTGTTAAAGAGATCATTCTCTGAGTGATTTGGGGATTTTCCCCACCGTTGGATCTTTGATCCAAGAGTTTCTGTTTTACAGAAGACAATTTTCTTGTTTTAACAAGAACAGAAAGATCTTACTGGAATTTTAATTCTGTTTGGCACAAACGCATCTGTGCTTGACACGTGTCGTGCAGCGCAGAGCGCAGCGCAACTGCGCTGACACGTGTCGCACAGCGCAGAGCGCAGCGGATCTGAAGCGTTGCTTCTTTTAATTTTGTTTTAAATAGAGCCTTGCTCTGATTGGGCGCGCTGCGCTCCTTGCGTTGGCGTGTCTGATTTTGACACGTGGCGCGTTGCGCACAGCGCAAGGAATCTGAAGCATTGCTTCACCCTTTGAATTTGAAATTCAAACAGAGCTTTGCTCTGAAAGGGAGATTTTCTCCTTTATTATTATTATTATTTATTTTCTTTTTTCTTTTTATTGTTTTTATTTTATAAGGAGCGGGTTTTGAGCCAAAATTTTTGGCGGGAACAATTCTATTTACATGGTTCTCCAGTTAGTCCATTTACATGATTCTACGGTTACATCCGTTTACTGATATCATGGTTTCAGTCAGTCTTTCAATTATACAATCAATACAATTTACAAGACAATACAATACAATCAAGCTAACACTATGGGGTTTAAGGGGTAGACTGGTACGGAATATGTTAAAGGTGGCACGAGATGGTCACTTAAGACGTAATTACATCCATGCCGTTGTTCCGTGGTATTATCAACGGAGCCTTGTACTCCTGATACCTTAGTCTCCGGGGAAAGTGAAACTCCTCTCGTATACACTGGCATCTTCTGTACCAAGTTACAAACAACAGCGTTAACACTAAATATAACAATATAACAATATAATACAACTGTAAAAGCTACTCTCTCTCTCTCTCTTACTCTCTGTCTATTCTTTTCTCTCTTATCTTTGGGACTTACCGAGCGACCTGTTCGCTGACGAGATTCTATTCTTTCTTCTTTGAATGTCGCCAGGTGATTTGGACCCATCAAAGATCGAGCCCACTGCTGAAGACTTGGACCAGTTCAGTGAAGACCCCGAGCTCTAGTCAATGTACACTTTCCATTCAGTACTTTCATTTCTGTCATGCCACTGTTTAGGCATCGCATTGTTCCATGTATTTACTTTTCCATGTATTGTAAAAAGAATGTGAATAAATAAAGTTGCTGTTCTATTATATCTTGTCTCTTGTGCTTTATTTTTTATATTGCTTAGATACGCTTAGCATATTTACTTCACAGTAAATACGTAGCGGACCAGTCGCGTCCCCTTCGCCGTATACCGGGAAGCGGGGCGTAACAATGGGTCTCCGGTGATGGGAAGTGATGGTGTGCAGGGTCGGTTCTGGGTTTTGCGGCGGGGTTTGCACGGGAGTGTGCAGGGTTGGTAGGGTGAGGGTGTTTGGGATCTTAGGGAGAAAGAGAGAGGAAGGTGAGAAGGTGGTTGTGGAGAAGAGGAGGCGGCAGAGTTAGGGTTAGGGTTGTGTGCGCGGCAGTATGGGTTTAAAAAGAAAAATAAATGAAGAAGAAGGGATGAAGGAGGGAGGTGATGGTAAGGAGAGAAGGGAGGTGATGGGAAACGAGAAATGTACAGTATATGCGATAAAAGAGAGAGAAAGAGGGAGAGAGAGAGAGATAAAGTTTAAGAAATTAATATATAAAATATATGAAGAAGAAGAGAGAGAGTTGTGTTGTTGCAACAGAAAAGATTTCCATTAAAAAATATTTAAAAGATTTTTAGCCAAAGTAACAGTTGTAAATATTAGTATATAATATTAATAAAATATTTAATATTTGGCTAATACAAAAATAGTCCAAAACATGCCCGGTCGGGTCTAAAAATTCAGTTTTGAAATACGACAAATATATGCGACGACCAAATTAAAAAATGAATGCTCGGGTAACGAAAATGCATACCCCCAAGAACGGATGCACGTACGTGCGCGTAGCCATCCAAACACGTCTGTTTCACTGAACGGGACGAGAACAAGATGCGCGGATGCTACCACGGGGTTAGGGGTATCATGCAGGCCATGAAATGTATTTTTTTAAATATTTTACATGACTCAAAATGTTATATGGTAAAAGATACAATGCCAGATAAAATGCAAGTATGCAGTAAACATGAAAGTGCACCTGTCTATGTAACAAGTCAAGTTAAACTATAAACATGAATCGAACCGGTTCCAAGAAAGCGGGTCGGGTCGAATACAATGTAAAAATGTAAAATACCATTCGCACCCAAAACACGATAAATCAAGAAATACCTTAAATAAGAAAATACGAGAACTGGAATTGGTATAAATGAACTAAGTTGTTACATACGCTGCCCGAAAAGAATCTTGGGCCCTCGAACAGTGGGTCAAATAGAAAAAGACAAGGGGAAAGAAAAGGTCCCTGAGGATATCATCCTTGATGACCAAGCCGTCGAAAAGATGACAGCCAAGGACCCGCCAAAGAAAAGTAGGGTGGACTACAACGTTCTGGCACACTTGAGAAAGCTACCCTCGCAGCTCAGTATTCTCGACGCCCTTCTGCTATCCAAAGAGGCGAGAGATTCTTTGATCAAGGCATTACAAGAGCCCGAGCAATTCCAAGCTTTTCTCGCCGAAGAAAAGATGAAGGACGAGCTGGAAGAAGTGCACACAGCCGATATCACTTTCGGCGATGAAGATCTCCTCCTTGGGACATGAGAACATAACCGTCCCCTTTATGTCTCCAGATACTGTCATGATATCAAAGATAGGTAAGATCCTGGTTAACAATGGATCCTCCGTCAATCTCCTCAACGTGAGAGTGTTGAAGGAAATCTGCATGAGCGTTCAGCACCTCGCTCGCGACAAAATCACCATCTCCGGATTTGACTCCCAGTCATCATGAACGCTTGGGTCTGTAATATTAACACTACGCTTTGGGCTGCTTGTCATGGACATTAAGTTTCACGTCATTGACGCCAAGACATGCTACAATGCTTTGCTCGCCCGGCCCTGGTTACATGAGTACAACATCATCCCTTCTACACAACATCAGTATATGAAGTATTTCAAAGATGGTCTCAAGTACACTATGACAGGGGAACTAAACCCGTTCTCCATGAACGAAGTCCGAAAGTACGAAGATGCAAAATACTTCCTGCCAGATTTCAAGGACACAGAAAGATGTCACAAACCGGAGGATAAGAACAAAGCTATCACCACTATTCCAGTCTTCAGGAGTGATACTGAGGAGGAGGAAGAAATAGTTTATTCAGGTCCGTCCCAGTGCAACAAGCCAGGACAGTCCGCTCCTATATTGATCTTCGGCAGCGACTCGGAAGATGAGGTCAATGCTGTATTCGCTGCTCGGCCATCAATACAAGCCTTCGCCGATGAAGATCAAAGTTTGCAAGTTTCCATGGTTCCGCCCAAGCATCATAAAGAACTAGACGCGCTCAATACCTACAGTGTGGAAGAAGTACAGACATTCTACGTCCCTCCCACGCGAAAAGGTGAAAAGGCAATCCTATTCTACCGATCCGGGGAAACCAAAGTGGAGAAAGAAATCTGGCATGGCGCGGATTCTACACTTGACAGGCTCTAACCCATCCGTTTGCCCGGATATTACATGAACGGACTAAAGAGACTCTTGAGACGCCAAGGTATACCCCTTAAGCAAACTGCGCGACAAGCACGGTTCTATAACAGGATCTGGAATGTTCCCGGAACTCAACGAAAGTTGCCCAACGGGAGAATGGAAACGATTGGGCTTGGATATGTTCGATCCAAGAAACGGGAGCTGTTCCGCGACTGCTACATCATACATGACTTTGATGAAGAAGGAGATTCTCTATAGGAAGATGCTAACCCTGAAACAGAACGAGCTCCCGCCGCAAAAATGCCCAGTCCGTCGTTCGAAGAATAAATGGACAAGCTTATAAGGGAAGCGGGTCAAAAGGTTCGAGACGATTATAACCGCGAAATGGCCATCTACGAGAAAGCCAGAACGCAACGCCTCCTTCAACAGGCTGTGAAAAATGAAAATGCTCCTCCTTACCAACCCGTTGTACAAAAGGCCCGACGCAGAGGCAGAAAAAAACCAAAGAGCGAGAAAGGCGTTGGACAGTGACAAAGCAAGACTAAGAAGCCATGCGATCGGGAGTCGAGCAATTCAGATTCGTCTCTTATAAAGAAGATGGGGCGAGCATACTCTTTTCCGCAGGATAAAACACAGAGGATACTTGATCTTGCCATAAAACATCAGATGATGACACTCCCGGAGTCCAAGCACCCCGAGCAAGCAGGCAAAGTCTCTCACCCGGACTATTGCTCCTATCACAGGGCAATAGGACATCCTCTCGAAGACTGCTTCACATTCAAAGACTAGGTAGAAGACCAGTATCAGCTCGGCAGGTTCGCTCTATCCAGCAGTTGGAGGGTAACCCCGCCGCAGAAGCATGAACCAAAAACCGCGCATACAGCGAGAGCAGAACAAGATCAACATCGGTCTTGGAAGCGATCTTGTACTTGCCATATGATAACGCTATTAAAAGAAGAACCCGAGAATGTGGATGATCTCCCATAGTGCTTCGAAAACGATGATGACGAGGTAATCTCAGAGCTTCCACCGGCGCCAAAAGAGCTGGAGGATGGGATACATACTACTGCAGATAACCTCAAGAAAATTGATTTGGGGACGGCCAATGACCCGCGGCCGACGTTTGTCAGTGAGCTGTTGTCTGAAGAGAGGGTGGCTACGCTAAAAGACGTGCTTATGCAGCATAGAGATTGCTTCGCATGGAACTATTCCGAGATGCCAGTACTAGATCCAGAAATTGCTGTACACAAATTGGCGATATCCCCGGACGTCAAGCCGATCAAACAGGCACCGAGAAGAATGCGGCTCGAGCTTGAGATGAGCATCAATGCCGAGGTCAAGAAGCTAATCGACTCCGGCTTCATCCAGGAGGTCCAATATCCTGACAGGATCGCCAACATCATCCCAGTGATGAAGAAAAATGGGACGGTGCGCATATGTGTGGACTTTCGGGATCTCAATAAAGCCTTCCCGAAGGACGACTTCCCAGTACCAGTCACTGAGCTGATGATAGATAACACGTCCACTCACAAAGTTTTCTCCTTCATGGACGGCCCGTCAGAATATAATCAGATAAAGATGCATCCCGAGGACCAGAAGCACACCGCTTTCCGGACCCCTTTTGGCATATTCTGCTACAAGGTGATGCCCTTCGGTCTAAAGAACGCCGGCGCCACCTATCAGAAGGCCATGACGAAGATCTTCGATGACCTCATACATGAAATCGTCGAATGTTATATCGACGACCTCGTAGTTAAAAGCAAATCATACGAGGAACATCTAGAGCATCTAAAGATCGTATTTCAACGCCTTCGACAATACAACTTGAAGATGAACCCTCTCAAATGCGCGTTTGGAGTCTCCTCGGGCAAATTCTTAGGATTCATCGTCCGACACCGAGGCATCGAGATAGATCCGTCAAAGATCAAGGCAATTATGGAAATGCCTCCGCCAAGGACTCTCAAGCAATTGCGGTCTCTCCAAGGGAAGCTCGCGTATATCCGGCGATTTATAGCCAATCTCTCGGGAAAGTGCCGTCCTTACAGTCACCTGATGAAGAAGGGAACCCCTTTCGTCTGGGATCACAAATGCCAAAGCGCACTAGACGAAATCAAGCAATACCTGCAAAATCCGCCAGTGCTGGCCACTACCATTAAAGGAAAACCTCTCGTCCTGTACACAACAGCCCTTGAAGGTTCTTTAGGCGCGCTGTGGGCACAAGAAAACGACCAAGGGAAGAAGAGAGCCCTTTATTATCTGAGTCATGTTCTCCTGGGGGGCAGAAAACAACTATTCCCCCATCGAAAAACACTGCCTAGCGTTGATCTTCGCAATAATGAAGCTCAGACACTACGCATTGGCACATGAGGTCCATCTCATATCAAAGGTGGATCCCCTCAAATATTTGTTGTCAAAGGCCATATTAACAGGACAACTCGCTAAGTGGGCTTTGCTCTTGATGGAGTTCTCGATAACTTATCGGCCTCTTAAGGCAGTGAAAGGCCAGGCCATCGCCGATTTCCTCGCTGAGCATCCGATACCCGCCGACTTTCCTTTGAACTGCGAATTGCCAGACGAACATGCGTTTGACACGATTGAAGGGGAGAGAAGAGAGAATGATATTCAATGGGAACTCTACTTCGATGGAGTATCTTCTATGAAGAAGCGCAAACAAAGCACGCCCATAATAAAGTCCGGGGTAGGCCTCATCTTCGTGACTCCACAAGGAGGGATAATGCGCTTTGCCTTCTCCTTAACAGAGCCGAGGACGAACAACGAAGCCGAGTATGAAGCTTTGATAGCAGGTCTCGAGACGACGACTATGTCCGCTCGCTATCTTCCTAAGCCCAAACTCTATAAATAGTAGCCAGCTAACGGACCGAAACGTCCTTAAACTAACAACGGACCGAAACGTCCTTAAACTAACAACGGACCAAAACGTCCTTAAACTAACGATGGACCCCTATGTCCTAAAATTGGCTGTTGACCGAGATGTCTATAAAGTACTACAGACCGCAGCATCCCAAGGCTGACATAAAAAAATAAAAAATAAATAAATAAACGGTATGTCCATAAGCAAAATGGGCACGGATGAAAACCCGAGAGGGCTCCGTGAGTAAAAACAGCAGGGCTGCCGGCGAGTTTTGTGAAAACCCGAAAGGGCGCAAGCTCGTTAAAAGACACTTGCAAGGTCCTCTCAACCCTGTAAAGAGAAATCACCAGCGTGAGATCCTTACGACTCACAAGGAAGCAACACACTTAGGAATCCCCACGATTCCTAAGGAGAAATTACACTTGCGAGATCCTCACGACTCGTAAGGAGAACCCTCCTTTAAGACCCTCACGGCTCATAGGATTCAAAAGCCTTAAGTTACAAGGATCTAAACCTGTTCTTAAGCCATCACAACCTCCAATGGTGCCCTACAAGCGTTGCAGTATTGACCCTTGTATACAATCCATGGGCGCGAATAAACATTTCTCCAATAAATTCCCACCAGAGACTGGGGATATGCTCATATGGCAAAAGACACTTGTAAGTCCTCTCGGCTTATAAGGAGAAACCACTCTTGTAAGATCCTTACGACTTATAAGGGACCATACACTTGAGATCCTCACGATCTTCAAGGAGAAAATGCACCTACGAGATCCTCACGACTCGTAGGGAGAAATACCTTTACGAGACCCTTACGGCTCATAAAGTCAAAAGCCTTAGTCGACAGGATCTTAACCCTGTTAGCTAAGCCACCTTTGTTCGTCATCGACAGAGGCAAATGATGATTTGCTCCTGGCAATATCCCAGTTATAGCGATGCTAATGCCTAAATCGGTATCAAATCCCAAACTCACGGTGAAAAGTCAAAAAACCAAAAATGCATATGAAATAGCCGAAATGATAGGGCAACTTGCAACAAAATCAGCAAGTAAAAATGTATGCATCCAAAATAGCCGAAATGATTGGGCACCGCGAAAAATAGCCGAAATGATTGGGCAATCGCAACTTTCGCGATATAAAAGTTGAAATGATAGAGCATCGCGGAAAGAAAAATATATAAAATGAAATTTTTTGCCCTACAGGTGAAATAACATCGATCCCTGTATACAATCCAGGGGCACAAACAAAGAAGGAACCATACCTTCCCACCAGGTTTCATAGAAACGAAGCCAAATCTCGATGGTTCACAGACAGCCTAGAGATCATCAACAGCGTTCTTCCCCATTCCAGCAGGATTCAGATGCTGCAATCAACCTTGGAGCCATGGCAAAGTCCCTACTCCGAATCTCGACGGTTCACAGACAGCCCAGAGATCATCAACAGCGTTCTTCCTCATTCCAGCAGGATTCGGACGCTACAATCAACTTGGAGCCATGGCAAAATCCCTACTCCGAATCTCGACGGTTCACAGACAACCTAGAGACCACTTCGATATTCGTCTCATTATGACAGACGCTACGTCATCCACATGACCCCGTCGCGGAAATACGTCATCCAAATGACCCCGTCGCGGAAATACGTCATCCACATGACCCCGTCGCGGAAATACGTAAATACGTCATCCACATGACCCCGTCGCGGAAACACGTCATCCACATGACCCCGTCGTGGAAATACGTCATCCACATGACCCCGTCGTGGAAATACGTCATCCACATGACCCCGTCGCGGAAATACGTCATCCAAATGACCCCGTCGCGGAAATACGTCATCCAAATGACCCCGTCTCGGAAATACATCATCCACATGACCCCGTCGCGGAAATACGTCATCCACATGACCCCGTCTCGGAAATACGTCATCCACATGACCCCGTCGCGGAAATACGTCATCCATATGACCCCGTCACGGAAATACATCATCCAAATGACCCCATCTCAGAAATACGTCATCCACATGACCCCGTCACGGAAATACGTCATCCACATGACCCCGTCGAGGAAATACGTCATCCACATGACCCTGTCGCGGAAATACGTCAACAAATGACCCCGTCGCGGAAACACGTCATCCATATGACCCCGTCGTGGAAATACGTCATCCACATGACCCCATCACGGAAATACGTCATCCAAATGACCCTGTCGTGGAAATAGGTTATCCAAATGACCCCGTCTCGGAAATACGTCATCCACATGACCTCGTCGCGGAAATACGTCATCCAAATGACCCCGTCTCGGAAATACGTCATCCACATGACCCCGTCGCGGAAATACGTCATCCAATGACCCCTTGAAATGCGGATAATGTCAACCTCATCCATCACTTACGGTTCCTCCCGACTCGTAAGGAAGAAAACTCTTTTGTGAGATCCTTATGACTCTCAAGAGAAAACATTATGACTCTCAAGAGAAAACACACTTAGGAATCCTCATGATTCCTAAGGAGAAAATACACCTGCGAGATCCTCTCGACTTGTAGGGAGAAAAGTCTTTATGAGACCCTCACGGCTCATAAAGTTTAAAAGTCTTAGGCGACAGACCTGAACCTGTTTCCTAAGCCATCATACCCTACGAAAAGGTCAAGATGGACCATCTACAGGACATATTCACCGAAGTTACATGCCACTACTGAAATGAAGAAGCTACTTACGGGTCCTCACGATTCGTAAGGAAAAAATACCTGAGTGAGATCCTTGCGACTCACGGAGGCGATGAACACTTAATCCTTACGATTTCAAGGGGGAATATGCTTTCCCGACGGTAATGTGACCAGGGGGATCATTTGAAGACGTCTTGTCCATCCCCGAAGGGATCACAGACACGACAGTCGCGCGGCTACTCGAACAGCAAGACTGCATATCGTGGAATGCATCAGCCAACGCGACGGTACGACGGACAAAAAACCCTAGTACCACAGACCCTAATGGACCTCTGTCGTAAAGAGCAGGGGTTAACTGTAACGTTAGAACAAGTTTGCCTACAATCCCAAGTGAGGTAAACTACAAGCTCCGAAATGAGTTCATAAACTAGAGACTCCGGGATGAGTGAATAAACTACAAGCTCCGAAATAAATACATAAACTACTTTGCGCCAGATCAAGACATAAAGAAACAGAAGGGTGCAGCTCATGGACCTCAGGCTTTGGAACTATATCCCTTAAGAGTTGAGATTTGAGTCAATGATAGATGACGACGTTTGTGTCCGCTCGCTATCTTCTCAGACCAAGATTCTAAAGGTTATATACCAGTCCGAAACCGGTCATATGCTATGTATTACTCTGCACTACTTAACTCACATACATACCTATATGGGAAAAGTAGTGGGGGGCATTTGTTCCCGCCAAAAATTTCTGCGCAAAAGAGCCCAAGGTATCAAATGGCAGCGATTCGCTTAAGAAAATGCGAACCAGTATTTTTCGGGCTGTATTTTGACAAACTTCCGAATGATAAACAACTAAATTCTGATAGTATTGAAAGTGTCTCGAAAAAACCTTCGATTTGATAGATTATGGGCCCCATAATTTATCCGGGATCAAAAGTTATGAGCAAATTTGCAACCCGCGTGAAATCTAAGGAAGAAAATGCGAAACAGTATTTTCTGGGCTGTATTTTGACAAACTCCTGAATGAGAAACGGCTAAATTCGGATGGTATCGAGAGTTTCTCGAAAAACCTTTCGATTTGATATATTATGGCCCTCATAATTCATCCGGGATCAAAAGTTATGAGCAAACGTGCTACGCACGTGTAATCTAAAGTAATGCTCTACTACATGGGGGATGCATTTTTAGTCCCACATCGGGAAAAAGAGAGATCCCTTCTCTACCACTACCATATAAATAAGAGGGGATATCTCTTAGAAAAGGTAGAGTTCAATTCTCAAAGAATTCAATTCTCAGAACATTTCATAATACTCAAAGGAGATTATTTCTCCATAGGAGCTTGCTCCCCATATGCGCAAGCACCATGTGCGCCACGTGCAATGCACGTGCGCTCGCCACATGCGCGCCACGTGCAACCCACGTGAGCCAAACACGTGCAACGCACGTGGGAGTATTCCATTATACTCAAAGGAGATTATTTCTCCATCCGAGCTTGCTCCCCCCCCATAATGCGCATATGTGCAAGCATCATGTGCGCCACGTGCAACGCACCTGTGCTCGCCACATGCGCGCCACGTGCAACGCACGTGAGCCAAACACGTACAACGCACGTGGGAGTATTCCATAATACTCAAAGGAGATTATTTCTCCATAGGAGCTTGCTCCCCCCCCATAATGCGCATATGCGCAAGCTCCATGTGCGCTATGTGCAAACATGTGCGTCCAACACGTGCGACGCACGTGCGCGAACGCAAAGAAGCCCTTTTCAGCAGCGAGAAGCTTAAGCTTCAGCCTATTCTTCCCCCCTGATGAGTGGGACATGGTTCAAATGGTACATCCCTCCACACATTCGATATATGGCGCTGTAATCTCTCATTGTCGTCGGAGAGGTGGTGGGTCCCAACGACCAATAATCCTTCTTTCCAAAAAAAAGAGAAAAAATACAGAAATATAGAGAGAAACCTCCTCAGAAAAACTTAGAGAAATTCAAAAGAGCAAGACGATTTTTCTTCAAGGTGAGAATGAATGATAATGAACACAGAGATGAAATCATCTCATGATTAAGAAGAAGGAATTCATTTCTTTAAAAAGATCATAGATTTACAAAGAAAAAAAGTCTTTCACAAAGAGATCAAAAGTTCTCATCATAAAATAAAAGAAGAACTTACTTCTCACAGATCATAGCTCTATAAGACTAAATTCTTTCTCAAAGAGATCATGAACATCTCATTATAAAAAAGATGGGAGAATAATTCAATTCTCTTAGGGATCATAGATCCATAAAGGCAAAACCTTTCATCAATATAAAAGATTGAAACAAAATAAGAACGGTTGTTCTTAGATCCTGAGACAAAGTCTCTTTTAAAAAGAACATAAATTGTTTCTCAGATCATAAAATTGATCAGATGCGCTTTGCGCGCTTGAACTGCGCTTCTGCGCTCTCTGGACTGGCGCCCAGCGCCAAATGCGCCACGTGTCAATTGCGCATGTACTGCTTAACAACTAGTGCCTTGCGCTTCTGAAATAGCGCACTGCGCTCATGGGCTGGCGCTCAGCGCCAAGCGCGCCACGTGTCACTCACGTGTGCGCCACTAAACTAGAAGCGCAATGCGCTCATGAACCAGCGCTCTGCGCTCATAAACTGACGCAATGCGCCCATCATCTGGCACTTAGCGCCAAGCGCGACACGTGTCTTTTACGTATGCGACACGTGGCAGAAGCGCACTGTGCTCTTTGACTGGCGCAAAGCGCCAAGCGCACCATGTGTTGCACTGACAGAACATAAAATGTTCTCTAATAAATCCCAGAGCTATGATGAATGCTCAGCATTCAATAAAAGACAAAACATTGTTAGAATACAACTCAATGCTCACCATTATTAAAAGGGCCAAGCCCAAATAAAGGCTCAATAACCAGAATAAAAATGTTAAACATTTATTGGACATAGCCCAAGATTGGCCATAAGTCCTCAACCCATATTAATTGAGCCCATCTGCTTATGAATATTTAACATATCTTAGTCCCAAATTGGACTACAGATCTTTCAACCAACTCACACCGGTTCGAGGGTACATCTCTTTACTCCTCTAATATTTGTCGTTGTAATCCTTCAACGTCTTCAGAGAGGTGATGGGTCCCGACAACCAAATACTCTACGGACTGTGGGGTCCTTAAGCCCATGGACTATGATGTCCTTAACCTTGGAATGTAGGGTCCCTTTAAACCCACGGACTATGATGTCCTTAACCTCGACCGCGATGTCTTTAAACTAACATCGGACCGAGATGTCCTTAAACTAACAATGGACCGCAATGTCCTTAAACTAACAATCGACCGCAATGTCCCTAAACTAAACAATAGAGTCCAATTGCTCTCTTGTTGGATCTAAACGATCCCGTTAAGTTGATCTTAGTCTAAAAATTAGACTAACGTAGCCTTAACATACGTTTAAGTTGATCTTAGTCCCAAATGAGACTAACGTATCCTTAAACTCAACCCCCAAACCAAAATCTAAGAAGATACGGATTTGGACTAATCCACGCCCTACGGGCGACAACATAAATTAGTCTCCGTATACAATCCGTGGGCAACCAAAAACAAAACAAACACCCACGATACGAAGTGACCATCTGAAAAAGGAGAAAGTTATTACCGCGATGCGGTAGCGTAATTAACTGCAGGGGCTTGCGCCTGCAGGGAAGAGCGTCCCCACAATCAAAAACCCCTCAAACGAGGGGGAATCTGACGAAGTCTGCTTCATCGGCCGCATCCGTTTAAACCTTCGATACATGGTGACATAAATCAACTTGGTATCTTCGGAGAGGTGGACGGATAGCACCAATTAGCATCTGCCCCCGAAATTCAGGTAAGACGTTCACCGCGTCTTCCCGCGATTTTCGGCGGGGAACAACTGCTCCGCTGGCAATAGCTCCTCCAATCTAGTAAATGTGGACGGACCAAGCTTCCTAAATTCTACAACTGTGCTCTCACGCTGTGTTGGCCTTGGAGTTGCTGCCCTCTCATTTGCCGTAACCACAGACTGCTGGACCATCCTCATACCCTCTTCAAAAGCCTCGGCATGCCGCTGATTCAGCTCAGTTTGACGCTTCTGGTTTTCTAGCATACCACGTACAACTCCCAGTGATGTGGCGTAATCTATACGCCTCTGGTAGGACAGAAAATCTCTATTCGCCATGATTCTGAAGCCAAAACACCGAAGGGGATTAGTAACGGTAAACATGATTCAATAAACAAGATATTAATAGCTATAAATTCAAGACTGGAAAGATAGTAATGTAGCAGAACATGTTCCTAATTCCGGATTCCCTGGTTAGTGTATTGGGTTCAATACCCAACTACAAAAAGAACCAAACCGACTAACCCTAAATCCTATATCTCTGATACCAAACAAACCCTGTCACGCCCCGCTTCCCAAAATACGTAAATACGGCACGTGACAGAGCCAACCATGCTACCTATGGCTAGGAGTAATCCCTCCATAATCACATTATGGCTGTCAATCAAATATCAAGAACAGTAAATAAAATCTATCTAACACATGTCCATCTGCCACAATAAATAAAAGTCAAGAAATGCATATATCGGAAATGAATAAAGATCCAATTAAGAATAATCTCTGAAACACGTCCCTTATGGGATCACATCGATAAATAAAACTACGGAAATAAAAATAAACTAATCATCAAGCTCCTCATTGCTCGGCTTACTTGTTAAAATACTTCTGATCTTTCTGCGACAAGGTCAAAGGAACTGGGCTATGCAAAACTCATACGTCGGTACGTCATAAATGTTAAAATAATAGTAATAATCAGGATAGAATGCTATGATTAAACATGAGTGTAAACAATAAACACAGGTATAAAACAATGAGGTGTAAGTATGTGATGTGTATCTTAAAATCTGTGCTTCTAGGTTATCTTTTCTACAAGTCTTTGAAATCAATTAAATGGAATCGTCGATGTAACTCAATAGTATCTCGTGCGTGCCCGGGACCACGGTCAAGACTCTCGGGGTTGAATCCGAAACATGCCGCTAAGCAGTACAATCAGGTATCATGTACAGACGAATGATGTCAGCATCATCATTCCAGGGCCGAAGCCCTTATCGACTGATCAATCTCTAGAAAGTATCGAACTGTTGAGTTACAAGTCAGATTTCATTATTAATTTCCCCTTACCCCCAGGTTTTGTGTTCAAGTCAGGTATTGATGATATCAATCTAATGCCAACACAGGATGGAGTAGGTACAGGTCTTGTTTATCTAGACAACAAGTCATGTCCGTCAGAATAATAAGTTAGGATTGTCGGCATTAGCGAATGATCAAAGTAACAGGTCTGGTAATGTCTTGTGTACAAGTCAGGTAATGTATATTAAACAAAATATATACCATATGGACAATCGTAACCAATATCTAAATATGGTAACCATGACTAACGCCCATGATATATATGTATCTATCTGTAATATCCGCTTTACGTCTGTTACTAAGTATATTGCAATCTTGATAAAGATTACTAAACTCATATAATATTATAATAATATTGTGGTGAACCGGCATGCAACTAGATAGAACCATTATTTATATGGATACAAACTGATGCTATAAAACTGTAAATTGATAATATTTGCTGAACATTAAAATGCATGTACTATAATTAATCATATAACTATTGATATAAACAAAGTAGCATGTTGCAAGTTTAGAAATTGCCTGATTGAAATCTCACGATGAATATACGGATATCACGTTCCGAACACCGAATAACGACATGATGCAAAACCCACGTACGTAGGACTTGACCTGAACTGAGCAACTGCATGACGTGGTAACTGGATTAGACGACGACGGTGACTGGGGTCGTCTGGATCGTGCGTGTCGGAGGTGACCAACTCCGGTGAAGTCGGCGAAGAGAAGAAGAAGAAAAGAAGAGAAGACAACGAGGTTGCTAGGTTCTGGGGTTTTAGTGTGGGTGAGGAAAGAAGAGGGAGATGGTCAGCGACGAGGTTGAAGGGACGAGGTCGACGGCGAGGTGCAGTGGCCGGTGAGGAGTTGATGGTGATCAGGAAAACGAGAAGGAGAAGAAGGAGAAGGTGCAGTGGTGGTGTGGGTGCTCTGATGATGTTTACGAGAAGAGGAGGGCGATGGAGGGTGCGGGTGGTGGTCGGGTCAGGCGGCGAGGTCGACGAGGGGAAAGGAGATAGGTTCTCGGCGTCGGGGTCAGCTCTGGTGAGCCTTCGGGGAAGGAGGAGGAGGGGATGTGGCCGGTGGTGGTGATGAGGAGGTGAGGATGAAGAAGTGGTGTCGGTGACGAGGTGGGGACGGGGACGGCGACGACGTGGGGTTCTGCGCGGGTTAGGGTTCTGGACGAGAGCAGAGAGACGGTGACGAGGGGAGAGAGATAGAGTTTTTATTTAATTTTTTTAATATAATATATTATATATATATAATAGTTAAGTGTAGATATAGTTATAGGATTATTAGGGAATATTATATATATATATATATATATATATATATATATATATATATGTATGTATGTATGTATATATATATATATGTATGTATGTATGTATGTATGTATGTATTGTAAGATTTTTACAGATAATGCTAGATTACTCCAAATATTACTCGTCTCCCTTCAAAAATATAGTTTTTAGATATAAAGAATATACGTAAGAATTTTAACCATAATGCAAATGTCTATAATTAAATATCCATACCCCCACTAAAATTTACGTAAATATTCGTGAGGATTTTTAAATTATTTGATGTTTATCTCTTAGGATATGAACATGATATATAAGCGCAACAACTTGATATGGGGTAATTTGCCATGTAAGGCTAGATAGGAAAAAGGACATCATTTGTTTATATCTTTTATTATAAAGAGATATGTGAGTTTAAAAATATTATATATATATATATATATATATATTCTTGATTTGCATTGATACACTATACTAGCAAATATTTGATATAATCTCACACCCTATCGGGTTTCATACATGCAAGTCGGGTCGGATAATGACCACGGCTACTAATTGCATCATTTGCAACCAATAGCAACATATATCGTTAGATTATAAATCCAAGGATCGCTGTTAGCAGGATAATATCTTTCTTTATTTAAAAAAAATATTAAATTGATTTCTTGTTAACAAGGCAAATATCTTTTTGTTTAGAAAGATAGGGAAAATAATTTCCCAAACAAAGTAAAGCTTAAGCTTTAAGTAACGAAGATTCCCTTTTGGAGATCTCTGACGCTAACATTAATGAGCGCCAGAGGGATTCAAGCGCTGGCATTAAATGTGCGCCGGAAAGGGTTCTGGCGCTGTCATTAATGAGCGACAGAAAAGTTCTGGCGCTGGCATTTAATGAGCGCCATAGGTCAAAAAATCAAGCTTAAGCTTGTTATATTTTGGTATGAGATATAGGAAAATTAGCTCACCATTTTTCATCTCATTTCTTTTCTTCTTGCTCAAAAAGAAAACTCAAGAGAGAGATGTGATAAGAATGGCTAAGGAGGAAGATGAGAACCAAAAGATATCCATGCTTCTCTTTAAAGATAAAACAAGAATGAGTCATTTATTTTCTACATACTTCTAAAGAAATGACTCATTTCTTTTATCCAAGAAAATAAATACTAAATAATTTGTTCTCATCCTAGTCCTATAATTCTTATACATACAAGTTGTATGTGTAAACACACATGACAAAGTGTAATAATAATATTTATACCAAATATAAATATTATTAAAGAGTAGAAAAATAAAGTGAGCATGATATTAGTTCAATATGTGTATATATATAAATAATAAATCAACACTTGATTTAATAATCCGGTTATATCATATATAATCCGGCTAATATCATTAAACGCTTGATTAAAATACGGTATCATATACTCTTATTTAATCGAGCTCCTGCACATATCCTTATAAATGTCCTACATCATTTCACCTGTGCTAGGAAACCTCTGCGTGAGATTCTAAATATCGACAATATGCTGGCAGTAGCTTAGGATCATATCCATTGCCCACAAGCACATCAGCGGTACTAGATGCACGTAATGGCCATCTAGGTATTGATCGAAAGAAGGTCAACGAGCAAGCTCATCTGAACCAACTGAGCCTATTAGTGACAGTCTTCGTATAGTCCAGTCTCTTCGTCTGAGAGTGTCGCATACCGGGTCTAAGATGTGGAAATCGTCAGACTCCAATAATCCAACAAGTCATGCCGATCATGAACTCATAACCATATGAGAAACTACTGATAACACCTATCAGTAAATCTGATCTGCCTTGGCCAAGGACTTATGGTTATAGTCGATCTGGCACAGCATGACCTCGACTCCTTATATCGGGAGAGACGAAATCCCTTCGATCGCTCACTGCCTTTATGTGCTTCGGGACTGTACCTAACTAAAATCTATTTACACGACTCAGTAGAGTCGTAGTAGGGTTGTAATCAAAGTATAGTGAGAACACACACAAGACACTATAACGATCTCATGTCTATAAACTACCATATACTCATGTCACAAAAGAACTGCTATCTGACGATATGTACAATACTATCTAAGAGTTCTCAGGTAAGTCTTGTTAGTTATATGTATGCTCTAGAGGCCATTATTGTACATATGATGTATAATGTAGTGAATGCTTGGACATATACATGGAGGACTTTCTTGCTCGACATGATAATATGCCATCCGGTTGCTCTTTATCTTAACATGTGGACTTGTATTGGTTTACTGTCTTGCTCTCACATGTTGATAAAGCCCTTAGGATATGTACTTGACTACTAGGACTATGATGCAGATCATACTAGTGGGGCCAGTGTAGTCAACGAGTACATCCTATAACTGTTCCTAGTCGAGGAAGTATCGAGACAGGGCATCGATACTCCAGAGTAGACTAACGTATACGCATCTTGACCCATATGATGGGTGGTGGATGATCCCATATCCATCGGTGTTTGACATCAAAGATGGTATACGGGTGCTCGGTGGAGACTGGGTACACTGGACGGACTCGCCGAGAACTCCTAGATGGTATTATACCTATCGTCGGATAGCAGTTCTCTGGTGATACTGGTATAGGTTAGTCTGTAGACCCGAGATCGTCATAGAGTCTTGTTTGATTCCCACTGTGCTTTGATTTTCACCTTACCACGGTCAAGAGATCATACAAAACAGTGGCTTTTGGGTACAGTCCCGAGTCACATGGAGGCAATGAGCGATAGGAGGGGTTTCGTCTCTCCCGGTATAGGGAGTTGATGTTGCGCTATGCTCGATTGGCTATAATATGAAATCCCTGGCCAGGGTTGTTGAGATCTACTGGTAAGTGTTATCAGTAGTTTCTCGAACCGTTATGGACCTTGCGTCGGCATGACTTATCGGGCTATTGGGGTCTGACGTTTTACCACCCCCAGGCTATGATATGCGACATATCAGACGAAGAGACCGGACTGTACGGTAGTGTTACTGATTGGATTCGCAGGAGTACGAACAGGATTGCTTGTTGATCTTCTGATCGCTCAATACACGGGTGGCCGTTACGTTTAGCAGACCGCTTGCGGCTTGTGGGTGTTTGATATGATCATCACCTACTGCCGGCGTATTGACGAGCCTTTAGAGTCCTACAAAGAGATTTCCTGGCTCAAGCGAAACGGAGTAGGAGCGCATATGTGATATGTGCGGGACCGAGATTAATACGATATGAGATACCGTATTCTATTCTCACGTTTTATGATATTCGTCGGTTATATGCGATATAGCCGGGTTATCCGATCAAGTGTTGATTCGATAAGTTGTTACATATTGTATTAGTCGGTTATATGTGATATAGCCGGATTATTAAATCAAGAGTTGATTTGATAATTTAATGTATAATTATATATTTGATATATTATATTACATTAACTAATATTTAGCTCACTAATGATTTCTTTTCTCACTTTATGTTCATATTGTATATATGTGATATATATATTTGTGTACATGTATTGTGTCATGCTTGATGATACATACAAGATGGGTGTATGAGACTTATACCATGCTAAGGTTAAATTAGGGTTTTGATTATTTCTTAAGTTATTATAAACGGGAATTGACTTGGTCAATGTTTTCAAGCTTGATGAAGCTTGTAGAACTTTGACAAAGTCCACTCTTTTGTCATTCCTTAGGATATTTTTCTTGACCCAACCCTTAACCATAGCCTTGGGTTTATTCTCTACATGAGTTAGGCATGAGGGCTTAACTCAACCATGAGTGCAATAATTCATTTGGATGAATTATTCATGAGTTCTTCTTCTAGCTCCATGAAAAGCTTTCTAGCTTCAATGGAGGTATGAGATAAAATGTGTGAAAATGATTTCTAAAGTGAGCAAAATTCCTACTTCATCATTCTATACTACTTGAAATTTAGTAGAGTGTGTTTTCTTCACTAATTACATGATTAGTGAAGAGATAGCTTGGGTTAGTGTCTCCTCAACGTAGATCATCTTCGGCCTCGAAGTCTTCGAAGCAAGCACGTTCGTTTCTTCAAGGGAGCCTCTCTTGAGTCTGGAGTTCATGATCGCAGTGAAGGGGACTACTGCACGGAGCAATTTGAAGTGAAGGACCGGTCTACAAAGGTTGTACTCCTTGCTCACTATAACTTGCAAAGTGTTTGCATATGTTTTCATATTATTTCTAGTAGACGATTCTATGTTTAGGGTTACCTAGAACGGCAAAATTTTAATTTGGCATGGACGATGCCTCCCGAAACCTTGCTGCCGTTGTAGACAACCCAATAATGGTATCAGAGCCACGCTAGAAATTTATACAGAATTTGTTAAGATTACAAAACCGAAACAACTCTGAAACTTGAAACGCAAAATCCAAGTTTCTGTCGATTTTTAGAAGTTGTTAAAAAATTATTTTAACAAGTGCAGAATGATGTATGTGATACCTCATGAACACACAACAAAACCCAACCCTAGGGCTCGGACTTTGGCCGGCGACTAGGCTAAGGATTCCGGCGTCGCCGGATTTCCTATGGGCAATTGGCTTGAGTTTTGTGGTGTGTTCCAGTCTCTGGGTTTTGGTGTTTCGGGTGTTGTTTGTTTTAGCTAATTTTGCATGTGATGTAATCTTGCACTGTAAGTAATTCGGAGTGTTTCGTATTCGTAGTTTTAACATTGTTTCAGGTTTTTCGCATGTTGTCTAGACGAAGTTAAAAGGTCCGATCGAATGTCAAAAACCCATTTTTCCAAGTTTAACGTATTCGGAAACATATGCAAGTGATTCAGTGGACTCTCTAGAAGACAAAAACCTTAACTCGATTATGTGACCATCAGAACTGCCACTAAACCCTAGGGTTTTTGGTAGTTCAGCGATGTCACATGTGAGGCGTTGGTTTGACCCTTCTACGGCTGGTTCATAGATACTGTGGCATCTTCTGGGTATTATTGAACTGTGCTCAAGTGTTGAGCTATCGGGAAATTATGGGACTTTGATGAATCGATCGAAAAGTTTAACGTCGTCCAGGTATCATGTGATAAGATACAATATTTGGAATCATAACTAATTTGAATTTTATAAATCTAGCACTTTAGTCTCATTTGATCGGTTGCTACGGGATTTTGATGTGATCAAAAGTCTGTCGCAATCACGTAGTGTACGCGGATACTCGCCGGTTAAACTTAATAGATAGCCACGCCCCATAGCCCCGACCAAGTGACTGTAGGAGAACCCCGTCGTCAAAAGCATCCGTTCGGGTGCTCGCGGCAGCGGTGTTCCGCCTTAGTGCACTTCGTCGACGGCATCGGGAGGTGCGGCCGTCTACTAAAGTTTCCGACGAGCATTCGATCAGGATGTCGGAAATCTTGTTGAATTTCCCGACTAGATATTGAAAAGTTTTTTTGGTATCGAGACTAAAATGCGGGGTTTATAATTGTTAGGCATGCGATGTCTAAGGAATTCATTTGGTTAGGCATGAAATCCAAAGTATGTGATACGTTGGGTTTATGATGTCTAAGGAGGTTGCGGATTCCAACTGTTGTAGTTTTTCACTTTCTTTTCTGCGAACGTAAGTATAATATGTGGTGTATCGCCGGTTTCGGTGCTATATGTCAACGACAATTGGGATACGCGTATTTACTTACATTGATGACATGCGATGTTATGTGTTGTTGTGATATGTTATATTGGATCGTCGCATTTGAATAGCCGAAGGTTTTATGTGAGATGAGAGTTTTTCATTTTCATTCATGTAAAATTCATTGTATGTAATATTCTTTTATTGGGGCACTTCTGGGATGAGGATGATGTCACCATTATATATTATTTACTTTTCCGTATTAGGATAGACCCAAGGCGGGGAGCACAACTAACCGGGTTCTAGGGTCCAGTGGGAGACCATCTCGAGGAGTCGAGACTAGGTCTCTTAACTCTAGAACTGGCAGGGTTACTTGCCGCTCTCGTAGGGGTCTAGGGATATGGGGTTTGGCTATTCATCGCGACCATGGAATCCGTGTTTTATATTGGCTTGATATAAAACATGAAAATCCTATTATATCCAATATTTCATATATGTTCTTCTGCTGCAATGTTCTGTGATGAGATCATATTACTGCCTGAGAAGAATGCTTATATTATATATATGTGATATATATTATATATTGTTGATTTCGTTTCAAATGTGATGCTTGTGAAGCATAATAAATGGGACTTCATTAATGAGATTAATGAAATAAAAGAAACCTAAAAGATGTTGTAGAAACTTGTTTTAAAAACTGGTAGCTCTAGTTCTTGCTTTGCATAGCGGTATTCCTTGTAGAATATCCAGTACCTTATTCGATAAGGAAAGAGCCGAGATCCCTTCACCGGGAGTGACCTCTTTAGCGAAACTAGCAGATGCTACACATTCGGTTTGTCTTTTGATTGCTTCTATAGTTTTTTCTTTGCATAGTGATATTTGTGAAATATCCTACATCTTATTCGATAAGGAAAGAGCCGGCGATCCCTTCACAGGGAGTGACCTCTTTAGCAAAACTAGAAAAGGCCTCAAAAACATTCCATTTAAAATCACTCGATTCTACAACGATATCAAGTTCATTACGCAAAGGGTTTTCTTAAAAACCTGTCGTAGCCCTCCGTCATTTCAGATAAGTACTGGTTAGTATTCGTGCTGTGTTTGTTGACTATGTTAAGGTGTAGTGTGCGGTAGCTGATTAGTGCTTATCTGTATAAACATGAGATGTGATTGGATTAGGGTAGTCGTACGACTTTGTTGACTATGTTAAAAGTCGTGCGGGTGGGTTTAATTCAATCAGGAAATGACGGGTAGAACTTTACTAGCACTTATGATTTGTTGACTATGTTAAGGTCATATAGATGCTAGGGGTAAAACATTATCGGGAATTTCAAGTGTTGAAATTTGCAATGAGATTGCATACCTTCTATGAGATAGTTGGATCCCGATACCCACTGCGAGTAAGAGTTAATCCTGGGAGAGTTTTACACATTACAATTAGCCGATCAAGTAGGTGTCTAGAAAGGTGTTAACGGGGTTACGCCCCTGGGAAAATGAGGTTTATTTTAATTAGGTCCGTGCGAAAGCATGGGGAACCTCCCTCAAAGTACCGACACTGGCCTGGCTGAAAGATTGGCGAACTTGTAGCGTGTAATTAATCCCGGCTAGTCTTTCCTTTTAGGGTTTGAAGGAAGATTTGATAAAAACAGTGGGAGCCATCCTAATTAAATAAAATAATAACCAATCTATTCTTGCAAGAGCGCACGCAGAGCGTTTTCTTCTCTCTCTCTCCAGGTAGCGACCATAACACGCCTTAATCAAGATAATAATACGGATGTATTGACCGAACCCGCTTGTTATACAGAGCTGGGGAACGTTGGTCCCGCTCCAACTTATAATTGTTATAAGACAGAGCAGGAAATTGGGGATTACCAGAATTCCCGTGCCGCCCAAACGAAGAAAGTGCATGCTGATGCATCATCTTCGGGTGTGTTCATTACAAAGAACTGTTTCCCAGTATCCTTTACGTCCTGGGTATGTGATACCGAATCAGGATCCCGCATATGTAATCTGTTACATGGGCTACAGAAAGGAAAAGAACTGAGAACGGGTGATAAGTTTAATGAGACAGAAAACGGTGCAAGTGTTGCAGCCAAGTCTGTTGGTCACTGTCATCCTGTATTACCAGAATACATTGATTCTGAACAAATGTTATTAGATACCGAACCTGATATACAAAATCATATCAATCTCTTTATTCGTAAAGAAAGGATATAATTTTGTATTGTTGGATAATGTTTTGAATATTTCCTATATCAAAAGTTGATCGGTTCAGGCACATTATCTAAAAGTATTGACGTTCTAAATCAAATTACAGTTCTTAGTATACAGAACACACACAAGAGGAAGAGTTCAGAAATGACCAAATCCTTCTTGAGGTATTGTAGACTGGGTCATATCAATGCGACCCGACTAGCAGAAGTTACATATAGATGCATATTTAAATTAGTTTGAATTTACATCTTGTGAAACTTGCCAGTCATGTCAAAGAGATAAGATGACCACAGCTCTGTTTATTGGAAACAGAGAAAGAGTTAGTGAACTCTTGGGATGATACATGTTGATGTATAAAGGTCCCCTGTCTACACATGCCAAGACCGGTTCTTTGTACTTCATTACATTCTCTGATGATCTCTCAAGATTCAGACATATGTTCCTGTTGAAACACAAGTCCGAACCTTTTGAGATATTCACAGAATATAAGTTAGAAGTAGAGAACCAAAATACAGGTATAAGTATTATGTCCTTTGATGTGATCAGGGAGGAGAATACTTGAGCATGGAAATCCTGGACTATTCTAAAGGAGAATGAGATTCTCTATCAGCATTACTCCTCCATATACACCACAGCACGTAGGTGTATCGGGGCGGAGCAATCACACCCTATATGATAAGGTGTGCTCTATGATGAGTACTACTGAGTTACCTATTTCCTTTTGGGGAGTTATGCACTTATGAAGTTGCATACCTATTGAATAGGGTTCAAAACAAATCAATTGCCTACCACTTCATATGTGATATGGAAGGGGAAGAGCCCATATCTTAAGTTTGTTAAGATTTAGGGTTGTCCGGCCTATGTCTAAAAGCAAAATCCGGACCAGATCGAGGCAAGGTCTGTTATGTAGAACTGGAAAGGTTCCAGCTATACTAACTACAGCAGATGATTTGATAGAACTAAAAGATTCAATAGTAACCAACGAACCTCAGCTTCTTTGCCGATCTAGCAGGGTTCCTCACCCACCTGAGAGATACTTCGGTTTCTCTATGACAGTGGGAGTGAGGATTGCATCATGAGATGATGACCCAACTAGTTTTGAGCAGGCCATCGAGAGTAGGGACTCTGTAAGAATGGCTGGATGCTTAGTGATCTGAGATAGAATCCTTATACACCAACAAAGTATGGACTTTGGTTGCTTTATCTGAAGGGTTAAATCCCCATCAGGAGCAAGTATATCTTGAGAAGATTACTTGGTGTACATGGAAAAGTTGAGACTTTCAAAGCTAGACTTGTTAAAGGTTTGCATCATTGACCAGGTATGGATTATGGTGAAACCTTTCCTATGAGGCTATGCTTAAGTCCATCCAGATCCTACTTGCCACGGCTACATACCATGACTGCGATATCTGGTGGTTGGGTGTCATGACAGCTTTTCTAAAATGATGTTTTAGAAGAGAGCGTCTATAAGTACACAGCCAGAGGGCTTCGTAGACAGTGGGAGCAGCGGAAACGTGTGCAAGTTGCTTTACAGATTAAAGCAGGCATCGTGGAGTTGGAACATCTGTTTTGATAAGTTAGTCAAAGAGTTTGACATCATCAAAATGGTAGATGAACCTTGTATATACAAAAAGGTGGTAGGGAGTATGGTGGTGATACTCGTAGAGTACATAGATGACATACTCTTGATGGGGAAGGAGTTTCCTATGCTACGCTCAGTCAATCTCCGCTTATCACAATAATTCTCCATATAGGATCAAAGTGATACCTCCTAAATCCTTGGTTTAGGATCTATGAGATAGATCTAAATGGATGTTAGGATACTCACTAGATGTAGTGAAATGGTATCAATTGATCCTGGGGAGAATCACTGGAAAGATTCCGGGGTGATATGGACGACTGAATGTCAGTCGCAGGCATTGTCTTTACCCTCAGTGGAGGGACGGTGTGTTGGAAGAGTTCCAAGCTAGATACCGTGACTTACTAGACGATAAAGGCTGGATACATCGCTACTTAAGATGCTACCAAAGAGGCTGTCTGGGTGTATATTAGTTCATGAGATGAACTTAGTTCCTCCCATTGTGTGACAATGGAGTTGTGGCTTATGCCAAGGAACGTCCGTCCCATCAGTGATCCAAACATATTCTAAGGCAGTATCACCTGATCATGGAGATGGATGATCTCCAAGGAGATCGAGATTAGGAGAGTAGACTCAGAGGACAACACGGCGGATCCACTCACAAAGGCCTTTTCCCAGAGAAAGACTTTTATGGGATGGTTGAGTATGAGATACTACAACCACTGCTATCAGATGGCCCTAGTGCAAGTGGAAGATTGTTAGTTATATGTATGCCCTAGAGGCCATTACTATACATAGGATGTATATTGTAGTGGATGCTTGGGCATATATAGGGAGCACTTTCTTGCTCGACATGATAGTATGCTATCTGGTTGCTCTTTACCTTAACGTGTACACTGATTGTCTCTCCGTTACATGTTGGTAAAGCCCTTAGGATGTGTACTTGACTACCTGGACTATGATGCGGATCATACTGGTGGGGACATGGTAGTCCATAAGTACATCCTTCAAGGTCCCTAGTCGTGGGTGTATCGAGACGGGGCATCGATATACCAGAGTAGACTAGCGTATACCTTCTCGACCCATACAGATGGGAGATGGATGATCCCATATCCATTAGTGTTTGACATCAGAGATGATATACGGGTGCTCAGTGGAGACTGGGTGCACTGGACGGACTCGCCGAGAACTCCCAGATGGTATTATACCTCACGTCAGATGGCAGTTCTCTGGTGACACTGGTACAGGTTAGTCTGTTGATCCGAGATCGTCATAGAGTTTTGTATGATTCCCACTGTGCTTTGATTTCCACCTTACCACGTCCAAGAGGGCGTGCAAAACGGTGGTTTTTGGGTACAGTCCCGAATCACATGGAGGCAATGAGCGATAGGAGGGGATTTGTCTCTCCCGGTATAGGGAGTTGATGTTGCGCTGTGTTCGATTGGCTATAACCGGAAATCCCTGGCCAGGGTTGCTGAGATTTACTGGTAAGTGTTACCAGTAGTTTCTCGAACTGTTATAGACCTCATATCGACACGACTTATCGAGCTATTGGGATCTGACGTTTACCACCCCTAGGCAAGATATGCGACATATCAGACGACGAGACCGGACTGTACGGTAAGTGTTACTGGTTGGATTCACAGGAGTGTGAGCGGGCTTGCTCGTTGATCTTCTGATCGCTCAATACCCGGGTGGCCATTACGTTTAGCAAACCGCTTGCGGCTTGTGGGTGTTTGATATGATCATCACCTGCTGCCGGCGTATTGACGAGTCTTTAGAGTCCTACACAGAGGTTTCCTGGCTCAAGCGAAACGAAATAGGAGCGCATATGAGATATGTGCGGGACCGAGAATAATACCAGTTTGTGATACTGTATTCTATTCTCGCGATTTGTATCATTGGACGGTTATATGAGATTTAGCCGGGTTACCGAATCAAGTGTTGATTCGGTACATTGATACACTTGATATTTGTCGGTTATATGTAGTATGACCGGATCATTAAATCAAGTGTTGATTTAATGATTTAATGTATAATTATATATTTGATATATTACTTTACATTAACTAGTATTGGTTCACTTAAGATTATTTTCTCACTAGATTGTGCACATTGTATATATGATATATATTTGTGCACTTGTTTGTATCATGTTTGATGATACATGCAAACTTGGGTGTGTGTATGCTTTAAACCATGATTAGGTTAATGGTTAGGGTTTGATTTACTTATTTATTTAATTTATTTGATTTATGTAAAATAAAATGGTGGCTTACTTTGTCTTTGCTTGAAGCTTCATGAAGCTTTCAAGCATCTTTGACAAAGTCCACCATTTTGTTTTACATAAGATTTTCCTTAACCTAACCTTTAACTTAAACTTGAGTTTAGTCTCTACAAAGGTTAATCTCACCCATGGTTGCAATATGATAACTTCATTTGATTATTCTTTTCAAAATAATTCTTTTTCCATTCTTCTTCTTCTTCTTCTTCTTCATGAAGAAAAGAGAAGCTTTCTAGAAAAATTTCAAGTGATGAAATCAAGTGAGAAATCCAAATCCAAAGTGAACCCACTTCCTATTTCTTCATCCTCTACAACTTGCCATGTTGTATAGGGTGTTTTCTTCACAAGGTTCATGACCAAGTGAAGATGGAGCTTGAGTTTGAGTCGCCTCGACGTAGATCATCTTCGGTATCGAAGTCAACGACCTAGCCCGATCATTTCTCCGACGAAACCATCGCTAGAGTCCGGGATCCCGATGATCGCAGCGGAGGGACGTCATCACGGAGCTAAAGAAGTGGAGAACCGGATCTACAAAGGTTGTAATCCCTTTCACTTATTAGCAAAGTTGTTTGCTTTTCGCCTAATCTCTAGTAACGATCTTGCATAGGATTCTTAGGCACATGAAAATTTTGATTTTGGCATGGTTGATGCCTTGTGGAACCTCTTGAGTGTGCCTAGGAACCCTACAATATGTACTTGACTACTACCTGACTACTAGGACTATGATGCAGATCATACTAATGGGGTCGGTGTAGTTAACGAGTACATCCTATAACTGTTCATAGTCGAAGGAGTATCGAGACAGGGCATCGATACTCCAGAGTAGACTAGCGTATACGCATCTTGACCCATATGATGGGCAGTGGATGATCCCATATCCATCGGTGTTTGACATCAAAGATGGTGTATGGGTGCTCTGTGGAGACTGGGTACACTGGACGGACTCGCCAAGAACTCTTAGATGGTATTATACCTATCGTCGGATAGCAGTTCTCTGGTGACACTGGTATAGGTTAGTCTGTAGACCCGAGATCGTCATATAGTCTTGTGTGATTCCCACTGTGCTTTGATTTCCACCTTACCACGGTCAAGAGATCGTGCAAAACGGTGGCTTTTGGGTACAGTCCCGAGTCATATGGAGGCAATGAACGATAGGAGGGGTTTCGTCTCTCCCGGTATAGTGAGTTGATGTTGCGCTATACTCGATTGGCCATAACATGAAATCCCTGGCCAGAGTTGTTGAGATCTACTGGTAAGTGTTATCAGTAGTTTCTCGAACCGTTATAGACCTTGTATCGACATGACTTATCAGGCTATTAGGGTCTGACGTTTTACCACCCCCAGGCTATGATATGCGACATATCAGACGAAGAGACCGGACTGTACGGTAGTGTTACTGATTGGATTCGCAGGAGTACAAACAGGCTTGCTTTTTGATCTTCTGATCGCTCAAAACCCGGGTGGCCATTACGTTTAGCAGACCGCTTGCGGCTTGTGGGTGTTTGATATGATCATCACCTACTGCTGGCGTATTGACGAGTCTTTAGAGTTCTACAAAGAGGTTTCCTGGCTCAAGCGAAACGGAGTAGGAGCGCATATGTGATATGTGCGGGACCAAGATTAATACGATATGAGATACAGTATTCTATTCTCGCGTTTTGTGACATTCGTCGGTTATATTCGATATAGCCGGGTTATCGGATCAAGTGTTGATTCGATATGTTGTTACAAATAGTATTAGTCGGTTATATGTGATATAGCCGAATTATTAAATTAAGAGTTGATTTGATAATTTAATGTATAATTATATATTTGATATATTATATTACATTAACTAATATTTAGCTCACTAATGATTTCTTTTCTCACTTTATGTGCACATTGTATATATGTGATATGTATATTTGTGTATATATATTGTGTCATACTTGATGATACATACAAGATGGGTGTATGAGACTTATACCATGCTAAGGTGAAATTAGGTTTTTGATTATTTCATAAGTTATTACAAATGGGAATTGACTTGGTCAATGTTTTCAAGCTTGATGAAGCTTGTAGAACTTTGACAAAGTCCACTCTTTTGTCATTCCTCAGGATATTTTTCTTGACCCATAGCCTTGGGTTTATTCTCTACATGAGTTAGGCATGAGGGCTTTACTCAACTATGGGTGCAATAATTCATTTGGATGAATTATTCATTAGTTCTTCTTCTTCTTCTAGCTCCATGAAAAGCTTTCTAGCTTCAATGGAGGTATAAGATAAAATGTGAGAAAATGATTTCTAAAGTAAGCAAAATTCCTACTTCATCATTCTCTACTACTTTCCATTTAGTAGAGTGTGTTTACTTCACTAATTACATGATTAGTGAAGAGATAGCTTGGGTTAGTGGCTCCTCGACGTAGATCATCTTCGGCCTCGAAGTCTTCGAAGCAAGCACGTTCGGTTCTTCAAGGGAGCCTCTCTTAAGTCCGGAGTTCATGATCGCAGCGAAGGGGACTGCTACACGTAGCTATTTGAAATGAAGGACCGGTCTACAAAGGTTGTACTCCTTGCTCACTATAACTTGCAAAGTGTTTGCATATGTTTTCGTATTATTTCTAGTAGACGATTCTATGTTTAGGGTTACCTAGAACGGCAAAATTTTAATTTGGTATGGACGATGCCTCCCGAAACCTTCCTGCCGTTGTAGACAACCCAACAAGTTCGTCCAGTAAAACTCATTCATCAATGAGCACATGTATACAATCTTTAGTGTCAAACACCAATGGCTATGGAATCAACTATCGCCCCGGTCAGGGTTAAGAGACATATACACTGGTCTACTCTGAAATATCGATGCCCTGCCTCGATACTCCTACGACTATGGACATTTAAGGATGTGCTT
Source organism: Agapanthus africanus (assembly GCA_030015575.1). Taxonomy (NCBI): domain Eukaryota; kingdom Viridiplantae; phylum Streptophyta; class Magnoliopsida; order Asparagales; family Amaryllidaceae; genus Agapanthus; species Agapanthus africanus. Next base: position 352,118,351 of record JASDDO010000019.1, read on the forward strand.
ATGGACTACCCAGGCCCCACTAGTATGATCCCTATATCATAATTCTGGTAGTCAAGTAAAGATCCTAAGGGGTTTATCATTATGTATTAGCAATACATGATATGAGTAAAACGTATACACATGAATGATAAAAATAAACCAGATAGCATACTATCATCTCAAGTAAGATTGTTCTCTGTATATGTCCTCTTTCAATTACAATAATTGCCTTGAGGGCACTTATATCCAATAATCCCCCACTTGCACTTAAGGCCAATTACTTCAGTATCACATACCCAACTTCTCCACTAACAGTTTCACAAACCGTGTTCGAGAAACAGTCTCAGTGAGTGGATCCGCTATAATGAATCTATCTTTATCTCTCTAAATCTCAACTTTGCGGAGATTAACTATCTCCTGAATTGAGCGATACCTGCCTTAGAATTTTTCTGGATAAACGATAGGACCAAGTTCACAAATGAACACTTTTATCCAGCAACTTTTTGTGTTGTATCCACAGCTGATTCATAATCAGCACCCAGCGCCATGACTACCCCAGTATTCTGTTTGGAACTCTTTCCAATATACTGCTCCCACTAAAGAGAGTAAACTAATAGCTCGTGACAGACACTTTGTCTTTCATGTAACCTTGGAAACCGGTAACCTCCTCCTGATTGAGGCTGCCATTACCATACACAAAGAACATCCCTTATGTTCTTTATTGGTTTCCATTTGTTCTCTAGGATTGAACTAATATATGCTTACTACAACAGATGTAAAAGCATCATCTGGTTTAATACATGATATCGCATGATCGATCCAATTGCCGAAGCAAGTGAAAAACCACTCATGCGAGTCCCTCTTCTTATCAGTCCAAAAGACATCTCTTTAGAGAGGGTGACTCTTCCATATGCCGGTACGCTACCGAGCTATGAGTCATCATTCTAAAACCCTTTTAGAATGGTGTTATTGTACCCAAATTGAGACAATCTCAAAATTTACTAGATCTATCTCTATAAATCTAGCCACCGGAATATTTGATATTCAAATGCTATATGGAGAAATATATGTGACAACCATAGTTTGACCGAACTGTAGCACAGAAACTTCACTTCCTATCAGGAGTGTGTCATCCACATACCATACGACGAACATGACAGTACTCCCTACATCCTTCTTATAAATACCAGGTTCATCTATCATTTTGATGAAGTCAAACAATTTGACCGTAACATCAAAAAAAGATGATCTTTTCTCCGCTATGCCTGCTTTAATCTATAAATAGACGTAAGCTACTTGCATACCTTTCATTGCTCCCACTGACCACGATAATCTTTTGGTAGAGTAATATACACGTACACTTCTAAATCCCTATTTAGAAAGATGTTATATTCATCCACTTGCCAAATATCAAAGTCATGGAAGACAGAAATGCTGAGTTATATCCGTATAGACTTCAGCACAGACACTGAAGTAAAAGTTTTATCACAATCCACATCAGGTATTTAATGAAAACCTTATATTACAAGTCTAGCCTTACAAGGTTAATACCTTTCCATTTGCATGGATCTTAAAAGATCTACTTGCTCCTTATGGGTTTTACCCCTTCAGGAGCACCCAACAAAGTCCATACTTTGTTGTAGTGCATGGAGTCCAACCTGAATAACTCGGCATCTAGCCATCAGTCGGAAGTCACCACTTCCTATAGCCTGCTGATATAGTAGGGTCATCATCACATAATGCAAGCCTCCCAGTCACTGTCTACGAGTAAACCAAAGTATCTCGGGTAGCTATGTTTACCTACTAAATCTGCGGAGTGGCTAAGGTTTTTTAGGGTCAATTGAATCTCAGGTTCTACTAAATCTTCAGAAATCGTTTGTGGTTCTGGAATCACTTCCAGTTCTACCATATTCCCATTAATTTCTTTTGCAAGAAATTCATTTTCTAAAATGGTGGCTTCTCGAGAACAAAACAACTTTTGATACTGAAAATGGTAGATGTTGATGTATGCTTAGGATACCCCACAAACTGAACATTACCGAAACGAGCCTTGAGTTTTTTCGGATTCTGTTTTTAAGCATAAACCAGATAACTCCATATCTTAACCCCCTTAAGATATGTTCCCATTCTATATCACATATAGAATCACGGGCACTAATTTAAATGGAACCATATTCAATTGATATGCAACTATTTCCAGTCCATATCCCTTAATGAAAAAGGCCACACAGCATTACTCATCAAGGAGCGCACCCATGAATGAGTAATCTGAGAAAATCAAATTCTCGATTACGGAACACCTATCACAAGTATCCATATTTTCGAACACTTTGAAGAATCTTGATACTTCTAATGTTTGGTTCTCTATTTTATTCTTATATCCTGCAAACTTCTCAAAATTTTTGGACTTTGCGTTTCAACAAGAATGCGTGTCTAAAACCAGAAAATTCATAGGAAAACGGAATAAAGTGAGTACCAACCCCTGATCCGAGTGGACATCGGACAACATACATCAATATATATAAGTCCTATGAGTTCATTAACTCATACTCTGTGTGTTATAATTTGAAAACCATATTTTGGTTAAGAATGTATATCCGTTATTCAATACACCTTACCCATCATCAAATGATAAAGGCAAATGTTTAGAACATATTTTTTAAAAATTATATCCCACTTTATCTAATAAAGAGAAAGATATTGCAGTTTAAAAATTAGTGCATAACAACGGTTATTCGAAACCAAAAAGTTTGCAACTAGGCAAACCTAGGTGATATCCCCAATAGCAACAATTGCTCTGATTTCCAACATTGGGGATCAAATCACCTTTCCTTATACTCTACTCCTTCTCAGTATTTGTAACATCTTACAGTTGTGGGATTATAATCCGGTAACCATATACCCAGGAGTCAGAGTTAATTGGGAAATGGTTTTCGATTACAATCACACAGGAAACATGAAACTTCAAAATATTTCAAGGAGTTTGCCGGGTATTCTAGTAATGCCTCTTTCACTGCACAGATTCATAACAGTAGTTGAAATTTTCTTTCCGCTCACTTCAACCCCTTTTGATGTCTCTCCATCTTACCTTTTATATACCGAATTTAGACTAGTTGGTTTTCTTCTTACCCTTCCTTTCCGCTCCAGTTTTGGGATTGGAAGAAAACTATCCAACAAGTGTAACTAATATATTCTCCTTATTAAAAGAGCTCTCAGCTTGAGATAAGGTGGAGTGGAGAGACAAATGAATTATATCAATATACAATTCACTTTCTCTAGAACCAGTGGTCATCCTCGACTGAAACACTTTCTTCAAGTTCGTATGTAACTAGACGAGATGACCTTCCAAGTAATATAGATCTTTGTATATGATACAGAAGGTTCTGGAGCAAGAAAAAAGGAAAGTAGGATAGGTAAGGACATATGCGACTATGTCGTGAAATAGGGCAATTATGACATTCCAAAACCAATGAATGTAAAAAAGGTTTGGTTAACTTGGATTACGAGTTTTAGTTTAAGGTCATTCATCGGTCGCTGCCACAGAGAGAGAAAAGAAACACTTAACATTCACTCTATCAAGATTATATTGGTTTATTAATTTATCTAATCATGATGGCTCCCACTGTTTCGTCGAATTCTCCTTCAAACCCTAAAAGGATAACTAGCCAAGATCATATCCCGAGAGTAACTATTACTCACAGTGGGAATCGAGGCCTAAATTATTGCATAGAATGGTATACAACTCATTGAAAATTTCAAAACTTGAAACTCCCGATATCGGTTTTTACCCCTAACGGATTATGACCTTGACACGGTCAACATATCATAAGCCGCTAGTCAAGTTCAACATGTCATTTCATGATTAATTTAGACCCACCCGCATAAGCCCTTGACACGATCAAAATGGCTATGCGACTGTCCTCGCTAATCGCATCAATATATTTGCAAGAAGACATCACTTAGCTACCATACACTACGGCTTGACACGATCAACATACGCAGCATGAATACTAAGTACTCTACTTCATGAATGATAGAGGGTTATGGCTGGTTTTGAAAAAAACTTTTAACACAATAAACTTGATTTCATTGAAGGAATCAAGTGGTTTTGCAAATTTATACTTACGTAGACTTTTGCTTAAGTGCGGATTCCCCGTGAAGGGATCGGGGCTCTTACCTCATCGAATGAGGTGCAGCATATTTCTAACCGAATATCTCGGTGCAAAGCAAAAGAATACGGTTATAAATTTTTAGAAAAAGCCGGTTCCTACAACATGTTTTAGGTTTGTTTTCTTTACATTAATCTGAATTAATGCAATCCCGTCGTTTAGATAATCTCATATTATCTAGTATTTTCTCATACAATCATAAAAAAAGCATGAAAAGAAAATAGAATGCTATATATGCCATCCGCATTCACCACGGGGCCTCGGGTCTTCACCGTAAGGTTACTTAACTTACGTCAAGACGGAGGCAGGGCTGGTATGGATGCAAAACTTATATCAACATTTATTTATATATTATATATATCAACATTTATTTATATATTATATATATCAACATATATATCATCGCAGGAAAATAATCAACATTACAGGCAAGCGATAAATATCATCACAGGCAGGTAATGACATTACGGGCATGCAATGAACATCAAAAAAATGGAATGGTCGGATTGCCTAGGATTCCCGCATTTCGTTTGAGCCACATCCAAAATATGAGATTTCTCGGTCGTATGAATAGCCATACAAAAGCCGGCTAAGACCCCTACAAGTACGGCAAATCATCTGCCAATCCCAGAAACGAGGCAACCCAACATCATCACCATGAAGGAGCTACCCAGCACTTTTTAGAATCCAATGATTTTAGCACTCCTCCATGGGTCTATCCTACCCCCTACAAGCGCAGAGAACGACCCGCCAATTCTAGAATGGAGCAGCCCGGTCTTAACGTCTTGAAATGGCTACCCGCTGCATTTTAGAACCCGGCTGTCCAAGCGCTTCACTGTTCACGGATTGGAGGGGCGTTCTCGTAATTTGTCGGGAAGCTTCTAGAAGAGTGGTGACTTGGGGGGTAAGGTGGCATTGCATTAAATGAGATTAGTGACTCATTTCATCTCCATGAGTCATCAACGGTAACAATGACCGTAACCAAGTCGTGCCTCGACAAATAACATACATACATCAGAAACAATAGCCACATGCCGACTGCTCGTCCCGTAAAAGAATATTACATTGGCTTTACATGAATGAGTGGAAATACACATATAGCATTACATACACTCATACGCGGGGCTATTCATTGCGACAATCCAGCTATACCATCCAAACCAATCACAATATCAAAATATCAATATATCACAATATCGCAAACTAGTAAACATGAAACCCCATCGAATTGATCGCATCAATTCGTCAACGTTAAACACCACATATCATCATATGCTCTCAAATTAACTTGATTGAACACTTCATCAATATAATTTGAAACCTGTGGCAATCTATATCAAAACCCTCGTCGGCATGAACTTGAAATTCCAAAAACGTATTTCAAATTCACCCGTAGCCCAAAAAATTACTCGTTTCCACAAAACTTCGAATCCAAATTGACTCTAAAATCACCCAAGATGACGTCGAGGACCGCGTGAATGACCATCGGAGTCATGAAGGGGCATGGGTGGGTACCCCGACCCAAGGCCACACCATGGTGGCCTTGGATTGGGGTGGCATGGCCGAGATCAGCCTACGGGTTGATCTCAACCAGCCACCTTCCCATGGCCACCATGGTGTGGCCATGGGTCGGTAGGCCTAGCCTATCCCCTGGAGACTTCCACGGGGTCACTTCCGAGCTGCAGGAAGTCTCAGTTCAGACCATAGACCCCCCGGAGCTTGAGAAAAACGCGAAACAAGTCAAATTTTGGACAGTTTTTCAAAACAATGAACAATTGGTTTTAAAAAATTGGTTTTGATATCAATTTGCCACTAAAATGCAATGTGAAGTGAATGTTTGGCTCTGATACCATGTTGGTAATTGCATGCAAAGGTTGCAACAATTGTGGACCAAGCGGCAGCAACAAATCAAAAAATTTAGTGAAGACATGCATCAATTACTTCGAAGATCACATTCACTACAACAATTGCAAAACAAAACATACTTAAAGGGTTTCGGACTACAACCTTTGTAGCGTATCCGGCTAATCCCGGAAGACCCCACCATCGCTCCTACGCCATCCGGGTTGAGTTTGATCGACTATCTCCTTACCGAAGATGATCCACCTTAAGATTCCTCTAATCCAAGCTCCAACTCCATATGATCACATCAAATAAAGTAACTTGCTAATTCTAATTAGCAAGAGATGTAGCAAAATTAGCTCACCATTTTTCATCTCATTTCTTTTCTCTCACTCAAAGAGAAAACTCAAAAGAAAGAGAGATGTGATAATAATGGCTAAGGATGAAGATGAGAACCAAAAGATATCCATACTTCTCTTTAAAGATAAAACAAGAATGAGTTATTTATTTTCTATATACTTCTAAAGAAATGACTCATTTCTTTTATCCAAAAAAATAAATACTAAATCATTTGTTCTCATCCTAGTTCGATGTAATTCTTATACATACAACTTGTATGTGTAAACACACGTGATAAAGTGTAGTAATAATATTTATATCAAATATAAATATTATTAAAGAGTAGAAAAATAAAGTGAGAGTCATATTAGTTATATATATATATAATCAACACTTGATTTAATAATCCAGTTATATCATATATAATCTGGCTAATGTCATTAAATGCTTGATTAAAATACGGTATCATATACTCTTATTTAATCGAGATCCTGCACATATCCCTATATAAACCCTACATCATTTCGCCTATGCTAGAAAACCTCTGCGTAGGACTCTAAAAACTTGACAATATGCTGGCAGTAGCTTGGAATTATATCCATTGCCCATAAGCACGTCAACGGTACTAGCTGCATGTAACGGCCATCCAGATATTGATCGAAAGGAGGTCAATGAGCAAGCTCATCTGAACCAACTGAGCCTATTAGTGACAGTCTCCGTACAGTCAGGTGTCTTCTTCTAAGAATGTCGCATACCGGGTCTAGGATGTGGAAATCATCAGACTCCAATAACCCGACAAGTCGTGTCGATCATGAACTCATAACCACCCGAGAAACTACTGATAACACCTATCAGTAAATCTGATCTGCCTTGACCAAGGACTTATAGTTATAGTCGATCTGGTACAGCACGAACTCGACTCCCTATACCGGGAGAGACGAAATCCCTTCGATCACTCACTACCTCTGTGTGCTTCTGTAACATTTCAGAAAATATAAAATAATATTTTTGAATTTAAATAATAAAATAATAAATATTACGGATATTATACGAGTATGGATTTGAGTTTTCATAGAATGGTAGGTGGGTTACACTACGGATTGGTAGGTTGGTTACACTATGAATCGTAACCGCCATTGTATACTTTTATATTCATTGTATCTAGTTAAAAGCTCTATCAACCAGACTATATATATTTGGTAGACTTAGAAATCATAGACCCGTTGTATATTCTTTCAGACTTAAAGTCGTGGCTTGTATATTCTTTATATTGGAGTTGATGATATTTTGGTTTTCTTTACTTTCTTTTGTGTAATTGATCTTCGCCTTGAGCGTCGTATATTCTTGTTGTGTGGTTGTATTTTCGCCAATTGGCGAAGAGATAGCTCTCGCTTGGGATGCCTATATTATATGTTTATGTACTAGTTTTGATCAAAATTTACAAAGGAGGTGCTGCGCAAATTTCAAATGACGAAAACGTTTTCAAACTTTAGTATACTACATACTTGTATTTCTATAAACTTGTTTATACTTTAAAAAAAAGAACTTGATTTCATTTATACCCTTTTTTAAAACTTTACCTCCACTATTTTCTTAAAAAGGTTTAGATTCTTGGTTTTCAGCTTACTTGGGTTATGGTGGGGTCCTATATACTTCACGTGATTCAAGTGTCGGTCACGTGCCATTTCCGGGTCATGACAAAGTTGGTATCAGAGCATTAGCTTTAACCTTTGTTCGAGTCTAGGTTTGACTATGCGGAGTATAGGACGTATATTTCGGAACCTAGGCTTGACCTTACGGAACATAGACTTGACTGAGGAGATGTTAGACCCGAACTTTCGTTACGTAGGTTGACCTTGGTTGTGGAGTAGGTAACTCAAGTAGAGTAACGTACCATGTGTATGTTCCGCGGCATACTTACGATACGATACTCCGCTTAAGTAACCTTAGGATGTACATATCTTGAAATTCATTATTCTATTCGTTCTTCTGATCTATCCTCATCAATAATTATTATGGTTTCTGTCACCTTGGCTACGCGAGCTGAGAGAGCTGCGGCTAGAGATGCAGTCAGAGCGAGCTCGTCAGGGACGAAGACTGACCGGTGTGTTATCCCGGTGACGCAGGAACAAATTGATTTCTCGTTATGATAGGATTTCTCGTAGAGACGAGTGTTCTGGATCTGCACTAGATAATCGGGCCATTGCTTGAGGCCAGCCAGATTGAGAGGACTGTTAACGTACAGCCTAATTCGGGGATCGTTGTGTTGTCCATCATGCGGACAGATGTACCAGCTGTTGCTGTGTTTGACGAGGTATCGCCTCTAGAGTTCACGAAGCTGAAGCTACATGAGTTTATTGGCAAGGATGTGACAGAAGATCCCTAGCCATCCTTAGATAAAGTGACTAAGATATTTCGTTCGTTTGGATGCCCCGATGCAAGATCAATTGAGTTTACTAGCTTCAGTTTGAAGGGTCTTGCTTAGACCTGGCGTAAGTCGATCGAGAAAGGACGAGCGGCGCATATTCCTCCGATAGAATGGACGAGTCCTCGAGGGTGAATTTCGTCAGATTTCTTCCATAAAAGTGTTGGAGATACCCGAATTCGTAGTTTCGAGTCTTTGCGTAAGACTCCTGATATGACCGTAACCAAGGATTAATTGCATTCTATGCAGCCTTCAAGATATGATTCCGATTTGGATGATAATGAAGAGAAGTGGATTAAGAGGTTCGTGCGAGATCTTAATTAGTAGTTGTTCCTCTCCGTTGATGACATAAATTCGATACGTACACAAAGATGTTGGGTACGGTGACATTTCTAGAGGAAAGTCGCGATGAGATTGCAACTGCCCCGGAACAGAAACAGATTAATTAAAGAGTGCAAGTTTCCGGGCAGTTCGACAGAGACGAGATCGGAAAAGACCATGGCAGGTTCTTTCTAGGATAGTACAACGATAAAGATTTGGACCCAAGATCAATTGTATCGCATGTATTCAGAGGGCCGAGGCCGCCGCTGTTGACGTGCTATGTTGCAAGTGGCCAGGTTAATTGGCTGGGAGGTGTTTAGAGAGGCATCAGATCGGGTCTGTTTCCGTCGTTACTCCTTACCAGGCTGTTAAGCTGGGAGATCGTAGAATTGGTGATCCGAAAAGAGGACAAGGACCCAGAGATAGAGGACGTCAGACCATGGGCAGAAGGCAAGTAGGAATTCTTGCTCTGCCGGCTCCGGGTGCACAGGCACGTTTCGACATTGAAGAAGGTGTACCTCAATATCCTTTATTTGTGATTTGTATTTTGGTGATTCGAATATAAAGTTTTTGTCGTTTTTATTCTTGTGTTTTGATGACTGGGTTTCATAATTGATATTTTCGTGCACCGTAGCTTCACCTGATGGATATTTTCCTTGTGCGCAGCAGATGCATTTGGTTTATGTTTTATACATCCATTACATGTGATTTACGTTTTTGTACATATCCATTGCACTTGATATTGTTTTGTGCACGCCGTTGTACATATTGACGACTTCGTGCACTTCAATATACTTGATTTTGATTTCGTGCATGTTGTATGCACCTGATTTTGACTTGTGCACTCTATATTGTTTTGTGCACCCAGTTGCACATATTTATGATTTCGTGTATCCCGATACACTCGATTTTGATTTTGTGAACATTGTATGCACCTGATTTTGATTCATGTTCTCAATATTGTTTACATGCGCTTTCGATTCATTGATGTGGTTTTGTGCACATTTAATGCACTTGAGGATTTTTGTGCACACCAGTTGCACTCGAATGAGATTTTTCATGCACTCTAGGTGCACTTGATGTTGTTTTCATGCACATCTGTTACAATTGACAGATACTTTTGTGCACATCCGTTGCACTCAGTTTGCGTTTTCGTGCACTCTAGATGCAGTTGATGTTGTTTCCGTGCACACCCGTTACACTTGACAGATACTTTCGTGCATACCCGTTGCACTCAGTTTTCGTTTCCATGCACATTCGTGGCACTTGGATTTGACTTCGATTTCCGTGTGCACCAGACGCACGTGGATTTATTTTCATATACATTTATTGGGATTGATTTCTTTTTCGAGCATCACGTTTTATGATATTTACTATGTTATGTAGTAGCAGAGTACTGGTCTGAGAAAAGTACCTGAGTGTTTTTGCATATATCGATATTTACTGGAAAGGTTTTCAAAAGGGGCTATAGTCTCACTATTTTCTTATGTGTCAGTGAACGACACAAGATTTTTCAAAGGAAAATCCTTCTAAGATATTTTCAAAAAAAAGCGGGACGTATATTTTAAGCAAAACGTGTGTGTGTATTCCTTCACAAATGAACGTCCGCTGCTTGTACCATGATATACGCATCATACGGCGATTTGAAAAGAATTTTTTTCATACATTTTTCAGTTATTTAAATGATTTCATAAGGATGCGTACTATATACGTATTATAGTCTTGATTATATTATATTTGATTTAAACAGTAGATTTCGAAACTTGCATATTCATCATAACTTTTATAATTTGCATGACAAGGTCGAAGTTTCAATTATTTATTTTTGCACTTGTTCTCATGCGGACGTGTTGCGCTATGATTTTTCTAGCTTATCCGTGATTTCGGAGCCCCGTTGATTCGATTTGATTTACTAAAATGTTTTAATACTTGGGGGTTTAAATTTAAATTCGGGGACCCAATTTATTTAAGGGGGGAAGACTGTAATATTTTAGAAAATATAAAATAATATTTTCGGTTTTAAATAATAAAATAATAATTATTACAAATATTATTCGAGTATGGATTTGAGTTTTCGTAGAATGGTATAGTTATATACCTATATTTTTGGAAAATAATTAGAATTTAAAAATGAAATATTATTTATGAAAGCATTTATTTAAATTGGGCTTTTTATAAATTAATATATAATTAATTACATAAAAGTTTAATTTTAAACTTAATTGGTGTTTTACTAATTGTGCATTAAACTTAGCTTATTTTGTTAACACGTTACATTATGTTTCTGTTAGTTATATGTATGCCCTAGAGGCCATTACTATACATAGGATGTATATTGTAGTAGATGCTTGGACATATATAGGGAGGACTTTCTTGCTCGACATGATAGTATGCTATCTGGTTGCTCTTTACCTTAACGTGTACACTGATTGTCTCTCTGTTACATGTTGGTAAAGCCCTTAGGATGTGTACTTGACTACCTGGACTATGATGCGGATCATACTAGTGGGGACATGGTAGTCCATAAGTACATCCTTCAAGGTCCCTAGTCGTGGGTGTATCGAGACGGGGCATCGATATACCAGAGTAGACTAGCGTATATCTTCTCGACCCATACAGATGGGCGATGGATGATCCCATATCCATTGGTGTTTGACATCAGAGATGATATGCGGGTGCTCAGTGGAGACTGGGTACACTGGACGGACTCGCCGAGAACTCCCAGATGGTATTATACCTTACGTCAGATAGCAGTTCTCTGGTGACACTGGTATAGGTTAGTCTGTAGACCCGAGATCGTCATAGAGTCTTGTGTGATTCCCACTGTGCTTTGATTTCCACTTTACCACGTTCAAGAGGGCGTGCAAAACGGTGGTTTTTGGGTACAGTCCCGAATCACATGGAGGCAATGAGCGATAGGAGGGGATTCGTCTCTCCCGGTATAGGGAGTTGATGTTGCGCTGTGTTCGATTGGCTATAACCGGAAATCCCTGGCCAGGGTTGCTGAGATTTACTGGTAAGTGTTACCAATAGTTTCTCAAACTGTTATAGACCTTATATCGACACGACTTATCGAGCTACTGGGGTCTGACGTTCACCACCCCTAGGCGAGATATGCGACATATCAGACGACGAGACCGGACTGTACGGTAAGTGTTGCTGGTTGGATTCACAGGAGTGTGAGCGGGCTTGCTCATTGATCTTCTGATCGCTGAATACCCGGGTGGCCGTTACGTTTAGCAGACCGCTTGCGGCTTGTGGGTGTTTGATATGATCATCACCTGCTGCCGGCGTATTGACGAGTCTTTAGAGTCCTACACAGAGGTTTCCTGGCTCAAGCGAAACGAAATAGGAGCGCATATGAGATATGTACGGGACCGAGAATAATACCAGTATGTGATACTGTATTCTATTCTCACGATTTGTATCATCGGACGGTTATATGTGATATAGCCGGGTTACCGAATCAAGTGTTGATTCGATACATTGATACACTTGATATTAGTCGGTTATATGCGATATGACCGGATCATTAAATCAAGTTTTGATTTAATGATTTAATGTATAATTATATATTTGATATATTACTTTACATTGACTAGTATTGTTCACTTAAGATGGATTTTCTCACTTGATGTGCACATTGTATATGTGATATATGTTTGTGCACTAGTTTGTATCATGTTTGATGATACATGCAAACTTGGGTGTGTGTATGCTTTAAGCCTTGTTTAGGTTAATGGTTAGGGTTTTGTTATCTTTTCTTAATTACTTATTCATTTTATTTATCTTTTAGCAAAAATAAAATGGTGGCTAACTTTGTTCTTTGCTTAAGCTTCATGAAGCTTCTTAGCTTTATCTACCATTTTGTTTTTTCCTTAACCCTAACCACTCACCTAAACCCTAGTTTAGTATCTACACTAGTTACACTAACCCATGGTTTCTATATGATAAGATCACTTGATTTATTATAATTAATCAATTGATTTTATTATGCTTATCATATTCTTTTTCTTCGTCTTCTTCTTCTTCAAGAAGAAGAAACCATGCTACCTCCAATGGTGCCATGATCAAATGAGTGAGAAATCCAATTCTAAAGTGAACCCACTTCCTATTTCTTCATCCTCTACCACTTGCCATGTAGTATAGGGTGTTTTCTTCACAAGTTTCATGACTTGGTGAAGATGGAGCTCGAGTTAGAGTCGCCTCGACGTAGATCATCTTCGGCATCGAAGTCAACGACCTAGCCCGATCTTTTCTCCGATGAAACCACCGTGAGAGTCCAGGATTCCGATGGTTGCAGCGGAGGGACGTCATCACGGAGCCAAGGAAGTGGAGGACCGGATCTACAAAGGTTGTATTTCCATTCACTTAGTAGTTAAGTTGTTAACTAGCTTGTAGTTTCGCCTAATTTCTAGTTAACGATCTTCATTAGGGTTTCTCGGCATATAATTTTTGAATTTGGCATGGTTGATGCCTTGTGGAACCTCTTGAGTGTGCCTAGTAACCCTACAGTGATATCAGAGCCTAGCTAGAGCATTAGGCGATGCGTTAACGAAGTTAAAACCCCGATCGAACCCAAATACGACAAAATACACCCCTCTCTGGTCATTTTTCAAAATCTGTGATTTTTCAGAATTAAAAATACCTGAAAAATTCAGCAGGGAACAATAAGAATTATGGTGAAAAACGAGGCCCCAGTTCCTTAAGATGGCCGCGGAACCGCGGCAATAAGCCACCTTTGGCGGCGGTTCCGTGGCAAGTTAAGCTTATTAGGGACGGTTTTTTGCACAGTAATTCTTTTCTCTGTGGTTACTATTTTATGGGTATTTTTAATCTGACTCAAGTGTTGAGTATTCTGGGGTTTATTTTGTAATCTTCGATTCGATCGGGAATTTTAACTTCGTTATTGCATTTCCGGGTAAATTTAGAACATGTTGAAAAGTTCGACCGAATATAAATACCCACTTTTTCCCCTGTCGGGAAATTTCCAAGTGTTGGTTCTTTCCGTAGTTTAAGAACGTTCGAAGTAGTGCAAGTAACGCGATGGACCCTCTAGAAGACAACAAACCTTAACTCGATTATGTGACCGTCTTGAACTGCCCTTTGAACCTTAGGGTTTGGGGCAGTACGGCATGCCACATGTGAGGCGTTGGCTTGACCCTTCTACGGCTGGACCGTTGGTACTGTGCACGAAGTGAATGTTCTTAAACTTATTTCATGTGTTGAGCTGTTTCGGGAAAACTTGGGTGTTTGACTGTTCGATCGGAAAGTTTAACATTTTCTGTTTATCTGGAATGTGATACAATATTTGGAATCCACAAATAGTTATGAGATAACTGAATGAATGTTATAAACATAGCACTTTAGTCTCACTTGATCGGTTGCCACGGAATTTTGATGCGATCAAAAGTCCGTCGCAATCACGTAGCGTACGCGGATACTCGCCGGGTAAACTTAATAGGCAGCTACACCCCATAGCCCCGACCAAGTGACTGTAGGAGAACCCCGTCGCCGAAAGCATCCGTCCGGGTGCTCGCGGCAGCGGTGTTCCGCCTTAGTGCACTTCGTCGACGGCATCGGGGGTGCGGCCGTCTACTGAAGTTTGCGACGAGCATTCGATCAGGATGTCGGGAATCTTGTTGAATTGCCCGACTTGGTATTGAAAAGAGTTTTCGATAATGAGACTAAAATGCGGGGTTTATAATTGTTAGGCATGCGATGTCTAAGTAATTCATTTGATTAAGGTATGCGATGTCTGAGGAGGTTGAGGATTCCAACTGTTGTAGTTTTACACTTTCTTTTCTGCGACCGTAAGTGTAATATGTGATATCGCCGGTTTCGTTGCTATATGTCAACGAAAATTGGGATGGGCATATTTACTTATGTTGATGATATGTGATGTTATGTGTTGCTGGATATGTTATATTGGATCGTCGTGTTTGAATAGCCGGGGGGTTTTATGTGAGATGAGTGTTTTTCATTTTCATTCATGTAAAAACTTGTATGTAATATTCTTTTATTGGGGCACTTCCAGGTTGCGGAAGATGTCACCTTTTGTATATTATTTACTTTTCCGCACTAGGATAGACCCAAGGAGGAGAGCACAAGTAACCGGGTTCTGGAGTCCAGTGGGAGACCAACTCGAGGAGTCGAGTCCGGGTCTCCTAACTCCAGAATTGGTAGGGTTGCTTGCTGCTCTCGTAGGGGTCTAGGGGTGTGGGTTTGGCTATTCATCACGACCGTGGAATCCATGTTTTATACTGGCTCATATTGAAAACACGAACATCCTAGTATATCCAATGTTTCATATGATTCTTCTGCTGCGATATCTGTGATGTGATCATTTGATATGTTGTGATAGATACTGTATATAGTATATATGATATATTATATAGACGTTACTTATGTTTTACACCCGCGCTAGCCCTGTCCCGCTCTGCCGTTAGTTACCTAACCTAACGGTGCACGAGGGGACATCGAGGCGAATACGGATGGCATAAGTGTACGTCGTATTTATCTGTGATGTTTAGGTACTTAAATGATGGGACTTCATTAATGAGATTAATGAAATAAAAGAAACCTAAAGATGTTGTGGAATTGAATTTTCAAAAACAGGTAGCTACAGTTCTTGCTTTGCATCGCGGTGTTCCTTGTAGAACATCCTGCACCTTATTCGATGAGGAAAGGGCCGAGATCCCTTCACCGGGAGTGACCCCTTTAGCAATGGCTGGCAGATGCTACAACCCTCGGTTTGTCTTTTGATTGCTTCTATAGTTTTTTCTTTGCACAGTGATATATATGATATATCCCGCACCTCATTCGACGAGGAAAGGGCCGACGATCCCTTCACCGGGAGTGACCCCTTTAGCAAAACTAGAAAAGCCTCAAAAACACTCCATTTCAAAATCATTTGATTCTACAAAGATATCAAGTTCATTAAGCAATAAGTTTTCAGAAAAACCTGTCGTAGCCCTCCGTTATTTCAGATAAGTACTAGTTAGTATTCGTGCTGCGGTAGTTTGGCCTCCGTCAAGGCGTAGTGTACGGTAGCTAAGTAGTGCTTATCTGCTAGCATATGATACGATTGGATTAGGGTATTCGTACGGTGTTATTTGGCCTCCGTCAAGGGTCGTGCGGGTGGGTTTGATTCAATCAGGAAATGACGGGTTGAACTTGACTAGCGGACTATGGGTAGTTTGGCCTCCGTCAAGGTCATAGGACGCTAGGGGTAAAATATTATCGGGAATTTCAAGTGTTGAAATTTGCAATGAGATTGCATACCTTCTATGAGATAGTTGGATCCCGATACCCGCTGCGAGTAAAAGTTACTCCTGGGAGAGTTTTACACATTACAATTAGCCGATCAAGTAGGTGTCTAGAAAGGTGTTAACGAGGTTACGCCTCCGGGAAAATGAGGTTTACATTAATTAGGTTCGTGCGAAAGCACGGGGGACCTCCCTCAAAGTACCGACACTGGCCTGGCTAAAAGATTGGCGAACTTGTAGAGTGTAATTAATCCCGGCTAGTCTTTCCTTTTAGGGTTTGAAGGAAGATTTGATAAAAACAGTGGGAGCCATCCTGATTAGATAAAATAATAACAAATCTATTCTTGCAAGAGCATACGCTGAGTGTTTTCTTCTCTCTCTCTCCAGGTAGCGACCATATCACGCCTTAATCAAGATAATAATACGGATGTATTGACTGAACCCACTTGCTATACTGAGCTGGGGAACGTTGGTCCCGCTCCAACTTATAATTGTTATAAGACAGAGCAGGAAATAGAGGAATACCTGAATTCCTATGCCGCCCAAACAAAGAAAGTGCATATGATGCATCTCCTTCGGGTGTGTTCATTACAAAGAACTGTTTCTCTGTATCCTCTACGTCCTAGGTATTTGATACCGGATCAGGATCCCAGATATGTAATCTGTTATATAGGACTACAGAAAGGTAGAGAACTGAGAACGGGTGATAAGTTTCATGAGACAGAAAACGGTGCAAGTGTTGCAGCCAAGTCTGTTGGTCACTGTCACCCTGTATCCCAAATACATTGATTCTGAACGAATGTTATTAGATACCGAACCTGATATACAAAATCATATCAGTCTCTTTATTAGTAAAGAAATGATAAAATTTTGTATTGTTGGATAATATTTTGAACATTTCCTATATCAAAAGTTGATCGGTTCAGGCACGTTATCTAAAAGCATTGATGTTTTAAACCAAACTACAGTTCTTAGTATACGGAACACACAAAAGAGGAAGAGTTCAGAAATGAACGAATCCTTCTTGAGGTATTGTAGACTAGGTCATATCAATGCGACCTGACTAGCTAAGTTGCACATAGATGCATATTTAAATCTGTTTGAATTTACATCTTGTGAAAACTTGCCGGTCATGTCACAAAGATAAGATGACCACAGCTCTGTTTATTGAAAACAGAGAAAGAGTTAGTAAACTCTTGGGATTGATACATGTTGATGTATGTAAGGTCCCCCGTCTACACATGCCAGGACCGGTTCTTTGTACTTCATTACATTTTCTGATGATCTCTCAAGATTCATTCATATGTTCCTGTTGAAACACAAGTCCGAACCTTTTGAGATATTCACAGAATATAAGTTAGAAGTAGAGAACCAGTACGGGTATAAGTATTATGTCCTTTGATGAGATCAAGGAGGAGAATACTTGTGCATAGAATTCCTGGACTATTCTAAAGGAGAATGAGATTCTCTCTCAGCATTACTCCTCCGTATACACCATAGCACGATGGTATATCGGGGCGGAGCAATTGCACCCTATTCGATATGGTGCGCTCTATAATGAGTACTACTGAGTTACCTGTTTCCTTTTGGGGGGTTATGCACTTGAGAAGCTGCATACCTATTGAAATTAGGTTCGAATCATATCACAGCCTACCACTCCATATGAGATATGGTATGGGAAGAGCCCATGTCTTAATTTAGTTAAGATTTGGGGTTGACCGGCCTATGTCTAAAAGCAAAATCCGGACAAGCTCGAGGCAAGGTCTGTAATGTAGAACTGGAAAGGTTTCAGCTATACAAACTACAGCAGATGATTTGATAAAACCAAAGCATTCAATAGTTACCAACGAACCTCAGCCTCTCCGCCGATCTAGTAGGGTTCCTCACCCACCTGAGAGATACTTCGGTTTCTCTATGACAGTGGGAGCGAGGATTGCATCATGAGATGATGACCCAACTAGTTTCGAGCTGGCCATCAGGAGTAAGACTCTATAAGAATGGCTGGATGCTTAGTAATCTGAGATGGAATCCTTATACACCAACAAAGTATAGACTTTGGTTGCTTTATCTGAAGGGTTAAATCCCCATCAAGAGAAAGTATATCTTGAGAAGATTACTTGGTGTACATGGAAAGGTTGAGACTTTCAAAGCTAGACTTGTTAAAGGTTTGCATCGTAGACCAGTTGTAGCTAATAATGAAACCTTTTCTGGGGCCTATGCTTAAGTCCATCCAGATCCTACTTGCCACGGCTACATACCATGACTACGATATCTGATGGTTGAGTGTCATGAAAGCTTTTCTAAAATGATGTTTTAGAAGAGGGCGTCTATAAGTACATAGTCAGAGGGCTTCGTAGACAGTGGGAGCAGCGGAAACGTGCACAAGTTGCTTTATAGGATAAAGCAGGCATCACGAAGTTGGAACGTCTGTTTTGATGTGGTAGTCAAAGAGTTTGACTTCATCAAGATGGTAGATGAACCTTGTATATACAAAAAGGTAGTAGGGAGTATGGTGATGATCGTCGTAGAGTACGTGGATGACATACTCTTGATAGGGAAGGAGTTTCCTATGCTACGCTCGGTCAATCTCCGCTTATCACAAGGATTCTCTATAAAGGATCAAAGCGATACCTCCTAAATCCTGGGTTTTGGATCTATGAGATAGATCTAAATGGATGTTAGGATTCTCACTAGGTGTAGTAAGATGGTATCAATCGATCCTGGGGAGAATCACTGGAAAGGTTCCAGAGTGATAAGGACGACTGAATGTCAGTCACAGGCATTGTCTTTACCCTCAGTGGAGGGACGGTATCTTGGAAGAGTTCCAAGCTAGATACCGTGGCAAACTAGACGAAAAAGGCTGGATACATCGCTACTTAAGATGCTACCAAAGAGGCTGTCTAGGTGTATATTAGTTCATGAGAT
This sequence comes from Agapanthus africanus, assembly GCA_030015575.1. Lineage (NCBI taxonomy): Eukaryota > Viridiplantae > Streptophyta > Magnoliopsida > Asparagales > Amaryllidaceae > Agapanthus > Agapanthus africanus. The sequence goes on from JASDDO010000019.1 coordinate 352,137,619, forward strand.
GAACTTAATTCCTCCCATTGTGTGACAATGGAGTTGCGGCTCATGCCAAGGAACGTCCATCCCATCAGTGATCCAGACATATTCTGAGGCAGCTTCACCTGATCATGGAGATAGTTGATCTCCAGGGTGATCGAGGTTAGGAGAGTAGATGTAGGGTTCCTAGGCACACTAATGAGGTCTCACAAGGCATCAACCATGCCAATTTCAAGTTTTACAAGTGCCGAGAAACCCTAATACGGATCGTTAACTAGAATTTTAGGCGAAACATGCAACTAGTTAACAACTTAACTAAAAGAAAGAGGCTACAACCTTTGTAGATACGGTTCTCCACTTCCTTAGCTCCACGTAGACGTCCCTCCACTGTAAAAATCGGATCTTGGACTCTAGTGTCGGCTTCATCGGAGAAATGGGCGGGCTAGGTCATCGACTTCGATGCCGAAGATGATCTACGTCGAGGCATCACAAGATCAAGCTCCCACTTCACCAAGTCATGAAACTTGTGAAGAAAACACCCTATACTACTTGGCAAGAGGTAGAGGATGAAGAAATAGGAAGTGGGTTCACTTTAGAATTGGATTTCTCACTCTTTTCATCAAATCACCATTGATGGTTGCAAGCTTTTTCTTCTTGAAGAAGAAGATGACGATTATTATGATAAGTTAATTAAAATAGAAAAGAAAATGAATACTTATCATAATATCAACCATGGTTAGGTGTAGAGAATTGACTAAGGTTAGATGAATGGTTAGGGTTAAGCATGAAGACAAAATGGTCACTTTAGTCAAAGCTTCATGAAGCTTCAACAAGCTTCATGAAGCTTCAACAAGCTTCAAGTTTGAAAGCAACCATTTTGTTTTCTTTTCCCATTCCTTTTTTAATCCAAATTAAAAAGATAAATGAATGAATAAATAAATAAAAACCCTAACCATTTACTTAACCAAGGTTTAATTCTTTACACAAACCCTAGCAATCATGTATCATCAAACATGATACAATCAAGTGCACAAAAATATATCACATATACAATGTGCACATTAAAGTGAGAAAATCCATTTAAAGTGAACAAATACTAGTTAATGCAAAGTAATATATCAAATATATAATTATGCATTAAATCATTAAATCAACACTTGATTTAATGATCCGGTCATATCGCATATAACCGACTAAGATTCAATGTATCGGCTTATCGAATCAATACTTGATTCGATAACTAGGTTATATCGCATACAACCAATCGATACATTCATCGCGAGAATAGAATACGGTATCACATACACGCATTATTCTCGGTCCCGCACATATCTCATATGCGCTCCTATTTCGTTTCGCTTGAGCCAGGAAACCTCTGTGTAGGACTCAAAAGACTCGTCAATACGCCGGCAGCAGGTGATGATCATATCAAACAGCCACAAGCCGCAAGCGGTCTGCTAAACGTAACGGCCAGCCGGGTATTGAGCGATCAGAAGATCGAAGAGCAAGCCCGCTCACACTCCTGTGAATCCAACCAGTAACACTTACCGTACAGTCCGGTCTCGTCGTCTGATCTGTCGTATATCTCGCCTAGGGGTGGTAAACGTCAGACCCCAATAGCTCGATAAGTCGTGTCGATATGAGGTCTATAACAATTCGAGAAACTACTGGTAACACTTACCAGTAAATCTCAGCAACGCTGGCCAGGGATTTCCGGTTATAGCCAATCGAACACAGCGCAACATCAACTCCCTATACCGGGAGAGACGAATCCCCTCCTATCGCTCATTGCCTCCATGTGATTCGGGACTGTACCCAAAAACCACCGTTTTGCATGCCCTCTTGGACGTGGTAAGGTGGAAATCAAAGTACAGTGGGAACCACACAAGACTCTATGACGATCTCGGGTCAACAGACTACTCTGTACCAGTGTCACCAGAGAACTGCCATCTGACGTAAGGTATAATACCATCTGGGAGTTCTCGGCGAGTCCGTCCAGTGTACCCAGTCTCCACTGAGCACCCGTATATCATCTCTGATGTCAAACACCAATGGATATGGGATCATCCATCGCCCATCTGTATGGGTCGAGAAGGTATACGCTAGTCTACTCTGGTATATCGATGCCCCGTCTCGATATACCCATGACTAGGGACCTTGAAGGATGTACTTATGGACTACCATGTCCCCACTAGTATGATCCGCATCATAGTCCAGGTAGTCAAGTACACATCCTAAGGGCTTTACCAACATGTAACAGAGAGACAATCAGTGTCCACGTTAAGGTAAAGAGCAACCAGATAGCATACTATCATATCGAGCAAGAAAGTCATCCCTATATATGTCCAAGCATCCACTACAATATACATCCTATGTATAGTAATGGCCTCTAGGGCATACATATAACTAACAATCTCCCACTTGCACTAGGGCCATCTGATAGCAGTGGTTGTAGTATCTCATACTCAACCATCCCATAATAGTCTCTCTCTGGGAAAAGGCCTTTGTGAGTGGATCCGCCGTGTTATCCTCTGAGTCTACTCTCCTAACCTCGATCACCCTGGAGATCAACTATCTCCATGATCAGGTGACACTGCCTCAGAATATGTCTGGATCACTGATGGGACGGGCGTTCCTAGGCATAAGCCACAACTCCATGTCTCACAATGGTAGGAACGAAGTTCATCTCATGAACCAATATGCACCCAGACTTCCTCTTTGGTAGCATCTTAAGTAGCGATGTATCCTGCCTTTATCATCTAGTAAGCCACGGTATTTAGCTTGGAACTCTTCCAACATACCGTCCCTCCACCGAGGGTAAAGACAATGCCTGTGACTGACATTCAGTCGTGTTTATCACCCTGGAACCTTTCCAGTGAAACTCCCCAGGATCGATTAATACTATCTCACTACAGCTAGTGAGTATCCTAACATCCAATTAGATCTATCTCATAGATCCAAAACTTAGGATTTAGTAGGTATTACCTTGATCCTTTGTGGAGAATCATTGTGATAAGCGGAGATAGATCGAGCGTAGCATAGGAAACTCCTTCCCTATCAAGAGTATGTCATCCACGTCCTCTACGAGGATCACCACCATACTCCCTACTACCTTTTTGTATATACAAGGTTCATCTACCATTTTGATGAAGTCAAACTATTTGACTACTACATCAAAACAGATGTTCCAACTCCGCGATGCCTACTTTATCCTATAAAGCATCTTGTACACGTTTCCGCTGCTCCCACTGTTTACGAAGCCCTCTGGCTGTGTACTTATAGACGTCCTTTTCTAAAACATCATTTAGAAAAGCTGTCATGACACCCAACCACCAGATATCGTAGTCAAGGTATGTAGCCGTGGCAAGCAGGATCTGGATGGACTTAAGCATAGATCTTTAGAAAAGGTTTCATCATAATCCATACCTGGTCAATGATGCAAACCTTTAACAAGTCTAGCTTTGAAAGTCTCAACTTTTCCATGTACACCAAGTAATCTTCTCAAGATATACTTGCTCCTGATGGGGATTTAACCCTTCAGATATAGCAACCAAAGTCCATACTTTGTTGGTGTACATGGATCCCATCTCAGATCGCTAAGCATCCAGCCATTCTTACAGTGTCCCTACTCTCGATGGCCTGCTCGAAACTAGTTGGGTCATCATCTCATGATGCAATCCTCGCTCCCACTGTCATAGAGAAACCGAAGTATCTCTCAGGTGGGTGAGGAACCCTGCTAGATCGGCGGAGAGGCTGAGGTTCGTTGGAATCTACAGAATCCTTTGGTTGTACCAAATCATCTGCTGTAGTTTGCATAGCTGGAACCTTTCCAGTTCTACATAACTAATCTTGTCTCGAGCTTGTCCGGATTTTGCTTTTAGACATAGGCCGGAAAACCCCGAATCTTAACTAGCTTAAGACATGGGCTCTTCCCATACCATATCTCATATGGAGTGGTAGGCTGTGATCTGATTCGAACCCTATTCAATAGGTATGCAGCTTCTCAAGTGCATAACTCCCAAAAGGAAACAGGACACTCAGTAGTACTCATCATAGAGCACACCATATCACATAGGGTGCTGTTGCTCCACCCCGATATACCATCGTGCTATGGTGTATACGGAGGAGTAATGCTGAGAGAGAATCTCATTCTCCTTTAAAACAGTCCAGGAATTCCGTGCTCAAGTATTCTCCTCCTTGATCTCATTTGGGACATAATACTTATACCCGTATTTTGGTTCTCTACTTCTTACTTATATTCTGTGAATATCTCAAAAGGTTCGGACTTGTGTTTCAACAGGAACATATGACTGAATCTTGAGAGATCATCAGAGAATGTAATGAAGTACAAAGAACCGGTCTTGGCATGTGTAGACAGGGGACCTTTATACATCAACATGTATCATCCCAAGAGTTCACTAACTCTTTCTCTGTTTCCAGTAAACGGAGCTGTGGTCATCTTATCTCTGTGACATGACTGGCAAGTTTCACAAGATGTAAATTCAAACTAATTTAAATATGCATTTTTATGTAACTTAAGCTAGTCGGGTCGCATTGATATGACCCAGTCTACAATACCTCAAGAAGGATTTGTTCATTTCTGAATTCTTCCTCTTGTGTGTGTTCCGTATACTAAGAACTGTAGTTTGATTTAGAACATCAATGCTTTTAGATAACGTGCCTGAACCGATCAACTTTTGATATAGGAAATGTTCAAAACATTATTCAACAATACAAAATTTTATCATTTCTTTACTAATAAAGAGACTGATATGATTTTGTATATCAGGTTCGGTATCTAATAGCATTTGTTCAGAATCAATGTATTTAGAATACAGGGTGACAGTGACCAACAGACTTGGGTGCAACACTTGCCCCGTTTTCTGTCTCATGAAACTTATCACCCGTTCTCAGTTCTCTACCTTTCTGTAGCCCTATGTAACAGATTACATATTTGGGATCCTGATCCGGTATCAAATACCCAGGACGTAGAGGATACAGAGAAACAGTTCTTTGTAATGAACACACCCGAAGGAGATGCATCATATGCACTTTCTTCGTTTGGGCGGCACGGGAAATCTGGTATTCCCCAATTTCCTGCTCTGTCTTATAACAATTAAAAGTCGGAGCGGGACCAACGTTCCCCGGCTCAGTATAACAAGCGGGTTCGGTCAATATTCCGTATTATTATCTTGATTAAGGCGTGATATGGTCGCTACCTGGAGAGAGAGAAAAAAAAACACTCAGCGTGCGCTCTTGCAAGAATAGATTGGTTATTATTTTATCTAATCAGGATGGTGTAGGGTTCCTAGGCACACTAGTGAGGTCTCACAAGGCATCAACCATGCCAATTTCAAATTTTACGGGTGCCGAGAAACCCTAATACGGATCGTTAACTAGATATTTAGGCGAAAACAAAACTAGTTAACAACTTAACTACGAGTATACGGAAATACAACCTTTGTAGATCCGTTTCTCCACCTCCATAGCTCCATGATGAAGTCCTCTCCGCTGTCCAAATCGAACCATGACTCTAGCATCGGCTTCATCGGAGAAAGAGCGGGCTAGGTCATCGACGACGATGCCGAAGATGATCTACGTCGAGGCATCACTAGATCAAGCTCCACCTTCACCAAGCCATGAAAACTTGTGAAGGAAATACCCTATACTACTTGGCAAGAGGTAGAGGATGAAGAAACAGGAAGTGGGTTCACTTTAGATTTGGATTTCTCACTCATTTTTCATCAATCACCATTGATGAAGTCTAGGTTTTCTTCTTGAAGAAGAAGAAGAAGATGATGATAATGTTATGATAAGTTAATTCAAAATAGAAAATAAATTGAATACTTATCATGTGGCAACCATGGTCAAGTGTAGAGAATAAATCATGGTTAGATGGAATGGTTAGGGTTAAGCATGAAGACAAAATGGTCACTTAGTCAAAGCTTCATGAACTTTCAATGTAAAACAAAACTAGCAACCATTTTCTTTTCTTTTGCCATTTCTTTTCCAAAAATAACATAAATGAAATAAATAAATAAATGAAAAAGAAAACCCTAACCATTACACAACCATGGTTTAATCTTTACACAAACCCTAGAGAGCATGTATCATCAAACATGATACAATGAAGTGCACAAAAAGTATATCACATATACAATGTGCACATCCGAGCGAGAAAATCCATTTAAAGTGAACCAATACTAGTTAATGCAAAGTAAGATATCAAATATATAACTATGCATTAAATCATTAAATCAACACTTGATTTAACGACCCGGTCATATCGCATATAACCGACTAATATTCAATGTATCGGCTTATCGAATCAATGCTTGAATCGATAACTAGGTTATATCGCATACAACCAATCGATACATTTATCGCGAGAATGGAATACGGTATCATATACACGCATTATTCTCGGTCCCGCACATATCTCTTATGCGCTCCTATTTCGTTTCGCTTGAGCCAGGAAACCTCTGTGTAGGACTCTAAAGACTCGTCAATACGCCGGCAGCAGATGATGATCATATCAAACACCCACAAGCCGCAAGCGGTCTGCTAAACGTAACGGCCACCCGGGTATTGAGCGATCAGAAGATCGACGAGCAAGCCCGCTCACACTCCAGTGAATCCAACCAGTAACACTTACCATACAATCCGGTCTCGTCGTCTGATATGTCTCATATCTCGCCTAGGGTTGTTAAACGTCAAACCCCAATAGCTCGATAAGTCGTGTCGATTTGAGGTCTATAACAGTTTGAGAAACTACAGGTAACACTTACCAGTAAATCTCAGCAACCCTGGCCAGGGATTTCCGGTTAAAGCCAATCGAACACAGTGCAACATCAACTCCCTATACCGGGAGAGACGAATCCCCTCCTATCGCTCATTGCCTCCATGTGACTCGGTACTGTACCCAAAAACCACCGTTTTGCACGCCCTCTTGGACGTGGTAAGGTGGAAATCAAAGCACAGTAGGAACCACACAAGACTCTATGACGATCTCGGGTCAACAGACTACTCTGTACCAGTGTCACCAGAGAACTGCCATCTAACGTAAGGTATAATACCATCTGGGAGTTCTCGGCGAGTCCGTCCAGTGTACCCAGTCTCCACTGAGCACCCGTATATCATCTCCGATGTCAAACACCAATGGATATGGGATCATCCATCGCCCATCTGTATGGGTCGAGAAGGTATACGCTAGTCTACTCTGGTATATCGATGCCCTGTCTCGATATACCCACGACTAGGGACCTTGAAGGATGTACTTATGGACTACCATGTCCCCACTAGTATGATCCGCATCATAGTCCAGGTAGTCAAGTACACATCCTAAGGGCTTTACCAACATGTAACAGAGAGACAATCAGTATACACGTTAAGGTAAAGAGTAACCAGATAGCATACTATCATGTCGAGCAAGAAAGTCCTCCCTATATATGTCCAAGCATCCACTACAATATACATCCTGTGTATAGTAATGGCCTCTAGGGCACACATATAACTAACAATCTCCCACTTGCACTAGGGCCATCTGTAGCAGTGGTTGTAGTATCTCATACTCAACCATCCCATAAAAGTCTCTCTCTGGGAATAGGCCTTCGTGAGTGGATCCGCCGTGTTATCCTCTGAGTCTGCTCTCCTAACCTCGATCACCCTGGAGATCAACCATCTCCATGATCAGGTGACACTGCCTTAGAATATGTCTGGATCACTGATGGGACCGGCGTTCCTTGGCATAAGCCACAACTCCATTGTCACACAATGGGAGGAACAAAGTTCATCTCATGAACCAATATACATCCAGACTGCCTCTTTGGTAGCATCTTAAGTAGCGATGTATCCTGCCTTTATCGTCTAGTATGCCACGGTATCTAGCTTGGAACTCTTCCAACATACCGTCCCTTTACTGAGGGTAAAGACAATGCCTGCGACTGACATTCAGTCGTCTTTATCACCCTGGAACACTTCCAGTGATTCTCCCCAGGATCAACTGATACCATCTCACTACAGCTAGTGAGTCTCCTAACATCCAATTAGATCTATCTCATAGATCAAAAATCCAGGATTTAGGAGGTATCACTTTGATCCTATATGGAGAATCATTGTGATAAGCGGAGATTGACCGAGCGTAGCATAGGAAACTCCTTCCCTATCATGAGTATGTCATCCACGTACTCTACGAAGATCATCACCATACTCCCTACTACCTTTTTGTTTACACAAGGTTCATCTACCATTTTGATGATGTCAAACTCTTTGACTAAATCATCAAAACAGATGTTCCAACTCCGCGATGCCTGCTTTATCCTATAAAGCATCTTGTACACGTTTCCGCTGCTCCCACTGTCTACGAAGCCCTCTGGCTGTGTACTTATAGACTCTCTCTTCTAAAACATTATTTAGAAAAGCAGTCGTGACACCCAACCGCCAGATATCGTAGTCATGGTATGTAGCCGTGGCAAGTAGGATCTGGATGGACTTAAGCATAGCTACTTGAAAAGGTTTCATCATTATCCATACCTGGTCAATGATGCAAACTTTTATCAAGTCTAGCTTTGAAAGCCTCAACTTTTCCATGTACACCAAGTAATCTTCTCAAGATATACTTGCTCCTGATGGGGATTTAACCCTTCAGATATAGCAACCAAAGTCCATACTTTGTTGGTGTACATGGATTCCATCTCAGATCGCTAAGCATCCAGTCATTCTTACAGAGTCCCACTCTTGATGGCCAGCTCGAAACTGGTTGGGTCATCATCTCATGATGCAATCCTCGCTCCCACTGTCATAGAGAAACCGAAGTATCTCTCAGGTGGGTGAGGAGCCCTACTAGATCGGCGGAGAGGCTGAGGTTCGTTGGTAACTATTGAATCCTTTGGTTCTATCAAATCATCAACTGTAGTTTGTATAGCTGGAACCTTTCCAGTTCTACATTACAGACCTTGCCTCGAGCTTGTCCGGATTTTGCTTTTCAGACATAGGCTGGACAACCCCAAATCTTAACTAACTTAAGATATGGGCTCTTCCCTTTCCATATCACATATGAAATGGTAGGTAACTGATTTGATTTGAACCATATTCAATAGGTATGCAGCTTCTCAAGTGCATAACTCCCAAAAGGAAATAGGTAACTCAGTAGTACTCATCATAGAGCACACCTTATCACATAGGGTGTGATTGCTCCGCCCCGATATACCATCGTGCTATGGTGTATACGGAGGAGTAATGCTGAGAGAGAATCTCATTCTCCTTTAGAATAGTCCAGGAATTCCGTGCTCAAGTATTCTCCTCCTTGATCACATCAAAGGACATAATAATTTTACCCGTTTTGGTTCTCTACTTCTAACTTATATTCTGTGAATATCTCAAAAGGTTCGGACTTGTGTTTCAACAGGAACATAGGTCTGAATCTCGAAAGATCATCAGAGAATGTAATGAAGTATAAGGAACCGGTCTTGGCATGTGTAGACAGGGGACCTTTCATACATCAGCATGTATCAATCCCTAGAGTTCACTAACTCTTTGTCTGTTTCCAATAAACAGAGCTATGGTCATCTTATCTTTGTGACATGACTGGCAAGTTTCACAAGATGTAAATTCAAACTGATTTAAATATGCATCTAAATGTAACTTCAGCTAATCGGGTCGCATTGATATGACCTAGTCTACAATACCTTAAGAAGGATCCGTTCATTTCTGAACTCTTCCTCTTGTGTGTGTTCCGTATACTAAAGAACTGTAGTTTGATTTAGAACATCAATGCTTTTAGATAACGTGCCTGAACCGATCAACTTTTGATATAGGAAATGTTCAAAACATTATCCAACAATACAAAATTTTATCATATCTTTAATAATAAAGAGAGTGATATGATTTTGTATATCAGGTTCGGTATCTAATAACATTCGTTCAGAATCAATGTATAGGTAATACAGGGTGACAGTGACCAACAGACTTGGCTGCAACACTTGCCCCGTTTTCTGCCTCATGAAACTTATCACCCGTTCTCAGTTCTCTACCTATCTATAGCCCTATGTAACAGATTACATATCTGGGATCCTGATCCGGTATCATATACCCAGGATGCGGAGGATACTGAGAAACAGTTCTTTGTAATGAACACACCCGAAGATGATGCATCAGCATGCACTCTCTTCGTTTGGGCGGCACGGGAATTCTGGTAATCCCCAATTTCCTACTCTGTCTTATAACAATTATAAGTTAGAGTGGGACCAACGTTCCCCAGCTCAGTATAACAAGCGGGTTCGGTCAAATATCCGTATTATTATCTTGATTAAGGCGTGATATGGTCGCTACCTGGAGAGAGAGAGAAGAAAACACTCAGCGTGCGCTCTTGCAAGAATAGATTGGTTATTATTTTATCTAATCAGGATGGCTCCCACTGCTTTTTATCAAATCTTCCTTCAAACCCTAAAAGGAAAGACTAACCGGGATTAATTACAAACTATAAGTTCGCCAATCTTTCTGCCAGGCTAGTGTCGGTACTTTGAGGGAGGTCCCCGTGCTTTCGCACGAACCTAATTAATGTAAACCTCGTTTTCCCAGAGGCGTAACCTCGTTAACACCTTTCTAGACACCTACTTGATCGGCTAATTGTAATGTGTAAAACTCTCCCAGGAGTAACTCTTACTCGCAGCGGGTATCGGGATCCAACTATCTCATAGAAGGTATGCAATCTCATTGCAAATTTCAACACAGAAATTCCCGATAATTTTTTTTTTGCCCCTAGCGTGCTATGACCTTGACGCATGCCAAACAACCCATAGTCCGCTAGTCAAGTTCAACCCGTACATTTCTTGATTGAATTAAACCCACCCGCACGACCCTTGACGCATGCCAAACAACGCCGTACGAATACCCTAATCCAATCGCATCGTATGCTAGCAGATAAGTACTAGTTAGCTACCGTACACTACGCCTTGACGCATGCCAAACAACCGCAGCACGAATACTAACTAGTACTTATCTGAAATGACGGAGGGCTACGACAGGTTTTTCTGAAAACCTATTGCGTAATGAACTTGATATCGTTGTAGAATCAAATGATTTTAAAATGGAGTGCTTTTGAGGCTTTTCTAGTTTTGCTAAAGGAGTCACTCCCGGTGAAGGGATCGTCGGTCCTTTCCTCGTAGAATGAGGTGCGGGATATATCATATGTATCACTGTGCAAAGCAAAAACTCTTAAAAGCAATCAAAAGACAAACCGAGAGTTGTAGCATCTGCCAGTTATTGCTAAAGGACTCACTCCCGGTGAAGGGATCTCGGTCCTTTCCTCATCGAATAAGGTGCAGGATATATCACATATACCTCTGTGCAAAGCAAGAACTGTAGCTACCTGTTTTGTTTTGAAATTCGATTCTACAACATCTTTAGGTTTCTTTTATTTTCATTAATCACATTAATGAAGTCCCATCATTTAAAATACCTAAACATCACAGATAAATATGACGTACACTTATGTCATCCGCATTCGCCTCGATGTCCCCTCGTGCACCGTTAGGTTAGGTAACTAACGGCAGAGCAGGGCAGGGATAGTACGGGTGTAAAATATAAGTAACATCTATATAATATATCATATATACTATATACAGTATCCATCACAGAACATCTCATGATCACATCACATATATCGCAGCAGAAGAAACATATGAAATATTGGATATACTAGGACGTCCGTGTTTTCAATACGAGCCAGTATAAAACACGGATTCCACGGTCGCGATGAATAGCCAAACCCACACCCCTAGACCCCTACGAGAGCGGCAAGCAACCCTACCAATTCTGGAGTCAGGAGACCCGGACTCGACTCCTCGAGTTGGTCTCCAACTGGACTCCAGAACCCGGTTACTTGTGCTCCCCACCTTGGGTCTATTCTAGTGCGGAAAAGTAAATAATATACAAACGGTGACATCTTCCGCAACCTGGAAGTGCCCCAATAAAAGAATATTACATACAAGTTTTTACATGAATGAAAATGAAAAACACTCATCTCACATAAAAACCCCTGGCTATTCAAAAACGACGATCCAATATGACATATCCAGCAACACATAACATCACATGTCATCAACGTAAGTAAATATGCGCATCCCAATTGTCGTTGACATATAGCAACAAAACCGGCGATCTCACATATTACACTTACGGTCACAGAAAAGAAAGTGTAAAACTACAACAGTTGGAATCTGCATCCTCTTTAGACATCGCATGCCTAATCAAATGAAATACTTAGACATCACATGCCTAACAATTATAAACCCCGCATTTTAGTCTCAAAATCGAAAACACTTTTCAATATCAAGTCGGGCAATTCAACAGGATTCCCGACATTCTGATCGAATGCTCGTCGCAAACTTTAGTAGGCGGCCGCACCCCCGATACCGTCGACGAAGTGCACCAAGGCGGAACACCGCTGCCGCGAGCACCCGGACGGATGCTTTCGGCGACGGGGTTCCTCCTACAGTCACTTGGTCGGGGCTATGGAGTGAGGCTATCTATTAAGTTTACTCGGCGAGTATCCGCGTACGATACGTGATTGCGACGGACTTTTGATCACATCAAAATTCCGTGGCAACCGATCATCTGAGACTAGAGTGCTGTGTTTATAACATTCATTCAGTTATCTCATAACTACTTGTGAATTCCAATTATTGTATCACATTCCAGATAAATAGAAAATGTTAAACTTTCCGATCGAACAATCGAACACCCAAGTTTTCCCGATACAGTCCAACACATGAAATAAGTCTAACAACATTCAGTTCGTGCCTCAGTACCAACGGTCCAGCCGTAGAAGTGTCAAGCCAACGCCTCACATGTGGCACGCCGTACTGCCCCAAACCCGAAGGTTCAAAGGGCAGTTCAAGACGGTCACATAATCGAGTTAAGGTTTGTTGTCTTCTAGAGGGACCATCGCGTTACTTGCACTACTTAGAATGTCTTTAAACCACGGAAAAATCCAACAATTGAAAATTTCCCGGCAAGGGAAAAAGTGGGTATTTATATCCGGTCGAACTTTTTAACATATTCTAAAATATCCGGAAAACACATAGACACAGTCAGACAATCCGATCGAAACACCGAGTCCCCAATACAACCCAGAATACTCAACTGTATATTAAACATTAAAATATCCCAGAAAATACCGCACTTTAAAATAGGAATTACTGTGCAGAAATCAACTGTTGAAGTGATTAGATGGCAGCGGAACCGCCGCACAAGCCATGCTTGTGCCGCGGTTCCGCCGCGAGTTTGGGGAATCGTGCGCACGTGGTTCGCAGTAATTCTTGAAAAACCCTGCTGAATTTTCTGCATATTTTTAATTCATGAAAATCCCAGATTTTGAAAAATGTACAGAGAGCAAAATGAATTAGGGTTTCGTGTTTCGTTCGGGTTTCTAACTTCGTCTACGCATCGCCTAAGGCTCTAGGTAGGCTCTGATACCACTGTAGGGTTCCTAGGCACACTAGTGAGGTCTCACAAGGCATCAACCATGCCAATTTCAAATTTTACGGGTGCCGAGAAACCCTAATACGGATCGTTAACTAGATATTTAGGCGAAAACAAAACTAGTTAACAACTTAACTACGAGTATACGGAAATACAACCTTTGTAGATCCGTTTCTCCACCTCTATAGCTCCATGATGAAGTCCTCTCCGCTGTCCAAATCGAACCATGACTCTAGCATCGGCTTCATCGGAGAAAGAGCGGGCTAGGTCATCGACGATGATGCCGAAGATGATCTACGTCGAGGCATCACTAGATCAAGCTCCACCTTCACCAAGCCATGAAAATTTGTGAAGGAAACACCCTATACTACTTGGCAAGAGGTAGAGGATGAAGAAATAGGAAGTGGGTTCACTTTAGATTTGGATTTCTCACTCATTTTTCATCAATCACCATTGATGAAGTCTAGGTTTTCTTCTTGAAGAAGAAGAAGAAGAAGATGATAATGTTATGATAAGTTAATTCAAAATAGAAAATAAATTGAATACTTATCATGTGGCAACCATGGTCAAGTGTAGAGAATAAATCATGGTTAGATGGAATGGTTAGGGTTAAGCATGAAGACAAAATGGTCACTTAGTCAAAGCTTCATGAACTTTCAATGTAAAACAAAACTAGCAACCATTTTCTTTTCTTTTGCCATTTCTTTTCCAAAAATAACATAAATGAAATAAATAAATAAATAAATGAAAAAGAAAACCCTAACCATTACACAACCATGGTTTAATCTTTACACAAACCCTAGAGAGCATGTATCATCAAACATGATACAATGAAGTGCACAAAAAGTATATCACATATACAATGTGCACATCCGAGCGAGAAAATCCATTTAAAGTGAACCAATACTAGTTAATGCAAAGTAATATATCAAATATATAATTATGCATTAAATCATTAAATCAACACTTGATTTAACGACCCGGTCATATCGCATATAACCGACTAATATTCAATGTATCGGTTTATCGAATCAATGCTTGAATCGATAACTAGGTTATATCGCATACAACCAATCGATACATTTATCGCGAGAATGGAATACGGTATCACATACACGCATTATTCTCGGTCCCGCACATATCTCATATGCGCTCCTATTTCGTTTCGCTTGAGCCAGGAAACCTCTGTGTAGGACTCTAAAGACTCGTCAATACGCCGGCAGCAGATGATGATCATATCAAACACCCACAAGCCGCAAGCGGTCTGCTAAACGTAACGGCCACCCGGGTATTGAGCGATCAGAAGATCGACGAGCAAGCCCGCTCACACTCCAGTGAATCCAACCAGTAACACTTACCGTACAGTCCGGTCTCGTCGTCTGATATGTCGCATATCTCGCCTAGGGGTGGTAAACGTCAGACCCCAATAGCTCGATAAGTCGTGTCGATTTGAGGTCTATAACAGTTTGAGAAACTACAGGTAACACTTACCAGTAAATCTCAGCAACCCTGGCCAGGGATTTCCGGTTATAGCCAATCGAACACAGTGCAACATCAACTCCCTATACCGGGAGAGACGAATCCCCTCCTATCGCTCATTGCCTCCATGTGACTCGGGACTGTACCCAAAAACCACCGTTTTGCACGCCCTCTTGGACGTGGTAAGGTGGAAATCAAAGCACAGTGGGAACCACACAAGACTCTATGACGATCTCGGGTCAACAGACTACTCTGTACCAGTGTCACCAGAGAACTGCCATCTGACGTAAGGTATAATACCATCTGGGAGTTCTCGGCGAGTCCGTCCAGTGTACCCAGTCTCCACTGAGCACCCGTATATCATCTCCGATGTCAAACACCAATGGATATGGGATCATCCATCGCCCATCTGTATGGGTCGAGAAGGTATACGCTAGTCTACTCTGGTATATCGATGCCCTGTCTCGATATACCCACGACTAGGGACCTTGAAGGATGTACTTATGGACTACCATGTCCCCACTAGTATGATCCGCATCATAGTCCAGGTAGTCAAGTACACATCCTAAGGGCTTTACCAACATGTAACAGAGAGACAATCAGTATACACGTTAAGGTAAAGAGTAACCAGATAGCATACTATCATGTCGAGCAAGAAAGTCCTCCCTATATATGTCCAAGCATCCACTACAATATACATCCTGTGTATAGTAATGGCCTCTTGGGCACACATATAACTAACAGATGGCTCCCACTGTTTTTATCAAATCTTCCTTCAAACTCTAAAAGGAAAGACTAGCCGGGATTAATTACACACTACAAGTTTGCCAATCTTTCAGCCAGGCCAGTGTCGGTACTTTGAGGGAGGTCCCCCGTGCTTTCGCACGAACCTAATTAATGTAAACCTCGTTTTCCCAGAGGCGTAACCCCGTTGACACCTTTCTAGACACCTACTTGATCGGCTAATTGTAATGTGTAAAACTCTCCCAGGAGTAACTCTTACTCACAGCGGGTATCGGGATCCAACTATCTCATAGAAGGTATGCAATCTCATTGCAAATTTCAACACTTGAAATTCCCGATAATTTTGCCCCTAACCTCCTATGACCTTGACAAAGGCCAACAAACCATAGGATGCTAGTCAAGTTCAACCCGTCATTTCCTGATTGAATTAAACCCACCCGCACGACCCTTGACAAAGGCCAACAAGGTCGCACGACTACCCTAACCCAATCTGCATCATATGCATAAGCAGATAAGCACCAGTCAGCTACCGCACACTACGCCTTGACAAAGGCCAACAAACGTAGCACGAATACTAACTACTACTTATGTGAAATGGCGGAGGGATACGACAGGTTTTTCTGAAAACCTATTGCGTAATGAACTTGATATCGTTGTAGAATCAAATGATTTTAAAATGGAGTGTTTTTTAGGCTTTTCTAGTTTTGCTAAAGGGGTCACTCCCGGTGAAGGGATCGTCGGTCCTTTCCTCGTCGAATGAGGTGCGGGATATATCATATATATCACTGTGCAAAGCAAAAACACTTAAAAGCAATCAAAAGACAAACCGAGTGTGTAGCATCTGCCAGTTATTGCTAAAGGAGTCACTCCCGGTGAAGGGATCTCGGTCCTTTCCTCATCGAATAAGGTGCAGGATATATCACATATACCTCTATGCAAAGCAAGAACTGTAGCTACCTTTTTATTTTGAAATTCGATTCTACAACATCTTTAGGTTTCTTTTACTTTCATTAATCATATTAATAAAATCCCATCATTTAAGTCCACCTAAACATCACAGATAAATACAACGTACACTTATGCCATCCGCATTCGCCTCGATGTCCCCTCGTGCACCGTTAGGTTAGGTGACTAACGGCAGAGCGGGGCAGGGCTAGCGCGGATGTAAAACATAAGTAACGTCTATATAATATATCATATATACTATATAAAGTATCCATCACAGAACATATCACATGATCACATCACAGATATCGCAGCAGAAGAATCATATGAAATATTGGATATACTAGGACGTCCGTGTTTTCAATACGAGCCAGTATAAAACACGGATTCCACGGTCGTGATGAATAGCCAAACCCACACCCCTAGACCCCTACGAGAGCGGCAAGCAACCCTACCAATTCTAGAGTTAGGAGACCCGGACTCGACTCCTCGAGTTGGTCTCCCACTGGACTCCAGAACCCGGTTACTTGTGCCCTCCTCCTTGGGTCTATCCTAGTGCGGAAAAGTAAATAATATACAAATGGTGACATCATCCGCAACCTGGAAGTGCCCCAATAAAAGAATATTACATACAAGTTTTTACATGAATGAAAATGAAAAACACTCATCTCACATAAAAAAAACCCGGCTATTCAAACACGACGATCCAATATAACATATCCAGCAACACATGTCATCAACGTAAGTAAATATGCGCATCCCAATTGTCGTTGACATATAGCAACGAAACCGGCGATATCACATATTACACTTACGGTCGCAGAAAAGAAAGTGTAAAACTACAACAGTTGGAATCCGCAACCTCCTTAGACATCATATGCCTAATCAAATGAATTACTTAGACATCGCATGCCTAACAATTATAAACCCAGCATTTTAGTCTCAAAATCGAAAACACTTTTCAATATCAAGTCGGGCAATTCAACAAGATTCCCGACATCCTGATCGAATACTCGTCGCAAACTTTAGTAGACGGCCGCACCCCCGATACCGTCGACGAAGTGCACCAAGGCAGAACACCGCTGCCGCAAGCACCCAAACGGATGCTTTCGGCGACGAGGTTCTCCTACAGTCACTTGGTCGGGGCTAAGGGGTGTAGCTGTCTATTAAGTTTATCCGGCGAGTATCCGCGTACACTACGTGATTGCGACGGACTTTTGATCGCATCAAAATTCCGTGGCAACCGATCAAGTGAGACTAAACTGCTATGTTTATAACATTCATTCAGTTATCTCATAACTACATGTGAATTCCAATTATTGTATCACATTCCGGGTAAATAGAAAATGTTAAACTTTCCGATCGAACAATCGAACACCCAAGTTTTCCCGAAACAGCTCAACACATGAAATAAGTTTAAAAACATTCACTTCGTACCTCAGTACCAACGGTCCGGCCGTAGAAGGGTCAAGCCAACGCCTCACATGTGGCACGCCGTACTGCCCCAAACCCTAGGGTTCAAAGGGCAGTTCAAGACGGTCACATAATCGAGTTAAGGTTTGTTGTCTTCTAGAGGGTCCATCGCGTTACTTGCACTACTTAGAACGTCTTTAAACCACGGAAAAATCCAACACTTGGAAATTTCCCGACAGGGGAAAAGGTGGGTATTTATATCCGGTCGAACTTTTTAACATATTCAATAATTATCCGGAAAACACATAGACAAGATTAGACAATCCGATCGAATCTACGAATTCCCTAAACAACCCCAGAAAACTCAACTGTAGAGTAAATATTAAAATATTCCAGAAAATACAGCACTAAAAAATAGGAATTACTGTGAAACTTTTATTGGATGAACCAACATTTAGGCCGCGGAACCGCCGCACAAGCAGGCTCCGGCCGCGGTTCAGCGGCGGTTTAATTGATTTAGGTCCACGAAATTTACAGTAATTTCTACAAAATCCTGCTTAATTTTCTGCATATTTTTAATATGGAAAAATCCACATTTTCAAAAATTGGACAGAGAGTGGTCTCGGATTAGGGTTTCGGGTTTGATCGGGTTTCTAACATCGTCTACGCATCGCCTAAGGCTCTAGCTAGGCTCTGATACCACTGTAGGGTTCCTAGGCACACTAATGAGGTCTCACAAGGCATCAACCATGCCAATTTCAAGTTTTACAAGTGCCGAGAAACCATAATACGGATCGTTAACTAGAATTTTAGGCGAAACATGCAACTAGTTAACAACTTAACTAAAAGAAAAAGGCTACAACCTTTGTAGATCCGGTTCTCCACTTCCTTAGCTCCACATAGACGTCCCTCCGCTGTACAAATCGGATCTTGGACTCTAGTGTCGGCTTCATCGGAGAAATGGGCGGGCTAGGTCATCGACTTCGATGCCGAAGATGATCTACGTCGAGGCATCACAAGATCAAGCTCCCACTTCACCAAGTCATGAAACTTGTGAAGAAAACACCCTATACTACTTGGCAAGAGGTAGAGGATGAAGAAATAGGAAGTGGGTTCACTTTAGAATTGGATTTCTCACTCTTTTCATCAAATCACCATTGATGGTTGCAAGCTTTTTCTTCTTGAAGAAGAAGAAGATGATGATGATGATTATTATGATAAGTTAATTAAAATAGAAAATAAAATGAATACTTATCATAATATCAACCATGGTTAGGTGTAGAGAATTGACTAAGGTTAGATGAATGGTTAGGGTTAAGCATGAAGACAAAATGGTCACTTTAGTCAAATTTTCATGAAGCTTCAACAAGCTTCAAGTTTGAAAGCAACCATTTTGTTTTCTTTTCCCATTCCTTTTTTAATCCAAATTAAAAAGATAAATGAATGAATAAATAAATAAAAACCCTAACCATTTACTTAACCAAGGTTTAATTCTTTACACAAACTCTAGCAATCATGTATCATCAAACATGATACAATCAAGTGCACAAAAATATATCACATATACAATGTGCACATTAAAGTGAGAAAATCCATTTAAAGTGAACAAATACTAGTTAATGCAAAGTAATATATCAAATATATAATTATGCATTAAATCATTAAATCAACACTTGATTTAACGATCCGGTCATATCGCATATAACCGACTAAGATTCAATGTATCGGCTTATCGAATCAATACTTGATTCGATAACTAGGTTATATCGCATACAACCAATCGATACATTCATCACGAGAATAGAATACGGTATCACATACACGCATTATTCCCGGTCCCGCACATATCTCATATGCGCTCCTATTTCGTTTCGCTTGAGCCAGGAAACCTCTGTGTAGGACTCAAAAGACTCGTCAATACGCCGACAGCAGGTGATGATCATATCAAACACCCATAAGCCGCAAGCGGTCTGCTAAACGTAATGGCCACCCGGGTATTGAGCGATAAGAAGATCGAAGAGCAAGCCCGCTCACACTCCTGTGAATCCAACCAGTAACACTTACCGTATAGTCCGGTCTCGTCGTCTGATCTGTCGCATATCTCGCATAGGGGTGGTAAACGTCAGACCCCAATAGCTCGATAAGTCGTGTCGATATGAGGTCTATAACAATTCGAGAAACTACTGGTAACACTTACCAGTAAATCTCAGCAACCCTGGCCAGGGATTTTCGGTTATAGCCAATCGAACACAGCGCAACATCAACTCCCTATACCGGGAGAGACGAATCCCCTCCTATCGCTCATTGCCTCCATATGATTCGGGACTGTACCCAAAAACCACCGTTTTGCACGCCCTCTTGGACGTGGTAAGGTGAAAATCAAAACACAGTGGGAACCACACAAGACTCTATGATGATCTCGGGTCAACAGACTACTCTGTACCAGTGTCACCAGAGAACTGCCATCTGACGTAAGGTATAATACCATCTGGGAGTTCTCGGCGAGTCCGTCCAGTGTACTCAGACTCCACTGAGCACCCGTATATCATCTCTGATGTCAAACACCAATGGATATGGGATCATCCATCGCCCATCTGTATGGGTCGAGAAGGTATACGCTAGTCTACTCTGGTATATCGATGCCCCGTCTCGATATACCCACGACTAGGGACCTTGAAGGATGTACTTATGGACTACCATGTCCCCACTAGTATGATCCGCATCATAGTCCAGGTAGTCAAGTACACATCCTAAGGGCTTTACCAACATGTAACAGAAAGACAATCAGTGTACACGTTAAGGTAAAGAGCAACCAGATAGCATACTATCATATCGAGCAAGAGAGTCATCCCTATATATGTCCAAGCATCCACTACAATATACATCCTATGTATAGTAATGGCCTCTAGGGCATACATATAACTAACAGTAGACTCAGAGGACAACACGGCGGATCCACTCACAAAGACCTTTTCCCAGAGAGAGACTTTTATGGGATGGTTGAGTATGAGATACTACAACCACTGCTATCAGATGGCCCTAATGCAAGTGAAAGATTGTTAGTTATATGTATGCCCTAGAGGCCATTACTATACATAGGATGTATATTGTAGTGGATGCTTGGACATATATAGGGAGGACTTTCTTGCTCGACATGATAGTATGCTATCTGGTTGCTCTTTACCTTAACGTGTACACTGATTGTCTCTCTGTTACATGTTGGTAAAGCCCTTAGGATGTGTACTTGACTACCTGGACTATGATGCGGATCATACTAGTGGGGACATGGTAGTCCATAAGTACATCCTTCAAGGTCCCTAGTCGTGGGTGTATCGAGACGGGGCATCGATATACCAGAGTAGACTAGCGTATATCTTCTCGACCCATACAGATGGGCGATGGATGATCCCATATCCATTGGTGTTTGACATCAGAGATGATATACGGGTGCTCAGTGGAGACTGGGTACACTGGACGGACTCGCCGAGAACTCCCAGATGGTATTATACCTTACGTCAGATGGCAGTTCTCTGGTGACACTGGTACAGGTTAGTCTGTAGACCCGAGATCGTCATAGAGTCTTGTGTGATTCCCACTGTGCTTTGATTTCCACTTTACCACGTCCAAGAGGGCGTGCAAAACGGTGGTTTTTGGGTACAGTCCCGAATCACATGGAGGCAATGAGCGATAGGAGGGGATTCGTCTCTCCCGGTATAGGGAGTTGATGTTGCGCTGTGTTCGATTGGCTATAACCGGAAATCCCTGGCCAGGGTTGCTGAGATTTACTGGTAAGTGTTACCAGTAGTTTCTCGAACTATTATAAACCTCATATCGACACGACTTATCGAGCTACTGGGGTCTGACGTTCACCACCCCTAGGCGAGATATGCGACATATCAGACGACGAGACCGGACTGTACGGTAAGTGTTGCTGGTTGGATTCACAGGAGTGTGAGCGGGCTTGCTCATTGATCTTCTGATCGCTCAATACCCAGGTGGCCGTTACGTTTAGCAGACCGCTTGTGGCTTGTGGGTGTTTGATATGATCATCACCTGCTGCCGGCGTATTGACGAGTCTTTAGAGTCCTACACAGAGGTTTCCTGGCTCAAGCGAAACGAAATAAGAGCGCATATGAGATATGTGCGGGACCGAGAATAATACCAGTATGTGATACTGTATTCTATTCTCGCGATTTGTATCATCGGACGGTTATATGTGATATAGCCGGGTTACCGAATCAAGTGTTGATTCGATACATTGATACACTTGATATTAGTCGGTTATATGCAATATGACTGGATCATTAAATCAAGTTTTGATTTAATGATTTAATTTATAATTATATATTTGATAAATTACTTTACATTGACTAGTATTGTTCACTTAAGATGGATTTTCTCACTTGATGTGCACATTGTATATATGATATATGTTTGTGCACTAGTTTGTATCATGTTTGATGATACATGCAAACTTGGGTGTGTGTATGCTTTAAACCTTGTTTAGGTTAATGGTTAGGGTTTTGTTATCTTTTCTGAATTACTTATTCATTTTATTTATCTTTTGGAAAAAATAAAATGGTGGCTAACTTTGTTCTTTGCTTAAGCTTCATGAAGCTTCTTAGCTTTATCTACCATTTTGTTTTTTCCTTAACCCTAACCACTCACCTAAACCCTAGTTTAGTCTCTACACTAGTTACACTAACCCATGGTTGCTATATGATAAGATCACTTGATTTATTATAATTAATCAATTGATTTTATTATGCTTATCATATTCTTTTTCTTCTTCTTCTTCTTCTTCTTCAAGAAGAAGAAACCATGCTACCTCCAATGGTGCCATGATCAAATGAGTGAGAAATCCAATTCTAAAGTGAACCCACTTCCTATTTCTTCATCCTCTACCACTTGCCATGTAGTATAGGGTGTTTTCTTCACAAATTTCATGACTTGGTGAAGATGGAGCTCGAGTTAGAGTCGCCTCGACGTAGATCATCTTCGGTATCGAAGTCAACGACCTAGCCCGATCTTTTCTCCGATGAAACCACCGTGAGAGTCCAGGATTCCGATGGTTGCAGCGGAGGGACGTCATCACGGAGCCAATGAAGTGGAGGACCGGATCTACAAAGGTTGTATTTCCATTCACTTAGTAGTTAAGTTGTTAACTAGCTTGTAGTTTCGCCTAATTTCTAGTTAACGATCTTCATTAGGGTTTCTCGGCATATAATTTTTGAATTTGGCATGGTTGATGCCTTGTGGAACCTCTTGAGTGTGCCTAGTAACCCTACAGTTTCATAT
Organism: Agapanthus africanus; assembly: GCA_030015575.1. Classification (NCBI taxonomy): domain Eukaryota; kingdom Viridiplantae; phylum Streptophyta; class Magnoliopsida; order Asparagales; family Amaryllidaceae; genus Agapanthus; species Agapanthus africanus. Next base: position 352,160,953 of record JASDDO010000019.1, read on the forward strand.
ATAGTTCTATTTCTATTTTTGGTTTTGTGTTTTTATTGAAAAGAAAAAGAAAAGATAAGAAAAGAAAAAATGAAAATAGATATGAGAGGGGACAAAGGGGGGACATGGAGGTATGGATGGAAATGAGAGAGAGAGAGATGGTTGCCTTCACCCATTTCCTTGTCTTATTTTTTCCTCATCTCTTCATCTTCATCCTCTCCTCCTTCATCTTCATCTCCTCCGCCCTCACTACCATGAAACCACCCCCATAACTGTCATGCCCCGCTTCCTAAAATACGGAATACAGGAGGCGACTAAGCCAGCCATGCTCCTACGATCAGGAAAACAATCCCGCCGTAGTCACATTTCGGCTTCTAGCATTACATGGCAATTAGTAAACTCAGCGCAGAAGCAAAGGAAACACATCACTAGTTTATTACATCAAATTTCGTTGTTCACAGTTTACAATAGTTCGAAAGAAAAGAAACTACTAATCAAGTGTGAATACAAGGTTGATTTATGGAAAACGGTAAAAGTACTGATGGTACGACCGTCTAGATCTCTGTGAGCTTGAACGGTAGGTCTGACTCCTGAACTGGGTCCTCTCCAAGCTCTGAACATGCATACTGTTAGGAATATGTATTCCCTAGAGGCCATTATTGTATGATATAGTGGATGCTTGGACATATATATAGAGGACTTTCTTGCTCGACATGATAGTATGCTATCTGGTTGCTCTTTATCTTAACATGTACACTTGTATTATTATACTGTCTCTCTGATACATATTGATTAAGCCCTTAGGATGTTGTCTTGACTACCAGGACTATGATGCAGATCATACTAGTGGGGCTTGTGTAGTCCACAAGCACACTCTTTAACAGTTCCTAGTCGAGGGAGTATCGAGACAGGGCATCGATATTACAGAGTAAACTAGTGTGTACATTTCTTGACCCTGTGTGTGGGGATGGTTGATCCCACAACCATTGGTATTTGACATCAAAGATTGTGCATAGGTGCTCATTAGAGAATGAGTACACCGAACAGGACTCGCCGAGAACTCCTAGATGGTACCATACATATCGTCAGATAGTAGTTCTCTGATGACACTTGTACAGGTTAGTCTGTAGACCCAAGATCGTCATAGTGTCTTGTGTGGTTCCCACCGTTCTTTGATTTCCTCCCCACCACGGCTCAAAGGAGTCATGCAAACAGGTGGATTTTGGATACAGTCCCGAGTCACATAGATGCAGTGAGCGATAGGAGGGGTTTTGTCTCTCCCGGTATTGGGAGTTGATGTTGCGCTATACTCGATTGGCTATAACAGCAAGTCCCTGGCCAGGGCTGATGAGATTTACTGGTAAGTGTTATCAGTAGTTTCTCGAACGGTTCTAGGCCACACATCGGCATGACTTATCAAATTATTGGGGTCTGACGATTCTATCCCTAGAATCGATATGCGACATATCAGATGAAGAGACCGGACTGTACGGTAAGTGTTGCTTATAGGCTTTACGGGAGTTTGGACAAGCTTGCTTGTTGATCTTCTATTCGTTCAATACCTGGGTAGCCGTTACGTCCAGCTAGTACCGCTGATGGCTTGTGGGTATCTGATGTGATCATTACCTACTGTTGGCGTATTGACGAGTCTTTAGAGTCCCACACAGAGATTTCCTAGCTCAAGCGAAACGAAGTAGGGCACATATGGAGATATGTGCGGGAGCTTGATTACATACGAGTATGTGATACCGTATTCTAATCAGGCGATATTTGATATCGGTTAGGTTATATGTGATATAACCAGATTATTGAATCAAGTGTTGATTCAATAATTTATTACATGTATATATATTTGATATTGGCCGATTGTATTATTAGGAATATGTATGCCCTAGAGGCCATTATTGTACATTGATGTATATTATAGTGGATGCTTAGACATATGTATATATATAGGACTTTCTTGCTCGACATGATAGTATACTATCCGGTTACTCTTTATCTTAACAGGTTGACTTATATTCTTATAGTGTCTTTCTCTCACATGTTGATAAAGCCCTTAGGATATATGCTTGACTACCAGGACTATGATGCGAATCATACTACTGGGACCAGGGTAGTCCATAAGCATATCCTTTAATAGTTCCTAGTCGAGAGTATATTGAGACAGGGCATCGATATTATCAGAGTAGACTAGTGTGTACGTTTATTGACCCTGTATGGGGGCGATGGTTGATCCCATAGCTATTGGTGTTTGACATCAAAGATTGTACACAGGTGCTCACTAGAGAATGGGTACACCGAACAGGACTCGCCGAGGACTCCTAGTTGGTAGTATACCTATCGTCAGATAGCAGTCCTCTGGTGACACTAGTACAAGTTAGTCTGTAGACCCGAGATCGTCATAGAGTCTTATGTGGCTCCCACTGTGCTTTGATTTCCTCCCTACCACGGCTCAAAGGAGTCATGCAAACATATGGATTTTGGGTACAGTCCCGAGTCACATGGAGGCAATGAGCAATAGGAGGGGTTTCTTCTCTTCCGGTATTGGGGGTTGATGTTGTGCTATGCTCGATTGGCTATAACTGGAAGTCCCTGGCCAGGGCTGCTGTTGAGATTTACTGGTAAGTATTATCAGTAGTTTCTCGAACCGTTATAGGCCAGACATCGGCATGACTTATCACGTTACTGGGGTCTGATGATTTCCACCCCTAGACATGATATGCGACATATCAGACAAAGAGACCGGACTGTACGGTAAGTGTTACGGATAGGCTTCATGGAGAGTATAGACAAGCTTACTTGTTGATCTTCTAATCGCTCAATACCTGGGTAGCCGTTACGTCCAGCTAGTACCGCTGACGGCTTGTGGGTGACTGATGTGATCATCACCTACTGCTGGCGTATTAACGAGTCTTTAGAGTCCCATACAGAAGTTTCCTGGTTCAAGCGAAATGAAGTAAGGCACATATGTTGATATGTGCAGGGGCCTGATTAAATACGAGTATGTGATACCGTATTGTAATCTGGCACTTATATGTTATCAAGTTAGGTTATATGTGATATAACCAGATTATCAAATCAAGTGTTGATTTGATAATGTGATATACAGATAAATGATATTAGTCGGTTATATGTGATATAACCGAATTATTAAATCAAGTGTTGATTTAATATGATATATATTGTATTTGATATAATTATATATTAACTAATATTATTTCTCACTAATTATTTGCTTAACTTAATATATATATTAATATATATATTTGATATATGTATATGTATGTATGTGTGTGTGTGTGTGTATTATATGTAGCATGCTGCATTTTCTATTTTTGTGAAAAATAGAAATGGGGTGGAAAATGAGAGCATGGTTTCAAGTATGGCATTTATATTTGTTTATTAGTCTTAACTCACTATTCAAGCATGGTTGCAATTTATTATTGCAATTTTATTCCATGCTTGAATAAGTGAGGTCAAAGGTGTGACATTCTCAAGACTTGGGTTTTTCTTGAGTTCATTTTCTTCACATGAGCTCTTGAGCTCTCTTGCTCTCTTCTTCTTCTTCCTCTAGTTGCTTCAAAATCCAACCTCTCACATGTGATGTGAACCATGGATTTTTGAACATATTAGTGAGCAAACTAACACCGCTACTTCACCATCCTACACTTGATTAGCAATCAAGTGTAGTGTGTTTCTTTCACTAAAAAAGTTTAGTGAGGAGGTAGTTTGAGCTAGAGGGACTTCGGGTGGATCATCTTCGGCGCGAACATCACGGAGGAGGCTCGTTCAAACTCGAAGAGGAGCCTAATGGAGTCGCGTTGACTACATCCCGGAGCTTTAGAAGAGAAGGACACGGTCATCAAAGGTTGTATCCATCTTTCCTTCTCTTTATCTTTGATATCATCATAAGTAAACCCTAATATTCTAGTTAAAGATCTTGTTAATCTAACTTAGCACCTAAAAATTTTGAATTCCGCATGTTAGATGCTACTTAAACCTCATGGTGGTGCTAGTTTAGACTTTCATGGTATCAGAGCCAAGCTAGAACATTAGGGTAGGTCTTTACAATGTTAAAGTGTTCGATCGGTTTTCGAAACACCCGGTTTTTAAAGTTTCTGTTGAATTTTTCAAAAGTTGGAATTTTCGTGATTAAAAATATCCAAAAAATCGTGCAGGGTTTTCTATGGAGCCCCAATTCCCCTAAAGCGCCACGGAACTGCGGCCAAAACCCTTGTTTTGTCGCGGTTCCGCCGCCGTTTGGGGAGTTGTGGGTCCATTTTTCTTATGCAGCTCCATGGTTTCATTTAGCACTTTCTGGGTGTTTTTGATGATTCTCAAGTTGTTGAAGTCTCTGGAATTTGTGGGTGTTTGTTAAACTGATCGAAATGTTTAATGCCATTTAGACTTTGATGATATGTGATACAATATTTAGAATCCGGAACAATTAGTTTTGTGAAAACTAGTTAGTATATTGTAAATCTAGTGTTTTAGTCTCGGTTAATCGGTTGCCACAGAGTTTTGATTCGGATCAAAACTCCGTCGCAATCGCATATTGTACGCGAACACTCGCCGGGTAACTCTAGTAGACAGCCACGCCCCATAGCCCCGACCAAGTGACTGTAGGAGAACCCCGTTGCCAAAAGCACCCATTCGGATGCTCGCAGCCATGGTGTTCCGCCTTAGTGCACTTCGTCGACGGCATCGGGGGTGCGGCCATCTGCTTAAACTTCCGACGAGTATTCGATAATGTAGTCGGGAATCCTGTTGAATTACCGAACTAAAGTAATTGAAAAGTGTTTTCAATTTGAGACTAAAATACTAGCTTTATAGGTTAGGTATAAAATCCGGAATATGAGATATTTCGGGTTTATGATGTCTAAGGATATACGGATTCTAATTATGGTAGTTTTCCTTTTTTTTCTGCGACTGTAAGTGTAATATATGGGGTATCCCGAATTTCGTTGCTATATGTCAATGACATTCGGGATACGCGTATTTACTTACGTTGATGATATGTGATATCATGTGTTGCTGTGATATGTTTTATTGGATCGTCGTGATTGAATAGCCGGGGTTTTTTTTATGTGAGATGAGAGTTTTTATATTTTCATTCATGTAAAATCTTTATGTAATATTCTTTTACTGGGACACTTCCGGGTTAAGGATGATGTCACCATTGATGTATATTATTTACTTTTCCGTATTAGGATAGACCCAAGGCGAGCAGCACAAGTAACCGGGTTCTAGAGTCCAGTGGGAGACCTCTCAAGGAGTTGAGACCGAGTCTCCTAACTCTAGAATTAGTAGGGTTACTTGCTGATCTCGTAGGGGTCTAAGGATATGGGTTTGGCTATTCATCACGACCGTGGAATCCGTGTTTTACATTACTGGCTAAATTTAAAACACGGACATCCTAGTATATCCAATATTTCATATGTTGCTTCTGCTGCTTGGTTCTGTGATGTGATCATATAACTGCCTGAGATGAATGTTATATTATATATATGATATATAATAAATCTTGCTTATGTTTTGCACCCGCGCTAGTCCAGCCCTCGCTCTGCCGGTAGTTAAGTAATTTAACGGTGTATGATGGGGCCTATTGGCGAATGCGGATGGCATAAGCGTACGTTCTATTTTCGTTTCATTTTTCTGTGATGTTTAGGAAACATTAAATGATGGGACTTCATTAATGAGATTAATGAAAAGAAAGAAACCTAAAGATGTTGTAGAATCAATTTTTCAAAAAGTGTGGCTCTAGTTCTTGCTTTGCATAGTGGTATTCCTTGATGAATATCCAGCACCTCATTCGATAAGGAAAGAGCCGAGATCCCTTCACTGGGAGTGACCTCTTCAGCGAAACTAGCAAATGCTACAACCCACTCGGTTTTTTTTTTTGATAGCTTCTCTAGTTCTTACTTTGCATAGTGGTATTCCTTGTGGAATATCCAGCACCTCATTCAATGAGGAAAGAGCCGAGATCCCTTCACCGGGAGTGACCTCTTTAGCGAAACTAGCAAAATCCTCAAAAACACTCATTTTCAAAATCATTAGATTCTACAACGATATCAAGTTCATTACGTTAAAGGTTTTCTTAAAACCCATCCGTAGCCCTCCGTCATTTCAGATAAGTACTATTTAGTATTCGTTCTACGTTTGTTGACCATAGCCAAGGCGTAGTATGCAGTAGCTAATTAGTGCTTGTCTGCAGCATGTGATGCGATTGGATTAGGGTAGTCGTACGATTTTGTTGACCTTAGCCAAGGGTCGTACGGATGGTTTTAATTCAATCAAGAAATGACGGGTTGAACTTGGATAGCGCTTATGATTTGTTGACTATAGGCAAGGTCAGAAGTTGCTAGGGGCAAAAAAAATTATTGGGAATTTCAAGTGTTGGAATTTGCAATGAGATTGCATACTTTCTATATGATAGTTGGATCCCGATACCCACTGCGAGTAAGAGTTACTTCTGGGAGAGTTTTGCACTTTACAATTAGTTGATCCAGTAGGTGTCTAGAAAGATGTCAACGAGGTTATGCCTCTAAGAGAACGAGGTTTATTTTAATTAGGTCCGTGCGAAAGCACGGGGAACCTCCCTCGGAGTACCGACACTGGCCTGGCTGACCGGTTAGCGAACTTGTAGAATGTAATTAATCCCGGTTAATCTTACCTTTTATGGTTTGAAGGCAGATTTGATAAAAACAGTGGGAGCCATCCTGATTAGATAAGATAATAACCAATCTAATCTTGCAAAGAGTGCACACTAATGCGTTTCCTTCTCTCTCTCTCCAGGCAGCAACCAATGTCACGTCTTAATCAAGATAATAATATGGATGTATTGACCAAACCCGCTTATTATACTAAGCTGGGGAACGTTGGTTCCATAGGAATAAGGGAATATCAGGATTCCCGCGCCACCCGTACGAAGAAACAGCATGTTGATGCATCTTCTTCAGGTGTGTTCGTTACCAATAACTGTTTCTCAGTTTGTTCTACGTCCTGGGTATTGGATACCGGATCAGGATCCCAAGTATGTAATTTGTTACATGGGCTAAAGAAAGGTAGAGAACTGGGAAAAGGTGATAAATCTCTAACAGTAGGGAATGGTGAAATTGTTGCAGCCAAAGCAATTGGCGAATATCATCTTGTGTTACCAACAGGTAATACATTGATTCTGAACGACTGTTACTACGTACCAAAGATGATGTGCAACATTATATCGGTTTCTTTGCTAACTAAAGAAGTATATAATCTCACATTAGAGGATAATATTATGAATATTTTCCAAAATCAAGTGTTGATTGGATTTGGCACGTTATGTAACGGTATATACGTTCTGAATCAAAGTACAGTTCTTAGCGTACAAAACACACACAAGAGGAAGAGTTCAGAAATGAACGAAGCCTTCTTATGGTACTGTAGACTAGGTCATATCAATGCGACAAGACTAGCTAAGTTGCATAAAGATGGATATTTGAATCCGTTCGAATTTTCATCTTATGAAACTTTCCAGTCATATCTCAAAGGCAAGATGACCAAAACTCCGTTTACTGGACACGGAGAAAGAGCTACGGAACTCTTGGGACTGATACATAGTGATGCATGCGGTCCTATGTCTACACATGCCAAAAATTGTTTCTCGTACTTTATTACATTCACCGATGATCTCTCAAGGTTCGGACATGTGTTCTTGTTGAAACACAAGTATGAAGCTTTTGAGAAATTCAAGGAATATAAGTGCGAAGTTGAAAACCAGACGGGTAAAAGTATTAAAATCCTACGATCTGATCGAGGAGGAGAATACTTGAGCGAGGAATTCCGAGACTATTTAAAAGAGAATGGGATTCTCTCTCAGCTTACTCCTCGATATACACCACAGCACAATGGAGTATCGGAGCGGAGGAATCGCACCCTATTAGATATGGTATGCTCTATGATGAGTACTGCTGGGTTACCTATTTCCTTTTGGGGTTATGCACTTGAGACGGCTGCATACCTATTGAATAGAGTTCCGACCAAATCAGTGCCTACCACTTCATATGAGATATGGAATGGGAAGAGACCATCTCTTAAACGAGTTAAGATATGGGGTTGTCCGGCCTATGTTAAAAAGAAAAATCCGGACAAGCACGAGGCAATGTCTGTTTTGTGCAAGTTTGTGGGATATCCAAAGGATTCTTATGGATATATCTTCTACCATACTGAGGAAACAAAAGTGTTTGTTGCCTAACATGCCACCTTTTTAGAAAAGGAATTCTTGTAAAAGAAATTAGTGGCAATGAAGTAGAACTGGAAAAAGTTCCAGCAGCACAAACTACAACTGACGATTTAGTGGAACCGGAGGGTCCAATAGTACCCAACGAACCCCAGCCACTCCGTAGATCTAGTAGGGTTCCTCATCCACCTGAGAGATACTACGGTTTTCTCATAGACAGTGGGAGCGAGGATTGCATCATGGAAGATGATGACCCAACTAGTTTCGAGCAGGCCATCACAAGTGGAGACTCTGTGAAATGGCTGAATGCTATGCGATCCGAGATGGAATCCATGTACACCAACAAAGTATGGACTTTGGAAGTTGCTCCTAAAGGGGTAAAACCCATTGGGAGTAAGTGGATCTTCAAAAAGAAGATTGGTGTAGATGGAAAAGTTGAGACTTTCAAAGCTAGACTTATAGCAAAAGGTTTTCATCAACGACCTGGTGTCGACTATGATGAAACATTTTCTCCTGTCGCTATACTTAAGTCCATCAGGATCCTACTTGCCATTGCTGCATACCATGACTACGAAATCTGGCAGATGGACGTCAAGACCGCTTTTCTAAATGGTGATTTAGAAGAGAGCGTGTACATGACACAGCCAGAGGGCTTCATAGACAGTGGGAGCAGCGAAAAGGTGTGCAAGCTTCTTAAATCCATCTGCGGATTGAAGCAGGCATCACGGAGTTGGAACATATGTTTTGATGAAGTTGTCAAAGAGTTTGACTTCATCAAAAATATAGATGAACCTTGTATATATAAGAAGGTTGTAGAGGGTAAGGTGATATTCCTCGTATTGTACGTAGATGACATACTCTTGATAGGAAACGATGTTCATATGCTATACTCGGTCAAACTCTTCTTATCATATAAGTTCTCCATTAAAGATCTAGGTGATGCCTCATATATCCTGGGGATAAAGATCTATAGAGATAGATCTAAACGGATATTGGGATTGTCTCAATCCAGATACATAGACACCATACTAAAGAGGTTTAGTATGGAAGATTCCAAGCGAGGTAATTTACCCACTTGCTCAGGAATCACTCTCTCCAAAGAGATGTCTCCCAAAACTGATTTGGAGAGGGCTCGCATGCAAGGGATACCCTATGCTTCGGCAGTCGGGTCAATCATGTATGCGATGTTGTGTACTAGACCGGATGTAGCATACTCACTAGGTGTAGTGAGAAGATATCAATCAGATCCTGGGGAAAAACACTGGACGGCTGTGAAGAACATTCTTAAGTACTTGAGAAGGACTAAAGAAATGTTCTTGGTGTATGGTAACGGTGAACTCCAGGTGGAGTCCTTTAACGGTTCGAGCTTCCAGAGTGATAAGGACGACAATAAGTCGGTCTCGGGTTTTGTCTTTACCCTTAATGGAGGGGCGATATGTTGGAAGAGTTCCAAGAAAGATACCGTAGCAGACTCGACGATGGAGGCTGAATACATCGTTGCCAACGATGTTGCCAAAGAGGCTGTCTGGATGAAGAAGTTTATAGCTGAACTTGGTGTGGTTCCATCCATTGAGCATCCAATACCTGTGTATTGTGATAACAATGGAGCCGTGGATTTAGCCAAGGAACCCCGGTCGCATCAGAGATCCAGACATATTCTTAGGCGGTATCACCTGATCAGGGAAATAGTAGATTGCCGAGAGATCGAGGTCAGGAGAGTTGACACGAAGGACAACGTAGCGGATCCACTCACGAAGGCCTTCCCCAAGACGCAGTTTGAGAGACTTTTTGGGATGTTGGGTATGAGATACTATAACACATGGCCTTAGTGCAAGTGGGAGATTGTTAGGAATATGTATACCCTAGAGGCCATTATTGTACATTGATGTATATTATAGTGGATGCTTGGACATATATATATATATATATATGACTTTCTTGCTCGACATGATAGTATGCTATCCGGTTACTCTTTATCTTAACAGGTTGACTTATATTCTTATAGTGTCTTTCTCTCACATGTTGATAAAGCCCTTAGGATATGTGCTTGACTGATGCGGATCATACTACTGGGACCAGGGTAGTCCATAAGCACATCCTTTAATAATTCATAGTCGAGGGTATATTGAAACAGGGCATCGATATTATCATAGTAGACTAGTGTGTACGTTTATTGACCCTGTATGGGGGCGATGGTTGATCCCATAGCTATTGGTGTTTGACATCAAAGATTGTACACAGGTGCTCATTAGAGAATGGGTACACCGAACAGGACTCGTCGAGGACTCCTAGTTGGTAGTATACCTATCGTCAGATAGCAGTCCTCTGGTGCCACTAGTACAAGTTAGTCTGTAGACCCGAGATCATCATAGAGTCTTATGTGGCTCCCACTGTGCTTTGATTTCCTCCCTACCACGGCTTAAAGGAGTCATGCAAACATGTGGATTTTGGGTACAGTCCCGAGTCACATGGAGGCAATGAGCGATAGGAGGGGTTTCTTCTCTCCCGGTATTGGGGATTGATGTTGCGCTATGCTCGATTGGCTATAACTGGAAGTCTCTGGCCAGAGCTGCTGTTGAGATTTACTGGTAAGTGTTATCAATAGTTTCTTAAACCGTTATAGTCCAGACATTGGCATGACTTATCACGTTACTGGGGTCTGACGATTTCCACCCCTAGACATGATATGCGACATATCAGACGAAGAGACCGGACTGTACGGTAAGTGTTACTGATAGGCTTCATGGAGAGTATGGACAAGCTTGCTTGTTGATCTTCTAATCGCTCAATACCTGGGTAGTCATTACGTCCAGCTAGTACCATTGACGGCTTGTGGGTGACTGATGTAATCATCACCTACTGCTGGCGTATTGACTAGTCTTTAGAGTCCTACACAGAAGTTTTCTGGTTCAAGCGAAATGATATAGGGAACATATGTTGATACGTGTGGGAGGCCTGATTAAATACGAGTATGTGATACTGTATTGTAATCTGGCACTTATCTGTTATCAAGTTAGGTTATATGTGATATAACCATATTATCGAATCAAGTGTTGATTTGATAATGTGATATACAGATAAATAATATTAGTCGGTTATATGTGATATAACCGGATTATTAAATCAAGTGTTGATTTAATATGATATATATTATATTTGATATAATTATATCTTAACTAATATTATTGTTCACTAATTATTTTCTTAACTTAATATATATTAATATATATTATATATATATATATATATATATATTATATATAGCATGGTTGCATTTTCTATTTTTGTGAAAAATAGAAATGAGGTGGAAAATGAGAGCATGGTTTCAAGTATGGTGTTTATATTTGTTTATTAGTCTTGACTCACTATTCAAGCATGGTTGCAATTTATTATTGCAATTTTATTCCATGCTTGAATAAGTGAGGTCAAGGGTGTGCCATTCTCAAGACTTAGGTTTTTCTTGAGTTCATTTTCTTCACATGAGCTCTTGAGCTCTCTTGCTCTCTTCTTCTTCTTCCTCTAGTTGCTTCAAAATCCAACCTCTCACATGTGATGTGAACCATGGATTTTTGAACATATTAGTGAGCAAACTAACACTCCTACTTCACCATCTTACACTTGATTAGCAATCAATTGTGGTGTGTTTATTTCACTAAAGATAGTTTACTGAAAAGGTGGCATGAGCTAGAGGGTCTTCGGGTGGATCTTCTCTGGCGCAAAGATGACGGAGGAGGCTCATTCAAACTCGAAGAGGAGCCTAGTGGAGTCGCGTGGACTACATCCCGGAGCTTTAGAAGAGAAGGACACGGTCATCAAAGGTTGTATCCATCTTTCCTTCTCTTTATCTTTGATATCATCATAAGTAAACCCTAATATTCTAGTTAAAGATCTTGTTAGTCTGACTTAGCACCTAAAAATTTTGAATTTCGCATGTTTGATGCTACTTAAACCTCATTGTGGTGCTAGTTTAGACTTTCATGTATATGATATGACCGAATTATTAATCAAGTGTTGATTTAATATCGAATATTGAATATTAGACGGTTATATGTGATATAACCGAATTATTGAATCAAGTGTTGATTTAATAATTTGATATACATATATATATGATATCAGTCGGTTATATATAATATAACTGGATTATTGAATCAAGTGTTGATTTAATAATTTGATATATATTTATATTATATATATATATATATATATTAACTAATATTAGCTCACTTTAGGTTTTCTTCTCTTGATATATAATTGTATATATATGATATATATATTTATATATAAAATGATTTGTATCATGGTTGATGATACATTAAACATGTGTGTATGAGAATCACACAAAAGTGTAAGATAAATGAATTGATTTATATTTTAAGAAAAGAAAAACAAGTAGAGAATGAGTCATGGCTTTGGATGCTTGGAGAAGCATTGAGAAGCCATGACTCATCTCTCATTCGTGTCATTTTCTTAGATATTTTATCAATTCATATATGAGTCTTATCTCTTGTGACATGGTTGATTCTATCTCATTCTCATTCTCATCCTCACAACACCCAAGTTCATATCCTTCTTCATTCTCCTCTCTTGAAAATTCTTGAGGTGAGAAAAAAAAAAGAGAAAAATAATTAGAGTGAGCAAATCTCTTACTTCATCAACCTACACTATCCTAGCCCTTTAGTGTAGGATTTTTTCTTCACTAATACCTTAATTAGTGAAGAGTGAGCTTGAGTTAGAGAGACTTCAAGGTGGATCATCTTCGGCCTCGAAGACTACAAAGCAAGATCGTTCCTTTCACTAAGTGGAGTCTAAAGAAGAGTTCTAGGGACTACTACTTGGAGCTTTAGAAGTGAAGGACCGGTCTATAAAGGGTGTATTCTTTTTTCAGTTAGTGTAGAACTTGTTTGCTTGCTTCTAAACCCTAATTCTCTAGTTCGATTCTTAGATTGTATGCCTTAGCACTCTAGATTTTTTAAAATTGCATACTTGATGCTCCTTGAAACCTAGTGGTGGTGCTAAGACATACTTTCATGGTATAAGTGTCAAGCTAGAGACTTAGGCGAAGTCTAAACGACGTTAAAGTGTTCAATCGAAGTTTCGAGACCTTATTTTTCATACTTTCTGTTCATTTTTTCAAAAGTTGATATCTTTCAGATTAAAAATTCTCAAAAAATCATACATGTAATATTATGGAGCCAGAAGAAGAATGAGAGCTTAAATCTCTCAAGTGGCCGCGGAACCGCCACAGAAACCAAGGTTTGGCCGCGGTTCCGCCCCCGACTTAACGAGTTATTGGATCGTTTTTCTTCTGGAGCTTCATATTGATCTTTTGGATTTTCTGGGTATTTTTTGTGAGACTCAAGTTGTTGAGATCTCTATGATTTACTGGCGTTTGAAATATTGTTCGAAATGTTTAACATCGTCTAGATAGTTTTGATATGTGATACAATTTTTGGAATCCACATTGATTAGTTTTGTAAAAACTAGTTTGCATTTCTTTAAAATCTAGCATTTTAATCTCATTTGATCAATTGCTACGGAGTTTCGATTCGGATCAAAACTCTGTCGCAATCTCATATCGTACGCAAACACTCGCCGGGAGACACTACTAGATAGCCATGCCCATAGCCCCGACCAAGTGACTATAGGAGAACCCCATAGCCAAAAGCATCCACTCGGGTGGTCGCGGATGCGGTGTTCCGTCCAAGTGCACTTCGTTGATGGCATCAGGGGTGCAGCCATGTACTAAAGTTTCCGACGAGCATTCGATCATTTAATCGGGAATCTTGTTGAATTACCCGACTTTTTTTTTAAAAGTGTTTTCAATTCGAGACTTAAATGCAAGGTTTATAGGGTTAGGCATGAAATCCGGAGTATGTGATATTCCGAGTTTTTGATGTCTAAGGATGAATGCGGATTCTAATTATTGTATTTTCATTTCTTTTCTGCGACCGTAAGTGTAATATGTGGTGTATTCCCGATCTCGTTGCTATACGTCAACGACATTAGGGATACGCATATTTACTTACGTTGATGACATGTGATGTTATTGTGTTGCTATTGATATATTATATTGGATCTTCGTGTTTGAATAGCCGGGGGGTTTTGCGTGAGATGAGAGTTTTTCATTTTTCATTCATGTAAAAAAATTGTATGTAATATTCTTTTATTGGAACACTTTCCGGGTCGAAGTTGTTGTCTCCATTGATGCATATTATTTACTTTTCCGCATTAGGATAGACCCAAGACGGGGAGCACAAGTAACCGGGTTCTAGAGTCCAGTGGGAGGCCATCTTGAGGAATCGAGACCGAGTCGCCTAACTCTAGAATTGGCAGGGTTACTTGCCGCTCTCGTAGGGGTCTAGGGATATGGGTTTGGCTATTCATCACGACTGTAGAATCAGTGTTTTTCATTACTGGCTTAATTTAAAATACGGACCTCCTAATATATCCTATATTTCATATGCTTTCTTCTGCTGATTCTGATATGATGTGATCATATAACTGCGTGAAACGAATGCTACTTATATATATGATATAATAGTAGACACTATATATGTTTTGCATCCGTGCTAGTCCTGACCCCGTCCTGCCGTAAGTTAAGTAACCTTACGGTGAAAACCCGGGTCCCTGTGGCGAATGCGGATGGCATATATGTGTGTTTTATTTTCGTTTCTTCTGTGATGTTTAGGAAACATAAATGATGGGATGTCATTAATAAGATTAATGAAAAGAAAGAAACCTAAAAATGTTGTAGAATCAATTTTTTTTAAAAGGTAGCTCTAGTTCTTGCTTTGCATAGCGATATTCCATTATGAATATCCAGCACCTCATTCGATGAGGAAAGACCCTAGATCCCTTCACCGTGAATGACCTCTTTAGCAAAACTAGCAAATGCTACAACCCATTCGGTTTGTTTTGAAAACTACTCGATTTTAAAGCGGAGCTTAAACCACTCCTTTTCAAATCAATAGATTCTACAACGATATCAATTCATTACGTTAAATGTTTTCTTCAAAACCAGTCGTATCCCTCCTTCATTTCAGATAAGTGTTATTTAGTATTCGTTCTACGTTTGTTGACCTTGCAAGGCGTAGTGTGTGGTAGCTGATTAGTGTTTATCTTCTGCATATGATGCGATTGGATTAGGATGGTCGTACGGCCTTGTTGACCTTATTAAGGGTCGTGCGGGTAGGTTTAATTCAATCAGAAAATGACGGGTTGAACTTGACTTGCGGTTTATGACTTGTTGACCTTGTTAAGGTCATAAACCACATGGGGTAAAAACGGATATCGGGAATTTCAAGTGTTGAAATTTGTAATGAGATTGCATACCTTCTATATGATAGTTGGATCCTGATACCCACAGCGAGTAAGTGTTACTCCTGGGAGAGTTTTCCACTTTACAATTAGCTAATCTGGTAGGTGTCTAAGAAAGGTGTTAACAGGGTTATGCCCCTGTGGAAACGAGGTTATTTAATTAGTTTCATGCGAAAGCACGGGGAGACTCCCTCGGAGTACCAATACCTGCCTGGCTGACCGATTGGCGAACTTGTAGGGTGTAATTAATCCCGGCTAATCTTACCTTTTAGGGTTTGAAAGAAAATTTGATAAAAAATAGTGGGAGCCATCCTGGTTAGATAAGATAATAACCAATCTAATCTTGCAAGAGCGCACGCTAAAGTGTTTTCTTCTCTCTCTCCAAGTAGCGACCATTACACGCCTTAATCAAGATAATAATATGAATGTATTGATCGAACGCGCTTATTATACTGAGCTGGGAAACGTTGGTTTCTCTTTATCTTATGACTGTCATAAGTCTGAGTAAGGGATAAGGGAATGCACGGATTCCCATGCAACCCGAACGAAGAAAGAGCATTCTGATGTATCTTCTTCGGGTGTGTTCATTATTGAGAATTGTTTCTCAGTTTACTCTACGTCCTGGGTATTAGATACCGAATCAGGATCCTACATTTGTAATCAGTTATAAGGGTTAAGAAGAAGTAGAGAACTGGGAAAAGGTGATATGTCTCTCAGAGTAGGAAACGAAGCAATTGTTGCTGCCGAAGCTATCGGGGAATATCACCAAGTATTACCAAATGGTAATACATTGATTTTTAACGACTGTTATTACGTACCGTCGATGATGTGCAATATAATATCTGTTTCTTTATTAGATAAAGAAGGATATAACTTTGCACTAGAGAAAAATGTTATGAACATTTTCTTAAATCAAGTGCTGATTGGGTTTGGTGTATATACATTCTAAATCAAAATACAGTTCTAAGTATACAGCGCACACACTCTAGGGTTACTAGGCACACTAACAAGGCTCTTCAAGGCATCTACCATGCCAAAATTAAATTTTTATGTGCCGAACAACCCTAAGCAAGATCGTATACTAGAGATTAGGCGAAACTAATAGCAAGTAAACAACTTTACTTCTAAGGGTATGCGAAATACAACCTTTGTAGATCGGTCCTTCACTTCTTTAGCTCCTTGTTGAAGTCCCTTCGCTGCGATCGTGGTTCTCCCGGGATCTTGCATGGCTTCATGAGGCAAAAGAACGTCCTTGCTTGAAGTCTTCGAGGCCGAAGATGATCTACGTCGAAGGGATGCCAACTCAAGCTTCTACTTCACTAACTTGAGAATTAGTGAAGCAAACACCCTAAACTAAAGTGCTAGTCTAGTAGAGGATGGAGAAATAGGAAATGGATTCTCATTAGAATTTTATTTCTCACAATCTTTCTCACTTTGGATCAAACCCTAGCAAGCTTTTTCTTTTGAACTAAAGAAAGAAGAAGATGAACAAAAGAAAAGAAATGAGGATAATGATCAAGTGAGAAAGCTAACCATGGTGAGTGAGTATCATATACTAACTCTTGTAGAGACATAACCATAGCTAATACTTATGGTTGGGTTAAGAAATATCCATGGTAAAAACAAACTTAGTGGACTTAGTCAATGCATCTACAAGCTTCCGCAAGCTTCATGCATTGTGTTAATCCTCCACTAATTTTGTAATTACTTAAAATATAAAAACCCAACATAATAGATAGCATGGTATAAGTCTCATACACCCAAGTCTTGTGTATCATCAACCATGATACAAAAAGAAAACACAATTTTAATATATATCATATATATATTGAAGTTGTGTACATGTGAGAAAAATCCATAAGTGAACAAGTGTTAGTTAATTTAAACTAGTATATCAAATATACAATTATACAATAAATTATTAAATCAACACTTGACTTAATAATCCGGTCATATCACATATAATCGACTAACATCCAATGTATCGATTTATCGAATCAACACTTGATTCGATAACCCGGCTATATCATATATAACCGACCGATACAAAAAGTCGCGAGAATAGAATACGGTATCACAAACACGCATTATTCTCGGTCCCGCACATATCACATACGTGCTCCTATTTCGTTTTGCCTGAGCCAGTAAAACCTCTATGTAGGACTCTAAATACTCGTCAATACGCCGGCAATAGGTGATGATCACCAAGCACCCACAAGCCGTCAGCGGTACTAGCTGGACGTAACGGCTACCCGGGTATTGAACGATCAGAAGAGCAAGCAAGCCCGCTCCAACTCCTGTAAAAGCCTGCCAGTAACACTTCCCATACAGTCTGGTCTCCTCGTCTGATATGTCGCATATCAAGTCTAGGGGTGGTAAACGTCAGACCCCAATAACCGATAAGTCGTGTCGATGTGAAGCTCATATCGGGTCGAGAAACTACTGGTAACACTTACCAGTAAATCTCTAAATCAGCCCTGGCCAGGGACTTCCCTGTCACGGCCAATCGAGCACAGCGCAACATCAACCCCCAATACCGGGAGAGACGAAACCCCTCCTATCGCTCATTGCCTCCATATGACTCGGGACTGTACCCAAAAATCACCATTTTGCACGCCCTCATAGACGTGGTAAGGTGGAAATCAAAGCACGGTGGGAATCACACAAGACTCTATGACGATCTCGGGTCTACAGACTAACCTGCACAAGTGTCACCAGAGAACTGCCATCTGACGTGAGGTATTATACTATCTGGGAGTTCTCGGCGAGTCCGTCCAGTGTACCCAGTCTCCACTGAGCACCCGTATACCATCTCTGATGTCAAACACCAATGGATATGAGATTATCCATCGCCCATCTCATGGGTCGAGAAGCGTATACGCTAGTCTACACTGGTATATCGATGCCCCGTCTTGATACACCCACGACTAGGGACCTTGAAGGATGTACTTATGGACTACCATGTCCCCACTAGTATGATCCGCATCATAGTCCAGGTAGTCAAGTGCACATCCTAAGGGTTTTACCAACATGTAACTATAAGACAGTATAAAGAGACAAGTATACATGTTAAGATAAAGAGCAACCAGATAGCATACTATCATGTCGAGCAAGAAAGTCCTCTCTATATATGTCTAAGCATCCGATATAATATACATCATCTGTACAATACTGGCCTCTAGGGCATACATACAACTAACAATCTCCCACTTGCACTAGGGCCAGCTGCTGTAGTATCGCATACCAAGCAACCCGAAGAGTCTCTCAAACTGTATCTGGGGAATGGCCTTCGTGAATGGATCCGCAGTGTTGTTCTTCGTATCAACCCTCCTGACCTCGATCTCCCAGCGATCAACTATCTCCCGGATCAGGTGATACCGCCTCAGAATATGCCTGGATTGCTGATGGGACCTGGGTTCCTTGGCCAAAGCCACCGCTCTATTGTTATCGCAATACAAAGGTATTGGATACTCAATGGATGGAACCACTCCAAGTTCAGTAATGAACTTCTTGATCCAGACAGCCTCTTTGGCAGCATCGTTGGCAGCGATGTATTCAACCTCCATCGTCGAGTCTGCCACAGTTTCCTGCTTGGAACTCTTCCAGCTAACCGCCCCTCCATAAAGGGTAAAGACAAATCCTGACTGCGACTTAGAGTCGTCCTTATCACTCTGGAAGCTCGAATCGGTAAAGGACTCCACTTGGAGTTCTCCGTTACCATACACCAAGAGCATCTCTTTAGTCCTTCGCAAGTACTTGAGAATGCTCTTCACAGCTGTCCAGTGACTCTCTCCAGGATCAGCTTGATACCTACTCACTATACTTAGTGAGTATGCTACATCGGGTCTGGTACATAGTATCGCGTACATGATAGAGCCTACAGCCGAAGCATAGGGTATCCCTTGCATGCGAGCTCTCTCCAAATCAATCTTGGGAGACATCTCTTTGGAGAGAGTGAGCCCTGAGATCGTGGGTAAAAACCCACGTTTGGACTCTTCCATACTAAACCTCTTTAGTATGGTGTCAATGTACCTGGATTGGGACAATCCCAATATCCTTTTAGATCTATCTCTATAGATCATAATTCCCAATATACAGGAGGCATCACCTAGATCTTTCATTGAGAATCTTTGTGATAAGAAGAGCTTGACCGATTGCAGCATAGGAATGTCATTTCCTATCAAGAGTATGTCGTCCACGTACAATACGAGGAAGACAACCTTACTCTCTGCCACCTTCTTGTAGATACAAGGTTCATCTACGTTTTTGACGAAATCAAACTCTTTGATAACGACGTCAAAGCAGATGTTCCAACTCCGCGATACTTGCTTTAATCCATAAATGGATTTAAGCAGCTTGCACACCTTCCCGCTGCTCCCACTATCTACGAAGCCCTCTGGCTGAGTCATGTACACGCACTCTTCTAAATCACCGTTTAGAAAGGCGGTCTTAATATCCATTTGCCAGATTTCGTGATCATGATATGCAGCGATGGCAAGCATGATCCGGATGGATTAAAGCATAGCCACTGGAGAAAAGGTTTCGTCATAGTCCACACCTGGTCTTTGACGAAAACCCTTTGCAACAATCTAGCTTTGAAAGTCTCCACTTTTCCATCTACACCAAGTTTTTTCTTGAAGATCCACTTGCTCCCAATAGGTTTTACCCCTTCAGGAGCAACTTCCAAAGTCCATACTTTGTTGGTGTACATGGATTCCATCTCGGACCGCATTGCATCCAGCCATTTCACTGAGTCTCCACTCGTGATGGCCTGCTCGAAGCTAGTTGGGTCATCATCAACCATGATGCAATCCTCGCTCCCACCATCCATGAGAAAACCGTAGTATCTCTCAGGTGGGTAAGGAACCCTACTAGATCGGCGGAGTGGCTGGGGTTCATTGGGAACTACCGAATCCTCCGGTTCCACTAAATCTTCAGTTGCAGTTTGTGTATCTGGAACCTCTTCCAGCTCTACCACTTTGGCACTAATTTCTTTTATAAGAAATTCCTTTTCTAAAAAGGAGGCATGTTGAGCAACAAACACCTTTTGTTCCTCACTGTGGTAGAAAAAATACCCATATGAGTTCTTTGGATATCCCACAAACTTGCAAAGAACTAATCGTGCCTCGAGTTTGTCTGGATTTTGTCTTTTGACATAGGCCGGACAACCTCATATCTTAACTCGTTTAAGATATGGTCTCTTCCCACTCTATATCTCATATGGTGTGGTAGGTACAGATTTAGATGAAACTTGATTCAATAGGTATGCTGTTGTCTTCAGCGCATACCCCCAGAAGGAAATAGGTAACTCAGCTGTGCTCATCATAGAGCGCACCATATCTAATAGGGTGCGGTTCCTCCGTTCCGATACACCGTTGTGCTGTGGTGTATATGGAGGAGTCAGCTGAGAGAGAATCCCATTCTCTTTTAGGAAGTCCAGGAATTCATTGCTCAAGTATTCACATCCTCGATCAGATCGAAGGATTTTAATACTTTTCCCGGTTTGGTTCTCGACTTCTTGTTTATATTCTCTAAATTTCTCAAAAGCTTCTGATTTGTGTTTCATCAGGAACACATATCCGAATCTAGAGAGATCGTCAGTAAATGTAATGAAGTACGCAGAACCATTCCTGGCATGTGTAGACATGGGGCCGCATACATCACCATGTACCAGTCCCAAGAGTTCCGTAACTCTCTCTCCGTGTCCCGTAAACGGAGTTTTGGTCATCTTGCCTTTGAGACATGACTGGTAAGTGTCATAAGATGAAAATTCAAACGGATTTAAATATCCATCCTTATGCAACTTAGCTAGTCGTGTCGCATTGATGTGACCCAGTCTACAATGCCACAAGAAAGATTCGTACTGTTCTGAACTCTTCCTCTTGTGTGTGTTTGTTATGCTCAGAACTGTTGATTGATTTAGAACATAAATGCCATTACACATCGTGCCTGATCCAACCAACTTTTGGTTAAGGAAAATGTTCATAACATTATCATGTAATACAAAATTATATCCCTCTTTACTCAACAAAGAAACCGATATAATGTTGCATATCAGGTTCTGCATGAAATAGCATTCGTTCAGAATCAATGTATTACTAGTTGGCAATACAAGGTGATATTCCCCGACGGTTTTAGCTGCAACAATTGCACCATTTCTAACCCTTATGTCTTTATCACCTTCTCCAAGTTCTCTACCTTTCCTAAGCCCATGTAACTGATTATATATATGGGATTGTGACCCGGTATCTAATACCCAGGGCGTAGAGCAAATGGAGAAACAGTTCTCCGTAACGAACACACCCGAAGAAAATGCATCAACATGTACTTTCTTCATTCGGGTGGCATGGGAATCCTGGTATTCCCCTATATCCTGTTCAGTCCTATAACTCTTATAAGAAAGAACGGAACCAATGTTCCCCAACACAGTATAACATGCGGGTTCGGTCAATACATCCATATTATTATCTTGATTAAGGCATGATATGGTCGCTACCTGGAGAGAGAGAGAGAAGAAAACACTTTAGCGTATGCTCTTGCAAGATCAGATTGGTTATTATTTTATCTAATCAGGATGGCTCCCGCTGTTTTTATCAAATCTTCCTTCAAACCCTAAAAAGAAAGACTAGCCAGGATTAATTACACCCTACAACTTCGCCAATCTTTCAGCCAGGCCAGTGTCGGTACTTTGAGGGAGGTTCCCCGTGCTTTCGCACGGACCTAATTAAAGTAAACCTCATTTTTCCAGAGGCGTAACCCCGTTGACACCTTTCTAGACACCTACTTGATCGGCTAATTGCCCTGTGTAAAACTCTCCCAGGAGTAACAATTACTCGCAGTAGGTATCGAGATCCAACTATCTCATAGAAGGTATGCAATCTCATTGCAAATTTCAACACTTGAAATTCCCGATAATATTTTGCCCTAAACGATCTATGACCTTGACAAGGTCAACAAACCATAGACCGTAAGTCAAGTTCAACCCGTCATTTCTTGATTGAATTAAACCCACCCGCACGACCCTTGACAAGGTCAACAAGGCCGTACGACTACCCTAATCCAATCTGCATCATATGCATAAACAGATAAATACTGGTCAGCTACCGCACACTACGCCTTGACAAGGTCAACAAACGCAGCACGAATACTAAGCAGGACTTATCTGAAATGACGGAGGGCTACGACAGGTTTTGCTGAAAACCTATTGCATATCGAACTTGATATCGTTGTAGAATCGAGTGAATTTTGAAATGGAGTGATTTTGAGGCTTTCATTAGTTTTGCTAAAGAGGTCACTCCCGGTGAAGGGATCTCGGCTCTTTCCTCATCGAATAAGGTGCAGGACATATCATATATATCACTATGCAAAGCAAAACTCCAAAAGCAATCAAAAACAAACCGAGTGTTGTAGCATCTGCCAGTTTTGCTAAAGAGGTCACTCCCGGTGAAGGAATCTCGGCTCTTTCCTCATCGAATAAGGTGCAGGATATATCATATATATCGCTATGCAAAGCAAAACTGTAGCTACCCTTTTTGAAAAATTTGATTCTACAACATCTTTTAGGTTTCTTTTCTTTCATTAATCACATTAATGAAGTCCCATCATTTAAGTCACCTAAACATCACAGATAAATACGACGTACACTTATGCCATCCGCATTCGCCTCGACGTCCGCTCGTGCACCGTTAGGTTAGGTAACTAACGGCAGAGCAGGGCAGGGCTAGCGCGGGTGTAAAACATAAGTAACGTCTATATAATATATCGTATATACTATATATAGTATTTATCACAGAACATCAAATGATCACATCACAGATATCATAGCAGAAGAAACATATGAAACATTGGATATACTAGGACGTCCGTGTTTTATTTTGAGCCTCTATAAAACACGGATTCCACGGTCGCGACGAATAGCCAAACCCACACCCCTAGACCCCTACGAGAGCGGCAAGCAACCCTTCCAATTCTAGAGTTAGGAGACCCGGACTCGACTCCTCGAGTTGGTCTCCCACTGGACTCTAGAACCCGGTTACTTGTGCTCTCCTCCTTGGGTCTATCCTAGTGCGGAAAAGTAAACAATATACAAATGGTGACATATTCCTCATCCCGGAAGTGCCCTAATAAAAGAATATTACATACATTTAATTTTACATGAATGAAAATAAAAACTCTCATCTCACATAAAAAAAACCCGGCTATTCAGAACGCGACGATCCAATATAACATATCCAGCAACACATAACATCACATGTCATCAACGTAAGTAAATATGCGCATCCCAATTGTCGTTGACATATAGCAACGAAACCAGCGATATCACATATTACACTTACGGTCGCAGAAAAGAAAGTGTAAAACTACAACATTTGGAATCCACAATCTCTTTAGACATCGTAAATCCGAAATATCACATACTTCGCATTTCATGCATAACCGTATGAATTCCACATATTGTATCACATTCTAGATAAATAGACAGTATTAAACATGCCGATCGAATAATCAAATACCCAAGATTTCCTTAATAGCTCAACACTTGAGCGGAGTTCAAAAATTCTAGAATACGTCACAGTAGCAACGGTCCAGCCGTAGAAGGGTCAAGCCAACGCCTCACATGTGGCATGCCGTACTGCCTCAAACCCTAAGGTTCAAAAGGCAGTTCAAGACGGTCACATAATCGAGTTAAGGTTTGTTGTCTTCTAGAGGGTCCATCGCGTCACATGCACGTTTTTCCGAAAGATTTAAACCCGAGAAAAATTCAACACTTGAATGTTTTTCGTGCTGGGAAAAAATGAGTTAATGATATCCGTTCGAACATTTTAATACTTTCTAAATTATCCGGAATAACATAACAAAATAAAATTCTCCGATCGAATCGACGATTACAAAATAAACCCTAAAATACTCAACACTTGAATCAGTTTAAAAATACCCAGAAAAATGCAGGAATTGCTAAGGATGTTACTGCACAAAGAACCGTCCCTAATACCCTTTTCTTGTCGCGGAACC
The DNA here is from genome assembly GCA_030015575.1 of Agapanthus africanus. NCBI lineage: Eukaryota > Viridiplantae > Streptophyta > Magnoliopsida > Asparagales > Amaryllidaceae > Agapanthus > Agapanthus africanus. The sequence goes on from JASDDO010000019.1 coordinate 352,185,485, forward strand.
GCTGCTAAAAGTGGCTTATTGCCGCGGTTCCGCGGCCACGTGGAGGACTTAGGGGCTCGTTTTTCATGGTAATTCTTAGAAAACCCTGCTGAATTTTTTAGGTATTTTTAATACTGAAAATACACAGTTTTGAAAAAATGTACAGAGAGGGGGTTAACTTTGACGTTTCCGGGTTCGATCAGGGTTTTAACTTCGTTAACACATCGCCTAATGCTCTAGTTATGCTCTGATACCACTGTAGGGTTACTAGGCACACTAACAAGGCTCTTCAAGGCATCTACCATGCCAAAATTAAATTTTTATGTGCCGAACAACCCTAAGCAAGATCGTATACTAGAGATTTGGCGAAACTAATAGCAAGTAAACAACTTTACTTCTAAGGGTATGCGAAATACAACCTTTGTAGATCGGTCCTTCACTTCTTTAGCTCCTTGTTGAAGTCCCTTCACTGCGATCGTGGTTCTCCCGGGCTCTTGCATGGCTTCATGAGGCGAAAGAACGTCCTTGCTTGAAGTCTTCGAGGCCGAAGATGATCTACGTCGAGGGGATGCCAACTCAAGCTTCTACTTCACTAACTTGAGAATTAGTGAAGCAAACACCCTAAACTAAAGTGCTAGTCTAGTAGAGGATGGAGAAATAGGAAGTGGGTTCTCATTAGAATTTTATTTCTCACAATCTTTCTCACTTTGGATCAAACCCTAGCAAGCTTTTTCTTTTGAACTAAAGAAAGAAGAAGATGAACAAAAGAAAAGAGATAAGGATAATGATCAAGTGAGAAAGCTAACCATGGTGAGTGAGTATCATATACTAACTCTTGTAGAGACATAACCATAGCTAATACTTATGGTTGGGTTAAGAAATATCCATGGTAAAAACAAACTTAGTGGACTTAGTCAATGCATCTACAAGCTTCCGCAAGCTTCATGCATTGTGCTAATCCTCCACTAATTTTGTAATTACTTAAAATATAAAAACCCAACATAATAGATAGCATGGTGTAAGTCTCATACACCCAAGTCTTGTGTATCATCAACCATGATACAAAAAGAAAACACAATTTTAATATATATCATATATATATTGAAGTTGTGTACATGTGAGAAAAATCCATAAGTGAACAAGTGTTAGTTAATGTAAACTAGTATATCAAATATACAATTATACAATAAATTATTAAATCAACACTTGACTTAATAATCCGGTCATATCACATATAACCGACTAACATCCAATGTATCGATTTATCGAATCAACACTTAATTCGATAACCCGGCTATATCATATATAACCGACCGATACAAAAAGTCGCGAGAATAGAATACGGTATCACATACACGCATTATTCTCGGTCCCGCACATATCACATACGTGCTCCTATTTCGTTTTTCCTGAGCCAGTAAAACCTCTATGTAGGACTCTAAAGACTCGTCAATACGCCGGCAGTAGGTGATGATCACATCAAGCACCCATAAGCCGTCAACGGTACTAGCTGGACGTAACGGCTACCCGGGTATTGAGCGATTAGAAGATCAGCAGGAAAGCCCGCTCCAACTCCTGTAAAAGCCTGCCGGTAACACTTCCCGTACAGTCCGGTTCTCGTATGATATGTCGCATATCAAGTCTAGGGATTGTAAACGTCAGACCCCAATAACCGATAAGTCATGCCGATGTGAGGCTCATAACGGGTCGAGAAACTACTGGTAACACTTACCAGTAAATCTCTAAATCAGCCCTGGCCAGGGACTTCCCTGTCATGGCCAATCGAGCACAGCGCAACATCAACCCCCAATACCGGGAGAGACGAAACCCCTCCTATCGCTCATTGCCTCCATGTGACTCGGGACTGTACCCAAAAACCACCATTTTGCACGCCCTCATGGACGTGGTAAGGTGGAAATCAAAGCACAGTGGGAATCACACAAGACTCTATGACGATCTCGGGTCTACAGACTAACCTGCACAAGTGTCACCAGAGAACTTCCATCCGACGTGAGGTATTATACCATCTGGGAGTTCTCGGCGAGTCCGTCCAGTGTACCCAGTCTCCACTGAGCACCCGTATACCATCTCTGATGTCAAACACCAATGGATATGAGATCATCCATCGCCCATCTCATGGGTCGAGAAGCGTATACGCTAGTCTACACTGGTATATCGATGCCCCGTCTCGATGCACCCACGACTAGGGATCTTGAAGGATGTACTTATGGACTACCATGTCCCCACTAGTATGATCCGCATCATAGTTCAGGTAGTCAAGTACACATCCTAAGGGCTTTACCAACATGTAACTATAAGACAGTATAAAGAGACAAGTATACATGTTAAGATAAAGAGCAACCAGATAGCATACTATCATGTCGAGCAAGAAATTCCTCTCTATATATGTCCAAGCATCCAATATATTATACATCATCTGTACAATACTGGCCTCTAGGGCATACATACAACTAACACACACAATAGGAAAGTTCAGAAATGAACGAAGCCTTCTTGTGGCATTATAGACTTGGTCATATCAATGCTACAAGACTAGCTAAGTTGCATAAAGATGGATATTTGAATCTGTTTGAATTTACATCTTATGAAACTTGCCAGTCATGTCTCAAAGGCAAGATGACCAAAACTCCATTTACTGGACATGCAGAAAGAGCTACTGAACTCTTGGGACTGATACATAGTGATCTATGCGGTCCTATGTCTACACATGCTAGGAATGGTTCCTCATACTTCATTACATTCACCGATAATCTCTTAAGATTCGAACATGTGTTCCTGTTGAAACACAAATCTGAAGCTTTTGAGAAATTTAAGGAATATAAGAACAAAGTAGAGAACCGGATGGGTAAAAGTATTAAAGTCCTTCAATCTGATCGAGGAGGAGAATACTTAAGCACGTAATTCCAAGATTATATAAAAGAGAATGGGATTCTCTATTAGCTTACTCCTCCGTATACACCACAGCATAATGGAGTATCGGAACGGAGGAATCGCACCCTATTAGATATGGTGCGCTCTATTATGAGTGTTGTTGAGTTACCTATTTCCTTTTAGAGTTATGCACTTGAGACAGCTGCATACCTATTGAATCAAGTTCCATCAAAATCTGTGCCTAAAACACCATATGAGATATGGAGTGGAAAGATACCATATCTTAAACGAGTTAAGTTATGGGGTTGTCCTGCCTATGTTAAAAAACAGAATCCAGACAAACTCAAGGCACGATCAGTTCTTTGCAAGTTTGTAGGATATCCAAAGAATTCACATGGATATATCTTCTACCACACTATGGAACAAAAGATATTTGTTTCTCAATATGCCACCATTTTAGAAAAGGAATTTCTTGTAAAAGAAATTAGTGGTAATGGGGTAGAGCTGGAAGAAGTTCCATCTACACAAACTACAACTGATGATTTGGTAGAACCGGAGGATTCAATAGTCCCCGACGAACCTCAGCCACTCCGCAGATCTAGTAGGATTCCTCATCCACCTGAGAAATACTACAGTTTTCTCATAGACGGTGGGAGTAAGGATTGCGTCATAGAAGATGATGACCCAACTAGTTTCAAGCAGGCCATCATAAGTGGGGACTCTGTGAAATGGCTGGATGCTATGAGATCTGAGATGGAATCCATGTACACCAACAAAGTATGGACTTTAGAAGTTGCTCCTTAAGGGGTAAAACCCATTGGGAGCAAGTGGATCTTTAAGAAGAAACTTGGTGTAGATGGAAAGGTTGAGACCTTCAAATCTAGACTTGTTGCAAAATGTTTTCGTCAACAACCAGGTGTCAACTATGATGAAACCTTTTCTCCAGTGGCTATGCTTAAATCCATCAGGATCCTATTTGCCATTACTGCATATCATGACTATGAAATCTGGCAGATGGATATCAAAACCGTTTTTCTAAATGGTGATTTAGAAGAGAGCGTGTATATGACACAGCCAGGGGGCTTCGTAGACAGTGGGAGCAGCGGAAATGTGTGCAAGCTGCTTAAATCAATCTATGGATTAAAGTAGACATCGCGGAGCTGGAACATCTGTTTTGATATAGCAGTCAAAGAGTTTGACTTCATCAAAAACGTAGATGAACCGTGTATATACAAAAAGGTTGTAGAGAGTAATGTTGTCTTCCTCGTATTGTATGTGGATGACTACTCTTGATAGGAAATGATATACATATGCTGTACTCGGTCAAACTCTTCCTATCACAAAAGTTGTCCATGAAAGATCTGGGTGATTCCTCCTACATCCTGGGGATAAAGATCAATAGAGATAGATCTAAAAGGATGTTGGGATTGTCCCAATCCACGTACATAGACACCATACTAAATAGGTTTAGTATGGAAGATTCTAAGCGTGGTAATTTACCCGCTTGTTCAGGAATCACTATCTCCAAAGAGATGTCTCCCAAGACTAATTTGGAGAGGGCTCGCATGACCGTGATACCCTATGCTTCTGCAGTTAGAACTATCATGTACGCGACATTATGTACCAGACCGAATGTAGCTTACGCACTAGGTGTGGAAGTAGGTATCAATCAGGCCTATGGGAGAAGCACTGGACAGCTGTGAAGAACATTCTTAAATACTTGAGAAGGACTAAAAAAATATTCTTGGTGTATGGTAACGGAGAACTCCAAATGGAGTCCTTTACCGGTTCGAGCTTCCAGGGTGATAAGGACGACAGCAAGTCGGTCTCAGGTTTTGTCTTCACCCTCAATGAAGGGGTGGTATGTTGGAAGAGTTCCAAGCAAGATACCGTAGCAGACTCGATGATGGAGGCTGAATACATCGCTGCCAACGATGCTGCCAAAGAGGCTGTCTGGATGAAGAAGTTCATTGCTGAACTTGGTGTGGTTCCATCCATTAAGAATCCAATACCTTTGTATTGTGATAACAATGGAGCTGTGGCTTTGGCCAAGGAACCCCGGGCCCATCAGCGATCCAGACATATTCTGAGGCAATATCACCTAATCCGAGAAATAGTTGATCGCCGAGAGATCAAGGTTAGGAGAGTTGATACGAAGGACAACACAGCGGATCCACTCACGAAGGCCCTCCCCCAAATGCAGTTTGAAAGACTTTTTAGGATGTTGGGTATGAGATACTACAGCAACTGGCCTTAGTGTAAGTGGGAGATTGTTAGGAATATGTATGCCCTAGATGCCATTATTGTATGATATAGTGGATGCTTGGACATATATATAGAGGACTTTCTTGCTCGACATGATAGTATGCTATCTGGTTGCCCTTTATCTTAACATGTATACTTGTATTATTATACTATCTCTCTGATCCATGTTGATTAAGCCCTTAGGATGTTGCCTTGACTACCAGGACTATGATGCAGATCATACTAGTGGGGCTTATGTAGTCCACAAGCACATCCTTTAACAGGTCCTAGTCGAGGAAGTATCGAGACAGGGCATCGATATTCCAGAGTAGACTAGCGTGTACATTTCTTGACCCTGTATAAGGGGATGGTTGATCCCACAACCATTGGTATTTGGCATCAAAGATTGTGCACAGGTGCTCATTAGAGAATGAGTACACCGAACAGGACTCGCCGAGAACTCCTAGATGGTACTATACCTATCGTCAGATAGTAGTTCTCTGGTGACACTTGTACAGGTTAGTCTGTAGACCCGAGATTGTCATAGTGTCTTGTGTTTCCTCCCTACCACGGCTCAAAGAAGTCGTGCAAACAGGTGGATTTTGGGTACAGCCCCGAGTCACATAGAGGTAGTGAGCGATAGGAGGAGTTTCGTCTCTCCCGGTATTGAGAGTTGATGTTGCGTTATTCTCGATTGGCTATAACAGTAAGTCCCTGGCTTGGGCTGATGAGATTTACTGGTAAGTGTTATCAGTAGTTTCTCGAACGGTTATAGGCCACACAACGGCATGACTTATCAAGTTACCTGGGTCTGACGATTAAACCCCTAGACTCGATATGCGACATATCAGACGAAGAGACCTGTAACATTTCAGGAAACAAAATATTATTTTTAGAATTTAAATAATTAAAATAAAAAATTTCATGGATATTATGAAAAGTATGGAAATTGGTTTTAATGAAGTAGTATGATTATATACTTATAGTTTGGAAAATTAATATAAATTATTGATTTTGAAGGTATCTATGTGATTTGGGCATTTTACAAATTATTATACAATTAATTGTATATAAGTTAATGTTAAACTTGATTAATATTTCACAAATTATGCATTAATCTTGCTTATGTATATGACATGCAACAAAACATGTTGCAAAACACTTGTTACATTTTTGTGTTATGAACCATGGCTTCTTCTCTTTTTAAATGTTTTTGTTTTAATATGAAAAGAAAAGGGAAAAGAATAAAGAAAAGAAAAGAAAAGGTGACATGGAGGCATGGGCTAGTGAGAGAGAGGGGGGAAGTTTCTACACACTCATGGCTCATTATCTTTCTTCACTTCATTCCTCATCTTCATCTTCTTCATCTCCTCCTCATCCTCCACTTCCTCTTCCACCATGCACCACCCCAAAAAACCCTCGACCAAACCTCACACCCTTCACAAAAATTGACCATAAGCTTACTACAAACCCCTTAGGTGCATCAAATTGGGACTTTGAACACTTTGGGCAATCATAGAATTTTCTTTAGTTGCTACATGAGGTAAATCCTACACCTTTAGTTTAGAATTTGAGTTTTCTTACCTCCTATAGTGATTTAGAGTCTAACTAGTGCATGTTTATGATCTTGGAAAATTCCAAGATGAGGTTTAGGGTATAGTATGACTTGTGAAGGTGTAATTGAGGCACAGTTAGTGACCACAACCCCTATAGTGTTAGTATTATGGACTAAACTTGAGACTAAACCCCAAACCATGAACTTGGAAATCTCCGATATCGGTTTTTATGGAAATTGTGATATGATTTTGGGATCTGCTATAACTTTGGAGCTCTGAAAAATAATTAGCAATCACAGTGAGACGTGCAGGTGACCTAGAAGCTACCCTAGAGACCCGAGACCCCATCTCCAAAACTTGGCCGCAAATAAACTCTATTTGGCCGCAATTTGCGGCCTGGGTATGAGCAATTGGGTCCGTACTTGGTCCATGGCTCTTTTATCCTATAATTTGACCTATCTTATATTCAAAATATCTCAATTTCACTTGAGGCAAAATCTGGAAGTGTTTCTCAAAGTTTCTGATTTCGGTTTGCAAGTTTTGTTAACTTGAATTTTAGGTAATTGGGTTTTGACTCGGTCGTTTGACGTCTGTACGTCAGCGTCGAGGGTTGTTTAGCTATTCTTGCATCCGTAAACCATTGGATCTAACCTATGTGTGTTCCGTATGCCGCTTTGGTTTTCGTATTCGATTCGTGTTTACGATACGACGTGTTTAAACCGTAGGTACCTTCGCATGGACTTCGGGACGACAATGGAGAGTAAGGCGTCATCGACATCGGCAAGCGAGAATCGAAGGTGAGTAGATGAATATCTACGGAGGAAGTCGGGTGGATGGCGTATAGCACCCCGCAACCGTAGATTAGGCTTATAGATATATCTATTTATATATTTCAATGTGGGATATGGATAACTAGCTAATAGTGTGCTGGGAGACTTAGGTTAGAATAGGCGTATTCGTAGGAAGGTTTACCCTTAGTTTTATTTCCTTAGCCGTGAGCCGTTGGTTTTTATTTTATTGCGCACACACACGCACACTTGATATGATAGGTGTGTATATGTATATGTGTGTGTGTGTGTGGATATGTTAATATATATATATATATAATACATATACGTGTAAGATGAGGATATGATATGTTATATGAATATGAGTCGATACGATCGAACAAGATGTCAAGAGATTATGATATATGATGAGAGTTGAGACATCGTATATGATGCGATATATTAAAGGATCGTTGGGCGTTATATACATAACATGCGATAACATGTGACTTGATGAGATAATACATTATATGTGACCTTAGATCTGTACCCTTGATTATGATATTGTACGACGGATGATACCGTACGAACTATATGATATATTTATGTTATTTGACCCGTACCCTCGATTTTGAGGATGCCGTACGACGGACTATACCGTACGAGATATATATATATTATGATTGATCCGCACTCTTGACTCGAGGATGTCGTACTCGGATATGCTTTCGATTTCTATTTACTTTCGTCTCGGTTCTTAGTTTAGTCTTTTAGTTGCTTAGGTAGATGTTAGATTAGGCTTGAGTCATACCTATTTTCAAAACTAACGAATCGTAGGTATTTTCAAAGAGCAACCCAAGAGACGCTACGGATTTTCAAATGATATCTCTTTTCTCAAAAACACCGTAGCCCCTACTTTTCTAAAAACAACGATTAGTACTATATTAAATATGGTAACCGTATGGCTCGTATATAGATATGTATATTTTATAATGTTGCATTTACTGTTTACTTTTCCGCTATATTCATGTTGTTCTCATTGCATTGCATATATACATGTGCTCTCATTAGCTGTTATGATCTCGTCCGTTAGGACACATGCACCATTACCGATGATGCGTATGTTGCACGTACACTTGCTTTCCGGCTCACACACATTATCATCGGTAATTTCTATACCACGTACACAATAGAGAACCGTTACTTCATTCGTATAACCTGATAAATTATAGCTTAGTTGTATTGTTTAACATTCATGATCTTTCATGTTAGTCTAGACATTGCATTTCTCACTTAGATGCCATATGCATTTGTATACATACATTCTGGTTATGCATTGTAGATTGGCTATATGCCGGTATTCATTATTTCTGTATTGACTCATGATTATGAGATTTCGGTTTTCATGAGATTTTTAGATTTGGAAAACCGCATGTGAATTTGAAAACTTATGCTCAGTTTAAAAGAAAATGCGGTTTCTCGTGATATGATGTGTGGTGTCCACCATGAGATTTCTCGGTTCTTGAGCCATATGTTTACCCGATTCGAGGAGAGAGGAGGCACCGTCTGCGGATACATGGTGGACCCGGTGTGGTACCTCGGGGCAAGAAGGCCATATAGAGAGACGTTGAGCCCAGCAGGGGAGCACTACCGACCGATGATAGTTTGGCATGGCGGATATCCGAAAGATACCGACCGTGGTCGTGAGATCAGATGGATATGGGCCGATCCGGACTGACGGAGCCCGAGATATGAGGATTATGTGTCGCTGATGGACACGGTTTTCATGATGTTTTCGAGTGTCGATACTTGGCACTCAGGTTTTATCATGATTTTTGTGTGTCGTTGCTGGACATACGTCGGATGATGCATTCATACAAGATACTTGATATGTTACTACTTTATGACACGGGCAAAAGTACTTTGATATCACTTTTATGCTTATATTGTTACCCTTGTTATCACTCGATGTCTCTATATTATTATTATATTACTATATAACCTAGGAGATAGTCATACATTCGGTTTCTACTCGGTGATATCTTTTACTCACGAGTTGGCAACTCACCCCCGTTGTGCCACAGTTTTCTTGCAGATTTGACCGCACAGGATCCAATAGCGGCTTGCTGGCACACCGTTTTCTTCAGGGTGATTGCATTGTTAGGTGGGGTTCACTTGCATCGTGACCACCATTGTACTTTTATATTTTATTCAGTTGTATCTAGTTAAAAACTCCATCAACCAGACTATGTATATTCGTAGACTTAGAAACCTTTATTGTATATTCTTTCGGACTTAGGGTTACGCTCATGTATTTATTATTGTTTCTGGTTTCTTGATGATGTTTTTGATTTCTTTGCTTTATTTCTGTGTTTTGATCCTCACCTTCGGCGTTGTATATTTATATCTTTGCGTGGTTGTTTCCGCCAATTGGCGAAGAGCTAGCTCCCACTTGGGCATTCCTATTATTATTATGTTTGTATTGTTTTCGGGTTAAAAATTGCAAAGGAGGTGCTGCCGAAATTTCAAACGTCGAAAAATGTTTTCAAGACAGATATAAACATTTCATTTTCATATGTTATTACTTATACTTGTAAAAGAAGAACTTGATTTCATTATACCATTATTTCAAAACTCCGCCTCCACTATTTTCCCTAAAAAGTTTTAGATTTATGGGCTTTTGGCTTACTTGAATTAGGTGGGGTCCTATAGACTTCACATGATTCAAGTGACAGTCAAATGCCTTTTTCGGGTCGTGACAAAGTTGGTATCAGAGCGTTAGGTTTAACCTTGGTTCAAGTGTGAGTTTGACTATGTGGAGTCTAGGACGTATATATATTTCGGAACCTAGGCTTGACCTTACGGAACTTAGACTTGACTGAGGGGGTATTAGAAACCTTTATTGTATATTCTTTCGGACTTAGAGTTACGCTCATGTATTTATTATTGTTTCTGGTTTCTTGATGATGTTTTTGATTTCTTTGCTTTATTTCTGTGTTTTGATCCTCGCCTTCGGCGTTGTATATTTATATCTTTGCGTGGTTGTTTCCGCCAATTGGCGAAGAGCTAGCTCCCGCTTTGGCATTCCTATTATTATTATGTTTGTATTGTTTTCGGGTTAAAAATTGCAAAGGAGGTGCTGCCAAAATTTCAAACGTCGAAAAATGTTTTCATGACAGATATAAACATTTCATTTTCATATGTTATTACTTATACTTGTAAAAGAAGAACTTGATTTCATTATACCATTATTTCAAAACTCCGCCTCCACTATTTTCCCTAAAAAGTTTTAGATTTATGGGCTTTTGGCTTACTTGAATTAGGTGGGGTCCTATAGATATCACATGATTCAAGTGACAGTCACATGCCTTTTCCGGGTCGTGACAAAGTTGGTATCAGAGCGTTAGGTTTAACCTTGGTTCAAGTGTGAGTTTGACTATACGGAGTCTAGGACGTATATATATTTCGGAACCTAGGCTTGACCTTACGGAACTTAGACTTGACTGAGGGGGTATTAGACCTGAACTTTCGTCGTGTAGGTTCACCTTGGTTGATAGAGTAGGTGACTTAAGTTGAGTGACGTACCGTGTGTATGTTCTGCGGCATACTTACGATACACTACTTCGCTTAAGTACCCTTAGGATGTACATTTCCTAGGCACTGTATTTCTATTTGTTCCTATGATCTATCCTCATCGATATTTGATTGCGGTTTCCGTTACCATGGCTACTGTTCCCACCAAAAATTTCTGCGCAAAAGAGTCCAAGGTATCAAATGGCAGCGATACGCTTAAGGAAATACGAACCAGTATATTTCGGGCTGTTTTTTGATAAACTCCCGAATGAGAAATGGATAAATTCTATTTGTATCGAAAGCGTCTCGATAAAACCTTCGATTTGATATATTATGGGCCTCATAATTCATCCGGGATCAAAAGTTATGAGCAAATGTCTATGCACATGTGATTTAAGGAAGAAGATGCGAACCAGTATTTTCCGAGCTGTATTTTGACAAACTCTGGAACGAAAAACAGCTAAATTCTGATGATATTGAAAGCATCTCGAAAAGACCTTCGATTTGATATATTATGGGCCTCATAATTCATCCGAGATCAAAAGTTATGAGCAAATGTGTTATACACGTGTAATCTAAAGTAATGCTCTACTACATGGGGAATGCATTTTTTAGTCCCACATCGGGAAAAGGAGAGCTGGCTTCTCTACCACTCCCATATAAATAAGAGGGGATACCTCTTAGAAAGGGGAGAGTAAAAATCCTCAAAGGATTCAATACTCAAAGGAGCTTAGTTCTCCAAGATAGGAGCATGCTCCTCCATAATGCGCATATGCGCAAGCGCCATGTGCGCTACGTGCAACGCACGTGTGTCTGCCATGCGGCACTACGTGCAACGCACGTGCGCACCACATGAGAATATTTAATAATATTAAAAGGAGCTTGTTCTCCATATATAGAAGCTTTGCTTCTCCTCATAATGCGCATGTGCGCCACGTGCAACGCACGTATGCCCGCCATGCGGCACCACGTGCAACGCACGTGCGCACAACAGATAGTGCCTTGCACTTGCTATGAACCTCTGTTTCTCAGATAAATAAATAAATAAAAATAGTGCCTTGCACTTGCTATGAACCTCTGGTTCTCAGATAAATAAATAAATAAAAATAGTGCCTTGCACTTGCTATGAACCTCTGGTTCTCAGATAAATAAATAAATAAAAATAGTGCCTTGCACTTGCTATGAACCTCTGGTTCTCTGAGACAGAAAGAAAGAAAAGATTTTCTTTTCTCTTCTTTGATCTAAATTTAGATCATTAAAAAGTGCTCTGCACTCATTTTCTTGAATCCAAAAGATTCTTGGTGCTTTGCACTATTTGAAGGGCCAGGCCCAAATCAAAATGACCTGACAGGCCAAAATAAATTGCAAGGCAATAAATGGGCAGAGCCCAAATAAATTGATGCTTTGCATCCTTTATATAAGGGCAGAGCCCAAATAAAATTGATACCTTGCATCATTCCTAAAAGGGTAGAGCCCAAAACAAATTGATACTCTGCATCCTTTCTGGGCAAGGCCCAAATAAAAATATAAAAAAAAAGAAATGCAATGCAAAAGCAAATAAAATGTTGAACATTTCAACTGGACTTAGCCCAATTTTGGCCATAAGTCCTTAAATTAAATTGACTGAGCAAAATGGCTCTCCTAAATCAACCTACATCCGGTTCGAGGGTACATCTCCGAACTCCTTTGACATCCGTCGTTGTAATTCCTCAACGACGTCAAAGAGGTGACGGGTCCCAACGACCACACATCGATATGGACTGCGGGGTCCTTAAACTCGTGGACCGAGATGTCCCTAAACTAATATTGGACCGAGACGTCCTTAAACTAATATCGGACCGAGACGTCCTTAAACTAATGTTGGACCGAGACGTCCTTAAACTAATATCGGACCGAGATGTCCTTAAACTAATATTGGACCGAGACGTCCTTAAACTAATGATGGACCACTACGTCCCTAAACTGGCATCGGACCGAAATGTCCCTAAACTAATGACGGACCACCACGTCCCTAAACTGGCGATGGACCGAAATGTCCTTAAACTAATAATGGACCACTACGTCCCTAAACTGGCATCGGACCGAAACGTCCCTAAACTAATAATGGACCACTACGTCCTTAAACTGGTATCGGACCGAGACGTCCCTAAACTAATAAGGGACCACTACGTCCCTAAACTGGAACAATAGAGCCAATTGCTCTTTTGCCGGATCTAAACGATCCCGTTTAAGTTGATCTTAGCCCCAAATACGGCTAACGTATCCTTAAGCACTTAAATGGACTATAAAACCCTCAATCAGCTTTGGTTCAAGGGTACATCTCTGAGCTCCTCTGACACCTATCGTTGTAATCCTTCAACGATGTTAGAGAGGTGATGAGTCCCGATGGCCATAAATTAAATGAATCACCACGTCAGGTTGATCTTAGTCCAAAGCAAGACTAACGTATCCTTGACGAATGTTTAAGTTGATCTTAGCCGCAACGCGACTAATGCATCCTTAAACTAAAAACACCAAACCCAATTCTAAGTAAATACGGATTTGGACTAATCCACGCCCTACGGGCGACGGCATTACTCAGTCTCCGTATACAATCCACGGGCAACCACAAACAAAACAAATACACACGACATGAAGTGAAATTCTGGAGAAGGAGAAAGTTGTTACCGCGATGCGGTAGCGTAATTAACTGCAGGGGCTTGCGCCTGCAGGGAAGAGCGTCCCCACAATCAAAAACCCCTCACCCTGAGGGGGAATCTGACGAAGTCTGCTACATCGGCCGCATCCGTTTAAACCTCCGATACACGGTGCCATAAATCAACTTGGCATCTTCGGAGAGGTGGACGGATAAAAACCAAATAGCATCTGCCCCGAACCTCAGGCACGTGACGTCCTAACGTCTCGGCCGCCGTTCGGAGGGGAACAGATTCTGGCACGCCCGGTGGGACCTCTTCCTCTTTCCACTCCACACTTCGTGTGTCGTGTTCGCGAACAAATCGCGGTTTGCTGTGATTGCCTGTGGATTCAAGGTACTAAGATTTGGTGTCTTGCTCCGTGCAGAAAACAGAAGATCAATGGCTTCGAACTGCATCGCCTGCAGCAACAACTCTCGCTCCGTCATTACTGGAGGAGTGACTTATGGGCCCCAAGCGGCCTCCCTTTTCAAAATGCCGGTGGAGCAGGTGGCTCAAGCCACCACTGGACTATTTTTTGGGACCATGCTCCCATCAATGAGCTTCAACGCCCCAATGACATTGCAAGAAGCTCCAGAGAAGTCGGTCTTCGATCGACTCACCACTGCCGCGACCCCTCTCAACAGGTCGCCCAACTCCACTGCTTCAGGTTTTAATGGATTAGGCCAGAGCTCCATCGGGCCCATGAAGAAGCCTGCCATACCAGAAGGCGTTATCCCGAAGCGGATAGCCATCCCAACTCCCGTTCCTGGCAAAATCACCAAGGTTGTTTCCCATGTTCAGAAGTCCGCTTCTGACAAGTTGGCCGTCCCCGTTCAACGGACGTCGATCTTTAAAAAGCTGGTACCGGTATATTCTGACCAACACAGGGGGCATGAGGAGGTTACCCCTATAGCTGAAACAACTCCATCAGCACGACACGCTCGACGTCGCCACTGGCGTCGGATAAGGAAGGCTGGGGGCAACTCCCCCTCTGGGATAACTCCGTCAGCTCCGATGGTGAGAATCGATACTGCTGTTCCAACCAAGAACAGCTTTGAACTGCTCAACAGGGTGCGCAGAAATTCTCCTACTGCGATGTTGAAACGAACTCCTTCACCTGTGGAGAATACTCCAGAGAAGAAGTTAGAGCAGCCCCCTCAACGGCTGTCCTCTAAAATTTACAAAGTCTGGCGACAGGTCCAAGAGTCGGTGATCGATCAAGACTGCCTCCGACGACAGAAAAAGATGAAGGTTCGGCAGGGGAAGGATTACTCTGTTAAACCACAAAAAGCAAAAGCTATTTGGGTGCCCACTACAACGGCTCCCTTAACTCCAATCACTCAAAAAAGGAGGCCACAAAAAGCCCCTGTGAACATGGCGAAGTATAAAAGCGCCGAATACAAACGTCCCAAGTCTGGGGGCATGGTGGTGCACACTGTTTATATGGCTTCTGGAAAGGAGGAAAGCCGCACTTCTACGGGCCACCGACCGCTCACCCGATCCGTGACGAAAGCCCAGGAGCAACAACAAAAGCTTCAGGAAATGATGACTACAATGGCTGCACTCACTGAGCCAAAAGAAAGCTCTGAAACGTCTTCGGATGAGCGTCAAGAACAAGAAACCGACGCTGACTTTTTACGCAGAGTCCTCGAAAAGAGGGACAAAGAAGCTGCAGAGCAAGCGGCTAACATAAAACAGATGGCGCTCCTCTTCCAAGATATGGTAGGGATGATGTTACAGCCGGACCCTCCTGCTGAAGATCCTCCGATCGTCCTTGAAGACGACAGAGGAGAAACGTCAAATCCTCCGCCGGCTCTATCAACAGCCAAGGAGGAGGCAATCTCCAAAGTCGACCTAGACGAATATATAGCTCAGCAGATCCGGGTTCATCAGGAAAATGAAGCGGCTGGGCAAATTGTTAGAACCGGAAGACCGTATCCGAGCTGGTATGACCATATCAATTACCCGCCAGGATATACGATCCCTAAATTCCACGTATATAAAGGGACAGGGAATCCACATCAGCATGTCGCTCAATTCAGGGCCTTATGCGGCAATACTGGAGGCGGTGACAAATTGTTGCTACGTCAATTCGTCGGCAGCTTAGCAGAAACAGCCTTTGAATGGTATTCGGAGCTGCCTAACGACTCTATCAAAACATTTGTAGAGATGGAGCTGCTGTTTACACAAAGATTCGTGAGTGCTAGTGAACGCACTCCGATAACAGCACTGATAAATGCCAGGATAAGGCCAAGCGAAACGTGGGTCCAATACGCAACACGATGGCGGAACCTATGGTCGAAATGCGAACAACGCATAGAAGAGGCACCTGCGGTAGGCATGTTTGTGGGCACTCTCGATCCGCAGGCGACCATTTCGCAATTCATGATGTTCTTCAGGCCGACCACCTTCCAGGCCTTGATCGACAAATTAGCCCAAATGGACCAGATGGGCCATAGACCGTCTCCTCCAAGACCCGATCTCCGAAATGAGAAAGGAAAAGCGATCATCGTCGCCAACGCTCAGCAACAGTCGAGCAACTCAAAGCCGGTCGCTCGCCAAAACAACGTGCGTCCACGCCCATCCCTCGAAGAGAGGCTAGGACGTCCTTACTCGTTTCCTCAGAATAAAACGAGAAGACTGTTTGAGCTGGCAGTGCGTAACAGAATCATCAATCTGCCGAGTCCAAAGCGTCTGTCGCAGCCAGGCGATCTTAATAATCCCAATTATTGCCCTTACCACCAAACGGTAAGTCACCCGATTGAGGATTGTTTCGTCTTTAAGGGATGGATCGAGGATCAATACCTGCAAGGCAAGTTCGCGCTGTCTGAAGGCTGGAAGGTAAACCCACCACAGCCGCACTCTCCAAAGAAGACGGACACGCCGGGGGCAACTTGTTCTTTCGTCGAGGATGAAAACGATGGAGAAAACTTATCGGATGAATCCGAAGACTACGTAGCGACTTGTCATGTGATTTCTCATTCACTGACGGATGATGAGGAGGATCCTTGCGCTGAGAAATCAATCGCGGACCCTAAAACAGAAATTCCTCGGCCGTCAGACAAGTTGATCGATGCCTTCCTAAATGAAATTCGTCTGAAAGCAAAAGCCAATCAAGAGCATGAAATGGCCATACTGGAAAGAACCAAGGTATTCCCGTCAAATCAAAAGCCATACACTGCGGGTAAAAACAAATTCAAGACGAGGAAACGGTTCGCCAAAGCTCTATCAGTAGGAATGAAGCTACCGCCCTCCGAAAAAAATCCTTTCTCTGAGGTAGAGATGCACCCTAACTTCTGTTTATATCATCAGAAGATCATACATCCTACCGAAGACTGCGAGTCCTTTAACTGTTGGTGGCAAGAGTATGTCGCTCAAAAGCAACACTTCGACAAGACAAAGTGTGAATCTTGTGGACATCGGAAAAATGCGATAGATGAGCGCAAAAGAGCCGCCGCCGACTGTCATATAGCCGACTTCAAGGGATCACAAATTATCACCTTTGGAAGCGACTCTGACGAAGAAGCTACCCCCAACTCTTCCCTCGGGGAATCTATTTTAAAATTAAAGGAATTGAGAAGCTGCGAGAACGTTCAGCCGTGCAATCGCATGCTACTCGAAAAAAATCTCGGCCCCGCAAACAACGGAGCGAACAAAAAGGATAAAAGAAAAGAAAAAAAGGCCCTCGTCACCAGCGCTCACCAACAATCAGGTGACCCTAGACCGGTTGCTTGCCAAAGCAACAAGCGGCAATCCCTCCAGGAAAAATTGAAACGTCCTTACTCGTTTCCGCAAGATAAAACAAGGGGACTATTCGAGCTGGCAGTACGCAACAGACTCATTAATCTGCCGAATCCAAAACGTCCGTTGCATCCAGGCGACGTTAATAATCCTAATTATTGCCCTTACCACCAAACAGTAGGTCACCTGATCGAGGACTGCTACGTCTTCAAAAACTGGGTTGAAGACCAATACCAACAGGGCAAGTTCGCGTTGTCCGAAATTTGGAAGGTGAACCCGCCACAACCGCATGCTCCGAAAAATATGGGCACGCCGGGGGCATCATGCTCATTCATAGAGAAAGCCTAACGGACCACTACGTCCTAAAACTGGATAACGGACCGAAACGTCCTTAAACTAACAACGGACCGAGATGTCCTTAAACTAACGACGGACCGCAATGTCCTAAAACTTGCAAATGACCGAAACGTCGTTAAACTACTCCCAACCCGCAGCATCTTCAGGCTGACGTGTTAATAAAAATAAAAAAAAGGGTACGTCCACAAGCAAAATGGGCACGGATGAAAACCCGAAAGGGCTCCGTGAGTAAAAACAGCAGGGCTACCGACGAGTGTTCGTGAAAACCCGAAAGGGCACGACCTCGTTAAAAAAAAGAATAAAATAAAAGATAAAAAAAACGGTACGTCCACAAGCAAAATGGGCACGGATGAAAACCCGAAAGGGCTCCGTGAGTAAAAACAGCAGGGCTACCGGCGAGTGTTCGTGAAAACCCGAAAGGGCGCGACCTCGTAAAAAAAAAGAAGAAAAAATAAAGCTATGTCCATAAGCAAAAAGGGCACGGATGAAAACCCGAAAGGGCTCCGTGAGTAAAAACAGCAGGGCTACCGGCGAGTGTTTGTGAAAACCCGAAAGGGCGCAACCTCGTTAAAGAAACACTTATAGAATCCTCTCGACCCTGTAAGGAGAAACCACCTGCGTGAGATCCTTACGACTCACAAAGGAGCAACACACTTGGGGATCCCCACGATTCCTAAGGAGAAAATACACTTGCGAGATCCTCACGACTCGTAAGGAGAACTCTCTTATGGGACCCCCACGGCCCGTAAGATTTGAAAGTCTTAAGTTACAGAGGCCTAAACATGTGCTTAAGCAACCCCCACAACTTTCGACATTGCCCTACAAGTAGTCCAATATTGACCCTTGTATACAATCCACGGGCATGAATAAATATTTCCCTAACAAAGTCCCATCCGTGACTAGGGATATGCTTGTACAGCAAACAACACTTGTAAGTTCTCTCGACTTATAAGGAGAAAACCCTTTTGTAAGATCCTTACGACTTACAAGAGAACATGCACTTAGGAATCCTCACGATTCCCAAGGAGAAAACACACCTACAAGATCCTCACGACTTGTAGGGAGAAATACCTTTGTGAGACCCTTACGGCTCATGAAGTCAAAAGCCTCAGTCGACGGGATCTTAACCCTGTTCGCTAAGCCACCTTTGTTCAACATCGACGAAGGCAGATGATGATTCGCTCCTGGCAATATCCCAGTTGTAGCGATGCTGATGCCTAAACCGGTATCAAATTCCAAGTCCTTTCATGGCAAATGATGATTCGCTCCTGGCAATATTCCAGTCGCAGCGATGCTGATGCCAAGATTGGTATCGGATCCCAAATCCCCTACTCGCGAGAAAAAAAAAATCAGCGAGCCAAAAAAAAAATGCATATTAAATAGCCGAAATGATTGGGCAACTCGCAATAAAAAGTAGCGAGTAAAAATAAAATAAACAGCCGAAATGATTGGGCAACTCGCAATAAAAAACAGCGAGTAAAAATAAAATAAACAGCCGAAATTATTGGGCAACTCGCAATAAAAAGTAGCGAGTAAAAATAAAATAAACAGCCGAAATGATTGGGCACCGCGAAAAATAGCCGAAATGATTGGGCAATCGCGACCTTCGCGATATAAAAGCTGAAATGATAGAGCATCGCGGAAAGAATAAAAAAAATGAAAGAATGAAACTTTTGCCCTACAGGTGAAATCACATCGATCCCTGTATATAATCCAGGGGCATAGATAAAAAGGGAACAATACCTTCCCAACAGGCTCCACCAGAAAGCGAAGCCAAATCTCGACGGTTCATAGATAACCTAGAGACCATCTCGACATTTGTCGCAATATTACAGACACGATGTCAACAAATGAAGCAAAGGAAGGTCCCTAACTTCAGGGTCTCGACGTCAATATCGACAACTTAAAGATCACCAACGGCGTTTCTCCTCACTTCAACTAGATGCAGACATGGCGTCAACAACTGACCTCAGAATCGCAACAAACGGAACCATGACAAAGTCCCTAGTTCCAAATCTCAATGGCCACGTCTAAAGCCTGGAGACCAACAACGGTGTGCCTCCTCATTCCAACAGGACACAGATGTTACACCATCAAGCAGAGCGATGGCAGAATCCCAGCTTCACCTCAGCATTCGTCTCGATACAGTAGACGCAATGTCAACAACAGCGTTCCTCCGCAGTCCAGCTGGAGGCAGATGCAACGTCAACAAAAGACCTCACGGTCAAAACAAAGCGGAGTAACGGCAAAATCCCAACTCCACCTTAGCATTCGTCTCGTTACAACAGACGCAATGTCAACAACGGCGTTCCTTCGCAGCCCAGCGGGGTGTACATGCAAAGTTAACAAAAGACCCCATGGTCGAAACAAAGCGGAGTGATGGCAAAATCCCAGCTCCACCTCAGCATTCGTCTCAATATACCAGACGCAGTGTAAGCAAACGAAGCGAAGGCCACATTCCTAACTTCAACGTCTTTACGGTAACTCACATAAAACCGGAAAGACAATCGGAGACCATCTCACAGAAAGTGGTCACCTCCTTGACGTTCGTCTCGATACAGTAGACGATATATCAACCCCGGCGTTCTTCCTCCAACAGGATTTGGACACACCAAAGAAAACGAAGCGAAGGCCACATTCCTAACTTCGACGTCTTAACGGTAACTCACATAAAACCGGAAAGACAATCGGAGACCATCTCACATGAAGTGGTCACCTCCATGACGTTCGTCTCGATACAGTAGACGAAATGTCAACCTCAGCGTTCTTCCTCCAGCAGGGATTCAGACACACCAAAGCAAACGAAGCGAAGGCTAAATCCCTAGCTTCAGGGTCTTAACGGCAAGTCATATAAAACCGGAAAGACAATCGGAGATCATCTCGCACCAGTGTGGAGTGGTCACCACTTCGACGTCCGTCTCGATACAGCAGACGAGATGTCACCCCAACGTTCGTCTCGACACAGCAGACGTAACGTCATCAAACAAACGGAGCCACGGCAAAATCCCTAGTTCCCACCGTGACATTCGTCTCGATACAGAGGACGCAATGCCAGCAAACGAAGCGAAGGCTAAATTCCTAGCTTCAGGGTCTTAACGGCAAGTCATATAAAACCGGAAAGACAATCGGAGATCATCTCGCACCAGTGTGGAGTGGTCACCACTTCGACGTCCGTCTCGATACAGCAGACGAGATGTCACCCCAACGTTCGTCTCGACACAGCAGACGTAACGTCATCAAACAAACGGAGCCACGGCAAAATCCCTAGTTCCAAACCTCGGCGGTTCACCAGTAACCTATAGACAACCACGACATTCGTCTCGATACAGAGGACGCAATGCCAGCAAACGAAGCGAAGGCTAAATTCCTAGCTTCAGGGTCTTAACGGCAAGTCATATAAAGCCGGAAAGACAATCGGAGATCATCTCGCACCAGTGTGGAGTGGTCACCACTTCGACGTCCGTCTCGATACAGCAGACGAGATGTCACCCCAACGTTCGTCTCGACACAGCAGACGTAACGTCATCAAACAAACGGAGCCACGGCAAAATCCCTAGTTCCCACCGCAACATTCGTCTCGATACAGCAGACGCAATGCCAGCAAACGAAGCAAAGGCCAAATTCCTAGCTTCAGGGTCTTAACGGCAACTCATATAAAGCCCGAAAGACTATCGGAGATCATCCCCACACCAGCGCGGAGTGGTTATGACTCATCGGGGCTCTCCAAAATGAGCCTAACCTCAAGTAAAAAGCGGCATGGCAAATTCCTAGCGCTTGCTCTTCTGACGGTCAAACTGCCAAGGAGGATTGCTTGAAGACGTCTTGTCCAGCTCCCGAAGGGATCAGAGACACGGCAGTCGCGGGGCTACTCGAACAGCACGATTGCCTATCGAGGACTATATCAGCTTATGCGACGGTACGATGGCCAAAACCCTAAGTACCACCAACCTTAACGGGCTTCTGTCGTAAAGAGCAGAGGTTAAATGCGACGTTAAGATGTTCTTGCGAGATATGCTCGATCCGTTTCGACTCGTGAGGAAATTGATGTCTTTGCGAGATTTTCTCGATGCGTCTCGACTCGTGAGATAAAGCCTTAGGCAGTAGGGATTAAAAAACCTGTTTCCTAAGCACTGGGACCCTGCAAGTCGGCCCAAAACGGTCTCTTGCATACTATCCACGGGTCACACTCTCCAAATTCGAATCTCGATAAGGAGGGAAACAACCGCTTACGGGTCCTCTCGACTCGTAAGAGGGAAAACTCTCTTATAGGATCCTTACGACTTATAAGAGAAAACACACTTAGAAATCCTCACGATTCCCAAGGAGAAAATACACCTACGAGATCCTCACGACTCGTAGGGAGAAAAGTCTTTATGAGACCCTCACGGCTCGTAAAGTTGAAAAGCCTTAGGTGGCAGATCCTACCCCTGTCTCCTAAGCCATCACTGCCCTGCAAAGAAGTCAAGATGGGCCGACCATCTATGGGCCACACTTGCCAAAGCTACATGCCACTGAAATGGAGAACTTACTCATAAGCGTATGAACTACTCCACGCCAGAGTGAGACAAAAAAAGAAATAGAAGGATGCGGCTCATGGAGTTAAGGGTTGGAACTATATCCCTTAAGAGTTGAGATTTGAGTCAAAGATAAAGGACGACGCTTGTGTCCGCTCGTTATCTTCTCAGATCAAGATTCTGAAAGTGATACATCAACCCAAAACTGGCCATACGCCATGCATAACTCTGCATAACTCTGCACTACTTCACCCACGTACATACTTACGTGGGTAAAGTAGTGGGGGGCATTTGTTCCCACCAAAAATTTCTGCGCAAAAGAGTCCAAGGTATCAAATGGCAGCGATACGCTTAAGGAAATACGAACCAGTATCTTCCGGGCTGTTTTTTGATAAACTCCCGAATGAGAAATGGATAAATTCTATTTGTATCGAAAGCGTCTCGATAAAACCTTCGATTTGATATATTATGGGCCTCATAATTCATCCGGGATCAAAAGTTATGAGCAAATGTCTATGCACATGTGATTTAAGGAAGAAGATGCGAACCAGTATTTTCCGAGCTGTATTTTGACAAACTCCGGAAAGAAAAACAGCTAAATTCTGATGATATTGAAAGCATCTCGAAAAGACCTTCGATTTGATATATTATGGGCCTCATAATTCATCCGAGATCAAAAGTTATGCGCAAATGTGTTATACACGTGTAATCTAAAGTAATGCTCTACTACATGGGGAATGCATTTTTTAGTCCCACATCGGGAAAAGGAGAGCTGGCTTCTCTACCACTCCCATATAAATAAGAGGGGATACCTCTTAGAAAGGGGAGAGTAAAAATCCTCAAAGGATTCAATACTCAAAGGAGCTTAGTTCTCCAAGATAGGAGCATGCTCCTCCATAATGCGCATATGCGCAAGCGCCATGTGCGCTACGTGCAACGCACGTGTGTCTGCCATGCGGCACTACGTGCAACGCACGTGCGCACCACATGAGAATATTTAATAATATTAAAAGGAGCTTGTTCTCCATATATAGAAGCTTTGCTTCTCCTCATAATGCGCATGTGCGCCACGTGCAACGCACGTATGCCCGCCATGCGGCACCACGTGCAACGCACGTGCGTACAACAGATAGTGCCTTGCACTTGCTATGAACCTCTGGTTCTCAGATAAATAAATAAATAAAAATAGTGCCTTGCACTTGCTATGAACCTCTGGTTCTCAGATAAATAAATAAATAAAAATAGTGCCTTGCACTTGCTATGAACCTCTGGTTCTCTGAGACAGAAAGAAAGAAAAGATTTTCTTTTCTCTTCTTTGATCTAAATTTAGATCATTAAAAAGTGCTCTGCACTCATTTTCTTGAATCCAAAAGATTCTTGGTGCTTTGCACTATTTGAAGGGCCAGGCCCAAATCAAAATGACCTGACAGGCCAAAATAAATTGCAAGGCAATAAATGGGCAGAGCCCAAATAAATTGATGCTTTGCATCCTTTATATAAGGGCAGAGCCCAAATAAAATTGATACCTTGCATCATTCCTAAAAGGGTAGAGCCCAAAACAAATTGATACTCTGCATCCTTTCTGGGCAAGGCCCAAATAAAAATATAAAAAAAAAGAAATGCAATGCAAAAGCAAATAAAATGTTGAACATTTCAACTGGACTTAGCCCAATTTTGGCCATAAGTCCTTAAATTAAATTGACTGAGCAAAATGGCTCTCCTAAATCAACCTACATCCGGTTCGAGGGTACATCTCCGAACTCCTTTGACATCCGTCGTTGTAATTCCTCAACGACGTCAAAGAGGTGACGGGTCCCAACGACCACACATCGATATGGACTGCGGGGTCCTTAAACTCGTGGACCGAGATGTCCCTAAACTAATATTGGACCGAGACGTCCTTAAACTAATATCGGACCGAGACGTCCTTAAACTAATGTTGGACCGAGACGTCCTTAAACTAATATCGGACCGAGATGTCCTTAAACTAATATTGGACCGAGACGTCCTTAAACTAATGATGGACCACTACGTCCCTAAACTGGCATCGGACCGAAATGTCCCTAAACTAATGACGGACCACCACGTCCCTAAACTGGAGATGGACCGAAATGTCCTTAAACTAATAATGGCCACTACGTCCCTAAACTGGCATCGGACCGAAACGTCCCTAAACTAATAATGGACCACTACGTCCTTAAACTGGTATCGGACCGAGACGTCCCTAAACTAATAAGGGACCACTACGTCCCTAAACTGGAACAATAGAGCCAATTGCTCTTTTGCCGGATCTAAACGATCCCGTTTAAGTTGATCTTAGCCCCAAATACGGCTAACGTATCCTTAAGCACTTAAATGGACTATAAAACCCTCAATCAGCTTTGGTTCAAGGGTACATCTCTGAGCTCCTCTGACACCTATCGTTGTAATTCTTCAACGATGTTAGAGAGGTGATGAGTCCCGATGGCCATAAATTAAATGAATCACCACGTCAGGTTGATCTTAGTCCAAAGCAAGACTAACGTATCCTTGACGAATGTTTAAGTTGATCTTAGCCGCAACGCGACTAATGCATCCTTAAACTAAAAACACTAAACCCAAATTTAAGTAAATACGGATTTGGACTAATCCACGCCCTATGGGCGACGGCATTACTCAGTCTCCGTATACAATCCACGGGCAACCACAAACAAAACAAACACACACGACACGAAGTGAAATTCTGGAGAAGGAGAAAGTTGTTACCGCGATGCGGTAGCGTAATTAACTGCAGGGGCTTGCGCCTGCAGGGAAGAGCGTCCCCACAATCAAAAACCCCTCACCCTGAGGGGGAATCTGACGAAGTCTGCTACATCGGCCGCATCCGTTTAAACCTCCGATACACGGTGCCATAAATCAACTTGGCATCTTCGGAGAGAT
The DNA here is from genome assembly GCA_030015575.1 of Agapanthus africanus. NCBI lineage: Eukaryota > Viridiplantae > Streptophyta > Magnoliopsida > Asparagales > Amaryllidaceae > Agapanthus > Agapanthus africanus. The sequence goes on from JASDDO010000019.1 coordinate 352,210,702, forward strand.
AGACGGATAAAACCAAATAGCATCTGCCCCGAACCTCAGGCATAGACGTCCTAACGTCTCGGCCGCCGTTCGGAGGGGAACAGCTACACGAGCAGAGAGAGCTGCGGCTAGAGATGCGGTCAGCACGAGCATTTCAGGAACGAGGACTGACTGGGATGTATTCCGGTGACACGCGAACGCATTGATATATTGTTTTACTAAGATTTTCCGTTGACACGAGCGTTTGAGATCTGCACAGATGATCGGGCCATTGCTAGAGGCCAGCCAGATTGTGAAGACTGTGGATGTACCGTCTACTCTAGAAGTCGATGTGTTGTCTACCGTGCGGACAGATTAGCCAGCTGTTGCTGAGTTTGACAGATATCACCTTTTGACCTTTGGAGCTAATGCAGCATGAGTTTACAGGAAGGGATACGACAGAAGATCGCTAGTCACCCGTGGATAAATGACTAGGACATTTTGTTCATTTGGATGCTTTGATGCAAGGTCATCAAATTGACTAGCTTCAGCTATAAGGGGACCTCACTCAAACGTATTGTGAGTCGATCGAGACAGGACGAGCGAAAGCGCATTACTCCGGTGACTTGGACGAGTTTCCGAGGACGAAATTGGCCAGACACCTTTCACAGGGTATTAGAGATGCCGAGTTCGTAACTTCGAAAGAGGCTCTAGATATGAGTACAGCCAATTGGAGCGCAGTCCACACAGCTATGAAGAGATGATTCCGAATTAGTCCATATTGAAGGAAAGCAGAGTAAGAAGTTCGTGCGAGCTTTTCACGAGTTGTCGTTCCACTCCGTTGATGTCAGAGATTTACTACGCACGCAGAGACATTGGATACGGACATAATTTCTAGAAGAAGGTCTTGACGGGAATGCAACTATCCAGGAACAAGAAACGGATTATGTAAAGGGTGATAACTTCCGGGCAGTCTGACAGAGATGAGATTGAAAAGTGACCCTAACAAGATCTTTTGGGAGTACTTCACGATAAAGTCTGGGACTAGGATTGAGTGTGTCACGCACACTTAGTGGGCCAGAGGCTGCCATCATTGACGTGATATGTTATGAGTGACCATGATAATTGGTCAGGAGATCTTCAGAGAAGCACCAGAACGGGGTTGTTTCCGTCATTACTCCGAATCAGGCTGTCAAGCCGAGAAATCATGTAACTGGTAATCCGCAAAAGGAAACGAGGGCCTAAGAGCAGAAGACGCCAGACTGTGGAAATGATGCAAATAGATATCTTGCTCTGCCAGTCTTGGACGCACCGGCACCTTTCGACATTGAAGGAAGGGCATCTCAACGGCAGTTATTGTGAACTGCGCCCTGGTGATTCAGATGTCACATTTTCATCGTTTTGATTCCGGTATTCTGATAATTTAGTTTCATGATTGAGATTTTTGTGCACCACGGTTGCACTTGATTCGTATATTCATGTATCAGTTGTACTAATGTTCATTTTTGTGCATACCCATTGCACTTGATTTCGATTTTTTTACGTATTCCGAGATGTTTGATTTTGATTTCGTACATACGGTATGCACATGATTTTGACTTATACATTCGGTGTAGTTTACACCCACTTTCAGTACTTTGATTTATGTTTTATGCACGCAGCTGCACACATTTACGAGTTCATATACCGCGGTATATATGATTTGATTTGGTGTATGTCGTATACCGTTGATTTCGATTTTGATGGTCGAGATTCATTTTCATGCACCATAGTGCACTGGATTTATATTTTTGTGCACCCAGTGCACTTGAGTGAGATTCTTACACACACTTGGCGCACTAGATGCGATTTTGTGCACACTAGATGCGATTTTTTGCACACTAGATGCACTAAATCGATATTCTTCGTGCATATCAGATGCACCGATATTGTTGTCGTGCACACCCGTTGCACTCGACATATGTTTTCGTGCACACCCGTTGCACTTAGTTTTGTTTCTATGCACATTTGTAGCACCTGTATTTGATTTCGATTTCGATTTCCATACGCACCAGACGCACATGGCATTCTTTGTATACATTTTTGGGACTGATTTCTTTTGAACGGCTTATTTTTATGATATATACTATATGGTTTAATAACCGAGCAGGACTAGTCTGAGGACAGTACCTGAGTATTTTGCATGCATCGATATTTGCGAGGGGATTTTCAAAAAGAGCTATAGTCTCAATATTTTCCTACGTGTCCATGAGTGATACGAAAAACTTACAAAGAAAGCCCTTCCAACTCATTTTCAAAAAGGCGGGACGTGTATGTTAAACCATAGATATGTATATATATAGCTATTTTCTTTATAATGCACGCCCGCTACTTGTGCCGTGATATACGCATCGCACGACGATTTGAAAGGGGTTTTGCATGCACTTTTATTCGGTTGTTTAGACGATTTCACAAAGATGCGTACTATATATATGTTATAGTTCCAATTATATCGTCCTTGATTTTTATAGTAGATTTGAACTGGTATTTTCTTATTTAACTCCCATGACGGTCTGGCGCTTGATGGAGTTTCGATTTTGAGTTTTGCACTTGTTTTCATGCACATAGGTTGCGCTATGATAGGTCTTATGTATTCATGATTTCGGAGCCCCAATGACGACCTGATTGTTTTGCTGAAATGTTTTAGTATTAGGGGATTTAAATTTAAATTCGGAGACCGAATTTATTTAAGGGGGGAAGATTGTAACATTTCAGAAAACAAAATATTATTTTTAGAATTTAAATAATTAAAATAATTAATTTCAATAATATTATGAAAAGTATGGAAATTGATTTTAATGAAGTAGTATGATTATATACTTATAGTTTGGAAAATAATTGGAAAATTAATATAAATTATTGATTTTGAAGGTATCTATGTGATTTGGGCATTTTACAAATTATTATACAATTAATTGTATATAAGTTAATGTTAAAATTGATTAATATTTCACTAATTATGCATTAATCTTGCTTATGTATATGACATACAACAAAACATGTTGCAAAACACTTGTTACATTTTTGTGTTATGAACCATAGCATCTTCTCTTTTTAAATGTTTTTATTTTAATATGAAAAGAAAAGGGAAAAGAAAAAAGAAAAGAAAAGAAAAAGTGATATGGAGGCATGGGCTAGTGAGAGAGGGAGAGGGAGAGGGGGGAAATTTCTACACACTCATGGCTCATTATCTTTCCTCACTTCATTCCTCTTCTTCATCTTCTTCATCCCTTCCTCATCCTCCACTTCCTCTTCCACCATGCACCACCCCAAAAAACCCACCACCAAACCTCACACTCCCTTCACAAAAATTGACCATAAGCTCACTACAAACCCCTTGGGTGCATCAAGTTGGGACTTTGAACACTTTGGGCAACCCTAGAATTTTCCTTAGTTGCTACATGAGGTAAATCCTACACCTTTAGTTTAGAATTTGAGTTTCCTTACCTCCTATAATGATTTAGAGTCTAACTAGTGCATGTTTATGATCTTGGAAAATTCCAAGATGAGGTTTAGGGTATAGTATAACTTGTGAAGGTGTAATTGAGGTGTAGTTAGTGACCACAACCCCTGTAGTGTTAGTATTATGGACTAAACCTGAGACTAAACCCCAAACTATGAGCTTGGAAATCTCCGATATCGGTTTTTGTGGAAATTGTGATATGATTTTGGGATCTGCTATAACTTGGGAGCTCTGAAAAATAATTAGCAATCACGGTGAGACGTGCAGGTGACCTAGAAGCTATCCTAGAGACCCGAGACCCCATCTCTAAAACTTTGCCGCAAATAAACTCTATTTGGCCGCAATTTGCAGCCTGGGTATGAGCAATTGGGTTCGTGCTTGGTCCATGGCTCCTTTATCCTATAATTTGACCTATCCTATATGCAAAATATCCCAATTTCACCTGAGGCAAAATCTGGAAGTGTTTCTCAAAGTTTCTGATTTCGGTTTGCGAGTTTTGTTAACGTGAATTTTGGGTAATTGGGTTTTGACTCGGTCGTTTGACGTTTGTACATCAGCGTCGAGGGTTGTTTGGCTATTCTTGCATGCGTGGACCATAAGTTCTAACATATGTGTGTTTTGTGTGCCGCTTTGGTTTTCGTATTCGATTCATGTTTATGATATGACGTGTTTAAACCGTAGGTACCTTCACGTGGACTTCGGGACGATAAGGGAGAGCAAGGCGTCAACGAGTTCGGCAAGCAAGGATCGAAGGTGGGTAGATGTATATCTATGGGGGAAGTCGGGTGGATGGCGTATAGCACCCCCGCAATCGTAGATTAGGCTTATAGATATATCTATTTATATATTTCAATGTAGGATATGGATAACTAGATAATAGTGTGCTAGGAGACTTAGGTTAGAATAGGCGTACCGTAGGAAGGTTTACCCTTAGTTTTATTTCCTTAGTCGTGAGCCGTTGTTTTTATTTTGTTGCGCACACACACGCACACTTGATATGATAGGTGTGTATATGTATATATATGTGTGTATATATGTGTGTGTGGATATATATATATATATATATATATATATATATATATATATATAATATACATATACGTGTAAGATGAGGGTGTGATATGTTATATGAATATGAGTCGATACGATCGAACAGGATGTCAAGAGATTATGATATATGATGAGAGTTGAGACATCGTATATGATGCGATATATTAAAAGATCGTTGGGCGTTATATACATAACATGAGATAACATGTGACTTGATGAGATAATACATTGTACGTGACCTTAGATCCGTACCCTTGATTATGATATTGTACGACGGATGATACCATACGAACTAAATGATATATATATGCTATTTGACCCGTATCCTCGATTTTGAGGATGCCGTACGAAGGACTATACCGTACGAGATATATTTATATATGATGATTGATTCGCACTATTAACTCGAGGAAGCCGTACGATGGATATTACCGTACGTGATGCTATGAGACTGGATCGCCGACTGCTAGATATATCGACTCGGATATGCTTTCGATTTCTATTTACTTTCGTCTCGGTTCTTAGTTTAATCTTTTAGTTGCTTAGGTAGATGTTAGATTAGGCTCGAGTCATACCTATTTTCAAAACTAACGAATTGTAAGTATTTTCAAAGAGCAACCCGAGGGACATTACGGATTTTCAAATGATATCTCTTTTCTCATAAACACCGTTGCCTCTACTTTTCTGAAAACAACGATCCGTACTATTTTAAATACGGTAACCGTATGGCTCGTATATAAATATGTATAATTTATAATGTTGTGTTTACTGTTTACTTTTCCGCTATGTTCATGTTATTCTCATTGCATTGCATATATACATGTGCTCTCATTAGCTGTTATGATCTCGTCTGTTAGGACACATGCACCATTACCGATGATGCGTATATTGCACTTACACTTACTTTCCGGCCCACACACATCATCATCGATAATTTTCATGCCATGTACACAATAGAGAACCATTACTTCATTCGTATAACCTGATAAATTGTAGCTTAGTAGTATTGTTTAGCATTCATGATCTCTCATGCTAGTCTAGACATTGCATTTCTTACTTAGATGCCACATGCATTTGTATACATACATTATGGTTATGCATTGTAGATTGGCTATATGCCGGTATTCATTATTTCCGTATTGTAACATTTCAAAAAAAAATAGAATATTATTTTTGGGAATTTTCATAATTTATTATTAATTTTTAATGAATATTTTAATAGTCGGTATAATTAAATACCGATAAATGGTGAAAATTCCGGAGAAAATTTTGGAAATTCTAAAATAGGGTATTTTGTGGAAATATGTCATTTTAAAGCTTTTATGGTTACGTAAATGTTATTTTGGTGTTAACCGCGATTGAAAATCGCTAATTTGTATTTTTGGCTTTTTGTGCAAAATTGTGCACCATAACATTTCTACACTTGTTACACTTGTTTCTTGTTTTGGTCATGGTGGCCTAGGGTTGGACCATGCTTAGATGACCATGGTGGGTTGAACCATTGATTAGGTTAATTGGCTTAATTAAGGGTTTTAGCTTGGTTAAGGATGATTAGGGTTGACTTGTGTAGGAGAGGGTGAGCCATGATGGCTTTGTGGCTTGTGTAAGTTAGCACTTGAGTGAGAGAGAGAGAGATGGCTAGAGTGTGCCATGATCCATTTCCTTCTTCATTATCCTTTGTGCTCTTTCATACTACCTCCCACTCCCTCACATCAGCACACCCCAGCAGCAGCTGCATCAGGTCCCTTCACCAACATATCAGCCCCTAGCTGCTGCTACAAGCTGTAACATCAGCCACCTATACACTCACACCATCCCCTACAACAGCTACAGCAGCTGCTGCCACTAGCCCCACATCTATACACCCCCATATCAACAAATTAGCTGCTGAAACAGCAATTTCAGCAGCTACATCAGCCCAATTTCCTCACTCCAGCACATCAGCCCTGAATTCAGCTGAAACAAATCCATCAGCCCTAATCCATCAGCCACAGCCTAACACTTCTGCTGCTGCAACACACAGTGAAACACCAAATAAAAGAGAAGTTGCAAGCAGCAGATGCAGCACCAGCAACTGCAACCAGATAGGAGATCAGCCTCAGGCAGGAACTTCAGCAGCAACCACCCCTCCTCCTTCCTTCATCTTCCCTTCTCCTTCATTCCAGGACTCCCTTGAGGTATAATCTCATAACCAAATTCCTATCTTGCAAGTTATAGTGTCTAGCTGAAAGTTACTGTTATATTTGAGATCTAGTGCTAGTTTTAGTGAAATTGAGTGAGGTTTGGCCAAGAGATGGTTTCGATTGTCAGGGTAACCTTATTAGGTGTATTTGAGACCATTGTAACCAAGAAACCCCAGATTTCTAGTTAGAATTCCAGATTTGTTATACTTGGCGTATTTAGCGTTTTTGTCGATTTTGTGACCTTTCTGAGACCTACTTTCATCCGGGACCTCCTAAAGTAAAATTGACTTGGCAGTAGGCTGTGCAGGCACCCTGGAACCACTACCCAAAGCCCTAGCCACCATCTCAAATTCCCGGCCGCAAATTTAATCCCCCTGGCCGTAATTTGCGGCCAGAGCAGGGTAAAACTGCCTCGTTTTGCGTGCACGGCTCTATTTCATGTAAACTTGACCCCCTGTATGTCTAGTTTTGACTGTTTCCAGTTAGGGTAAAATCTGGGTTGTTTTTCATGAGTTGGCGTATGATTTACGACTCGTTTTCGTATGGTTTTTGGTATTTGGTGATTCGTTTCCGTCGGGTGGCGTTTGAACGCCAACGACCAGTGAGCATTGACTGTGTTTGCACGCAAGGCGATAGGTTTTTACTTATTGGCGTAACGTGCACCATTTTGGTTTCCGACATGGTTTTCATATGTTTTAGCATGTGATATTCTTGTAGGTACTCACGTGACGTCGAAGCGTTGGAGATGCAGATGGCGACATCGGCACCGGCACACATGAACAATGTGAGTAGCTTTATATCTACGGGGAGAAGTCGGGTGGATGGCGTATAGCACCCCCGCAGTTCGTGGTGATGTATACGAATACGTATACACACACATATTCTGATTATATATATTATGTTGATATGAGACTTGATGATAAAGGTAGATTCTAGGTGTCCATGGATTAGTTTAGTGTTAGTTGCGAAACCCTAGAGTAGTTGTTACACCCACACACGCACGCACACACATGCATACATCTATGTTATTACCTGTGCGTATATGGAGAGATGTGTTTATGTGTTCACCTGGGTATGGGACTAGGTGTTTACATACTGGATTGCGGATAATACTTGGGATTGAGATGAGTCGATGAGATTTGAGTTGAGGCCGTGAGATCGGTGATATGGCAGGATTCGTACTTGAGATACGTCCTGATGTTATAGCGGATCTTTGGATGACAATGCCATGTGAATAGTGATATTAGTAGTGTACTAGACGTAGGTCAGTACCCCAGATGATGATCTTGATAAAGAGGATACCAGATGAATAGTGTGATGAGTATGATATTGACCCGTACCCAGATTTAGGGATGCCGTACGACGGATTTACGTACGAGCTATATATTGATGATTGATCCGCACTCTTGACTTGGGATGTCTGATTATAGATATGGTATCGGATATGATATTATTGAGGCGGGATCACTGACTAATATATATACAGGTATGTATACGTATCGACTCAGATGTTAGGCGGTTTCCTTACATGTAGTTCAGCTTGTTGGTTCAGCCGTATAGTTTAGTGTAGTTGTTAGATTAGATTAGACTCCTACCTATTTCAAAACTAACGAATCATGGGTATTTTAAATGGCAGGTCAAGGGATTCTACGGATATTTAAAAAGACGTATCTTTTCTTAAAAACACCGTAGCCCTTATTTTCAAAACACCGCGATTCGTGTTATTTCAAAAGGCACTATTGTAGGACTTATATTAGGGTAATGCAGTTTAGTTATCGTTGTGTCTAGTATTCAGCTCCCGCATATTATTGCTGTTGCTCCGCATCGCATACTTATTGTAATTCATATTTCATTATTGATATCATGCTGTTAGGACACCATCACCATTACCGATGATGCGTATGTACCACGTACACTTACTTGCCGGCTCACACACATCTTCATCGGTAATTACCATGTCACGTACACTTAGAAAATACTATTATATTGACATAGCCTGTTAGCTAATAGTTTAGACATGATATTAGTGTACTTGCCTTATATGTTAGTTTAGACATTGTAGTTATTACCTGCTACTTCATGCATACTGTTATTCATTGTTATGTCGCATTCATAGATTCTCATGCATATATTCACTATTTTACGTGCTATTGAGGTTTTGGATTCGGATTTCCATGAGATTTTCTGGATTTGGGGGAAAACCGCAAAACTTATACAAACTTCTTCTCTCTCGTTTTAAATGAAAAGCGCGGTTTTCCCATGATGTATGAGTCGTCCACCATGAGTTTGCTGATGGATTTCGAGACCCGATTCAAGGAGACGGATGAACCGTTTCGGGTACATGGTGGACCCGGTAAGGTACCCCGGGGCAAGAAGCGTGTGATGATGACGATGTGAGCCTGGCAGGGGAGCACTACCTACCGGTGATTTTACCCGACGCGTCGGATATCCGGAGGATACCGTCGTGGTTTTGAGATGGATGGTAGGGGCCGGTCTGGACTGACGGCGCCTTAGATATTGTGATTGAGACATTGAGATTTTGAGATATTGAGGTACAGAGATTGTGACACAGAGATATCGAGATATTTGGACACTTGTTTTGTGTCGATGCTGGGCACCGTTTTATGCTGATTTCATTTATGGTACCTCATTTTTAAAATACAGAAATCTCACTGAATTATGAAAGCAGTTTTCTTCAGTACATGTATTCTGTTTCATGCATTCATACATCATCCATATGATACATTGCTACCTGAGGCACTGACATGGGCACATGGGATTACACTTGGGTTAGATATTTGCCCTAGCCGTGGTTATAGGTTGCTGGTTATATATTTGAGGATTATATATTATGATCGTATGACCTGGGATTGCGTCATACAGGCGATTTCTATTCGTAGATGTTTTTCTATTCACGAGTTGGCAACTCACCCTCGTTGTGCCCCAGTTTCTTGCAGGTTTGCCGTACAGGTTTCATTACGGCTTTGCGGGCACAGTTTCGTTCGGGTGACTTGCTAGTAGGTGGGTTTATTGGTATCGTACCCATCATATTACCTTGTACAATATTATTCAGTTGTATCGAGTAAATTCCATCAACCAAACATGTATTTATTTTTGAGATAGAGACCAGTGATGTTTATTCTTTCGACGTTAGAGTCGTGCGTTATATTTCTGTGGATTCTTGTTGTTGGAGTTTCCTTTCTGTTGTGATCCTCGCCTTTAGGCGTTGTTTATTATGTTGCATAGTGGTTGTTTTGTTATGGTTCTTCCTATTCTCTACTACTTTCTTGGTTTGGATTTCTGGGCTCGGCTTACTTAGAGCACGTACGCCTTGAGACGTTCGTAGCCTAAGTGCCGGTCATGTTCCGTACTTTCGGGACGTGATACGTATTGACTCATGATTATGAGATTTCGGTTTTCATGAGATTTCTGGATTTAGAAAACCGCATGTGAATTTGAAAACTTATGCTCATTTTAAAAGAAAATGTAGTTTCTCGTGATATGATGTGTGGTGTCCACCATGAGATTTCTCGGTTCTTGAGCCATATGTTTACCCAGTTCGTGGAGAGAGGAGGCACTGTCTGCGAGTACATGATGGACCCGGTGCGGTACCCCGGGGCAAGAAGGCCGTATAGAGAGACGTTGAGCCCGGCAGGAGAACACTACCGACCGGTGATAGTTTGGCACGGTAGATATCCGGAGGATACCGACCGTAGTCGTGAGATCAGATGGATATGGGCCGATCCGGACTAACGGAGCCCAAGATATGAGGATTATGTGTCGCTAATGATCACGGTTTTCATGATGTTTTCGAGTGTCGATACTTGGCACTCAGGTTTTATCATGATTTTAGTGTGTCGTTGCTGGACACACGTTGGATGAGCATTCATACATGATACTTGATATATTACTACTTTATGGCACGGACACGGGTACTTTGATATCACTTTTATGCTTATATTGTTACCTTTGTTATCACTAGATGTCTCTATATTATTATTATATTACTATATGACCTAAGATATGGTCATGCATTCGGTTTCTACTCAGTGATGTCTTCTACTTATAAGTTGGCAACTCACCCCCGTTGTGACACGGTTTTCTTGCAGGTTTGACCGCACAGGATCCAGTAGCGACTTGCTGGCACACCGTTTTCTTCAGGGTGATTGCATTTTTAGGTGGGGTTCACTTGCATCGTGACCACCATTGTATTTTTATATTTCATTCAGTTGTATCTAGTTAAAAACTCCATCAACCAGACTATATATATTCGTAGACATAGAAATTTTTATTGTATATTCTTTCGGATTTAGAGTTACGCTCATGTATTTATTATTGTTTCTAGTTTCTTGATGATGTTTTTGATTTCTTTGCTTTATTTCTGTGTTTTGATACTCGCCTTCGGCGTTGTATATTTATATCTTTGCGTGGTTGTTTCCACCAATTGGCGAAGAGCTAGCTCCCTCTTGGGGATGCCTATTATTATTATGTTTGTATTGTTTTCGGGTTAAAAATTACAAAGGATGTGCTGCCGAAATTTCAAACATCGAAAAATATTTTCAGGACAGATATAAACATTTCATTTTCATATGTTATTACTTATACTTGTAAAAGAAGAACTTGATTTCATTATACCATTATTTCAAAACTCCACTTCCACTATTTTCCCTAAAAAGGTTTAGATTTCTGGGCTTTTGGCTTACTTGAATTAGGTGGGGTCATATAGACTTCACATGATTCAAGTGCTAATCACGTGCCTTTTCCGTGTCGTGACAAGACCGGACTGTACGCTAAGTGTTGTTTATAGGCTTTACGGGAGTTTGGACAAGCTTGCTTGTTGATCTTCTATTCGTTCAATATCTGGGTAGCCGTTACGTCCAGCTAGTACCGCTGATGGCTTGTGGGTATCTGATGTTATCATTACCTACTGCTAGCGTATTGACGAATCTTTAGAGTCCCACACAGAGGTTTCCTAGCTCAAGCGAAACAAAGTAGGGCACATATGGAGATATGTGCGGGAGCTGGATTAAATACGAGTATGTGATACCGTATTCTAATTAGGCGATATTTGATATCGGTTAGGTTATATGTGATATAACCGGATTATTGAATCAAGTGTTGATTCAATAATTTGTTATATGTATATATATTTTATATTGGCCGGTTGTATATGATATGACCGGATTATTGAATCAAGTGTTGATTTAATATCGAATATTGAATATTAGACGGTTATATGTGATATAACCGGATTATTGAATCAAGTGTTGATTTAATAATTTTATATACATATATATATGATATTAGTCGATTATATATAATATAACTGGATTATTGAATCAAGTGTTGATTTAATAATTTGATATATATATTTATATTTGATATATACATATATATATATATATATATGTATGTATGTATATATATGTATATGTATATGTATATATTAACTAATATTAGCTCACTTTAGGTTTTCTTCTCTTTATATATAATTGTATATATATATGATATATATATTTATATATAAAATGATTTGTATCATGGTTGATGATACATTGAACATGGGTGTATGAGAATCACACAAGAGTGTAAGATAAATGAATTGATTTATATTTTAAGAAAAGAAAAAAAACAAGTGGAGAATGGGTCATGGCTTTGGATGCTTGGAGAAGCATTGAGAAGCCATAACTCATCTCTCATTCTTGTCATTTTCTTAGATATTTTATCAATTCATATATGAGTCTTATCTCTTGTGACGGTTTATTCTATCTCATTCTCATCCTCACAACACCCAAGCTCATCTCCTTCTTCATTCTCCTCTCTAGAAAATTCTTGAGGTGAGAAAAAGAAAAGAGAAAAATAATTAGAGTGAGCAAATCTCCTATTTCATCAACCTACACTAGTTTAGCCTTTTAGTATAGGTTGTTTGCTTCACTAATACCTTGATTAGTGAAGAGTGAGCTTGAGTTAGAGAGATTTCAAGGTGGATCATCTTCGGTCTCGAAGACTACAAAGCAAGCTCGTTTCTTTCACCAAGTGGAGTCTAAAGAAGAGTTCTAGGGACTACTACTTGGAGCTTTAGAAGTGAAGGACCGGTCTACAAAGGTTGTATTCTCTTTTCATTTAGTGTAGAATTTGTTTGCTTGCTTCTAAACCCTAATTCTCTAGTTCGATTCTTAGATTGTATGCCTTAGCACTTTAGATTTTTTTTTAAATTGTATACTTGATGCTCCTTGAAACCTAGTAATGGTGCTAAGACATACTTTCACATACTCAGGCCATCAGGGCGACGCAATAGCAATATTATGATAATAATAATGAGGCAAGAAATAAAAGTAATAACGGTGGAGACAGTAAATGCAGGTAATCGATGTGTCAATAATCAATGCAATGTATGATCTGTGTTCCTGTTGGTCCTAAGTCAATTTTGAAATTGAGTTTGCGAAAAGGAGTGATCATGTTTAACGAGGGTCTCGTGCGTACCCGAGACTATGACCCGCTGTTGCCCGGGACATAACCCTGTCAGCCGAACCGCTAAGTCCAAACCTAATATAAATAAGAGTCATTGTTCGAATGATTATCCTCTAACTCGCTAACCTCGCTAAATATGAGTTCATTTCCACTTCGATTTACCCTTTTCCCCAGGTTTCACTATCTATAAGTATGGGCCAGTTTTGTACAAGTGCGCACTAATAACGCTGCTCTATTCACTATTCACCGTACTGTTCACTGTCACGAATCGTTCACTTTTCACTGGCATACTCGGCACAACTAAACCGATACCACTCAAGTCTATAATGCAATATACACTAAGAATTAATAAGGACGCTCACTATCGCTAAGGGTACACAGTAGGGTAAATATGTGAATTCTGCCGCTAAGCAAATCATATGCAATAAGTCATTACGCGTCTTAGGAATTTAGAAAAATAATCACATCAAATCATACGATCATAATTAAGCAAAATGATACCAAAGGGGTAGAAAGTAAACTTAATTATAAATTTTTAAAAATTGGTTTCAAATCAATCGGGTTCCGGGTTTGCAAATTACGGTCATTTCTTTTTAAGTGTTCTCTGCTGGAAATTCAGTTCCTAAACTGAAAGTCCGTTTCGTAACACGGTTTTCACCCTGTTGGGATCATAATTAGGCGACACAACAGTTGGGTAATATTTAGGTTTATTGATTAGGTTTCCAATGCAGTAGATGGATCGACAATATCCGCTTTGTGCTGGAAGTATGCATTGTTTAAGATCAGGGTATGCGTTCTGTCCCTGCTTGGGACTGCAGTACGTATCGATAATTTAAAATATGATTTAAATAGAAAAAGATGATAAAAACGAATGAAACCACTACCAATAATCAGATAACAGAATAATATTCGCAACGGTATAGGTTCTGCATAATATCATTTTCATACAGAGTTGTAGAAGCATTTTAATTCAGGTGTCGACCAGTAGTGCTGCTCTGAACTGCAGTCCAAAATCAGGTAAGTTCTCTGTTTCCGATGTTCAAATGTTATATTTAACAGCAAACCTATATATCACGTTAAATACTATATAGTAAACTTCACAATGAGCCTAATCACACTGCGATTGGATTTTTCTGGAATTAATTATGATTTTAATGGTGTTAGGTGTTCGGTAAAACGCGAGTTTCGGTATAGACGCTAGGGACGTCACTTTATGGGTAAAACGATATCAATTTGCATTCAGATCTCTACGGGGTATTCATTAATAGTAATGGGGTCTAAATACTATGAGTTCCGCCATTTTAGATTATAATTTCACATAGAGTTTCGTGTCAAACACCTAGGCTACTTATAGGGTATTTAGTTGAAAAGCCCGTTCTTTTAAACATTTGATACTAGACGTTATTCATATAAGTTCTAAATAATGTTAACGCGGATATAAAAATCTTGTTCGAGTTCCATTAACATGAAGGTTTACAAAACCATTCAATTATCACCAAGGATTCAAAATATACCTACGTACATACATACATACATATGCGTGTGTGTATAAAATGAAGACCTCTAAACCAATATAAATAGCATGTAAACCAAGTTTTGAACTTGTCTGGCGACGAGCACGACACGATAATGACGACGACGAACAGCAATGGAATGGCTATTGCGACAGGTGCTCGATGAAATGTTGTAGCTTGAGTGTGAAGGCTTGGAAGTTGGCTGGGGCTAGGCAAGGGGAGCTCGACTCGAGGTCAGTGGCGGCAGCGATGAGGAGGTGGTCCAAAGGGTTCATTGGCGGCGATAGCGGCAATAGGGAGGGTATCGAGGGAGGAAGTGGGTGTGGTGGGTGAGTGAGGTGGCGACAAAGGTGAAGCTCCGGTGGCCTGCGGTGAGAGGGATGGCACGGTTGAGCTCAGGCGGCGGTAGAGGAGGTCGAGGTGGCGGTAAAGATGGCTAAGTAGAACTCAGGTTTTAGAGAGGGGAGCCAAAGGTGGAGGGCGAAGCTCGGTTGAGTTACCACGGTGGCAGGGTTGCGAGTGGTAGTGGTTCTGTGGTGGAGGAGACGGAGGTGGTCGACGTGGTCGGTGGGCGCCATCGAGGTGGGGAGAGAGAATGACAAGGTGAGGGAGTGGGGCTCGAGCTTGTCGACGAAGGAGGAAGCGGCGGTGGGTGCTCAGGCGGCGGTGATGGAGGAGTGGGTCGCACGGGGTTGCAGGCGATGGATGTTGGAGGTTGTGGACGATTGGCACTTGGAGGAAAGAGGAGACAAGAAAGAGAGAGGGAGAAAGAAAGAAAGGTGAGAGAGAAAGAGAGTGAACAAGGAGGGGAGATGGGGATTTTAATGGGGAAGGAGAGAGATATTTAATATTTTATTAAAAGAATTAAATAAGGATTATGGTAATTAATTTGAGATATAGAATTTAATGGGAATTGATTTAGGTATTAAGTGGGATTAAATGAGAGAATTCAAAAGAAATGTGGCAGTTGGAGAGAGAATTGGGTTTGGATTATTGGGCTAAAAGTTTGAATTTGTGATTGGGTTGTGCGCTTGGGATAGAGTATAGTTTAAGAAATAAAAATTAGGGTGTTAACAATTAGATTAGAGTTTGGAAAAATAATTGAGATTTAAATTAGGAAAAAAATAAAAGGATTGGAATGAATATATATATAGCAAATTAAATAGAAAGATATAAGGAAAAATAGGATATGAAAAATAATAGAAGTTGAATTAGGGAAAAATATTATTAAAATACGGATAATATATATACACAAGGAAACCAGTTATTAAAAAAAAACACCTCAAAACCACATACAACCTTCACAAAAAATATTTCTCATCTCATCCTGCACATCATGGCATGATCAAGTTTGAGTTTTGAGCACTTTTGGCCATCTTGGAAAATTCTTGAGTTGCTTCCATAAGATAAAACTCTAACTTTTTGATAAGTTTCTTGAGTTCTTGCATTCATATCTAGTTTAGAGTTGATATATACACGTTTTATGAACTTGAAAAATTCTAGGGTGAGATTTAATGAGTTTTGGTGGGTGATATGAGTAGTAGTAGTGTAGTAGAGGCCTAATTAGTAACTATAATCTCTTTAAGTGATAGATAGAGACCTGTTAGTGCAAGTAATCTTGGTCAAGATGAGTTTAGAATTTTCCGATATCGGTTTTTCATTGAGATTTGAGCATTAAATGGAATCTGGAGCTACTCAAGGACTCTAAAAATTTAATAGAGAATACAGAAAGATGTATAGACCAATAGAAAGCCACCGTAGAAGCCCGAGCCCCTAATTTAATGGTATGGCCACAGATTTAATGGGAATAGCCGCAATTTGGAGGTCGATTTTTGAGTTAGGCTCTGGGGTTTGTTCTGTAGCTCACTCGCTAGATAACTAAGTCTACCCTATACGCTAAAAAGACCCAGATTACCTTAAGAAAAATCTGTGAGCATTTTACTAGGTTTTGGATAATATTTTATGATATTTGAAACTTGGTTTTTGGATTTTCTTGATGTGATTTGGTCGTTCGACGTTCGTACGTCGACGTCAGAAAGTATTTTATTGTTTAAGCACGTGTTGACCATAGGTTCTAACCTATGTGCGCTTCGTTCGTGATTTAAAATTCGATTCGGGTTTTTATTGGATTTTGGTTATGGACTCGATTGTAGGTATATTCGCGTAGACTTCCGAGACGACGAAAGAGAGCAAGCGTTCATCGACTTCGGCTAGAGCGAAAATATTTGGTGAGTAAATGTATATCTACGAGAGAAGTCGGGTGGATGGCGTATAGCACCCACGCAACCGTAGAATTAGGATGTGTGTGTGTATTACATAAGTATATTTAGTCAATAGGTTTTGCTAGACTACCATATTCGTATAAGTCTATACTTAGTAGAATGATATACCCTTAGTATTATTTCTAGCCTATGAGCTATATCTACTTATGTAAGTATATATACACACATGATTACCTGATATGATATAAGTCTACTAATGATATGAGGATATTTTACGATATGATGATACAGGTCAATATGATATGATATGATGATATGAGGCGATATAATATGATATGAATACGAGATGACATGAGATGATATATGAGGATATGAGATGAGATGATGTACGTGGCTATAGATCCGTACTATTGATTTGATGATATCGTACGATGGATATTCCGTACGTGATATGATGGGGATGGATCGTCGATATTTCTTTCGACTCGGGAAAATCTTATTTAAAATCACGAAGTAGATACTATGATAAGTTTAGAGCCATACCTATTTTCAAAACTAACGAATCGTTACGCACTTTTAAATGATAATTTTAAGGACCTTATAACCTGTTAGCATTTTAATTACTGTTTAGTACTCAGTATCTCATACTAGTTCAGTTATTGCACTTTCTTATTTTGCTATACGACACGCTCATATGAACACTTGCTATGCATTACAGTATTGTTCTGTGCATGTACATATTATTTCATTATTTTCATATTCTTATAAGATTCTGTTTTCAAGAGATTTATGGATTTGAGAAACCGCAGATATTATTTAAAAACTTGTGAATGTTTTAAAAACGCCATTTCTCTTGATATGGTATTTCAATGTCCACCATGAGATTTCTTGGTGCTGAGTTATGGTGATTATCCGAATCAAGGCAGGAAGAGAAACCGATTGCGAATGCATGATGGACCCGGTACGGTATCCCGAAGCAAGAAGATCGTATAAAAAGACGTTGAGCCTGGCAGGGGAACACTATCTACCGGTGACAGTATTGGACTCAACGGATATCCGAAAGATACCGACCGGTGTGATATGAGACAGATCGATATGAGAACCGATCTAATGAGACGGTGCCTGAGATATGAGGACCGATCCGATGAGACAGCGCATGAGATATGGGGATTTACGTGTCAATACTGGACACGGGTTTTATGATAATTTCGAGTGTCGATACTGGACACTCAGAGTTTTATGATGATTTTGATGTGTCGTTGATAGACACACATTGGATGATATATATATATATATATATATATATATATGACACATATGATATGATACCACACATTGACACAGGCACGATACTATATATTTATATACATATGTATACACGATCACCTTTGATACCACACGGTATGATATTATTATATTACCTAGAAGATCGTTATACATTCGATTTCTACCTGATGATATTGATGGAGGTGGTGACGATTTTGAAGAGGGGTGGGGGTGGAGGACAGAGATGATGATGATGATGATGATGGAGGTGGTGAAGATTTTGGGATTGGGGGGGGGGGGGGGAGGGTTGACGAAAGAGGTGGTAGAGAGGGAAGGGGTGGAGGAGGCAAGGGAGGTTGAGGAGGGGGTAGGGAACGGCGGCGACAAGTAGACGGTGGTGTGGCGGCAGCTATAAAGATAAGGCTAGGATTAAAGATGAAGACGAGCGTATTTTGGGAATAATTGAAATTTTGTGATGATGTGGAGGCTAAACTTGCAGGGTGCTGACGTGGTAATGACGTGGACCGTAAATACTAGCGGGACACCATTAGATATGATAGTTTTCTGCCTAAAAAACTATAGGATAGTTAATTGTCACGAACTGAAAGTATAAAAGAGTTTGTTACATTTAAGCATTTTTTCTGTGCATAAAATGCATACCACATGAGTGAAATTATAATATGGGGCCAATGATCTAAAAAATTGAAATGGAGAAGAAAGAACCACTATCGTTAAACCCTTTTCTCTCTGTATATATAGCTAGCTTAAACATTTGCCAAAGGTGACCATCTACAAACCACATATTTCCTCCCACATTTAAACTCAATGGGGAAAGGAGAAGAACCATGCACAAAGCTATCAAACATGACCAAGACCACATTCCGGAGCCTCACCGCCTCTCTCTCCGGCCTCGAAACCGCCCTCAACCGCTCCGTCGCCGACACCAAGCTCGGCCGCTACTTCAAGCTCGGGCCCCTCGAAACCTCCTTCACCAAAGAACTCCGTGCGGGCACCGCGACGTTCCTCACCATGGCCTACATTATCTCCGTAAACGCGTCCATCTTGGCAGATTCAGGCTGCACCTGCTCCACACGCGACCAGTTTAAATCCGACTCCGACTACCAGAACTGCCTGTCGCTGTCTAGAAAAGATCTTACCATCGCCACGTCGCTAGTTTCCATGCTCGGCAGCTTCGCCATGGGCTCCCTGTCCAACCTGCCGCTCGCCATTGCGCCCGGCATGGGAGCCAATGCGTATTTCACGTACAACATGGTCGGCATCCATGGGTCCGGCCCGTTGAGTTACGAAACAGCCCTTACAGCCGTGATGCTCGAAGGCATCCTCTTCTTTGCCCTCTCCGCCCTCGGGCTCCGTTCCAGGCTGGCACGGGCCATCCCCCGTGCGATCCGCCTGGCCACCGCCGCGGGCATCGGCCTCTTCCTGGCATTCACCGGCCTCCAGTCCCAGCAGGGCCTGGGCCTGGTGGGCCCGAGCGAGTCCACGCTGGTCACCATAGCCGACGGAGCGATGCGGGCCCCGACGTTCTGGCTGGGGGCCGTCGGGTTCTGCGTGGCCGCCACGTGTCTGGCCAAGGGAGTCAAAGGAAGCATGATCTACGGGATCCTGTTTGTTACTTTCCTGTCATGGTTCAGACACACCAGCGTCACGTTCTTTCCGGACACCCCACAGGGGAACTCGAGTTACGAGTATTTCAGGAAAGTGGTCGACTTCCATATGCTGAAGTCCACCATCGGCAAAATAAGCTTCACCAACTTCTTCACCAGCAGGATCTGGATCCCTTTGGTTACAATTCTATACGTAGACATCCTCGACACGACAGGATCGATGTACTCTATGGCAGAGTACGGGGGTTTCACTGACGAGGACGGGAAGTTTGAGGGCGAGTATAGAGCGTTCCTCACCGACGCCGGCACCACGGTAGTGTCGGCATTGCTGGGGACCACGACAGCGACCGCGTACCTAGAGTCGACCGCGGGGATTAAAGAAGGGGGGAGGACGGGGTTGACGGCTATAACGGTCGCGTTCTATTTCATGATGTCGCTGTTTTTCGCGCCATTGTTCACGAGCGTTCCGCCGTGGGCGGTGGGCCCGTCGCTGATACTCGTAGGGGTGATGATGATGAGGACGGTGAAGGAGATCGAGTGGGGGGAGATGAAGGAGGCGGTGCCCGCCTTCCTGACCATGGCGTTGATGCCGCTGACTTTTTCCATATCGAACGGGATTATAGCTGGGATCGGGGTTTATTTGGTGATGAATTCGTGCGATTACGGTGTTTGGGGGTTGAAATGGGGGGCCAAGATGAGGGAGGCGAGGAATCAAGTGTCTGTCGAGGGTGGCGAGGTCGTGTCCGAACCCGTCTAGCGCGTGTTTTGAGTGTAACAAAAAAAAACGTATCTGTTGACTTATGCGTGCGTGTAGTTCCAGGCAAAAAAGCGAGTGACTGCATAATGGATCTCACTTGTTGTAGTCACTCTCTTTTATGGCTGTCTATCAGATTAGGTAATGTGAGCCATCAGATGCTTTTTATGTAATGTTAGTGAGTTGTTTAGAATGTCTGCTTGATATATGAGATTAATGGAGGAAAGAGGCCATAGGAGGGGATTTCCTCCTATGGCGTGGAAAAAATACAACCTCCGTCATTTTTTCCGACGATCGGCACCGATCATCATCATTGTTATCATCTAATATGTGCGTACACCAAATTTCATGTGATTCCACAACTTTTTCACCGTTGATTTAATGGGTTCAAAATTAACGGTTTACCGACAATAGAACTTTTTACATTGCTAAATCAACGGTGAAAAAGTTGTAAAATCACATGAAATTTGGTTTACCCACATCTTAGATAATAACGATGAAGATGATGGGGGCCGATCGTCGGAAAAAATGGCAGAGGTTGTATTTTTTCCACGCCATAGGAGGAAATCCCCTCCTATGGCCTCTTTTCTCCATTATTCTCTTGATATATATATATATATATATATATATATATATATATATATATATATATATATATGTCAAGGGTCGTGAGGACGTATCCAAACCGGTCCGTCTTTTTAAAAAACAGGAACTCCCGATCTACAACATTTTTTAATGAGCTGATCCATTCAAGTTGATCATCCTACCTTTTAATATATGTGTATGAGGAATCAAATGATTTGAAAACCTATAGGCTATGCATTGATGGGTGCAAAAATGAATGTCTTTCAATAATGCAACATAAGCGTCATTTGATGCATAGGCTAGCGGTCATCAAATTCTTTGATTTTTCATACATATATATTTGAGGGTATAATGATTAACTTGAACGGATCGAGTCGTTAAAATATGTCGTAGATTAGAAGTTCCCGTTTTTAAAAAACGCGGACCGGTTTGCAATGGATCACTCCCATATATCTATAGAGAGAGAATAATGGAGGGAAGATGTCATAGAAGGGGATTTCCTCCTATGGCGTAGAAAAAATACAATCTCCATCGTGTTTTCCGACGATCGGCACCCATCATCTTCATCGTTATCATCTAAAATTTGAGTACACCAAATTTCATATGATTCTACAACTTTTTCACCGTTGAATTAGTGGGTTCGAAATTAGCGGTTCACTGACAATAGAACTTTTTACATTGCTAAATCAACGGTGAAAAGGTTATAGAATCACATGAAATTTGGCATATCCACATCTTAGATGATAACGATGAAGATGATGGATTCCGATCGTCAGAAAACACGATAGAGGGCGTATTTTTTCGACGCCGCAGAAGGAAATTCCCTATATATATATATATATATATATATATATGATTTAATATTTGGTGTTATTATTGAATGGATATATATAGATGATATCCATTAGACACTGGTTTGGGATAAGCAAATGAAATTTTGAGGCACTTGTAAAAGCATGAAAATCAAGTTATTTCAGAAAGTTTTATCTAAGCCTCGAAGGAAACATAAGTTATTTTAGGCAACAAAAAAAATTCAAGAATAAATACATATATATCACACGAATCGAGCTAATGGAACTTACCTGGAAACAGAAAACATCAGCTATATATTGAATTAATGCTTCTTGTTTAAACATCAGTAATCAGATTACAAAGACTTGCTGCAATACAAAATGGAAGCTTGCAATGGTTAATGAAAGATCTTTCTCTATTAATCTTGAGTGCATTTTGATTAAGAAGAAACATCATCTGAGCTGTGGCTTTTGTGATTTTAATGTAGTCAAACTTCTCAATTCTTGACTACTGAGTTTCTTTGTTTGTGTGGGTCGGTTGCTCTTGAGTGAAGCTGTGAAGGCTGCAACGAAAGCAGAGGCTTTGCTTGGGGAACCTGCAACCCAAGATTTGAAATACAATTACTTTATAACACAAAAAATCAAATTATGTCATATATAAATATATAATGCTAATACTGTTTGTACTGATAATCTGAAGATTGCAAACATAGGTAAAACTACACAAAGGGTTTAGGAACAAAGAGATCATGAGAAAGATACATGACAACCATAATTTGCTTGATTAAGATATTGCAAGGCCAAACAACAAATATATAGTTCATATATTAATAATTCTCTCTTTTATAATACATGATGTACTCACAATAAATACATGATGTACTCACAATATATAGTTCATATATTAATAATTCTCTCTTTTAGTGCTATATACTAATAGATCAGCTGAAGATGATTACCGCTAGACGAGACATACATAAAGGGTGTTATATGCAATTAACCCCAAAAATACTGCTTTCTAAAGTTTCTCACCAACCAATGCAATTGTAAGTCATGCACCAACTCACACACATCTTTTCTTCCCTGTTTATTCACTTAGACTTCAACATCAGATGTAAAGAAACGAGCGTACAATGCAAATTGATGGCCATGGAACTATCAGCTTGAGCTAAGTAAGAGTACAAGACATTAATAAATAAATAAAATTCTTAAATATAGATGGATGAGGGACATACCTTCTTTATCTCAACCTTTATAGGTTCAATATTGTGATAAAAATCCGGCAGAGGTCTAGCCTTGAAGTTAAGACTTTGGCGTAGCTTCTTCATGTCGTCTTCAGTCTTTTCCTGAAAAATAAAAGTACAAAGTAATTAAGAAAATTTTTTTCTTGGCGACTTTAGTGAGATTTTCCTATGTAATACAGATCAACACTTACAAAAGAAAAGTTCCTCTAGCATTTTTGAATTGTAATGATCAAACATAATCTATAAAATAATAAACGGACCTTAGGACTTTCTCGAAGTTGTAGCTTTTTTGCATCGTTGCCATGAAATTTATCTCGTAAAGTGTGGACAAACCGAAAATATAATGAAATGAATTAAAACCGCACTTATAAATGTTGGATTTATTAAGTTATTATATCCAACCCATAAAGTTGGCCAATATAACACAACCATTTATCTTTTAGTTATGATATCTTGTTAGTTGGCAATATTTTGGTTGTCATATGGACAGGTGGTATCTAAACTGAAGGTGAGGAGATCTCTTATGGTTTTAACCAATACATTATGTGATGTTGGATATATATAGCAATAATAGGAGAGGCTTCCATATAGAGAAAAAATATACACTAAAATTATTCCACTCCTCAAGATCCTTTGATGGGAAGGATCTTGTAAAGAAATAAGGAATCGGTCCTCTTCTCCGATTGACAAAAGATTGTTCCATTAGCCGTCGACGTAAAGAGAGGAGAAATCAAGTCTGCAACTTGGGAGAAGTTGCAACACCCGGTTTGTGGATCTGATCGATACGATGAATTCAGGTATGTATTTTATTTATTTATTGCTAACATTTTGCATTCATCTCGATGTTATTTTACAAACGATTCATCTTATTTATCGATGAGAAGAAATTCTTCTCTGTAATTTTCAATTATAAAATAAATCATTGAAATTTAATGAAGAGAACTCTCTTCTCTGTTCATGTTTAATATCAAAATTGATTTATATAACTTTGAGGTCGTGGTTCCCTTTTGGACTTCACTGGATATGAAAACTAAATTGATTGTTCATTCATATGTAATAGTTTGACCTCATGGCATATTTGAACCCATGTGAACTTAATATAAGTTATTAGCATCACTCCTAATAATAATATGTCGATCTCATGCTTCCGATTCCGATGCTGTATCGGGTGTTGTTCGGTTTCGGCGAAGGTGTCGCGGTGATACCGATACCATTTGGAGTTTTCTTGTAACCCTAGTTTCAATGTTCAAACTGGCAGAAATGACCCTATTAGGCTCAATTATAGATATGACTATGCTTAAAAGTTTTGGAGCCATAACATTTTATGTTGGTCCAAAATTAAATCAATCGCATTAAGGGATCATGCCTATTAAATTGCTAATTAACTTGCTATTTTAATTTCATGTTCTGCAATTTTGTGTGTTGCTAGTTAATGGGTTTTCTAATTTTAACCTCAAAGTTAAAAGCTTATATATGTTAATAATTTTTTCGGACCTAAATGCCATTTCTGAAATTTTTTGGATTGTTTGGTAATTATACAAAACCTTATTGTAATTACATAAATGTAATTTTCGTAATTATTGGGGTCGAATTTTGATGAATGGAAAGAAAACATTTTATTTAAATTAGGGTGTGCTGATTTAGACTTGGTTTTACGAATGGATGCTCCACCTTCACTCACGGATGATAGTAGGCTACTCAAAAGGAGTTCCATGAAAGGTGGAAGTGCACGAATCAACTTAGCCTATTGCTTATGAAATCTCACATTGCTAAGCCTATTCGAGATTCCATTCCATCTTACGACACTGCTAAGGAATTCATAAAAGCTATTGAAGAGTGGTTTATCAGTTCTGATAAGGCTAAAGCTAGCACCCTAATGTCTAAGTTGTCATCTATGAAATATTATGAAAATGAAAGCATTCGTCAGCATATTATGAAAATGAGACATTGCTCCTCAGCTCAGAAACATGCAGGTTACCATTTCAGGCAATTTTTTAGTTCATTTCATTCTCAATTCCCTGCCTACTGAATATGGACCTTTCAAAATCTCCTACAATACACATAAGGAAACGTGGTCGGTTAATGACCTCCTATCCATGTGCGTTCAAGAGAATGAGAGATTGAAAGGTAAGAAGGTACGATCTGCACATTTGGCTTCTCATCAGGATAGGAAAGGCAAGAGTCCTTAGAAAAAGAAATGGAAGAAAAAGATGCCTAGTGGGAAATGCAATTCTCACGAAAGTGCTTGGCCTAAAGGAAATTCTTCTTCCGAAAAGTGTTTCTTTTGCCGCAAGAAAAGACATCAGAAAAAAGATTGCATCAAGTACAAGAAATGACTAGGAAAGAAAGGTATATTGTCACTTGTCTCTTATGAATGTAATTTAATAAATGTTCCTATAAATAGATGGTGGATTGATTCCGATGCCTCCGTGCACATTGCCAATGCCATGCAGCGCTTTCTGAGCCAAAGGGAGCCAACTCAACATGAGCGAAGTATCTTCTCCAGAAACAAGATGCATTCACATGTGAAGGTTGGTACTTGCCAGATTATGCTGGATACCGGGTTTACGCTAGATCTTATAGACGTATTCTTTGTTCTGTCCTACAGTAGAAGTCTAATTTCTGTTGCTAGGCTTTGCAAACTTGGTTTTAGTTTCATGTTTAATTATTCTAAATTATTATTGAATAAAGACTTTGTTATTGTTCGTTATGGTTATTAATCTGATGGTTTATATAGACTTAATACCATAATATCTTGTCAAGAGTATTTATTTGTTCAGCATAATTTAATTCGCAATAAACGTGGTTTGGTTTCTAATCAATCCTACATGCTTTGGCATAGAAGGTTGGGATACATTTCCAAAGAAAGAATTCAAAGGTTAGTGAAGGACAGGGTTTTAGGACCCATCGACTTCACAAATTCTGAAATATGTGTGGACTGCATAAAGGCTAAGCAGACCAACACCTTCAAAAAGAATGCCAAAAGAAGCACCGAAACACTTGAAATTGTGCATACGGATGTGTGTGGACCATTTTCTTCGTGCTACACAGGAGAAAAATATTCTGTCACCTTTATTTATGACTACTCACGATATATATATATATATATCTATTTACTTTTTGAAAAGGATGAAGTATTTCGAGCCTTTAAAGATTTCAAAAATGAACTAGGGAAACAATCTGAAAAAGTGACAAAGATAGCCAGATCAGATAGAGATGGCGAATACTATTGTAGGTTCATAAATATGGGGCAAAGAGAAGGACCATTAGCTAGATCTCTTAAAAAGGAAGACATTGTGCCTCAATACATCATGCTCAGAAGTGCAAATCAAAATGGTGTTGCTGAAAGAAGAAATCGAACGCTTAAAGAAATGGTCCGGACAATGCTTACTCATTCAACATTCCTTTATCTTTATGGGGTGAGGCTTTAAAAATAGCAGTACATGTGCTTAATAAATGTAACACCTTATATCTAGAAATCCCAATAAATAAAGTATTTGAATGTCTTCTTTGATTCTATATGTCCATTTAACGTGTTAAGAAACATTTTAGATATCATATCGGCTCAAATATCAGTCTAGAACTCAGCTTGAGCCGGCTCATCATTGTTCAAAACGGCTCAAAAGGCATTCCTAATGTATATTTACTCTCTGGTTGCTTGAGCTGGCTCAAACAATCTTGAAACAGCTCAAAAGTCCTCTACAATAACTATTTCTTCTCTATTCGTCATAGACGGCTCTAGGCTGCTTTGAGCCGGCTCTAGGCTGCTTGAGACGGCTCATATGATGCCTGGAAACATGTGGTTCTTCTCTGTTGTCTTGATTCGGCTCGCCAATGTCTTGAGCCAGCTCAACCTCGATCTGATCGTGATTCTGATTTGTTGTGCAAATCTTTCCTTCGTGTAACCGACCTCGCCTCTATTTTAACTCTCGAATAGACTCGTCCAAACCCTAATTTTCTGGCCGCCTCCTTCCTCCAAAAACCCTAGCCATCCTCTCTCGATTCCCACATCAAGAATCCCTATCAACGGCAACGCCTCTTTCTCGCCATTGTCGTCAATCATCATCATCATCTTCTCTTCATCACGGCCACACACATCGATCCAAGCACACGGGTCAAGATCGTTCATCGCTTTCGTCTATCTTCGAGATCCAACAACAAACTCATCACAGACAAATACTCTTGCTCATGTCTTTTAGCCGATACAATAAGTATGCGAGCCCCTCGTGGACTATGATCTATATATCTCTTTTCGAATATTGTATTTCGTATTACGAGCCTATTGTTATTTAGTGGATCGTTATTTGAATTTATTACTATTTTGTGGACCCAGTATTTGTATTCCTTATGGTTTAATGCAGCATGATCATTAATATTATCTCTTATGTTTATTGAATATTTATCGTTACAGGTATAGTTTAGAAGCCTTAATGTAAGGATGATTCCTTAGCATAGGTAGCATGGCCAGCCTTTGTTGCTCTTCGTATTCCTGTATACTGAGAAGCGGGACATGACAATAAAGTTCCTACTAAAGCTGCTGAAAAGACTCCTTATGAGTTATGGACAGGTAAGAAACCATCTTTAACATATATGCATATTTGGGGATGTCCTGCTAAAGCTAAACTATATAACCCGCAAATAAAAGCTTTTGAACCTAGAACCACGAGTGGTTTCTTTATTGGTTATCCAGAAAGGTTAAAGGGTTTCAGAGTCTATTGCCCGTCTCACACCACAAATCATGGAAACAGAAAAGGCAAGATTTCTTGAAGATAATTGCACTGGTGGTAGTGTGCAACTCAAAAGATCACTTTTGAGGAAGTACAGGTTCCAGTATCCACACCTGTAATAGATGATGAGATTCTTCCTATAGTTGTTTCTCAACATACCATTCAAAAAGAAGAGCCTATCATTGATGTTATACCCTAAAAAGAGCAATTAGCCGATAAGATAGCTCAGCAACCACAAGGTGTGGAACCTCAAGATGTAAATGTTGAAGCACCTGTGTGAAGATCCACAAGGTTAAGAAAACACGCCATCCATCCAAATTATGTGGTGTATCTTCAAGACCCTAATAATGACAACATAAACATTGATGATCCCATTTCGTTTTCGCATGCCATGACGTGAGAAAATTCTGCACAATGGTTCACAGCCATGAAGGAAAAGCTAGACTCTATGGATAAGAACCGTATTTGGGATCTTGTACCATTACTTGAAAGAGTCACACCCGTTGGTTGTAAATGGGTGTTCAAGACCAAAAGAGACTCCAACGGAAAATTTGAAAGGTACAAGGCCAAACTTGTGGCAAAG
Organism: Agapanthus africanus; assembly: GCA_030015575.1. Taxonomy (NCBI): domain Eukaryota; kingdom Viridiplantae; phylum Streptophyta; class Magnoliopsida; order Asparagales; family Amaryllidaceae; genus Agapanthus; species Agapanthus africanus. The sequence continues at coordinate 352,239,177 of JASDDO010000019.1, forward strand.
GGTTTCACTCAAAAGGAGTGTATTGACTATACCGAGACCTTCTTTCCAGTATCATTGAAGGAATCATTCTGAATAGTCATGACCCTTATAGCTCATTATGACTTGAAGCTGCATCAAATAGATGTGAAAACCGCAATCTTAAATGAGGATCTTCATGAAGACGTTTACATGCAACCTCAAGGATTTTCTTCGAATGAGCCAAGTCATTTAGTATGCAGACTTAATAAATCGATATATGGAGTTAAGCAAGCCTCCCGCCAATGGTATATGAAATTCAATTGGATAATTTTATTCTTTGGGTTTTCATCAAACGTCATCGATCAATGTGTGTACCTAAGGATTAGTGGAAGTTCATAATGTTGGTCTTATATGTTGATGATATTCTGCTTGCTGGTAATGATTTAGGCTTATTAATGAAAACCAAGAAATTTCTTTCCTCTAATTTCGAAATGAAAGACATAGGTGATGCCGCTTATGTTCTCGGCATTGAGATTCACCGTGAGTATCAAATGGACTACTTGGATTGTCTTAAAAGGTCTACATTTTGAAGGCTCTCGAGAGATTTGGAATGCAAAGTTGCTCTCCTGGAGCAGCACCCATTGTTAAAAGGGACAAATTAAGTTTGTCACAATGTCCCAATAACGAACTAGAGAGGAAACAGATGGTCGGCATACCATATGCCTCAGCAATTAGAAGCATGCAGTACGCTCAAACATATACTCGTCCGGATATTGCCTACGCAGTAGAGATGCTTAGTAGATACCAAAGTAATCCTGGTATGGCACATTGGAAAGCCGCTAAGAAAGTAATGTGCTATCTACAAGGCTCAAAAGACTACATGCTCACATATCGTAGATCGGACCATTTAGAAGTCATTGTCTATTCAAATGTTGATCTTGCAGGGTACCAAGATAGTAGGAAATCCACAATAGGTTATGTGTTCCTACTAGCAGGTAGTGTCGTCTCATGGAAGAGCATAAAGTATATCACCGCAGCTGCTCACACCATGGAAGCTGAGTTCATAGCTCTTTATGAGACTTCTTCACAGGCTATTTGGATAAAGAACTTCATTACGGGTCTCAAGGTGGTTGACTCAATTGAGAGGCCACCTCAGATCAATTATGGCAATGAAGCTGCAGTATATTTCTCTAACAACAATAAAAGTTCTACTTTATACAGACATTTAGAGATAAAGTATTTTGTTATTAAAGAGAGAACTGAGAATGATGTGGTGTCCATTACTCATGTTCAAGGTTTGAGCTTTCGGCCGAAACCACCGATATATGATGATTTCGTATCGGTTTCGGTGGAGACCGATACGAAACCAACCATACAATATTGTTTCGGCCAAAACCTTTAAAAACTTTTTTATACCATTTTTAATGTCATTGTGATCATTGTATGCCTTTGTTGTTAGAAAACCACAAAAAAGTGAACTCAAAACCTATATTAATATTTATCTAAGTACACTTTTCAATATATTTTGCATCATGGCTGAATTTTTAAATACTAGGATCATTGTCTTGTAATATAGAAACAGAAATTTAAGTATTTAATATATCTACACTTATGTATGTTGTATTACCGTCGAAACCGAAACCCGAACCGAAATTAGTGAAACTAGCCGAAACCCAGCGAAACTAATAAAACAATGAAAGACCGACACCGAAACCGAGTTCTCGAACCGTGCTCATGTTAGTACACAAGATATGTTAGCATATCCATTCACAAAAGGGATAGCACCGGGGTTATACTCCAAACATGTGAAGGATATGGGTTTGCTTAATAATTTTGATGTGTAACCTTTTATCATGAGGCACTGTGTTCTGGTGATCACATTCAGTTTTATGTATTTAATCATTCTCGGTTTTTCATATTTTTGAATATGAATAAAGTTTGGAACATTTAATAGATTTAAGGTAAATCTATTTAAAGTTATGATTTCCACATAAATAGCTAATTATAAAATAGATATTGGTATTGTAGTACATTGAAGATGGCATTTGCTTAAAGAATGTTCATCACCTTGATTCATGCTAATATTTTTTTATAATTAAGCATAAAGTTATTCCCATAAAATTATTGGTTTGTTTCCCATAAGGTGGTACCAAATAAAGAACAAATTTCTTCACCATTGCTGTATACAAATGGTTTAAATGTGCAGGTTGTGGTATAATGGCTAAGTGGGAGAATATTGGATTTATTAAGTTATTATATTCAACCCATAAATGTGGCTAATATAACACAACCATTTATTTTTTAGTTATGATATCTTGTTAGTTGGCAATATTTTGGTTGTCATATGGATAGGTATCTAAACTAAAGGTGAGGAGATAACTTATAGTTTTAACCGATAGATTATGTGATGTTAGATATATAAATAATAGGAGAGGCTTCCATATAGAGAAAAAATATACAGTAAAATTAATCCTCCCCTCAAGATCCTTTGATGGGAAGGTCTTGTAAAGAAATAAGGAATTGGTCTCTCTTCTCCGATTGACTAAAGATCATTCCATTAGCCGTCGACGTAAAGAGAGGAGAAATCAAGGTTGCAACTTGGAAGAAGTTGCAACATCTTCAGTTTTCACGTATCTGATCGATACGATGAATTCGGGTATGTTTTTTATTTATTTATTGCTAACAAGAAATGCAATACGATGATTCAAATTTTATAGTGATATGATGGGGCTTATCCTAGTGTTACAATGGCTAGCTATCATACTAGATTTAGTATAATAATTAATTATTAATTAAATAGAAAAAAAGAAGGTCTTGCCTTTTTCCTCTTTTCCACCCTTTCAACAGTTCTAAGGCTAAGAGAAGGCAACGCGGTCTGAGCTTGTGGTTGGTTTCCTTTAACGTCCAAGGATTTTGAAGTACTGTCAATGAAAATAACATCATCATACCTTTTGCTTTAATATATTCTGTTGAAATGTTTACCATTGAAATTTCGTTTAGGGTCATACCCTACAGAGTGTCTATATGAGTTTGCATCTACTTTTGTTCTCCCAGAAATTCTTTGATCAAGCGGCATTCTTGCCCTGGAAACATAAATAGTAAGAAATCGATCTTCTTTGACACAATGAACAACAATACAGAAGTGGTATAATAGTTAGGCTAAATTACACTAAACTACCATTAACAAATTGTCATTTTTCACTAAACTACCTTCAGTTTATTTTAATCATAGTAAGCTTGCTTTAAGTACTACATTTAAGGGTACCTCAGTTATATAGAAATCCCTCAAACACAAACTTTAGGGAAGTTTTCTGCCATAAATAACTTTAAGGTAGTTTAGAGAAAACAGAGATATTTAAGTGTAGATTAATGTACTTTAGCCTTATAATAGAAAACTAACTATTCCGGTACCTTCCATGTTCTGACTGGGGAGTGACTGAAGGAGGCTTTAGAACTCCACTAAAAGACGCCTTCAAGGTAAAACAACGGTGACAACAACAAAAATAGCTTTAGCGTAGCTAATAAATATTTGACAATGTAACATTTTTGCATCGAGAAACTCACTCTGATTGGTGTTATAAGACGGTTGTAGCGATCTTGAATTGATTTCAATGAAGTATTAACAACGTTTAATTCTTCAACCTTTTTAAGAACAGGAGAACTTTTATTCATCGTGCGAGTCGTTGCTCCTCTATCTTGAAAGAAATTGATTGGCATATGTGATGATCTAAGAGTTGATTTCTTTTTATCATTTGATTCGGTTGCATCCGTTTTACTATTAGAACTTGACTTGTTCTCTTTCGAGCCAAAGGGACTTAGCTTTGATGAGGGAGAAGATTGAAGCCTTGGTGGTCTATGAATAATTCTTGGTTTCAAACTAGGAGCTTTTGGTCTCTTCTCAATTGAATCTTTGTTCTCCTGATTTAGAAGAGAACTTTCCTGCAACGTAGAATGAAATTGAAGCAATTTGACAAAAATTTAAAGTTAAATTGTAGGAAGCCTTTCCTCATTTTCTCATACAGCAACATATTGCCCTCTCTTTTCAAAGGCTGCACTTCTCCTTTCCTGATAGCATTCGTTATCTGCAACTTTTTATTCCCAAAATACCCTTATTTTCCGCCGTTTTATCATTAATATCGTATACTAGCCTGATACTTTCAATTAAAAGCACTTTGGGATTATTAAATCTACAGAAACAAATAAACAAATAGCTGTTAAAATAGGGAGCAAGGTGCATCGTTTGAAAAGAGAGGCTAGTATCCTGCTACACAGGCAAAGGCGCAGGACATTTCCTACAATTTAGTCAATTTAAAATTTAAAAACAAATACTGTAAATATTAACACACTACCTTTAATGGTTGTATCTCTAATGAGTTGGTCCCAAGCTGCATATCTTTCGCCGTATTTCGGTTCTCGATATCATCAACGATCTCCAATGATTCAATTTGTGAGGATTCAATAACAATTCCATCTTCCTTCCTTGAAAAACCCTTTCCTAACCGACATTCTTCTTCACTCAAATTAGCTTCTTTTGCACTTTCAAGAGTCTCTTCTTTAGAAGGATTTATATTGTGATCAATATCATTATTATTTTCTTCAGTAATTTCTTGCTCTAGAAATGAAACAGATTTACGAGCCAAGGATTTCATGTAATGGGCTTCAAAATAGGCTTTCTTTTGAGCAACTGATCCCGGGGTTGAGTACATCTCAACCTCCTCCAAATATTTCTTTTGGCAGAAAGATGACCACTTCCCCCAATCTAAAGATTGTGACAAGAACCTCCCAAAAGAGACTGATCCTCCTAACTCTTCCGAAACAGTGTTCACCTGTGAAACGTCACACGGGTTTTAGAAGTGCGCGAAGCTTGGAAGCTCGGAGGATGTTAGCTTGATAATATCTCATGTGACAATTACACAAGCCGGGCTTAAATATAAATTGAAGTTTGATGGAAGGAAATGAACGAACATGAACAAAGCATGTTCTAGCTCTGTGTGTGTTTGGACTCAGGTCCTATAGGCCCTGGATGAGCTCGGCTCATTTGTAGCTCATTTGATATGCGATAGTAATAAAATAATTATCACTCGCCCTAAAATTCAGATCATTACCATTAAGGACCTACATTGGCAACACAGTGTCCCAAAACCAAGTTTTTGTTCAAGACGAAACGAAACCCCGGGTTTAGTAAAGTTGGGATTCCGCAAAGTTTAGAATCGTTTGGCAACATGATTTTACATTTTGTTTATGTCATTATTTTTTATACCTGACCATCACGATTAAAAGTAACTTAAGATATATTTAAATGAACCATGAAATACAAAATTAATATAATTTTTTAGATCAAATCCATCGAAAAATAAAACAAAGTCTATCCTCTTTAAGTCTTCAACCATATTATGTTTATTAACTAATACTAAGTTAACTCAAATTGTATATTAATTCAAAGCTATCTAATATTTTTTAAAAATAAATCCTGATGAAATTAATTTATTGTTTTATTTTGACACGGTCACTTTGGGAATCAAACCGGCGACCTCTCACTTTGGAGAGGAAAGTTTCACCGCAAGAGCCATGTTCCTTTGGTAGCAATTTATTATTATTTGTTGTGAAATTTTTCGTATTTTTAGTCTAGATATGCTAAAATCATCATTTTTGTTTGTGTGTGTCTAGAATAGAATTGTTTAGCTAGTGTTTTTTTGTTCGTTTAAATATTTATTGCATACATTAATTTATATTTATATGTCATTAATTTATTTAAAAATCTTATATCCTAAGTTTTTTTTTAAATTGCCAATTAACGAATTTAAATTGTATCATGTCTCGTAATCATATACAAAATCCTTGCTGCTTAGTAGGAATAGTTCATCATATATTATTGTGGTACAATATTAAAGTAATTAAACAATTAAGGGCTTTTTAAAAGGCCTTCTCGTACTTATCTAATTACTAAAAAGCCCCTCTATACTGCTTATTTACTTAAAAAACACCTCATACATTTAAATTGCACTAAAAACCCTACCAGACCAAAAAGAGAATATTTTTGTTATCTTCCATTACTCCATTAGAAAACTAATGATGAGTATCGGGTTACGGTTTTTAAGCCTTCACAACCCCTCTTCTTTTCCAAAATTGACTTTAGGATTAGGATTTCGATCAAAGATCACTCAAATTGATCATGGAAACCGGCTCACCTTTCTCAACCTTCTCCAGCAACGATTTGTCGAGTGACGTTGGCCCTTTAATTGCAAGTTTCGAGTTCATGGACAACCTCATTTGAAAGGAGAGTGATCCTATAGATGCGCTAAATCCCAAACTTAAACTAAACGAGAATATTGGTTCTTTTTATGAGATAAAGACCTACGTTAATATCTAGAAGGTAAGAGAGCGGCTCAAACACAAGTTCTATCTAACTTTTGATGGAAAATTAGTGAGGGGGGCTTTTTGTTGACGTCAAAAAATTGATGCCCGGAGAATATCCCCAAAAAACTAAACGGTCGTCAACATAACCCAGTTCGGGTTTTGTGGGGTCTTGTAGAGTTTTTGGGGGTCCCGCTGCTCGGTTAGCGAGCTGGAGTCAAGGAGCCAGCGGCCCTTTGCGGAATGCGGGGCAGCGCCCGGAACCAAATTTTTAACAAGCACTAGAGTATCTTGGACAGATACCCTCGATGGGATAGTACCGAATGGATACCCCTAAGCGGGTAGTGCCCAAGCGGATACCCTGGGCAGATACCCTCAGACGAGTACCCTCAGGAGGATATCCCATTCGGATATCCGCTCCTAATGAGGCGGTGGCGGATACCTTAAATGAGGTATCCAAAGTACAGTGTACAACCTACTTTTTGTAAGTATGAATGGTCATACATCTCCTCATACTTTCTTCCATGCCTCTACAGTGCTTGGAATAGTCCTTTCCCTCCTCCACTATATATGCAAGCCCCAAGGTAAAAGAAAAGAGCTTACCAATTTTACACCCTCTCACAATACTCTTATAATACTTGAAGTTTTCTTTGCTTGAAGATTGGAGCTTACCAATTTTACACCCTCTCACAATACTCTCATAATACTTGAAGTTTTCTTTGCTTGAAGATTGTCTTCTCAAAACTGAAAGAAAAAGAAGAATAAGGTGAGAACTTGAAGTCAAGTTCCCCACTCTTCCTCTACTATCCGCTTGGCCCAAAATAGGCCACTTGGAGAACTCAATCGAGTTCTCCTCAAAGTGTGTTCTTCATGGTTAGAGTCGAAAGACCAGGAGGAAACCCCACATTCTATTTTATAGAAATAGGATGACCCACTTCTTCATGGCATGAAAATGAGCTGGAAAGCTTACTTTATTAGAAACAAAGTCTCAACGACAAAGTTTCGTAAATCCATGAAGCAAGTCTGTGCCATAGAAATATAGAAAATAGGCAAAAGAAACTATTTTCCCAAAATGACAAAATCTTGGTAATAGAGGAAACTCCGTTCTCCGCATATAAAACTTGAGAATGAAAACAAATTTGTTAACATAATACATATAGTTGTGTTTCACAAACAACTTTGAAAACAACACATACATATGTCATTCTCCATCAAATGGGCCTATTTCGGATACCTCAAAAGAGGTATCCACCTTATTTTGCTTGGGCGGGAACCACAAGACAAGTTTCCGCCTCACAAGTAAATTTCGGATACCTCAAAAGAGGTATTTGCCCCTACTTGGCTCAAGCGGGACCCCCATGAGCAGTTTTCGCTTTGCAAGACCAAGTCGGTCACCTCAAGAGAGGTATCCGCCCATCAAGACAGCATAGCTGGGTCCTGCTAGGAAGCATCCGCCTACTCTGCTAAGTCGTGAGAGGTATCCGTCTACACTTCCAATAGCATTGGTCCCCACCTCGGGTATCCACCCATGCTAAAAAAGAACATAAGGCTCGAGTCCTCAAAAAGGAAGAGCCCGCCTATGCTTTGTTTAATGCCAATTTGACATTAAAACCCCATCCATTTGAATCATTATCCAAATCACCTATGTCCTAGCTTTTGAGTATGTGATTCCCTCTTTGTACAATTTGATTTTAATGCATTGTACCCAAATTGTATCCAAAATCAATATAACATGATATTTTCTTGAAATAGATTTTATGTTGTCTCCATGTGCAATATGATCTTCCCCTTTCTATGATGTGATTTAGAGCGACCTAACGAGATATCTCGTCCAGGTCCAAGCCTGAGACGATAGAGTGTAATGAACTATAAATGCTTGCATTTATGGAAATTCACGAACCCAGCACCTTCTGATCAAACTAAAATAAACTTTTGTTTTTTTCGCATGCTTATAGGAAGTCGTGAACCCAGGGTATTCTAGTCAAACCAAAATAAATTTTTGTTTTGTTCGTACTCGGCTGTTTTAAAGTTCGCTCGTTAGAGGTTTAAAAAGAGGATAAACATCTTTTAGAGTAATTTAAATGCATGGGGGATCTTTTAAGTAAATACGAAGTATGGAGGGTTTTTTTAGTAATTAGCGAAGTATGAGGGAGCTTTTCAGTAAAAAGCCTAACAATTAATAATAGTATTCTTAAACAAGCTCTAAGATTGTTTTGATAGTCATAATTCCTCCATTTTTCACAGCTCAATTTGTCGATCACAAAATTTAACATCTATATGATTTTTGCATATATTACCTAGGGAAAAGCTCGATTCGTTGAGATTTCGCTCGGGATCGTTCCACAATATACACAAACAGAGCCTGAACAAATTTATAAGCTTGTTTAAATAATAGAACAAACATGAACAACCTCAAACTAGGGATGTTCACCGGGTCGGTTTCGACCGCTACCCGCCCAATCCCGCCTGCTTTAGACGAGTAAAATGTCCGCTCTAAACCCGTCCGAAAGTGATGGGTTCAAAACCAGTGCCCGCCCGCACTGGCGGGTTCGGATTCATTTATGGTTCAAAACCTGCCCAACCCGACCCGCGCACATCTCTACCTCAAACTCAGCCCATTTAACAGCCCTAATCATAACCTCTTGTCTTCAAACAATTCAATCAAATAGAAGCCTCAAGAGATTTGGACAGTTTGATATCATACAAGAATTACAAAAATTTACATCTTGATGATGAATTTGGGGGTGGCCTAAACAGAAAGGAGTCAAAAACCTAGGATTCAAGACATTCATCAAGTAGTGAACAAGGGAAAGAAATTAAAAGTGCTTGTCCTAAATAAAAAGGAGTCAAAACCCATGAATCCATGGAGGAAATTTTTGCCCCAGTAATCAAGATCAAAGAAAAATATTGCAATAAAACTATAAAAAAGAAAAAACAAGCATGATCAGAAATTAATGGAATGCAAAGATAAAACTTGACGATAAGAATGAAACATAAAGAAGAAAAGGTTGAATTGAATTTTTACCTCAGTATCTCCAGTGGAGTTTTCAGTGGTATGATGCAAGTCTTGGACAAGAAATGAAGAGTCCCCCATTTCCCTTGTGATATCTCTTCTTTCTAGCTTGAATGCTTTGTTCTTCACTTAAATTTGATTTTTTTTAAAATGAGTTTGTTGATCTCTCCAAATGAAGAGGAGAGGGAAAAGGAAAGTTTTTCTCTGTTGTTTTCAAATTTGAAGAACCCCTCTCTCTCTCTCTCACACACACCTCTCTCCAGCCTGCAGAGCTTTTATTTTATTTTCTTGGGTTTTTTTTTCCGAAATAGGGTATAATAATATTAAAATTATTAAAATAAAATTATTTATTTTATATTTAGCAAAATAAGACAGTTTCGCACCCCACCCGCACCCACCAGTACAGAAAGCGGGTTCTAGGAACCAGCCCCCACCCAAGAGGGCGGGTTCCTAGAACTCGTCCTCTTCTTTAGAGGGTGGGCTCCTTTATAAAGGAGAGGGCGGGTCCCGTCCTGTATTAATTTTAAAAAATAAATAAATAACTAACAGAATTTAAGAAATCTCGTTTTAAAAAAATTAATAAATTATAATATTGTTGTTTAAATATGAATCTTGTATACACTCAAATAACAAAATGAATCCGTCAAATTTATAATACAAAAAAATCATATCATACTAAAAGGTAAATTGTACAAGTTTCTTTACAAGCGCTAACCGATTTTCCTCCGGTGCACTTGTCACGATCTCGAAGGTCCCGCCCCTGTTGACTGTCCTAAACATTTGGTCCTATAATGACCTGGTTGTTTGCATATGCTACATATGTCGTGCCTTTGCTGAGGATCAGCATCCATTCTCATTCGATCTCGACGCACTTTAGGTCTTCCGAGTCCTATATTTTTGTCTGGCGGTAATACAGTCGGTGTTTGTCTGTTCCCAGTATAATAGTGTCAATAGCGACTGTCTGGTATAGGATGAAATTTTGGATCGTATGCGCTTTGGTAATTGGAAACTGTATGGTAACGGAAAGCAAAATTGTAATGTGAATTATGCATGCTCTCGCAGCAACAATTGCGTGGGCACAAGGTAAATGTTGTTGCTGGAAAACACCGCATGTGTACGAAGAGAGTCCTTCATCTCAAAATTTTACGGTATATTGATTCCCATTACTCCCCGTAATTTGAAACTCCGCTATGTCAAACCTTTCAGATCTTTAATATTGTGCTATGCGCTCCCTTTCCCGGAATATATCTTCGTAATATGCGGTGAGTGGAGTCTCTATCGCCAAGAACTTTTCCCTTCTTTGCACAAAATAAGTATTCACTCTGAAAAAGGTTCGAACAATCAACCCCTGTATCGGTAAGCCTCTAACACCTTTAACGACCCTGTTGAACCTTTCAGACATATTAGTGGTCATTAGTAGATATCTGCATCCATTATCATGTACTTGTGACCACATGCGTGTTGGGGTAAAAATTTACACCTGTTCACATCATAATATTGCATTATTATATTCCCCATTCTTATGCATTTTACAAATAAACAGGTGCTTTTGACCCATGTCTGCTATATAGTTACAGGTTCTCGGAGCTAAAACAGTGAAAAAGATAAAAGACGATGCAAAAGTGGGACTACGACCAACAAATAGAAGGATCTTGATCAAGCCTACACAAAAGATCAGTTCACGAAGTATAAGGCAGCGTAAGGTTCAAGACTTCGTCTCGAGTAGTCTCCTCGCTTGTTAGGGTTAGCTTTGGGGAAGGCTTTTGAGAGATGAGATCTCTCATCCCTTTCTTGCCCATCACACGTTTTTAATAGAACTCCATGCATACACGCACACACCGCTCCCTGCGGCACCCTATCCCTCGAGGTAGCGGTGATACCGTAGTATAAAGGCCCGGTTGAGCGTGTTTTCCATGGAGATTAAGGTAAGGATTGATAAAGGAAGGACAAGAACCTAGAGGAAGAAACACCTTCCCGAACGGTTCTAATCCACTTTATTAATAATTACTATAACACCTCATAGATCTTTATTTGGGTATAGAAAGCGGTGAGATTTAATTACATTTCTAAACCTACCCTAGACCTAACCCCAGCAAGATTTAGATCTAGATAATCTTAGTATAAATCAATTTAGGTTTTAGAGATAATCAATCCGACACCCATCGGAATTAACTCGTAAGAGCGATTAGGAAAACACAAAATCCCTGTGGACCGACCCGTACTCACCGGCTAGCTACCAAGCGACACCGTTCTTGATTGCGGTTTAGAAATATTTTTGACATACGAATCAAATGGCGCCGTTGCCGGGGATGGCGTGTTATTTTCTTTTTGCAATTTCGGGTTAATCTAAAATTAAAAAATCATAAAAACTGAAAAATCAAAAAATATAAAAATTTATCATTTTTTATTTTTGTGAAGGGTATTTTTGTTTGAATCTTTGCAGGATCGACGGATCTGGAAAAATCCAGAGTGCGAAACAGAAAACGGGAGATCAGAACAGAGGGATTTCAACAACAGATCAACAGAATTTTTCTCGAGACCAGCGCCGCTGCTTCCGCCGCTAAACCGCCGCCGAAACACCCTCAAAACCGCGGAACCGCTGCGGCCTTGGCGATTCAATACTTAGGAAAAATTCTCGGGATCCGCGTCGTCGCCGCGACCGCCCTTCCGCCGCCAAAACGTCCTTGCGACCGCGGATCCGCGATTCCCTAGTGTCGTCAGCGCGCGAAAATTGCACTGTTTGTTCCACTTTTCTCTCTTCTGCAAATCCCCATATATGTTTTGCCAAATCTTCTGCAGGATTCTTTGCGCTTAAAAAAATCTTCCCTCTTCCAATAATTGATTTTCTGCGGGATTCTTTGCGCCGCGCTTAAAATAAAAAAAAAGATTTTTTTGATTGCAAGTGGTTGTTACTGTTTTGCATATATTTAATCTGATTTTAAAGGGCTTGAGAACAATCCAGATTGAGTAGGGATTTCATCACTCTTTCCAGGACCCCAGAAATCACATAAGGCATATGCATTGACCAATATTTAATTAAAAAATACTAGACTCAGCCCTAAGGACGCCGCGCTCAATAGGACAGAGGACTAGTTATAGACATCGGCCGTTGATCCTAACCTGACTTTGCGGTGTCTAGGCAAGTGTGTCTAAGGCGAGTAGTTACTTAATTAGGACCACTACTTGTAGTGGGGAGCCTCCCACTCACCTGGCACTTATCTGGCCGCAATTGGCGTTGAAGAGGCGGTTTGATGTCCTATTTCTAGCCCTTTGGAACAGTTAGGAGCTGTCTAGCTGACCTGGATGACCCTAGATCTAGGCCTGATTGTGCATTTTTGGTTGATTGAAAGTGTGTTTAAGCCCTTTATCGAAAATCTTTTTTGCAAAAAGTTACAAATAAAAAAAAAGAATTTTTTTTTTATAAAAACTTGCAACTTGTCGCTAAGAACTCCTTGCACCACCTACCTTCTTTCTCTTCTCCTTCTAACATTATGGGTACCCCACCTCATAAATCTCTTGCCGAACTTTGGTATCCTGAACCTAACTTTGCCTCGTACGTCAATTGTTTCAGTCGATTTAAGGACGATCCCTCCATGCCCAAAATTTCTTTGAAAGATCAAATAGAAACGTCTAGGAGAAACAGTTCGACGTTGCAATCCACTTTGTATCAACCATGTCAACCTTCACCACCTTCGTACGTTGATACCACTTTTTCGAGTCCTGTTGTAACTCCTAAACCCATGTCTATTGCTGAGCATATTGAACAATCTCGTAGCCGATCTTTCACTCCTCTCCACACATCCAGTTATAGGGATCAACAAGTCCATTCACCTTTTTATACAAATGTTGATTCTACTCCTGTCCAACCATCCAATTCCTACCAGTCCTACCCGACTTTCCCACCTTCACTAGACATTGCTTCTACACAGCCAGTTGGGAGTTTCACGTATCCAAACAATTTTGAATCTTTTACCGAAACCCCTTCACAACCCATGTCTAGTTTGGAACAGTCGTTGGAAGCTTATATTTTAGCAACAAACAAAATGATTAGGAATGTGGATGCGTCCATTGCCGCCCTTATGCAACCTAATGAACCGGTAGCTAGTTTCCAACTAGCTCCAAATTTTCCAATGTATGAGGAGGCGGTTGGACAGAGTGAGAATTTGAGTGGTGAGAGTGAGCTGTACACACTTCCAAATCAGACCTACCCATTACCAATTGAATTCCACAACTCCAGTTTTCAAAAAATTGTTCTAAATGATTCACCCATTGAAGATAGAACATTTAATGAGTTGTGTGACTTTATAGTGCTTGATTTGCCAGATTGTGAAGAATCCCTTTCGAGTGAAACCATCACCAATCCTTTTGATATCTACACCTCCACTCTAGAACTTGAATTGATAAATATCCATGCTTTTGATGAGGTGTCTGAAAAAATTGATTTTCACTTGATTGAGGATATAGACGCCGGGAATATTTTGGATGATGAACCCGTAGATTTGATTGAAATTTTATCCCCAATTCATCATCCCGAGTCATTAAATGTTTCTCCCGAACCTCATATGCGTCTTGATTTTGATGATAATGGCATGGATAGGCTAAATTTTGAGGAGAATTATGAGGATAGTATTGAGGATAATATTGAGGATGAACCATTTTTGTTTGATGTGTCGGATTTTCCAATTCATCCTCCTGAACCTTTAACTGTTATATTTCCTAAATCAAACCCTCTCCTTTCCATCATTCCGACCACGCAAAATATCACGCTTGAAGACTGTGCGCTTGAAAAATTTCTCTTTGAATCTGACACAGTTCTCACAGACGATAATGATTACGAGTATTTCACTTTTTCGGACGATTTTGAAAACTCACCTCCCGAGTTTGAGTCCTTTACATTTTCAGCTGAGTTAGTTGAACCATCGGACTCGGTCACTTACAGTCATTTCGAACCATTGATGGAATCCTTCAAGTTCGAGACAGATTACTTAGGTGAGATTAAGACTATCCCTAAATCACTCCTTTTCGTCCTTCCTATCGTTTCGACCACGCAAGACTCCGTCGCGTCTCCATTTTCAACGGAAGGTTTACCAAGTTCGACGTACCCATGCTTTCTTGCGAATCTTGAGGGATTTGACCCCATTTCTCGACGGGTTGATAGATTAGCACAATCGCTTTTAACACATCGGTCATCACAAATTGCGCTAATTTATTCACTCAATTTTACTCTCAAGATCGTACTACACTTCTTTCTCTTTTCCGCCATTCTTCTCCTCAACCGAGACCATATTCCACTCTTCTTCCCATACGGTTTCGTGTGTTTCTCATTTCTTTTCTCTACACCCCATTCTTTCACCAACCCTACCATTATCACGATAGAATTTTTGAATGGTTGGTGCTAACCTTTGGCTTGTGTAAGGCCTTGTTTAGTTTGGGAAGAACCTTGTTGTATATATGTATATATATATTTTTTTGTTTTCTTTTTCTAATAACAAAAAAATTTTTAAAAAAAATTATAAATAAATAAACAGGGGAGTGCCGACATTCTCAACCCTCTTGGTGTAGCATGACAGTGAGGACACTGTCAAGTTTAAGTTTGGGGGTGTGCTCGGTAAGCCTTCTTCCTTCGCATTCATATGTATATTTTTGCATTTGCATACTTATTTTAAAACCCAGAAAAATTGAAAAAATTTGAAAAATTATAAAAATTAAAGTATTCAATTTTGGCCATAATTAACTTGAGTTTGACAAAAGGTTAACTATCTAGGACCAACTAGATCTTAGACTCAGTAAATTAAAAACCCTAAAAATAACCTTTCTTAAAGTTTAAAAAGTATGTCTTTGTAGTTTATTTAGAAATAGGCAAATTTTGAGTTCACTTCTTGGGCTAAGGGAAGAGTATTGATGTTTTTATTAAAATATAAGTTTGAAAAATAATTCCTAAGCTTAAGTCTAAATTCTGAAAATGTATACCCTACAATTTGCACAAACACGAACCTTGAAACTTGGAATAGTAGAAGAGACCTTGAAATGCTCTTGTCTAAAGTCCTTAGTACAAAGAAAAGAAAAGAAAAATTTAAGTGTGAATAAAGAGATAAAAAAATGAACACTGGTTTTTGTGATTACTTAAGGCTGCAAAAATAGAAAAATATTTAGCGAGGGTGCTTCATCACCCAGTGTTTTAGACCAACTGGTTTGGGAGTCACTGCTAAAGCCTTAGGTGTTACAAGACTAGGAATTACGCTTTAATGCGCATACACATTTTGTAATCGGTTGTTGGTACCTCAAGAAGTATTAACGGTCGCATGAAGGATGTGTGAGTGAAATTCATTTAAAAATTCACCAATTAAGAAGTGCTTTGGACAACGGACAAGAGTATGATTGCTTGATTTGAATTTTCAAGTGTAGGAGTGATATATACACACACGTAGGGGTATGTGATTGGGGTTTAGATAAGAGATAGGAATGAAGAATAGGACTTGTATCTTTAGTAGAGATGATAAAAATTCCTAAGTTGAGATGGAACCCTAGAAGGAAAACTTAAAAGATGCCGAAAGCTAAGTAAGTCTACAAAATATATATAATCTTAAGTTAAATAATAAGAAAGTGTGAAGAATACGGATGGATAATTTATGAGTCGAAGATAATAGAGTTCTTGTTGGAAAACCTAATTGGAGAATAAAAGTTAATGGGCCGAATTGATAGGATTTTGTGGGTAGTATCCGCTGAAAACCCTCAGGAGACAACACTCCTCCTACTAGGGACACCTAGAGGTTTAACGGCTTGTTGCACGAGCTCAGTGCAATCGCGTTTCCCTGCGAAAGTGAGGTTAGGTTTTTGTCGAGAATAAAACTAGGTTTGCTTGAGGACGAGCAAAAGATAAGTTTGGGGGTATTTGTTCACATCATAATATTGCATTATTATATTCCCCATTCTTATTCATTTTACAAATAAACAGGTGCTTTTGACCCATGTCTGCTACATAGTTACAGGTTACAGGTTCTCGGAGCTAAAACAGTGAAAAAGATAAAAGACGATGCAAAAGTGGGACTACGACCAACAAATAGAAGGATCTTGATCAAGCCTACACAAAAGATCAGTTCACAAAGTACAAAGCAGCGCAAGGTTCAAGACTTCGTCTCGAAGCAACGGTAAAAGTCCACTACAATTATTCACTGGGAGATCTGGAAGAAACCTAGAAGCCAATCTGAGAAAAGAACTAAAGAAGTAGGAAGAAGCAGTCAACCAGAGCCAGCACAGGAAAATTGAAGACCCAAGTCCCTCTTTTGGCCGCGGAACCGCGGCCAAACCAGGGCTGCGGCCGCGGTTCCGCGGTCGGGTTAAGCACGTAGAAGTTGAAAATTTTACCAAAAGTTGAGGCGGCGCTGACTAGTCTTCCTAGGGGTATTTTTGTAAAAGCATACATGCGGCAATTGTAAACCTAGGGTTTTCTATGTCCTATAAATAGAAACCCAAATCTTGTATTAGTTTATGCCTCCTTTCATTAATAAAATTCAGATTTCTTTTTGGAGAGCATCAATTTGTAAGTTCTTATTTTATTTTTCTGCCCTAGGTAATTTCTATTCTTGCCCTAGTTTAGATTTAATTTCTTGCCCTAAGTTAAATTTATTATCTGCCCTAGTTAGATCTTTAATTTTTTGCCCTAGATAAATAGTTCAGATCTGTTCTTAAATTCCTTAATGAGCGAGTAGTCTCCTCGCTTGTTAGGGTTAGCTTTGGGGAAGGCTTTTGAGAGATGAGATCTCTCATCCCTTTCTTGCCCATCACACGTTTTTAATAGGACTCCATGCATACACGCACACACCGCTCCCTGCGGCACCCTATCCCTCGAGGTAGCGGCGATACCGTAGTATAAAGACCCGGTTGAGCGTGTTTTCCATGGAGATTAGGGTAAGGATTGATAAAGGAAGGACAAGAACCTAGAAGAAGAAACACCTTCCCGAATGGTTCTAATCCACTTTATTAATAATTACCATAACATCTCATAGATCTTAATTTGGGTATAGAAAGCGGTGAGATTTAATTACATTTCCAAACCTACCCTAGACCTAACACTAGCAAGATTTAGATCTAGATAATCTTAGTATAAATCAATTTAGGTTTTAGAGATAATCAATCCGACACCCATCGGAATTAACTCGTAAGAGCGATTAGGAAAACACAAAATCCCTATGGACCGACCCGTACTCACCGGCTAGCTACCAAGCGACGCCATTCTTGATTGCGGTTTAGAAATATTTTTGACATACGAATCAACACCCCGGTTGACCAAGTCAAAATCAAAGTCAACCCCAAGCCAGGTGGGCCCAAGCCCAGGTCAAGTGGGCCAATGCCCGGGACGAGCCCGAACATGGAGTGGCCGGTCTCCCTACATGCCAAGATAAAAATTTTGTAATAAATAATTTTGGTGTATTACTTTTATTCTATTTTATGAATGAATATAAGAAAAATGGGCATAAAGCCAAATTTTTGTAAAACCCATGGCTTATGTGCAAAAAGAAATGGCACATGAGGTATGGGATGGGCAAAAATGCCATTTTTGTAGAGCCCAAGGGGCAATATGTAAAGTGTATAGCCTATAAAAGCAAGGATAATGAAAATATCCCAACAACTTTTTCTCTCTCCAAAAGAATCAAGATCTGTGATCTTCTCCTTCCTCAAGGTTCTAAAAACCTTCTTCTCTTTTTGAATTAAATCAAGAGTTTTACTCTTCCTTTTCCAAAACTAAATAGTTTTTTGCCACGAAACCCACAAAGGGGAACTCAGATCTCCCATCAGATCTTACAAATAAGAGATTTCTAAAATCTCATATTTCTTGTTCTTCAAGATCCAGCCAAAAGAGGAGGAAGAAGGAGACCCATCTCCTAAAAATCACACTTTGGGAAGATCCAGAGCTCAAGGGAGAATCCCGTTTCAGCATCTCCAAAAATATCTTAGGAGTTTAACTCCACTCTAAATTCTCATTCGGGAGTTTAAATCCCATTTCTAGGGCTAAAAGCCCCTTTTCCTCGCCGGCGCTCAAGCGCCCGAGCGCCTAGCGCCCCAAGCGCTCAAGTGCCCAGCGTCCACGTGCCGGGCACGTGGTGCGCTGGCGCTCTAGCGCACAACACTCAAGCCTCCAGCGCTCACGTGTCGGACACATGGTACGCTAGCGCCTAAACACCCAGCGCTCGCGTGCTAGGCACGTAAGGCGCTGGCCCCACGCGTTCTTTGGGCGCTTTTCCCTTTTATATATATATGTATACATGTATATATATATATATAAATACACACACTCCACAACACCGTCCTTGTTAGAAAAAAATTTCTAACGGGGCGCTACCCCGTACCCCATAAGGGGGCTGCTAGCCCCCTTGACCCCCAGCCCGCTATCCGGGTAGCGGGACCCCCGTAAAAACTCTGCGGGGCCCCCGATATATCCAAAACCCCCCCTTTTCAAAACACAACACATACACTGCACATTGAGTTCACATGACCTGTTTGACCCGTTAATCGGAGGTTCCCTCGCTCCAAAGGCGAGGCGTAATTAACGGCGGCTTAGTCCGCGGCTGCCGGAGATTTGGATCCCCACAATCAATAAACCCCAGCTTACCCTAGGCACGGGGAGTCTGTAATGCGCCTGACAAGCGCACGCGCATTCCCATCTCAATGGGGTGACGAAAAACACCCTACAGATTCTGGCACGTCCGGTGGGACCAATCTCTTCTCCCATATCTCAGGTGAAGCGTTCATGCGAACTCATTTAACATATATGCCGATGTTTGTACTGAAATAATGTTTTTTCCGTGCAGCAATCAACTTTCAACAACGATGTCTTCTAAGACGAATTCAGCTTCCGACGCGAATCTGATCCCGTACATGGTCAAGGTCAATGCTCATGTTATTCTTCCCGCGAGCCTCAGTCGACAGTGGGAGGAACTGCCCTGCCAGTTTGGTTCCGTCGTCGTCTACCCTGCCGGAAGCGCGCACCTGGCAGAAGAACAGGCAAAACAGGTGGCCAAGCCGGTCTCAAGGGGCAAGAGGCTGAATGTTGTGATCGCTAAGGCACCACAACCGAAACTTAAGACGGTGTCTGAACGACTCTCTTGTGCTCCAGCTGGGGGCAAGACTTCCGGTACAAAGGGCAACATCAAACGTTGCGGACGAGCTCAGGTGATGACTCTAACAACTGCACAATCAGGCGTATCTCCAAAGCCCTCCATCGCCCGGTCTACGGCGGCTTCCCGAAGAGACATAGCCAGCCAAGTGCTCAAAACAGAAAGGCTGAGACAGAAGCGGCTCAGGTATCGAGCCAACAAGAGGGCCAGGACTCCGGCCATATGGAATCTTGTGAGGTTCCAAGAGCAGAGTCATCCTGCGATGACGGCTGAGTCGGCCATAAAAATCAGCAATTCCTTCGAACCTCTAAAGTGGGTTTAGAGAAATGCCATGACCGCTAGGATCAAGAAGACAGCAGTCCGAACAATGCTACGAAGGGACGTGTCCCAGCCCCAAAAGAGAAGGCATGACACCGTCTCTTCAAGAGTCTATCAGGCGCTCTATGCCGCGCGAAAACAGCGGGGCAAAACCAAAAAGGAAGCGTCAGCACCATTCAAGAATCCGGCCAGGCCAGCCGCCTTCAATCGACTTCCCACTACCGAAACAGGGGGGTCAAGACAGCTATCTGTGAAATCAGCCGCCGATAATAAAAAGACGACTGGATATATTATCCATACGGTCTATATGACGGGCAGGCGCCCCAGCGACAACCTTCGTAGTAAAAGCAAGGACGGGGCCACTATATACCAAGCCCAATCTGACTTGAATGTGGTTGCCGCTTCCCAAGAACAGCCGCCTCTGCTGGATGATGAAAACTCTCTCGATGAGGACGATAGGCAGAAGGACCCTTCAATCTAGGCAGAGTCAAGCTCGGACAGCGAGGAAGAGCCGACTTTTCGTCCCAGGACCGTGGAGCAAGAGCTGCTTCAAGAGCTCCGGAAACAGCTCAAGAGCAAAGATAAAGAGATAGCTAAGCTCTATTCAAAAATTGACGACCTAACGAACGTTGTGATGCAGCTTATGGCTCAAATTGCTCGAGCGCCTCCCAATCAAGCACAAGTCGCTACTCATGAGCCGGATGATGACAATCCGAAGAGGCCGATGCCTGTCCCTTTGGGTCCAAGATTCGTCGAGCCGCATGAAAGCCGGCCACATTTCGCTTCGGGGGACGCCTTGGCCCCAGATAACACTATCCCGCTAACACAAGATCGGATAATGGATTTGGTCACCAGTAAGGTTAAAACATTGGTGGCCGAAGCTGAAGCCCAGAAAGAGATTGGCAGTAGTGGGCGGCCATTTCCCGCACAGTACGATCTGATCGAGTTCCCGAGCGGCTACGACGGGAGATGCAAATCAGCACGTCGTCCACTTTAAAGTATCATGCGGAAATACAGGGGGCAATGATACGCTCCTTCTTCGTCAGTTTGTCAACAGCCTGACCGGTGTCGCTTTTGACTGGTACGCGAGTATACCAGACGGGTCCGTCATTACCTTTGCCCGAATGGAGTCTCTATTTCGGCAAAAGTTCATGAGTGTCAGTGATAAAATCACCATTGCTGACCTTCTGAGGACCAAGCCGGGGAAGAATGAAAGCAACACCGACTTTATCGCCCGATGGCGTAATCTCACGGTCAAGTGCGAACCGCCGCTGGAGCAGGACCAGTCCGTCAGCCTTCTCATTGGGAACCTCAGCAATTGGATGGTCCCATTTTTGTGTACAACAGGCCTCAAGAAGTTTCAAGAGCTAACCAAGAAAGTCCAAATGCTGGAACGCTCGAAGCAAGAGTCTACCCCGGACTCTCAGAGAGACAAGACTTGGAAAAGCAAGTGGGACGACAACCGTAGAAGCGGGAGTTCCAGCAGTACCAATGTCTTCAATGCGTCCGACAATGAAGAAAAGCGAAGGGTGGGCGAATCTAAAACCAACCGGTCTCGAAAGCCAATGCTGGGAGGAGAAGGACCTTCCCTAGAGGAGAAAAAGAACAAGGTTTACTCTTTCAGAAGGGACAAGGTCCGGAAGATATTTAAAGATGCCTTGAACAACGGTCTACAATTGCCAGAGTCGAAAAGACCTCAAGAAGCAAAAATGACCGACAATCCCCTGTATTGCCCGTACCACCGAGTAGTGAGCCATGCGATCGAGGATTGCTATATTTTCAAAGACTGGGTCGAGAAGCAGTACAAGGCTGGAGAGATCGAGCTGTCCAAAAGAGTGTTGGTGAACAATCAAGTTGCAACCACCAACTTTATACAGACTGAAGCTGAAACCTTCTGGGAGCAGACAGCCGAACCCGCTGCCCTTAGAAATGGAACGGACTCACCGCAACTTCCGTGGAGTACGCACATATCTAATAAGACGAAAAAGATGATGAAGCTACTTCGGAAAGAGCCCAGGACGGAATGGGAAGGGCAGAAGAAGCCTACCATTCCAGCTGCCAATGCGGCTCTATCAAGCTCAAAATCCAAAAAGCTTAAAAAGAAGAAAAGTGCAGCTCGACGCGAAAAAGAGTCTGCAGGGAGATCGACCATTCAAATTCCCTCGAAGACTATGAACAGAAGGAAAGAACTCTAATTCAATTGAAAGAGTTCTTCCCTGTAGAAGCAGTGGATATTTTGGAGGAGTTGGAAGAAGACTCCAATGAAGAGATCCCTATAGTGACCTGCTGTGCCATCCATCTAGGCAGCGACTCTGAGGAGGATCTCTGCTTTCCCGAAAAGGACGAGGAGCTCGCCACAAAGGCCAACCAAGTCTAGCTCAGAAGCGGTAGGGCTCTACCGCCAAATCAGGGAAACGCCTCAAAAGGAAAGGAAAAACAGGTGGCTAATGAGGAAGATGGCAGAGAGCCGGCGAATGAAAACTCAAGTCCTTCCTCAGTGGACTACAATGTCTTGGCTCATCTCCGAAAGCTCCCGTCTCTCCTGAGCATCTACGATACCTTGGTCCTATCTAAAGAGCTTAGAGATGTTCTCATTCACACTCTACAAAACCCCGAGCGGTATCAGGCTCGCTTTGCGGAAATTAATATGAAAGAAGCCCAGTACGCTATGCATGCCACCGCAGTGACGTTTAAGGACGAAAACTTGCTACTGGGAACGGCTGAGCATAATCGGCCGCTTTACGTGACCGGGTACAGCGACGGAGATCGGATTAATCGCATATTGATCAATCCGGGGTCCTCAGTGAACATCATGAACTTGCTGAAGAGTTTGTCAATGGACGTCCGACACCTTTCAAGGGAAAGGATTGTCATTCAAGGCTTCAATCAAAACTTCCAGCAAGTTCTGGGGCCTATAGCTTTGCCAATCAAATTTGGGGATCTGCAAACTGAAGCTAAGATATACGTGATCGACGCTGACACGTCTTATAAAATTCTCTTGGGACGACCATGGCTCCATGATTACGGCATCGTTCCGTTAACTCTCCATCAATGCATGAAGTATACTAAAAATGGCGAAGAAAGACGCATTGACAAGGACATCTAGCCATTCGGTGTGCATGAAGTCCAATATGAAGATTCTCGGTACTTTGTGAACCTCCAAAGTGCTGAGCCACAACTGACCAAAGACAGAACAACCCCGAAACTCAAAAGCAAGTTTGAGCCGGCTGTCACTTTCAAAAGCAGAAACCCCATGTGTATCCGCGTTTCAGCAGTGACACTGATGAGTCCGACGCTGGAAGTTCGTCCTTCCGTAAAACTCGCCCTCATTTCGGTAGCGATACGGAAGAATCTGATACTGAAGGCCCATCCGACAGCAAAATTCACCCTCATTTCGGCAGCGACACTGAAGAGTCGGAGGAAGAGAACCCGTCTTGCAGCGGCTATATAGATTGGGCCCTTACGCAGCAAGCGAAACTATGAGAGACCTTTGAAATTGCAGAAGGGCCCCTAGCCGTCACAAGGGTGCCGGAGCAGATGTGCAAAGTGCTCAATGCATTGTCAGTCTCTACCGTTGACCAGCTGAAAACTTTCTATGTCCCCGGAAAGAAAAGTGGACAGAAGGGCATCCTGTTTTACGGGCCAAATCCTGTTGTGCACCCGGACGATTTGTCTGTCGCGTGCCTTCCATATGAGAGAGGCATAAGAGCCATCCTCAATCCCAGATACTATGCGTCCGAGATGCGGGAATACTTTAAAAAGTGCGGATGCCGGTTATATCAAACGGAGTCCGAAGCAAAGTTTTACGAAGAGCTATGGTATCCACCTTAGGTCTGAGCACTCATCGATGGACGAATTCCAGATAGGCGGGGCATAGGTTTCATCCAGCCTGATTCTAAGGCATGCTACATGATCCATATTGGGGAAGCCAACGAAAGGTCAAATGATGACGACGAGCTAGCCGAGCCAGAAGAAGCTCCTCAAGAGCTCGAAGATGGAGGACAAGCAACCTTTGACGAGCTAACCGAGATTGACTTAGGAACGCCCGATAATCTAAGGCCGACCTACATCAGCTCACTCTTGTCAGAGGAAATGAAAGCTCAGATAATCACCCTGCTGCACGAGTTCGTCGACTGCTTCACGTGGACGTATAAAGAAATGCCTGGACTTTCCCCTAAAGTGGTCGTGCATAAACTGGCTATATCTCCTGACGCTAAGCCAGTCAAACAAGCTCCTCGAAGAATGAGAAGGGAACTAGAAGAAAAGGTCATCGAGGAAACCAAGAAGCTCATCGATGCCGGCTTCATCAGGGAAGAGAAATATGTGGACTGGATCGCATGCATAGTCCCAGTGAAGAAGAAAAATGGGCAGATCCAAGTTTGTGTCGATTTCAGGGACCTCAATAAGGCATGTCCTAAAGACGACTTTCCGCTACCGGTCATGGAAATGATGGTCGATGATACCTCAAATTATGAGTTGTTCACCTTTATAGATGGCTCGTCTGGGTATAATCAGATCAAGATGTCGCCTGAGGATGAGAAGCACACAACATTTCGAACCCCGATCGGAATATACTACTACAAAGTGATGCCGTTCGGACTGAAGAACGCGGGTGCTACATATCAAAGGGCCATGACCAATATCTTTGATGACCTGATCCATAAAGTCGTCGAATGTTATGTTGATGATCTGGTCGTCAAGACTAAAGCCAAGGCCGATCACATCCAAGATCTTAGGACCGTTCTCACCAGACTGAGGGAGTACGATTTGAAAATGAATACTCTGAAGTGCGCTTTTGGCGTGTCATCGGGAAAATTCCTGGGCTTCATAGTCCGACATCGAGAGATCGAAATTGACCCATAAAAGATAAAGGCCTTCATGGAGATGCTCCCTCCGAAGAGTCTGACGCGGCTAAGATCTTTTCAAGGCAAGCTTTCTTATATACGAAGGTTTATCTCAAATTTATCGGGGAGATGTAGGCCCTTCTCGAAGCTCATGAAGAAAGGAGCTCCTTTTGTCTGGGATGCTGAATGTCAAGAAGCGTTCGAAAGCATCAAACAGTACTTGTTGCACCCTCCAGTGCTGGCCGGTCCCATTCCAAATAAACCGCTGATTCTCTACACTGCCGCAATAGATGAGTCACTCGGTGTGTGTTCATATCACAATTTTGCATTATTATATTCCCCATTCTTAGTCATTTTACAAATAAATAGGTGCTTTTGACCCATGTCTGCTACATAGTTGCAGGTTACAGGTTCTCGGAATAAAAACAGTGAAATTGATGAAAAGATGATACAAAAGTGAGACTACGACCGATAAATGGTGGAATCTTGATCATGCCTACATTTTGAGGGATAATGAAGATCAATGAACAAGTTCACAAAGCACAAAGGCAGCGTAAGGTTCAAAACTTCGACACGAAGCAAACGGTAAAGTCCACGACATTATTCACTGTAGAAATCTGGAAGAAATTTAGAAGTCAATCTGGGAAACCAAGTGAAGAAACAAGAAGACAAATTCAACCAGAAGAGGACTGGAAAGATTCAGCCCAAGATGCCCCTAAATGGCCGCGGATCCGCGGCCAAACCTGGCTCTTGGCCGCGGTTCCGCGGCCATGGTAAGCCCGTGTCGGTGGAGATTTCTGACGGTGCGTTGACTAGTCTTCTTAGGGGTATACTTGTAATTACAGATATGACTTGATTGTAAACCTAGGGTTTCTATGTTCTATAAATAGAAACCCTAAAACTTGTTTTAGGTTATGCCTCTTTTCATTGAAATAAAATTCAGAATTTCTATCATGTTTTGAGAGCATCAATCAAGTGAGTAGTTTTTTTATTTCCCCTAGTTAGTTTTTATTTCTGCCCTAGATATATTTATTATTTGCCTTAGTTTAATTTAGATTAGAACTTTTTATTAATCTGCAGTAGTTAGATAATTAATCTTTTTAAATCGAAAACTCAAATAAAAAATGTTTTTCATAAATCCCCTAATGAGTGAGTAGTTCCTCACTTGTTAGGGTTAGGAATAGGAAATGCTTGAGAGATGAAAATCTCTCACCCCTTTCTTGCCCATCACATAATAATAGGACTCCATGCATACATACACACACCACTCCCTACGGCACCCTACCCACGAGGTAACGGTGACACCGTAGTTTAAAAGACCGGTTGTGCATGTTTTCCATGGAGGTTAGGGTAAGGATTAAGAAAGGACGGACAAGGACCTAGAGGAAGAAACATCGTTTCTTCCCGATCGTCCCAATCCCCTTTATTAATAATTACCATAACACCTAATTGATCTAAATTAGGGCATTGAAAGCGGTGGGAAATCTTTAATTTTCCAAACTTAACCTAAACCTAAACCTAGCAAGATTCTAGTCCTAATCTAAATCAACTTAGTTTTAGTGATAAACATCCCAACACCGTTTGGAATTAACTCGTAAAAACAATTAGAAAATTCACAACATCCCTGTGGACCGACCCGTATTCACCGGCTAGCTACCAAGCGACGTTGTTCTTGATTGCGGTAAACAATATTTTTGATCACAACTCCTATCATTCAATCAAATGGCGCTGTTGCCGGGGATCGAAAATTGGCAACTTTGCCAAACTTTACATGAAGGATTGAACCCAGCAACGAAGCAGTTGCTGGAAACCATTTGTCAAGGTTACTTTCTAACCAAATCTAGTGAGGAAGCGTGGCAGTTTCTCGACGATCTTGCTGAACAAATACTTCAGTGGGAAAGTACCAAGACCACTTCATCTTCTGTTGGTCAGTCTACGGCAGGCATACATCAATTAGATATGTCGATAGCAATGAAGGTCGAGATGGCGCACTTACGAAAAAGCTAGAAGCAATTGAGACCAAAATCTCATCGCCTTCTCCTGCCCCTGTTTTACCCCCACGAACTGTTTGTGCTTGTTGTTCGGATCCATCACATCTTACTGAAGAGTGTCCTTACAATCCACCTGTTCAAGGACAAGATCAAGTCAATGCTTCCTTTCAGCAACGACAAAGAAATGATCCATACTCTTCGACTTATAATCCTGGTTGGAGGAGTCACCCAAATTTTTCTTGGAATCAAAATCAACAATTCCAAGGAAGCAACAACTTTCAAAGGCCTCCTCCTCCACAACAACAAGCACCTCCACAAACTCAATACCAGCAACATTTCCAACCACAATCTTATCCAAACCAAATGAACAATTTTGTGCCTAACAACTCTTACCCTCAAAACAATTTTGTTCAACCAAATAATGATAAGGTTACCTCGCTAGAAAGAAGTCTAGATCCGTTTCTAAAGCAATCTACACAATCAGCAGTAAGGTTGGAGACTTCCATTCAATCTTTAGTGCAAAACAGTGCTTCACACGATCAAAGCATAAAATCTATTGAGGCACAAATTGCACAACTCAATGTTGCGTTGAGCGAGCGAGAAATGAGAAAGCTTCCATCTCAACCACTGCCAAATTCCAGTCACGCACATGTTGCATATGAACAGCAAAACCATAACGTAAATGCTGTGACCATATTGAGATCCGGAAAAGTGTTGCATAATAACGTAGGTATTAATAATGACACCCCTGTCGGTGGTTCTTCTTCATCTTCTTCTTCTTCATCTTCATCTTCTTTGTTAGAGCCTATTCTTCATTCTTCACAAGGCTCTACTTCTTCTACTTCGAACGGACCCACTTCTCACATCACGAACACATCTACATGGGGATCCGTTCTAACTCCACAATCTGATCCATAAAAATCCCCGGCAACGGCGCCAGGAGGTTAGGGTAAGGATTAAGAAAGGACGGACAAGGACCTAGAGGAAGAAACATCGTTTCTTCCCGATCGTCCCAATCCCCTTTATTAATAATTACCATAACACCTAATTGATCTAAATTAGGGCATTGAAAGCAGTAGGAAATCTTTAATTTTCCAAACTTAACCTAAACCTAACCCTAGCAAGATTCTAGTCCTAGTCTAAATCAACTTAGTTTTAGTGATAAACATCCCAATACCGTTTGGAATTAACTCGTAAGAACAATTAGAAAATTCACAACATCCCTGTGGACCGACCCATACTCACCGGCTAGCTACCAAGCGACGCCGTTCTTAATTGCGATAAACAATATTTTTGATCACAACTCCTATCATTCAATCAAATGGCGTCGTTGCCGGGGATGGCGTAGTATTTTCTTTTTGCAATTTCGGGTTAATATAAAATCATAAAACTCATAAAAAACTGAAAAATTAAAAAAAATATATAAAAATTTTATCATCTTTTTATTATTTGAAGGGTGTTTCGTGTGAATTTTGCAGGATCGACGAACGAGTTCGGACCTAGAAAAATCCAGAGATCAAAACAGAAAACCCTAGATCTGAACAACAGAGAAAAGTCAAACCAGAAGAGCAGAAGAAGTCTTGGGATCTGAACCATACATCTGACCGCGTTTCTGCCACGGGTTGCTGACGTCAGCAACCCAAATCTCCACTGTAAGTCTTCTGTTTTTCTCTGCAACCCCAATATCTCCTCTGAAAAATTTCCTGCAGGATTCTTTGCGCAAAAGAATCCTCCCCCTTCCAATAATTGATCTTGTGCAGGATTCTTTGCACCGCGCTAAAAAATTGTTTGCAAGTGATTGTTTACTGCTTTGCATATTTTAATTGAATTTAAGGGGCTTGAAACCAATTCAGATTGGGTGGGGATTTCATCACCCTTCTCAGGACCCCAGAAATCACATAAGGCATATTGCATTGACCATCATTTAATTAAAAAAAGATTAGACTCAGCCCTAAGGATTTCGCGCTCAATAGGACAAAGGAATAGTTGTAGGCATCGACCGTTGATCCTAACCTGATTTTGTGGCGTCTAGGCTAGACAGGTAGTGAAAGGTAACTTTAAAAGGCCCGTCTTATGGTGATTCGTGAGCGGATCCCTCCTTTCTCTATTTGTGCTTACCTGGCCACAATTGGCGGGGAAGAGGCGGTTTAAGGTCCTACTTCTTGCCCTTTGGAACAGTTAGGAGCTGTCTAGCTGACCTAGGTGACCCTAGATCTAGGCCTGATTGTGCATTTGTGGTTGATTGAACGTGTGTCTAAGCCTTTTAACGAAATTTTTTTTTGCAAAAAAGCTCCACATAAAAAAAACACAAAAGAAATTTTTTTTTTTACAAAAACTTGCAACTTGTCGCTAAGAAATCCGTGCACCCCACTTACACCCACTTTCTTTCCATTGACGTTTTCTTACCCCCACATTCTGTTTTTCACCTTTTTGACTACACTACCTCTTTAGTGTATGTCCGGTTGGGCTAGGGACACTGGTGCCAGATTAGTCTGTGTCTCGTTGGTACCGACCGACGACGCTTTCGACTCCGAAGTCGAAATTCCTTCCACTTCCTTACCTTCACCTTCACTTTCTTCGACTTCGAAGGAGATGTCAGGATTTAATCCTAACAACGCCTTACCCACAGGACAGATTCCACCTCCGTTAGGTGTGAATAACCCACAACACCTGCCTGTTGAAGCGCCCCAATGAATCGCGCTTCAGGATCTTTTCTACCCTATCCGCACCGCCTTACCTACTTGTCTTTCACTCCCACCGGCAAATGGGGACAATTTTGAGATCAAACCCCACTTCATCAACATGTTGCCAAAATTTCACGGACAGGAATCCGAAGATGCCTATATCTTCATAAACAAATTCCAAAACGTTTGCGCAATGATGAAAACAACACAACTTTCAGATGATGCTATAAAGCTAAGGGTCATTCCTTTCACCTTATGTGACTTAGCCGAGAAGTGGTTATACAGCACAGCATCACACTCAATTAAAAATTGGGAAGAGTTTGTTAAAGCTTTTCTTAAAAAGTTTTATCCACATCACAAGACCGCGAGAATTCGCAATGAGATTATTCAATTTTCCCAGCTTCCTTCCGAACCCTTTTGGAAGTGTTTTGAAAGATTCAAAGACCTACTTGTTCAATGCCCTCACCATGGGATTGAAAATTGGCAACTTTGCCAAACTTTATATGAAGGATTGAACCCAGCAACGAAGCAGTTGCTGGAAACCATTTGTCAAGGTCACTTTCTAACCAAATCTAGTGAGGAAGCGTGGCAGTTTCTCGACGATCTTACTGAACAAACACTTCAGTGGGAAAGTACCAAGACCACTTCATCTTCTGTTGGTCAGTCTAGGGCAAGCATACATCAATTAGATATGTCGATAGCAATGAAGGCCGAGATGGCCGCACTTACGAAAAAGCTAGAAGCAATTGAGACCAAAATCTCATCGCCTTCTCCTGCCCCTGTTTTACCCCCACGAACTGTTTGTGCTTGTTGTTCGGAACCATCACATCTTACCGAAGAGTGTCCTTACAATCCACCTGTTCAAGGACAAGATCAAGTCAATGCTGCCTTTTAGCAACAACAAAGAAATGATCCATACTCTTCGACTTATAATCCTGGTTGGAGGAGTCACCCAAATTTTGCTTGGAATCAAAATCAACAATTCCAAGGAAGCAACAACTTTCAAAGGCCTCCTCCTCCACAACAACAAGTACCTCCACAAACTCAATACCAGCAACCTTTCCAACCACAACCTTATCCAAACCAAATGAACAATTTTGTGCCCAACAACTCTTACCCTCAAAACAATTTTGTTCAACCAAATAATGATAAGGTTATCTCGCTAGAAAGAAGTCTAAATGCGTTTATAAAGCAATCTACACAATCCGCAGCAAGGTTGGAGACTTCCATTCAATCTTTAGTACAAAACAGTGCTTCACACGATCAAAACATCAAATCTATTGAAGCACAAATTGCACAACTCAATACTGCGTTGAGCGAGCGAGAAGAGGGAAAGCTTCCATCTCAACCACTGCCAAATCCCGGTCACGCACATGTTGCATATGAAAAGCAAAATCATAACGTAAATGCTGTGATCACGTTGAGATCCGGGTAAGTGTTGCACAATAACGTGGGTATTAATAATGACACCCCTGCCGGTGGTTCTTCTTCATCTTCTTCGTTAGAGCCTATTCTTCATTCTTCACAAGGCTCTACTTCTTCTACTTCGAACGGACCCACTTCTCACATCACGAACACATCTACACGGGGATCCATTCCAACTCCACAATCTGATCTACAAAAATTGGACTCAACAAATTTTCAAAATATTCCTTTTCAAACAGGTTGAGATCCAATAAACCAACTCCACAAATGGAGAAGATTGTAGATTGTTCAAATAGGTTAGCATAAATATACCTCTCTTGGATGCAATCCAACAAGTTCCTTCTTACGCGAAAATCTTAAAGGACTTATGCACCAAGAAGAGGAAGTCACAAGTACCAAAGAAAGTTTTTGTGGCTAATGCTGTTAGTGATGCTCTTGTCCAATCTTTACCCCAAAAACATAAGGACCCCGGCTGTCCTACTATTTCGATAACAATTGGGGACAAGAACATCAATAGAGCACTATTAGATCTTGGTGCTAGTGTCAATTTGCTACCCTATTCAGTGTACGAGCAATTAGGCGTTGGAGAGCTTAAACCCACTCATTGTACTCTCTAAATGGCCGACCGATCCATCACCCATCCTAGGGGAGAGTTGGAGGATGTGTTAATTAAAGTAGGGGATTTCATTTTTCCCGTTGACTTCATCGTTATGGATACACAACCTGTAGCTAACCCCCGGAGTCAAATTCCGGTGATACTTGGTCGACCATTCCTTACGACTTCCAATGCAGTGATCAATTGTCGTAATGGTTCAATGAACCTATCTTTTGGCAATATGACAATTGAACTCAACATTTTTAAGTTGGGGAATCAACCTTCCGAGCCTAATGCTAGTATACTTGATGTTTTCTCGATCCACGAGATCACGGAGGAGGACTGTGAGCTTGAAAAATTTCTGTTCGATCACAGCAGTGTTGACGCCTCTAGTGCGTTCCTCTTAGAATCTGACACAGCTTTCACGCTGGAAAACGATTATGAGTGTTTCACCTTTTTGGACGATTTTGAAGACTCACCACCCGAGTTTAAGTCTTTTGATTTTTCGGATGAGTTAGTTGAACCATCCGACTTGGTTGCGTACACTCGATTTGAACCGTTGATGGAATCCTTCGAGTTTGAAACAGTTTCACCAATGCTACCTTCAATTGTTTCACCTCCTAAACTCGAACTAAAGCTTTTGCCGTCGCACCTTAAATATGCTTACCTAGGTGAAAATGAGACCCTTCTCGTTATCATATCGGCTATTTCCCCCAATTAGAGCAAAACTCTGTTTGAATTTTAAAATTCAAAAGGTGAAGCAACGCTTCAGATCTCTTGCGCTGCGCGCAGAGCGCCACGTGTCAAAAGCAGACACGCCAGCGCAAGGAGCGCTGCGCCCAAGGCAGCGCACCCCCAATCAGAGCAAGGCTCTGTTTTAAAATTCAAATTTTAAAATAAAGGAAGCAACGCTTCAGATAACTTGCGCTCTGCGCTGCGCGCCACGTGTCAAACAGCACAGGCGCGCTAGCGCAGTTGCGCTGCGCTCTGCGCTGCGCGACACGTGTCAAGCGCAGACGCGCTAGCGCAGTTGCGCTGCGCTCTGCGCTGCGCGACACGTTCAAACGCAGGTGTGCTAGCGCCAACTGCGCCAGCACTAAAATTTAAATAATAAATTATTTAATTAATCAGAATTGAAATTCTAGAAAGATCTTTCCAATCTTATTAAAATAAGAAGATTGTCTTCTGTAAAACAGAATCCTTAAGATCAAAGATCCAACGGTGGGGAAATATCCCCAGATCAATCAGAGAAAGATCTTTGTAACTAACCTAACAAACTAATTGACCCTATATAAAGGCCCATAGACTCCAAGCCTCACAGAGATATAGACATACAGAAAGAGAGAACCCTCTGAAAAAATTTGAAAGGCAAGCCTTTGAAGAAACAAGATCATCTTCTTCATCTTTGAAGGTAAAAGAATTTAATTCTTGAAGAACAGAGATGAAAACACCTCACAAAAAGAAGAATTTCTTCTAAAAAGATCAAAAATTTAAGAACAAGATCAAGATCTTCAATATAAAAAAAAAGAAAAAGATCAAAAAAGATCCAATCATAAAAGATTAAAGAAGTAATTTACTTCATCCCTAGATCTTTTGATCTATATAAAGGCACAGTCTTTTGATGAGAACAGAACCATTGGTTCTTGAATCTTGAAGTAGAACCTTTTTCAGAGAATAAACAATTTGTTCTTTGATCTTAATTTGTTCATGATGCGCTCTGCGCTATTGGACAGTGCCTTGCACTTTTGAAATGCGCCTTTGTGCTCTTTGGATTGGCGTACTGCGCCAGAGAGCGCCACGTGTCAATCACAGAACAATCTGCGCTATGTGCTCCTAAAAACAGAGCACTGCGCTCTTGGCGTAGCGCACTGCACCAGAGCGCGTCACGTGTCAGCGGCGCACTGGCGCAGCGCACTGCGCTAACAGACTTGCGCTTAGCAGAGCGTGACGCGTGTCACCTCCACATGCGCTGGCACCTTGCGCTCTTTAATTGGCGCAAAGCGCCTGACAAGCCACGTGGCGCACTGTCAGACCATTTAAATGCTATGCATTATTAAAAAAGGGCAGAGCCCAAGTAAAGTCTATCAGACCAATTTAAATACTTTGCATTATTAAAAAGGGCAGAGCCCAAGTAAAGTCTATCAGACCAATTTAAATGCTGTGCATTATTTAAAAAGGGCAGACCAAGTAAAGGCCTAATAGGCCAAATATAAATGCTATGCATTTAATTAAAAAGCCCAATGCTATGCATTGTTTAAAAGGGCAGAGCCCAAGTAAAAGCCTAACAGGCCAAATATAAATGCCATGCATTTAATTAAAAAGCCCAATGCTATGCATTGTTTAAAAGGACATTGCCCATGTAAAGGCCTAACAGGCCAAATACAAATAAAATGTTGAACATTTTCAACTGGATTTAGCCAAATTCTAGCCATAAGTCCTCAATATAAATTGAATTGAGCACAACTGCTCTCCCAATCAATTTACACCCGGTTCGAGGGTACATCTCTTTACTCCTCTGATATCTGTCGTTGTAATCCCTCAACGTCGTCAGAGAGGTGACGGGTCCCGACAACCACACACTGCTACGGACTGTGGGGTCCTTAAACTCATGGACTATGACGTCCTTAACCTTGACCGTGATGTCTTAAAACTAACGTCGGACTGTGGAGTCCTTAAATCCATAGACTATGATGTCCTTAATCTCGACCGTGATATCTTAAAATAACATCGGACTGTGAGGTCCTTAAGCTCATGGACTATGATGTCCTTAACCTCGACCGTGATATTTTAAAACTAACACCGGACTGTGAGGTCCTTAAACTCATGGACTATGACGTCCTTAACCTTGACCGCAATGTCTTAAAACTAACATTGGACCGCAATATCGTTAAACTACCTATCGACCGCAATGTCACTAAACTAAACAATAGAGCCCCCAATTGCTCTCTTGTCGGATCTAAACGATCCCGTTAAGTCGATCTTAGTCTAAAATTAGACTAACGTGTCCTTAAGAATGTTTAAGTCGATCTTAGCCTCAAATAAGGCTAATGTATCCTTAAACACCCCCCAAACCCAAATCTAAGAAAGATACGGATTTGGACTAATCCACGTCCTACGGGCGACAACACAAATTAGTCTCCGTATACAATCCACGGGCAACCGAACATAAAACAAACACACACGACACGAAGTGACCATATGGAGAAGGAGAAAGTGGTTACCGCGATGCGGTAGCGTAATTAACTGCAGGGGCTTGCGCCTGCAGGGAAGAGCGTCCCCACAATCAAAAACCCCTCAAGCGAGGGGGAATCTGACGAAGTCTGCTATATCGGACGCATCCG
Source organism: Agapanthus africanus (assembly GCA_030015575.1). Classification (NCBI taxonomy): domain Eukaryota; kingdom Viridiplantae; phylum Streptophyta; class Magnoliopsida; order Asparagales; family Amaryllidaceae; genus Agapanthus; species Agapanthus africanus. Next base: position 352,273,815 of record JASDDO010000019.1, read on the forward strand.
TTTAAACCTTCGATACACGGTGCCATAAATCAACTTGGTATCTTCGGAGAGGTGGACGGATAGCACCAATTAGCATCTGCCCCGAATTTCAGGCAAGATGGGCCCGCGCGGTCGCGTCTCCGTTGTTCGGAGGGGAACAGATTCTGGCATGCCCGGTGGGACCTTTTCCTCTTTCCACTCCACACTTCGTGTGTCGTATTCGCGAACGAATCGCGGTTTGTTAATGGTTGCCCTTGGGTTTCAAGTTACTAAGATTTGGTCTCTTGCTTGGTGCAGAAAGCAAACAGCAATGGCATTCACCTACTCGAAGTGCTCCAACTGTAGCTGCAACCCACGCTCCGCCTCACCTGGAGGTGTAGCCTATGGACCTCAAGCGGCATCACTGTTCACGATGCCGGTAGAGCAGATCACACAGGCTACTACTGGATTGTTTTTTGGGACCATACTCCTGCCAATAAGATTCACTGCTCCCGTACCCGCACCAGAAGCTCCAAAAAGGTCGGTCTTCGATTGACTTACAGCTGTTGCGGCCCCTCTCAACGGGTCGCCCAACACCAGTGCCTCGGTCTTCTCCAGATTGGGCCAAAACTCCTGCGGGCCCACAATGAAACTTGCGGTCCCAGAGAAGGTTATTCCGAAGAGAGTAACCAAACCTGCTCCTGAAGTCGTCAAGGCGGCTTCTCCTGCCAAGGGGTCAGTCTTTACAAGGCTGACCGTCCCAACTCCCACTCCCACTCCTGCTACTCAAAAGATATCGGTCTTTAATAGGCTGACACCGGTAACAGCCCCTCACCTGAACAGGGGCAAGACGAAGCCATCCCCGTCACCGAACCAATTCCATCGGCACGACATGCTCGACGTCGCCACTGGCGCCGAGTGACGAAGTCAGGGGGCAACTCCCCTTCTGGGCTAACTCCACCAGCCCCGACGGCAGAAATTAATGCTGCTGTTCCAACCGGGAACAGCTTTGAGCTATTGAATAAGGTGCGTAGGAATTCTCCTACCGCTATACTGAAAAGGTCTCCTCCTCCACTAGAGAAGGTTGCGGAAGCAAAACCAGAGCAGTCCCCTCAGCGGCTGTCTTCCAAGGTTTACAAAGTCTGGCGGCAGGTCCGAGACTCGGTGATCGATCCAAATTTCTCCCGCCAGCACAAGAAGCTGAAGGTCCAACAGGAAGTAAGCCATCCTGCCAAGCCACGGAAAGCTGTCTGGGTGCCCACTGCTACGGCCCCCTCAACTTTGACCGCTCATAAAAAGAGAAGGCCGGAGAAGACCCCCATGCCTGCAACAAATGCTAAAGGCACTGAGCCCAAACGCCCTAAGTCTGGGGGCATAACGGTCCATACCGTTTACATGGCATCTGGGAAGGAAGATAGCCGCGCTTCGACGGGCCACCGACCGCTTACCCGATCCATCACGAGAGCCCAGGAACAACAACAGCAGAAGCTCCAGGAGATGCTAACTGCGATGGCCGCACTCACCGGACTAAAAGAAAGCCCGGAGGTGTCATCGGAACAACGTCGCAAACACGAGACCGATGCTGAATTCCTTCGTAGAATGGTTGAAAAGAAGGATAAAGAGGCTGCGGAACAAGCGACCAACATAAAGCGGATGGCTCTTCTGTTTCAAGACATGGTCGGGATGATGATACAGCATGATCCTCCAGCCGAAGATCCTCCGATTATCCTCGAAGACGACAGAGGAGAAACGTCAAATCCACCTCCGGCTCTTTCAACGGCCAAGGAGGTGACAATCTCTAAAGCTGCCCTGGATGACTATATTGCTCAACAAATACGAGTTCACCAGGCAACTGAGGCAGCTGGCCAAGTCGTCAAAACGGGGCGACCATATCCGGGCTGGTATGATCAGATAAAATACCCGCCGGGCTACACGATCCCGAAATTCCATGTCTACAAGGGGACAGGCAATCCTCATCAACATGTTGCCCAGTTCAGGGCTCTTTGTGGCAACACCGGCGGCGATGATAAGCTCTTGCTCCGCCAATTCGTCGGCAGCTTATCGGAGACGGCGTTTGAGTGGTACTCCGAACTTCCAAACGACTCCGTCAAAACTTTCGCATAAATGGAGTTATTGTTCACCCAGCGATTTGAAAGTGCCAGTGAACGCACCCCAATAACGGCATTGATCAATGCCAGGGTGAAACTGGGCGAGACATGGGTTCAGTACGCAATCCGATGGCGGAATCTGTGGTTGAAATGCGAACAGCGCATCGAAGAAGCACCAGCGGTGGGCATGTTCGTGGGCACCCTAGACCCTCATGCAACTATTTCATAGTTCATGATGTTCTTCAAACCGACCACGTTCCAGGCTTTAATCGATAACTAGCCCAGATGGATCAAATGGGTAACAGACCGTCTCCCCCGAAGCCGGAACCTCGGAACGACAAGGGTAAAGAGAAGGCGACCTTCGTCGCGAACACCCAACAGCAGCCCAGTGCCCCAAAGCTAGCAGATCAACTGGAAGAGAGACGACGCTATTACAATGAGAAAATGAAGCGTCCTTACTCATTCCCATGGGATAAGACGAAGAGGCTGTTCGAGCTGGCTATGCGCAACAGACTTATCAGTTTGCCGAATCCCAGGCGACCGCTGCAACCCAGCGAAGTGAACAATCCTAACCCCTTACCACCAAACGGTAAGTCACCCAATCGAGGATTACTTCGTCTTCAAGGGATGGATCGAAGATCAGTACCTACAAGACAAGTTTGCACTGTCCGAGAAGTGGAAAGTAAACCCTCCACAGCCGCACACTCCAAAGAAGACGGACACACAGGGGGCAACGTGTTCGTTTGTTGAAGAAGCTCCGTGGGAGGTCGTGCTGTCGGCCAAAACCAAAAGGATGCTGAATGATCTTCAGACGTGCCCGGCGATCAGGTGGAAGAACCTGCTGGAACCCCAGATCATCGAAGGGATGCTGAAGCCGCGCCCAACTCCAAAGATTGGTGGTGGTGGCCCAAGCACTCATACCCAGCCGTCAAAATCTTCAAAGAAGAAGAAGAAGAGGTCCAAAAAGCCCGTGAAGCCTGGTGACAAGCGCACGGACTTGCAGAAACAGATCGACGCGCTGGAGGAGTATAATCAGAAGGCGCGGACTCCCATCACGCTCCAAGAGTTCCTCAGCCACGTCCTTAAAGACGAAGATGATAGAGAAAGCTCGTCAGATGAATCTGAGGATTACGTAGCAAGTTGTCATGTGATCTCTCACTCGTTTACAGATGATGAAGGAACTCCTTGCACCGAGAAGCTAGGGGCAAAACCTGAACCAGAACTTCTGGGGCCATCAGATGAAATGATCGACACATTCCTCAACGAGGCTCTTTTGAAAAGTAAAGCTGATCGGGAGCGTAAGATAGCCATATTTGAAAGAGCCAAACGCCGGCGACTGGACGAAAAAGTCAAAACAGTTCCGCCCAATCAAAAGACATCCGTTGCGGACAAAAACAAATTCAAGATGAGGAAAAGGTTCGCTAAAGCCATATCAATGGGAATGAAACTACCACCCTCCGAAGGAAACACTCCCGATGAAGAAAAGATGCATCCTAGCTACTGCTCATATCATCGAAAGATTTCGCACCCCACCGAGGAGTGCAATACTTTTAAAAGATGGTGGCAGGGATATGTCACTCACCGGCAACATTTTAAGCGGATGAAACGCAAAATTCGGCGGGAGCAAAGAAGTGCAACTGAGGAGCATAAAAGAGACACCGGTGACTGTCACATGGTCAATACCGGGGGATCGCAAATTCTCACTTTCAGAAGCGACTCTGATGAAGAAATGGCTCTTGACCCCCTCTTTAAGGAATCCGCATTGGGAAGGGAGGAAGAACCGGAGGCCTGTGAAAACATTCAGCTGCGCAATCGCACGCTTGCAGAAAAGAATCTCGGATCCACGAGTAAAAAAGATAAGGGAAAAGAAAAGGTCTCCGAGGATATCACCCTGGACGATCAAGTAATGAAAGAACTGACCGCCAAGGACCCGCCAAAGAAGAATAAGGTGGACTATAACGTTCTGGCGCACTTGAGAAAGTTACCCTCACAACTCAGCATTCTCGACGCCCTTTTACTATCCAAAGAAGCGAGAGATTCATTGATCAAGGCGCTACAAGAGCCAGAGCAATTCCAAGCTTTTCTCGCCGAAGAAAAGATGAAGGACGAGCTGGAGGAAGTACACACAGCCGATATCACTTTCGGCGATGAAGACCTCCTCCTTGGGATGTGCGAGCACAACCGTCCCCTTTATATCTCAGGGTACTACCACGATATAAAGATAGGCAAAATCCTGGTCGACAATGGGTCTTCCATCAATCTCCTCAACGTACGGGTGTTGAAGAAACTCTGCATGAGTGTCCAGCATCTCGCTCGTGATAAAATCACCATCTCCGGTTTTGATTCCCAGTCGTCACGGACTCTCGGATCTGTGATACTAACGCTGCGCTTCGGGCTGCTTGTCACAGACATTAAATTCCATGTCATCGACGCCAAGACATGCTATAACGCTTTGCTCGGTCGGCCTTGGTTACACGAGTACAACATTATCCCTTCTACACAACATCAGTGTATGAAATACTTTAAGGGTGGTCTCGAGTATACTGTGACAGGAGAATTGAACCCGTTCACCGTAAACGAAGTCCGGAAGTATGAAGATGCAAAATACTTCTTGCCAGATTTCGAGGACACAGAGAGATGTCGTAAGCCGGAGAACAAAGCTATCACCACCATTCCAGTCTTCAGGAGTGATACTGAAGAAGAGGAAGCGATAGTTTATTCAGGTCCACCCCAGTACAACAAGCCGGGACCGTCCGCACCTATGTTAATCTTTGGCAGCGACTCGGAAGATGAGGTCCATGCTATATTCTCCGCTCGGCCTTCAATACAAACATTCGCTGATGAAGATCAAAGTTTGCAAGTTGCCATGGTTCCGCCCAAGCATCATAAAGAACTGGACGCGCTTGATACCTACAGTGTGGAAGAGCTGCAGACGTTCTATGCCCCTCCCAGGCGAGAAGGCGAAAAGGCGATCCTATTCTACTGCTCCGGGGAAACTAAAGTGGCGAAAGAAATCTGGCACGGCACGGACTCTATACTTGACAGGCTACAGCCCATCCGTCTGCCTAGGTATTACACAGAAGGGTTGAAAAGGCTATTGAAGCGCCAAGGGATACCCTTCAAACAGACCGCTCGGAAAGCTAAATTCTATGACAGGATCTGGAACGTTCCCGGAACTCAACGCAAGTTACCCAATGGGAGAATGGAAGCAATCGGGCTTGGATATGTTCGGTCCAAGAAACGGGAGCCGCTCCGCGACTGCTACGTCGTACATGACTTTGATGAAGAAGGAGATGCTCAATGTGAGAATGCTAATTCTGAACCAGAAAAAGTCCCCGACGTAAAAATGCTCAGTCCGTCGTTCGAAGAACAAATGGACAAGCTTATAAGGGAAGCTGGTCAAAAAGTTCGAGACGACCATAACTGCGAAATGGCCATCTACGAGAAAGCCAGGACACAACACCTTCTCCAACAGGCTGCGAAAGATGAAAATGCCCCTCCCTGTCAACCTGTTGTAAAAAAGGCCCGACGCAGAGGCAGAAACAAGTCAAAAAGCGGAATAGGCATTCAACAACGACAAAGCGGGACCAAGAAGTCACGCGAGCGAGAATCGAGCGGTCCGGATTTGTCCCTTAAGAAGAAGATGAGTCGAGCATACTCTTTTCCTCAAGACAAGACAAAGAAGATACTTGACCTAGCTATAAAACACCAAATGATTACACTCCCGAAGTCCAAGCACCCCGAACAAACAGGCGAAGCCTCACACCCGAACTATTGCTCTTATCACCGAGCAATAGAACATCCTCTCGAAGATTGCTTCACTTTCAAGAACTGGGTTGAAGATCAGTATCAGCTCGGCAAGTTCGTGCTATCCGACAATTAGAGGATAACACCGCCGCAGAAACATGAACCCAAAGCTACGAGAGTAGAACCAAATCCACATCGGTCTTGGAAGCGAGATTGTACTTGTCATATGATAACAATATCAAAAGAAGAGCCCGAGAATATGGATGACCTTCCCTGGTGCTTCGAAAACAATGATAACGAGTTAATCTCAGAATTTCCACCGGTGCCAAAAGAGCTGGAAGATGGAATACACACAACTGCAGATAACCTCAAGAAGATTGATTTGGGAACGGCAAGTGACCCGCGACCTACATTCGTCAGTGAGCTGCTGTCTGAAGAGAGGGTGGCTGCGCTAAAAGACGTGCTTATGCAGCATAGAGATTGCTTCGTATGGAACTATTCCGAAATGCCGGGATTAGATCCAGAGATCGCGGTCCACAAACTAGCGATATCCCCGGATATCAAACCAATCAAACAAGCACCGAGAAGAATGCGTCTTGGGCTTGAGATGAGCATCAACGCCGAGGTCAAGAAGCTAATCGACTCTGGTTTTATCCAAGAGGTTCAATACCCTGATTGGATCGCCAACATCGTCCCGGTGATGAAGAAAAATGGGACAGTGCGCATATGTGTGGACTTTCGGGATCTCAATAAAGCCTGCCCGAAGGACGATTTCCCAGTACCGGTCACCGAGCTGATGATAGATAACACGTCCACTCACGAGGTTTTCTCCTACATGGGCGGCTCATCAGGATATAATCAGATAAAGATGCATCCTGAAGACCAGAAGCACACTGCTTTCCGGACCCCTCTGGGAATATTCTGCTATAAGGTGATGCCCTTCGGTCTAAAGAACGTCGATGCCACCTATTAGAGGGCTATGACGAAGATCTTCGATGACCTTATACATGAAATCGTCGAATGCTATATCGACGACCTCGTGGTGAAAAGTAAATCATACGAGGAATATCTCGAGCATCTAAAGATCGTGTTTCAACGCCTTCGGCAATACAACTTGAAGATGAACCCTCTCAAATGTGCGTTCGGGGTGTCTTCAGGTAAATTCCTAGGGTTCATTGTCCGATACCGAGGTATCGAGATAGATCCGTTAAAAATCAAGGCGATCATGGAAATGCCCCCGCCAAAGACTCTCAAACAATTGCGATCTCTCCAAGGGAAGCTCGCGTACATCCGGCGATTTATAGCCAATCTTTCAGGCAAGTGCCGTCCTTATAGTCGCTTGATGAAAAAAGGGACCCCGTTCGTCTGGGATCACAAATGCCAAGGCGTGCTGAACGAAATCAAGCAGTATCTGCAGAATCCGCTGGTGCTAGCCGCTCCGGTCAAGGGAAAGCCTCTCATTCTTTATACAACAGCCCTCGAAAGTTCCTTAGGCACATTATGGACACAAGAGAACGACCAAGGGAAAGAAAGAGCCCTCTATTATTTGAGTCGAGTTCTACTGGGGGAAGAAAGCAATTATTCTCCTATCGAAAAACACCGCCTGGCATTGATCTTCGCGATAACAAAACTCCGGCACTATGCGTTGGCGCATGAAGTCCGTCTCATATCAAAGGTGGACCCTCTCAAATATTTGATGTCAAAGGCCATATTGACGGGGCGACTCGCTAAGTGGGCCCTGCTCTTGATGGAGTTCTCAATAACCTATCAGCCTCTTAAGGCAGTGAAATGCCAGGTCATCGTCGATTTCCTCGCTGAACATCCGATACCGGCCGATTCTCCCTTGAATTGCGAACTTCCAGACGAACATGCGTTTGACACGATCGACGGAAATGGTACCCGGTGGGAACTTTATTTCGATGGAGCATCTTCCATGAAGAAGCGCAAACAAAGCACCCCCATAATCAAATCAGGGGTAGGCCTTATCTTTGTGACCCCACAAGGAGGGATAATACGCTTTGCTTTCTCCTTGACAGAGCCGTGGACGAACAATGAAGCAGAATATGAAGCTTTGATAGCAGGCCTCAAGATCGCCATCAATATGGGAATTGAAAACCTCCTCATATATGAAGATTCCCAACTGGTCGTCAGTCAAGTAAATGGCGACTACCAAACCTGTAAACCAGAGTTGGTGAAGTACGACGAGAAGGTACAGCAACTGCTGACTCAAATTCCCTCCTACACCCTCGAAAGCATACCGCGTGCGGAAAATAGCAAAGCGGATGCACTAGCTAAGCTCGCTAAAGAACTGGCCGATGAGAACCTCGATGACGTGAGGATCATTGTGCAAAGCCGTCGGGTTCTTGCACCGGCAGAAATATCTCTGGAGTCGTTCGAAGAAAAGGGAGCGACTGAGCAGACGGCCCTGCAAATAAATGACCAAGAAAAGGCCGAAGATTGGAGAGAAGTCTTTATAGACTACTTCAAATCCCGTCGAACGCCTGAAGATGCGTCCTCAAGACATCAGCTCATGAAACTTGCTCTGTCTTTCGCCTTCATCAATGATACTCTGTACAAGAGGTCATTTGATTCTCTGTGGTTGAGATGTCTGGGACCTGAAGAGGCGAAGTGAGTCGTCCAAGAAGTTCACGACGGACTCTGCGGTTCTCACCAAGCCGGGCCGAAGATGAAGCTGAAGATCAAACGGATGGGTTATTATTGGCCCATGATGATCCAGTACTGCCTCGAGTATGCGAAGCAATGCCACTCATGCCAGATTCATGGGGATTTTATCCATCAACATCCAAATCCACTACATCCAACGGTGGCTAGCTGGCCGTTCGAAATGTGGGGAACTGACATAATCGGCCCCATCGAACCGGCATCGTCCAGAGGACATCGTTTTATTTTAGCGACAACTGATTACTTCTCCAAATGGGCAGAAGCAGTACCTCTAAGGGAAGTGAAGACAGAGAATATCCTTCACTTCTTCAAGACGCACGTCATTTATCGGTTCGGAACTCCGAGATGGATCATATCTGATAACGGGCCAGCCTACAGAAGTCACAAAATCAGCCGCTTCGCACAACAGCACAACATAGACTGGAGATATTCCTCAGTTTATAATCCCCGAGCTAACGGTCTAGCTGAGGCTTTCAACAAAACCTTAACAAAGATCGTGAAGAAGACAGTGTCCCGAAATAAGAAAGACTGGCACGAAAGACTGCAAGAAGCTCTCTGGGCGTACCGAACTACGTTTAAGACGGCCACGAGCACAACACCGTACGCTTTGGTATTCGATACAGAAGCAGTACTCCCCCTCGAGATAGAATTACCTTCTCTACGAGTGGCAGTCCATTACGAGCTAACGGACGAAGAAAACGCTCACCTTCGGCTTGAGGAGCTTGATGCCCTTGATGAAACCCGGCTCATAGCGCAACAAAATCTGGAGGCTTATAAAGCAAAGATGACGCGCTCATATGAAAGATTGACCAGGCCGAGGACATTCCGCCAAGGCGAACTCGTGCTAGTGGTCAAAAGACTTATGATCCCCAATCGCGCCAAGAGAGAAAAATTCGAGCCGAACTATGAAGGCCCATACATCATAGACAAGGTCTACCAGGGTGGAGCTTATCTACTCATGGATATGCATGGCGAAAGACCCTTCAGACCAATAAACGGTTGCTTCCTGAAGAAATACTACGCCTAACGAGTTACGGCCTAGGTCAATGATAAATGACGATGACTATGTCCGCTCGCTATCTTCCTAAGCCCAAAACTCTATAAGTAGTAGCTGGTTAACGGACCGAAACGTCCTTAAACTAACGACTGACCACTACGTCCTAAAACTAGCTGTTGACCGAGATGTCGAGAGACTATGGTGGATTGCAGCATCCCAAAGCTGATACAAAAAAAAAAAGAAAAAAAAACGGTATGTCCATAAGCAAAATGGGCACGGATGAAAACCCGAAAGGGCTCCGTGAGTAAAAACAGCAGGGCTACCGGCGAGTGTTTGTGAAAACCCAAAAGGGCGCAACCTCGTTAAAAAAAAGAAAAGAATAAGAAAAAAAGAAAACGGTATGTCCATAAGCAAAATGGGCACGGATGAAAACCCGAAAGGGCTCTGTGAGTAAAAACAGCAGGGCTACCGGCGAGTGTTTGTGAAAACCCAAAAGGGCGCAACCTCGTTATATAAAAAGGGGAGAGAATAAAAAAAACAAAAAACAACGGTATGTCCATAAGCAAAATGGGCACGGATGAAAACCCGAAAGGGCTCCGTGAGTAAAAACAGCAGAGCTACCGGCAGGTGTTTGTGAAAATCCGAAAGGGCGCAACCTCGTTAAAAGACACTTACAGGGTCCTCTTGACCTTGTGAGGAGAAACCACCTGCGTGAGATCCTTACGACTCACAAGGGAGTAACACATTTAGGGATCCCCACGATTCCTAAGGGGAAATTACATTTGCGAGATCCTCACGACTCGTAAGGAGAACTCTCTTATGGGACCCTCACGGCTCATAAGATTTGAAAGTCTTAAGTTACAGAGACCTGAACCTGTTCTTAAGCAACCCCCACAACTTCCGATATTGCCTTACAAGCGGCTCAATACTGACCCTTGTATACAGTCCACGGGCACGAATAAACATTTCCCTAACAAAGTCCCATCCGTGACTAGGGATATGTCTACATGGTGAACAGCCCTTGTAAGTCCTCTCGACTTATAAGGAGAAAACTCTCTTGTAAGATCCTTACGACTTACAAGAAGCCATACACTTAGGAATTCTCACGATTCCTAAGGAGAAAACACACCTACGAGATCCTCACGACTTATAGGGAGAAGTACCTTTATGAGACCCTTACGGCTCATGAAGTCAAAAGCCTTAGTCGACAAGATCCTAACCCTGTTCGCTAAGCTACCTTTGTTCGACATCGACAGAGGCAAATGATGATTCGCTCCTGGTAATATCCCAGTTGTAGCGGTGCTGATGCCGAAATCGGTGTCTAATCCAAAGCTTGCAGCGAAAAGACAGCAGGCCACAAATGCATACGAAATAGCCGAAATGATGGGACAACCTGCAGACAAAATCAGCAAGTAAAAATTTATGCATGCAAAATAGCCGAAATGATTGGGGAACTCGTAATAAAAAGCAGCAAGTAAAAATAAAACAAATAGCCGAAATGATTGGGCACCGCGAGAAATAGACGAAATGATGGGGCAATCGCGACCTTCGCGATATGAAAGCTGAAATGATAGAGCATCGCGGAAATAAAATAATAAAAAAATGATAAAAAAAATGAATGAAATTTTATGCCCTACAGGTGATATTACAGCAATCCCTGTATACAATCCAGGGTGCAAACTGAGAAGGAATCGCACTCCTCTTCCCCCAGGTTTCATCAGAAGGAGGAGCCAAATCTCAATGAGTCACAGATATCCTGGAGTTCATCTCAACATTCGTCTCAGCAGACACAACATCAAGCAAAGCGAAACAGCGGCAACTCCCAGTTCCATGACTCGACGGTATACAGATGACCAAGAGTCAAATCCCAACTCCGTGAAATGCGGATATAATCAACAAAATTCCTGGTTATGTGGAACACGGATAACGTCACTTCTGACCCCGTGGAAAACGTCCAGAGCGGATCCTGGTCCTCACAGAGCACGGCAGTGAACCCGTGTGAAGCATCCAGAGCAGAGCCTAGTCCTCGCCGAACACGGCAGTGAACCCGTGGGAAGCATCTAGTGCAAATTCCTGGTCACGTGGAACACGGATAACGTCACTTTTGACCTCGTGGGAAGCATCCAGAGCGGAGCCTAGTCCTCGCCGAACACGGCAGTGAACCCGTGGGAAACATCTAGTGCAAATTCCTGGTTACGTGGAACACGGATAACATCACTTCTGACCCCGTGGAAAACGTCCAGAGCGGATCCTGGTCCATGCAGAGTACGGCAGTGAACCCGTGTGAAGCATCCAGAGCGGAGCCTAGTCCTCGCCGAACACGGCAGTGAACCCGTGGGAAGCATCTAGTGCAAATTCCTGGTCACGTGGAACACGGATAACGTCACTTCTGACCCCGTGGAAAACGTCCAGAGCGGATCCTGGTCCTCGCAGAGCACGGCAGTGAACCCGTATGAAGCATCCAGAGCAGAGCCTAGTCCTCGCCGAACACGGCAGTGAACCCGTGGGAAGCATCTAGTGCAAAATTCCTGGTCACGTGGAACACGGATAACGTCACTTCTGACCCTGTGGAAAACGTCCAGAGCGGATCCTGGTCCTCGCAGAGCACGGCAGTGAACCCGTGTGAAAGAGCGGAGCTTAGTCCTCGCCAAACACGGCAGTGAACCCGTGTGAAGCATCTAGTGCAAAATTCTTGGTTACGTGGAACACGGATAACGTCACTTCTGACCCCGTGGAAAACGTCCAGAGCGGAGCCTGGTCCTCACTAAACACGGCAGTGAACCCGTGGGAAGCATACAGAGCAAACATCGGACTGTGGAGTTCTTAAATCCACGGACTATGATGTCCTTAACCTTGACCGTGATGTCTTAAAACTAACAATCAAACAAAATGATTTTAAGCTGATTTTACCTTGGTTCAAGGGTACATCTCATCACTCCTTTGATATTTGTCGTTGTAATTCCTCAACGTCTTCAAAGAGGTGACGGGTCCCAGTAACCACACATTTCGCTGACTGTGGGGTCCTTAAATCCACGGACTATGACGTCCTTAACCTCGACCGTGATGTCTTAAAACTAACATTGGACTGTGGAGTCCTTAAACTCACGGACTATGATGTCCTTAACCTTGACCGTAATGTCTTAAAACTAACATTGGACTGTGAGGTCCTTAAACTCACGAATTATGAGGTCCTTAACCTCGACTGTGATGTCTTAAAACTAACGTTGGACTGTGAGGTCCTTAAACTCATGGACTATGATGTCCTTAATCTCGACCGTGATGTCTTAAAACTAACAACGGATTGTGGAGTCTTTAAATCCACGGACTATGATGTCCTTAACCTCAATCGTAATATCTTAAAACTAACAATGGACAAGGGTAACTTCACCCATCACTTGCGGGTCCTCACGACTCGTAAGGAAGTAAATTCTCTTATGAGATCCTTACGACTCTCAAGAGAAAACACACTTAGGAATCACCACGATTCCTAAGGAGAAAACGCATCTGCGGGATCCTCTCGACCCGTAGGGAGAAAATACTTTATGAGACCCTCACGGCTCATAAAGTTGAAAAGTCTTAGGTGACAGATCCTAACCCTGTTTTCTAAGCCATCGCCACTCTGCAAAAAAGCATAAGTTTGACAGTTATATACTATCTATGGATCACACTTGCTAAGATCGCATGGCAAACAACACAGCAAGAAAGAAGAAAGCAGAGAAATGACACAAGACATTATGAAGAATGTATATCTTTTATTCATGAATTCGATTGAGTACAAGATACATTGTGTTAAAGAATAAAAGAAACAAATACATTTTATTCACAATTAAAAATGATACAAGATTGTCATTGAGAAGGGAGAGTTTTTAACAAATTCGCAAGCTGGTCTCGCACTTCTTTCAACGCCTCTTCTTGATTGGCTGCCGCGGCCAACTCTGCTTCCACCTGGGCTCGCTGCTGCAAGTAGGATGAAAGTTGTTCTTCGAGAACTCGCTGAGCTGCTTCACGACCTTGGGCATCACGCTTAACGGCATCGAGCTTCTGCTTCAATGTTAACCCGTCGGAGATACTTTGCAGAAGGCCCTCGAAGATAACTTTCACCCGGGCAGCGTTCGCGTCGACCTCGGCACGCAGTCGAGCAGACTTGCTTGAGGTTTCTTTGCATTCCCTCCGCTTTAAAACCACTTCTTGTTCAAGGTGGCGGAAATAAGAAGCGCTCTGCTCGATCCATGCCGCCCGTTGAGTGCTCGTGGCCAAAATCTCGGGGGCAGGATGCATAAGCTCCAGCTGATGCAGGCAGGCCTCGATCTCCCTGCAGTGATTAACCCAAGACTCGACGACGCCTTCATTATGGAAATTTACAAGCGTCGCCAGCATCAGATTAACCTCGGCAGCGAAATCTGCGGCAGATGTGGAAGCTTCTGCGTCAAGCTCCTCGACGCATCCGCTCAGCATACTCAAACTCATCGCAGCACCCTTTGAGGATGGACGTCTGGAGAATGGGCCTGCCGGCATCATGATGCGAGACTCGAAAGGGACCGGAGTCGGAGTGACAGCTGCAGAACAAAACACAATCAAATGACGGTTCAAGAAATATAGGAAAGTCATCAATGATGGAATCTACTATACCAGCCGCAGCAGGTGGTAAAGCCGGGAGGACCGGTGGCGCAACTGATCTCTCATCTCCTCCTTCGATCTGTAGCACTGCTATCAGGGAAAAGAAGAATCAGAGACAATTTCATTATTGGAAAAAGAAAGAGCATTAATTGAAAACTATACTCACCAGTGCCACTAGATGAAGCAAGCTCCGACGGGAAAGAGAAGTGTGGGTGCAGCACCTGGTACAGGTGATCAAAAAGGGCTCCTGCAAAGACGCAATAGTACAACATCAGTACGTAAATTATGCAACCAAGATAAGACTGATGGGTCGCAAATCTACACCTTCCAACATCTGCGACGGTACGAAGGAGGGTAGAGAAGTGGCCACCGTCAGGGCGGTAACTGACGGCGCTCCCTCAGGTAAAGTGGCATCAGCACTAGCCGCACCTGTATTAGAAAACAAGATAAGCCCTGTCAGAAAGGATTGCAGAATAAAAAAAAAGAAGGACAGTAACCCAAAATTTACCAGATGAGTCGCCAGCCGAAACGGTGGCGTCTCCCTCCTCCATTGGCATAGTCTCACCTCCTGTTGCCTCATCGCCAGACTCTACAGGAGCCGTCGTCATGCTCTCGAGGCCAGGAGACGGCAAAGGACCGTAAGCAGGGAGAGCGATGATCAGAGCGGTGCCCGACTCTTGAGAAAGAGCGGCCGTCTCGTCCTCAGCGATCATGCTTGTTTTGCCCGGTACCACCTCGGGCTCAGCGGTCGCAGCCGTCTCGTCCACCGCTGCCATAGGCTCATCGGTCGCAGCCGCTCCATCCGTTGCTGCCTCAGGCTCGGTTGTAGCAGCCGTCTCATCTGCCACCACCTCGCGCTCGGCAGTGGTGGCCGTCTCGGGCATAGTAGTCATGACTGTCTCGTCAGCCACTAGCTCGGGCCCGGCAACTACGGCTGCACCGCCTACCGTCGCCTCGGGATCAGCTGCTACCTTCTCCATCGTCCCCTCAGGCTCGACGGTCGCCACCGCTCCTTCAGTAGGACTCGGCCCTGCAGGACAAGATATATAAGAACCGATAGTTTTACAACTTTTACAACAAAGCCTCGAAAAACACATTACCTGAGGTGGATTGACCGTTGGCTTCCCGAGCTGCATGCGCCGCCCGTCTATGAGAAGTAGACAAGGCGACCGGGGGCTCCACTGAAGGAATAGCAGCGGGAGTAACGGCGCTTGAGCCCGCTCCTACGGCCAAAGCAGCACTATGCTCCCTCGATGCGCGCCTCAGACGCTTCCTTTCCTTCCGGGCCGTCACGACAGACCTTTTGGAAGCTTCCTTTAGCGAGACGTCGTCGTCCGCGTTCAGGGTTGCCTCCAGAGCCTTCAAATCTTCCATCATCGGCCTTTTGAGTTGGGTCTCTTGCGGCAATCCCGAAGAGGCCGGAACTTCGGTAGTCGGCCCGGAGAGAATTCCTGCATCGGTTTGCGAGATAGGTCTTGTGGTCCCTGTGATAAGACAAGGAGGGGAACATCGGCCTCTCTAGCTCTCGAGCAAGAGAAGGCCCTTTTAATGGTCTTGCAAAATAACCTGCAAGCTTTTGGCTGGTCTATGGTGGACATCAAGGGGATTAGTCCCCTCATAGTTGAACATCATATACAATTGATGGATGATGCCAAGCCAGTAAGGGATCCACAAAGACGCCTCAACCCCATAATGAAAGAGGCTGTCAAGAAGGAGATTGTCAAATGTCTTGATAGTGGTATCATTTACCCTATCTCCGATTGTCAATGGGTTAGCCCCATTCATGTTGTCCTAAAGAAATCGGGCATTACGGTCATAACCAATGAGGCAAATGAGTTAATACCTACTCGCAACCAAACTGGGTGGCGAGTTTGCATCGACTATAGAAAACTCAATGCCGTGACAAGGAAAGACCACTTTCCTTTACCTTTCATTGACCAAATTCTAGAACGATTGGCTGGGCATGAGTTTTACTGCTTTTTGGATGGCTATTCCGGCTATAACCAAGTCCCCATCGCCAAAAAAGATCAAGACAAGACCACATTTACTTGTCCTTTCGGTACTTTTGCTTATCGTCGTATGCCCATTTGGGTTATGCAATGCGCCCACTACATTCTAACGGTGTATGATGGGGATCTTTTCAGACATGGTTGAAATTTTTTTGGAGATCTTTATGGATGATTTCTCTATTTTTAGTGACTCCTTCGATGAGTGTTTGCTACACCTTGACGCAGTTCTTACCCGCTGTAGGGATAAGAACCTCACTTTAAATTGGGAGAAGTGCCACTTTATGGTACGAGAGGGTATTGTCTTAGGACATATCATCTCGCAAAATGGCATAGAGGTTGATAAATCCAAGATTGAAGTCATTTCCAATCTTCCTCCTCCTAAATGCGTCAAAGACATCCGAGCTTTCCTTGGCCATGCCGGTTTTTATAGACGGTTCATCAAGGATTTTAGCAAGATTGCTAGACCCTTGACTCTCTTATTGGCCAAGGACACAACATTTGATTTTGACTCAACTTGCATGGAAGCGTTCGAGTCATTGAAACACTCACTCATTTCTGCGCCCATTCTTTCATCTCCAGACTGGACGCACCCATTCGAAATTATGTGCGATGCATCAGATTTCGCCATTGGTGCTGTTCTTGGACATCAATTAATAAGATGTCGCACGTAATTTATTACGCTAGCCGAACATTAAATGAGGCCCAACTGAACTACACAACAACAGAAAAGGAATTTTTAGCAGTTGTGTTTGCACTTGAAATATTCCGGCCTTATTTAATCGGCTCTCCAGTAATTGTGTACATGGACCATTCAGCTCTTCGCCACCTTTTTGCGAAGAAGAATGCTAAATCGAGGCTAATACGTTGGATTCTCTTGCTATAAGAGTTTGACCTTGTCATAAGGGATAAAAGAGGATGTGAAAATGTAGTGGCCGATCACCTTTCACGACTTCCTTCTTCGCCTACACTTGAAATTCCAATTAAAGATGTTTTTCCCGATGAGCAACTCTTAGCCGTATCATATGAATCTTGGTTCGCTGATATAGTAAACTACTTGGCCATCGGCTTGATACCTAAAGATTGGTCGAAACAGGATAAACTCCGATTCTTGTCCCAAGTAAAGCATTTTTACTGGGATGAACCGTATCTTTTTAAATAGTGTTCCGACCAAATCATTCGTCGGTGTGTACCTGAAAATGAGTTTAAAAATGTGCTGTCTTTTTGCCACGATCAAGCGTGTGGCGGGCACTTTGGCCCAAAGAAGACAGCCTAGAAAATCTTGCAGTGTGGTTTCTATTAACCACGACTCTTTAAGGATGCATATGAATACTGCAAGACATGCTCCCGGTGCCAACACTTGGGCCAGATATCGCGGAGAAACGAAATGCCGCTCTAACCAATTTTGGTTGTGGATATTTTTGATGTTTGGGGGATAGACTTCATGAAACCATTTCCCAATTCCTTTGGGAATGTGTATATTCTTTTGGCTGTTGACTATGTGTCAAAGTGGGTCGAGGCTGTGCCTAGCCGAACGAACGATAACAAGGTTGTCGTTCGATTTCTTAAAGAAAATATATTTTCTCGGTTTGGGCACCCTCGAGCAATTATAAGTGATAATGGATCTCACTTCTGCAATAGGACTTTTGAGTCCCTAATGCGCAAATATTCCATTACACACAAATTGTCAACGCCATACCATCCCCAAATATGTGGGCAAGCCGAGATTTCGAATCGGCAAATTAAACAAATTTTGGAGAAGACGGTTTCTAAAAACCGTAAAGATTAGTCACACAAACTGCTTGATGCACTATGGACATTCCGTACTGCACACAAGACCGATCTTGGTATGTCTCCATACCGGCTTGTTTATGGGAAGGCTTGCCACCTCCCAGTTGAGATTGAGCACAAGGCATTTTGGGCGATCAAGGAGTTGAATTTATCAATGGGAGATGCAGGCAGCAATCGAAAGCTGCAATTAAATGAACTAGAAGAGCTGCGGTATGAAACTTATGATAATGCTGTCATTGTTAAAAACCGAACCAAGGTGTTCCATGACAAACACCTTATGCGCAAAACGTTTAAACCTGGTCAACAGGTTTTGCTTTATGACACTCGGTTATACTTCCACCCCGGCAAGCTCAAATCTAGGTGGAAAGAGCCGTTTTTAGTATGCACCGTATATCCGCACGATGCAGTAGATCTTGAAAATCCGGAGGACGGTACTTCATTTAAAGTAAACAGACATCGACTGAAACCGTTCCTCACTGCGGACCCGTCGGAGGAGCTCCTGATTTTGCAGGAGCCGATTTACACTGATTAATCTTCCTCCATTTTACCCCCAAATTTTCGATCATCTAGCCAACAGTTTATTTCAAATAAGTTTGGGGGTGTGTATCATTTATAAATATATAAATACAAAATAACATACAAAATAAAAAAATTGAAAATAAAAAAAAATTGGGCATTTTTGTAAAATTGCAGAATAAATAAAATAAAAATTTTATTTGCAAATAAATTCATCTTTTTAGAGGGGTTTATTTGCAAATATCCATCATTTCACCCTATTTAAGGACCCCGACCCCCCTTGTTTTCACTAACCTTAATTTTTACATCTCTGAAAAACCCTAGCCGCCGCAAGAATTTTTCTGCAGCGAGATCTCGGAGCGCCGTCACCTGACCGCCGCGTTTCCACCGCAATAGCACGCTCCCGCCGCTGATTCGCCGCCGCCTGCTGTCTTCGCCCCCTGAATTTTTCAGGGGTGGTACGATCCCTCATTCCCTCTCTGTATTTTTAATTTTTAGTTCTGTAGAACACCAATGGCACATAGCATGCAGCTAGAACGCGATTTCTCACAAGTATTTTCACACGAACTGTACGACAGTTATTTCATGAACGAAATCGCGCGTAGGGGTTGGAATTTTCTGATTTATAATCACCCCAATACGTATGCATTGCCGGATTTAGTCACTCGTTTTTACGAGTGTATGGACGAGGGGTGCCTTAACCAATTTAGGTTTATTAAATTGCAATGGGGTGATCGTGAAATTACCATTGATAGAGATATTATACACGAGGTCACATTAATCTCTCGCATACCTGCACATGACCAACCCCTGCAGTTTGAGGATTACATGCCCTTGATGGGCAACGATTGTTCGCGGGAGCCGCGAAAGGGTATTCAAGCGAAAACCCTTTTCGCAAATGTTTTGACTGTGTGCCGGTGGGCACAAAATAACATTTTCGGTAGCTCCCATAATACAACTTTTTTTACACCCTCCTTGCATATTGTGCATACTCTTATGACCAAGAACCTACGTTTTGACATGTTCACAGTATTGCTTAACTCTTTAGCTGCGGGTAAACGAGCCGCAAATTACCCTTGTCCCATGCTGGTTACACAGCTTTGTCGATATTTCCTCCCCGTGGAGGAGTTCGAACTTTATATGCATGGAGGCATTCCGGTCAGACCTCTTATTGAGGGCGTTTCTACGTCCTATTCTCGACTGACAGATGTGTGGTCTCGAACCGAACCGGCGGAGAATGTATTTGCCCGCACACCTAGCTCTAGCTCGACAGCGAGCGAAGGAGAAATGACCCCCCTAGAACACGCACAGTTGATGAGGAGAGCAGTTAGGGGTATTGATGAGCTGAGGGAGCAATTTAGGGTAACAGCGAGGGAACACGATCGTCGATTGACGGAGGTTGAGTGGGGGATTCAAACCCTGTTGGCTAGGGAGGAGCGTTCACGTTCACGCTCGAGAGCGCGGCGTGGGGCCGAACAGTGAGGGCACTGCTTTGGATAAGTTTGGGGGAAATGGTGATTGTATATAGTTATCTTTTGCATTGCATATTTTTTTTAAATTTTTGTATATATTTTTTCTTTTTCTTTTGCATGTTTAAATTCTGCATTGCATCATTATATAAAAATCATAAAAATTGAAAAAAAATTGAAAAATAAAAAAAAATAGAAAAATAAAAATCAAATAAAAAAACTGAAAAACTTGAAAAATTATAAAAATTAAAACATTCAATTTTGGCCTTAATTGACTTGAGTTTGCCAAATAGATTAACTAGCTAGCAACAACTAGATCTTAGACTTAGTAACTTAAAAACCCTAAAAATAACCTTTCTTTAAATTTAACGGTAGAAAGTATATGTCCTTATAGTTTATTTAGAAATAGGCAAATTTCGAGTTGACTTCTTGGGCTAAGTTAAAACAAGGGAAAAGTATTGATATCTTTATTAAAATATAAGTTTGAAAAATAATTTCTAAGCTTAAGTCTAAATTCTGAAAATATATACCCTACAAATTGCACAAACACGAACCTTGAAACTTGGAATAGTAGAAGAGACCTTGAAATGCTCTTGTCTAAAGTCCTTAGTACGAAGAAAATAAAATAAAAATACAGGTGTGAATAAAGAGATAAAAAAATGAACACTGGTTTTTGTAATTACTTAAGGCTGCATTATTAAAAAAATATTTAGCGAGGGTGCTTCATCACCTAGTGCCTTAAACCAACTGGTTTGGGAGTCACTGCTAAAAACCTTAGGAATTACAAGACTAGGAATTAAGCTTTAATGAGCGAATACATTTTGTAATCGGTCGTTGGTACCTCAAGAAGTATTAACGGTAGCATGAAGAATGTGTGAGCAATTTCATCTAAAAATTCACCAATTGAAAAGTACTTTGGACGATGGATATGAGTATAATAGCTTGATTTGAATTTCCAAGTGTAGGGGTGATATATACACACGCGTAAGGGTATGTGATTGGAGTTTAGATAAGAGATAGGAATGAAAAATAGGACTTATATCTTTAATGGAGATGATAAAAATTCCTAAGTTGAGATGGAACCCTAGAAGGAAAACTTAAAAGATTCCAAAAGCTAAGTAAATTCATAAGAATATATATAATCTTAAGTTAAATGATAAGGAAGCGTGAAGAATACGGGTGGATAATTTATGAGTCGAAGATAATAGAATTCCTTGTTGGAAAACCTAATTGGAGAATAAAAGTTAATAGGCCAAATTGATGGGATTTTGTGGGTAGAATCTGCTGAAAACCCTCAGGAGACAACACTCCTCCTACTAGGGACACCTAGAGGTTTAACGGCTTGTTGCACGAGCTCAGTGCAATCGCGTTTCCCTGCGAAAGTGAGGCTAGGTCTTTTTCGAGAATAAAACTAGGTTTGCTTGAGGACGAGCAAAAGATAAGTTTGGGGATATTTGTTCATATCATAATTTTGCATTATTATATTTCCCATTCTTAGTCATTTTACAAATAAACAGGTGCTTTTGACCCATGTCTGCTACATAGTTGCAGATTACAGGTTCTCGGAATAAAAACAGTGAAATTGATGAAAAGATGATACAAAAGTGAGACTACGACCGATAAATGGTGGGATCTTGATCATGCCTACATTTTGAAGGACAATGAAGATCAATGAACAAGTTCACAAAGCACAAAGGCAGCGCAAGGTTCAAAATTTCGACACGAAGCAAACGGTAAAGTCCACGACATTATTTACTGTAGAAATCTGAAAGAAATATAGAAGTCAATCTGGGAAACCAAGTGAAGAGACAAGAAGACAATTCAACCAGAAGAGGACCAGAAAGATTCAGCCCAAGATGCCCCTACATGGCCGCGGATCCACGACCAAACCTGGCTCTTGGCCGCGGTTCCGCGGCCATTGTAAGCCCGTGTCGGTGGAGATTTCTGACGGTGCGTCGGTGCGTTGACTAGTCTTCTTAGGGGTATACTTGTAATTGCAGATATGACTCGATTGTAAACCTAGGATTTCTATGTTCTATAAATAGAAACCCTAAAACTTGTTTTAGGTTATGCCTCTTTTCATTGAAATAAAATTCAGAATTTCTATCATGTTTTGAGAGCATCAATCAAGTAAGTAGTTTTTTTATTTGCCCTAGTTCTTAGTTTTTATTTCTGCCCTAGATAGATTTATTATTTGCCTTAGTTTAATTTAGATTAGAACTTTTTATTAATCTGCAGTAGTTAGATAATTAATCTTTTTAAATCGAAAACTCAAATAAAAATGTCTTTCATAAATCCCTTAATGAGTGAGTAGTTCCTCATTTGTTAGGGTTAGGAATAGGAAAGGCTTGAGAGATGAAAATCTTTCACCCCTTTCTTGCCCATCACATAATAATAGGACTCCATGCATACATACACACACCGCTCCCTACGGCACCCTACCCACGAGGTAACGGTGACACCGTAGTTTAAAAGACCAGTTGTGCATGTTTTCCATGGAGGTTAGGGTAAGGATTAAGAAAGGACGGACAATGACCTAGAGGAAGAAATATCGTTTCTTTCCGATCGTCCCAATCCCCTTTATTAATAATTACCATAACACCTAATTGATCTAAATTGGGGCATTGAAAGCGGTGGGAAATCTTTAATTTTCCAAACTTAACCTAAACCTAACCCTAGCAAGATTCTAGTCCTAGTCTAAATCAACTTAGTTTTAGTGATAAACATCCCAACACCGTTTGGAATTAACTCGTAAGAACAATTAGAAAATTCACAACATCCCTGTGGACCGACCCGTCCTCACCGGCTAGCTACCAAGCGATGCCGTTCTTGATTGCGGTAAACAATATTTTTGATCACAACTCCTATCATTCAATCAGTGTGCTCCTTGCTCAGAACAACGAGGAGGGAAAAGAGAATGCCCTCTACTACCTCAGTCGAACTTTAGTCGGGGCGGAACACAATTATTCCCCGATCGAAAAGCAATGCCTGGCTTTGATGTTCGCTGTGAAGAAGCTGAGGCACTATCTGCTCACTCATCGGGTTATGCTGATCTCTAGGGTCGACCCGCTCAAACACTTAATGACCAAAGCAAGCCTAGCCGGTAGAATGTCGAGATGGGCTGTCAAGCTACTTGAGTTTGACATAGTTTATACTCCTCAGAAAGCAGTAAAAGGGCAAGCTCTTGCGGAATTTCTCGCTGCTCATCCCATACCGGAAGGGTCACCGCTCAATTGCGAGTTACCCGATGAACAAATATTGCACCTCGAGGATAGCGAGCCATGTTGGGAGCTCTACTTCGATGGGGCCTCATCAATAAGGACCTCCAGCAAATCAAGTGTCCCGGAGATAAAAGCACGGATAGGATTGGTGTTCATCATACCATCGATGGGAACCCTACGACATTCTTTTGCTCTCACCGAGCCTCGCACAAACAACGAGGCTGAGTATGAAGCTCTGATAGCTGGTCTGGAGCTCGCCATAGAAATGGAAATCCTTCGGCTACGGGTTTACGGTGACTCCCAGCTTGTCGTCAACCAAGTAAGCGGCGACTATAAGATATACAAACCCGAGTTAGCTCGGTACAGAAACCGAGTGGTGGAACTCATGAAACGGTTCACTCACATTGAACTAATGAGAGTCCCTAGAGCGTTGAATGGAAAGGCTGGCGTACTCGCTCACTTAGCCAAGGAGCTGGCTGATTCTGACATGGACAAAATTCTGATCACAGTCAGGAGCCGACAAATTCTACCCCCAGTCTCTCTACGAGAAAAGGAAAGCGCGGAACAGAAGAGCAGTCCTGCCGAAGAAGCCTCGATCATCCAAGACGAGCCCGATTGGAGAGAACCGTTCATAGAGTACCTCCGATACGACAAGCTGCCCGAAGGAAAATCTGCAAGATTCAGCTGAAGAATAGAGCTCTCCGATACGTGTTTGTAAATGACACGCTATACCGCAGGTCATATGACCAACTCTGGCTCAGGTGTCTGTCATTGTCCGAAGCCCAAAAGGTCATGAAAGAAGTTCACTCGGGCATTTGCGGTGCTCACCAATCTGGCCCCAAGATGCGACTTCAAATCAAACGGCTTGGGTATTACTGGCCCACAATGATACGAGATTACGAAGAGCATGCAAAGAAATGTCATACCTGCCAAATTCATGGTGATTTCATTCACAAGCATCCCAATCCGTTGCATCCTATGGTGGCGTTGTGGCCCTTCGAAGTCTGGGGCACCGACATAGTTGGCCCAATTGATCCTCCGTCATCCAAAAGCCACTGGTTCATATTGGCCGCAACTGACTATTTCTCCAGATGGGCTGAAGCTGTCCCGCTAAAAGAAGTCAAGACAGAAAATATTCTGATGTTCTTCCAGCATAATATTCTATACCGCTTCGGTACACCAAGAAGGATCATATCTGACAACGGGCCTTCTTTCAAGAGCTTCAAAGTCGCAAGGTTCGCTACTTAACATAAGATAGACTGGAGATATTCTTCCATCTATAATCCAAGAGCCAACGGGCTAGCCGAAGCCTTCAATAAGACTCTATGTAAGCTCCTAAGGAAAAATGCTTCAGCCAACAAGAGAGATTGGAATCTCAAACTTCACGAGGCGTTGTGGGCATATCGTACCACGTATCGTACTCCAACTCAGTCGACTCCGTACTCATTGCTCTTCAAAGTGGAGGCGGTCCTCCTCCTCGAAGTCGAAGTTCTAAGCTTGAGAATGGTCGTTCAGCACGAGTTGACGGAGAAGGAAAACGTGCTCCTTCGGCTTGACGAGCTTGACGCCCTCGAATAAAAGAGGCTTGCAGTACAATAGAATCTAGAGCTGTATCGAGCCCAAATGTCATGGGCCTATAACAAAATGACTCGTCTCCGCGCTTTCAAGAAAGTCGAATTGGTGTTGGTCCTCAAAAGACCGATCATCCCAAATCGACATGCTAAGGGATAATTCGAGCCAAACTGGGAAGGACCATACGTCATTGAGAAAGTGTTCGACGGAGAATCCTACCAACAAATAAGTGCCGAGGGAGAAAGGCCCATGCCACCCATCAATGGCCGATATCTCAAGAAATACTACGCGTGAATGCTCCAAGTCGCAGGCGAATTGAGCACACCGGCCCTACGGTCTGGATCATACATCCTGCAAAACCGTATACAATCCACGGGCGTAAACGACCCCTGTCTCCCCCAAGTCCTTCCGGTGAGACTACTTTAAAAGTCCCACCAGCGCAAAAAAGAAATGGTATGCCCACAAGCAAAACGGGCACGGAAAAAAACCCGAAAGGGCTCCGTGAGTAAAAACCGCAGGATTGCCGGCGAGTTTGTGAAAACCCGTGTTCCTCTCCGAATGGCGGCGCACAAGACTGCGATGTCCTGACCCTGAGATTCGGGACAGATGCTATTTGGTTTTATCCGTCCACCTCTCCGAAGATGCCAAGTTGATTTATGGCACCGTGTATCGGAGGTTTAGACGGATGCGGCCGATGTAGCAGACTTTGTCAGATTCCCCCTCGCTTGAGAGGTTTTTGATTGTGGGGACGCTCTTCCCTGCAGGCGCAAGCCCCTGCAGTTAATTACGCTACCGCATCGCGGTAACAACTTTCTCCTTCTCCAGAATTTCACTTCGTGTCGTGTGTGTTTGTTTTGTTTGTGGTTGCCCGTGGATTGTATACGGAGACTGAGTAATGCCGTCGCCCGTAGGACGTGGATTAGTCCAAATCCGTATTTACTTAGATTTGGGTTTGGTGTTTTTAGTTTAAGGATGCATTAGTCGCGTTGCGGCTAAGATCAACTTAAACGTTCGTTAAGGATACGATAGTCCTGTTTGAGACTAAGATCAACTTAACGTGATAATCCATTTAATATCTGGCCATCGGGACTCGTCACCTCTCTAACGTCGTTGAAAGATTACAACGGCAGATGTCAGAGGAGTTCAGAGATGTACCCTTGAACCAAGGTTGATTTGGAGTTTTATAGTCCGTTTGAATGTTTAAGGATACGTTAGCCGTGTTTGGGGGCTAAGATCAACTTAAACGGGATCGTTTAGATCCGGCAAAAGAGCATTTGGAGGCTCTATTGTTCCAGTTTAGGGACGTAGTGGTCCATAGGTAGTTTAGGGACGTTGCGGTCCATGCTCCAGTTTAGGGACGTGGTGGTCCATATTCCAGTTTAGGGACATGGTGGTCCATGTTCCAGTTTAGAGACGTGGTGGTCCGTGTTCCAGTTTAGGGACATGATGGTCCGTCATTAGTTTAAGGACGTCTCGGTCCGATATTAGTTTAAGGACGTCTCGGTCCTATATTAGTTTAAGGACGTCTCGGTCCAACATTAGTTTAAGGACGTTTCGGTCCACGAGTTTAAGGACCCCGCAGTCCGTATTCATGTGTGGTCGTTGGGACCCGTCACCTCTCTGACGTCGTTGAGGAATTACAACGATAGGTGTCAGAGGAGTTCGGAGATGTACCCTCGAACCGGATGTAAATTGATTTAGGGAGCAGCCGTGCTCAGTCAATTTAATTTGAGGACTTATGGCCACGACTGGGCTAAGTCCAGTTTCAATATTCTTTTGTATTTGGCCTATTAGACTTGTGCTAGGGCCTTGCCTCTTCACTGTATTATTTTCCTTTGTTTTGGTTGGGCTCTGCCCTTTATAAATGATGCAGAGCATCTATTTTGTTTGGGCTCTGCTCTTTTTAAAATGCATAGCATTTTTGATTAGGCCTGTTAGGCCTTTTAATTGGGCTCTGTCCCTTTTCTTTAATAATGCAGAGCATTAAGTACTCTGACAGTGCCCCACGTGGCTTGTCAGGCGCTTTGCGCCAAATAATGAGCGCAAGCTCATATGGTGGTGACACGTGTCACGCTCTGGCGAGCGCAAGCGCAACAGCGCAGTGCGCTGTGTCAGTGCGCTGCGCTGCTACGCTACTGACACGTGGCGCTTCCTGGTGGCTTACGCCAATACAGGAGCGCAACAGCGCAGTTCTTGCAAGTGTAGAGCACTGTTTTATCTTTTGATCGATTTTAAATCAAAGAAAACAAGTTTTTCTTTTTTTCAAGGAACCAATGGTTCATAAGCAAGTGCAAAGCACTATTATTAGTTAGTTTTCTTTCTTATTGAAGATCATTGATCTTTTTTTTAGATCAATGATCTGTTTTTAAGAGAATTTTCTCTTTTTCTGAAGGTTTTTACCTTTTTTGCTCTTGAGGAATTCTTCAGAGTTCTCTTTTTTTCCTCTCAGAAAATGTTGATGCCTTTGAATTGAGGCTTGGGGTCCATTTTATAGTGCCCATAAATTAGTTAAATTTGTTAAAGAGATCTTTCTCTGAGTGATTCGGGGAATTTTCCCCACCGTTGGATCTTTGATCCAAGGGCTTCTGTTTTTACAGAAGAAAATCTTCTTGTTTTAACAAGAACAGAAAAGATTTCTTTAGAATTTTAATTCTGTTTGGCGCAGATGCCCCAGCGCGTGACATGTCGCGCAGCGCAGCGCAAAGCGCAGCTGAAGCGTTGCTTCCTTTGATTTTAGTTTAAAAGAGCCTTGCTCTGATTGGACGCACTGTCTTGGGCGCTGCGCTGCCGTATCAGCTTTTGACACGTGGCGCGTTGCGCGCAGCACATTGAATCTGAAGCGTTGCTTCGAATTTTGAATTTTGAAATTTAAACAGAGCTTTGCTCTGATTGGGGGAAACAAATGCCCCCCCACCGTTGCGCTCACGTGGCGCACACGTGAGTGCAGCGGTGGCAAACTCCTGATCGTTGGATCAAGGGGTGAGTTGAAGGGGCGCAGGCGCCTATAAATAGGACTCTTGGTCCTTAGTAAATGTTTTACCATTTTCAAGAATCTTGAGTTTTCAGAGCCTTGCTCTTGTTTAAGAATTTTAGAGCCTTGCTCTTGCTTTTTCACAAGAACTCCAGAGTTCAGAACTTGAAACCATCTTAGGTATTAATAAATAAAATTAAATTAAATCAAAATTGATTAATAGAGCATTGCTCTCATAGATCTTTGATCTAAAACCCTTTTGGGGTTTCATCAGCAGAGCCTTGCTCTGGAAAGTTCATAGATCTACAGAGATCTTGTTCATGGGTTTTAACTCATGAACAGAGCTTTGCTCATGGATCAAATGTAGATCTTTTCTGATCTGAAAATAGAGAACTCCTACAAGTTTTCATTGACCTTTAAAATCCCAAATTTTTAGTCTTTAAGGGTTGAAGTTTTCTTTTTGATGGATTTTTCATCATTAATATAGGGCTAGGCTCTCTTTAAAGAAATTTTATTCCCTTGAGACCAGAGTTTGACAAATGTCACTCTGTGACAGAGCTTTGCTCTAAAAGAGGAGATTTTCTCCTTGTCTCTAGGGATTTCCCATCAATGAGGATATTCTCTTGGGGATCTTTTCATTAACTGACAGTCTCATCCAATGATGGGGCTGTCTTATTAAATGATGTACCGTCGTCCAGATTTTGTGGGCCCCCCTTTGGTCCCCCTATCCACTGCATTGCGGTATGGTATAAAAAATTTAAAAATGTTGAGCGTTGGAATTATAATACTGACGGCTAATGTTTGTCTCTTTGCAGGAAACATGTCTGCCAATTTGTCTTTTCCGTTTGTTCGCTCGGAGGGAGGGTTTCCCCAGGCACCGGTGGACCGCGTGGTGCTCGCTCTCATCAAGGATCATGACCCCGAGCACAAAAACCTTCACTTGTGGGGTAGGTGGTACAATGAAATCATCCAGGATCGTCGCAGTTTCAGTTCCGCCACGCCGTCTGAGCCAATATCTTCACTCCCCTACGCAGATGAACCCCCGGTGAAGTATGCCGTGGAGGTCAAAAATTGGAATTCGGATGACCTCCTCCAGCCTGCGATTGGTGCTATCCCCATGCAGCAGCCGCCGACAATAGATATTTTAGGGAGGAGAATTTGTCAGGGTGAAGCGCGCCCTTGGGGACAGGCCTATAACATTGGACTGATCCCACGACCGCCTGCCGGATATTTGCTATGGGCCCGGTACATCCTATCAGCGAGGAGGACTCATCTGATGAGGATTGGTTTGTACTCGGCCATTTACGTCTCGCTCTTTGAGTATCCTTCTCCTCCAACGTGGTGGGTTAAGGCTTTTATCAAGCAATGGAATATTCCCACACACACCTTCCTGATGACGGACCGGGAAGTCTCTATCTCCTTGGAGGAGTTAGCTGAAATCTCGGGTCTGCCGATGAGGGGAGAGCCTTACGAGGAGCTGCTTCCTCCCGATGAATACGTCTTTGCCACCAAGCCGCTGGTGTTTGACCTGACGCCGGAGAACGCTATTCAGCACCAGTACCCGGGCTTGGTGAAGGTATTAGAGATTTATGAAGGACTCTACCTAGAATCGGGTGACTGGGGAGTCAGTTTTGCAGATTTCATTGCTCGCTTCATTCAACCGGAGTTCTTATCAGAGCGGAGCGAGAAGTTCGCCCAGCTCGACGACCCTTTTGGGTTCGGTTTTGATCGCCGACCCACATCGGAGGATGACCACAAAGACTTTTATCTCCCTGGTGCCGCCGTCGTCCCTTTTTCAGAAATTGCCGTTCCCGACATGGATGAAGAGACCTTCTTTGTAGGGTTCTTGGGCTTGTGGTTGTGCAGTTTTGCTTTTCCTATGCATCCACGCCATATGCGGCCGATTGTTTTCTACCCAGCGCATCGGATGGTGGCTGGTTTGCAGTTGTCAGTAGGAATCGCCGGGCTGGCTCATCTTTATAATGGACTTAATGTAGCGGCGGACGCTAGTGAGCCAGGGGTGCAACCCGCCAACTTCCCGATGCACTACTTTACCTCTTGGATGGAGATGCACGTGCACGGGGTGTTCGGCGCCCATAGGATTCCTCCCTTTTTTGAGAAATGCAGGCTCCCAAGGGTCATACGGTTGGTCGGGGCTTCGATTGTAGTTGCACCTCCGCGGGAGGCAAGGGCTGCCCCTTCGACCATACCTGGTCGGGGCGAAGGTTTCCTTCGTGGATAAGGTCTTAACAATAGGTTCAGAGACCATCAAGTCGGTAGTGTCACTACGCGATGATTTTAAAGACGGGGCTTCCATACTGAAGGCTCGGGAAATCCTCCATCTCTACTCCATTCGGCCAGGCTACCTGGTGTTCAGGCAGAATGAGACAGCACTCTTCATGAGGTATAACCCTCACCGGTTTGCTCAGCAATCGAGCTACAATCAAGGGATCCCGATGGAAGCCTTCTTGGAAAAGCCCGTGGTTAGCCGGGAGGGGATAAAGAATGCAATGCACCACTTTATTTGGCTCAACACGGGTTCTTATTTCTTTATCAGTGAGCCGAGCTGCGTCCCCAAAGTCCTCAACGTGTACGTGGCCTGGTATGCGCATGCGATGGGGCCCGTTATTTTGATGGAGAAACGTATGCTGGTTGACCGCAAGGGTGCACCTTCCGGCGGCGATCGCAAGGCTCCCTTGAGGCCGAGGACTCCGGTCATTCCTCCATTGAAAGGTGCTGGAGGCGGACCTCCGCGCGTGTTGAGTCCCCCGCGCGGATTGCCGCTTCGCGATGCTGTGGATGCGCCACCAGCCCCCCGTGCTCCAGTGGAAACGGTAACTGTGGTATCGCCGGAGTCCGGTGTAGGCACGGATATCGGGACCCGCCGCCCCAAGGTGTCTGCTAAACGCAAATCAGTCCCGGGTGCATCCAGAGTTGGCGGGCAAAAGAAGAAGAAGTCGCTCCTTTCTCTTGACGTGATTCTTGGCTTAGAGCCTGAAGCCCCTCTTACCGAAGGAATAAGTGAATATGGCAGTAATAAGGGCTTCGCGGTAGACCCCGCAGACACCGACCTGGCGGCCGCCATTGTGACTTCTGAGCAATCAGCGAGGCTTGAAGCGTGGTTGAGTAAACTCGCTGAGTCAGGTAATTATTAGCTGCTTTCTTCATCATTTCATTGCATTTTTATCATTATTCTTGACTAATACTTTTCCCCATTTTCAACAGGTGTCTCTACCGAAGAAGCTATTGCTGACTCTTTGAAAACCTTCCAAAAGGAGGAGGAGAAACGCGCTTTAGCGGGCGCCGGTATGTCCCACCCTTTTTTTTAAAAACAAATTTCGTTATCTTTTTCGATGGTTAATCTAACTTTCTTCCTTTGTTTCTTTATAGGGGTTATACTAGTCGATGAGGGGATCCTCTCTGAACCTGTTATTGGAGTTCCGGTCTCATCGGGGTTGCCGCAAGAGCCTCGACTTGACAAGTCGACGAGAGATGCCTTGAAGAATTTGGAGGCATCCCTGTGTACAGACGAGGACGCCTCAATGAAAGAGGCTTTGGTAAGGTCCATTTCAACGGCCCGAGAGGAAAGGAAGCGGCTGAGGCGTGAGGCGAAGGCGCGCCGGGCTGCTTTGGCTACGGGAGCGGGCCCAAGCACCATCCCTCGTGCCGACACTCCGTCAGAAGAGTCCCCGGTCGCTTTGTCTACCAGTCATAGACAGGCGATCCGCGCCAATAGAGAGGCTAACGACAAGTCTGCCTCAGATAGCACTTCTTTCAGAATTTCATTATAAGACTCATAAAGTTGTCGGTTCTTATATACCTTATCTTGCAGGGCCAAATCCGACCGAGGGGGAGGCGGAGACCGTTGAACCCAAGGAAACAGAGGAGGCGGCGCCTGCCGAACCTGAGCCGACGATGGGCAACATCGCCGAGGCTTCGGAGCCTGAGATGGAGGTTGGGGGGTCTGTAGCCGAGAAGGTCATTGATGCCGAGCCTGAAGTGGCGGCACATGAAATGATCATTACAACCGAGCCCAGGATGGTGGCGGACGAGGCGCTTGAGGCCAGCGACCTTGTGGTGGCGGCGGATAAGCTGATAGAGATTGCGGAGCCCGAGGAAGTAGCGGGTGAGATGGGCACGACTCTTGGGGAAGAGTCAGCCGCTCTCTGTCAAGAGTCCGGCAATGCTCCGATCATTGCCCTCCCCGTCTATGCTCTTCCGCTGTCTTCTGGCCACGCGAGCACGACGACGGTCCCCATCGAGTCGGGTGATGAGGCCACGGGCGGCGGCCTCATGTCGATAGAGGAGGGAGTCGCCTCCGTTTCAGCCGAGAACTCCTCAGGTAAACCCCAAGTTGCTGTTTTTCTTTACTTTACAATCCTTTCTGACAAGTTCACTTTTCCTGTAACACAGGTGCAGCCAGCGCCGATGCCCCACTGCTTGAGGGAGCGCCTTCAACGACTGCCTTGGCGGTGGTCACCTCTCAACCCTCTCTCATACCCTCGAAGATGTTGGAAGGTATGGGTTTGCAATTTATTAATCTTATCTTCCAGACGCATAATTTGTGTACTAAAGTCACACTGTTGTGTCTTTCAGGAGTGCTTTTTGACCATCTCTATCAAGTGTTGCTCCCACACTTCTCCTTCCCATCTGAATTCGCCTCTCCCTCTGGTGGCGCTGGTGAGTATCGTCCCCGAGTGATATCTTTGTTTTTCAGTAGTAGAATTATTTATAACTCTCTCTTGTCCTGACTGCAGTGTTACAAATCGAAGGGGGAGAAGGAAGATCGGTTGCACCACCGGCCCTTCCGGCCTTGTCACCTGTCTCAGCTGGTATGGCGACTATTACATTAATGACTTTCCCCTTTTTTATTCCCTGCACAGTTATCTAATCACATCCTGTTTCTTTTCAGCGGTCGTTCCGGTCTCGGCGCCCTTCGAGTCTCGCATCATCATGCCGGCAGGTCCTTTCCTGAGATGTCTATCTTCGGAAGGCACCGCGAACAGCTTACGCATATTGAGCGACTACATTGAGGAGCTCGACGTCGAGACCCCTACTTCTGCTGCGGATTTCGCTATAGTGGTTAACCCGATGTTGGTGATACTCGTGAATTTCCATGACGAGGGTATCATCGCATCTTGGGTTAATCATTGTATGGAGATCGAGGCTCGCCTGCATAAGCTGGAGTCGATGCGTACCGCCCCCGAGACTTTAGCCGCGAGCAATGAAAGAGCAGCATGGATCGAGGGAAGCGCTTCTTATGTCCACCACTTGGAACAAGAAGCAGCTTTAAAGCTAAAGGAATGCCAAGAGACCTCGAGCGAGATGGCCCGTCTGCGTGCTGAGGTTGAAGCGAATGCTGCCCAAGTGAAGACTATCTTCGAGGGTCTTCTGGAGCGCATCTCCCATGGGCTAAACTTGAAGCGAAAGCTTGATGTAGCTGAGCGCGATACTCCAAGTCGGGAAGCTGCTTATCAGGCCGTCAGGGAGCGGCTTGCATCTGTCTTGCAGCAACGGGCCCAAGTAGAGGCGGAGCTGGCGGTGGCAGCAGATCAGGAGAAAGTGAGGAAAGAATTGCGCGAACAATTGCTAGATCTATGCAAGATGTTTCCTTTTCAGTAATTCTCCTTGTATCGTTTGTACTTGTGAATAAAAAAAATGTATATATGTTTCTTTTTTATTCTTTAGAACAAAGTATCCTGTACTCAACCAAGTTTATGAATAAAAGATATACATCTTCTGTAATGTCTTGTGTTATTTCTCCGCCTTTTCTTTCTTTTATTATCAGCACGCCACCTTAGTAAACATGGTCAACAGATAATAGAGCACGCATCTTGACTTTCTTAAGAAATAGCGATGGCTTAGGCCGCAGGTTCAGATCTGCTGCCTAAGACTTTTCAACTCTATGAGCCGTGAGGGTCTCATAGAGACTTTTCTCCCTACGGATCGAGAGGATCTCGTAAGTGGTTTTTTCTTCTTAGGAATCGTGAGGATTCCTAAGTGTGGTTTTCTCTTATAAGTCGTAAGGATCCTATAAGAGAATTTTTCCCTCTTATGGGTCGAGAGGACCCGTAAGCGGTTGTTTCCCTCCTTGTCGAAACTCGACTTTGGAGAGTGAGACCCGTGAATAGTATGCAAGAGACCATTTTAGATCGACTTGTAGGGTCCCATTGTTCAGGAAGCAAGTTTTTCAATCCCTGCTGCCTGAGGCTTCATCTTGCAAGTTGAGACGAATCGGGAATTTTCCCGCGGAGACACTGGTTTCTCTGCGAGCCGACGCGAATCAGGAGGCTCTCATCAAGGATTGTTTGTTTCCTTGAGTTGAGGAGTTTGCTAGGGATTATTTGTTTCCCAAGCGCCAAGGATTATTTGTTTCCTTGGGGTTTGAAACGAGTCGAGGATTTCCTACGGAGGCACTGGTGGCTCTGCGAGTCGACGCGGATCAGAAGGCTCTCGTCAAGGAGTGTTTGTATCCGTGAGTCGAGGAGTTTTCTAGGGATTATTTGTTTCCCAAACGCCAAGGATTATTTGTTTCCTTGGGGTTTGAAACGAGTCGAGGATCTCCCAAGGAGGCACTGGTGGCTCTGCGAGTCGACGCGGATCAGGAGGCTCTCGTCAAGGAGTGTTTGTATCCGTGAGTCGAGGAGTTTGCTAGGGATTATTTGTTTCCCAAGCGCCAAGAATTATTTGTTTCCTTGGGGTTTGAAACGAGTCGAGGACTTCCCACGGAGGCACTGGTGGCTCTGCGAGTCGACGCGGATCAGGAGGCTCTCGTCAAGGAGTGTTTGTATCCGTGAGTCGAGGAGTTTGCTAAGGATTATTTGTTTCCCAAGCGCCAAGGATTATTTGTTTCCTTGGGGTTTGAAACGAGTCGAGGATTTCCCACGGAGGCACTGGTGGCTCTGCGAGTCGACGCGGATCAGGAGGCTCTCGTCAAGAAGTGTTTGTATCCGTGAGTCGAGGAGTTTGCTAGGGATTATTTATTTCCCAAGCGCCAAGGATTATTTGTTTTCTTGGGGTTTGAAACGAGTCGAGGATTTCCCACGGAGGCACTGGTGGCTCTGCGAGTCGACGCGGATCAGGAGGCTCTCGTCAAGGAGTGTTTGTATCCGTGAGTCGAGGAGTTTGCTAAAGACATTGGTTTCTTCGGAATTGGACTGAACCGTCGAGATTTGGCTTCGTCTTCTGGCGGAGCCTGTTGGGAAAGTATGGTTCCCTCTTTGTTTATGCCCTTGGATTGTATACAGGGATCGATGTGATCTTAACTGTAGGGCCAAAGTTTTTTCATCATTTTTTTTGTTTTATCTCCGCGATGCTCTATCATTTCAGCTTTTATATAGCGAAGGTCGCGATTGCCCAATCATTTCGGCTATTTTTCGCGGTGCCCAATCATTTCGGCTATTTATTTTATTTTTACTCGCTGCTTTTTATTGCGAGTTGCCGAATCATTTCGGCTATTTTGCATGCATACATTTTTACTTGCTGCTTTTT
Organism: Agapanthus africanus; assembly: GCA_030015575.1. Classification (NCBI taxonomy): domain Eukaryota; kingdom Viridiplantae; phylum Streptophyta; class Magnoliopsida; order Asparagales; family Amaryllidaceae; genus Agapanthus; species Agapanthus africanus. The sequence goes on from JASDDO010000019.1 coordinate 352,308,961, forward strand.
ATTGCAGGTTGCCCAATCATTTCGGCTATTTTGCATGCATACATTTTTACTTGCTGCTTTTTATTGCAAGTTGCCCAATCATTTCGGCTATTTTGCATGCATACATTTTTACTTGCTGCTTTTTATTGCAAGTTGCCCAATCATTTCGGCTATTCCGTATGCATGTGCGGCCTACTGGCTTTCCGCCGTAAACCTGGAATTAGACACCGATTTCGGCATCAGCACCGCTACAACTGGGATATTGCCAGGAGTGAGTCATCATCTGCCTCCGTCGATGTTGAACAAAGGTAGCTTAGCGACCAGGGTTAGGGTTCTATCGTCTAAGGCTTTTAACTTCATGAGCCGTAAGGGTCTCACAAAGGTATTTCTCCCTACAAGTCGTGAGGATCTTGTAGGTGTATTTTCTCGTTAGGAATTGTGAGGATTCCTAAGTGTATGTTCCTCTGTAAGTCATAAGGATCCTACCAGAGGGTTTTCTCCTTGTAAGTCGAGAGGACTTATAAGGGTTGTTCATCATGCGAACATATCCCCAGTCTCGGATGAGACTTGATTAGGGAATGTTTATTCGCGCCCGTGGATTGTATACAAGGGTCAGTATTGAGCCACTTGTAGGGCAATATCTAAAGTTGTGGGGGTTGCTTAAGCACATGTTTAGGTCTCTGTAACTTAAGACTTTCAAATATTATGAGCCGTGAGGGTCCCATAAGAAAGTTCTCCTTACGAGTCGTGAGGATCTCGCAAGTGTATTTTCTCCTTAGGAATCGTAGGGATCCCTAAGTGTGTTGCTCCCTTGTGAGTCGTAAGGATCTCATGGGGGTGGTTTCCCCTTACAAGGTCGAGAGGACCCTATAAGTATCCTTTAACGAGGTTGCGCCCTTTCAGGTTTTCACAAACACTCGCCGGTAGCCCTGCTGTTTTTACTCACGGAGCCCTTTCGGGTTTTCATCCGTGCCCATTTTGCTTATGGACGTACCATTTTTTTATTCTTTTTATTTTCTTTTTCTCTTTTTTTTTACGAGGTCGCGCCCTTTCGGGTTTTCATGAACACTCGCCGGTAGCCCTGCTGTTTTTACTCACGGAGCCCTTTTGGGTTTTCATCCGTACCCTTTTTGCTTATGGACATACCGTTTTTATTTATTATATTTTTTCTTTATTTATTTTTTTTTATTCATCTGTCAGCCTAAGGATGCTGCGGTATTAGTTTAAAGACATTTCGGTCCACTATTAGTTTAAGGACATTTCGGTCCAACTTTGAGAAGGCTGGTTACTGCTGATAGAGTTTGAGCTTAGAAAGATAGCGAGCGGACATAGTCGTCGTCATCTATCATTGACCTAGGCTGTGGCTCATTAAGCATAGTATCTCTTTAGGAAGCGACCGTTTATTGGCCTGAAAGGCCTTTCACCGTGCATGTCCATGAGTAGATAGGCCCCACCGTGGTAGACCTTATCTACGATGTACGGGCCTTCGTAGTTTGGCTCGAATTTTCCCCGCTTGGCGCGATTGGGAATCATAGGCCTTTTGACCACTCGCACGAGTTCGCCTTGGCGGAATGTCCTCGGTCGGGTCAATTTTTCATATGAGCGTGTCATCTTTGCTTTATAAGCTTCTAGATTTTGTTGCGCTATGAGCCGGGTTTCATCAAGGGCGTCAAGCTCCTCAAGCCGAAGGTGAGCATTTTCTTCATCCGTTAGCTCGTAATGGACTGCCACTCGCAGAGAGGGTAACTCTATCTCGAGGGGGAGTACTGCCTCGGTACCGAATACCAACGCGTACGGCGTTGTGTTCGTGGCCGTCTTGAACGTAGTTCGATACGCCCAAAGAGCCTCTTGCAGTCTCTCGTGCCAGTCTTTCTTATTTCGGGACACCGTTTTCTTTATGATCTTCGTCAAGGTCTTGTTGAAGGCATCAGCTAGACCGTTAGCTCGCGGATTATAAACCGAGGAATATCTCCAGTCTATATTGTGTTGCTGCGCAAAGCGACTGATCTTGTGGCTTCTGTAAGCTGGCCCGTTATCGGAGATGATCCGTCGCGGAGTTCCAAACCGATATATGACATGCGTCTTGAAGAAGTGGAGGATATTCTCCGTCTTTACTTCCCTCAGCGGTACTGCCTCTGCCCATTTGGAGAAGTAGTCAGTCTTTGCCAGGATGAAATGATGTCCCCTAGACGATACTGGTTCAATGGGGCCGACTATATCAGTTCCCCACATTTCGAATGGCCAGCTAGCCACTGTCGGGTTTAGCGGATTTGGATGCTGATGGATGAAGTTCCCATGAATTTGGCATGAGTGGCATTGCTTCACATATTCGAGGCAGTCCTGGATCATTGTGAGCCAGTAGTAGCCCATCCATTTGATCTTCAACTTCATCTTTGGGCCCGCTTGGTGAGAACCGCAGAGTCCGTCGTGAACTTCCTGAACGACTCTTTCTACTTCGTCAGGTCCTAGGCATCTCAGCCACAGAGAATCGAACGACCTCTTGTACAGAGTATCATTGACGAAGGCGAAAGACAGAGCTCATTTCATGAGCTGATGTCTTGTGGACGCTTCTTCAGGCAATCGGTGGGACTTAAAGTAGTCTACGAAGACTTCCCTTCAATCCTCAGCCTTTTCCCGGTCTTTTATTTGCAGAGCTATTTGCTCAGTCGCTCTCTTTTCTTCGGGTGATTCCGGAGGTATTTCCGCTGGGGCAAGCACCCGACGGCTTTGTACCACGATTCTTATGTCATCGAGGTTCTCATCAGCCAGTTCTTTAGCGAGCTTGGCCAATGCGTCCGCTTTGCTGTTTTCTGCGCGCGGTATGTTTCCCAAAGTGTAGGAAGGGATTTGGGTCAACAGTAGCTGCACCTTTTCGCCGTACTTTACCAACTCTGGTTTGCACGTTTGGTAGTCGCTATTTACTTGACTGATGACCAGCTGGGAGTCTCCATATATGAGGATGTTTTCAATTCCCATGTCGATGGCGATCTCGAGGCCTGCTATCAAAGCTTCGTATTCGGCTTCGTTATTTGTCCTCGGTTCTGTTAAGGAGAAAGCGAAGCGCATTATCCCTCCTTGTGGAGTCACGAAGATGAGGCCTACCCCCGATTTGATTATAGGGGTACTTTGTTTGCGCTTTTTCATGGAAGATGCTCCAACGAAATAAAGTTCCCATTGGGTATCACCACCGTCGATCGCGTCAAACGCATGTTCGTCTGGCAAATCGCAATTTAGAGGAGAATCGGCGGCGATCGGATGCTCAGCGAGGAAGTCGGCAATGGCCTGGCCTTTCACTGCCTTGAGAGGTTGATAGGTTATCGAAAACTCCATCAAGAGCAGGGCCCATTTAGCGAGTCGTCCTGTCAATATGGCCCTTGACATTAGATATTTGACAGGGTCCACCTTCGAAATGAGACGGACTTCATGTGCTAATGCGTAATGTCTGAGCTTTGTTATCGCAAAGATTAGCGCCAGGCAGTGCTTCTCAATGGGAGAGTAATTGCTTTCTGCTCCCAGCAGAACTCGACTTAAGTAATAGAGTGCTCTTTCCTTCCCTTGATCGTTCTCTTATGCCCATAATGCGCCTAAGGAACCTTCGAGGGCGGTCGTGTAAAGAATGAGAGGCTTTCCCTTAACTGGAGCAGCCAATACTGGAGGGTTCTGCAGGTACTGCTTGATCTCGTCCAGTGCGCCTTGGCATTTATGATCCCAGACAAATGGGGTTCCCTTCTTCATCAAGTGGCATAGGGACGGCACTTGCCTGAAAGGTTGGCTATAAATCGCCGTATGTATGCGAGCTTCCCTTGGAGAGATCGCAACTGTTTGAAAGTTCTCGGCGGAGGCATTTCCATGATCGCTTTGATCTTTGACGGATCTATTTCAATACCTCGGTGTCAAACAATGAATCCCAGGAATTTGCCTGAGGAAACTCCGAATGCACACTTGAGCGGGTTCATCTTCAAGTTGTATTGCCGAAGGCGTTAAAATACGGTCTTCAAATGCTCGAGATGTTCCTCGTATGATTTGCTTTTAACCACGAGATCGTCGATATAGCATTCGACGATTTCGTGTATAAGGTCATCGAAGATCTTTGTCATGGCCCTTTGATAAGTGGCACCGGCATTCTTTAAACCGAAGGGTATCACTTTATAACAGAATATACCTAGAGGGGTCCTGAAGGCGGTATGCTTCTGGTCTTCGGGATGCATCTTTATCTGATTATACCCTGATGAGCCATCCATGAAGGAGAAAACCTCATGAGTGGATGTATTGTCTATCATCAGTTCGGTGACTGGCACTGGGAAATCATCCTTCGGGCAAGCTTTATTGATATCCCGAAAGTCCACGCATATGCGCACCGTCCCATTTTTCTTCATCACCGGAACGATGTTAGCGATCCATTCAGGTAATTTAACCTCCTGGATAAAGCCAGAGTCGATCAGCTTCTTGACCTCGGCGTTGATACTCATCTCGAGCTCGAGCCGCATTCTCCTCGGCGCCTGTTTGACTGGCTTGATGTCCGGGGATATCGCCAATTTTTGTACAGCAATTTCTAGATCTAGTCCTGGCATTTCGGAATAGTTCCACGCGAAGCAATCTCTATGCTGCAGAAGCACATCCTTTAACGCAGCTACCCTTTCTTCAGATAGTAACTCGCTGATGAATGTCGGTCGTGGATCGTTTGTCGTCCCCAACTCAATCTTCTTGAGGTTATCTGCAGTGGTATGGATTCCATCTTCCAGCTCTTTTGGCGCTGGTGGGAATTCTGAGATTATCTCATCGCTGCTGTTTTCGAAGCACCAAGGGAGCTCATCTATGTCCTCGGGCTCTTCTTTTAATATTGTAATCATGTGACAGGTCGAATTCGCTTCCAATCCCAATGTGGAACCGGTTCTTCTTTCGTGGCGTTGGGCTCGTGCTTCTGTGGCGGCGCTACCCTCCAGTTGTCAGACAGAGTGAATTTGCCAAGCTGATACTGATTTTCGACCCAATTCTTGAAGGTGAAGCAATCTTCAAGAGGATGCCCTATTACTCGATGGTAAGAGCAATAGTCCGGGTGTGAGACTTCGCCCGCTCGTTCGGGATGTTTAGACTCCGGCAATGTAAGCATTTAATGTTTTAGAGCAAGATCAAGTATCTTCTTCGTCTTGTCCCGAGGAAACGAGTACGCTCGACCCATTTTCTTCATGAGGGATAGATCAATAACGCTCAACTCCCGTTTGCGTGGCTTCTTAGCCCTGCTTTGTTGTTGTTGAGCGCCTTTTTGGCCTTTCGACTTATTTCTGCTTTTGCGCCGAGCCTTCTTTATAACAGGTTGACAAGGAGAGACATTTTCATCCTTTACGGCCTGTTGGAGAAGGCGTTGCGTCTTGGCTTTCTCGTAGATGGCCGTCTCGCGGTTGTGATCATCTCGGACTTTTTGACCAGCTTTCTTTATAAGTTTGTCCATTTGTTCCTCGAACGACGGACTGGGCTCCTTTGCATCTGGAACTATCACTGGCTTAGGATTAGCGTCCTCCCATTGAGCATCCGCTTCTTCATCAAGGTCATACACGACGTAGCAGCCGGGTAGTAACTCTCGTTTCTTTGACCGGATGTATCCAAGCCCTTTTGTTTCTGTTCTCCCGTTAGGCAGTTTGCGTTGAGTCCCGGGGACGTTCCAGACCCAGTCATAGAATTTGGCCTTTCTAACGGTCTGTTTGAAGGGTATCCCCTGGCGTTTCAGCAGCTTTTTCAAACCTTCCGTATAATATCTGGGGAGACGAATAGGCTGAAGCCTGTCGAGCGTAGAATCCGCGCCATGCCAGATTTCTTTTTCTACCTTGGTTTCTTCAGAGCGGTAAAACAGAATTGCTTTCTCGCTCTCTCGCCTGGGAGGGATATAGAATGTCCGCAACTCTTCTACACTGTAGATATTAAGTGCATCCAGTTCTTTATGGTGTTTAAGCGGCACTATGGCGACTTGTAGACTTTGCTCTTCATCAGCGGACGTTTATATTGAAGGTCGAGCAGAGAATACAGCATGGACTTCATCTTCCGAGTCGCTGCCAAAGATCAATGTAGGAGCCGATGGTCCCAGCTTGTTGTGTTGGGGCGGACCCGAATAAACTATCTCCTCTTCCTCCTCAGTATCACTGCCGAAGACAGGGATGGTAGCGTTAGTTTTATTCTCCGACTTGTAACACTTCTCTGTGTCTTCGAAATCCGGTAAGAAGTATTTGGCGTCTTCATATTTGCGGACCTCGTTCACAGAGAACGGGTTCAGTTCTCCCGTCACGGTATACTCGAAACCATCCTTAAAATACTTCATACACTGATGTTGTGTAGAAGGGATGATGTTGTACTCGTGTAACCATGGTCGGCCGAGCAAAGCGTTGTAGCATGTCTTGGCGTCTATGACGTGGAACTTAATGTCCGTGACGAGTAGCCCGAAGTGTAGCATCAGTATCACAGATCTAAGAGTCTTTGACGATTGGGAGTCGAACCCGGAGATGGTGATCTTGTCCCGAGCAAGGTGCTGGACGCTCATGCAGATTTTCTTCAACACCCGCACGTTGAGTAGGTTAACAGACGACCCGTTATCGATCAGGATTTTGCCTATCTTTATATCATGGCAGTATCCCGAGACATAGAGAGGGCGATTGTGTTCGCACGTCCCAAGTAGATGGTCTTCATCGCCAAAAGTAACATCGGCCGTGTGCACTTCCTCCAATTCATCCTTCATCTTTTCCTCGGCCAGGTATGCTTGGAATTGTTCTGGGTCTTGGAGCGCCTTAATCAACGAATCTCTCGCCTCTTTTGATAGCAAAAGGGCGTCAAGAATGCTGAGCTATGAGGGCAGCTTCCTCAGATGTGCTAAGACGTTGTAATCCACCTTATTCTTCTTTGGCGGGTCTTTGGCAGCTAGCTCTTCCACCACTTGGTCATCTAAGACGATATCTTCAGAGGCCTTTTCTTTCCCTTTATCTTTTTTGTTCGAGGGTCCGAGGTTCTTTTCGGGCAGCGTGCGATTACGTAGCCGGATATTTTCGCAAACCTTCGGTTCTTCTTCTTTTCTCGAAGCGGACTCTTTAAAGAGAGGGGCAAGTTCTAGCTCTTCATCAGAATCACTCCAGAATGTAGGCACTTGTGATCTACCGGTGTTAACCATGCAACAATCGCCAGCAGTTCTTTTAAGCCCTTCGGTCGTATTTCTTTGCTCTCGACGAGTTTTACGCTTTTCCCGCTTAAAGCGTTGTCGATGAGCAACATATCCTTGCCACTATCTATCGAAAGCTTTGCACTCTTGAGTGGGGTGCGAAATCTTTTGATGATACAAGCAATAGGAGGGGTGCGTTTCCATTTCACCAATGATGTTTCCTTCAGAGGATGGTAGCTTCATGCCCATTGATATGGCCTTAGCAAACTTTTTTCTCATCTTGAATTGGCTTTTGTTGGTAGCGGAGGTGTTTAGCTCCAACGGGATCGTCTCAGGTCTTTCATCAAGTCGCTGGCGCTTGGCCCTTTCAAATATAGCCGCCTCACGCTCCCGATCAGCTTTACTTTTCAACCGAGCTTCATTAAGGAATGCGTCAATTACTTCATCTGATGGCCCCAGAACTTTTGGTTCAGGATCTGCCCCCAGCTTTTCGGTGCAAGGAGTCTCCTCATCGTTCGTGATCGAATGGGAAATCATATGACAGCTCGCCACATATTCCTCGGATTCATCCGATGAACTTTCTCCCTCATCTTCTTCTTGAAAGACGTGATTGAGGAACTCTTGGAGCGTAATGGGAGTCCGTGCCTTTTGGTTGTATTCATCCAGCGCATCAATTTGCTTTTGTAAGTCCGTGCGCTTGTCGCCAGGCTTCACGGGCTTCTTAGATTTCTTCTTCTTCTTTTTCGAAGATTTTGACGGCTGGCTGCAAGTGCTTGAACCACCACCATCGGTCTTTGGAGTTGGACGTGGCTTCAACATCCCTTCAATGACCTGCGGTTCCAACGGATTCTTCCACTTGATCGCTGGACATGTCTGAAGATCGTTTAGCATCATCTTTGTCTTGGCTGATAATACAACCTCCCAAGGAGCTTCTTCAATGACGGAGCATGTTGCCCCCGGCGTATTCGTCCCTTTAGAGGTGTGGGGCTGCGGGGGATTCACCTTCCATTTGTCAGATAATGCGAACTTGCCCTGTCGGTACTGGTTTTCAAGCCAATTCTTGAAAACGTAGCAATCTTCGATCGGATGGCCTAGTACTCGATGATAAGGACAGTAGTTGGGCTCGTTGACGTCACTTGGTTGCAACGGACGTTTTGGATCCGGCAGATTTATGAGTCTGTTGCGCAACGCCAGCTCGAATAACCTCCTCGTTTTATCGCGGGGAAAGGAATAAGGACATCCCATCCTATCCTCAAGGGGTACGTACGGGCGCATATTATTTTGACGAGCAACCGGCTTCGAGTCGCTCGGTTGTTGTTGAGCATTAGCGACGACGATCGCTTTTCCCTTCCCTTTGTCATTTCGGGAGTCCGGCCTTGAAAGAGGGGGTTTATGGCCCATTTGATCCATTTGCGCTAGTTTGTCAAACAAGGCCTGGAAGGTAGTTGGCTTGAAAAACATCATAAATTGTGAGATGGTTGCTTGCGGATCAAGGGTTCCCACAAACATACCCACCGCGGGAGCTTCTTCAATGCGCTGCTCACACTTTGACCATAAGTTCCGCCATCGTATAGCGTACTGAACCCACGTCTCGCCGGGTTTTATCCTGGCGTTAATCAGTGCCGTCATCGGGGTACGTTCACTGGCGCTTGCAAAACGCTGAGTAAACAGCAGCTCCATCTCCGCGAAGGTCTTGATCGAGTCGTTCGGGAGCTCAGAGTACCACTCGAACGCCGTATCTGATAAACTTCCAACAAACTGGTGAAGCAACAGCTTGTCGTCACCGCCGGTGTTGCCGCGGAGTGCCCTGAACTGGGCAACATGCTGGTGGGGATTGCCAGTCCCCTTGTAGACATGGAACTTAGGAATTGTGTAACCGGGTGGGTACTTGATTTGGTCGTACCAACTTGGATATGGCCGCCCCGTTTTTCCGACCTGACCCGCTGCTTCCGTCGCTTGATGGACCCGGATCTGCTGAGCTATGTATCCGTCCAGATCGGCTTTGGAAATTGTCTCTTCTTTAGCTGCTGACAGAGCTGGCGGAGGATTTGACGTCTCTCCCCTATCGTCTTCAAGGATGATCGGGGGATCTTCAGCAGGTAGATCTTGTTGAATCATCATACCCACCATATCCTGGAACAGGAGGGCCATTTTCTTTATGTTGGCTGCCTATTCCGCAGCTTCTTTATCCTTCTTCTCCAGTACGCGACGAAGGAATTCAGCGTCAGTTTCTTGTTCTTGACGCTCGTCCGAGGACGTTTCAGGGGTTTCTTTTGGCCCTGTAAGTGCGGCCATAGCGTTCATCATCTCTTGGAGCTTCTGCTGCTGCTCCTGAGCCTTGGTCACTGACCTCGTGTGCGGTCTATGACCTGTTGATATGCGTCTGTCCTCGTTACCAGACGCCATACAGACGGTATGAACTACAATGCCCCCAGACCTAGGGCGTTTAGGCTCACCATTTTTAATATTTGCCGCTGATGCGGGGATTTTCTCTAGCCTCCTTCTTTTGTGGGCCGTTGAAGTGGGCACCCTAGCGGTTGTCACATTTCGTTGCTTGACCGGGGGATTTTCTTCTTGCCGACCTTTCGACTTCTTCTGTTGGCGGGAGAAGTTAGGATAAATGACAGATTCTCGGACTCGTCGCCATGTCTTATAGATCCTGGAGGACAGCGATTGAAGAGGCTGCTCCGGCTTTTCTGCTTCCACGGCGATTTCTACCGGCGGAGGAGATCTTTTAAGGACCGCAGTTGGCGAGTTTTTGCGTACCCTATTCAACAGCTCAAAGCTGTTTCCGGTTGGAACAGCAGCGTTAACTTCCACCGTTGGAGTTGGCGGAGTCATCCCAGAAGGGGAGTTGCCCCCGGCCCTCCTTATCCGGCGCCAGTGGCGTTGTCGGGCGCGACGAGTCGTCGGTATTGGCTCAGAGACAGAAACAACTTCTTCTTGCCCCCTGCTTAGGTGTAGGGTGGTTGCCGGTGTCAGCCTGTTGAAGACTGATGTCTTTTGAGCAGCAAGAGTAGGAGTGGGAGTTGGGATGGTCAATCTTGCAAAGACCGATCTCCTAGCAGGAGAAGCCGCCTTGACGACTTCAGGAGCAGGTTTGGCTACTCTTTTTGGAATAACCCTTTCCGGGACTGCAAGCTTCATTGTGAGCTCATAGGAGTTTTGGCCCAGTCTGGAGAAGACCGAGACACTGGTGTTGGGCGACCCGTTGAGAGGGGCCGCAGTAACTGAAAGTCGATCGAAGACCGACTTCTTAGAAGCTTCTTGTACGGGCACGGGGGTGCTAAAGCTTGTTGGCGGAAGCATAGTTCCGAAAAATAGCCCCGTGGTGGCTTGAGTAATCTGCCCCACGGGCATAGTGAACAAAGATGCCGCTTGGGGCCCGTAGGTTATGCCCCCAGTTGAGGCCGAACGCGAGCTGCAGCTGCAGTTGGAGCACTTCGAACACGTTGAGGCCATCGATGCTTGACTTCTCTTCTGCACCGAGCAAGAGACCAAATCTTAGTAAACTTGAAATCCATAGGCAACCGTTAACAAACCGCGATTGGTTCGCGAAGACGACACACGAAGTGTGGAGTGGAAAGAGGAAAAGGTCCCACAGGGCGTGCCAGAATCTGTTCCCCTCCGAATGGCGGCGCACAAGACTGCAATGTCCTGACGCTGAGATTCGGGGCAGATTCTATTTGGTTTTATCCGTCCACCTCTCCGAAGATGCCAAGTTGATTTATGGCACCGTGTATCGGAGGTTTAGACGGATGCGGCCGATGTAGCAGACTTCGTCAGATTCCCCCTCGCTTGAGGGGTTTTTGATTGTGGGGACGCTCTTCCCTGCAGGCGCAAGCCCCTGCAGTTAATTACGCTACCGCATCGCGGTAACAACTTTCTCCTTCTCCAGAATTTCACTTCGTGTCGTGTGTGTTTGTTTTGTTTGTGGTTGCCCGTGGATTGTATACGGAGACTGAGTAATGCCGTCGCCCGTAGGACGTGGATTAGTCCAAATCCGTATTTACTTAGATTTGGGTTTGGTGTTTTTAGTTTAAGGATGCATTAGTCGCGTTGCGGCTAAGATCAACTTAAACGTTCGTTAAGGATACGATAGTCCTGTTTGAGACTAAGATCAACTTAACGTGATAATCCATTTAATATCTGGCCATCGGGACTCGTCACCTCTCTAACGTCGTTGAAGGATTACAGCGGCAGATGTCAGAGGAGTTCAGAGATGTACCCTTGAACCAAGGTTGATTTGGAGTTTTATAGTCCGTTTGAATGTTTAAGGATACGTTAGCCGTGTTTGGGGGCTAAGATCAACTTAAACGGGATCGTTTAAATCCGGCAAAAGAGCATTTGGAGGCTCTATTGTTCCAGTTTAGGGACGTAGTGGTCCATAGGTAGTTTAGGGACGTTGCGGTCCATGCTCCAGTTTAGGGACGTGGTGGTCCATGTTCCAGTTTAGGGACGTGGTGGTCCGTGTTCCAGTTTAGGGATGTGGTGGTCCGTCATTAGTTTAAGGACGTTTCGGTCCAACATTAGTTTAAGAACGTCTCGGTCCGATATTAGTTTAAGGACGTCTCGGTCCGATATTAGTTTAAGGACGTCTCGGTCCAACATTAGTTTAAGGACGTTTCGGTCCACGAGTTTAAGGACCCCGCAGTCCGTATTCATGTATGGTCGTTGGGACCCGTCACCTCTCTGACGTCGTTGAGGAATTACAACGATAGGTGTCAGAGGAGTTCGGAGATGTACCCTCGAACCGGATGTAAATTGATTTAGGGAGCAGCCGTGCTCAGTCAATTTAATTTGAGGACTTATGGCCACGACTGGGCTAAGTCCAGTTTCAATATTCTTTTTTCTTTGGCCTATTGGACTTGTGCTAGGGCCTTGCCCCTTCACTGCATTATTTTCCTTTGTTTTGGTTGGGCTCTGCCCTTTATAAATGATGCAGAGCATCTATTTTGTTTGGGCTCTGCTCTTTTTAAAATGCATAGCATTTTTGATTAGGCTTGTTAGGCCTTTTAATTGGGCTCTGTCCCTTTTCTTCAATAATGCAGAGTATTAAGTACTCTGACAGTGCCCCACGTGGCTTATCAGGCGCTTTGCGCCAAGTAATGAGCGCAAGCTCATATGGTGGTGACACGTGTCACGCTCTGGCGAGCGCAAGCGCAACAGCGCAGTGCACTGTGTCAGTGCGCTGCGCTGCTACGCTACTGACACGTGGCGCTTCCTGGTGGCTTGCGCCAATACAGGAGCGCAACAGCGCAGTTCTTGCAAGTGCAGAGCACTGTTTTATCTTTTGATCGATTTTAAATAAGAGAAAACAAGTTTTTCTTGTTTTCAAGGAACCAATGGTTCATAAGAAAGTGCAAAGCACTATTATTAGTTAGTTTTCTTTCTTATTGAAGATCATTGATCTTGTTTTTAAATCAATGATCTGTTTTTAAGAGAATTTTCTCTTTTTCTGAAGGTTTTTACCTTTTTTGCTCTTGAGAAATTCTTCAGAGCTCTCTTTTTTTCTCTCAGAAAATGTTGATGCCTTTGAATTGAGGCTTGGGGTCCTTTTTATAGTACCCATAAATTAGTTAAATTTGTTAAAGAGATTTTTCTCTGAGTGATTCGGGGAATTTTCCCCACCGTTGGATCTTTGATCCAAGGGCTTCTGTTTTTACAGAAGAAAATCTTCTTGTTTTAACAAGAACAGAAAAGATTTCTTTAGAATTTTAATTCTGTTTGGCGCAGATACCCCAGCGCGTGACACGTGTCGGGCAGCGCACAGCGCAGCACAACTGCGCAAGCGCATCTGCGCTGACACGTGTCGCACAGCGCACAGCGCAGCGCAACTGCGCTGACACGTGTCGCGCAGCGCAGTGCTTGCGCAACTGAAGCGTTGCTTCCTTTGATTTTAGTTTAAAAGAGCCTTGCTCTGATTGGACGCACTGCCTTGGGCGTTGCGCTGCCGTATCAGCTTTTGACACGTGGCGCGTTGCGCGCAGCGCATTGAATCTAAAGCGTTGCTTCGAATTTTGAATTTTGAAATTCAAACAGAGCTTTGCTCTGATTGGGGGAAACAACCCAAAAGGGCGCAAACTCGTGAAAAAAGATAAAATACACTCGCAAAGTCCTCTCGACCTTGTGAGAAGAAAATCCTTGCTTGAGATCCTTACGACTCGCAAAGGAGCAACACACTTAGGAATCCCTACGATTCCTAAGGAGAAAATACACCTGCGAGATCCTCTCGACTCGTAGGGAGAAATGCTTTTATGAGACCCTTACGGCTCATAAAATTGAAAAGCCTTAGGTGATAGGGATCTAAACCTATAACCTGAGCCATCGCTCCCCAACGGGCAACGGCAAATGATGAGTCGCTCTTGGCATTTCGCTTCAGTGTTAGCGGTGCTGATGTCGACCAAAAACCCAAATCCCAAGTCCACTCGAGGCAAATGATGAGTTGCTCCTGGCATTATTCCAGTGTAGCAATGCTGATGCCAAACAAGATCTAAATTCCAAGTCCCCAAACGGCGAATGATGAGTCGCTCCTGGTACCATATTCCAGTACAGCAATGCAGACGCCAACCAAAATCCAATTTCTCAAAATTCTCTTGGCCCTACGGTTAGTCCCCAAATTGACTACCGTATACAATCCACGGGCTCAAAAAATTCTCATCATACCATACCCCACCGCAATCACCAGTCCAGCGGACGGTCTCCGCCCTTGGAATTATGCTCCATTTGGGAAGACCCACTCATGCGTCCTCACGACGCATGAGGAGAACAAACCTTACGGGATCCTCACGACTCGTAAGAAAATACCTTCGTGGGATTCTTACGACTCACGAAGGAAAAACACACTTGGGAGTCCCCACGACTCTTAAGGAGAAAGTACACCTATGAGATCCTTTCGACTCGTAGGGAGAAAATGCTTTTATGGGACCCTTACGGCTCATAAAATTGGAAAGTCTTAGGTGATAGGGACCTAAACCTGTCTCCTAAGCCACCGCTTCCCAACAGGAAAAGGCAAATGATGAATTGCTCCTAGCACATGTGCTTCAGTGTTAGCAACGCTGATGCCTACCCCAACCCCAAAATTCCAAACTCCAATCCAATAGACCCCTAAGTCGTTAAACTGGGAACAAATGACCTCTAAGTTGTTAAACTGGGAACAGATGACCCCTAAGTCGTTAAACTGGAAACGAGGAAGATCCCTAAATCCACTCATGGCAGATGATGATTCGCTCCTGGTACCATATTCCAGTGTAGCGATGCTGATGTCAACCCAATTCACATCAAATCAGGGAGACAACTACCGACCGTCCAAGTCGCTAAAAGGGCAGCGCTGACCATCCACGTCGCTAAAAGGGCAGAACCGACCGTCCAAGTCGCAAAAAGGGCAGCACCGACCGTCCACGTCGCTAAAAGGGCAGCGCTGACCGTCCACGTCGCTAAAAGGGCAGAACCGATCGTCCAAGTCGCAAAAAGGGCAGCACCGACCGTCCACGTCGCTAAAAGGGCAGCGCCGACCGTCCACGTCGCTAAAAGGGCAGAACCGACCGTCCAAGTCGCAAAAAAGGCAGCACCGACCGTCCACGTCGCTAAAAGGGCAGCGCCGACCGTCCACGTTGCTAAAAGGGCAGAACCGACCGTCCAAGTCGCAAAAAGGGCTGCACCGACCGTCCACGTCGCTAAAAGGGCAGCGCCGACCGTCCACGTCGCTAAAAGGGCAGAACAGACCATCCAAGTCGCAAAAAGGGCTGCACCGACCGTCCACGTCGCTAAAATGGCAGCACCGACCGTCCACGTCGCTAAAAGGGCAGCATCGACCGTCCTGTTCCCCGCCGAACACAGAGACGCGACCGCGTAGGCTCGTCTTGCCTGAAATTCGGGACATATGCTAATTGGTGCTATCCGTCCACCTCTCCGAAGATACCAAGTTGATTTATGGCACCATGTATCGAAGGTTTAAACGGATGCGGCCGATGTAGCAGACTTCGTCAGATTCCCCTTCGTTTGAGGGGTTTTTGATTGTGGGGACGCTCTTCCCTGCAAGCGCAAGCCCCTGCAGTTAATTACGCTACAACATCGCGGTAACAACTTTCTCCTTCTCGAGATGGTCACTTCGTGTCGTGGGTGTTTGTTTTGTTTGTGGTTGCCCGTGGATTGTATACGGAGACTAATTTATGTTGTCGCCCGTAGGGCGTGGATTAGTCCAAATCCGTATCTTCTTAGATTTGGGTTTAGGATTGGATTTAAGGATACGTTAGCCTCGTTTGAGACTAAGATCAACTTAAACGTATGTTAAGGACACGTTAGTCTAATTTTTAGACTAAGATCAACTTAACGGGATCGTTTAGATTCAACAAGAAAGCATTTGGCCTCTGTTGTTTAGTTTAAGGACATTGCGGTCGATTAGTTTAAGGACATTACAGTCCATTGTTAGTTTAAGGACATCTCGGTCCAGGTTAAGGACATCGTAGTCCGTGGGTTTAAAGGGACCCCACAGTCCGAGGTTAAGGACATCGTAGTCCATGAGTTTAAGGACCCCACAGTCCTTAGTTTAAAGACGTCGTAGTCTATAAAGTTTAAGGACATCGTAGTCCATGAGTTTAAGGACCCCACAGTCCGTGAAATGTGTGGTTGTCGGGACCCGTCATCTCTCTGAAGACGTTGAAGGATTACAACGACAAATATCAGAGGAGTAAAGAGATGTACCCTCGAACCGGTGTGAATTGGTTGAAAGATCCGTAGTCCAATTTGGAAGTAAGATCTGTTAAATATTTATGAGCAGACGGGCTCAATTAAATATAAGTTGAGGACTTATGGCCAATATTGGGCTAAGTCCAATAAATGTTTAACATTTTATTGTTCTGGGTTGTTGAGCCTTTATTTGGGCTTAGCCCTTTTAATAATGCTAAGCATTGTATCTTGACACTTTTTTTTGTCTTGTATTAAATGCAAAGCATTCAGCAGAGCTCTGGCTCATTAAAGAAAAACTTGTGTTCTATCAGCGCAACCTATGGTGCGCTAGGCGCTTTGCGCCGATCAAAAAGTGCAGTGCGCTTCTACCACGTGGCGCGCATGTAAGGGACGCGTGTCATGCAGTGCGCCAGTTTATGAGCGCTGAGCGCTAATTTATGAGCGCATTGCACTAGTTTAGTGGCGCGCACATGAATGACACGTGGCGCGCTTGGCGCTGAGCACCAGCCCACGAGCGCAGTGCGCTATTTCAGAAGCGTAAAGCGCAAGTTGCATACGTGGTTGACACGTGGCGCATTTTGGCGCTGAGCGCCGGTCCAAGAAGCGCAGAAGTACAGTTCAAGAGTGCAAGGCACATTTCAATAGCGCAAAGCGCATTTGATCAATTTTTATGATCCGAGAACAATTTTATATTCTTTTAAAAGAGACTTTGTCTCAAGATCCAAAAACAGCAGTTCTTATTTTGAAATGGCTTTGCCTTTATAGATCAATGATCTGTGCGAAGAATATATTCTTCTTTTATTATGTGATGAGATCTCTTGATCCTTTTTATGAAAGACCTTGGTCTTTATAGATCTATGATCTTTTTTAAGAAAATAATTCTTCTTTTTATGAGATGTTTTCATCTCTGTGTTAATCATTCATGATTTTTACCTTGAAGAAATAATCTTCTTTTCCTGAGAACTTGCTCTTCTTTCTTTGAATTTCTTAAAATTTATGGAGGGTTTCTCTATATCAGACTTGAAGTCTTGGGGCCTTTATATAGGGCAAATTGATTTGTTAGATCAGTTAAATAGATTTTTCTCTGATTGATTTTGGGGTATTTCCCACCGTTGGATCTTTGATCCAGGGGCTTATGTTTTGCAGAAGATAATTTTCTTGTTTTAATAAGATTGAGAAATCTTTCCATGCAGAATTTATTCTGTCTTTGGTAATTTTTATTTACTATTGGATCATTGATCCAACGGTGCTCTGATTTACAGAGCACAATCTTGTTGTTTGGAAAGATTTTGAGGAATCTTTCATTAATAGAATTTAATTCTGATTAATTAATGATTTATCATTATTATTAGATCTTTTGATCTAAAGGTGGGGAATTTTTAATTCCAGCGCTAGCGCACCCGTGCTTTGCACGTGGTGCGCTGCTCAGAGCGCAGCGCACCAGTGTTTGACACGTGGTGCGCTGTCCAGAGCGCAGCGCAGCCTACGCTAGTGCACACATGGTGCACTGCCTAGGGCGAAGCGCACTTGGCGCTAGCGCATCTGTGTTTGACACGTGGCGCGCAGCGCGCCTGGCGCTGGATCTGAAGCGTTGCTCCAATTTTTGAATTTTGAATTTTAAAACAGAGCTTTGCTCTGATTGGGGATGCACTGCCTAGGGCGCAGCGCACCTGACGCTAGCGCATCTGTGTTTGACACGTAGCGCGCAGCGCGCCTAGCGCTGGATCTGAAGCGTTGCTTCAATTTTTGAATTTTGAATTTCAAAAACAGAGCTTTGCTCTGATTGGGGGAAACAAATACCCCCCACCGTTGCGCTCACGTGGCGTAAACGTGAGTGCAGTGGTGGCAGCATCTGCATCCTTGGATCAACTCAGAAATTGAAGAGGTGTTTCAATGCCTATAAATAGGACCTTTGGTCCCTTAGATGATTTTCATCTTATTCTTGAGAATTATCTCTTTTATTCAGAGCATTGCTCTCTTGTTTAAGAATTTTTTAAGAGTCAAAACTCTTTCAAAACTTTAGGTAAAGTTTAAAAATTTTAATAAATTAGGGTTTTACCCATTAACAGAGCCTTACTCTTCATAGATCTTTGATCTAAAGAAAACCCATTTAGAGTTTTATTAACAGAGCTTTGCTCTCATGAACCCATAGATCTAAAGAGATCTTTTCTTGGGGTTTCTTAGCCTATGAATCAGAGCTCTGCTCTTTTGATAACATGTAGATTTCTTAATCTTTGATGAAGAACTCTTGAGAGTTTGTTCATGGATCTTGAAGATCCCAGAATTTTTTAATTCATAAAAATTAATTTTAATTAATTCTTTTCTAATGGATTTTTCTATCATCATTACAGAGCCAGGCTCTTGAGGAATTTTATTCTTTATGATCAGAATTTGACAAGTGTCACTCTGTCATAGAGCTTTGCTCTCAAAGGGAGATTTTCTCCTTTTCCTGAGGTATCTCTCATTTAATGAGAATTTTCCTGAGGATTTTCTTATTTAAATGACAGTCTCATCAAATGATGAGACTGTTTTATTAATTGATGCATTGTCATCTAGATTTTGTGGGTCCCCCTTTGGTCCCCTTTCCACTGCATTGCAGTGTGGTACAAATTTTAAAGTACCGAGTGTCAAAATTTTAAAATTAAATTATAGAACTGACAGCTGACTTTTGTCCCTTTTTTGCAGGTGACATGTCTTTCGATCTCTCTTTCCCGTTTGTTCGTTCAGAAGGAGGATTTCCTGGAGCACCTGTAGACCAGGAAGTCCTAGCTTTGATCAAAGATCATGACCCGGAACATAAGAAACTTCACCTCTGGGGGACATGGTATAATCGGATTATTAAGGGTCGACAAAGCTTTTCGTGCGCGGTACCCTCGGAGCCCATCATGGCGATCCATTACGCCGACCCACCCCCGGTGAACTATGCCGTGGAGATAGTTAATTGGACTTCAGAAGGTCTTGTTCAGCCCACTATGGCTTCGATACCCGTTCAGCCTCCCATGGCTTTAGATATCTTGGGACGACGTATTTGTTAAGGCGAGGCGCGACCGTGGGGACAACCATATATGATTGGCCTGATCCCTCGTCATCCGACTGGTTATCTGCAGTGGGCTCGCTACATTCTGTCAGCGAAGAAGTCGCAGTTGTTGAGGCTTGGGTTGTACCCCGCCATTTACGCTTCTCTCTTTCAGTATCATACGCTTCCCGCCTGGTGGGTTAAGACCTTTTTGGAGCAGTGGAATATTCCTACCCATACCTTCCTTTCGCTGGACCGAGAAGTATCAATTTCCTTAGAGGAATTTGCAGAAGTTTCTGGCTTACCAGTTATAAGGGAGCATTATGAGGAACTGCTTCCTACAGATGAATACGTTTTTGGTGCCAAGCCAGTGATGACAGGCCTTACCCCAGTGAGTGCCGTTCAACACCAATTTCCTAATTTGATCAAAGTGTTGAATATTTATGAGGGCCTTTTCCTCGAATCTGGGAGCCGCGAGGTTAGTTTCGAGGATTTCATCGCTCGCTTTCTTCATCCAGAAGTCCTCTCGAAGGAGGCTGTTAAATTCGCCATGCTTGACAACACTTTCGGCTTAGGTTTAAACAACCTGCTAACGGCAGAGGTAGATCAGAAAAGTTTCTTCCTTCCCAACACTCCAGTTGTTCCTTTTGCGGAGATCGCAGTCTTTGGGATTGATGAGGAAACATTCTTCTTGGGATTTCTTGGGCTATGGTTGAGATGGTTCACGCTCCCGATGCACCTTCACTGTATGAGGCCGTCTGTCTTCTATCAGGCTCACCGAATGATTATTAGGGTGAAAGTGGCTGTCGGGGTCGCCGGTTTAGCCCATTTGTATTACGGCCTTAGTCAAGCGGCGGATACTACTGAACCTGGAGTGCAGCATGTGAACTTCTTGATGTATTACTTCATGTTATGGCTCGAGCTACATGCACTTGGCATTTTTGGTATCCATAAAAGGCCTTCATTTTATGACAGGTGCAGCTTTCCCTGGATTATGCGATTAGTCGGCGCGTCTATTGTAAATCCGTCACCGCGGGATGCTAGAGGTTTGCTCCTTCGTCCTCGCACGGTTTGAGACGGCATGACCTTCACTGACAAGATTTTAACCATCGGAAAAGAGTCCGCCACAACGGTGCAGCCCTTGCGGGACATTTTTAAAGATGGAGCCTCAGTTTTGAAAGCTCGGGAAATCCTCCGTTTATATTCTATCAGACTGGGCTTCGTAGTGTTTAGGCAAAATGATGCGGCGCTATTCATGAGATACAATCCGCATCGTTTTGCCTAACAATTGAGCTATAATCAAGGAGTTCCGCTGGAGACTTTCTTGCTAGAACCCACTGCCACTGAAGAGGGGATGCGAAACGCGCTACATCATTTCATGCGTTTGAACACGGGGTCCAATTTATTTATCAGCGAACCGAGCTGTGTCCCGAAGGTCCTTAATGTGTATGTGGCGTGGTACCAGCATTCAATGGGCGCCGTCATTAAGGAAGAGAGGCGGCAGCTGCTCGATCGCAAAGGTACACCTCCTGCCGGCGATCACAACGTCCCTTTGAAGCGACGGACCACTGTCCTCCCTCCGCTAAGAGAGGTCACTGCGATTGAGCCTCTACATGTGCTAAGCCCTACGCACGGGTTGTCCCCATCCAGCGCGCCTGAAAAAGAAGTGGCTGCCGCGTCCCCCGAGTCGGGCGTAGGAAAAGAAATTGGGACTCATCGTCCCAAGGTGCCGCTAAACGTAAACTGGTGCTTGGGGCGACCGGAGCTCGCTCGCAGAAGAGGAAGAAGAAGTTGGTCCTCTCTCTAGATGCTGTACTCGGGCTGGAGCCTCATGCTCCTTATAACGAGGGCCTAAGCGAATATGGGACCAATGAGGGTCTCTTCATAGCGCCGGAAAATACTGATCTCGAGGCCGCCATTGCAGCTTCTGTACGATCCGCAAGCCACAAAGCGGAAATGGCCATCCTCGCGCAATCAAGTGAGTATAAGCCGTAACTTCTGTTATTGCATTATATTTTTATTTTTATTCTCATGTATTGACTGACATTTTTCCTTCTGTAACAGGCTTTACCACTGAAGAGGCTCTGGCGGCTTCCTTCAGGACCTTCGAGGAGGAGGAGAGGAATCGCGCTTTGTTGGGCATTAGTATGTCTCGGCTCATTGCATCTTTATTCTCCTTTCTTATGAACAATCTGACCCCTTCTCTATCTTATCGTAGGGACTACAATGCCAATCCCACAAGGTGATGCGGAGATTCTTCCCGGGCCAGCCATCGAAGTCCCGGCCTCCTCAGCACTGCCGAAAGAGGCCTTACTCAAACGACCGATGACGGATGCCTTGACGGCTCCAAAGGTAACCCTTGGCGCGGACGATGATGTCCTATTGATGGAGGCGTCTAGAAGATCCGCTCTGACGGCCCGAGCGGAAAGGAAGCGCAGAATGCGCGCGGCGAGGGAATGTAGTGCCGCCTTGGCTGCGGGTGCGGGTGCGGGTTCGAGCACCGCTACCCCTGCCCCTACTCCTTCAGAGGAATCTCTGGCTTCCTTGTCCACTGCCTACAGATGGACGACATGTGCGGCTCGGGAAGCAATCGGAAGACCAACTCAAGGTAATGTGACATTGGGTTCTGTTGTCAAACCTTCAACTTTCAGTTCTCATATATCCTATCTTGCAGGGCCGAGTCTTACCGAAGAAGTGGCGGTGACCAATGAGCCTGGGGCGGCGGTAGAGGAGGTAGCCATGGTCGCCGAACCTGATGCAGCGGGGGGTGAGATGGTGGCAACCACTGAGCCTGAAGTGGCCACCCTTTCTCAAGAGTCCGGAACTGCTCCAATCGTGGCTCTTTCCCCTTGCGGCTCCCTGCCGTTGCCGAGCGCTGCGAGTATCACGACGATTCTCGTGGAGTCGAAGGATGAAGCCATGGGCGGCGAAATCATTCCGATGGAGGAAGGTGAAGCAATCGCTATATCAAGCGACGCCCTTGTTGCGGTTCCGACCGGCGACTCACCAGGTAGATTTTGGGTCATTACTTTTCTTTTTATTCTGCAATCCTTTTCAATCTTTCCTGACAGTATTTATCTCATTTCTAATGCAGGTGTGGCGAGCGTTGAGGTTGCGCTACCCGAGGCAGCGCCATCAGTTACCGTTTTGATGGTGACCGCTCCTCTACCTTCTCTCGTACCATCTCAGATGTTGGAAGGTGCGGATTCGTGACCCATCAGTCTGATTTTTAGGCTGTATAACTTATGTACTGACGTTGCGTTACTGCGTCTTTGCAGGAGTCCTTTTTGATCACCTGTATCAGGTGCTGCACCCACACTTCCCTTTCCAGTCAGAGATTAGTCCGCCCACTGGTGTCGGTGAGTATCTTTTCTAATTGACGTCCTTTCTTTAACGGGCGGTCACATTATTGCTAATTTTTCTTTGTATTGCTTGTAGCCTTACAAATTGAAGGAGGGGACGAGGGTATCGTTGCGCCACCAGTACTCCCAGCTCTGCCCCCTGTTGCAGCCGGTATAGTAGAATCTATTGTTCGTGTACTTTTCTTTATTTCTTGAGCCGACATCTGATTGTGATTTGTTTTGTAGCGGTCACATCGACTCCAGCCCCGTTCGAGTCTCGCATTATAATGCCGGCCGGACTCTTTTCTTGACGTGCATCCTCGAAAAGCGCCGCGAATAGTCTGCGCATGTTGAGCGACTATATTGAGGAGCTTGACGTGGAGACTCTTACATTCGCTGGGGATTTTGCTGCGGAGGTTAATCCCATGCTGGCGACGCTCATGAACTTTCATAGTGAGGGCGTCGTTGAATCTTGGGTCAACCACTGCAGCAAGATTGAGGCCTGCCTGCATGAGCTTGAGCTTATGCGTCCTGCCCCTGAGATTTAAGATTTGAACGCCCAGCGGGCCACATGGGTCGAGCAGAGTGTGTCCTTCCTCCGCCATTTCGATCAAGAGGCGACCTTGAGGCGGAAGGAACGTGAGGCGACTTCTGCTGAGTCTGTCCAATTGCGTGCCCAGGTCGAAGCGAACGCCGCGCAACTAAGAGCTTCTTTTGACACCTTACAGCAATGTATTTCGGACGGGCTTGTATTGAGGCGGAAGCTCGACTCTATTGAGCAGGTTATGCAGAGTCGCGAAGCTGTCCAACAGGAAATCGATGAGAAGATTTCATCGTGCTTGCAGCAAAGGGCTCGAATTGAAGCGGAGCTGGCCGCGGCGGCGGATCATGGGAAGGCGTTGAAAGAAGTGCGAGAGTAGCTAGTGGACTTGTTGAAAACGCTTCCTTCTCAGTAGCTGTTTTTGTATCAATTAAACACTTGTAATTTTGTGAATAACATGTATCCATTTTTTATTCTTTTATACGATGTATCTTATATTCAATTGAGCTCGTGAATAAAGACACA
Source organism: Agapanthus africanus (assembly GCA_030015575.1). Taxonomy (NCBI): domain Eukaryota; kingdom Viridiplantae; phylum Streptophyta; class Magnoliopsida; order Asparagales; family Amaryllidaceae; genus Agapanthus; species Agapanthus africanus. Next base: position 352,332,189 of record JASDDO010000019.1, read on the forward strand.
TTTTTCTTATCTCCCACTATCGTTTTCCTCTCTTTGCTGTGTTGATGGTATGTCACTCTGGCAAGTGTGGCCTGTAGGTAATAAAGAATACTTCATCTTGAACTCTCCGAGAGGTAGTGATGGCTTAGGAAGCAGGTTCAGATTTGCTACCTAAGACTTTTCAACTTCTTGAGCCGTGAGGGTCTCATGAATACTTTTCTCCCTACGAGTCGAGAGGATCTCGTAGGTGTATTTTCTCCTTAGGAATCGTGAGGATTCCTAAGCGCGTTTTCTCTTGAGAGTCGTAAGGATCTCACAAGAGAATTTTCCCTCTTACAAGTCGAGAGGACCCGTAAATGGTTATTTCCCTCCTTGTCGAGATTCGACTTTGGAGAGTGTGGCCCGTGAATAGTATGCAAGAGTCCATTTTAGACCGACTTGCAGGGCCCCAGTGCTTAGGAAACCGGTTTTTTTATCCCCGTTGCCTAAGGCTTTTCCCTACGAGTCGAGATGAGTCGAGAAGTTCTCATAAAGACACTAATTTTCCCACGAGTCGAGACGAATCGAGCAGTTCTCGCAAGAATATCCTAACGTCACAGTTAACCTCTGCTCTTTACGACAGAGGTCTGTTAGGGTCTGTGGTACTAGGGTTTTGTCCGTCGTACCGTCGCGTTGGCTGACGTATTCCTCGATAGGCATTCTTGCTGTTCGAGTAGCCTCGCGACTGTCGTGTCTCTGATCCCTTCGGGGGTTGGACAAGACGTTTTCAAGCAATCCTCTTAGGCAGTTTGACCGTCGGAAGAGCAAGCGTTAGGAATTTTGCCATGCTGCTTTTTACTTGAGGTTAGGCTCATTTTGGAGAGCCCTGATGAATCATAACCACTCCGCGCTGATGTGGGATGATCTCCGATAGTCTTTCAGGTTTTATATGAGTTGTCGTCAAGACCCTAAAGCTGGGAATTTGGCCTTTGCTTCGTTTGCTGGCATTGCGTTTGCTGTATCGAGACAAATGTCGCGGTTGTCTCTAGGTTGCTGGTGAACCGTCGAGATTTGTAACTAGGTATTTTGCTGTGGATCCGTTGTTTGATTGTCGCGTCTGAATCCTGCTGGAAGAAGAACGCTGTAGTGACATCTCATCTGCTGTATCGAGATGAACATCGATGTGGTGACCACTCCGCGCTAGTATGGGATGATCTCCGATAGTCTTTCAGATTTTATATGAGTTACTGTCAAGACCCTGAAGCTAGGAATTTGGCCTTCGGTTCGTTTGCTTTGGCGTGTCCGAATCCTGTTGGAGGAAGGACACTGTAGTGACATCTTATCTGCTGTATCGAGACGAACGTTGAGGTGGTGACCACTCCGTGCTGGTATGGGATGATCTCCGATAGTCTTTCAGGTTTTATATGAGTTGCCGTCAAGACCCTGAAGCAAGGAATTTGGCCTTCACTTCGTTTGCTTTGGCGTGTCCGAATCCTGTTGGAGGAAGGACGCTGTAGTGACATCTCGTTCGCTGTATCGAGACGAACATTGAGGTGGTGACCACTCCGCGCTGGTATGGGATGATCTCTGATAGTCTTTCAGGTTTTATATGAGTTGCCGTCAAGACCCTGAAGCTAGGAATTTGGCCTTCGCTTCGTTTGCTGGCATTGCGTCTGCTGTATCGAGACGAATGTCGCGGTTGTTTCTAGGTTGTCTGTGAACCATTGAGATTTGGAACTAAGGACTAAGCCGTGGCTCCGTTTGGTGATATTGCGTTTGCTGTAATGAGACGAGTATAGAAGTGGTCTCTAGGTCGTCTGGGGAACCATCGAGATTTGGCTTCTTCTTCTGATGGAGCCTGGGGAGGGAAGGTGTGATTCCTTCTTTGTTTGCGCCCCTGGATTGTATACAGGGATTGATGTGATATCACCTGCAGGGCATAAATTTCATCATTTTTTTTATTATTTTCCGTGATGCTCTATCATTTCAGCTTTTATATCGCGAAGGTCACGATTGCCCAATTATTTCGGCTATTTTTCGCGGTGCCCAATCATTTCGGCTATTTATTTTATTTTTACTCGCTGTTTTTTATTGCGAGTTGCGCAATCCTTTCGGCTATTTTGCGCGGTGCCCAATCATTTCGGCTATTTATTTTATTTTATTTTTACTCGCTGTTTTTTATTGCGAGTTGCCCAATCCTTTCGGCTATTTTATATGCATGTGTGGCTCGCTAGCTTCTTGCTGTAAACTTGGAATTAGACAGTGATTTCGACATCAGCACCGCTACAACTGGGATATTGTCAGGAGCAAATCATCATTTGCCTCTGTCGATGTCGAACAAAGGTGGCTTAGCGAACAGGGTTAGGATCCTATCGACTAAGGCTTTCGACTTCATGAGCCGTAAGGGTCTCATAAAGGTTTTTTCTCCCTGCGAGTCGTGAGGATCTCGTAGGTGCATTTTTTTCTTAGGAATCGTGAGGATTCATAAGTGCATGGTCTCTTATAAGTCGTAAGGATCTTACAAGAGTGTTTTCTCCTTATAAGGTGAGAGGACTTAAAATGGATGTTCACCGTGTAGACATATCCCTAGTCACGAATGTGACTTTATTAGGGAAATGTTTATTCGCGCCCGTGGATTGTATACAAAGGTCAGCGTTGAGCCGCTTGTAGGGCAGTGTTAGAGGTTGTGGTGGCTGCTTAAAAACAGGTTCAGATCCATGTAGCTTAAGACTTTTGAATTTTATGAGCCGTGAGGGTCTCATAAGAGGGTTCTCCTTACGAGTCGTGAGGATCTCGCAAGTGTAATTTCTTCTTAGGAATCATGGGGATCCATAAGTGTGTTGCTCCCTTGTGAGTCGTAAGGATCTCACGCAGGTGGTTTCTCCTCACAAGGTCGAGAGGACCTTGCGAGTGTCTTTTAACGAGATTGCGCCCTTTCGGGTTTTCACAAAACTCGCCGGTAGCCCAGCTGTTTTTACACATGGAGCCCTTTCGGGTTTTCATCCGTGCCCATCTCGCTTGTGGACGTACCGTTTTTTTTACCATGTCAGCCTGAGGATGCTGCGGGTTGGTAGTAGTTTAACGACGTTTCGGTCATCAGCTAATTTTAGGACATAGTGGTCCATTGTTAGTTTAAGGACGTTCCGGTCCGACGCCAGTTTTAGGACATAGTGGTCCATCATTAGTTTAAGGACGTTCCGGTCCGACGCCAGTTTTAGGACATAGTGGTCCATCGTCGCCATATTTGAGGCGAATTTCTAGTTTACTGACTTTTCGGTCCACGAGGCTTTCTCTATGAATGAGCACGATGCCCCCGACATGTCCACCTTTTTAGGGGCATGAGGTTGTGGCGGGTTCACCTTCCAGTTTTCCGATAATGCGAACTTGCCTTGTTGGTATTGGTCTTCAACCCAGTTATTAAAGACGTAGCAGTATTTGATCGGATGGCCCAATACTCGGTGGTAGGGGCAGTAATTGGGATCGTTGTTGTCGTTTGGCTGCAACGGACGTTTTGGATCTGGCGATTGATGAGTCTGTTGCGCACTGCTAGCTCGAACAGTCTCCTCGTTTTATCTTGGAGAAACGAGTAAGGACGTCCTATTCTCTTCTCGAGGGATGGGTGTGGACGCGTATTGCTTTGGCGAACAACCGGCTTTAAGTTGCTCGGCTGTTGTTGAGTAGTGGCAACGAAAGTTGCTTTTCCTTTCCCCTTTTCATTCCGAGGATCCGTCTTTGAAGGAGATGGTCTATGACCCATCTGGTCCATTTGGGCCAGCTTGTCAATCAAGGCCTGGAAAGTAGTTGGCTTGAAAAACATCATGAACTGGGAGATGGTCTCCTGCGGATCAAGAGTGCCTACGAACATGCCCACCGCCGGCGCTTCTTCGATGCACTGTTCGCATTTCGACCACAGATTCCGCCATCGTATTGCGTATTGAACCCATGTCTCGCTTGGCTTCACCCTGGCGTTGATCAATGCCGTAATTGGGGTACGTTCACTAGCACTTGCGAATAGCTAGGTGAATAATAGCTCCATTTCTACGAAAGTTTTGACGGATTCGTTGGGAAGCTCGGAGTACCACTCGAATGCCGTTTTCGACAAGCTGCCGACGAATTGGCGAAGTAGCAATTTATCATCACCTCCGGTGTTGCCACATAGAGCCCTGAACTGAGTGACATGTTGATGGGGATTGCCTGTCCCCTTGTACACATGGAATTTGGGGATCGTATATCCCGGCGGGTAACTTATTTGATCATACCAGCCTGCATATGGTCGTCCAGTTTTAACAACTTGGCTGGCTGCTTCATTCTCCTGGTGAGCTCGTATTCGCTGAGCAATATAATCATCCAGGGCGGCTTTGGAAATGGTTTCCTCTTTGGCTGCTGAAAGAGCTGGAGGAGGGTTCGATGTCTCCCCTCTATCGTCTTCAATGATGATCGGAGGGTCTTCAGCTGGAGGTTCTGGCTGTAACATCATCCCGACCATGTCTTGGAAAAGAAGCGCCATTCGTTTATATTAGCCGCTTGTTCTGCCGCTTCTCTGTCCTTCTTTTCGAGGACTCTGCGGAGGAAGTCAGCATCGGTTTCTTGTTCATGACGCTGCTCTGATGACGCCTCCGGGCTTTCTTTTGGCCCGGTGAGTGTGGCCATTTGCGTCAGCATTTCCTGAAGCTACTGTTGCTGCTCCTGGGCTTTTGTCACCGATCGGGTAAGCGGTCGGTGACTCGTAGAAGCGCGACTTTTCTCTTTTCCGGAAGCCATATAAACGGTATGCACCATTATGCCCTCAGACTTGGGGTGTTTGGGCTCAGCGTCTTTGCGGTTTGCCGCAGTCACAGGGGCATTCTCTGGCCTCCTTCTCTTTTGAGCAGTTGAAGTCGAGGGGGCCTTTGCAGCGGGCACCCAGACAGCTGTTGCCTTTTGTAGCTTGGCAGGCCAGTTGTCTTCTTGCTGAATCTTTGCTTTCTTCTGTCTGCGAGAGTAATTTTGATCAATTACTGAGCCTTGAATCTGTCGCCATACTTTGTAAATTTTGGAAGAAAGCCGCTGAGGAAGTTGGTCTAGCTTCTTTTCTGTAATATTCTCCATGGGTGGAGGAGATCTTTTCAGTACGGCGGTGAGTGAATGTAATACTCAGCCCCCTTTTATACCAATATCTGTATTTTGTTACTCTTGAATTTTATTTATTTTTATTTATGATTTTACTTCTTCTAAACCCCGAACCCTAATCCCTATCCCTTTTATATTTTTCTCAGCCCGAGCTCTTTTCCCACCCCAGCCCAAAGAATATATATAAATTAAAACTTCAATTCTTTCCCTGGCCCAACTCCTTTAGTCCGGCTAAATTCTTTTTATTTAAAACCCAAAACCCCTATTCTTTTTCCCTTCAGCCCATTTCTTTTATTCATTTTAATTATACCCGGCCCAAACAATAAAACCACCATATATATTCTCCTCATCCCATTTTCTTTTTCCAAATAAAAACCCTCAGCCCATTCCCCATTTCATTCCTTCCGGCCTTTCCCCATCTCCTCAGCCCAGCACAAAATAAAAAGGAATTTATTTTTAAGTTTAAACCCCGGCCCAGCCCGTGACACCCAAGCCCAAGCCCTCACCCACAGCAACCCGACCCGGCCCATGCCCTACCCCTTCTTCTCCCCACATTTCCATATTTCCCGCTCGAATCTGCCGTTACGCCCACGTCGCCGCTCGTCACGCGCCGTGTCCCGCTCCTCGCGCCCACGACGCGCGCATTTCCCCTATGACCCGCTCCCCAACGGTTCACTCCTCCTTCTCCCTCACACCCTCGAACTCACCATCTCTCTCCCTCGTTCTCCTTCCTCATCCTCTTCCCGCTCCCACTCCCGACCCACGCCCACATCACACCGACGCCGCGCTCGCCTTGCCACCATCGCCGGCATCGCTCCTCTCTCTCTCCGCTCACCTCCTCACCTCTCTCGACTTCTCCCCTCGAGAAACCGATCCACCAACCTCGCATACACCCGACCACGACCACCGCCTGCACCCCGACGACGCCGAAGAGCTCCGGCCTCCGCAACCCATCTCGTCAACCCGAGCGCCACCTCCCCACCACCACAAAGCCCTCCTTCTCTCTCTCTCTCTGTGTCTCCCTCTCTCTCTCCCTGTCTAACTCTCTCACTCTCTCTCTCTGTCTCTCTCTCTCCCTCATTCTCTCTCCCTCTTCTATCAACCAACCACCTCACACCCAACCGCAGCTCCTAGCCGTTGCCCGAGCCCTCTTCGCTGTCGGCCATCGCCTGAGCCCCGCTGCAACCATCGACGGAGCCACAACATCGCCTGAGCTCGCAGCCGTCGCCGCCACTGCACAGAGCCGTCAAGCTAAGCTCGAGCCGGGGCCAAACCTTTGTCGTTGTTGCCCGTGTGTGTCGTGCCCGTGCATGCCATCACAGTCATCATCACTGCGGCACCATTGACACATCGTCTCTAGGCAAGTACCTACTTGCTACATGCTAAGTTATTCGTGTTACAAACTAAAATCATATAAATCCCATATTCACAATACCCGATAGATTATATAACATACCTGTTCGATGTAAAATTTCAATGAAAATCCTCATTTAAACTGATGGAACATGAAGGCATTTGCTGGCCCATGTGATATTGAATACCTTGTATAAATTTCACTGGAAAATACGACTGTTAGTGACTAAAACGATTACCCCAAATATATCTGTAAAACTGGAACTTTCCCCGTATCTGAAAACCGTTAAAATCACCATAAATTATGTACATACTGGAATGATGCGTTCGAGGGCTTAAATCGAATCCGACTCGACGAACTATAACCCTATGTAAGTTTCTAATAGTTTCTGTACTTAAATTGTGACAATATTTGGATCGGAGTGCGACTCTGGACTGCAGTCCAGAGCGACTCTAGTTACTGTTTACTGTCCCGTAATGCGTGCCACCTTGTTTCCTGAACTCGTATGTTGCGGAACTCCACAGTTTAGTAAAGGTGAAACTGTTATCTAGATAACACAAGTGGTTTCATTCTGTTTCATCATCGTTTTCTATTTAATCTGTAATTTAAAAGATGAGGACGTATAACAGTCCCAACAGAATCAGAATTGACATACTAGTATTGAACAATGTATAACTCCTAACGTACAGACGCGATTGAGGATCCGTCTGTTGCTTTGAAAATATTATTTAAAACCCTAGGTTTCATTCAACTATAGAGTCGCTAAATTCTGATCCCAACTGGGATTAAAATGCGTTGCGAAACGGACTTCCGATTCTGAAACCGGATTTCCAGCCGTGAACGCTTAAAATGAAATGGCCACATCTAGTGATCCTGAAACCCGATTGACGTGAAACCAAATTCTCTGGATAGATAACCAAACATACTATTTATTCCCAGTTTATCGTTTCGCTAAACTGTACACGTATGATTTATGATAAATTATGCAAGTGGTAGAATACTGATTTATGACATCTTAATCATTGCTTTAGATACTGTTTTCTCATCATATCATACATATGTCACTGCATTGATAACCTAGTGATCATGTGCATTACCCAGTGTTAGGTATTAGTGGTGATTGTGGCAAGTACGTTAGTGTTCGTGCATGAGTGAATAAGTGAAAGTGACACGTACTTGTACACAATCAGTGAACCCTATTATTCTATTGCATTGTCGACGTCTGTGGGACGCGTGTAAGTGTGACTATAAGTGGTATGGGACACTTATGGAAGCTCTTGCATGGGTGTCACAGATAAGGCACCAGACACTGCCATTTATCTTGGGTATTAGTCGGGACGTGCTTGATGGAGATCCTGTCTCCAGTTCTCGCGCAGACTTGTCACAGACCGACTGGTATTTGAGGTTATGGTTGGCGTTTGATGTAGACCACGGGGTGTAGGGTAGTTTGAGTGTGAGTTCAACATAATCTCGGGAGTCCCATGCCGGCTTATATATATGGAGATATTTGGAGATTTACAGGGTACATGATTATTACCGTGAGTTACATTTTGGGCCCGTGGTCTCTTGCCCTTGGGTCCTACTCTTGGGTGGAGGATACTCGCGAGTGGTTGACTCTCACACTTGGACTGACGATAGGCTTAGTGACCTGTACAGTGAGACTTAGAGACTGATAGGGATAATGGTATTGATATGCATTACTTACTGTGTTGACATACCTGGCATACTATATTACTGCTTTACCGTTCACCTGATCTATTGGACATTCCATTGATTAATGCATGTTTATATCGTTACCGTCTTGATTACTGTTATATATATCTACTATCACTGTCCGATTTGCTACTTGCATCTATATGTTTATATTGCTATTGTGTCGCTCTGACGACCTGAGTATGCATGCTCAGAGTGAGAAGTGGATCTAGCCTGGACCAGGACTAGACATACATCGCGGACATCTTGATCAGCTATCCAGAGTTATACTCTTTTTACCTCTATCAGGTAAGTTCTTTGTATTTGATTTGTTTCAGTTACTGCATTTCTCATTACCTGCGCATTGTTTACTGATTACCACGTAAAGCTAGAAGCCGAAGTGTGACTAGGACAGGACTTTTCCTTGACCGTAGGAGCATGGCTAGCCTTGTCAACTCCTCGTATTCCGTATTTTGGGAAGCGGGGCGTGACAGTGAATTCCTGCGCACCCTATTAAACAGCTCGAAGCCGTTCCCAATTGGAACAACAACATTGACTTCCACCGTTGGGGTTGGTGGAGTTAGCCCAGAGGGGGAGTTGCCCCCAGCCTTCCTTACTCGGTGCCAGTGGCGACGTCGAGCGTGTCGGGCCATTGGGATTGTTTCAGCTTGAGGGGTGACTTCGTCATGCCCCCTGTTCTGGTGAGGCGCTGCTGGTAACAGCCTCTTGAAGACCGACGTCCGTTGAGTAGCAGTATCCAATCTGTCAAAGACAGACTTTTGAGCAGGAACGGGAGCCAGAGTGGCTATCCTCGTAAAGACCGATCCTTTGACAGGAGAAGCTTCTTTGATGACTTCGCCTGGAGCGGGAACCTGAACAGTTAGTTTTGTGAAGACCGACCCTTTGGTAAGAGAAGCCGCTTTGACGACTTCGAGCAGAGATGGCTACCCTCTTCGGAATAACCTTTTCTGGAATCGCAGGCTTCATCATAGGCCCACATGAACTTTGGCCCAATCTGGCGAAGACTGTGGCGTTGGAGCTAGACGACCCGTTGAGAGGGGTCGCAGTAGCGGTAAGTCGATCAAAGACCGATTTCTTTTGCGCTTCTTGTGGCAGCGGGATGTTAATGCTCACTGGTGGGAGCATGGTCCCGAAGAACAAACCGATAGTAGCCTGCATCACCTGCTCTATCGGCATTGTGAACAGGGAAGCCGCCTGAGGTCCGTAAGCTATGCCTCCAGATGAGGCGGAACGCGAGTTGCAATTGCAGCTGGAACACTTCGTGCAAGTAAACGCCATAAATCTTTCGTTTTCTGCACGAAGCAAGACACCAAATCTTAGTACCTCGAACCCAAGGGCAACCATTAGTAAACCGCGATTCGTTTGCGAACACGACACATGAAGTGTGCAGTGGAAAGAGGAAAAGGTCCCACCGGGCGTGCTAGAATCTATTCCCCGCCGAACACAGAGACGCGACCGTGTAGGCTCGTCTTGCCTAAAATTCGGGGTAGATGCTAATTGGTGCTATCCGTCCGCCTCTCCGAAGATGCCAAGTTGATTTATGGCACCATGTATCGGAGGTTTAAACGGATGCGGCCGATGTAGCAGACTTCGTCAGATTCCCACTCGTTTGAAGGGTTTTTGATTGTGGGGACGCTCTTCCCTGTAGGCGCAAGCCCCTGCAGTTAATTACGCTACCTCATCGCGGTAACAACTTTCTCCTTCTCTAGATGGTCACTTCGTGTCGTGGGTGTTTGTTTTGTTTGTGGTTGCCCGTAGATTGTATACGGAGACTAATTTATGTTGTCGTCCGTAGGGCGTGGATTGGTCCAAATCCGTATCTTCTTAAATTTGGGTTTGGTGTTGGATTTAAGGATACGTTAGCCTCGTTTGAGACTAAGATCAATTTAAACGTATGTTAAGGACACGTTAATCTAATTTTTAGACTAAGATCAACTTAACGGGATCGTTTAGATCCAACAAGAAAGCATTTGGCCTATGTTGTTTAGTTTAAGGATACTGCGGTCGATTAGTTTAAGGACATTACAGTCCATTGTTAGTTTAAGGACATCTCGGTCCAGGTTAAGGACATCGTAGTCCATGGGTTTAAAGGGACTCCACAGTCCGAGGTTAAGGACATCGTAGTCCATGAGTTTAAGGACCCCACAGTCCGTAGTTTAAAGACGTCGTAGTCTATAAAGTTTAAAGACATCGTAGTCCATGAGTTTAAGGACCCCACAGTCCGTGAAATGTGTGGTTGTCGGGACCCGTCACCTCTCTGAAGACGTTGAAGGATTACAACGACAAATATCAGAGGAGTAAAGAGATATACCCTCGAACCGGTGTGAGTTGGTTGAAAGATCCGTAGTCCAATTTGGAAGTAAGATCTGTTAAATATTTATGAGCAGCCGGGCTCAATTAAATATAAGTTGAGGACTTATGGCCAATATTGGGCTAAGTCCAATAAATGTTTAACATTTTATTGTTCTGGGCTGTTGAGCCTTTATTTGGGCTTAGCCCTTTTAATAATGCCGAGCATTGTATCTTGACACTTTTTTTTTGTCTTGTATTGAATGCAAAGCATTCAGCAGAGCTCTGGCTCATTAAAGAACAACTTGTGTTCTATCAGCACAATCTATGGTGCGCTAGGCGCTTTGCGCCGATCAAAAAGTGCAGTGCGCTTCTGCCACGTGGCGCGCATGTAAGGGACGCGTGTCATGTTCTGCTCTAGGCGCCAGATGATGAGCGCAGTGCACCAGTTTATAAGCGCCGAGAGCTAATTTATAAGCGCATTGCGCTAGTTCAGTGGCGCACACGTGAATGACACGTGGCGCGCTTGGCGCTGAGCGCCAGCCCACGAGCGCAGTGCGCTATTTCAGAAGCACAAAGCGCAAATTGCATACGTGGTTGACACGTGGCGCATTTTGGCGCTGAGCGCCGGTCCAAGAAGCGCAGAAGTGCAGTTCAAGAGTGCAAGGCACATTTCAATAGCGCAAAGCGCATTTGATCAATTTTTATGATCCGAGAACAAGTTTATGTTCTTTTAAAAGAGACTTTGTCTCAAGATCCAAGAACAACAGTTCTTATTTTGAAAGGGCTTTGCCTTTATAGATCAATGATCTATGTGAAGAATATGTTCTTCTTTTATTATGTGATGAGATCTCTTGATCCTTTTTATGAAAGACCTTGGTCTTTGTAGATCTATAATCTTTTTTAAGAAGATAATTCTTCTTTTTATGAGATGTTTTCATCTCTGTGTTCATCATTCATGATTTTTGCCTTGAAGAAATAATCTTCTTTTGCTGAGAACTTGCTCTTCTTTTTTTGAATTTCTCAAAGTTTATAGGGGGGTTCTCTATATCAGACTTGAAGTCTTGGGCCTTTATATAGGGCAAATTGATTTGTTGGATCAATTAAAGAGATTTTTCTCTGATTGATTTTGGGGTATTTCCTACCGTTGGATCTTTGATCCAGGGGCTTCTGTTTTGCAGAAGATAATCTCCTTATTTTAATAAGATTGAGAAATCTTTCCATGCATAATTTATTCCGTATTTGGTAATTTTTATTTACCATTGGATCATTGATCCATCGGTGCTCTGATTTACAGAGCACAATCTTGTTGTTTGGAAAGATTTTAGGGAATCTTTCCTTAATAGAATTTAATTCTGATTAATTAATGATTTATCATTATTATTAGATCTTTTGATCTAAAGGTGGAGAATTTTTAATTCCAGCGCTAGCGCACCCATGCTTTGCACATGGTGCGCTACTCAGAGCGCAGCGCACCTTGAGCTAGCGCACCGGTGTTTGACACGTGGTGTGCTGCCCAGAGCGCAGCGCAGCCTGCGCTAGCGCATATATAGTGCACTGTCTAGGGCGCAGTGTACCTGGCGCTAGCGCATCCATGTTTGACACATGGCGCGCAGCGCATCTAGCGCTGGATCTGAAGCGTTGCTCCAGTTTTTAAATTTTGAATTTCAAAACAGAGCTTTGCTCTGATTGGGGGTGCACTGCCTAAGGCGCGGCGCACCTAGCGCTTGCGCATCCGTGTTTAACACGTGGCGCGCAGCGCGCCTAGCGCTGGATCTGAAGCGTTGCTTCAATTTTTGAATTTTGAATTTCAAAACAGAGCTTTACTCTGATTGGGGGAAACACGTCCAAGTCGCAAAAAGGGCATCACCGACCGTCCACGTCGCTAAAAGGGCAGCAACGACCTCCTCATCGGAATTATGCTCCGCCTCAGAATCAAGTCAACCAAACACTCCATCTTGGAGACACGTCAAGTATCGACCGTCCATGTCGTAAAAGGGGCAGTGCCAGCTTCCCAAAAGGTGGGAACCGAATCAAGTCGCCTCTAAATGAAAGAAGATCCATCAATTTCATGCACACGACCCACATATGCTGTGTGCATTTATTGACGGGGGGCAATTTGTTGGGGTAAAAATTTACACCTCGGTTGATCAAGTCAAAATCAAAGTCAACCCCAAGCCAGATGGGCCCAAGCCCAGGTCAAGTGGGCCAATGCCCGGGTTGAGCCCGAACATGGAGTGGCCGGCCTTCCCCCATACCAAGATAAAATTTTTGTAATAAATAATTTTGGTGTATTACTTTTATTCTATTTTATGAATGAATGTAAGAAAAATGGGCATAAAGCCAAATTTTTGTAAAGCCCATGGCTTATATGCAAAAAGAAATGACACATGGGGCATGGGATGGGCAAAAATGCCATTTTTGTAGAGCCCAAGGGGCAATATGTAAAGTGTATAGCCTATAAAGGCAAGGATAATGAAAATATCCCAACAACTTTTTCTCTCTCCAAAAGAATCAAGATCCGTGATCTTCTCCTTCCTCAAGGTTCTAAAAACCTTCTTCTCCTTTTGAATTAAATCAAGAGTTTTACTCTTCCTTTTCTAAAACTAAATAGTTTTTTACCACGAAACCCACAAAGGGAAACTCAGATCTCCCATCAGATCTTAAAAATAAGAGATTTCTAAAATCTCATATTTCTTGTTTTTCAAGATCCAGCCAAAAGAGGAGGAAGAAGGAGACTCATCTCCTAAAAATCCTACTTTGGGAAGATCCAGAGCTCAAGGGAGAAGCCCGTTTCAGCATCTCCAAAATCATCTTAGGAGTTTAACTCCACTCTAAATTCTCTTTCGGGAGTTTAAATCCTATTTTTAGGGCTAAAAGCCCTTTTTTCTCACCAGCGCCTAAGCGTCCTAGCGCCCCAAGCGCCCAGCGCCCACGTGCCGGGCACGTGGTGCGCTAGCGCTCGAGCGCCTTGCGCTCCAGCACCCTGTGCCCACGTGCCGGACACGCGGTGCGCTAGCGCTCGAGCGCCTAGCACTCAAGCGCCCAGCGCCCGAGCGCCTAGCACTCAAGCGCCCAGCGCCCGAGTCTAAACACATAGCGCTCAAGCGCCTAGCACTCAAGCGCCCAGCGCCCGAGTCTACGCACATAGCGCTCAAGCGCCCAGCGTCCACGTGCCGGGCACATGGTGCGCTAGCGCTCGAGCGTCTTGCGCTCAAGCGCCCGACGCCTACGTGTCGGACACGTAGTGCGCTAGCACCTAAGCGTCCAGCGCTCACGTGCTGGGCACGTGAGGCGCTGGCCCCACACGTTCTTTAGGCGCTTTTCCCTTTTATATATATATATATATATACACACACACACACACTCCACAACACCATCCCTGTTAGAAAAAAATTTCTAACGGGGCGCTGCCCCACACCCCGCAAGGGGGCTACTAGCCCTCTTGACCCCCAGCCCGCTATCCGGGTAGCGGGACCCCCATAAAAACTCTGCGGGCCTCCCGATATATCCAAAACCCCCCTTTTCAAAACACAACACACATACACTGCATATTGAGTTCGCATGACCTGTTTGACCCGTTAATCGGAGGTTCTCTCGCTCCAAAGGCGAGGGGTAATTAACGGCAACTTAGTCCGCGGCTGCCGGAGATTTGGATCCCCGCAATCAATAAACCCCAGCTTACCCTAGGTAGGGGGTCTGTAATGCGCCTGACAAGCGCACGCGCATTCCCATCTCAACGTGGTGACGAAAAACACCCTACATTGCGTACTGGATACTCATCTAACTACACTTTCGCGGCTTGACTCATCTCTCAAATTTTCATCATGTACATGTCATGAACATTAGGGTCAAACGCTTCACCGGTTTTGTACATATGCTTATGTAGATCTGAATTTTTAAATTTTTTATCAAAATTTTGCCTGAAGTGCTGCAGGCAAATCCTATGTAGGGTCATCGGAAATACAGCTCTCATTGCAGCTAGTATTCCTAGATGTCTATCAGATATGATGCATAAATCTGTTTTATCAATAACAGATGGGACACTTTTGAGTTGACAGAAAAACCATGACCGGGATGATATATTTTCACCCTCGACAATAGAAAATCCCAACGGAAATATACCGTTATTAGCATCAACACCTGTAGCAATTAATATGCAACTTCTGTACTTACCATATAGATACGTCCTATCCACACACAATACCGGCCGACAGTGTGTGAAACTAGCCGTACAAGGAGCAAAGCACCAGAAAATTCTTTGAAACCTGACACAGCCATCGACATATGTTTCTGTGGTTTTTAACCGGTATATGGACCCCGGATTTGATGTTTTCATGGCTTTCATAAAAGGGACTAGTGAGTTGTACGAGCTTTCCCAATCCCCAAATATCTTGTATAAAGTCTTTCTACGAGCATCCCCTTCACATACGAAATCTGAATTTTGTGCTCTCCGCTGACGTAGAGCCGTATCTCTCGGGGTGTCATCGCCACATCTGTACGGATTAGTGGCATGATTAGTGAGCAAATGTAAGATGAAGTGCAATTCCTGTGATCTTTTAACATAATAGAATTGATGCAAGTATGTTCTTGGTTGTATTTCGTGACCTTCCAAGCTTTGGCTCTTTTGGAACAATATGCATGCAATCTCCACTTACATTCAGGAGCTTTCGTACATACCACGGTATAGTTCGTCTTATTTGACTCTTCAGTTTTAAATATAACGTTTTTTTGAATAGCCCACGACTTCAGCTTACAAATAAGATCTCTTTTTTCCTGAAACATATCTCTAACAGTGATGCAATCTTCGCTTGCTACAGTCGCTTCCAAATAGGGTTCAATATTTACTTCTGCCATAGCTAAATCTACCCAACTATCATCTTGCAGCGGATCGAGGCCGGGATCTTCTAGTTCGACAAAATCATTATTCGCAGCCATATCATCAATCAATACTACTTCATTCAATCCAGCGGCATAATCCACGCTATCTTCCCCATGATGACCTTCACCAGTTTCATCTTCATCACTGCCACCTATATCAATGTCACCTGTAGCAACATAAGGCTCGGGTGCAATATATGATAGTTGAGGTCGGTGTAATGTGGATGGTTCGGGGTGAAAAGACCTGAAAGATGTGGATGGACATACTTGGAATGCGCTGCTTGGATCGTGTTGGAATGATGCGGTGGTATGGGAAAATCTGCGTTTAGTATATAAATTGTTCTTATATAATTTTTCCTTAATATTTTTGTATTACGAAAAATATAAACATAATCACCACTTGTTTCAGATTTATTTACCTTTGGAAGGTTGTATATGGTAATTCTTGTTGTTCTTCAGGGGTGCATGCAACTGCAGCAATCGATTGGGAAAATCTGTATTTAATATATAAAATATATTAGTATTTTGGTATTACAAAAAGTGGATTTATAAAATGTTTACCCTTGAGTTTGAAGGTTTGAATAATGTTGTGTATAGTCGTATCCACTGAGACTAACGGCATCATCGTTAACCATGGGACCGTACCCCCAGGAACTACCTCCAGCATTACCATCAAAATTACCCATTGGAGTGACATCTGATACTTCCAATTGTTCCTTCTAAACTAAAAGTTCAAAAGAATGCTGGGTGTTTGCCAGACCGAAATCTATCATCAAAGATATTGATGCATCGTCTATAATTTAAACCAATGCATTTCCACTAAATATAGGCCATATACAACTTAACTTAAGCTTAATTTCACGGGGATCGTATTTCGTGATTTTAAACACTTTATTCTCGATTTCATTATAAGTCGTTGATAGTTCTAATCGCATAATTCTTGCGCACCCGCCCATATACTCGGGACCTTGTGCACTTGTGACAATCTGGCCATCGTATTTACATACAACAAATAAATTTCAACTTGCCATTATCTGCATCAAACAATATCAAGCCAACAATAAAAAAAAGCATTAACAACTTATATAATGATTATATTCATTGAAAAATAAATAAACGTTAAAATAAATTTACATACATTTGAAGGGGTGCAGATGAGATTTTGTAGGAGGTGCGGATGCAAATCGGAGCAGGATGAGATTTTGTAGGAGGTGCAGATGCAAATTGGAGCAGAATGGAGAGCAAATGGGAGGAGAGTGCAGATGCAAATTGGAGCGGAATGGAGAGCAAATGGGAGGGGAGAGAGGGGTTTTTATAGGTGTTTGGTGGTAAAGGGGTCACGAGTTCTTCAAACCCGCTATCCCCTTTTAAATTTGACGAGAGATAAATGGGTCATGGATTTGTCTTGGATTAATTAAAATTATTTAAAATATTAAGGAGGGCGTGTTTCAAAAACCCGCCCTCTCCTTTTTAAATGTGAGGGCGGGTTCTTGTAACCCGCTACAAATTCTATTTGACAATAGGTCAGAGTCACGGCATATTGGGTTAAGAACCACGGGCTATTTACATTCCTTATTTTTAATTTAGAGGGCGGGTTTTAGGAACCCGCTATCTCCTTTTTAAATGAGAGGACGGGTTCTTGTAACCCGCTATTCCCGTGTGATAAATTCGATTTGACAATACAATGGGTCAGAGTCACGGGACTCACATGCTATCTACATTCCTTAATTTTAATTTAAAAGGCGGGTTTTAGGAACCCGCTGTCATAAAATTATTGAAGGGGGCGTATTCTAAGAACCCGCCCTCTTCTTTGCAAATTAGCTTGGGATCAGAGAATAAATTTAACAACAAATTACTTTAAAAAAACAAAAGTATGATATGATAACACATAATTTTTAAAAGTAAGATCTGAAAACACAATATGATTTAAGAAAGAAACAAAAGATTTGACAACACACGACATTATGTTTTAGGAAAAAACAGAAGAGATGAGGGCGGGTTCTTGGAACCTGTTGGCATAAAATTATTGAAGGGGCGCGTTCTAAGAACCCGCCCTCTTCTTTGCAAAATGATATGACAGCACATATTTTTTAAAAGTAAGATTTGACAATACAATATGATTTAATAGATTTGACAACACACGACATTATGTTTTAGGAAAAAACAGAAGAGATGAGGGCGTGTTCTTGGAACCCGCTGGCATAAAATTATTGAAGGGGGCGCGTTCTAAGAACCCACCCTTTTCTTTGCAAATGATATGATAACACATAATTTTTAAAAGTAAGATTTGACAACACAATATATTTTAAGAAAAAAACAAAAGATTTGACAACACACGACATTATGTTTTAGGAAAAAACAGAAGAGATGAGGGCGGGTTCTTAGAACCCGCTGGCATAAAATTATTGAAGGGATGCGTTCTAACAACCCGCCCTCTTTTTTGCAAAATGATGTTACAACGCATAATTTTTAAAAATAAGATTTGACAACACAATATATTTTAAGAAAAAAACAAAAGATTTGACAACACAATGTTTTAGGAAAAAACAGAAGCGTTCTGTGGGCAAAGATGAGGGTGAGTTCTTGGAACACGCCCTCATTTTCCTATAAAACCCCGCCCTCTTCACTGTGATTTTCACTATCTTTATTTCACCATCTCTATCCAAATTCCCTTCTAAACCCACCAACTGTCTCAATCTTTCAGTAATTGTAATATCAAAATAATTTCAATGGAGAATCAACCATTCGATAAATCACTGCTCGTAAATCAAAACGAACATAGATGTTTCAGTATATTACACGGGGAGGAAATATTCAAAACTTATTAAATTTGTTTTAATTCCCCATTTCCTTTAATTCTAATAGTTGAAAATAATATGATTAAATTTTGCAGAGTGGAGATAATCTTATAGTCGTCGGTCATAGTTCTGACAAGTGGCAAGTTACTGATTATCGTATAATCGAGCGGATTCGAAGAGCCGGATTTTCTGAAGCTTCATTGCTTTGTCATATCCAAATCGACCACAGTCTCGTTACCTTTCTTGTTGAGTGTTGGAGAGAAAAAACTCACACTTTTCATCTTAGATGGGGTGAGGCCACTATCACACTTCAGGATATTGGCCTCTTACTTGGTTTACGGATGAATGGGCTTGGATTGGTCGGAGGTAAAATTGTGGGTCCAGATACCGAGCACCCATATTGGGATACATATACTGAGTCTGCTATTAGATAGGTATAATTCGTAATTTTTTTAATCAAAAGTTTAAGTATGTTACAGTGATATTAATTAACAATTATTTGTAAAATTCAGGCACCAGGAGGCTATAATAAGGGGTATAAGATCAGTTTAAACTGGCTCAAAGATACATTTACTAATATCCCTGATGAAGCTACCGATGATGTCTTGGATAGATATGCACGTGCCTACATTCTGTACATGATCGGTTCTTGGTTGATACCGGACCAATCGGCAACACATGTCCATTCTTTATAACTTGGGTTTCTTACGGACTTTGATGCGTGTGGTCAGTATGCTTGGAGAGCAGGGGTCCTGGCCTATCTTTACAAAGAACTAGATAAGGTATGCGCTCCTATGAAGAATAAAATTTGTGGCTGCATTATATTACTTCAGGTACATCCCTTATTTTTAACAGCTAGACATTTGCAAAATTGTAATATTGGTTCTTTCTCTTATCATCTGACACTTTATATAGATTTGGTCATGAGAGCACATGTGTATAGGAAGACCAGATTGCATTAATATTTCTGCCGTGGATACCCCTGGAAAGACTCTCGGCTCTTGGTGGAGTGGCAAGAAATCTTATAAGGCTCCTCATCGAGTACTTGAGTATTATAGAGATGAGTTGGATCGCATGGAGGTGACTCAGGTAACCATACCTTAGGTAATTAGCTTTGTTTAAAAAATTTAAATTAGCTTCATTACAATTTTTGTACCATGTTATTTGCGCAGTTCACGTTGACGCCTTATACAGCAAATCGTCTGCAAGAATTACCTGGCATCTGTATCGAAGGAGAGCCGGTTTGGCGGGCTTGATACCCACTGCTCTGCATTAATATCGTGGTCATGCACCTACCGGAACGGGTGTTGCGACAGTTCAGTAGATTGCAACATATTCCTGTTCCGCCGCCTGCGCCTATGACAATAGAGGGAGACATGCGAGGAGAAAAGACAGATTGTGATTGGAGGGAGTATCATCATCAATATTTGCTGAGATGGGAGGATAGGCAGCATAATATTGCCTTAAAGTAAATAGGTGACCAAACAACCACCGACGCTACAGAAACATATCTACAATGGTATAAGCGTGTCACTGTAAAATGTCTTTCTGCTCCCCTGACGACTTTCCAAACATCCAGCAGTACGAGCCTAGAAGCCACGTGGAACGAGAAATGGTAAGTTAAATTCTTTAAATTATATTAGTTTTTAACATCCGGCGGTATGAGTCAATAATTATATCTTATTTTTAATGTAACGACAGGCTCGTGGGTTGCATCATATACAATCATTGATACAGGATTCATATCCGACTAATGCTGGTCCAGATACCCAGGCTTTATTTTCTACTGTAGACTCATATATTGGTGGTATATTCAGTTCATATAATATGCTTCCACATTTATCGCCATCGCTAGAGGAGCAGCATGAGTTGATACCAGAGCCGCAGCATGAGCAGGCACCAGAACCGCAGCATGAGCCGGAACCAGAGCCGCAGCATCAGGAAGATCCAGAGCAGCGGGATCAGTTGTTCGGAACACCATACTGTCAGCAACAACCATGGCATACTGAACAAGCGCAACAACCGGAGGAACAACAGTTTTGGGTGACAGGTTTTGCGCAACAACAGCAGTCTTGTGGGTCAGGTTTTGCGCAACAACAGCAGTCTTGGGGGTCAGGTTTTGTACAGCAGCAGCAGCATGAAACCAGGACAGGTTCTTCGCAACAACAGCCCAGTTGGGAGACGGATTTTTCGTCCTACATACAGTTGTTGGGAGACAACACATATCCGACATCTGTCCCACATTCAGGATTTGCAGAACAACAGCCTGTCCAAGACGATGCTGAAGACGAAGCAGAAAAGCAGACGCCGCCGCTATATATCCAAGAAACGGGAGGGTCGTCCAGTCATCCCAAGAGGCATAGGCTTATGTCAAGCCTCCTCGGATTAGGAAAGGGAAAGGGAAAGCGATAATTGTATATTTTTACAAACAGATGATATTTTTGTATTATAAATTTGACGGATGCATTTTGTTATTGAAGTGTATACAAGATTCATATTTAAACAACAATATTATTATTTATTAATTTTTTAAAAACGAGATTTCTTAAATTCTGTTTTTTTTATTTATTTTTTAAATTAATACAGGGCGGGTTCCTGGAACCCGCTCTCTGTACTGGTGGGTGCGGATGGGGTGTCAAACCGCCCTACTTTGCTAAATATAAAATAAATGATTTTATTTTAATAATTTTAATATTATTATATCCTATTTCGAAAACCCCCTATTTTCTTTCCCTTTTCCTTTTTATTTTTGTTGTTATTTTGAAATGTAATCTCTGCAGTATTAATGTCAGAACAGGGGTGTATGGAGCACATAAACAAAAAACCCCTCTAATTTTCTGTCATGTCAATAATTCTGATGTGTCAAAAATTGATAATTTTGATTTATATTATATTTTTAATATATATATATATATATATATATATATATATATATATATATATATATATATATAAAGGTTGGGGTTATTGTTACTGTTCATCCAATAAGGAGCTCCTCACAACTGAAAGATTTTAGTTTCCTATCATATCCGTAATTGTCTCGTTTCCATGTTCATAGCTCTCCAACTAATTATTTAAAAATCTTTTCATCTCTTTATTATATTAAAATATACAGGTAATCTATAATTTACAAGGTCTTGAGAGTTTTGGATGAAAATGAATATACATGAAAAAAGGACCCAGAAGAATAGGAGGTCAACATGACTGACTGACACTGGTTTGTCTTTTTCTTTTTATTGTTATTCATTATTGTTATTATTATTATACCAAAAGCTTCTTTAAGAATTTTAAGAAGGAGCAAATCTTTAGGTCGTTACGGACCAATTCCAGTAAAGCAATCCAACACTCTAGCATTGGCTAGAAAATCAACTCCCAGGTTCGAAGTTTGGTTTGTTCCGTGTTAGGTGGTTTGATAGTTGCTTATCTCATAAAATTAGATACCATTAAATGGAAAAATTATTCTTTATGCCAGGCGTATATACTGGGTAAAAAAGAGAAGAAATAGAAGTGCAAGTTCTACAGGCTGTTCAAGACTGCCCGAAATTCTTTACTTTTTCTGCTCCTGCCAGGAATGTATTATCCAGCACAAGAAATAATTTCTTGAATAAATGCACTCTATTGTTGAATGATTTTAATGCCAAATCTGACCAAGGTCTCACTATTTGTAAAGGAAAGCAATTGATCAATTATTAGAGCACCTTCCTTTTATGACGCCCATTGGTGAGTGGGCTCCACAAATCTGTACTGCGATTATGGAACTTGAAAAAGGAAAGAATTTGAATTTGAATTGGAAGAGAAGGTTGGGTTGGGGGCTTGAAAAAGGAGTTCCATTGACCATAAAATCAGCTATCATTTTCTAATTTGAGCCGCTGGTTTTCTCCATTTTAGCTATCATTTTCTATCATACTTACATCTTTATTATTATATCTATAACTCATGGGGTGTTATATAACATTTTTGTCAATTTCTAAGAAGAAATTCAAATAAGTGTTAATATGTTTATAATTTTTACTAAATTTTTAATCTTGCAATTTGAAATGGAAAGTTTTATATAACCCCTTCAATTTTATTAAATTTCCACATATTCTCTTTCATTATTGTTCTCTCATCCTTGTCATGCAATTCGCACGGCCACAGATTGTAGTTAATAACTATCCTGGTCCACAGCACAATAGTAATACATAACTCACCAACGATAGATTTTTCTCATAGAGTTTGCACATTGTCGTCGTTCTCGCTCTCAATTTTGAGGTTCTCATGGTTGTTAACATTGCCAGCAAACTCTAGAGCATCGGCATCCACGTCCTCATCCTATTGTAGTTGCTAACTTGCTCTATTATCTTTCCAATTGACCAGAACCCGTAAACTTGGTCTCATGAACCTATAAAAATAACTTTAACCGCCATAGTTTTTTCACTAAACCACCTTATAAATTTAATTATTACAGGAAAATCCCTAAACTTCTGGTATTAAAGGAGTTCTTTTTCTCACTAAATTACCTAAAAAAAGCACTTCAAGTGAAAAGCAGTGATAGTTAATGGTATTTTACTGTAATTAAGCCTAATTTTACAGATCCAAACCCGAAACCATTCAACTCGCATCCGGTTCAAACCATATCCAAAACCAAACCGATGTCTTTTCTGGTCAACTTCCATTCATCATATCCCATGATAGCAAAATTACCAAGCAGCCCTTTTACAAATCTTCAGCAGCAGCGAAACAAAAATCACAGCTATAGATCTTCAGAAAACACCCCCAAAAAACTATATGAGAAGGGCGATGATCACACGAATAGCCCTTCTTCTCCATTTAATTTTCCCTCTATTTGTTCATGGATCTCAAGTTCTTTCTCAGGTACCCATTATCAACTTCAATTCGTGTTAAAATTTCAAAAAAAGGATGATTTTTGGATAAAGTTTCGATCTTTGGCTTGTTTATTTTGATGTTTCACTTTGTTAGAGTAGGAAAACAAGACCTAAGACGAATTAGATGGGATGTTTGAAGCTTTAGAGTAAAATTTGACCTGGTTTCAACTCTAAAGCTGACACCTTAAGCGATTATTTTGATGCCAAGGGAAAAAAATTCGACTTACTTCTGAGCTTCACTCTAAATTTAGGAATTAACGGTCGATTTTTTGTAAGGAACGATATGATTGATTTTACTTTAAGCATTATTTAGAATTTATGTTCTAGAGATGTTCTCCTCTAAACCAACGATGAATCGGGTAACGATGAATTTTTGCAAATGAAATTTTTGATTAAAATATAGTCAAGATATATAAAAATTCATCGTTACCCGATTCATCGTTGGTTTCCATTGCTCTAGCTTGTAGATTTATAGCTTATAGTCTTGGAAATCTAGTTGTTAATCTAACTGAAACTCAAAAGCTCCAAAATGAACTATGAGAAAGCAGTAGGTTTTCGGAATTATCATACCCGTGCATGCATGTGGTTCTTTTAGGTCATATTTGGGCACTTCAGGTTTATCAAGTATAGGTTGGTTCACTGGTTTGTACAGCCTTTTCGTATTTGTATGAAGTTATGACATATAACTCAGATAGAAAGTTAATCATGATTTGCGTTCATGATGTTAGTAGCCACATAACATTTAGAGAGATGTGGTCCAAATATGAAGTCAGCAAGCACCAATGAAAACTATTCCGTTTCCTTTCGAGAAAAAGGGTTAGAAGGAAAACGATCAGTATGCTATATCTTTCATTGTCTTTAACCTACTGATTGTTTATAAAGTGGGATCTGTTTGTAAATTGTTTGGTGGTAGTTATCAATATACCCATTTCGAAGCGTGTTTCTCCAACATTAAGGTTTAATGATTAAATTTCCATCATAGAAGAGTTATCTGCTTCGAGACAATTTAATATAGGGATTTTTTTGAAATAATATGAATTTAAAATTATATTATAAAAATAGGGGGGACAATTTTAATTCGTAAAATAGGGTGGTTTCACCCCACCCCGCTGGCCCAACCCCACCCCCAGTATAGGGGGCGGGTTCCCAGAACCCGCCCCCTATACAAATGTATAGGGGGCGGGTTCCCAGAACCCGCCCTCTATAGTTTTGTATAGAGGGCGGGTTCTGGGAACCCGCCCCCTATACATTTGTATAGGGGGCGGGTTCTGGGAACCCGCCCCTTTTTATAAAAAAAAAATTAATTTAATTATTCATTATAATTATTACTGATATAATTATAATAATATTATTATTATTATTATAATTATAATTATAATTATAATTATAATTCTTAAAAATAAAATAAAATTCAATAGACAAAAAAAACATTTAAATTAAATAATAAAATTTCACTATATCAAATTTTTTTTTTACAGAATGAATCCGTCAAAATTTACAATGCCAAAAAATCCTATCTATTTGTAAAATGTAAATACTATTTTTTTCCTTTTCCTTTTCCTTTATGAAATCCGAGAAGGCTTGACATAAGCCTATGCCTCCTGGGATGACTGGAGGAACCACCTGTTTCTTGGATAGATGGCGGCGTCGGCGGCGGCGTCTGCTCTGCTGCTTCGGGTTCGGGTTCTGCTTCAGCTTCGTCTTCAGCAACGTCTTGGACAGGCTGTTGATCCACAAATCCTGAACCTGAATGTGGGACAGGTGTCGGATATGTGCTGCTTCCCAACAAATTTGCGTAGGACGCTAAATCCGTGTTCCAACTGGGCAGTTGTAGCGAAGAACCTGTCCCGGTTTCATGCGGCTGATTTTGCACAAAACCTTGGCCCCATGGCTGCGCAAATCCTGACCCCCAAGGGTGCTGTTGTTGCGCAAAACCTAACCCCCAAGACGGCTGTTCTGCAAAACCTGATCCCCAAGACTGGTGTTGTTGCGCCTGTCCGGTATGCCAGGGTTGCTGCTGACGGTATGGTGATCCAAACCACTGATCCTGCTGCGCTGGATCTCCTTGATGCTGTGGCTCTGGTGCCAGGTCATACTGCGGCTGCGGTGCCGGTTCATACTGCGGCTCCGGTGCCAGCTGATACTGCGGCTTCGGTGCCGGCGATAAATGTTGAGAAATACCATATGAACCAAATACATCATCAATAAATTGGTCGACATTTGAAAATCGAGCCCGAGATGCCGGACCAGCATCAGTTGGGTATGGTTCCTGCACCATTGTTTGTACGAGATGCAACCCACGAGCCTGTCGTTACATTAGAAATAAGAAATAAGTATTGACTCATACCGCCGGATGTTAAAAAGTAATATGATATAAAGAGGGCGGCTTACCAAATCTCGTTCCATGTGGCCTCTAGGCTCGTACCGCGAGATGTTTGAGAAGTTTTTGGGAGGAGCAGAAAGATATCTTATGGTGACACGCTTATACCACTGTAGATATACTTTGGTAGCGTCGGTAGCTGTGTGTCACCTATTTGCTGTAAGGCAATACTATGCTGCCTATCCTCCCATCTCAGCAAATACTGATGATGATGCTCCCTCCAATCACGCTCCGTATTTCCTCCTCGCATGTCTCCCTCTACTGTCATAGGCGAAGGCGGCGGGACAGGAATATGTTGCAATCTATCAAACTGCCGCAATACCCTATCCGGGAGGTGCATAACAACGACATTGATGCAGAGGAGTGGGCATCGAGCCCGCCAAACCGGCTCTCCTTCGAGACAGATGCCGGGTAAGTTTTCTAGACGATATGCTGTATAAGGCGTCCACAGAAACTGCGCAAATAACATACTAAAAAAATTGTGATTTAGGTATTTCAAAATTGTAAAACAAATTAAATTACCTAAATTATGATTACCTGAGCCGCCTCCATGCGATCTAACTCATCTCTATAGTACTTAAGCACTCGACGAGGAGCCTTATACGCTTTCTTCCCATTCCACCAGCAGCCGAGCGGCTTTCCGGGGATATTCAAGCCAGTTATTTTAATATTCTCTGGTCTTCCTATATACATATGCTCCCACGACCAGATCTACAAATAAAGTTTCAGATTATAAGAGAGAAAACCAATATTGCAAAATTCTAGCTGTGAAAAATAAAGAATTTACCTGAAGTAATGTACTGCATCCACAAATTTTATTCTTCGTAGGAGCACATGCTTTATCGAGTTCCTTATAAAGAAAGGCCAGGACCCCTGCTCCCCAAGCATATTGGCCACAGACATCAAAATCCGCTAAGAAACCAAGGTATAACGGATGGACATGCGTTGCTGATTGGTCCGGCATCAACCAAGAACCGATCATGTACAGAATGTAGGCACGTGCATGTCTATCCAAAACTTCATCGGTGGCTTCATCAGGGATATTACTAAATGTATCTCTTAACCAGTTCAAATTGATTTTATACCCCTTACTGTGGCCTCCTGGTGCCTGATATTAGCATTTTTTAAAATATTAAAGCTAGAAATAATGTAAAACATAAAATATGTACACTAAATAGGGAAAGCAGAATGAAATTGTTTACCTGTCCGAGAGCAGACTCGGCATATGTATCCCAGTATGGGTGGTCGGTATCTGGATCAACAATTTTTCCAGCGACCAACCCAAGCCCATTGACCCGTAAACCGAGTGAGAGGTCAATATCCTGGAGTGTGATTGTGGCCTCACCCCATCTTAGATGAAATGTGTGGGTCTCTTTTCTCCAACGTTCGACCAGAGAGGTGACGAGGGCGTGGTCGATTTGGATATGCCGAATCAACGACGCTTCATAAAATCCGGCCCGTCTAAGCCGATGGTTTATTCGTTGGTTGCTAACTACCCATTTGTCTGAGCTATGCGTGAAGACGGTGAGATTATCTCCATCCTGCAAAATTAAATAATGTTATTTTCAACTATTAGAATTAAATGAAAGGTGTAATTAAAAAAAATTAACTAAGTTTAGAATATTTCCTTCCCGTGTAATATATTGAACGATCTGTGTTCGTTTTGATGCACAAGCAGAGATTTGTCGAGTGGTTGATTCTCCATTGAAATGTACTGGAGCAGAGATTTGTCGAGAGTTTTATGAAAGTTAGAAAGTGTGAAAGTGTGGTTGATGAAAGTGTGGATGCTCGGCTTTTATAGAGGGTGAACGGGTTCCTGGAACCCGTCTTTGTTCTCAAAGAGGGCGGGTTCGAGGAACCCGCCCTCTTCAATAATTCGTCAAATCAATTACTAATTAATGAAGAGGGCGGGTTCCTGGAACCCGCCCTCTTCAAAAATTACAGAGAGCGTTCTTGTTCACAAAGAAGAGGGCGGGTTCCTAGTGAGATGTCACATCAGTACTACTTCAGTACTATTTGTCCTTTTTCAAGTAATGTTGATAGTCCTTTGTCAAACGTTGATAGTCCTTTGTCAATTAGCAATTAATATTCATATGTCACATCAATACTATTCATATGTCACATCAATACTATTTCAATTACAAAAGTTTTCAGAAAGTAAGAGGGCGGGTTCCTGGAACCGGCCCTCTTCATTAATTTTGTTTGTTTATATTGTCTTGTCAAATCAATTTAATGTAAGTGTAAGCGTGCAGAAGTAACGTTGATATATTGTATTTGTCCTTTGTTAAGCAATTAATATTGATATGTCACATCAATACTATTTCAATTACAAAAGTTTTCAGAAAGTTAGAGGGCGGGTTCCTGGATCCCGCCCTCTTCATTAATTTTGTTTGTTTATATTGTCTTGTCAAATCAATTTAATGTAAGTGTAAGCGTGCAGAAGTAACGTTGATATGTGTATTGTATTTGTTCTTTGTTAAGCAATTAATATTGATATGTCACATCAATACTATTTCAATTACAAAAGTTTTCAGAAAGTAAGAGGGCGGGTTCAGGAACCCGCCCTCTTCATTAATTTTGTTTTTTTATATTGTCTTGTCAAATCTGCAGAACATCATATTGAAGAGGGCGGGTTCTTGGAACCCGCCCTCTTCATTAATTTTGTAGCGGGTTATTAAAATCCGGCCTCTTCAATAATATTAGAGGGCGGGTTGTTAGAACCCGCTCTCTTCAATATCTTGCCGCTATAAATGTCTCTGCACTACCCATTTCATTTCATCTCTGTCAAATTTTCATTCTACACCGCTCACTATCCATTTACTTCGATCAATTCTTCTCCGCTATCAATTTTGTGTAAGTGTGGAGTTTTAGACGAAGGTGTAGTTCAGTACCATAGTCTGCGAGTAAGCAATCTTCGAGCAGTAGAACAGTTCATAAAGTATTGGAAATAAGCAATCTTCGAGTTTGAAATTTTTTTGCAATTTCAACACAACATAAAAAATATAACTGTTTTTTGTGCAGGATTATGGCTTCCCCAAGTATATTTGTTGTATGTAAATACGATGGCCAGGTTATCACAAGTGCACAAGGTCCCGAGTATATGGGCGGGTCTGCACGAATCATGCGATTGGAAGCATCAACGACTTATGATGAACTAGAGGCTAAAGTGTTCAAAATTACGAAATACGATCCCTGTGAAAGTAGGGTTAAGTTAAGTTGTATATGGTCTATGTTCAGTGGAAATGCATTGGTTGAAATTATAGACGATGCATCAATATCTTCGATGATAGATTTCGGTCTCTCGAGCACCCAGCATTCTTTTGAACTTTTGGTTCAGAAGGAGCAATTGGAAGTATCAGATGCCCCTCCAACGGGTAATTTTGATGGTAATGCTGGAGATAGTTCCTGGGGGTACGGTCACATGGTCAACGATGATGCCGTCAGTGCCGGTGGATATGACTATACACAACATTATTCAAATCTTCAAGCACATGGGTAAACATTTTATAAACCCATATTTAAACATTTTAGTAATACCTATATACTAATATTCAAACATTTAATAAAATGCATAAATCCAGGTTCTTCCAGTCGACTGCTGCAGTTACATGCACCCCAGAAGAACAGCAAGAATTACCATACACAGCCTTCCACAGGTAAATAAATTTGAAACAAGTGATGATTTAGTTACGAAAATATTAAGGAATAATATTATAACAACAATTTATATACTAAACGCAGATTTCCCCACACCTCCGCATCATTCCAACACGATCCAAGCAGCGCATTCCAAGCATGTCCGTCCACATCTTTCCGGTCTTCTCACCCCGAACCATCCACATTACACCGACCACAACCATCATATATTGCACCCGAGCCTTATGTTGCTACGGGTGATATTGATATGTGTGGCAGTGATGATGATGAAATCGGTGAAGATCATCAGGGGGAGGATAGCGTGGAATATGCTGCTGGATTGAATGAGGTAGCATTCTTTGATGGTATGATTGCGAATAGCGATTTTGTCGAACTAGAAGATCCCGGCATCGATCCGCTGAAAGATGATGGTTGGGTAGACTTAGCCGTTGCAGAAGTAAATACGGCATCCTATTTGGACGCGACAGCAGCAAGCGAAGATTGCATCAGCGTCGGGGATTTGTTTCAGGAAAAAGGAGATCTTATTTGTAAGCTGAAGTCGTGGTCCATTCAGCAAAACGTTACATTTAAAACCGAAGAGTCAAATAAGACGTACTATACTGTGGTATGTACGAAAGCTCCTGAATGTCAGTGGAGATTGCATGCATGTTGTTCCAAAAGAGCCAAGGCTTGGAAGGTCACGAAATACAACTAAGAACACACTTGCATCAATTCTATTATATTACAGGATCACCGGAATTGCACTTCATCTTACATTTGCTCGCTAATCATGCCCCTGATCCGTACAGATGTGGCGATGACTCCCCGAGAGATACGGCTCTTGGTTAGCGGAGAGCATAAAATTCAGATTTCGTATGTGAAGGCATGGGATGCTCGTAGAAAGGCTTTGTGCAAGATATTCGGGGACTGGGAAAGCTCGTACAACTCACTAGTCCCTTTTATGGAAGCCATGAAAGCATCAAATCCGGGGACCGTATACCGGTTAAAAACCACAGAAACAGACGTCGAGGGCTCTGTCAGGTTTCAAAGAATTTTCTGGTGCTTTGGTCCATGTGCGGTTGGTTTCACACACTGTCGGCCGGTATTGTGCGTTGATGGTACGTATCTATACGGGAAGTACAGAGGCTGCATGTTAATTGCTACAGGTGTTGATGCTAATAACGGTATATTTCCTTTGGGATTTGCTATTGTCGAGGGTGAAAATACATCATCCTGGTCATGGTTTTTCCGTAACCTCAAAAATATCCCATCTGTTCTTCATAGAACGGATTTATGCATCATATCTGATAGACATCTGGGAATACTAGCTGCAATGAGATCTGTATTTCCGACGACCCCACATAGGTTTTGCCTACGACATTTCAGGCAAAATTTTGATCGAAAATTTAAAAATTCGGATCTACATAAACTTATGTACAGAGCCGATGAAACGCCTGACCCTAATGTTCACGACATATACATGACGAAAATTGGGGAGATGAGTCAAGCCGCGAAAGCGTGGTTAGATGAGTATCCAGTACGCATGTGGTCACAAGCACATGATGATGGGTGCAGATATCTCCTAATGACGACTAATATGTCTGAAAGCTTCAACGGGGTCCTTAAAGGGGTTAGAGGCTTACCGATACAGGGGTTGATTGTTCGAACATTTTTCCGGATGAATACTTATTTTGTGCACAGAAGAGAAAAGTCCTTGGCGATGGACACTCCGCTCACCGCGTATTACGAAGATATCTTTCGGAAAAGAGAGCGCAGAGCACAATACTACAGATCCGAAAGGTTTGACACGGCGGAGTTTCAGGTGACGGGCGGTAATGGGAATCAATATACCGTGAACTTTAGAGATGAAGGGCTCTCTTCGTGTACATGCGGTCTTTTCCAGCAACAACATTTACCTTGTGCCCACGCAATTGCTGCTGCGAGCAGTATGCATACCTCACATTACAATTTTGCTTCCCATTACTATACAGTTTCTAATTACCAAGGTGCATACGATCCAAAATTTCATCCTATACCGGACAGTCGCTATTGGCACTATTATACTACCAACAGACAAACACCGACTGTATTACCGCCGGAAAAAAATATAAGGCCCGGAAGACCTAAGGTACGTCGAGATCGAATGACAATGGATGCTGATCCTCAGCAAAGACAATCCAGATGTAGCCTATGCAAACAACCAGGCCATTATAGGACCAGATGTCCAGGATATGCATCAGGGGCGGGACCTTCAGGATCGTGACAAGTGCACTCAGATTTTTTTGTATTATAAATTTGACGGATTCATTTTGTTATTATAAATTTGACCGTCGATATAGCATTTACATTTTACAAATAGATAGGATTTTTTGGCATTGTAAATTTTGACGGATTCATTCTGTAAAAAAAACAATTGATATAGTGAAATTTTATTATTTAATTTGACGGATTTATTATTTTTTTGTCTATTGAATTTTATTTTATTTTTAAGAATTATAATTATAATTATAATTATAATAATAATAATAATATTATAATTATATCAGTAATAATTATAATGAATAATTAAATTAATTTTTTTTTAAAAAAAAGGGGCGGGTTCTGGGAACCCGCCCCCTATACAAATGTATAGGGGGCGGGTTCCCAGAACCGCCTCCTATACAAATGTATAGGAGGCGGGTTCCCAGAACCTGCCCTCTATACAAAACTATAGAGGACGGGTTCCCAGAACCCGCCCCCTATACTGGGGGGTGGGGGTGGGCCAGCGGGGTGGGGTGAAACCACCCTATTTTGCTAATTATAATTTTCCCCTATTTTCATAATATAATTTTAAATTCATAATAATTCAAAAAAAAACCCTTTAATATAATTTTCTGATGTCTCTTTAGCATTTTGTCAGATCCTTGACATTCTCATTTTGGTTTTGTTCTACCTTCAGGGCTCTGAAGAAGCTGCTGGGTCCAGGTAATGCACATTCCGGATCAAATTCATAATTCCTTTAGGGTCGTCTTATTATTTCAAAGTGCAGTAGTTTCTAAGTTAATGTGTTCTCAACTGATATGAAGCCATCAATCCACTTTGGCCTTTTATTTTGTATATTGAACACCATAAATAGCTAAGCTCGTTGCTTATTGTCATGCCCAGAGACGGGGGCACGTCCAGCCAGTCGCAATCCCCTTCAGTAGGAGAATTGCAAGACCTAACTCTCATGTACCTGAAAATAAATGTCACATCTCCAAGAATACATGATGATTAAACTGTAATTTCATATATCATCAAAATATGGTTTATATTGCGAGATCGAGTCAATCATTTGTAAAAGTAACCTTCATACAAAATTCCTTTCTTACAATTATTAAAGACAAAATGAACTTATTGATGGGGCAAAACAACCCCAACCTTCGGATCTATGTGAAATTAAGATGAATAATAATGCGGAATAATAACAATTACAAAGAAACACAAAAGAAAACCAAGATTTACTGTTGTTCGGCCTCGGTTGGATCTAATCTACAGCAATGCAAGAGAGAGCTTCCACTACATCAAGGAAAAAAAGAGAGGGATACAACACCAATCCAAAACACTACTTTGGGATCGTCCATACAATGAGAAAAATATAAGGTTGCCTCACTAGCTCCACACTCACACACCCACTTGAAGCCAACTCCTCCCAAACAAATAGAAGGCAACAATCTTCTGTGTGATGTGGAATGTCGAAGAATCAACCCAAATGAGCTCTTGTGAGAAAGCACCTTTGCTTCCCTTCTTTCTCTTCTCTTTTTCTTTACTCCCCAAAACCTAACCCCTTTAGAATGGATGATAGAATTATGAGATAGATAGACAAAAAGACTCTCTTGCTTATTTAACTTGAGTCCTGACCCACTTTAAATGGGTCCAAGCCAAATTGACTCAAGCTTGGTCCCTTGCACTAAATCAACTAAGAGACACCAAAATGGTTGAGTCCACTCATGGGTGTGGACCCAAACACAACAATCATGAGGTGGCATTTCTCGTAATTACTTTGGGTTCTTCGAATAGGAAGCCTTAATAAATTATGCATGGACTAAAATGTCAAAAACTACCAAAATTATGACTAGATTTTGATCAAGATTAAGTCTACGTGCTATGCAACATATTTAATCAACTGTTCTTTTGTCAGAATTCTAAAGCAAAAGGTTATTTCAAAATATGAACTGCATTGTTCTAGAGAAAGGAGTAAAACCGCTTGGGGAATTATTGATGAGGTTGGAACAAAAAATGCTCTGTTGTCCCTAGTCGCTTTTTTGTTATTTCACTCATTATTTGTTTTTTCTAACAATTTAAACATTTGATGCAGTACTTAATACCTTTTGTAGAGCATGAGGAGTACAACCTTTCAACAAAATGTAGGCTTCATCCTAATAACGACATGTTTTGGGAACAAGAGCAGCACAAAATTCATGTGGATATAAATGAATGGCGCTGTGGATTTTGCGAGAAAAGCTTTTATGCAGAAAAGTACCTTGATCAGCATTTTGACAACCGACATTCCAATTTGATAGAAGATGTATGTATCGTTTTTACCCTTAGTTTGATTGCCTTGTATACATTCTATATATGCTCCTTTTAATTTGATTTTGGAAAATGTAGCAGTTAGACCATTTAGAGAGGAGGAAATATTTAGCAGAAACACTGCCAAGATAGATCCATTTACAAAAATTTCAATCAGTTTCGAGCAAATATATTCTAAATAAATCGAGAAAGGTAAGCAAAATGCTTCGGTGCCTTTGGCCTTTATATTGTATACGTGAAACCCTTGTCACAGAATGATTTTTAATTGAGGAGATATAATTCTCATGGTACATTCACATAGTGAGGCATAGTTCAAGGAAATTACATCCAATAATATGATTAAATGGAGTTTATTACAATCCATAGGGGCTCATGGTGATAATTCTCAGTTGAAAATATAGTGATCGACTCAAACATGCACACACTCAATATATTACATTCTCACAGATTGATGTTCTGTTACATGCCATGTATATTATTATTTTCTTGTTTCTACTGCATAAAGCTATTTCTTAATAAATTTCGACATTATTACTTCTTTTTTGATTCAGAGTCAAGGCCGATGTCTAGCAGATTTATGTGGAGCACTGCATTGTGACTCGACGACCGAGTCCAAGAAGACAAAGAATAAATGCAATCCTGCAGCTACAGCAAAAAACCACCACCTTTGTGAGGTTTCTACAATCTTGCTTTCTTCAATGTTATTCATGTTTATTTTTTCGTACTAATTTATTGTTATTTGAAATATGTTTCAGATTAAAATTTACTCAGTAAACCTTAGCATTTGTGTCCTAGGTTAGGGTATTGTACGGATATAATATTTATTTAATACATGGTTTTGTTATCAATGTTAATTAGTTTTCTGTTAGAATTTATTACTCTGTTGCATCCTTCCGTCATCTCCTTTACGATATAAATGATCTTACTTCATGTAGAAGTGTATGCTAAGCTTCATTGTCCACACATTTAAAATACATTTGCGCTGAAACAATTACAAATTACCAGATATAAGTAACTGCACATCCTCTTATCTTGTCTGTGATCTGGTGAATATTGAAGGACTATACAGTCATCACCTAACTGTCTTAAGATAAGATCATGTAATGGTTCTTAATTGATACTCTGCAAGGTGTAGCTGGGGTCTAAATTTTCACAAGAGTTTTCTAATCCCCTAGGTTGTGCTTGGTATATGGAATGGAAGATTACCGGGAATCCTCACATTCCCGGGAATGTGATGACCGGGCATTCAATTTCAAGGAATATTGCATTAACATACTTGGTGCATTTTTATAATCCCCGGTAATATATCTATGTGCAACCGGCGGCCAGCGGGCGGCGGGGTTGCCTGCTGACGGGAGATGAGGCCGGCGACCGGCGGCGGACAGGCCAACCGACGGACGGCCGGCGAGCGACGAGGAAGGCCAGCTATGAGCGGCCGACCGGCGGGCTGGAGTCTGGCGAGGACGGGCGGTGGCAAACGGCCTACCGGCGGATGGTGAAGGAGGCCGGCGGCGGGTTGCGGACGGTAATGGCACAAGCCGTGTTTGGTGGGAATCTTTTGTGGTAATCTAGGATAGACATCTGTTTTGGGAGGAATAGGATTTCCATGAAATGGTTTTTTTTGATTACCATGGTAATCATATATTCACAGGAATATTTTTTACACCTAAACAAGCATGGTAATATTTCATATTACCACCTAGATTACCACTTACCAAGCGCACCCTTATAGTTATCGAAGGGAAAAATAGTGTTCGAAACATATCTACATTAAAGGGATAGTCCTTATTACGAGGAGCTTAAGAATATGTTAAAAATAATTAACCTTTTCAACTCTTAGCATTGATGTGATTCGATGCATGCAATTGAGTATAGATTAGAAAATGGATGATAGCCAATATTATCTTTAGCATTTAACTAAAAAAATGAACACCCGTATTTGTCCAAGATTTGAAATTACTGTAAACTACTACTCGCAACATTATTGGTAATTTTCTAAGGTTGTCATCAGTATCTTTAGATTACTTGGTGTAGATGAGTATGCCATGTATAAGAAATATAATTTTGTGGTGTTCACTAATTTCTCTTTGATGTCTTTTCCCTTTTATCTTTCTAAGAGTCTTGCAGATAGTTGTTTTCCCATCAACCAAGGTCAGAAAGCAAGCCGTCTTCATGGTACATTTTATCCAATTGAACCGACTTGGAAGTCTTCTTCTTTTTATTTTCCCCTTTTTTGCAATATTTTTTCTGATCTACGTTACTTGCAGAACTTTTTTTGCGTCAATTTTGTGATTCTCACACATGTGATGGAGGAAGAAAACCTTTTTCCAGAGGGGGCAGAGTAAGTAAACTTGGATCCTACAAATTCTTTTGTTAAGTATTCGATTGACCATCTGAATGTATTGTGCTTCGTTTGATGCCCAAAATAAAAATCTATTTCCAAACTTCATTTACCTCCGTCAATTATGCTTGTTTAGACCACGAGGTGTGCAATACTCATAACTTCATTAAGAGGCTGTTTGGTAGCTTGGAAATGGATATTCATGCAACATTTGTTGCAAAAAATCTTCATTTCCTTTGTTTGGTGAGCAACAAACTTGAGGTGGAAATGGAAATGGAGATGCAAAAGGCATCAAATTCTTGCAACATTTGTTGCACTCATTTTGGCCGTAACAAGAGTTGCAACTTTGGAAATGGTGAGCATACTAATTATTATGGGGTGCCACATAAGCTTTGTGTATGCCATATATGCAAATTTGCAACAAACGTTGCATTTCCTTTACATTTTTGTTCAACCAAACACAAAAAATGGTTTGGATTTGGAAATCCAATTAAACTTGAAGATAACCAAACAATGGATTTGGGCCATGTTTTTTTGCAACAAATGCCACATGCAACAAATGTTGCAATTCTTTTTTGTTGCTAACCAAGCATGCCCTAAGTGCCAACATTATCAACAATTTTTCTTTATAATTAATTTACATTCGAACAGTTTGATTTATACACTATGATTCATGTTCTTAATACTTATGCAGAAGCAATCAAGTGTATTTTACCTTGCCTGCTGCATATTGATAGTGTTGCTGCTGCCTATCTTCTATCTTATTGTTTGGCTGCATCAGAGGTTAGATGTTTCCTATTCAGTATTAACGGGTAAATAGAAGGAAAACTTCTTCACCTTGGCCCTTGCTTCAACAACCATTTGTGTTTTTTGTTTCTCCAAATTTCACAATTTTTTATTTCCAAAAGCCCCTTGATGAAAAATTAAATTTTCAATGTAAGTTTAAGAAATGGCAAAAGGTCGGGAGGATTTTATGAATAAAAAATGTAAAACTTGAAACAAATTGTTGTTAAAGCGTGACGCATGATGCAGTTTATGCAAAGTGGGCATGATATTCTTGCTAATCCAGCAAAAATGGAGGTTTCTTGAAACTTGGCATATAAAAAATCCTGATTTTGATGCCAACTTTGCATTTATCAGAGAAATGAGAAAGGGCGTTCAAGAGTTCAAGCGCATCTCAAAAACAGCTCGCAAGACTAAGCCCTCATAATGGTATGCTTTCATTCTTCACTATAATCTCAAGAAGCATGACGGAGAGCTCTTCGAAGCTTTTGGCATAGTCTCTCTCTCTCTCTCTCTCCCTACCCCTCCCTCTCCCTCTCTCTCCAGGGGAAAAAGTGGAATTGCATAATTCTAAATAACCCTCCACTTATTCCCAATTAGCAGAGTACCACCCAGTTTGTAAACGTGTACTTCCCCATATTCAACGACCATTAACCTTTCCCTTTCCCGTTTCTGTTAGCTTTTTATTCCAAAATTACCCCTTGGCAAAGATATTGATTACCAACATTTCATGAAAACAATGGCAGAAAACCGATAGAAGTTTAGGTGTATTTTTAAAATATTTAACAGATAGTAGCACTGTTAGGGTTGGAGGGGTATAGTGGTTTTAAAACAATGGTTGGTTTCCTGGCATTCCTGCTATGTGGGAAACAAAAAAAGAGCTTGGATGGGGGATTACCTGCCATTTGGCCAACTGAATGATTCAGAGGAAAAAACCCATCTTGGGCGCTTTTATCCTCCGTGTAACGAATTTCATCAGACTCTACCGTTCATTTATCTTTACTTGCCTTGGTCATATCAATTATCTGTCGAAAAGATAAATGAAGCCATCTAGCGAGTGTCCGCAATGGACCATGTCTGTTACTAGTAGACTAGTAGTTTTTAGATTGTGTTGGAAATATTTTTAATCTTTCTCATCTTAACAAGCTTTCTATGCAATTCATGTTAAATGTCCCCGACTTTATCAGGTTTTTTTCCCAAGGAAGCAGATGAATTATGCATTTCAAGGGGGCCGCCGTTGGAATCAGCTTAGAAACGAAACTGAAGGCTGTGTAAAAAGATTTCCTTGCAGTGACTTTGAAGACAGGCTATTTGTTGTAAAGAGTGCATATTCGTATAACGGAACGAGTATTCATAAGATGCCTTGCTCGTGTGCTACATTTATGGATCCTGATTGTACTCATTTGTGTTCAATGTCGCCAAACTGCTGTAATACACTTTGGGAAAAACCTTTTGTAATTTAAAGAGATCCGTACTAGTAATACAATGTTTTGCTGATTTTGTGAATGGAAAGGAGCATTATTTTTTGTTTCAATTAATTGAGTCGATTTCGACAGCTATGATCTGTTTCTGCTGAACTCAGCTGTGTCTAACCCTGTTGCTGTTTGTAATTTTGCAAGATTAAATTATGTATTCATGTTTCAGAAGTATGTAGTAATTACTCTACATGATATTTGGTGTACTCATAACATTATGTAAATGTGGAAATTCATGGTACTTTTGTGAAATTTAGGTTACAAGCTCTTTGAACTAGAGAACTTAATTTGGATTGAAAATTTCGTTATGGGATTCCTTACAATCTCGCCTTTAAAAGCAGAAAGAAATATATGTGGTGTTAACTTGCAAGTTGCAGAATACAAGATATTTGTAAGAAGAGCGATGAAAAATCATGGTATTTTAGTGAAATTTTGAGAACAAACTATTTGAACTAGTGATCCAACTAAAATCTCCCTCCAAAATAAAAAAGAAAGAGAAAACGCCCACCTCCAAAACTCTTGATGCTGAGATCAACAATGGCAATGCCAATGGCAATCCTCAACCCCAAACTCAATAAACTCAATCTCACTCCAAAAATGTGCATCTCCATATCTACAATCCCCAAACTCCCCAATGCCCACCACCTGTATGTCAAAATCTCCCACCCACCTCTGCCCACGGTGTCAGGGTGGTGGAGGAGGCGGTGGAGGGGTGTGATGGGGTCGAGAGTTGGAACGTGGATTTGATAGCTTCGTTGCCGGGGCAGACGGAGGGGATGTGGAGGGAGAGCCTGAGGCGGGTGGTTGAGGCAGGGCCAGAGCATATATCGGTTTATGACTTGCAGGTGGATCAGGGCACAAAGTTTTGCTCAACTGTAAGTGTAGCCGATCATGCACAAAACTCCCCTTTAGTTTACCTCTTATCAGCACTTATTCGCTCGTGACTTATAAGTACAAATGTGCCCTCTGTGCATCGATTAGAATCATTATAAACACTCCGATTCTACTCTAAACAACAGAAACAAGTTCTATAGATAGACTATACAACCGTTCATGTTGTTTCAAATTGATCATTTTTTATCTTAGGCAAGGGAAGTTTTATCGGAGCGCTATTCGGCCTGCCTTATTACATGGTACAGAATGTTGGGCTCCTAAAAAGTATCATACATAGAAGATGCACGTAGCGGAGATGCGCATGCTTCGTTGGATGTGCGGTAATACTAGAAAAGATAAGGTGCGAAATGAGAATATTCGTGCAAAAGTTGGTGCAGCCCCCGTGGAGGAGAAGATGCGGGAAAACCGGCTAAGATGGTTTGGTCATGTGCGACGCAGATCTATGGAAGCACCGGTTCGACAAATAGATACTCTCGGTATCGGCAATGGCAAATGGGCAAAAGGGAGACTGAAGAAAATATGGATGGAGGTAATACGAAACGATATGGTTGCCAAAGGCCTCAATGAAAGTATATTTTTCGATAGGAGTGAGTGGAGACGGAGGATTCATGTGCTGGACCCAGCGTGATTCTCATGTTGGTTCATGTAGCCTACCCCATATGCTTGGGATAAAAGGCTCAGTTATTGTTGTTGCGCTAAGATAAAGAATGATAAATGATCATGAAATCATGATCCAAATATATTCTTTCCACACTTTTGTCATTAACATGGAGCAAACTTGAACATTATAGCTGAACTATAACTGAAATTAGACTAAATTGTACAATCATTGCAATGTAATTTGGGTGAGGCATTCAAATTGATCATCTGTGGGGTTCATAAAAACTAGCTACTAGCTACTAACTCTGTATTTTGACTAAATCTATGTAGTTTGTAGACTACAACAAAAACAACAAACCTTTGTTCCAAGCTGCGATATGGCTGCATGACCCCTGATTTTGTATTCAGCTAGATTAAGGATCGTCTCGATTGAATTAACAATTATGTTATCTTTCTTGAAAGTTTCAATCCATGTTTCGGCCTAACTTAATCGATGTTTTTCTTTTCATCCTCTAGCAGACCTATCTCTAACTTCGTACAAATGCACGCAGTCCGTATCCTATCCCTAACCATTTTAGGCCCCGTTTGGGAATTGAGTTAAGTTTTCTAAACTGCAGTTTCATAAAGTTGGCAAAACCCAACTCCAAAATCTCAACTTTTCCTTGTTTGGCAACCATTTTAGAGTTCAGATAACTCTAATTATCTCAGCCCAAAACTTGAGATGACCGCGGTTATCTTAACTCCAATCTGAGCAAAGTTTTATAAACTCTATTTTTGGAGTTTGGGGCTTGCAAACCATAGTTTACATCTTCTCTACCTCCATTTAAAATAACCACAGTTATCCTAACTCCAAATCCAAACAGGGGCTTACTTTCACCTTTCGAAAATTGCTTTGTTAGCGCAGAAGTCTATTTTTATGCATGGCTAAATTTCACTCGACTGCCCTTGAACTTAGATTTCACAGAGCTTTTCCCCCCATCAAACTATTAATTCTGTCACTTTAAGTGAGCTTACTGTAATTAAAGAACAGGTTTAAATTACTCAACTGAAAAATGCTTATAGCTAAAGGGTAAGGGTTATAATTCCCATGACTACAGGTACAATCCTGGAGAATTCCCCATACCTTCAGAAACCCAATCAGCGAATTTCTACAAAATCGCATCCGAGACCCTTACTAACACTGGTTACAACCACTACGAGATCAGCAGCTACTGCAAGGACGGCTACGAATGCAAACACGACCTCACATACTGGCAAAACAAGCCATTCTACGCCTTTGGACTTGGCTCCGCAAGCTACATCAACGGGGTCCGCTTCTCAAGACCAAGAAAGTTCAAAGACTACACAACCTACCTCGAAAACTTAGAACAAGGAGTATCTAATGTATTAAATGCCAACTCTTCAAGTGTCGAAGCGACTAAGGATTTGGCTATGGATACCGTGATGTTGTCTCTTAGAACGGCGAGGGGTCTCGATGCAAAGAGATTCGGGAGGTTGTTTGAGAAGAGTTTGGTGTCGGCAATGTGTGAAGGGTTTGCGCCGTATGTCAAGAGTGGGCATGTGATTGTGATGGATGAAGAGGAGAGGAGATTGTGTCGTGATGAGTTTGATGAAGTTAAGTTTATTAGACTTGGTGATCCTGAGGGGTTTCTGTTGTCAAATGAATTGATTGATATTGCATTTGGGATTATATCTCCATGAGGGAGCAAGTACAAAAGTTTAAAAAGTTGTGGAATTTAATTATATTTGAGATGTAATTATTGATATTTTTGTGGAAAACATGAATATACTATGCTTTTTTTTCCTTTGTATGTTTCATTTTAACTGTGTGAAAATTTTCACTAAAATACCCTTACCTATTAATTTTTCCCCTCACTAAACTACAATAAGCTCTCTTAAACTGCTGACAATAGGTATGTTAGTGAAGACGACTCCCTTGAATCATAAGATGAAGGGAGTTTAACCGTAACAAAGAGAAGCTCCAAGGTAGTTTGATGTAAAACACTGATAGTTAAGGGCAACCGAATCAGCAGTATCTGGTTCATCCAGCGGTAACATTTTTCCAATCGGCATTCTGTTGTCGTTCTATATTTGTAAATAATATCGGAAGATTTACAGCTATATTATTCTGTCGTCAATGAGCTGATGGATGGATATAGCATTTGGGTTATACTT
The DNA here is from genome assembly GCA_030015575.1 of Agapanthus africanus. NCBI lineage: Eukaryota > Viridiplantae > Streptophyta > Magnoliopsida > Asparagales > Amaryllidaceae > Agapanthus > Agapanthus africanus. The sequence goes on from JASDDO010000019.1 coordinate 352,373,991, forward strand.
GTATCCCTTTGTCGCCGTTGTTGTACCCCATGAATCAATCAGATTCCATCAAAATAAGTGAGATTATCTGACAATTTTCTAGCGGACATCATACAAAATTCGACATCATTTTACTCCATCATTATCAGGTACTTCTTTTCTGCATTGAACAAGAGGTGAATTGCAATAAAAACCCGTTATTTTCACCCCATAACCATATACACCAATAAATATTTATTCAAAAGATAAGTATTTCCAAACAGCGACTCAATTAAATATCTATTTTTTCTTCGACGGGTAAATCTCCTCAAAGATGGGAAGCCTTCTTCCATTGTTCTTGGAAGGACCATAAAGAGTTTTCTCGATTTCCTGGTCCATCTTTTCGGCTTTTCTCACCGTTTCAGGGTTTGCGCCCATGGCCACATTATTGTCCCCCCATGAACCCATGCTTAACTTTATGCAAAACAAACACGAAAAAAAATTTATATACAAAAACTTGATTTTAATAGATGGACATATTTTAAAAATTAATAGATAAAAATTTCGAACTTACATTGAAAGCCTCGGCATCATAATCTTTTGGTTCTGCTTCAGAATTTTTTTTAGAGGCCATAGTTATAGAGATCTTGATCAAGAAAATTTAACCAGCGGTAATATATAAGTTTTGGATCTCAATTAGAATTATGGAGGTATAAAATATTTTATATGAGTTGGTTAATTATAGGAGAAAACAGAGTAGTTAAATGAATTGTTTCCTATTTATTTGGTTTTGTTCCATAACAAAAATATCGGTACAATAATTAGATCCAGTAAAATGAAGAATACATATAAATAAGTTCATAATAAGAGAAATTTGTTGAAGAAACAAATATTTTTCATTGATCAATATGAATTACATGGTAACATAAATAGTTTCTTTACAACCGTTTAGATATGTATCTAACAAATAAATAACAAATCTAATAAAATAAAAACAAATAGAAAACAAAAGAATCAAATCTTCAACTATATGATATTCTATCAATTGACAATCATATATTCAACATATCAAATTTTCAACATTCCCCATCAAGTTGGAGAGTAGAACGAATGGACCAACTTATTAATAAGCATACGAAAATGAGTTTGACCCAATGCCTTAGTAAAAACATCTGCAATTTAAAAACGTGACAGATTAAATGCAGTATGAATTAATCCATCTTGCGTCTTCTCACGTATTAGATGACAATCAATTTCAATGTGTTTAGTACGCTCGTGAAATAAAGGATTTGAGTCAATATGAAGGGCTGCTTTATTATCACAATATAGAGTAGCTGATTGAGATGAAACATGTAGATCAGATAGAAGAAAATTCAGCTATATGATTTCACAAGCCGTGGAAGCCATAGAGCGATATTTAGGTTCAGCGGTCAAGCGTGCAATATTCAGTTTCTTAGATTTCTAAGATATAGGACTATTTCTAAGAAAAATACAATATCTGGTAATTGATTTTTGAATCATTAAACAGCTAGCCTAATCAGGATGCCCACCAATTGTTCCCGCATCAAAAAGAATATCTAATATATATTTGCGTTGACTTGAATAAATTCTTTCTTTTGATCTAGCAACTTCAATGCCTAGAAAATACTTTAGAATGTCTAGAAAATACTTTAAACTACCTAAATCCTTTATATGAAAACGAGAGTGAAAGAATTTCTTGAGAACATAAACAGAGCGGGATGATTACCTGTAATAATAATATCATCAACATATATCAATAAGGCTGTAAATGATAAATCTTCAATAGATGTGAAAAAAGAGTAATCAGCTTTAGATTGTATAAAACCGGCATTAAGGAGTGCTAAAGAGAATATTGCGAACCAATTTCAAGATCCCTGTTTAAGGCCATAAATAGATTTACGAAGGCGACAGACATGATTCTCCCTTTGTTTAGAAAATCCAGATGGAATTTTCATGTAAACTTCTTATGTCAAATCACCATGAAGAAATGTGTTGTTAACGTCAAGCAAATACAAGGCTAATTTCGCACTGTCGCAACTGCAAGAAGATATCGAACAGTAACAAGCTTGGCTATAGAAGCAAATGTGTCCGTGTAGTCAACTCCTTCAGATTTGGTGAAACCATTGACAACTAGACGTGCTCTATAACGCTCAATAGCATCACCCGATCGATATTTGATTTTGTAAACCCACTTGCAATCTATGGATATTTTTGCCTGGAAGCAGCGAGGTAAGAGTCCAAGTATTGTTCTCCTCAAGAGCTTTGATTTCTAATGCCATGGCATATTGTTGGAGTTTCTAGCGCTCTAGCCGTCACAACCACAGCCTATGCGGAACGAAAAACAAAAATTCTAGAGGCACTATAAACTACAAACCCTAAAATCGAAACCAAACACTTAAACAAGACAAAATACAAAGAGATTAAATAGTATGATAGAAGGGTTATACCAAAAGATCTGTGTCCTTCGATCTTCTACCTTCTTCCTTAGCACCATATGGTCTCCATGATGGAGCTTGACCGCCGGTCTTCTCTCGTCGAAGATGATCCACCCGAGAGATATGGTTCATGGCTCTAACTCCATACTAAAAATCAAGTGGAGCAACTAAAAATCCTAGCTTGCTAAACTAGGATGTTTAGTGATGTAGTGAGTTGTTATGGTAATTTTCTACTTCATTTCCATCCTTGATTCTCAACACATAAGAGTGTAGGGAGGAAGAAGAAGGAGGAGTTCAAGAAAGGAAAGAGAAAGAGAATGGTGAAATGAAAATCTTAAACTCATCACAATAATGCTAGCATGGTTTTGATAAATGATATTTTTCAATATTAAAAATCAACCATACTTGAATAGTGTAGATAAATGAATTATACTCTATTCATCCGTGCCTCACACCATTCTTATGCCAGCTTACCCCTCCACCTCATTTCAAATTTCTAGATAAGAAAAACCAAGGAAATGAGGTGTCCTACTTTTAGAATGTTTTCCGTATAAATACGGAATACACTCTACAGTATATACATACCCGTATTCGTATCAAAATACGAATACCTAAAGAGACAGAATAATATAATGAATATAATACTAGAATATACTAGGGGCAATGAAGTTATTCCCTCCGAGTCCCATCGACAAATAGATGGGTCACCTGCGGCGAAACTACTTTCGAAAGTTTCACCGTCCGCAAAAAAAAGGTACCTCCATAAGAAAATGAGCACGGATGAAAACATGAGAGGGCGCCGTGAGTAAAAACAGTAGGACTGCCGGCGAATTTGTGAAAACCCGAAAGGGCGCAATCTCGTAAAATAAAAAAATTGTGTGCACTTGCAAGGTCCTCTCGACCTTGTAAGGAGAAAATACCTACGTGAGATCCTTACGACTCACAAAGGATCAACACACTTAGGAGTCCATATGATTCCTATGGAGAAATTACACTTGTGAGATCCTCTCGACTCGTCTTGGCTCGTAGGAAAAAACATCTTTATAAGACCTTCGAAACTTATAAAGGTAAAAAGTCTTAGGCGACAGGGATATCAACCTGTTTTCTAAACACTGTTGCCCTATAAGTAGGTCCAAACTAACTCTTGTATACTATCCACGGGCCATATTCCCCAAAGTCGCATACCGATGAGAAGGAGAAGCCACTTACGTGTTCTTTCGACTCGTAAGGGGAAAATTCTCTTGTGAGATTCTTATGACTCTCAATAGAAAACACACTTAGGGGTCCTCATGACTTCTAAGGAAAAAATACACCTACGAGATCCTCTTGACTCGTAGGGAGAAATATATTTATGGGACTCTCACGGCTCATAAAGTTAAAAAGCCTTAGGCGGGGGGATATCAACCTATTTCCTAAGCACTGTTGTTCTACAAGTAAGTCCAAACCGACTCTTGTATACTATACTTGTCACATTCTCCAAAGTCACATATCGATGATGAGGAGAAGCCACTTACAAGTCCTCTCGACTCGTAAGGGGAAAATTCTCTTATAAGATCCTTACGACTCTCAAAAGAAAACATGCTTAGAGGTCCTCACAACTTCTAAGGAGAAAATACACCTAAGAGATCCTCCCGACTCGCAAGGGAAATATTTTTATGAGACCCTCATGACTCATAAAATTGAAAAGCCTTAGGCGACAGATCTAAACCTGTTTCATAAGCCATCGCCGCTATACAAGGAAATAAAGACCGACTCTTGTATACTATCTACGGGCCACATTCACCAAAGTTGCATGCCAATGAAATGAAGAAATCACTTATGGGTCCTCACGACTCGTAAGGAAAAAATACCCGAGTGAATTCCTTGCGACTTACGGAAGCAATGGACACTTAGAAATCCTCATAATTTCTAGGGAGACTATGCACTTATGAGATCCTCATGACTTATAGGGAGAAAAACCTTCTTGAGACCCTTACGGCTCATAAAAATGGACAAAGCCTTACGCGACAAAGACCTAAACCTTTCTCCTGTGCCATCAATTTTATGGCGACACATAACTTTGAACTACTTAACCCATAGACATACCTACGTAGGAAAAATAGTACGGGGCATTTGTTCCCGCCAAAAAATATTGGCTCAGAGCTTGCTATTCCCTTATAAAATAAAGGGAAGCCCCCACTTGTTAAACGTGTGCACACCCACATGCAAAGCATGTGGGTGCCACTTCAGATAGGATCAAATCCTACATTGGTTCCCACGTGTTAAACACGTAAGCGTCTCACGTGATATTCGTGTGAGCGCTATTGCTAGCATCTTGGAAGCGCCTCACGGGATATCCACGTGATCGCACATGCCAGTCTCTTGGCAATGCCTCACGTGATATCCACATGAGCGCTATAGGCCAACATCCCACATGCAATGCACGTGAGTGTTCTTTTTGATAAAATTAAATTCTATGTAGAATTAAATTCCATAGAGGAAATATTTCCCTGATCTTTCTCAAACTAGATCCCTGATTTTTCTTAAATTAGAAAGATCCTCTCTATTAAACAGAGGACTCTTGAATTAAAGATCCAACGGTGATTATAAAATTACCCATCGATCATCTGATAGAATTAAATTCTATCTTAGGAAAATATTTTCCTAATCATGTTAAACAAATAAGAATGATCTTCTCTGTTAAATAGAGAGCCTTTGGATTAAAAATCTAACGGTGAATAAAATTCGCATGTTGATCTTTAAGATTAATTTGATCTATCAGGATCTCTCAATGAGAAATTTTCTTAAACAAATTGATATTTTCTCTTCTCCTATAAATTGGAGCAAAGAGATCAAATCTAAAAGGAAAAGACCTCCCATAAGCTTCTGTAAAAGAAATACAGAAAGCACTCAAAAGGTTCCACAACACATTTCTTCATGGTGAAACTTTCGAAAGTAGTTTCACCTTGTATTTGCTTGACGTTAACAACACATTTCTTCATGGTGATTTGACATAAGAAGTTTACATGAAAATTCCATCTGGATTTTCTAAACAACACATTTCTTCATGTCCCTAGGTCGGGGAGATACCCACGGGAAGGGGCCTAGCCCCTAGGTCGGGGAGATGAACTCCCAAGGGGTTTTGGAGTTGAACTCCTAACAGAAATTTAATTAATGGAGTTAAACTCCAACAGATCTAGAAAGGAGTTACACTTCTAGGAATTGTTGGCTCTTCTTTTGAGCCTTGGATCCTCCCAACGTGGGGTTTTTGGAGATGGGTCTCCTTCTTCTTCCTCTTGGATGGCCGGATCTTGGGAGAAAGGGGAGTGAGATGAAAAATCTCCCTTTTCAGAGATTTGATGGGAGATCCGAGCTCCCCTTGGTAGGTTTTTTGTTGTGAAAATCTACTTATTTTTGAGAAAGGAAGAGTTAAACTCTTGATTTAATTCAAAAAGAGGAAGAAGCTTTTAGACCCTTTAGAAAGGGGAAAAGAGGCACACAAACCCTAGATTTTGAGGGGAATGAAAAGTGTATGCTTTATTCATCATCATGTTGCCTTATATAGGCTTACACATTTACATATAGCCCCTTGGGCTTTACAAAATGACATTTTGCCCATCCCATGGCTCATGTGCCATTTCTTTTTGTACATAAGCCACGGGCTTTACAAAAATTTGGTTTTATGCCCATTTTGCATAAAAAATTACATTAAAATTATTTATTACATGATTTTTATTTTGGCATGGAGGAGGGCCGGCCGCTTCATGTTCGGACTCGACTTGGGCATGAGCCCACTTGATCTGGGCTTGGGCCCACTTGGCTTGGGGTTGACCTTGACTTTGACCCTGTCAACTGGGGTGCAAATTTTGACCCCAACAGCAATAATGAGGCGTCCCCTTCTAGAAGCATCTCTTATGAAATTACAAGAATGCCATCACCGTATATACATACCCGTATTCGTACTGCAAAAAATACGAATACAATGAGATAATAATAATCCAATAATATAATACTAGAATCCAGTTTAAACCAAAGCCCACTAGTATTATCCGTCCAAACAACATCCGTATAGCCAGTACACGTATATGATCGGAACCCTGCACGTAAATCCATACGGCCTCTACATCGTTTCGTCCGAACCAGTGAAACCCTTTGTGTGGGACTCTAAAGACTCGACAGTACGCTGGCAGTGGGTTTAACTACAAGTCCGTCAGTGAGACTAGCTGTACGTAACGGCTACCCAGGTACCTATTGAAAAGTAGGCTGACGAGCGAACTCATTCGAACCTCTACTGAGCCTATCCGTGAAAATTTCCATGCAGTCCAGTCTGTTCGTCTGAGAGTATCGCATGCCGGGTCTAGGGGTGAAAAACGTCAGACCCCTAATAATCTGATAAGTCATGCCGGTATGGCTCAAAACCATCCGAGAATCTACTGGTCCAACTACCAGTAATTCTCAATCTGCCCTGGCCCGGGACTTATGGTGTAGGCCAACCGATCACAGCGCGACATCGACTCTCTATACCGGGAGAGACGAATACCTAAAGTCGCTTACTGCCTCCATGTGGCTCGGGACTATACCCAACTAAAAACTGTTTGTACGACTCAGTAGAGCCGTGGTAGGGTAGTAATCAAAGCACGGTGGGAACTCACACGGACAAATGACGACCTGAGGTCGACAGACTATCTGCACTCATGTCACCAGAGAACTGCTATCTGACGCTATGTATAATACCATCTAGCCAGTGTTTACCGCCGGAAACCGGGAAGACAAACGTTTTGCCTGAATCTGGGGGCAGATGCTAATTGGTGCTATCCGTCCACCTCTCCGAAGATGCCAAGTTGATTTATGGCACCGTCTATCGAATGTTTAAACGGATGCGGCTGATATAGCAGACTTCGTCAGATACCCCCTCATCTGAGGGGGTTTTGATTGTGGGGACGCTCTTCCCTGCAGGCGCAAGCTCCTGCAGTTAATTACGCTACCGCATCGCGGTAACAACTTTCTCCTTCTCTATATGGTCACTTCGTATCGTGGGTGTTTGTTTTGTGTTTGGTTGCTCGTGGATTGTATACGGAGACTAATGTATGTTGTCGCCTGATTCATATGTCAAAAATATTTCTAAACCGCAATCAAGAACGGCGTCACTTGGTAGCTAGCCGGTGAGTACGGGTCGGTCCACAGGGATTTTATGAATTTCCTAGTTGTTCTTACGAGCTAATTCCGATGGGTGTCGGATTGATTGATTAAATCTAAAAACAAAATCTATCTAGATCTAAATCTTGCTAGGGTTAGGTCTAGGGTAGGTTTGGAAATGTAAATAAATCTCACCGCTTTCTATACCCAAATTAAGATCTATGAGGTGTTATGGTAATTATTAATAAAGGGGATTAGAACCATTTGGGAAGATGTTTCTTCCTCTAGGTTCTTGTCCTTCCTTTATCAATCCTTACCCTAACCTCCATGGAAAACACGCGCAACCGGGCCTTTATACTACGGTATCACCGCTACCTCATGGGATAGGGTGCCGTAGGGAGCGGTGTGTGCATGTATGCATGGAGTCCTATTGATTATATGTGATGGGCAAGAAAGGGATGAGAGATCTCATCTCTCAAAATCCTTCCCCAAAGCTAACCCTAACAAGTGAGGAGACTACTCGCTCATTAGGGAATTAAAGAACATGCTATCTATCTATCTAGGGCAAGGAATTAAAGATCTAAACTAGGGCAATTAAATAAAACTACTTACTTTACAGATGGCTCTCTCCAAACATTTACACATGATTGTCAGATCTGAATAGATGATATGAAAAGAGGCATCGATACTCTCCAAAAGAAATCTGAATTTTATTAATGAAAGGAGGCATACCTCAAAAGAGGTATTAGGGCTTCTATTTATAGATTCATAGAAACCCTAGATTACAATTGACTCGCACATCTGCTTTTACAAAAATACCCCCTAAGAAAAAGACCTAGTCAACGCCCTCCAGCACCGACACATTTCTGCGCCGACACGGGTTCTTGATAGCCGCGGTTCCGCGGCCAAACCCCACGTTTGGTCGCGGATCCGCGGCCGTATAGGGAGCTTGATGCTTCATTTTTCTTGGGGTTGTTTCTGCCGCATTTAGGTACTTGTTTCTTCAGGACTTTCTTCAGAATATCTTCTGGTTCTCTTCCAGATCTTTCCAGTGAACATTGTAGTGGACTTTTGCCGTTGTTTCGTGACGAAGTCTTGAACCTTGCACTGCCTTGTACTTTGTGAACTGATCTTCGTGTAGGCTTGATCAAGATTCCAACATTAATTGGTCGTAGTCTCACTTTTGTATCGTCTTTTGTCTTTTTCACTGTTTTTGTCCCGAGAATCTGTAACCTGCAACTAAGAAGTAGACATGGGTCAAAAGCACCTGTTTATTTGTAAAATGACTAGGCATGGGGAATATAATAATGCAATATTATGATATGAACATCGCCCGTAGGGCGTGGATTAGTCCAAATCCGTATCTTCTTAGATTTGGGTTTGGGGGTTGGGTTTAAGGATACGTTAGTCTCATTTGGGACTAAGATCAACTTAAACGTTAGTTAAGGATATGTTAGTCTAATTTTTAGACTAAGATCGACTCAACGTTTGTTAAGGACACATTAGTCTAATTTTACACTAAGATCAACTTAACAGGATCATTTAGATCCAACAAAAGAGCATTTGAACTTTATTGTTTAGTTTAGGGACATTGCGGTCGATTAGTTTAAGGACATTACGGTCTATTGTTAGTTTAAGGACATCTCGGTCCATTGTTAGTTTAAAGACATTGCGGTCGATTACCAGTTTAAGGACATGGTGGTCCAAGGTTAAGGACATCATAGTCCGTCGGTTTAGGGACCCCACAGTCCAAGGTTAAGGACATCGTCGTCCATGGGTTTAAGGACCCCACAGTCCAGGTTAAGGACATCGTCGTCCATGGGTTTAAGGACCCCATAGTCCAGGTTAAGGATATCGTAGTCCATGAGTTTAAGGACCCTACAGTCCGTAGTTTAAAGACATCATAGTCTGTGGAATGTATGGCTGTCAGGACCCGTCACCTTTCTGAAGAAGTTGAAAGATTACAACGACAAATATCAGAGGAGTTCATAGATGTACTCTTGAACCAATTTTGGTTGGGAGATCTATAGTCCAATTTGGGACAAAAGTTTGTTGAATATTTGTGAGCAGATATGCTCAGTTCAATATCAGTTGAGGACTTATGGCCAGAATTGAGCTAAGTCCAATTAAAAATGTTTAACATTTTTTATTCTTGTTCTGGCTATTAAGCCTTTATTTAGGCTCAGCCCTTTTAATAATGCTAGGTATTGGGCTCTGACATTTTTTGTCTTGTATTGAATGCATAGCATTCATCAGAACAGAGTACGTTCTGACAGTGCGCCACGTGGCGCGCCAGGCGCTTTGCGCCAGTCAAAGAGCGTATTGCGCTTCTGTCGGGTAGCGCACACGAAGAGGACACGTGTCGCGCTTAGCGCTAAGCGCTAGTTTGTTAGCGCATTGTGCTTTTAATTTATGAGCGCTTTGCGCTGATTTAGGGGTGCGCCAATGAGTGACACGTGGCGCGCTTGGCGCTGAGCGCCAATCCATGAGCGTAATACTCTGCTTTAAAAGCGTAAAGCGCAGATTGTGTTTTTGGTTGACACGTGGTAGGTTTTGGCGCTAAGCGCCGGTCCAATGAGCGTAAGTGCGCAATTCATGAGTGCAAGGCACTTTCAAGATCAAACAACAAATTTATGTTCTTCTTAAAGGATGCCTTGCCTCAAGATCCAAGAACAAAAGTTCTTGTCTTTATAAAAGGGCTCTGCCTTTATAGATCAAAGATCTATGAATGAAGTAAAATACTTCTTTTATTTTTTTTTATGATTAGATCTTTGGATCTTTTTCTTTTTATTAAAGACCTTGGTCTTTTTTAGATTTATGATCTTTTTAGAAGGTGGTTCTTCTTTTTACGAGATGATTTCATCTCTGTGGTTCAAGAACTAGTTCTTTACCTTGAAGATGAAAAATGATCTTCTTTTTTTTTTCTAAGAGCTTGCTCTTCTTTTTCTCAAAGTTTTCAGAGGGTTTTCTCTCTCTTTCTGTATATTTTAGACTTGAAGTCTACGGGCCTTTATATAGGGCCAAATGATTTGTTGAATCAGTTTAAGATATCTTTCTTTGATTGATTTGGGAATATTTCCCACCGTTGGATTTTTGATCCTAAGGCTTCTGTTTTACAGAAGATAATCTTCTTGTTTTAATAAAATTGAAAAATCTTTCCATAACAGAATTTTAGTTCTGATTAATTAATAATTTATTATTATTAGATTTTTTGATCTAACGGTGGGGGATTTTTAATTCCAGCGCTGGCGCACCTTGTGCTAGCGCACCTACGTTCGACACGTGGCGCGCAGCGCAGAGCGCAGCGCAACCGTACTAGCGCACCCGTGTTTGACACGTGGCGCGCAGCGCAGAGCGCAGCGCAACCGCGCTAGCGCACGTGGCACGCAGCGCAGAGCGCAATGCCACTGCGCTAGCGCACCTGTGTTTGACACGTGGCGCGCAGCGCAGAGCGCTAGATTTGAAGCGTTGGTTCAACTTTTTAAATTTTGAATTTTAAAACAGAGCTTTGCTCTGATTGGGGGTGCGCTACCTAGGGCTCATCGCACCTGGCGCTAGCGCGTCTGCGTTTGACACGTGGCGCGCAGCGCACAGAATCTGAAGCGTTGCTTCAATTTAAATTTTGAACTTCAAAACAGAGCTTTGCTCTGATTGGGGGAAAGGAAGCGTCGCTTCATTCCAAATCTTGGAATTTGAACAGTGTTTTGCTCTGATTGGGGGAAACAAATGCCCCCCACCATTGCGCTTACGTGGTCCACACGTGAGCGCAGCGGTTGCAACATCTAAACCCTTGGATCAACTCAGAAGTTGCAGTGCCTATAAATAGGACCTTTGGTTCTCCAGATGATTATCATCTTCTTCTTGAGAATTTTCATTCAGAGCGCAACTCTTTTGTTAAGAACTTCACAAGAGTAAATATTTTTTTCAAACTTAGGTATAAATTTTAATGAGTTAGGGTTTTACCCATTAACAGAGCCTTGCTCTTGATAGATTTTTGATCTACAGAAAACCCATTTAGGGTTTCACTAGCAGAGCTTTGCTCCATGGATCTTTGATCTAAAGAGAACCCTTTTAGGGTTCCATTAATTAGAGCTTTGCTCTCTAAAAGGATTTTACTTATGATTTCTTAATTCATTAATGGAGTTTTGCTCTTTTCAAATCATATAGAAGAACTCTTAAGAGTTTTTCATGGATCTTGAAGATTAAAAATGGAATTTTATTTTTGATGAATTATATCATCTTCTCAGAGCAAGGCTCTCAATGTTCTCGGGGAATTTCTTTAAATTCCCCTCATAATTGATTTTGACAGGTGTCACTCCTGTTTGTAGAGCATTGCTCTCAAGGAGTTTAACTCTTCGACTCTAAAGGTCTCTTATCAAATGAGATCCCCTTTTCAGGATTCCTCACAAATTCGAACTTATTAGGTGTCATAATTAAGATTTGTTGCCTGTTTTTTAATAAGAATTTGCTTAATCAGTCTGTCCGCTAATTCTTGTTGATTTTCCTTTTTAGGAGTTATGGATGCTCATATGTATGACCTTGATGAGATCATCTCTTACGGAGACATCCGCTCACTCGGCCGTTCTCAAAATCGAGAATTCACAAACGCCCAGTGTGCCGAAATCATGAGTCGCTTTGACACGTACGATGGTTGGCTTCTTCATCGACGTTCCTCTCTCCTGAAACTTATTGTGGGAGCGATCTGGAAAGCGCTTCCTTTATTTTTTACTGGCGTGCCGCTTAGGGCATTGGATGCCGCCGAGGATAAGGTGCACCCGGTGTATCTGATGAACCTGATCTCAAAGAGAAGGCGAGACAATTTTATCGATCTCCTGCATCAGGCTTTTCAACAATCGGCCATACTTGCTGCCTATCGGAGGGCGGAGGACATCCGTGGGGATCCCGACGCTTGTGATCGCGAAAGAAAGCATACCAGGATGGTTCAAAATGCCTGGAAGATTCTGGACAAAGTCACTTTTGAGTTCCTCAATCCATGCCCTGAATCTGAGATTTTGCCATTGTAATTATTTTGACAATGTTTTTATGTTTACTGCTTTCATAATTGTAAGAAATTTTTCGCAGTATGAATGGCAAATTTCTCATTTCAGCGTGTTTTATTTTATGTATCAAATCTTTTGCACATGCATGAATGGGTATGCTTCAAACGCTTAATTAAATGCAAATCAGATGTTCTTTCCGTCGCTTTCTTCTCCTTGCTGTGTTGTTGCCATGTGATTTTAGCAAGTGCGGTCTGTAGATAGTATATAGCTGTCAATCTTGGGCTCTTTGTAGGGTGGTGATGTCTTAGAAAACAGGTTCAAATCTGTTACCTAAGACTTTTCAACTTCATGAGCCGTGAGGGTCTCATGAAGACTTTTCTCCCTACGAGTCGAGAGGATCCCGTAGATGTATTTTCTCCTTAGGAATCGTGAGGATTCCTAAGTGCGTTTTCCTTTATAAGTCGTAAGGATCTTATAAAAGAATTTTCCCTCTTACGAGTCGAGAGGACCCGTAAGCGGTTGTTTCCCTCCTTGTCGAGATTCGACTTTGGAGAGTGTGGCCCGTGAATAGTATGCAAGAGTTCATTTTGGATCGACTTGCAGGGCCCCAGTGCTTAGGAAACCGGTTCTTATCCCTATTGCCTAAGGCTTTTCCCTACGAGTTGAGACGAATCGAGCATTTCTCGCAAGGATATCCTAACGTCACAGTTAACCTCTGCTCTTTACGACAAAGGTCCGTTAGGGTTTGGGGTACTAGGGTTTTGTCCATCGTACCGTCGCGTTGGCTGATGTATTCCTCGATAGGCAATCTTGCTTGTTCGAGTAGCCTTGCGACTGTCGTGTCTCTAATCCCTTCGGGGGCTGGACAAGACGTCTTCAAGCAATCCTCCTAGGCAGTTTGACCATCGGAAGAGCAAGCGTTAGGAATTTTGCCATGCCGCTTTTTACTTGAGGTTAGGCCCATTTTCGAGAGCCCGATGAGTCATAACCACTCCGCGTTGGCGTGGGATGATCTCCGATAGTCTTTCAGGTTTTATATGAGTTGCCGTCAAGACCCTGAAGCTAGGAATTTGGCCTTCGCTTCGTTTGTTGGCATTGCGTCTGCCGTATCGAGATGAATGTTGCAGTTGTCTCTAGGTTGTTGGTGAACCGTCGAGGTTTGGAACTAGGGATTTTGCCGTGGCTCCGTTGTTTGATCGTCGCGTCTGAATCCTGCTGGAGGAAGAACGCTGTGGTGACATCTCGTCTGCTGTATCGAGACGAACGTCGAGATGGTGACCACTCCGCACTGGTATGAGGTGATCTCTTGTGGTCTTTCGGGTTTTATATGAGTTCCCGTCAAGACCCTGAACCTAGGAATTTGGCCTTTGCTTTATTTGCTGGCATTGCGTCTGCTGTATCGAGACGAATGTCGCGGTTGTCTCTAGGTTGCTGGTGAACCGTTGAGGTTTGGAACTAGGGATTTTGCTGTGGCTCCGTTGTTTGATTGTCGCGTCTGAATCCTGTTGGAGGAAGAACGCTGTGGTGACATCTCATCTGCTGTATCGAGACGAACGTCGAGGTGGTGACTACTCCGCGCTGGTGTGGGATGATCTCCGATAGTCTTTCAGGTTTTATATGAGTTACTGTCAAGACCCTGAAGCTAGGAATTTGGCCTTTGCTTCGTTTGTTTTGTCGTTTCCGAATCCTGTTGGAAGAAGGACGCTGTAGTGACATCTCGTCTGCTGTATCGAGACGAACATCGAGGTGGTGACCACTCCGCACTGGTGTGAGATGATCTCTGATAGTCTTTTAGGTTTTATATGAATTACCGTCAAGATCTTGAAGCTAGGAATTTGGCCTTTGCTTCGTTTGTTTTGTCTTGTCCGAATCCTGTTGGAAGAAGGACGCTGTAGTGACATCTCGTCTGCTGTATCGAGACGAACATCGAGGTGGTGACCACTCCGCGCTGGTGTGGGATGATCTCCGATGGTCTTTTAGGTTTTATATGAGTTGCCATCAAGACCCTGAAGCTAGGAATTTGGCCTTCGCTTTGTTTTGTTTCGACCATGGGGTCTTTCGTTGACGTTGCATCTGCATCCTGCTGGACTGCGAAGGAACGCCGTTGTTGACATTGCGTCTGGTGTAACAAGACGAATGCTGAGGTGGAGCTGGGATTTTGCTGTCACTCCGCTTTGTTTCGACCGTGAGGTCTTTTGTTGACGTTGCATCTGCATCCTGCTGGACTGCGAAGGAACGCCGTTGTTGACATTGCGTCTGCTGTAACGAGACGAATGCTGAGATGGTCTCTAGGTTGTCTGTGAACCGTCAAGATTTAGAACTAGGGACTATGTTGTGGCTCCGTTTGATGGTGTAACATCTGTGTCCTGCTGGAATGAGGAGGGATACCTTTGTTGGTCTCCAGGCCGTAGATGTGGCCATCGAGACTTGGCTTCATTTTCTGATGGTGCTGGGAAGGAAAGGTGTGATTCCTTCCTTTTTGTTTGTGCTCCTGGATTGTATACAGGGATTGATGTGATATCACCTGTAGGGCGTAAATTTTATTTATATATTTTTTATTTCCGCGATGCTCTATCATTTCAGCTTTTATATCGCGAAGGTCGCAACCGCCCAATCATTTCGGCTATTTTTTCGTAGTGCCCAATCATTTCGGCTGTTTTTCGCGGTGCCCAATCATTTCGGCTATTTATTTTATTTTTACTCGCTGCTTTTTATTGCGAGTTGCTCCATAATTTCGGCTATTTATTTTATTTTTACTCACTGCTTTTTATTGCGAGTTGCCCCATCATTTCGGCTATTTTGTATGCATACATTTTTACTTGCTGATTTTGTTGCAAGTTGCCCCATCATTTCGGCTATTTCATATGCATGTGTGGCTTGCTAGCTTCTCGCTGCAAGCTTGGAATTAGACACCGATTTCGGCATCAGCACCGCTACAACTGGGATATTGCCAGGAGCGAATCATCATTTTCCTCTGTCGATGTCGAACAAAGGTGGCTTGGCGAACAGGGTTAGGATCCTGTCAACCAAGGCTTTTGACTTCATGAGCCTTAAGGGTCTCATAAAGGTATTTCTCCCTGCGAGTCGTGAGGATCTCGTAGGTGTGTTTGCTCCTTAGGGATCATGAGTATTCCTAAGTGTATGGTCTCTTATAAGTCATAAGGATCTTACAAGAGTATTTTCTCCTTCTAAGTCGAGAGGACTTACAAGGGGGTTCACCGTGCAAACATATCCCTAGTCACGGATGGGACTTCGTTAGGGAAATGTTTATTCGTGCCCGTGGATTGTATACAAAGGTCAGCATTGAGCCGCTTGTAGGGCATGGTTGGAGGTTGTGGTGGCTGCTTAAGAACAGGTTTAGATCTCTGTAGCTTAAGACTTTTGAATCTTATGAGCCGTGAGGGTCCCGTAAGAGGGTTCTCCTTACGAGTCGTGAGGATCTCGTAACTGTAATTTCTCCTTAGGAATCGTGGGGATCCCTAAGTGTGTTGTTCCCTTGTGAGTCGTAAGGATCTCACGCAGATGGTTTCTCCTTACAAAGTCGAGAGGACCTTGTAAGTGTCTTTTAACGAGATTGCGCCCTTTCGGGTTTTCACAAAACTCGCCGGTAGCCCTGCTGTTTTTACTCACGGAGCCCTCTCGGGTTTTCATCTGTGCCCATTTTTCTTATGGACATACCGTTTTCTTTTTTCTCTTTTTTTTATTCTTCTTCTTCTTCTTTATTGTCTCTTTTTTTGTATCAGCCTTAAGATGCTGCAACCCACATTAGTTTATCGACGTTTCGGTCAACAGCCAGTTTTAGGACATAGTGGTCCATTGTTAGTTTAAGGACATTCCGGTCCGACGCCAGTTTTAGGACATAGTGGTCTCCCGTTGCCGTATTTGAAGCGAATCTCTAGTTTACTGACTTTTCGGTCTATGGGGCTTTCCCTATGAATGAGCACGATGCCCCCAGCATGTCCACCTTTTTAAGGGCATGAGGTTGTGGCGGCCTCACCTTCCAGTTTTCTGATAATGCGAACTTGCCTTGTTGGTATTGGTCTTCAATCCAGTTTTTGAAGACGTAGCAGTCTTCGATCGGATGGCCTAATACTCGGTGGTAGGGGTAGTAATTGGGATCGTTGACGTCGTTTGACTGCAACGGACGCTTTGGGTCTGGCAGATTGATGAGCCTGTTGCGCACTGCCAGCTCGAACAGTCTCCTCGTTTTATCTTGGGAAAACGAGTAAGGACGTCCTAGTCTCTCCTCGAGGGACGGGATTGGACGCATATTGTTTTGGCGAACAACCCGCTTTAAGTTGCTCGGCTGTTGTTGAGTATTGGCGACGAAAGTTGCTTTTCCTTTCCCCTTTTCATTCCGAGGATCTGTCTTTGAAGGAGATGGTCTATGACCCATCTGATCCATTTGGGCCAACTTGTCAATCAAGGCCTGGAAAGTAGTTGGCTTGAAGAACATCATGAACTGGGAGATGGCCGCTTGAGGGTCAAGAGTGCCCACGAACATGCCCACCGCCGGCGCTTCTTCGATCCGCTGTTCGCATTTCGACCACAGATTCCGCCATCGTATTGCGTATTGAACCCATATTTCGCCTGGCCTTACCCTGGCATTGATCAATGTGGTGATCGGAGTGCGCTCGCTGGCGCTTGCAAATCTTTGTGTAAACAGCAGCTCCATCTCCGCAAATGTTTTGACAGAGTCGTTAGGCAGCTCCGAATACCATTCGAAGGCTGTTTCCGCTAAGCTGCCGACGAATTGGCGAAGCAACAGTTTGTCGTCGCCTCCAGTGTTGCCGCATAACGCCCTGAATTGAGCGACATGCTGATGTGGATTCCCTGTCCCCTTGTACACATGGAATTTGGGGATCGTATGTCCCGGTGGGTAACTTATTTGGTCATACCAGCCCGGATAGGGTCGTCCGGTCTTGACAATTTGGCCAGCCACTTCATTTTCCTGGTGAGCTCGTATTTGCTGACCAATATAATCATCGAGCGCAGCTTTTGAGATGGTCTCCTCTTTGGCTGCTGAAAGAGCCGGAGGAGGATTCGATGTCTCTCCTCTGTCGTCTTCAATAATGACCGGAGGGTCTTCAACTGGGGGATCCGGATGTAACATCATCCCGACCATGTCCTGGAAGAGAAGTGCCATTCGTTTTATGTTGGCAGCTTGTTCTGCAGCTTCTCTGTCCTTCTTTTCGAGGACTCTGCGTAGGAAGTCAGCATCAGTTTCCTGCTCACGGCGTTGCTCCGATGACGCCTCCGGGCTCTCTTTTGGTCCGGTGAGTGCGGCCATCGCAGTCAGCATCTCTTAAAGCTTCTGCTGTTGTTGTTCCTGGGCTTTTGTTATTGATCGGGTGAGCGGTCGGTAACCCGTCGAAGAGCGACTTTCCTCTTTTCCGGAAGCCATGTAAACAGTATGCACCATTATGCCCCCAGACTTGGGGCATTTGGGCTCAGCGTCATTGTGGCCTGCCGCAGTCACATGGGCTTTCTGTGGCCTCCTTCTCTTTTGGGTGATTGACGTTGAGGGAGCCGTTGCAGTGGGCACCCAGGTAGCTGTCGCTTTTTGTGGCTTGACAGGATAGTTCTCTTCTCGCTGGACCTTCACATTTTCCTGTCGGCGAGAGTAATCTTGATCAATTACTGAGTCTTGAACCTGTCGCCAGACCTTGTAAATTTTGGAGGAAAGCCGCTGAGGGGGTTGTTCTGGCCTCGCCTTCGGTGCATTCTCCGCGGGTAGGGGAGATCTCTTCAGCATTGCAGTGGGTGAATTCCTGCGCACCCTATTAAGCAGCTCGAAGCTGTTCCCAGTTGGAACAACAGCATTGATTTTCACCATTGGGGCTGGTGGAGTTAGCCCAGAGGGGGAGTTGCCCCCATCCTTTCTTACTCGACGCCAGTGGCGACGTCGAGCGTGTCGAGCTGTTGGGGTTGGTTCGGCGATGGGGGTGGGTTTGTCTTGCCTCCTGTTCTGGTGAGGCGCTTCTGGTACCAGCCTCTTGAAGACTGACGTCCGTTGAGTAGCGGTATCCAATCTGTCAAAGACAGACCTTTGAGTAGGAACGGGAGCTGAAGTGGGAGCCGGAATAGTCAGTCTTGTAAAGACTGACCCTTTGGCAGGAGAAGCCGCCTTGACGACTTCAGGAGCAGGGATGGCTATCCTCTTCGGAACAACCTTTTCTGTAACTGCAGGCTTCATCATGGGCCCACATGAACTTTGGCCCAATCTGGCGAAGACTGAGGCGCTGGAGTTGGACGACCCGTTGAGAGGGGCCGCAGTGGTTGTAAGCCGATCAAAGACCGACTTCTTGGGAGCTTCTGGTGTTGGTACAGGAGTGCTGAAGCTCATCGGTGGGATCATGGTCCCGAAAAACAATCCGGTGGTGGCCTGAGTCACCTGGTCCACCGGCATTATGAACAGAGAAGCTGCTTTGGGCCCGTAAACTATGCCTCCAGATGAGGTGGAACGTGGGTTACAGTTGCAGTTAGTACAGTTTGAAGCCATTGATCTTCTGTTTTCTGCAAAGAGCAAGGCACCAAATCTAAGTATCTCAAATCCACATGCAACCATATCAAACCGCGATTCGTTCGCGAACACGACACACGAAGTGTGGAGTGGAAAGAGGAAAAGGTCCCACCGGGCATGCCAGAATCTGTTTACCGCTGGAAACCGGGAAGACGGACTGTCTTGCCTGAATCTGGGGGCAGATGCTAATTGGTGCTATCTGTCCACCTCTCCGAAGATGCCAAGTTGATTTATGGCACCGTCTATCGAAGGTTTAAACGGATGCGGCCGATGTAGCAGACTTCGTCAGATTCCCCCTCGTCTGAGGGGTTTTTGATTGTGGGGATGCTCTTCCCTGCAGGCGCAAGCCCCTGCAGTTAATTACGCTACCGCATCGCGGTAACAACTTTCTCCTTCTCCATATGGTCACTTCGTGTCGTAGGTGTTTGTTTTTTGTTTGGTTGCCCGTGGATTGTATACGGAGACTAATGTATGTTGTCGCCCGTAGGGCGTGGGTTAGTCCAAATCTGTATTTTCTTAGATTTGGGTTTGGGGGTTGGGTTTAATGATACGTTAGTCTCATTTGGGACTAAGATCAACTTAAACGTTAGTTAAGGATACGTTAGTCTAATTTTTAGACTAAGATCGACTCAACATTTGTTAAGGACACATTAGTCTAATTTTAGACTAAGATCAACTTAACAGGATCATTTAGATCTAACAAAAGAGCATTTGAACTTTATTGTTTAGTTTAGGGACATTGCGGTCGATTAGTTTAAGGACATTACGGTCCATTGTTAGTTTAAGGACATCTCGGTCCATTATTAGTTTAAAGACATCGCGGTCGGTTACCAGTTTAAGGACATGGTGGTCCAAGGTTAAGGACATCATAGTCCGTGGGTTTAAAGGGACCCCACAGTCCGAGGTTAAGGACATCGTAGTCCATGGGTTTAGGGACCCCACAGTCTATGTTAAGGACATCGTAGTCCATGAGTTTTAGGACCCCACAGTCCGTAGTTTAAAGACATCATAGTCTGTGGAATGTATGGCTGTCGGGACCCGTCACCTCTCTGAAGACGTTGAAGGATTACAACGATAAATATCAGAGGAGTTCAGAGATGTACCCTTGAACCAATTTTGGTTGGGAGATCTATAGTCCAATTTGGGACTAAAGTCTGTTGAATATTTGTGAGCAGATATGCTCAGTTCAATATCAGTTGAGGACTTATGGCCAGAATTGGGCTAAGTCCAATTTAAAATGTTTAACATTTTTTATTCTTGTTCTGGCTATTAAGCCTTTATTTGGGCTCAGCCCTTTTAATAATGCTAGGTATTGGGCTCTGACATTTTTTGTTTTGTATTGAATGCATAGCATTCATCAGAACAGAGTGCATTCTGACAGTGCGCCATCTGGCGCTCCAGGCACTTTGCGCCAGTCAAAGAGCGCATTGCGCTTCTGTCGGGTAGCGCACACGAAGAGGACATGTGTCACTCTTAGCGCTAAGCGCTAGTTTATTAGCGCATTGCGCTTTTAATTTATGAGCGCTTTGTGCTGATTTAGGGGCGCGCCAATGAGTGACACGTGGAGCGCTTGGCGCTGAGCACCAGTCCATGAGCGCAGTGCTCTGTTTTAAAAGCGTAAAGCGCAGATTGTGTCTTTGGTTGACACGTGGCAGGTTTTGGTGCTGAGCGCCGGTCCAATGAGCGCAAGTGCGTAATTCATGAGTGCAAGGCACTTTCAAGATCAAACAACAAATTTATGTTCTTCTTAAAGGAGGCCTTGCCTCAAGATCCAAGAACAAAAGTTCTTGTTTTTATAAAAGGGCTCTGCCTTTATAGATCAAAGATCTATGAATGAAGTAAAATACTTCTTTTATTATTTTTTTTTATGATTAGATCTTTGGATCATTTTCTTTTTATTAAAGACCTTGGTCTTTTTTAGATCTATGATATTTTTAGAAGATGGTTCTGTTCCCCTCCGAACGGACGGCCGAGACATGGGCTGTCTCGCCTGAGGTTCGGGGCAGATGCTAATGGGTGCTATCCGTCCACCTCTCCGAAGATGCCAAGTTGATTTATGGCACCGCGTATCGGAGGTTTAGACGGATGCGGCCGATATAGCAGACTTCGTCAGATTCCCCTTCGCTTGAGGGGTTTTTGATTGTGGGGACGCTCTTCCCTGCAGGCGCAAGCCCCTGCAGTTAATTACGCTACCGCATTGCGGTAACAACTTTCTCCTTCTCCAGATGGTCACTTCGTGTCGTGTGTGTTTGTTTTATTTGTGGTTGCCCGTGGATTGTATACGGAGACCAATTTATGTCGTCGCCCGTAGGACGTGGATTAGTCCAAATCCGTATTATCTTAGATTTGGGTTTGGGGGTTTGGTTTGAGGATACATTAGCCATATTTGAGGCTAAGATCAACTCAAACGTTTGTTAAGGATACGTTAGTCCAGTTTGAGACTAAGATCAACTTAACGGGATCATTTAGATCCGACAAAAGAGCAATTGGCTCTAATGTTCCAGTTTAGGGACCTAGTGGTCCATTAAATGTATGGCCGTCGGGACCCATCACCTCTCTGACGACGTTGAAGGATTACAACGACAAATGTCAGAGGAGTTCAGAGATGTACCCTTGAGCCAGAGTTGATTAGGGGGTTTATAGTCCGATTTGGGACTAGAGTCTGTTTGAAAGTTTAAGGATACGTTAGCCATTTTTGAGGCTAAGATCAACTTAAACGGTTGTTAAGGATACGTTAGTCCAGTTTGGGACTAAGATCGACTTAACGGGATCATTTAGATCCGACAAAAGAGCAATTGGCTCTATTGTTCCAGTTTAGGGACATGGTGGTCCAATGCCAGTTTAGGGACATGGTGGTCCATTACCAGTTTAGGGATATGGTGGTCCATTGGTAGTTTAAGGACGCATAAGTCCATGGGTTTAAGGACCCCACAGTCCATATCTTGGTTTAGGGACGCATAAGTCCATGAGTTTAAGGACCCCACAGTCCGTGTTGATGTGTGGTTGTCGGGACCCGTTACCTCTCTGAAGACGTTGAAGGATTACAACGACAAATATCAGAGGAGTTCCGAGATGTACCCTTGAACCAATGAGTTGGTTGAAAGAGCAGATGTGCTCAGTTCAAGATGATTTGAGGACTTATGGCCAGTTTGGGCTAAGTCCAATTATGTTTGAAATATTGGCCCTCTGTTGGTCCATTGAAGGAGAGGCTTTGCCTCTAGAAACTTAGCCAATTGGGCTAAAGCTAGTGTTAAACACTAAAGGTCAACAGTCTTGAACACTGGGAATAAGATTAACAAGTTAGTATTAAACACTAAAAGGTAATCAGTGTTAAACACGAGCAACAGGGCTTCCAAATTAGTGTTAAACACTAAAGCAAATCAGTGTTAAACACTGGTAATCAGAGATTTCAAATTAGTGTTTAACACTAAAGCAAATCAATGTTAAACACTGGGAATAAAGTCTTCAGATTAGTGTTAAATACTAAGGAGAGAGGGGTCACGTGTGGACAAGTGAGAGCGCCCTGATTTCCCTTATTTTATTCTGTAGATCAGTGTTTTAACTCTTTTAATTCTGACGGCCATCACGTGTGAGCACGTGATGGAGGCCCCTGCTCTGGTCTGTTAGAATGCTCATTAGGGGTCACGTGGTGACACGTGAGGGCGCCCTAAATGTGGAGCCAGATCTCCTTTTCTTTGTTTTGTAAGTAAGCGTTAAACACTTTTTATGTTTTCTTTGGAGCATCACGTGCTGCCACGTGAGGAAGATTAGTGCGCTGATTGTTAAAGCATTTGCCGAGGGGTCATGTGATGACACGTGAGAGCGTCCAAAGGTTTCATTTCCTTTGCTTTTTCTTTCTGTGTTTCGGGAGTCACGTGGAGCACGTGATGGCATCAAAAAGTGGGGCCAGATCCCCTTTATTTTGTTCTGCAAACAAGTGTTAAACACTTTTAATTTTCATAGCCATCACGTGTGGGCACGTGATGTATACTCATGCCCTGATTTATTAGAACATTTATTAGGGGTCACGTGGTGTCACGTGAGAGCGCCCAGAATTGTTTCTGCCTTTGCTTTTGTTCCATATATAATGAGGGTCACGTGGGAGCACGTGAGGCATTGCCTCAAAGCTTTCCTCTTCTCATTTTTGGGGGATCTTTTCAAGGGTCACGTGGGGCACGTGACCCTAGTTCTTTTCATGAACAGAGATCTTTTAAGAATTGAATTCTTTGTAGGGTTAAACCCTAATTGTGATTTTGGAGGAATTGAATTCCTATCGTGAAAGAATTAAATTCTTATTTAGGATAAAACCCTGATTTCTTTTCAAAGGAATTAAATTCCCAGATATGTAAAAGAATTAAATTCTTGATTAGGGTTAAACCCTAGTTTTGTTTTAGGAGAATTGAACTCTCAAAACTCAATTCCCCTTCTAAGTTTAGGATCTGCATGGCAGGATCTCAACCCGATGAGAATTAAATTCTCATCCTATGGGGAGATGTGCTCTGTACAGATCTTCAACCAGAAGAAGAACTAAGTTCTTTTCTTTAAATAAGAGTTAAACTCTTTTGAGAATTAAATTCTCTTTTGAATTCTCTCTTTTCTTACCTAGGGTTTTTCTTTTGCAGAGAATTAAATTCTTCTTTCTCTGTTTCTTCTTCTCTTGAGAATTAAATTCTCCTCCCTCTGTTTTTCTCTCAAAAAAGTAGATCCCCCTTCTCTTCTCTTCTTGGCTCCTATTTATAGGAGAAGGAAGAGAATCAATTTGTTTAGCAAATCTCTCATTGAGAGATTTGATTTGTATGTTGAGAGATTTGATTTATATTTATCATTAATCTGGGCCTTTAGATCATTCAGTGGATTTTATTCACCGTGGATTTTAAATCCAAAAGATATTCTATTTGTTATCCTGGTGAGATTTTCAGGGAAATCTTTCCTTGTCCAAGGTTTTTCCATAAATTGGTGATTTTTAATCACCCTTGGATTTTTAATCCAACGGTTCCCCATGACCCTTTTCCATTTGGAAAGATTCAGAAACTTTTAGAATTTAATTCTATTAAATTATAATGCTTTTAAAGCCAGTCACGTGCTGGCACGTGACCTTTGGTCACGTGTGAGCACGTGACCCCCAATTGGGTTCCTTTCTCAGCCGCTTATTTATGTTTCAGTTTTAACCATCACGTGTCAACACGTGACCATTGGTCACGTGTAAGCACGTGATAGCTCGTTGAGGTATTTTCTGACTTTTAGAATTAAATTCTATTCATTATTTTAGAGGCTTTAAAAGCCCATCACGTGTCTGCACGTGACCCATGGTCACGTGTGAGCACGTGATGCCCCATTGGGGTCTTTTCTGAGTTTTTATTATATTTTTTAACTCCTCCAGCGGGTTTTTAAAAGC
Organism: Agapanthus africanus; assembly: GCA_030015575.1. Classification (NCBI taxonomy): domain Eukaryota; kingdom Viridiplantae; phylum Streptophyta; class Magnoliopsida; order Asparagales; family Amaryllidaceae; genus Agapanthus; species Agapanthus africanus. The sequence goes on from JASDDO010000019.1 coordinate 352,398,438, forward strand.
CCATCACGTGTGGACACGTAATTCCTCATAACTTTTGATCCCGGATGAATTACGAGGCCCATAATATATCAAATCGAACGGTTTTTCGAGCCGCTTTCGATACCATCAGAATTTATCTGTTTCTCATTCGGGAGTTTATCAAAAAACAGCCCGGAAGATACTGGTTCCCATTTTCTTAAGCGTATCGCCGCCATTTGATACCTTGGGCTCTTTCGCGCAGAAATTCGGCGTGAACAAATGCCCCCTACTACTTTGCCCACGTAAGTATATACGTGGGTGAAGTAGTGCAAAGTAATGCATAGCGTATGACCAATTTCGGGTTGGTATATTACTTTCAGAATCTTGATCTGAGAAGATAACGAGCGGACACAAGCGTCGTCATTTATCATTGACTCAAATCTCGACTCTTAAGAGATATAGTTCCAAACCCTTAACTCCATGAGCCGCACCCTTCTATCTCTTTATATCTTACTCTGGAGTGAAGTAGTTTATATGCTCATGAGTAGCTTTTCCATTTCAGTGGCATGTAGTTTTGGCGAGTGTGGCTCATAGACGGTCCATCTTGACCTCTTTGCAGGGCAGTGATGGCTTAGGAGACAGGGTTAGGATCTGCCACCTAAGACTTTTCAACTTTATGAGCCGTGAGGGTCTCATAAAGACTTTTCTCCCTACGGATCGAGAGGATCTCGTAGGTGTATTTTCTCCTTAGGAGTCGTGAGGATTCCTAAGTGTGTTTTCTCTTATAAGTCGTAAGGATCTTATGAGAGAATTTTTCCCTCTTACGAGTCGAGAGGACCCGTAAGCGGTTGTTCCTCTCCTTGTCGAAATTCGACTTCGAAGAGTGAGACCCGTGGATAGTATGCAAGAGACCATTTTGGGCCGACTTGCAGGATCCCAGTGCTTAGGAAACAGGTCTTTTAATCCTTACTGCCTAAGGCTTTATCTCACGAGTCGAGACGAATCGAGAAGTTCTCGCAAAGACAGCATTTTCCTCACGAGTCGAAACGAATCGAGCAGATCTCGCAAGAATATCCTAACGTCACAGTTAACCTCTGCTCTTTACGACAGAAGTCCGTTAGGGTCTGTGGTACTTAGGGTTTTGGCCGTCGTACCGTCGCATGAGCTGATGTATTCCTCGATAGGCAATCGTGCTGTTCGAGTAGCCCTGCGACTGCCGTGTCTCTGATCCCTTCGGGGGCTGGACAAGACGTCTTCAAGCAATCCTCCTTGGCAGTTTGACCGTCGGAAGAGCAAGCGCTAGGAATTTGCCATGCCGCTTTTTACTTGAGGTTAGGCTCATTTTGGAGAGCCCCGATGAGTCATAACCACTCCGCGCTGATCTCCGATAGTCTTTCAGGCTTTATATGACTTGCCGTTAAGACCCTGAAGCTAGGAATTTGGCCTTTGCTTCGTTTGCTGGCATTGCGTCCTCTGTATCGAGATGAATGTCGTGGTTGTCTCTAGGTTGCTGATGAACCGTCGAGATTTGGAACTAGGGATTTTGTCGTGGCTCCTTTTGGTGATGTTGCGTCTGCTGTATCGAGACGAACGTCGAGGTGGTGACCACTCCATGTGGGATGATCTCCGGTGGTCTTTCAGGCTTTATATGACTTGCCGTTAAGACCCTGAAGCTAGGAATTTGGCCTTCGCTTCGTTTGCTTTGTCATGTGCGAATCCTGTTGGAGGAAGAACGTTGTTGTGACATCTCGTCTGCTGTATCGAGACGAACGTCGAGACGGTGACCACTCCATGTTGGTGTGAGATGATCTCTGATTGTCTTTCCGGTTTTATATGACTTACCGTTAAGACCCTGAAGCTAGGAATTTGGCCTTTGCTTCGTTTGCTGGCATCGCGTCCTCTGTATCGAGACGAATGTCATGGTTGTCTCTAGGTTGCTGGTGAACCGTCGAGCTCTGGAACCAGGGATTTTGCCGTGACTCCTTTTGGTGATGTTGCGTCTGATGTGTCGAGACGAGTGCTGAGGTGGAGGTGGGATTTTGCCATCACTCTGCTTTGCTGACCATGGGGTCTTTTATTAGCTTTGCATGTACATCCTGCTGGACTGCGAAGGAACGCCGTTGTTAACATTGCGTCTGCTGTAATGAGACGAATGCTAAGGCGGAGTTGGGATTTTGCCATCGCTCCGCTTGATGGTGTAACATCTGTGTACTGCTGGAATGAGGAGGCACAGCGTTGTTGGTCTCCAGGCTGTAGATGTGGCCATTTGAAATTTGGAACTAAGGACTTTGCCAGGGTTCCGTTTCGTTGCGACTCTGAGGTCGATTGTTGACGTCGCGTCTACATCTGGTTGGAGTGAGGAGAAACGCCGTTGGTGATCTCTAAGTTTCGATGTTGACGTCGAGACCCTGAAGCTCGGGATTTTCTTTTTGCTTCGTTTGTTGACATTATGTCTGCAATATTGCGATAAATGTCGAGATTGTCTCTAGGTTGTCTATTAACCGTCGAGATTTGGCTCCGCTTTCTGATGGAGCCTGTTGGGAAGGTATGGTTCCCTTTTTATCTGTGCCCCTGGATTGTACACAGGGATCGATGTGATTTCACCTGTAGGGCAAAAAGTTTCATTCTTTTATTTTTTTTTATTCTTTCCGCGATGCTCTATCATTTCAGCTTTTTATATCGCGAAAATCGCAATTGCCCAATCATTTCGGCTATTTTTCGCGGTGCCCAATCATTTCGGCTATTTGTTTTATTTTTACTCGCTGCTTTTTATTGCGAGTTGCCCAATCATTTCGGCTATTTTGCATGCATATATTTTTTTACTTGCTGATTTTGTTGCAAGTTGCCCCATCATTTCGGCTATGTCATATGCATTCGTGGCCCGCTGATTTTTCTTATCGCGAGTGTGAAACTTAGAATATGATGCCAATCTCGGCATCAGCATCGCTACGACTGGAATATTGCCAGGAGCGAATCATCATTTGCCATGAAAGGACTTGGAATTTGATACCAGTTTAGGCATCAGCATCGCTACAACTGGGATATTGCCAGGAGCGAATCATCATTTGCCTCTGTCGATGTTGAACAAAGGTGGCTTAGTAAACAGGGTTAGGATCCTGTCGACTAAGGCTTTTGACTTCGTGAGCCGTAAGGGTCTCACAAAGGTATTTCTCCCTACAAGTCATGAGGATCTCGTAGGTGTGTTTTCTCCTTAGGGATCGTGAGGATTCCTAAGTGTGTTTTCCCCTGTAAGTCGTGAGGATCTTACAAAAGGGTTTTCTCCTTACAAGTCGAGAGGACTTATAAGGGTTGTTCACCGTATGGACATATTCCCAGTCACGGATGGGACTTGGTTAGGGAAATGTTTATTTATGCCCGTGAATTGTATACAAGGGTAAGTATTGAGCCGCTTGTAGGGCAAAAAGGTTGTGGGGGTTGCTTAATAACAGGTTCAGGTCTCTGTAAGTTAAGACTTTCAAATCTTATGAGCCGTGAGGGTCCCATAAAAGAGTTCTCCTTACGAGTCGTGAGGATCTCGCAAGTGTAATTTCTCCTTAGGAATCGTGAGGATCCCTAAGTGTGTTGCTCCCTTGTGAGTCGTAAGGATCTCACGCGGGTGGTTTCTCCTTACAAGGTCGAGAGGACCCTATAAGTGTCTTTTTACGAGGTTGCGCCCTTTCAGGTTTTCACAAACACTCGCCGGTAGCCCTGCTGTTTTTACTCACGGAGCCCTTTCGGGTTTTCATCCGTGCCCACTTTGCTTATGGACATACCGTTTTTTTTTAAATTCTTTTTCTTTTCCTTTTTTCTTTTTCTTTTTTTTTTAAAACGAGGTCGCGCCCTTTCGGGTTTTCACGAACACTCGCCGGTAGCCCTGCTGTTTTTACTCACGGAGCCCTTTCGGGTTTTCATCCGTGCCCATTTTGCTTATGGACATACCGGGTTTTTTTTTTTTTTTTTTTTTTGGCGGCACGTCAGCCTGAAGATACTGCGGGTTGGGAGTAGTTTAACGACGTTTCGGTCATTTGCAAGTTTTAGGACATTGCGGTCCATTGTTAGTTTAAGAACGTTTCGGTCCGACGCCAGTTTTAGGACATAGTAGTCCATTGTTAGTTTAACGACATTTCGGTCTACCGTCGCCGTATTTGAGGCGAATTTCTAGTTTACTGACTTTTCGGTCTAGGAGGCCTTCCCTATGAACGAGCATGATGCCCCCGGCATATCCACCTTTTTCGAAGCATGTTGTTGTGGCGGGTTTACTTTCCACTTTTCGGGAAACGCGAACTTGCCCTGTTGGTATTGGTCTTCAACCCAGTTTTTGAAGACGTAGCAATTGTCGAGTGGGTGACCCATTAATCTGTGGTAGGGACAATAGTTAGGATTGTTAACGTCACCTGGTTGCAATGGACGTTTTGGATCTGGCAGAGTGATAAGCCCGCTGCGCACTGCTAGCTCGAACAATCTCTTTGTTTTATCTTTGGGAAATGAGTAAGGACGTTTCAACTTCTCATTGAGGTATCGCGGCTTGTTGTTTTGACGACAAAACGGTCTCGGGTTACTCGGCTGTTGTCGAGTGTTGGCAACAAAGGCCGTTTTTTCCTTTTCCTTTCTCATTCCGTTTGCTCCGTCGTTTGCGGGTCCGAGATTCTTTCCGGGTTGCGTGAGATTGTACGGCTGAACGTTCTCGCAACTCTCCAATTCTTTTGTTTTAGAAATGAATTCCTTGAAGAGAGGGTTGAGGGCGGCTTCTTCGTCAGAATCGCTTCTAAAGGTGAGAACTCGTGATCCCCCGGGCTCGTCCCTATGACAATTGCCGGCAACTCTTTTATGCTCATTTGTCGTATTTTTTCGCTGTCTACGAGCTTCACGCTTTGTCCTGTTGAAGTGTTGCCTGTGAGCGACATACCCTTGCCACCAACACTTAAAAGAGTTGCAGTCTTCAGTAGGATGTACGATCTTCTGATGATATAAGCAGAAGCTAGGGTGTACGTCCGTTTCATCAAAATGTATACCACCAGGAGAATTTTTTCTGAAAGAGGGCGGCCTCATCCCCATTGCTATGGCTTTGGCGAATCGTTTCCTTGTCTTGATCCTGCTTTTATTTGCGGCGGATGTACTTTCATCCGGTGGGAGTGTTTCGACCCTTTCATCTAGTCGCCGGCGTTTGGCTTTCTCGAATATGGCCATCTCGCGCTCTCAATCAGCTTTGCTTTTAAGACGGGCTTCATTCAGGAAGGTATCGATCATCTCGTCTGATGGCCACAGAAGTTCTGGTTCAGGCCCCGCCCCTGGTTTCTCGGGGCAAGGAGCCTCTTTATCATCTATCAATGAGTGAGAGATCACATGACAAGTTGCCCCTGGCGTGTTTGTCTTCTTTGGAGTATGCGGCTGTGGTGGGTTCACCTTCCAGTTTTCCGACAGTGCGAACTTGCCTTGTAGGTACTGATCTTCGATCCATCCCTTAAAGACGAAACAATCTTCGATTGGATGGCTTACCGCTTGGTGGTAAGGGCAATAATTGGGATCGTTGACATCGCCTGGTTGCAACGGACGTTTTGGACTCGGCAGATTGATGAGTCTGTTGCGCACTGCCAGCTCGAACAGTTTTCTCGTTTTATTCTGAGGAAATGAGTAAGGACGTCCCAGTCTTTCCTCGAGGGATGGGCGTGGTCGCACATTGTTCTGGCGAACAACCGGTTTTAAGTGGCTCAGCTGTTGTTGAGTATTGGCGACGATGATTGCTTTTCCTTTCTCATTTCGGGGATCGGGTCTTGGAGGAGACGGTTTATGGCCCATCTGGTCCATTTGGGCTAATTTGTCGATCAAGGCCTGGAAGGTGGTCGGCCTGAAGAACATCATGAATTGCGAGATGGTCGCCTGCGGATCGAGAGTGCCCACAAACATGCCTACTGCAGGTGCCTCTTCTATGCGTTGTTCGCATTTCGACCATAGGTTCCGCCATCGTGTTGTGTATTGAACCCACGTTTCGCTTGGCCTTATCCTGGCATTTATTAGTGCTGTTATCGGGGTGCGTTCACTAGCACTCGTGAATCTTTGTGTAAACAGCAGTTCCATCTCTGCAAATGTTTTGACAGAGTCGTTAGGTAGCTCCGAATACCATTCAAAAGCTGTTTCTGCTAAGCTGCCGACGAATTGGCAAAGCAACAATTTGTCATCGCCTCCAGTATTGCCGCATAAGGCCCTGAATTGAGCGACATGCTGATGGGGATTCCCTGTCCCTTTATATACGTGAAACTTAGGGATCGTATATCCCGGCGGGTAACTGATTTGGTCATACCAGCTCGGATACGGTCGTCCGGTTCTAGCAATTTGCGCAGCCGCTTCACTCGCCTGATGAGCTCGTATTTGCTGAGCTATATATTCCTCCAGGGCAGCTTTGGAAATTGTCTCATCTTTGGCTGTTGAAAGAGTCGGAGGAGGATTAAATGTCTCTCCTCTATCGTCTTCAGTAATGATCGGAGGGTCTTCAACTGGAGGGTTCGGCTGTAGCATCATCCCTACCATATCTTGGAAGAGGAGCGCCATTTGCTTTATGTTAGCCGCTTGCTCTGCGGCTTCTTTGTCCTTCTTTTCGAGGACTCTGCGTAGGTAGTCAGCGTCAGTTTCTTGTTCATGGCGCTGTTCTGATGATGCCTCCGGGTTTTCTTTTGGCCCGGTAAGTGCGGCCATTGCAGTCATCATCTCCTGAAGCTTTTGTTGCTACTCCTGAGCTTTGGTCATGGATCGGGTGAGTGGTCGGTGACCCGTCGAAGCGCGGCTATCCTTCTTTTCGGAAGCCATATAAACGGTGTGCACCACTATGCCCCCAGACTTGTGGCGTTTGTGCTCAGCGCTTTTACGGTTCGCCATGTTCACAGGGGCTTTTTGCGGCCTCCTTTTCTTTTGAGCGATTGATGTGGAGGGAGCCGTTGCAGTGGGCACCCAGCCTGTTGTTGCTTTCTCTGGCTTGACAGAGTAGCCCTTCTCCTGCTGAACCCTCATCCTTTTCTGTCGGCGAAGATAGTCTTGATCAATCACTGACTCCTGGACCTGTCGCCAGACCTTATATATTTTAGAGGACAGCCGTTGAGGGGGCTGCTCCAGCTTCTTCTCTGGAGTATTCTCCACAGGTGAAGGAGTTCTCTTCAGCACTGCAGTAGGAGAGTTTCTGCGCACCCTGTTTAGCAGCTCAAAGCTGTTCCCGGTTGGAACAGCAACATCGATCCCCACCGTTGGAGCTGGTGGAGTAAATCCAGAGGGGGAGTTGCCCCCAGCCTTCCTTACTCGGTGCCAGTGGCGACGTTGAGCGTGTCGTGCAGATGGAGTTGTTTCGTCCGTAGGGGCGACTTCGTCATGCCCCCTGCTTTGAGGAGAGACTGTTATTGGTGCTAGCCTGTCGAAGACTGACACCCGTTGAGAAGCAATGTCTAATCTGTCAAAGACAGACCTCTGGGCAGGGGAAGCAGCTTTGAGGACCTCGCCTGGAGCAACAACAGGAATGGCCAGCCTTGTAAAAATTGACTTCTTGGAAGGAGGAGCCTTTCCGATAATTTTTTCCGCTTGAGCCGGGATGGCTATCCGCTTTGGGATGGCAGCTTCGGGTATCACGGGTTTGCAGACGTTCTGGCCCAATCTGTTGAAAACTGAGGTATTGAAGCTGGGCGACCCGTTGAGAGGGGCCGCGATAATTGTAAGCCGATCGAAGACCGACTTCTTTGGGGCTTCTTGCAACGTCATTGTGGCATTGAAGCTCAACGGTGGGAGCATGGTCCCGAAGAATAATCCAGCGGTGGCCTGAGTTACCTGCTCCACTGGCATCTTGAAAAGGGAGGCCGCTTGGGGCCCATAAGTCACTCCTCCAGTAAGGACCGAGCGAGAGTTGCAGTTGCAAGCAGTGTAGTTTGAAGCCATTGATCTTCTATTTTCTGCACGGAGCAAGACACCAAATCTTAGTAGCTCGAATCCACAGGCAACCACAGTAAACCGCGATTCGTTCGCGAACACGACACACGAAGTGTGGAGTGGAAAGAGGAAAAGGTCCCACCGGGCGTGCCAGAATCTGTTCCCCTCCGAACGGACGGCCGAGACATGGGCTGTCTCGCCTGAGGTTCGGGGCAGATGCTAATGGGTGCTATCCGTCCACCTCTCCGAAGATGCCAAGTTGATTTATGGCACCGCGTATCGGAGGTTTAGACGGATGCGGCCGATATAGCAGACTTCGTCAGATTCCCCCTCGCTTGAGGGGTTTTTGATTGTGGGGACGCTCTTCCCTGCAGGCGCAAGCCCCTGCAGTTAATTATGCTACCGCATTGAGGTAACAACTTTCTCCTTCTCCAGATGGTCACTTCGTGTCGTGTGTGTTTGTTTTATTTGTGGTTGCCCGTGGATTGTATACGGAGACCAATTTATGTCGTCGCCCGTAGGACGTGGATTAGTCCAAATCCGTATTATCTTAGATTTGGGTTTGGGGGTTTGGTTTGAGGATACATTAGCCATATTTGAGGCTAAGATCAACTCAAACGTTTGTTAAGGATACGTTAGTCCAGTTTGAGACTAAGATCAACTTAACGGGATCGTTTAGATCCGACAAAAGAGCAATTGGCTCTAATGTTCCAGTTTAGGGACCTAGTGGTCCATTAAATGTATGGCCGTCTGGACCCATCACCTCTCTGACGACGTTGAAGGATTACAACGACAAATGTCAGAGGAGTTCAGAGATGTACCCTTGAGCCAGAGTTGATTAGGGGGTTTATAGTCCGATTTGGGACTAGAGTCTGTTTGAAAGTTTAAAGATACGTTAGCCATTTTTGAGGCTAAGATCAACTTAAACGGTTGTTAAGGATACGTTAGTCCAGTTTGGGACTAAGATCGACTTAACAGGATCATTTAGATCCGACAAAAGAGCAATTGGCTCTATTGTTCCAGTTTAGGGACATGGTGGTCCAATGCCAGTTTAGGGACATGGTGGTCCATTACCAGTTTAGGGACATGGTGGTCCATTGGTAGTTTAAGGACGCATAAGTCCATGGGTTTAAGGACCCCACAGTCCATATCTTGGTTTAGGGACGCATAAGTCCATGAGTTTAAGGACCCCACAGTCCGTGTTGATGTGTGGCTGTCGGGACCCGTTACCTCTCTGAAGACGTTGAAGGATTACAACGACAAATATCAGAGGAGTTCCGAGATGTACCCTTGAACCAATGAGTTGGTTGAAAGAGCAGATGTGCTCAGTTCAAGATGATTTGAGGACTTATGGCCAGTTTGGGCTAAGTCCAATTATGTTTGAAATATTAGCCCTCTGTTGGTCCATTGAAGGAGAGGCTTTGCCTCTAGAAACTTAGCCAATTGGGCTAAAGCTAGTGTTAAACACTAAAGGTCAACAGTGTTGAACACTGGGAATAAGATTAACAAGTTAGTGTTAAACACTAAAAGGTAATCAGTGTTAAACACGAGCAACAGGGCTTCCAAATTAGTGTTAAACACTAAAGCAAATCAGTGTTAAACACTGGTAATCAGAGATTTCAAATTAGTGTTTAACACTAAAGCAAATCAATGTTAAACACTGGGAATAAAGTCTTCAGATTAGTGTTAAATACTAAGGAGAGAGGGGTCACGTGTGGACACGTGAGAGCGCCCTGATTTCCCTTATTTTATTCTGTAGATCAGTGTTTTAACTCTTTTAATTCTGACGGCCATCACGTGTGAGCACGTGATGGAGGCCCCTGCTCTGGTCTGTTAGAATGCTCATTAGGGGTCACGTGGTGACACGTGAGGGCGCCCTAAATGTGGAGCCAGATCTCCTTTTCTTTGTTTTGTAAGTAAGCGTTAAACACTTTTTATATTTTCTTTGGAGCATCACGTGCTGCCACGTGAGGAGGATTAGTGCGCTGATTGTTAAAGCATTTGCTGAGGGGTCACGTGATGACACGTGAGAGCGTCCAAAGGTTTCATTTCCTTTGCTTTTTCTTTCTGTGTTTCGGGAGTCACGTGGAGCACGTGATGGCATCAAAAAGTGGGGCCAGATCCCCTTTATTTTGTTCTACAAACAAGTGTTAAACACTTTTAATTTTCATAGCCATCACGTGTGGGCACGTGATGTATACTCATGCCCTGATTTATTAGAACATTTATTAGGGGTCACGTGGTGTCACGTGAGAGCGCCCAGAATTGTTTCTGCCTTTGCTTTTGTTCTATATATAATGAGGGTCACGTAGGAGCACGTGAGGCATTGCCTCAAAGCTTTCCTCTTCTCATTTTTGGGGGATCTTTTCAAGGGTCACGTGGGGCACGTGACCCTAGTTCTTTTCATGAACAGAGATCTTTTAAGAATTGAATTCTTTGTAGGGTTAAACCCTAATTGTGATTTTGGAGGAATTGAATTCCTATCGTGAAAGAATTAAATTCTTATTTAGGATAAAACCCTGATTTCTTTTCAAAGGAATTAAATTCCCAGATATGTAAAAGAATTAAATTCTTGATTAGGGTTAAACCCTAGTTTTGTTTTAGGAGAATTGAACTCTCAAAACTCAATTCCCCTTCTAAGTTTAGGATCTGCATGGCAGGATCTCAACCCGATGAGAATTAAATTCTCATCCTATGGGGAGATGTGCTCTGTACAGATCTTCAACCAGAAGAAGAACTAAGTTCTTTTCTTTAAATAAGAGTTAAAATCTTTTGAGAATTAAATTCTCTTTTGAATCCTCTCTTTTCTTACCTAGGGTTTTTCTTTTGCAGAGAATTAAATTCTTCTTTCTCTGTTTCTTCTTCTCTTGAGAATTAAATTCTCCTCCCTCTGTTTTTCTCTCAAAAAAGTAGATCCCCCTTCTCTTCTCTTCTTGGCTCCTATTTATAGGAGAAGGAAGAGAATCAATTTGTTTAGCAAATCTCTCATTGAGAGATTTGATTTGTATGTTGAGAGATTTGATTTATATTTATCATTAATCTGGGCCTTTAGATCATTCAGTGGATTTTATTCACCGTGGATTTTAAATCCAAAAGATATTCTATTTGTTATCCTGGTGAGATTTTCAGGGAAATCTTTCCTTGTCCAAGGTTTTTCCATAAATTGGTGATTTTTAATCACCCTTGGATTTTTAATCCAACGGTTCCCCATGACCCTTTTCCATTTGGAAAGATTCAGAAACTTTTAGAATTTAATTCTATTAAATTATAATGCTTTTAAAGCCAGTCACGTGCTGGCACGTGACCTTTGGTCACGTGTGAGCACGTGACCCCCAATTGGGTTCCTTTCTCAGCCGCTTATTTATGTTTCAGTTTTAACCATCACGTGTCAACACGTGACCATTGGTCACGTGTAAGCACGTGATAGCTCGTTGAGGTATTTTCTGACTTTTAGAATTAAATTCTATTCATTATTTTAGAGGCTTTAAAAGCCCATCACGTGTCTGCACGTGACCCATGGTCACGTGTGAGCACGTGATGCCCCATTGGGGTCTTTTCTGAGTTTTTATTATATTTTTTAACTCCTCCAGCGGGTTTTTAAAAGCCCATCACGTGTGGACACGTAATTCCTCATAACTTTTGATCCCGGATGAATTACGAGGCCCATAATATATCAAATCGAACGGTTTTTCGAGCCGCTTTCGATACCATCAGAATTTATCTGTTTCTCATTCGGGAGTTTATCAAAAAACAGCCCGGAAGATACTGGTTCCCATTTTCTTAAGCGTATCGCCGCCATTTGATACCTTGGGCTCTTTCGCGCAGAAATTTTCGGCGGGAACAGGTTCTTCTTTTTACGAGATGATTTCATCTCTGTGGTTCAAGAACTAGTTCTTTACCTTGAAAATGAAGAAATGATCTTCTTTTTTTCTAAGAGCTTGCTCTTCTTTTTCTCAAAGTTTTCAGAGGGTTTTCTCTCTTTCTATATATTTTAGACTTGAAGTCTATGGGCCTTTATATAGGGCCAAATGATTTGTTGAATCAGTTTAAGAGATTTTTCTCTGATTGATTTGGGAATATTTCCCACCGTTGGATCTTTGATCCTGAGGCTTCTGTTTTACAGAAGACAATCTTCTTATTTCAATAAAATTGAAAAATCTTTCTATAACAGAATTTTAATTCTGATTAATTAATAATTTATTATTATTAGATCTTTTGATCTAACGGTGGGGGATTTTTTATTCCAGTACTGGCGCACCTTGCGCTAGTGCACCTACGTTCGACACGTGGCGCGCAGCGCAACTGCACTCGCGCACCCGTGTTTGACACGTGGTGCGCAGCGCAGCTGCGCTAGCGCACGTGGCACGCAGCGCAGAGCGCAGCGCAACTGTGCTAGCGCACCTGTGTTTGATACGTAGCGCGCGGCGCAGAGCGCTGGATCTGAAGCGTTGCTTCAACTTTTTAAATTTTGAATTTTAAAACAGAGCTTTGCTCTGATTGGGAGTACGCTGCCTAGGGCGCAGCGCACCTGGCGCTAGCGCGTCTGCGTTTAACACGTGGCGCGCAGCGCACAGCGCGCAGAATCTGAAGCGTTGTTTCAATTTAAAATTTGAATTTCAAAACAGAGCTTTGTTCTGATTGGGGGAAAGGAAGCGTCGCTTCATTCCAAATCTTAGAATTTGAACAAAGGTTTGCTCTAATTTGGGGAAACGGCTAGTTCTCGGAAAGTCCGTCCAGTGTACTCACCCCCAGTGAAAGGATCTAGACTCTTACATTCTCGAATGAGGTGCGGGATATTCCTAAGTGAATACCACTATGCAAAGCGAAAGAATACGACTATAGTTTTTCAAAAATTTGTTCCGACAATATCTTTTAGGTTTATTTTTCCTTGCATTAATCAAAATTAATGCGGTCCCATTAATTAAAACCTATCACACCGGAAAGAATAAAAATAGAATGTATGTATATGCCATCCGCATTTACTATGGGGCCCTGTCATGCACCGTTAGGTTATTGAACTAACGGCAGAGCGGGGACTGGACTAACGCGGATGCAAAACATATACAACATTTATTTATCTTTATATAAATATATAGTCATCTCATGCATGATATAAACAATATCACAGAAAAGCAATAAGCAATATGGAAAAGCAGATAATTTAGGAGCCCCGGATTTCATTTGAGCCACAAATAAAACTCAGCGTTCCCCAATCGTGTGGATAACCTGTGCAATGTATAACCAAGACCCCTACGAGCACGGAAAGTTACCCGCCAATCCCGGAAGCGAGGCAACCCCAATCAACAAAGGGAATGGGTTATCTAGCACTTCACGGAATCAGATAACTTGAGCACTCCACCATGGGTCGTCCTATACCCCCGGCGAGTAGCTCGCCAATTCTAGAGTAAGGCATCTCGGTCTCAACGCCATGAAATGGAGGCCCGTTGCTCTCTAGAACCCGGCTACTCGAGCATTCCGTAACGGGGTAATCCTAGTACATAAAAGAAATAATATATACAATAGTGACATAGACCTCAATCCGGCCGTGCCCCAATAAAAGAATATACAATCAGGAAGAAACAGCGGTCCACATGTCAGACGCTCGCCTTGCAATAATAAATATACAAATGAATCAAAACTGTACAACAAATATTGCACTAAAGGCTATCCATCACGACAATCCGCCGAAACCATCACAAAGATATCACAAGTATCATCACAAATAAAAAAGATGCGTGTAACCCTTTCTAATCGACATATAGCGATTAGAAGACGTTAAACAACACAAAAACACATCACATAAATAAGTAATGAAAACCACAACAATAAAATACCACGCACAAACACAAACAAAACAAGTTTTCCAAAACCGGAAAAAACAGTTCACTAAGTCCCAAAAAATATTGTTTTAAGCCAATCCGGGAGTCGAAACAAACTCGAAACTCACCCGAACCTTCGCGGACATGAAGTATCCAAAATTAACTGTCGCTCGAGAGGGCTAAGAGGGGTACCTACCCCTAGGGGCCACTATGAGGTGGCCCACAAAGGTTGGCAGACCGGACCATACCATTATGGGGTAGGTCTCGGGTCTCCATCCACTAAGAACACCTCGTGGTGGTCTCGGGTGGTTGGCCCAACCTTCGTCCCCTAGGGCGATCTTCGGGGTACCCACGAAACACCCCGTGGTTTCTCGGTCCAAACCGTGAGCCGGCGGGAAGTGCAAACATGCTAAAACTCGGATTTTTGGGGCTGTTTTCGTCGACAGTTTTTGCGTAAAAAAATTGAAGAATTTAAATGTCGTAACATGCTAGTTAAAGTATTTGGGTGGCTCTGATACCATCTTGGAGTTTCTAGCGCCCTAATCGCCACAATCCTGGCCTATCCGGATGTTAGGGTCAAAAATTACACCTCGGTTGACAAAGTCAAAATCAAAGTCAACTCCAAACCAAATAGGCCCAAGCCCAGGCCAAGTGGGCCCATGCCCAAGTCAAGCCCCGCGGCCGACCTTCCCCATACCAAAATGAAAATTATGTAATAAATAATTTTGATATAATTTTTATGAATAAATGTAACGAAAATGGGCATAAAGCCAAATTTTTGTAAAGCCCATGGCTCATGCGCAAAAAGAAATAAGTACATGGGCATGTGATGGGAAAAATGCCATTTTGTAAAGCCCAATGGGCTATATGTAAATTTGTAAGCCTATATAAGGCAACATGATAATGAAATGAAAAAAAAGAAGAATTCATTCCCTATCAAATCTTTAGGGTTTGTGCCTCCATTCTCACTCTCTCAAGTTCTTCCTCTTCCTCTTTATTTTCCAATTAAATCAAGAGCTTAGCTCATTTTTTTCATAACTAAATAAAGTTTCACCATAAACCCATTGAAAGAGAGTTTAACTCTCATATCCAATAAAAAAAAAAGAAGATTTTCGCTATCTTCTTCTCGCTTCTCAAGATCCAATTTGAATGAGGGAGAAGAAGGGAAAGCCACCTACCAAGGCTCCATCAAGAGATGAAAATGGATCTTTTTTCATCACCCAAGATCTAAATCTCGGAGTTTCAAGAGAACCCATTTAGATTTCTTCTCAAAAAAGAAAGGAGAAAATCTTTTGGAGTTTAACTTCATAATAAAAATTCTTTTGGAGTTTAACTCCACAATAAAAATCCTTTTGGGAGTTTAACTCCATTTAAAATCTTTTGGAGTTTAACTACACAATAAAAATTCTTTCGGAGTTTAACTTCACAATAAAAATCCTTTTAGGAGTTTAACTCCATTTAAAATCTTTTGGAATTTAACTCCACAATAAAAATCCTTTTAGGAGATTAACTACATTTAAAATCTTTTGGAGTTTAACTCCATGATAAAAAATTCTTTTGGAGTTTAACTCCACAGTAAAAATCCTTTTAAGAGTTTAACTTCATTTAAAGTCTTTTGGAGTTTAACCCCATAATAAAAATTCTTTTGAAGTTGAACTCCATAAGAAAAAAAATTCTTTTGGAGTTTAATTTCATAATAAAAATTCTTTTAGAATTGAACTCCACAATAAAAATCTTTTCAGGGAGTTTAACCCCACTTAAATTCTTTTGGAGTTTAACTCCATATAAAAGCTTTTGGGAGTTTAACTCCAAATAAAATCTTTTGGAATTTAACTCCATTATAAAAAAAAGTTTTCTTGGAGTTTAACTCCAAACCCGTAGGCACCCTCCGCCTCCCCCACTGGGGGGGGGGGTTCCCTTCCCTACCCGTTTTTTTTAAATTTTTAAAATAAAATAAAATATAAATAAAATAATTTTTTAAAAAATGTTTCTTTGAATAATTTTTTTTAAAAATAATTTGTCACAAATAGAATAAATAAAAAAATGAACAAGTCGCTATTGTTAAAAAAACATCACATTGATTTCGCATGACCAGTTAGATCCGTCAATCAGAGATTCTCTTATTCCAAAAGCGAGGGGTAATTAATGACAACTTAGTCTGCGGCTGCCGGAAATTTGGATTCTCACAATCAATAAACTCCAGCCTACCCTAGACAGGAGGAATCTGTATACGCCTGACAAGCGACGCGTATTCCCATCTCAATGGGGTGACGAAAAACACCCTACAGATTCTGGCACGCCCGGTGAGACCTTTTCTCTCCTCCCATATTTTAGGTTAAACATTCATGCGAACTCAATCAACATATATATATATATATATCAATTGCTTGTACTGAAATCAAACTTCTTTGTGTAGATTAACACTTTCCAATTGCAATTTTCAGACACAACAAAATGTTTCTAAGGATAAGCCCAGCTCTCAACACAGCTCCCATCTCCTACACGATGAAGATGGACGCCAGGACGATCCTCCCGACCAGTCTCGGGCGATAGTGAGAGGAGATGCTGCTACCATTTGGCTCTATTATGTTCATGCCAGCTAACGCCATCTCAGCTGCTCAAGCTCCGGTAACAGACAGACCAGCCTCGAAAGGCAGGAGGCCAAATGTGGTGATCTCGAGGGCACCACTACCCAAACGCAAGTCGGTGTTTGAACGACTTTCCTTGGCCCCAGCTGGGGGTAAGGCCATCAACACTAATAAAGCAATAAGGCGTCTCGAGCAAGCTCCAGCGATGCCCGTGACAACTGCTCGGTCGGGTATCTTCTCTAAGTTCCTCGTCAATCGACTCACGATAGCTTCCTGGATAACAGATGCTCGCTAAGCCCTCAAAATTGAGAAGCTAAGACAGAAAAGGCTTAGATATAGAGCCAACAAAGGGCTAGGTCTCCTGCTAGTCTGAATTTTGTAGGGTTCCAAGAACGAGATTACCCTGCAACAATAGCTGAATCAGCTGTAAGGCTCTCTAACTCTTTCGAACCTCTAAAATTAGTTCAGAAGAATGCCATGACCACAAGAGTCAAGAAAACTGTGATCCGCACTGTGCCACCCAAGGACCTAGCCAGGCCAACCGTCTTTAGCCGTCCGTTCTCTCTCGAAGAGGAAGGGCCACGACGACGGTCCGAAAGATCAGCCGCCAAAGATAAAGAGATGGCTGGATATGTGGTCCACACCGTCTATATGGTGGGCACACACAGCAAGAGCAAGGATGGGAACACCACATCTCAAATCCAATCTGGTGTGAATGTGGCTGCCACTTTCCAAGACCAGCCTCCTCTAGAAGGTAATGAAAACCTTCCAGTGAGTCTGATAAGTAGAGAGATCCCTCAGTTCATGAGGAGTCGGGCTTGGAAAGCGAAGATGAGCCAATCTTCCATCCCAAAACCGCAGAGCAGCAACTTCTCCAAAAGCTTCAGAAGTAGCTCAGAAACAACGATAAGGAGATGGCCAAGCTTTACTAAAAAATTAACGACTTGACAAATGCCGTCCTACAGCTCACGGCCCAAGTTGCCTCTCAGCCACCCAATCAAGCGCAGGTCTCTGCTCATGAACCGGGAAACAGTGTCCTGAAGCAGCCGACGTCTATTCCCTCAAATCCAAAGAAGGGTGAACCGCATGAAAGCTGGACACATTCTGCCTAAAAAAATGTCTTAACTATCGACGACAGCCGCTCGCCAACACAGGATCAAATCATGGATTTAATCACCAACAAAGTCAAAACATTGGTGGCCAAGGCCAAGACACAAAAAGAGGTCGGCAACGGTGGGAGACCATATCCTGCAAAATACGATCTTGTGGTGTTTCCCAGTGGCTATGTCGTCCCCAAATTCGAAAGGTTCGATGGGACGGGAAATGCGAACCGATACATTGCCTAATTTAAAGCATCATGCACGAATACTGGAGGCAATGATGCGCTCCTTCTCCGTCAGTTTGTCAATAGCTTGATCGATGTTGTTTTCGAATGGTATGCAAGCATACCAGATGACTCGATTACAATGTTCGCTCAAATAGAATCCCTGTTCAAGCAAATGTTCATGAGTGTCAGCGATAAAATCACCATTGCCGACCTTGTAAGGACCGAACCAAAGAACAATGAAAGCAGCATGGATTTTATAGTCCGATGGTGCAATCTCTCTGTCAAATGTGAACCGCCGTTGGAACAAGACCAATCCATCAGTCTTCTTATAGAAAATCTGAACAACTGGATGAAACCTTTCTTGTGCACCGCAGGTCTCAAAACATTCTAAGAGCGGACTAGGAAGGTTCAAATATTGGAACGCTTAAAGCCCGAGTCTACTCAGGATCTCCAATTCATAAATAGACCGAAACATCGGAGTGACGACAATCGGAAATGCAAAAATTCCAACAACACCGATTCTCTCAATAGGCAGAGTGCAAGCAGCTCGAAGAATAACGAACCCCGAGAGCCAACTTTGGAGGAAATGAGAAATAAGGTCTACTCTTTCAGAAGAGACAAGTTTCACAAAATATTCATAGATACTCTGAAGAATGGCTTGCGGCTACCAGAACCAAAAAGGCTAAGTGAAGCGAACATGGCTGATCATCCCAATTATTGCCCATACCATCGAGTGTTAGGACACACTATTGAAGACTGTTGCATTTTCAAGGATTGGGTTGAGAAAAAATACAAGGCAGGAGAAATCTCGTTGTCCCCTGGCGTGTTGATAAACAATTAAGCCGCAACCTCCAATTTTATACAAACAGAGACCGAGGTATTTCAGGAACTGGCCGCTCTCAATTGTTCACCCTTTCCTGAAAGGGGCAAACCACAGCGGCAATCCAATGGTCCAGTGAGTAACGTTGACAATGAGGGGGCAACAAACAATTGCATGATCCATACGGTCTACATAGACGGACATGGAGAAACGAACCGTCCTATACTTCACAGCCATGGCGATGATATGGTTAACGCCGCCCAATATTGGCTCGGTTCAGATAATGATGAGGACCCTGCTTGAGCTGCTAAGCAAAAAGAGCCTATGGTTCTTGGGGAATCAAGATCAGGCGATGAGGATAGCCCAGTCGTCGTCCCCAAAACTACAGAACAAGTGATTGATCTATTTTAAATGTGTGTAGAATAACCGCAATCAATAACGGTGTCGCGTGTAGCTAGACCGAGATGAGTACGGGTCATCCTCAGGGAAACGTTGAATCTTTTAATCTTTACTTTAGGCGTGTTGATTAGGAAAAGAGGAAGAATGATGAATAGTGGAAATAGTTTCTAGATCTACGTTAAACACGGATGTAGAATATAGATCTAGATTAACTAAGGATGCAGGTTTTATATTAGAAGGGGGCTTGCAGGGTTCGCTAAGATTTAGTAGTCATGGATGATTAATTAAAGATTACTCCTCTTATCCTTTAATAGATTTAAAACTAGATCGACAATGATGCATGTAGATTAGGGTTTCTGGAGGGAAAAGGGTTCCCACTCTTAACCCCTACCTAGACATGGATCTCCGTTCATGTCTAGCCTTTACCAAAACAATTGTTAATCTAATCTCTAATCGTAGTCGTGAATATCAATGAATTGATAGCGCCCCCGATTAGGATGTTAACTATTCTTTTGATAAAGTTTATAGACTTTATAGGACGTAAAAAGAGTTTAAGGATCTTCATCATCTATTAATCTACCATAATCCTACGAACCCTAACAAGCGGTGAACTACTCGCGCATGTTGGGAAAAGAAAAGATAGAAATCATGAAGAAAATAAAATGCAATAGAATAAAATCACCTTTATTAATCAACAAGATCAAGTACACTTTTTTCCTTTAGAAAATGATTACAAAACCCTAGTTTGCTTCTCGATCTCTTCTTAAGGAGGTAGATGAACTGTCGATGATCAACCTGGATTCTTGAGCCGTCGTGAACTTCATGATCGCATCGGTTTAATTATTTTTTCCAAGAGCCTCTCGGTCCTTATTTATAGTCACAGAGCCAGAATCATAGTTTCCTAATATGGTAACTAGTTGTTAGGATCCCAACCTGAAAATCCAAAATCCCGACTCTTCAATATTGCGGCGGAACCGCCGCCAATAGTGGGTTTGGCCGCGGTTTAGCCGCGCTTTGGTAGGATTTTTGGCTCAAATTTCTGGGGCTTCATCTTTCTGACACATGGTGATCTTTTGAATATATAGACTTTTAAAATCTTGTCTAAGTCTCTGACAGAATTGATTTCTTCGATTTACTTGAATATTTCGACAGATTTGATCTCGCCAACTCGGATTTTTTAGATTTCAGTCCTGGATTAATTTCTGCACCATATCTCAATAAATAATGTTAGTAAAATTTGTTTATATTGAGATATTATCTTAACCATTTGACATGATATTATAGTTTTAAGAGAATTTGTCAAAGATATTTGATATAGTATGCATATTTAAATGGACTAAATATTACATAGATATTACATGCTTACATTTTCCTTCATAATGTTAATTATAATATATAAACATATGAAAATAGTATTTTTACAGATAAACCCTCATATGTGTCATATTTATAATAAACACCTTTTATTATATAAAAATAGTAAGGAAAATGCCATATCAAATGCACAATATTTTCGACTGAACAAATACCCCCAAACTTAACTTTGATCATCCCGAGCAAACTAGTTATTCAAGAGAAGGAGAAAAAGAAAAAGAAAAAGAAAAACTTAAGTAGCACACTTTCGTAGGCAACACGATTGCACTGAGCACGTGCAACAAGCCGTTAAGTCTCTAGGTGTCCCTAGTAGGAGAAGTGTTGTCTCGTGAAGGTTTTCAGCGGATTACACCCACAAAATTCTATAATAAAAGAAAGATAGTGAAAGTTACATATAAAAATAAGAACTATAAAAGAAAGAACTTGAAAATAAGAGTTTCCAACTAGACCGGTTTTTCGGTTGTCATGAGCCCTATCTTAATGGTCAAGAAAAAATGTTAGAAATTACATAATCCCTCAATAAAACATCGCCTTTAGTTTTCCTCCCTATCTTTCCTCCAAACATTGATCATTTATCCCTACGTGTATGTAAAAGACATCTTTACACTTAGAGAATTCAATTCAAGCTATCATACTCTTATCCATCTTCCAAAGTACTTTATAATTGGTGAATATTTTAGATAAAATTGCTCTCACATTCTTCATGCGACCGTTAATACTTCTTGAGGTACTAACCGACCGATTACAAAATGTGCTTACGCATTTAGGCGTAATTTCTCGTTTCACAACACCTAAGGCTTAGCAGTGGCATCCAAACCAGTTGGTCTAAGGCACTAGGTGATAAAGCACCCTCGCTATATTTTTTTATGTTGCCTTAAGCAATTACAAAACTAGTGTTCATTTTTTTCACCACTTATCTTTTTTTTTATATTTTATTTCATACTAAGGCTTTTAGACAAGAGCATTTCAAGGTATTCTCTACTATCCCAAGTCTCAAGATGTGTGTAAGTGCATATAGTATGGTATCAACGTTCAAATGTTTGGCGTCAAGAATAAGGACTATTTTTCAAAATTAATTTTATCCTCAGATTAGTAATTTCCTTCACCTTACTAACCCTTGGGACAACGGTTCATAACTACTTATTACTAGTTTCGTTTAAGAAAACATCTAACTTTCTTATTTTTGTTACACTATTCCTATCTTTCATATGTAATTTTTCACTTTCTAATTTCCATTATCAAAGAAAAAAAATTGTGCTTATACAAAGTGTAATGCAAAGTAATGCGTAAATAAGCACAAAGCTCCCCCAAACCTGTTTACAGCAGTGTCTTCACTGTTGTCAACTTTTAAATCTCAAAATCTGTAGACTTGAGAGGAAAAGTTATCAAAGGGGACAAGAAATAATGAAAATGAAATTCTCCCCCAAACTTATTTTTGGCCCGTAATTTTGTTGAAACTTATTTTCAAGAGCCAAAATATTTTTCTCCCCCCCAAACTTGAGTAAAATAGTATTAAGAATTTAAAATTATTGGAGGGTAAAATTATTGGTCAAAGTAAAGCCTTACAAAGACCAAAAGTCAATACTAACCATTCAAAATTTTTATCAATGTAACACACCGGTTGGTAGGAGATCATGTTACCTATTGACGTGAAGAAGTGGGGAGGAGATAAGAGGTGTAACGGAAAAGGTTTACGTCTCGGTTTGTAGAGAAGAAACAGGGATGGTGAGTTACTAACATTCTTGTTTTTGATAAGAAGAAGATGTGGCGGTTCAACTTCTTTAGGTTGGGGTTGATTCATCACCACGTCCATGTCTTCTAAAAATACGAGTTCTTCAGCGAAGATTTCCTCGAAGCTTTCATCGATATCCCGAATAATAATCTTATCGGAAAGAATGGGATAATACTCTGACTCTATAAAAGGTTCACATGTTGACCCAGACAACAACGTAATAGCGGAGTCGAGATCGGTATCTTAAAACTGTTCAAATTCGCTGCTGTCGGCATTTATCGCTTCGATAGAAAATACTCAAGCATAGGGTTCGAAGGGTTCACTTCCCAACTTGTAAATGTTAAGCTCAATTGACTTCTTCCCGAAGGATAGGGTCATACAGCCGTTTCGACAATTGATTATCGCGTTGGAAGTCGCAAGAAAAGGTCGACCTAAAATCACTGGAATTTGGTTTCGTGGGTTCGCTACAGGTTGTGTATCTATAACGATGAAGTCCACAGAGAATATGAATTCCCCGACTTTGATTAAAACATCCCCTAGCTCACCCCTAGGTTGGGTGATAGATCGATCGGCCATCTGAAGAGTGCAGTGCGCCGGTTTTAACTCTCCGATCCTTAATTGCTCATAAATAGAATACGGAAGCAAGTTAACACTAGCACCTAGATCGAGTAGAGAACGATTGATATTTTTATCCCCAATAGAAATAGAGATTGTAGGACTTCCGGGGTCCTTTCGTTTCTTAGGTAGTTGTTGTGTAAAAGCAGCGCTCACATTACTCACAAGGAAAACTTTTTTAGGTACTTAAATTTTTCTCTTCCTAGTGCACAAGTCCTTTAGGATTTTCGCATAAGACGAAACTTGTTGAATAGTATCTAGGAGAGGAATGTTTATATTAACTTGCTTAAAAATTTCCATAATCTTTTCCATTTGTGGACTTGGTCTGTTGCCCTTAACCTGTTTGGATAAGGTGCTTTATCAATAGGGGTTGGGTCCAACATTGGAGAGGATTGTGGGGATGGAATGGATCCTAGAATTGGAGTGTGGATCATTTTAGATAGATTCGAGGAAGTGGGCTGAGGGTTCGAGCCTTGTGGAACACGGAAAATAGGCTCGGAAGAAGGTGGAAGACTAGACGAATTAGGAGAAGAAGTAGAAGGCAGGGTATCATTAATATCCCCAACGTCATCAACATGTTCACCCAAGTGGTTATCTAGCATTCTTCCCGATCTGAAAGTGGTGACGACACTCACATTATGATTTTGTGAGTGGCCATGATTCGGTAGGGGTTGAGATGGAAGTTTCCCTTTTTCTCTCGCACTCATCACGGCATTTATTTGTGCAAGTTGTGCTTCTATTGATTTTATACTCTCACCGTGGGAGTTGGTGGTCTGTGTTAAAAGATTGAATAGAAGACTTTATTTCGTCCGTCGATTGCATGTAATGTTTAATAAACATATCCACGCTTCGTTCGAGTGCAGATGAGTTTTCATTCTCGGCCATTTGGAAAGAATTATTGGCCGGGTTTTGAAAATGTTGCGATTGAAAGGGGTGCTGACTCTGTGGTGGTGGTTGTTGTTGCTGTGGAGGAGACCTTTGATAATTACTTGGGAACTGATTTTGATTTTGGTTCCAAGCAAAATTAGGATGATTCCTCCATTCCAGATTATATGTGGAAGAATAAGGATCGTTTCTAGGCCGCTGCCGAAAAGTAGTATTAGTGTGTTCTTGACCTTGAAACGGTGCATTTGAAGGACATTCTTCCGTCATATGTGACGGATCGGAACAACAACCACATACAGTCTTAGGAAGCGTAACCTGGTTTAGAGAAATTGATGAGAATTTGTTCTCCATAGCCTCGAATTTCTTTTGTATTGCTGCCATTTTGGCTTTGACTGCTATGGAAATATCGAGCTGATGGATACCTCTCCTAGAAGGTGGTCTAACGCTTTCCCACTGCAAAGTGTTTTCAGCGAGATCTTCCAGATATTTCCAGGCTTCACCATCGTCTTTGGACATGAAATTGCATTGACACATGGTTTCAAGCATCTGCTTTGTCGCTGGATTAATGCCCTCATATATAATTCAGCACAGATCCCATCTATGTATTCCATGATGACGATATTAGACAAGCAGATCCTTAAACCATTCAAAGCACTTCCAAAATGGTTCGTTGGGAAGCTGTATAAACTGGTTGATCTCGCTCCGAACACGGGCGGTCTTATGATTGGGGTAAATTTTTTTAAGGAATGTTATCACGAATTCATCCCAATTGGTAATAGAGTGTGCGACAGTATTATAAAGCCATTTTTCTGCCAAGTCGCACAAAGTGAACGGGAGAAGACGCAAGCGCATAGCATCCACGGACAGTTGTGAAGTACTCATCATTGCGCATACGTTTTCGAACTTGGTGATAAAAACGTATGCGTCTTCAGACTCGAGCCCATGAAATTTGGGCAGCAGGTTGATGTAGTGGGGTTTAATTTCAAAATTATCCCCGTTGGCTGGTGGAATGGATAGACAGGTAGGAAGTGGACCGCGTATAGGATAACATCTCTCTTGGAGAGAAATGCGCGGTGGATTCTGCGCACCTACGGGCGATGGCAAGGTGGTGTTATAATCCGATGGAGTACCGTCCATCTCGGTCGATGTGGTGGGTGGTGGGAAAAAGAAAATGAAGAAGTACCGACGGAGTCGATAGCCAAAATGCGGACAAGACGGGCACTAGAATCCCGTGTCCAGCCGAGCATGCACTAAACGGTTTTAGCACAAGTGGCAGCGTGTGTGTGATTTAAAATTAGTTTGTTTTTGAAAAAGTGGGACTCAAGATAAATCACACAAAAATGCATAAACAACCCTAGAACTAAGGTTACCTAGGTCAAATCTCTAGACTGCTTCTAGACTTCCAAAGAACAAGCCGCAGGATCAATCCTCTACCACCTCTTTACTACTCTTGTAGCCAGGTAAGTGCCAGATAAGTGGGAGGTATCCGCTATACGAATCACCGAAAATAGCGGGCCTAATTAAGTAACCACTTGCCTTTGACACACTTGCCTAGACACCACAAAAGTAATGCGGATAAGTGATAAATTACTCACGACCTTCCACTGTCCTATTTGAGCACGACAGTCCTTAGAGTCTTGTCTAGATATTTTTTAATTAATGTAGGGTTGATGTGGATGCTCGTTTTGTGATTTGTGGGGCTTAGGAAGGGTGATGAAATCCCCACCTAATCTGAATTTGGTCTTTACCCCTTAATGTCCGTATTAAAATATGCAAAAACAAACCGCAAAACAAAACTTGCAAAAAAAATTTTGCGCAGCGATATTTTGCAAAGAATCATGCAGAAAAGATATTTTATTGGATTTTAGAGGAGAGAGAAGGATGTAGAAAAGATATCAGAGAAGTTTGCAACCCTAATTCCCCTAGAAAGCCGCAGTTCCGTCGCCAATTGCTCTTATTGCCGCGCTTCCGCCGCCGACTTGGGAGATTTGGTGGAGATTTTTGCTACGTGGCCTCCTTTGCTCCTCTGGATCTTGATGAATGTCTCTGGCACTCTGTTTTCTCAAGTCTGTGACTCCAGACCCCCTTGCAAAATTCACATAATAATCGTTAAATATATAATTTGCAGTTTTTTTTATTTATGATATGGATCGAATAAAAATTCAACACGAATAGTAAGAAGAATAAATTACGCATGTCTCCCAGGCAACGGCGCCATTTGATTGATCTGTTTTAAGTGTGTGTAGAATAACCGCAATCAATAACGGTGTCGCGTGTAGCTAGACTAAGATGAGTACGGGTCGTCCTCAGGGAAACGTTGAATCTTTTAATCTTACTTTAGGCGTGTTAATTAGGAAAAGAGGAAGAATAATGAATAGTGGAAATAGTTTCTAGATTTACGTTAAACACGGATGTAGAATATAGATCTAGATTAATTACGGATGTAGGTTTTATATTAGAAGGGGGCTTGCAGGGTTCGTTAAGATTTAGTAGTCATGGATGATTAATTAAATATTACTCCTCTTATCCTTTAATAGATTTAAAAGTAGATCGACAATGATGCATGTAGATTAGGGTTTCTGGAGGGAAAAGGGTTTCCACTCTTAATCCCTACCTCGACATAGATCTCCGTTCATGTCTAGCCTTTACCAAAACAATTGTTAATCTAATCTCTAATCGTGGTCGTGGATATCAATGAATTGATAGCGTGCCTGATTAGGATGTTAACTATTCTTTTGATAAAGTTTATAAACTTTATAGGACGTAAAAAGAGTTTAAGGATCTTCATCATCCATTAATCTACTCTAATCCTACGAACCCTAACAAGCGGAGAATTACTCGCACATGTTGGGAAAAGAAAAGATAGAAATCATGAAGAAAATAAAATGCAATAGAATAAAACTATCTTTATTAATCAACAAGATCAAGTACACTTTGTTCCTTTAGAAAATGATTACAAAACCCTAGTTTGCTTCTCGATCTCTTCTTAAGGAGGTAGATGAACTGTCGATGATCAACCTGGATTCTTAAGCCGTCATGGACTTCGTGATCGTATCGGTTTAATTATTTTTTCCAAGAGCCTCTCGGTCCTTATTTATGGTCACAGAGCCAGAACCTAGTTTCCTAATATGGTAACTAGTTGTTAGGTTCCCAACCTGAAAATCCAAAATCCTAACTCCTCAATATTGCGGCGGAACCGCCGCCATTAGTGGGTTTTGGCTGCGGTTTAGCCGCGCTTTGGTGGGATCTTTGGCTCAAATTTTTGGAGCTTCATCTCTCTGACACATGGTGATCTTTTGAATATATGGACTTTGAAAATCTTTTCTAAGTCTCTGCCAGAATTGATTTCTTCGATTTACTTGAATATTTCGGCATATTTGATCTCGCCAACTCGGATTTCCTATATTTCAATCCTAGAATAATTTCTGCACTATATCTCAATAAATAATATTAGTAGAATTTGTTTTTATTGAGATATCATCTTAACCATTTGACATGATATTATAGTTTTAAGAGAATTGGTCAAAAATATTTGATATGGTATGCATATTTAAATGGACTAAATATTACATAGATATTACATGCTTATATTTTCCTTCATAATGTTAATTATAGTATATAAACTCATGAAAATAGTATTTTATAGATAAACCCTCATATGTGTCATATTTATAATAAACACCTTTTATTATATAAAAATAGTAAGGAAAATGCCATATCAAATGCACAATATTTTCGATTGAACAAATACCCCCAAACTTAATTTCGATCGTCCCGAGCAAACTAGTTATTCAAGAGAAGAAGAAAAAGAAAAAGAAAAAGAAAAACCTAAGTAGCATACTTTCGTAGGCAATACGATTGCACTGAGCACGTGCAACAAGCCGTTAAATCTCTAGGTGTCCCTAGTAGGAGGAGTGTTGTCTCGTGAGGGTATTCAGCGGATTACACCCATAAAATCCTATAATAAAAGAAAGATGGTGAAAGTTACATATGAAGATAATAACTATAAAAGAAAGACCTTGAAAATAAGAGTTTCCAACTACACCAGTTTTTCGGTTGTCATGAGCCCTATCTTAATGGTCATGAAAAAAATGTTAGAAATCATATCATCCCTCAATAAAACACCGCCTTTAGTTTTCCTCCCTATCTTTCCTCCAAACATTGATCATTTATCCCTACGTGTATGTAAAAGACATCCCTACACTTAGAGAATTCAATTCAAGCTATCATACTCTTGTCCATCTTCTAAAGTACTTTATAGTTGGTGAATATTTTAGATAAAATTGCTCACACATTTTTCATGCGACCATTAATACTTCTTGAGATACTAACCGACCGATTACAAAATTTGCTTGCGCATTTAGGCGTAATTCCTCGTTTCGCAACACCTAAGGCTTAGCAGTGGCTCCCAAACCAGTTGGTCTAAGGCACTAGGTGATAAAGCACTCTCGCTATATTTTTTTATGCTGCCTTAAGCAATTACAAAACTAGTGTTCATTTTTTTTTCACCACTTATATTTTTTATATATATTTTTTTCATACTAAGGCTTTTAGACAAGAGCATTTCAAGGTATCCTCTACTATCCCAAGTCTCACGATGTGTGTAAGTACGTATAGTATGGTATCAACGTTCAAATATTTGGCGTCAAGAATAAGGACTATTTTTCAGACTTAATTTTATCCTCAGATTAGTAATTTTCTTCATCTTAGTAACCCTTGGGACAACGGCTCATAACTACTTATTACTAGTTTCCCTTAAGAAAACATCTAACTTTCTTGTTTCTCTTACACTATTCCTATCTTTCATATGTAATTTTTCACTTTCTAATTTCCATTACCAAAGAAAAAAATTTGTGCTTATGCAAAGTGTAATGCAAAGTAATGCGTAAATAAGCACAAACCTCTCCCAAACCTGTTTACAGCAGTGTTCTCACTGTTGTCAACTTTTAAATCTCAAAATCTGTAGACTTGGGAGGAAGAGTTATCAAAGGGGATAAGAAAGTGAAATTCTCCCCCAAACTTATTTTTGGCTCGTAATTTTATAAAAACTTATTTTCAAGAGCCAAAATATTTTTCTCCCCCCCAAACTTGAGTAAAATAGTATTAAGCATTTAAAATTATTGGGGGGTTAAAGTTATTGGTCAAACTAAAGCCTTACAAAGACCAAAAGTTAATACCAACCATTCAAAATTTTTATCAATGTAACGCACCGGTTGGTAGGAGATCATGTTACCTATTGATGTGAAGAAGTGGGGAGGAGATAAGAGGTGTAACGGAAAAGGTTTACATCTCGGTTTGTAGAGAAGAAACAGGGATGATGGGTTACTAGAATTCTTGTTTTTGATAAGAAGAAGATGTGGCGGTTCAACTTCTTTAGGTTGGGGTTAATTCATCACAACGTCCATGTCTTCTAAGAATGGGAGTTCTTCAGCGAAGATTTCCTCGAAACTTTCATCGATATCCCGAATAATATTCTCATCAGAAAGAACGGGATGATACTCTGACTCTATACAAGGTTCACATGTTGACCCGGACAACAACATAATAGCGGAGTTGAGATCAGTATCTTAAAATTGTTCAAATTCGCCGCTGTCGGCATTTATCGCTTCGACAGAAAATACTCGAGCATAGGGTTCAAAGGGTTCACTTCCCAATTTGTAAATGTTAAGCTCAATTGACTTCTTCCCGAAGGATAGGGTCATAGAGTCGTTTAGACAATTGATTATCGCGTTGGAAGTCGCAAGAAAAGGTCGATCTAAAATCACTGGAATTTGGTTTCGTGGGTTCGCTACAGGTTGTGTATCTATAACGATGAAGTCCACAGGGAATATGAATTCCCCGACTTTGATTAAAATATCCTCTAGCTCACCCCTAGGTTGGGTGATAGATCGATCGGCCATCTAAAGAATGCAGTGCGCCGGTTTTAACTCTCCGATTCCTAATTGCTCATAAACAGAATACGGAAGTAAGTTAACACTAGCTCCTAAATCGAGTAGAGCACGATTGATATTTTTACCCTAATAGAAATAGCGATTGTAGGACTTCTGGGGTCCTTTCGTTTCTTAGGTAGTTTTTGTGTAAAAGCAGTGCCCACATTACTCGCAAGGAAAACTTTTTTAGGTACTTGAATGTTTCTCTTCCTAGTGCACAAGTCCTTTAGGATTTTCCCATAATACGGAACTTGTTGAATAGCATCTAGGAGAGGAATCTTTATGTTAACTTGCTTAAAAATTTCCACAGTCTTCTCCATTTGTGGACTTGGTCTGTTGCCCCTTAACCTGTTTGGATAAGGTGCTTTATCAATAAGGGTTGGGTCCAACATTGGAGAGGATTGTGGGGATTGAATGGATCCCAGAATTGGAGTGGAGATTGTTTTAGATAGATTCGAGGAAGTGGGCTGAGGGTTCAAGCCTTGTGGAACACGGAGAATAGGCTAGGAAGAAGGTGGGAGGCTAGACGAATTAGGGGAAGAAGTAGAAGCCAGGGTATCATTAATATCCCCAACGTCATCAACACGTTCACCGATATGGTTATCTAGAACTCTTCCCGATCTCAAAGTGGTGACGGCACTCACATTATGATTTTGTGAGTGTCCAGGAGTCGGTAGGGGTTGAGATTGAAGTTTTCCTTTTTCTCTCGCACTCATCGCGGCATTTATTTGTGCAAGTTGTGCTTCTTTCGATTTTATACTCTCACCGTGGGAGAATATTCACACTCTAAGTATTGAAGCGTCGTGAGATCAAACTCCATGGATTTTTGAATAAGCGCACAGCCATGACCTCTAAGTCGTTAAACTGGGAAATAAAAGAAAAATTATGTAAAAAAACAAAAAAAGGTATGTCCACAAGCAAAACGGGCACGGATGAAAACCCGAAAAGGCTTCGTGAGAAAAACCAGCAGGACTGCCAACAAGTTTATGAAAACCCGAAAGGGCGCAAACTCGTGAAAAAGAGACGAAAATACACTCGCAAAGTCCTCTTGACCTTATGAGGAGAATATTCTCGCGTGAGATCCTTACAACTCACAAAGGAGCAACACACTTAGGAATCCTCACGACTCCTAAGGAGAAAATATACCTATGAGATCCTTTCGACTCGTAGGGAGAAAATGTTTTTATGAGACCCTTACAGCTCATAAAATTGAAAAGCCTTAGATGATAGAGATCTAAACATGTCCCTAAGCCATCGCTCCCCAACGGGCAACGGCAAATGATGAGTCGCTCATGGCACTATGCTTCAGTCTTAGCGGTGCTGATACCGACCCAAAACTCAAAGCCTAAAATTCATAAAATGGCCAATAATGAGTCGCTCCTGGCATCATATTCTAATGCAGCGATGTAGACGCCAACCAAAATCCAAATCCCCAAACGGCGAATGATGAGTCGCTCCTCATACCATATTCCAGTACAGCGATGCAGACGCCAACCAAAATCCAAATCCCCTAAATTCTCTCAGCCCTACGGCCCGTCCCAAATTAACTACCGTATACAATCTACAGGCTCAAATGATCTTCATCACACCCATGTCCCAACACAATCACCAGTCCCGCGGTCGGTCTCCGCTATCAGAATTATGCCCCATTTGGGAAGACCCACTCATGTGTCCTCATGATACATTAGGAGAACAGAGCTTACGAGATCCTCTCGACTCGTAAGAAAATACCTTCGTGGGATCCTTACGACTCACAAGGGAAAAACACAATTAAGGGTCCTCATGACTCCTAAGAAGAAAACGCACCAACGAGATTCTTTCGACTCGTAGGGAGAAAATGCTTTTATGAGATCCTTACGGTTCATAAAATTGAAAAGTCTTAGGTGACATCGGTCTAAACCTGTCTCCTAAGCCATTGTTCCCTAACGGGCACGGCAAATGATGATCGCTCCTGGTACCACATTCCAGTGTAGCAATGCTGATACCAAACCAAAACCAAAATCCCCAAATCCTCATACGGCAAATGATGATTCGCTCCTGGTACCACATTCCAGTGTAGCGATGCTGATGCTAAACCAAAATCCAAATTCCAAATTCCAAATCCCACGCTGCAATGCCTCAAATTCAAGGGTCCCTCCAAACAAGGCAGGAATCAGAAAAATCAAACTAAAGTCCCATCCAGAAGTGTCATGCCCCACTTCCCAAAATACGTAAACACGGCACGTGACAGAGCAAACCATGCTACCTATGGAGAGGAAAGATCCTTCCATAGTCATATTATGGCTGTCAATCAGATATCAAGAATAGTAAACTACTAAATCTATCTATCACATGTCTAATAGTCATAAGAACAATAACTGGAAAAGATAGCGGAAGCAATAAAAATCCAAGGAATAACTAATCCGCATAATAGCTATATCAATGAAGTGGTCCTCACTGATCGGCGATCCTGTCGAATACTCACATGCTATGTCAAGTATCTGGGCCATGCAAAACCCAAACGTCAGTGCGTCATAAATATCAAAATAATAGTAATAATCAGGATATGATGCTATGATTAAACATGAGTGTAAATAAATAACACAAGAGTAAAACAGTGAGATATAGGTATGTGATGTGTATCCTAAAATCTATGCTTCTAAGTTATCTATTCTAGAAGTCTTTGAAATCAATTTAATGGAATCGTCAATGTAACTCAATAGTATCTCATGTGTGCCCGGGACCACGGTCAAGATTCTCGGGTTGAATCCAAGACGTGCCGCTAAGCAGTAAACAAGTAATACGTACAGATGAATGATGTCAGCAGCATCATTCCGGGGCCGGCCGAGCCCGTAAAGACTGATCATTATAAGTATCGAACTGTTGAGTTACAAGTCAGGTTTCATTATTGATTTCCCCTTATCCCCAAGGTTATGTGTTCAAATTAGGTATTGATGATGTAAGTCTAATGCCAACACAGGATCAAACAAGTTCAGGTTTTGTCTATGCAGACAACAAGTCACGTCCGTCACGACAACAATTAGGATTGTTGGCATTAGTAATAAGATCCAAGTAACAAATCTGGAAATGGATCATGAACATGTCATGTAATATATATTAACCCAAAATAGATACCAATGTAAAACTGTAATCAATATCGAAATACGACTACTGCCAGGATGCATATGTATCTATCTGTAATAATTATTATACATCCATTACCATGTATGATGCAATGTAGATAACATATTGAACCTGTCACACC
The DNA here is from genome assembly GCA_030015575.1 of Agapanthus africanus. NCBI lineage: Eukaryota > Viridiplantae > Streptophyta > Magnoliopsida > Asparagales > Amaryllidaceae > Agapanthus > Agapanthus africanus. The sequence continues at coordinate 352,431,031 of JASDDO010000019.1, forward strand.
CCGCTTCCTAGTGTACGGGCAGAGGACGTGACGAGGCCGCTACGTATCTACTCTGAAGTAAATACGCTAAGCGTATCTAAGCAATATAAAAGAATATACACAAGAGACAAATGTAATGAGACAACAACTTTATTTATTAACATTCTTTTGTACAATGCATGGAAAAGTAAATACATCTGAATGAAAGCAATGCCTAAACAATGGCATAACAGAAATGGAAAGTACTGAAATGAAATGGAAAATGTACAAGTGAAACTACAGCCTGGGATCTTCAGTAAACTGATCCAAGTCTTCAGTGCTGGGCTCGATCTCTGGAAGGTCCGAAACACCTGACGACATTAAAAGAAAGAAAAAGAATATCGTCAGCGAACAAATCGCTCGGTAAGTCCCAAAGATAAGGGAGAAGTAGAATAGACAGAGAGTAAGAGAGAGAGTGTAGCTTTTAAAGATGTCTTATATTGTTATAATGTTGTATTTAGTATTAACACTGTTGTTTGTAGTTTGGTACAGAAGGATGCCAGTGTATACGAGAGGAGTCTCTATATGCCAGAGACTAGAGGCAAATGGAAGTACAAGGCTCCGTTAGAAAGCCCGGAACAACGGTGTGGTATTCAGCTTAGGTGTCCTAAATCTTGCAGTCTCGTGCCACTTCTAACACCTTCCGTACCAATCTACCCTTAAACCCCGTGACGTCTTGGTTGTATTGTTTGTATTGTATTGCAACTTGTAATGTCTTGTAATATAGATTGTATAATTGGATGACTTGCCGAAACCATGATATCAGTAAATGGATATAACTGGAGAATCATGAATGTAACTGGAGAATCATGTAAATGGAAGTATATCTATGGTTCGGTTCGGTCAATAGATTGAATAGTTTGAACAGATTGATATATGGATTCATGAATGCATATTGAATTGTAATATTATAGATTGTACTTGAATCATATTCAAGTCAGATTATTATAATGAGACTCAGTCCAAGTCTGACAATTAGAAAAGAAATTGAAATCCTGAATTAGGTTTTGGTATTATCGGTAACCGCTGCATATGGGCGGCAGGATTTGTGTCTTTTTCAAAGACGATTACCGTGTTGATAACACCGTTTGTTAAGTTGTCTACCTTAGAATAGGCAAGCACCCACTTCTCCGGCTCCCTGAGGCTCAAGAGATTGGTCCCGCTTAAACCTATATTTACTAGGGTCCTTATTGTAATTTACAAAATTTGAGGGGGTTTTATGTAAAAATAATTTTGTATACTTTTAAAAATACACCCCAAATATTTAATTATCGTCTTTAGAGTTTTCATGGTTGTAGGTTTTATATTTGTGACATTTCTATTGAATAAACCTATTTTTCATAATATAGGGTATTTAATTGTAATATTGAACTTATATAGAATTTCATGGTATTTTCATATAAAGTGGTACTTTTGATTTAGAAAAATTAGAATATTTATATTATATCAAAAATTGGTATTTTGATAATACATACATACATATATATATATATATATATATATATATATTTATAAAAATGATTTTATTATTTTCTAGAAATCTTATTTTCTTAAGATATTTGTATTTCAAATCTCTCGAGACCGAATGCTCCTTATGGAGATTTGCATCTCGCACTACTAAGCCAAAGGGTGTGCGATAATCCGCACCATCCCAGTCGGATCCCCAAAATGGGTTGTAGCGGTGCTTTGCAAAGATTTATAAAAATACTTAATCTTATAGAAAACAGTTTTAATAGTTAGTGGTATTTATATGTAAAGTTTCGTTTTCCCGTATTCTATGTTCCCGAAAGGTATTGTGCTATATTGCATATGAGTGTTGTGAGAAGGTAAGTCATTACCTCGTGATCTAATTAAAGGTATAGCAAGATTAATGATGTTTTAAAGTAGAAAGTAAAGTACATGGTATTTTAGTGAAAAAGAGCGATAAAAGTTACAAGATGAAATGTTTTGATATGAAACTTATTCAACATGTTTTTTAATGATTAATAGTCAAGATGTAAGAGTTTAACATGGTTTTGTTAAGGAAAATTGAACTTTATAAAGAAAACCGAATAGGAAGTCGGATTTAACTCCGCTTCCGTCGGGTTTTAGTAAAAGAAGTTTTAAGAATAGAGAACAGAAAAGGGAGGTGGGACATACGGTTTAGAGATTAAAAAAGAGGAAGAGGGAACAGTAGGAGGCGCTGGTGCATCGTTTCGTCGCTGGGAGCTCCTAGGGTTGTCGTCGGAATTTCGCCGTAGCTTTCGCCTTTCGCTAATTTCACTTGTACACAAAAGTACTAGGGACTTTCTTGAGAGTTTTGGACAGAAATTTAGAATGAGGAGGGTGTGTTTAGGGTTGATATTTATAGGGAAAGATTAGGGTTAGGGTAGGTGAAAGGGTGAAATGAAAAAATATATTAAATAGTATTAAAAATGTAATAAAATGGATTAAATAGGGTTTAATGGGATTTTAAAAAGCTCTGGAACCGATCCAAGGAATTAAAGTATGCAGGAGTGATGAGGAGGTGAAAAGGCATGACTTTTGTGTTGACGACTCGGCGGTCCGGCCGAGTCCGGCCGGCGGCGGCGGGCCGAGTCGACCGAGTCGCCGGCCCGAGTCGGCCGAGTCGGGCCGGGGCTCGCCGCCACGTGTCCCTCGTCGCTTGGTGTAGCCCCTGGGTTAGTTTGTTTTACATGTGTAGTGGGGCTTTTACAAGTTATGCACGTGTAGGCTCTTTGACTTCTAAAAATTCAAATGAAAACAATATTAAAAATAATGTGGGGGATGGGATTTGAATTCTGGTGACTTGGTTCAGCAGTGCAAGGTCTTACCAATGAGCTACAAACTCTTTCTTGCTATTAAAAAGCAAAACAAACTTATAACTCGTGCTCAAGCAAAACTACCCCTTTCTGTATTTTTTGAAAAATTTGTACAGAAAGTTGTATAGGAAGTTTGGGTTGTTACATTCTACCCTCCTTATAAAAATTTCGTCCTCAAAATTTGTAAAAGGAAAGTGTAACAGATTTAAAGAAAGTTTGGTGATAGAACTATTGGTAGTGTATGAAAAATATGTAAAGGAATGAAAGAATGCGAATGGTTTTGGTAAAATTGTAAAAGAGGTGAGGGAATTTTGGGTTATGACAGATTCAAGATATATGAAATTGGAAGATTCAAGTAAGATGAATTGTAAAGAATATTTTAGTTGCTGATTCTTGTGTTACATTGCTTAGGTTGTTCACGCAGAACAGAACTATATGGTATGGTTCCATACAGCTCTGACCTGTATAGGCCGCCAACAAAACCTGTCACGCCTCGCTTCCCAGTGTACGGCAGAGGACGTGACGAGGCCATTACGTATCTACTCTGAAGTAAATACGCTAAGCGTATCTAAGCAATATAAAAGAATATACACAAGAAACAAATATAATGAAACAACAACTTTATTTATTAATATTCTTTTGTACAATGCATGGAAAAGTAAATACATCTGAATGAAAGCAATGCCTAAACAATGGCATAATAGAAATGGAAAGTACTGAAATGAAATGGAAAATGTACAACTGAAACTACAGCTCGGGATCTTCAGTAAACTGGTCCAAGTCTTCAGTGCTGAGCTCGATCTCTAGAAGGTCCGAAACACCTGACGACATTCAAAGAAAGAAAGAGAATATCGTCAGCGAACAAATCGTTCGGTAAGTCCCAAAGATAAGGGAGAAGTAGAATAGACAGAGAGTAAGAGAGAGAGTGTAGTTTTTAAAGTTGTCTTATATTGTTATAATATTGTATTTAATATTAACGCTGTTGTTTGTAGCTTGGTACAGAAGGATACCAGTGTATACGAGAGGAGTCTCTATATGCCAGAGACTAGAGGAAAATGGAAGTACAAGGCTCCATTAGAAAGCCCGGAACAACGGCGTGGTATTCAGCTTAGGTGTCTTGAATCTTGCAGTCTCATGCCACTTTTAACACCTTCCGTACCAATCTACCCCTTAAACCCCGCGACGTCTTGGTTGTATTGTTTGTATTGTATTGCAACTTGTAATGTCTTGTAATATAGATTGTATAATTGGATGACTTGCCAAAATCATGATATCAGTAAATGGATATAACTGGAGAATCATGAATGTAACTGGAGAATCATTTAAATGGAAGTATATCCATGGTTCGGTTCAGTCAATATAGATTGAATAGTTTGAACAGATTGAATATATAGATTCATATTGAATTGTAATATTGTAGATTGTACTTGAATCATATTCAAGTCAGATTATTATAATGAAACTCAGTCTGAGTCAGATAATTAGAAAAGAAATTGAAATCCTGAATTAGGTTTTGGTGTTATCGGTAACCGCTGCACATGGGCGGCAGGATTTGTGTCTTTTTTAAAGACGATTACCGTGTTGATAACACTGTTTGTTAAGTTGTCTACCTTAGAATAGGCAATCACCCACTTCTCCGGCTCTCTGAGGCTCAAGAGATTGGTTCCGCTTAAACCTATATTTACTAGGGTCCTTATTGTAATTTATAAAACTTGAGGGGTTTTATGTAAAAATAATTTTGTATACTTTTAAAAATACACCCTAAGTATTTAATTATTGTCTTTAGAGTTTTCATAGTTGTAGGTTTTATATTTGTGACATTTTTAGTGAATAAACCTATTTTTCATAATATAGGGTATTTAATTGTAATATTGAACTTATATGGAATTTCATGGTATTTTCATGTAAAGTGATCCTTTTGATTTAGAAAAGTTGGAATATTTATATTATATCAAAAATAGGTATTTTGATAACACACACACACACACATATTTATAAAAATAATTTTATTATTTTCTAGAAATCTCATTTTCTTAAGATATTTGTATTTCAAATCTCTCGAGACCGAATGCTGCTTGCGGAGGTCTGCATCTCGCACTACTAAGCCCAGGGATGTGCGATAATTCATACCATCCCAGTCGAATTCTCCAAAATGGGTTGTAGCGGCGCTTTGCAAAGATTTATAAAAATACTTAATCTTATAGAAAACGGTTTTAATAGTTAGTGGTATTTATATGTAAAGTTTCGTTTTCCCGTATTCTATGTTCCCGAAAGGTATTGTGCTATGTTGCATATGAGTGTTGTGAGGAGGTAGGTCATTACCTAGTGATCTAATTAAAGGTATAGCAAGATTAATGATGTTTTAAAGTAGAAAGTAAACTACATGGTATTTTAGTGAAAAAGAGCGATCAAAGTTAAAAGATGAAATGTTTTGTTATGAAACTTGTTCAACATATTTTGTTAATGATTAATAGTCAAGATGTAAGAGTTTAACATGGTTGTGTTAAGGAAAATTGAACTTTATAAAGAAAACCGAATCGGAAGTCTGATTTAACTCCACTTCCGTCGAGTTTTAGTAAAAGAAGTTTTAAGAATAGAGAACAGAAGAGGGAGGCGGGACTTAAGGTTTAAAGATTAGAAGAGAGGAAGAGAGAACGGTAGGAGGCGCCGGTGCATCGTTTCATCGCCGGGAGCTCCTAGGGTTGCCGTCGGAATTTTGCCGAAGCTTTCACCTTTCGCTAACTTCACTTGTACACAAAAGTTTTAGGGATTTTCTTGAGAGTTTTGGACAGAAATTTGGAGTGAGGAGGGTGTGTTTAGGGTTGATATTTATTGGGAAAGATTAGGGTTAGGGCAGGTGAAAGGGTGAAAAGAAAAATATATTAAATAGTATTAAAAATGTAATAAAATGGAGTAAATAGGGTTTAATGGGATTTTAAAAAGCTATGGAATCGATCTAAGGAATTAAAGTATGCAGGAGTGATGAGGAGGTGAAAAGGCACGACTTTTCTGTTGACGACTCGGTGGTCCGTCCGAGTCCGGCCGGCGGCGGCGGACCGAGTCGACCGAGTCGCCGGCCCAAGTCGGCCGAGTCGGGCCGGGGCTCGCCTTCACGTGTCCCTCGTCGCTTGGTGTAGCCCCTGGGTCAGTTTGTTTTACATGTGTAGTAGGTTTTTATGAGTTATGCACGTGTAGACTCTTGGACTTCTAAAAATTCAAAAGAAAATAATATTAAAAATAATGTGTGGAATGAGATTTGAACTCTGGTGGCTTGGTTCACCAGTGCAAGGTCTTACCAATGAGCTACAAGCTCCTTCTTGCTATTAAAAAGCAAAACAAAGTTATAACTTGTGCTCAGGTAAAACTACCCCTTTCTGTATTTTTTGAAAATTTTTTACAGAAAGTTTGGGTTATTACATTGAACTAATATAGTAGTATGATAATGTTGTGATGTTCCGGCATGCAACTAGATAAGCTATTATCAGTACGGATACAGACGGATACTATAAAACTGTAAATCGGCAATATTTACTGAATATTAAAACAGATGCACTATTATTTATTAAATATATATTTATATAATAATATTAACAGGGATAACATATTCAATCCGATTAATAACTATAAAAGTGGTATTGATTAACCATGTATAAGAAAGTTCCGTTCAGAAATTCGGCGTCACCCTGATTTGTAAAATAACTTAAAAATAACAAACGTTCTCCAAACGAGATGTGTCATATACCAAAACAAAGATAATTCAATAATATTTTCATTTCTATAAGTTAAAATATCTCAGGTTGTTCTTACAAAAAGTTATGAACGTTCGAAATTAAAAGTTTGCTGCTGAAATTTCCCTGGACAGTAGTTTAGAGGTACATTCATATACAGTTTACGTTATTTAAAAAATTTATTTTGCAAGTAAATATTTTACAGGGTTATAGTATTCTGAGTTAGCTTCGTAACGAACTAAAGAAAATATGCTAATGATTTTCTACGATTTATAATGAATTTTATAAGGTAAGGTGTACAGTAAATTTCAGATTTGTCGCATCCGCTTTGCAACGACGTTTCATATGTAAACTATAATATTTTCTAGCTATATTTTATATAACATTATAAAATTCAGATTATAAACTAATTAATGATAATAATAAGAAATATTACGACGATATATATATTCATAGATATAATTATAGCATATCGAAAGTTGTTAACTTACATACATTGTATATTATAAAACTGATTAAGGTTAAATAACTACGGTGTATAAATTATATAGATATATCTGTATGATGATAATAATAATAGTAGTAGTACGATAAAATATAAGTAAATTACATAAAGTATAGCATTTAGCAAGTTGTAAACTTGCTTCGAAACAAACGCGATGAACGGAAGCAACATAACGCTATACAATCAACACCAAGTTTTGATGGCTTGATTAAGGTTTTAGGATGCGGCTAGAGTTGCGTCGACGATAATGGATGTGGGCTTGAAGAACGAAGAAGGAGAATATATAAATTGATGAGGAAGAGATATGTTATGTGGAGAGAGAGAGAGAAAGAGGTTTTGTGTTTAATATAAATATATATAGTATAGTTTAAATTAGATTATAAATATATAATAGTTTTAATATATATAGATAATATCAAACTACAACCAATCTCAACCAAACTCTCATCAAAAATATATTTTGGAAAATAATTCATATATGTAAACTTCTCAACCATAATGCAAGAATATATTTTAAATAACTCATACTGTTAATTTAAGATTAAAAGGATTCTAAAAATATATCTAGATTTAGTAAATATTTGATATTAGATATCTTGAAATTTAAACGTAAAAGATAAAAGCAAAATAAGATATGGGATGCAACCATATGACGGCAGTTAACAACATATAACTTATTCTTAACTTGTGGCTATTAAAAGATATATGATGATCTAGATATATGATATATAAAGATCTAAAAATATAATGTTGGTATTATACTAGATTCACATAGATACACTTTACTGGTAAATCTCAGATACAATTTTACACCATATTGGGTTCTAAACTTGTGGGTCGGGACAGATAACGACTATTACTATTCGAATCATTCGTGACCCAATAGATAGAATAGAAGAAATATAAAGTAAGTGTTAAAATACCAATTAATGTCGTATAACCATACTAGGGTGTTACATTATACCCAACTACAAAAGAATTTCGTACTCGAAATTCACGAAACAAGAAAAGATAAGAAGATACAGATCTAAGGAAAGAGATGAGGAAACTTTTGTCGAATCACGTCTTCACGTTCCCAACTAGATTCTCCATGCGAATGATTTCCCCACGAAACAAGCACTAGAGGGATCACTCTAATTTTTAGAACATTTTCTTGTCGATCCACAATCGTCATTGGTTGCTTTTTATAAGTCAAATCTTCTTTCACTGTCAATTCCGAGTGATATAGGATGTGCGTCTCATCTCAAACATACTTGCAGAGTTGAGATACATGAAATACATCATGAACACTCTCTAAGGATGGTAGTAAAGCTAATCGATAAGCTATCTCTCTAACACGCTCGATGATATTGAAAGACCCCACGAATCGAGAACTATGCTTTCCTTGACTACCAAATCAGATTACTTTTCTAGTCGGTGATATCTTCAAGAACACAAGATCACGAACAGCGAACTCCAAAGGTATTTTTCCAGTATCAGCCCAACTTTTCTGTCGATCCTATGCCACCTTCATATGATTACAGATCAAGTTAACTTTCTCCATAGTTTGCAGAATGAGTTCCGGTCCCAACAATCTTTTTTCTCCAACATAGTCCCAACAAACAGGCAAGCGATGTTAGGTCCACGTTACCCACCCCGGTACTTTCGGGGAGGCGGAATAGGTCAAAATCGAATTTTTCCTCGATAGGTAACATGGACCGTTCATGAAGAATCTTTGCTAAACAAAAACTAAAAAAAGAACTACAAGTTCTAACTACTATGTAGAATGGTTATACCTAGGTCTTGAATTCCTTCTCTTCTTGTTGTTCTCCTCCTTGCTTGCTCCTTGTGGTAGTTTGAACGGCTCATCCTCCTTGTCTCCTCTTTGCCGAAGATAGATCCACCCGAGGGTCTCGAACTTGAGCTCCTACCTCAACCTAGAGGTAACTAAGGTATTTGGTTTGCTAAACCTAGTACCCTAGAATGAGTAGAGATGTGTTATGGTGGCTTTGTCTCAAAAACTTATGATTTCCAACACATGGAACACTTAAGCTTTGAGAGAGGAAGAAGAAGATCTTTTGCAAAGAGAGAGAAAAGATATGATAGAATGAGAGCTCTCTTTTGCAACCATGCTCATATGAGAGAATAATAGATTAATAATAATAATTAAAAGGAAAATGTGATGGTGAGTATGGAATGACCATTATCATTTCATAATAAATGCAATTTGCAAAGATCAAGAAGCATCTTTGATATGAAATGATTATGGTCAAAATGTCAACAAGGGTCAAAAAGTCCACCATGGTCAAATGGTCAACCTAACCATCACACAATAATCCTTAATTATCATTATTAATCATATTCATCATTCTCATCAGGGTTTGGAAAAAGTCAACCAAAGTCAAATGGTCAACAACCCTAATGAGAATCCTCTGCCTCTGCCTCTATCAACTGTGCATACACATCCGCATCCTCGTTCCGAGGAACACGAATACAATGAGACAAAACCAATCCCAAAACAAATACTAGTATCTGGCTTAAACCAAAGCCCACTAGTAATAACTGCCCGGTCACCAAACGTGCACAAGTGCACGAGTGTGAACGAACCCTGTCGCAAAACCATGCGACCTCTACTCTGTTTTGCCCAAAGGCGAGTAACCCTCTGTGTGGGACTCTAAAGACTCGACACTACGCTGGCAGTGGGGTTAACCACAGACCGCAAGCGGCACTAGCTGTACGTAACGGTCCCCAGGTAGATGCCGATAAGAAAACTGATGAGGTGAACCCATCCGAACTCCTACTGAGCCTGTATGTGACAATCTCCGTACAGTCCGGTCTGTTTGTCTGAGAATATCACATGGCGGGCCTAGGGGGGTGGTAAACGTCAGTCCCCTAATAGCGGTACAAGTCGTGCCGGAGTGTAGCCCAGAACACTCTGAGATATCACTGGAAACCTACCAGTATATCTCGCTGGCCCTGGCCAGGGACTTTGTGTAATGGCTCTCCTAGACACAGCGCGATATCAACCCCCAATACCGGGAGAGACGAATCCTGTCTAACCATCATTACCTCCAAGTGTTTCGGGACTGCACCCAACTATTACATGTTTGCACGACTCAGTAGAGCCGTGGTAGGGTAGTAATCAAAGAACAGTGGGAACACACTCGAGACGAAGTGACAGTGTCAAGTCAGCGGACTAAGCTGTACTCATGTCACCTGGGAACTGTTAACTGACGATAGGTATAATACCAACCAACAGTTCCCGACGAGTCCTGTCCAGTGTACTCGTAACCCAACGAGCACCTGTATACTATCTCCAGTACGACGTACTGATGGCTGTGGGACAGACCATCTCCCCTGTTGGGAAGAGAAGCGTATGCACCAGTCTACTCTGGAGTATCGATGCCCTGTCTCGATAATCCTACGACTAGGGACCAGAATAAGGATGTGCTTATAGACTACCCAGCCCCCACTAGTGTGATCACCATCACAACGCCGGTAATCAAGCAAAGATCCTAAGGGCTCCATCAATATGTTTTGGTGATATGTTGAAAGAAATATATATACATATTAAGATAGAAACAAACCAAGTAGCATACTACTATATCGAGCAAGACTGTCGTAAAACCATATATATATCCTAAGCTTCCAAAATGTATTATACAAACTAGTACTATACAATAATGGCCTCTAGGGCATACATATTTAACAATCTCCCACTTGCACTAAAGGCCAGTAATTGGTGTACCGCATACCCAACTTCTGCACTAAGGCCAGCTGCTGGCGTACCGCATACCCAATAGCTCAAAAAGTCGCTCGAACTGTGTTTGAGGGAGGGCCTTTGAAAATGGATCCGCCGTGTTGTCTTTTGTGTCCACTCTCCGTACCTCGATCTCCTGGCGATCAATGATCTCCCTGATCAGGTGATACCGCCTTAAGATGTGTCTGGATTTCTGATGGGACCTTGGTTCCTTCGCTAAAGCTATAGCCCCATTGTTATCGCAATACAAATGTATTGGGTCAACAATGGATGGAACCACCTGAAGTTCACTAATGAACTTCTTCATCCATACCGCCTCTTTTGCGGTATCGCTTGCAGCAATGTATTCAGCCTCCATCGTCGAGTCTGCGACGGTATCCTGTTTGGAACTCCTCCAACATACCGCCCCTCCGTAGAGGGTAAACACAAAACCCGAGACAGACTTGCTGTCATCTTTGTCACTCTGGAAGCTTGAATCGGTAAAGGACTCGACCCTGAGGTCTCCATTACCGTAAACCAGGAACATCTCCTTAGTCCTTCTCAGGTACTTGAGAATGTTCTTCACTGCCGTCCAGTGGTCCTCACTTGGGTCTGACTGATACCGGCTCACCACGCTCAGCGCGTAAGCTACATCTGGTCTTGTACATAGCATCACATACATTATAGATCCTACCGCCGAAGCGTAGGGTATAGTGCTCATGCGAACCCTCTCCTCGTCAGTCTTAGGAGACATCTTCTTAGAGAGGGTAATTCCGTGCAATGCGGGTATGTTACCGCGCTTGGAATCCTCCATACTAAATCTCTTTAGTACGGTCTCTATGTACCTGGACTGCGAAAGTCCCAATAGTCTCTTAGATTTATCTCTGTAGATCTTGATCCCCAGAATGTACGAGGCATCACCCAGGTCCTTCATGGAGAACCGTTGTGACAAAAATAGCTTGACCGATTGTAGCATAGGAATATCATTTTCTATCAAAAGAATGTCATCCACGTACAAGACTAGGAACACGACAGTTCGTCCTACAATCTTCTTATAGACACAAGGTTCATCTTCGTTCTTGATGAAATCAAATTCCTTGATTGCCTCATCAAAACAGATGTTCCAGCTCCGCGATGCCTGCTTTAATCCATAAATGGATTTAAGCAACTTGCACACCTTTCCGCTGCTCCCATTGTCTACGAAACCTTCTGGCTGATCGATGTAAACGCACTCTTCCAAACAGCCGTTTAGAAAAGCTGTTTTAACGTCCATTTGCCAGATTTCATAGTCATGGAAGGCAGTAATGGCAAGTAGGATCCGAATGGATTTGAGCATATCCACCGGAGAAAAAGTTTCGTCATAGTCCACACCAGGTCTTTGATGAAAACCTTTTGCAACGAGTCTAGCCTTATAGGTTTCCACCTGCCCATCTACACCAAGTTTTCTTTTGTTGATCCATTTGCATCCAACGGGTTTTACCCCAGGTGGAGCAATATCCAAGGTCCATACTTTATTGGCGTACATGGACTCCATTTCGGATTGCATTGCTTCCTGCCATTTATCAGAGTCCCTACTGATAATGGTCTGCCTGATACTGGTAGGGTCATCTTTTTCCAAGATGCAATTCTCTCGATCCCCGTCTAAGAGAAAACCGTAGTATCTCTCGGGCGGATGAGAAATCCTACCAGATCTGCGGAGTGGCTGAGGTTCGTTTGGGGTTATTGAATCCTGAGGTTCTGTCAAATCTTCAGTTTCAGTTTGTGGTCGCTGAATTTCTTCCAATTCTATCGTGCTCCCACTGATTTCTTTTGCAAGAAACTCCGTTTCTAAGAAAACGGCATGCTGAGCAACAAACACCTTCTGTTCCTCGGTGTGGTAGAATAGATATCCATAACCATTCTTTGGATATCCCACAAACTTACATAAAACTGACCGTGCCTCTAGTTTATCTGGTTTATGCGTTTTAACATAAGCCGAACAACCCCATATCTTAAATCTTTTAAGATATGGTCTTTTTCCATTCCATATCTCGAACGGAATCTTAGGCACTGATTTAGACGGAACATCATTCAATAGATATGCTGCTGTCAAAAGCGCATATCCCCAAAATGAAAGAGGTAACTCGGCACTACTCATCATAGAGCGAACCATATCTAATAGGGTACGATTCCTCCGCTCCGATACACCGTTGTGCTGTGGTGTATAAGGAGGAGTAAGCTGAGAGAGAATACCATTCTCTTTTAAGTAATTTTCTCTTTTAAGTAATCTAGGAATTCCGTGCTTAAGTACTCCCCTCCTCTATCAGACCGGAGGATCTTGATACTTTTGCCCGTCTGGTTCTCTACTTCGTTTCTGAATTCCTTGAATTTCTCAAAAGCTTCAGATTTGTGTTTCATAAGATACACATATCCGAATCTAGAGAGATCGTCAGTGAATGCGATGAAGTACGAGAACCCATCCCTTACATGTATAGACATCGGACCACATACATCACTGTGTATGAGTCCCAAGAGCTCTGTTGCTCTTTCTCCATGTCCGGTGAACGGAGATTTGGTCATTTTCCCTTTGAGACAAGACTGACAAGTTTCATAAGATGAAAACTCGAACGTATTCAAGAGTCCATCTTTATGCAACTTATTAGTCTTTTCTCTCCGATATGACCAATTCTACAATACCACAAGTAGGATTCATTCGTATCTGAATTCTTTCTCTTGCGTGTGTTTTGTATATTGAGAACTGTATTCTGATTTAGAACGTAGATACCATTACACAGTGTACCTTCTGCAACCAGTACCTTATGAAGGTAAATGCTCATGATATTCCTATCAAGAATAAAGTTATATCCATCTTTATCGAGTAAAGAAACTGATATGATGTTGCAAACCATGGAAGGTACATAGTAGCAATCGTTCAAAATCATAGTATTGCCATTTGGCAACACTAGGTGATATTCACCGACGGCTGCAGCATTAACTTGTGCTCCGTTCGCTACTCTGAGCGACATATCACCAGGTGCAACTTTCCTACTTTTTCTCAGTCCCTGCAATATATTACAGATATGAGATCCTGATCCGGTATCAAGTACCCAGGAGGTAGGGCTGACCGTAAAGCAGTTCTCAATTACAAGAACACCTGAAGTAGATGCACAACCATGCTTCTTCTTCAACTGGGTATCCTTGGAATCCATACAACCATCTTTCCCTTGCTCATACTTATGACTGTTGTCACAAGTTAGAGCCGAACTAACGTTCCCCAGCCCCGAATAAGAATTCGGATCGGTCAAGCGATACATTTTATTATCTTGATTAGGGCGTGAAATGGTTGCTACCTGGAGAGAGAGAAAAGAAACACTCAGCGTGCGCTCTTGCAAGATTAGATTGGTTTATTGATTTATCTAACCAGGATGGCTCCCACTGTTTCCTCAAATTCTTCTTTAAACCCTAAAAGAAGAACTAGTCAAGATTAATCGCACGTCACAATACTTGCTTAACCTTTCAGCCAGGCTGGTGTTGGTACTTCGAGGGAGGTTTTCCAACGCTTTCACAAAGTTCCTTAATTAAATAACCTCTTTTCCCTGGAGGCGTAACCCCGCTAACACCGTTCTAGACACCTACTTGATTTATAGCATTGATTGTTAAGTAAAATAATCTCCCAAGAGTAATCCAAGTCATCAGTGGGATCGGGATCCAACTATCATTGTGCGATGACCTAGATGGAATCCACTCTAGTCACCACACTCCAGAAGGTATGCTAAATCTGCAAGTTTCAGTTTCTTTAGAAACTCCCGATGTGGTTTTTGCCCCTAACGGTTTATGACCTTGACTAGGTCAACAAACCATAAACCGTTAGTCAAGTTCTACCCATCATTATCCTGATTGCATTAGACCCACCCGTACGTGCCCTTGACTAGGTCAATAAGGCCGCACGACTGTCCTAACCAATCCCATTTGCAATGCACAGAAAAATATCATCTAGCTACCGTTCACTACGTCTTGACTAGGTCAACAAACGCAGCACGAATACTAAATAATACCAATCCGAAATGACGGAGGGCTACGGCTGGGTTTTTGGCGAAAAACCCGTTAACGTAATGAACTTGATATCCTTGAAAGAGCATGATTGCCTTTTTGAAAATATAGTGGCGAAAACTTTTGCTAAAGAGGTCACTCCCTGTGAAGGGATCTCGGCTCTTTCCTCGTCGAATGAGGTGCAGGATATTCTAAACTGAATACCTCGATGCAAAGCAAGAATAATCGACTATAGTGAAGTTATTACCCTGACGCAAACTTTTGTCCAAGGGGTCACTCCCGATGAAGGGATCTCGGCCCTTGCCTCGTCGACTGAGGTGCTGGGCATTCATAACCGAATACCTCTATGCAAAACAAAAGTGAACGTCCTTGCAATAACAGCTTTTTGAAAATTGTTCCGACAACGTCTTTTAGGTTTATTTTCTTGCATTAATTTAATGCGTCCCATCATTTAATCCTACCATTGCAGAAAACAACGAAAATATGACGTACGCTTATGCCATCCGCATTCGCCACGGGGTCCCGTCATCACCCGTTAGGTTACTTAACTAAAGACAGAGCGGGGGTTGGACTAGCGCGGATGCAAAACATAAGCAACGCCTAAATAGATATCATATATAGATATATACACATTCGTCAGATGCAATGATAGCCATTCCAGATCATAGATGAATACATTGGATATACTAGGAATCCGCATTCCGTTCGAGCCTGTAACGAAAAGCGGATTACACGATCGCGATGAATAGCCAATACCCCACCCTAGTCCCCTACGGATGCGGCAAACTACCCGCCAAGTACCCGAAGCGAAGCAACCTCCCTCAACGACGTGAGTAGGCCACTCGGCACTTCGAGATACCCGGTAGTTTGTGCACCCCACCTTAGGTCTATCCTAGGAGTAAAAACAGTAAAAAGAAATTATACAATGGCGGCTACAACCTCATCCTGGATGTGTGGCCATACAAATAATATTACATCAATTTACATATTACATGAATTGAAAGATAAAGAAAAACCCTCATCTCACAACCCCCCGGCTATTCATCCGCGACGATCCAACGAATTCATATACACAAACCATCAACATTACAGATCACAGATATGTATAACCCCCACTAATCGACGTATAACGATTAGCAGACGTTCAATACATATATCACATCACAGATATAACCATTTAGCCAAAGTTTGTAGAACTCTGATCAAAATACGAATTTGTAACTACCCCCAAAAATATCATTTTTCTCTGGACAACCTGGGCAGAAACAAAATATCTCAAAAATCCCAAAACACAAAAATAAGAATTCTACAACAAATTTGAGCTGCGGCCGAGTCAACTCGGCCGTGGATCCGCGGCGGAACGCATGGTTCCGCCGCGGTTCTGCGGCGAGTTGGCCGAGTCGTGGCATCAAATTTCTTGGTTATTCCTATAAAACCCTGCTTGTATTTTTCAGACATGTTAAATAATTTTTAGAGCAGGTTTTAAAAACGGCAGAAAGCATGGGTTTCGGACATCGTTTTGGGATTTTTGCCGGATCGAAGTTCTAAAAACCTTGCTAACTGTTAGTTGTTGTTTAGTTAGGCTCTGATACTACTGTTAGGTCTACGTTACCCACCCCGGTACTTTCGGGGAGGCGGAATAGGTCAAAATCGAATTTTTCCTCGATAGGTAACATGGACCGTTCATGAAGAATCTTTGCTAAACAAAAACTAAAAAAAGAACTACAAGTTCTAACTACTATGTAGAATGGTTATACCTAGGTCTTGAATTCCTTCTCTTCTTGTTGTTCTCCTCCTTGCTTGCTCCTTGTGGTAGTTTGAACGGCTCATCCTCCTTGTCTCCTCTTTGCCGAAGATAGATCCACCCGAGGGTCTCGAACTTGAGCTCCTACCTCAACCTAGAGGTAACTAAGGTATTTGGTTTGCTAAACCTAGTACCCTAGAATGAGTAGAGATGTGTTATGGTGGCTTTGTCTCAAAAACTTATGATTTCCAACACATGGAACACTTAAGCTTTGAGAGAGGAAGAAGAAGATCTTTTGCAAAGAGAGAGAAAAGATATGATAGAATGAGAGCTCTCTTTTGCAACCATGCTCATATGAGAGAATAATAGATTAATAATAATAATTAAAAGGAAAATGTGATGGTGAGTATGGAATGACCATTATCATTTCATAATAAATGCAATTTGCAAAGATCAAGAAGCATCTTTGATATGAAATGATTATGGTCAAAATATCAACAAGGGTCAAAAAGTCCACCATGGTCAAATGGTCAACCTAACCATTATACAATAATCCTTAATTATCATTATTAATCATATTCATCATTCTCATCAGGGTTTGGAAAAAGTCAACGGTCAACAAGTCAACCAAAGTCAAATGGTCAACAACCCTAATGAGAATTCTCTGCCTCTGCCTCTATCAACTGTGCATACACACCCGCATCCGCGTTCCGAGGAACACGAATACAATGAGACAAAACCAATCCCAAAATAAATACTAGTATCTGGCTTAAACCAAAGCCCACTAGTAATAACTGCCCAGTCACCAAACGTGCAGAAGTGCACGAGTGTGAACGAACCCTGTCGCAAAACCATGCGACCTCTACTCTGTTTTTCCCAAAGGCGAGTAACCCTCTATGTGAGACTCTAAAGACTCGACACTACGCTGGCAGTGGGGTTAACCATAGACCGCAAGTGGCACTAACTGTACGTAACGGTCCCCAGGTAGATGCCGATAAAAAGACTGATGAGGTGAACCCATCCGAACTCCTACTGAGCCTGTATGTGACAATCTCCGTACAGTCCGGTCTGTTCGTCTGAGAATATCGCATGGCGGGCCTAGGGGGGTGGTAAACGTCAGTCCCCTAATAGCGGTACAAGTCGTGCCGGAGTGTAGCCCAGAACACCCTGAGATATCACTGGAAACCTACCAGTATATCTCGCTGGCCCTGGCCAGGGACTTTGTGTAATGGCTCTCCTAGACACAGCGCGATATCAACCCCCAATACCGGGAGAGACGAATCCTGTCTAACCGTCACTGCCTCCAAGTGTTTCGGGACTGCACCCAACTATTACCTGTTTGCACGACTCAGTAGAGCCGTGGTAGGGTAGTAATCAAAGAACAGTGGGAACACACTCGAGGCGAAGTGACAGTGTCAAGTCAGCGGACTAAGCTGTACTCATGTCACCTGGGAACTGTTAACTGACGATAGGTATAATACCAACCAACAGTTCCCAACGAGTCCTGTCCAGTGTACTCGTAACCCAACGAGCACCTACATACTATCTCCAGTACGACGTACTGATGGCTGTGGGACAGACCATCTCCCCTGCTGGGAAGAGAAGCATATGCACCAGTCTACTCTGGAGTATTGATGCCCTGTCTCGATAATCCTACGACTAGGGACCAGAATAAGGCTGTGCTTATAGACTACCCAGCCCCCACTAGTGTGATCGCCATCATAACGCCGGTAGTCAAGCAAAGATCCTAAGGGCTCCATCAATATGTTTTGGCGATATGTTAAAAGAAACATATACACATATTAAGATAGAAACAAACCAAGTAGCATACTACTATATCGAGCAAGACTGTCGTAAAACCATATATATATCCCAAGCTTCCAAAATGTATTATAAAAACTAGTACTATACAATAATGGCCTCTAGGGCATACATATCTAACAAGCGACACTTACGATCGTACAATACTTCGAATGGAGCCATCTGTATAGTTTCCTGAAAACTGTTGTTGTATGAAAACTCCACTAAATGTAAATGATCCTCGCATGAACCCTTGAAATCTAACATGCATGCCCTCAACATATCTTCAAGAGTTTGGATCATTCTTTTAGACTGGCCATCTGTATAAGGATGATAGGCCATGCTAAATTTCAAGCGAGTTCCCAAACTTTCCTGTAGACTCCTCCAAAAGTGTGATAGAAATCGAGTAGCACGATCGGAAACGATGCTCACGGGTACTCCATGCAATCTCATAATCTCCTGCATATACCGCTCTGCCAAAGCTTCCGTCGACTGACCAACTCGAAACGGTATAAAGTGAGCTGCCTTGGTCAATCGATTGACAATAACCCAAACTTCATTATTGCCCCTTGGATTCCGTAGTAAAACTGTCATGAAATCCATGGTTATATGTTCCCACTTCTATTAAGGAATCGGAAGTGGTTGCAACAAACCAGCTACCATTTGATGTTCAGCCTTGACTTGCTGACACACCAAGCACTTCAATATGTAGCGAGCAATCTCCCTTTTCATGCCTTCCCACCAGAAATGTTGTCGCAGATCTCTGTACATCTTTGTACCTCCCGGGTGTACTGAATTCATGGAACTATGAGCCTCCTTCATGAGTTCTTCTCGAACATCTCCTTTGGGCACACACAAACGACTACCATATCGTAATGAACCATCTTCATGAATTAAAAATTCCGTTCAAAGTCCTGCTTTACTTGTTCTCGAAACTTCTGCAATCTTGGATCGTGCGACCGCGCTGCTTTAATATTATCGATCAAGGATGATTGTACTTGCAACTGCATCAACTGTCCCGAAGAATTTGGTAGTACGATCTCCAACTCGAACCTTTGAAGATCAGCTATAATCTCCTTTTGTGCAGTCAACATCCGTATTACTGACAACCGACTTAGAGCATCCGGCACTACATTAACTTTCCCCGGATGGTATTTTAGATCAAAATCATAGTCAGCCATCAGCTCAAACCATCTATGCTATCTTATGTTGAGCTCTTTCTGTGTGAGCACATACTTTAGGATTTTGTGATCGGTAAATACTTTTACCCTTTCACCTAATAAGTAGTGTCTCCAAATCTTCAAAGCAAAAACATGACCGCTAGCACCAAATCATGAGTTGGGTAGTTCTTCTCAGAAGTCTTCAATTGTCTTGACATGTAGGCTATAACATTTCCATGCTGCATTAGAACACAACCCACACCTTTCCTAGATGCGTTATTGTGAATAACCAGTCCTCCAGAACTGTCTGGTACTGTCAGAATAGGAGCGGTGGTCAATTTTTGCTTCAACGCTTCAAAAGCCGATGCACATTTATCCATCCATACGAACAGTATCTCCTTTCGTGTTAGCTTGGTTAATGGTTCTGCTATTTGGGCGAAGTTCTCTACAAACCTTCTATAGTATCCGGCGAGCCCAAGAAAACTTCTGATCTCCCATACGTTCTTTGGAATTGACCAATCATGAACAGCTGCAATTTTTTCAGGGTCAACAGCAATTCTATCTCCGGATACAATATGGCCCAAGAACTTCACTTCTTCGAGCCAAAACTCGCACTTGCTCATCTTAGTATATAACTTTTCTCGTCTCAATGTTTGCAGTGCGATCCTCAAGTGTTCTGCATGATCTTCTTTGCTCCTTGAATAGACTAGAATATCATCAATAAACACCACTACGAACTGGTCCAGGTATGGTGAAAAGATTCGGTTCATTAAATCCATAAATATTGCCGGTGCGTTAGTAACTCCAAATGGCATCACCAAATACTCGTAATACCCATATCGAGTTCGGAACGCTGTTTTGCAAATGTCTTCTTCTTTCACCCGAACTTGATGATACCCTGATCGTAAATCCAACTTCGAGACTATTCTCGCGCCACTGAGTTGATCGAATAATTCGCCTATGCGAAGGATTGGGTACTTGTTCTTAATAGTCACCCGATTTAACTCTTGATGTTCGATGCACATCCTCCGCGTGCCATCTTTCTTTTTAACTAGAAGAACTGGAGCTTCCCACGGTGAACCATTGCTGTGAATCCATCCCTTCTTTAGTAATTTGGAAACTTGTCTCTTTATCTCTTCCAGTTCCACCGGTACCATCGGATAATAAGCCTTTGAAATTGGCGCTACTACAGGAATAAGATCAATCGCAAACTCCACATCTCGTTCAGACGGTAAATTCGAGATGTCTTTGAACACATACATGAAATCTCGAACTGCTATCAGCGCTTCATCTACAACTTGTTTACGAACTTCACCCTTCAGTAAACGGTTCCTTTCATCATGAATTTGCAATTTTGTTCTAAGACTTTTGGGTTATTATCCCACTACTCTTCCACTGTGCTACTCTGATAATTTGAGGCGGGTCTGTAAAAACTTCTTCAATCAAATATCTTATAACTGATCGTCCTTGAAGCGGTCTGTACCAGCTCCCGCTGGGGTTAATCTCGAACTATTGCAATAAAAAAGCTTCTGTGTTTCTCCTTATTCTTCGAAATGCAAACGGATTGGTTTTTACAGGACGAGAGGAAAGATATATCGTGGTTGATGGATTCAAGATCGCGATAAGAAATAAACTTGTAAGCAATGACACCGAGAGAAAACAAGGTAATACAACGACCGTTAGTAAAGAAAATGAATCAAAATAGGACTCCAAGTTATCTAAGTAGAGTACCGCATTGTAACTTTGCCGCGGTCATAGTTACAACTATATAACTCCATTCAAGTCGCCCAAATCCTACAAACAGAATCAAGAGAATAAGATGGGAGAAATAATAAGGAACCAAAAGGATTCCAAGCCGAGATGCAAAGTCATTTCCAAATCGTTGAGATAAAAGAGTTTAAGAGAAGAATAAGATTTAAGAATTCAAATGACAAGATAATAATACGGCAGGACTTGTTCCTAAAATTCTGGGTTTCCTGATTAGTGTATTGGGTCCAATACCCAACTACAAAAGAAACCAAACCCATCTAACCTAAAATATATTCTTTGATACCAACAAACCCTGTCATGCCCCGCTTCCCAAAATACGTAAATACGACACGTGATAGAGCCAATCATGCTACCTATGGCGAGAAAAGATCCTTCCATAGTCACATTACGGCTGTCAATCAGATATCAAGAACGGTAAACTACTAAATCTATCTATCGCATATCCAATAGCCACAAGAACAATAACTGGAAAAGATAGTGGAAGTAATAAAGATCTAAGGAATAACTAACGCGGATAAGAGCTATATCAATAAGATGGTCCTCACAGATCGGTGATCCTGTCGAATACTCACATGCTATGTCAAGTATCTGGGCATTGCAAAACCCAGACGTCAATGAGTCATAAATATCAAAATAATAGTAATAACCAGGATAGGATGCTATGATTAAATATGAGTGTAAATAAATAACACAGGTGTAAAACGGTGAGATATAGGTATGTGATGTGTATCCTAAAGTCTGTGCCTCTAGATTATCTATTCTAGATGTCTTTGAAATAAATTTAATGGAATCGTCGATGTAACTCAATAGTATCCCGTACGTGCCCGGGACCACGGTCAAGATTCTCGGGCTGAATCCGAGACGTGCCACTAAGCAGTAAACAGGTAATATGTACAGATGAATGATGTCAGTAGCATCATTCCGGGGCTAGCCGAGCCTGTAAAGACTGGTCAGTATAAGTATCGAACTGTTGAGTTACAAGTCAGGTTTCATTATTGATTTCCCCTTACCCCCAATATTATGTGTTCAAGTCAGGTATTAATGATGTAAGTCTAATGCCAACACAAGATCAAGCTGGTATAGGTTTTTTCTATGCAGACAATAAGTCACGTCCGTCACGACAACAATCAGGTTTGTTGGCGTTAGTAATAAGATCCAAGTAACAAGTCTGGTAATGGGTCGTGAACATGTCATGAAATATAAATTAACCCAAAATAGATACCAATGTAAAACTGTAATCAATATCGAAACATGACTAATGCCAGGATGCATATATATCTATCTGAATAACTATTTTACGTCCATTACCATGTATGATGCAATGTAGATAACATATTGAACTAATATAGTAGTATGATAACTTTGTGACGTTCCGGTATGCAACTAGATAAGCTATTAGCAGTACGGATACAGACGGATAGTATAACTGTAAATACACATGCATTATTATATATTAAATAGATATTTATATAATAACATTAACAGAGATAATATATTCAATCCGATTAATAATTATAAAAGTGGTATTGATTAACCATGCACAAGAAAATTCCGTTCAGAAATCCAGCATCACTCTGATTTGTAAAATAGCTTAAAAAAAACAAATATCCTCCAAAAGGGATGTGTCATATACTAAAACAAAGCTAATTCAATAAGTTTTTCATTTTTATAAGTTAAAGTATCTTAGATTATTCCTACAAAAAGTTATGAACGTTCGAAACTGAAAGCTTGCTACTGAAATTTCCCTGAACAGCAATTTAGAGGTACTTTCATTTACAGTTTACGCTATTTAAACAATTTATTTTGCAATTAAATATTTCACAAAGTTATATTATTCTGAGTTAGCTTCGTAATGAACCAAAGATCGTATGCTAATGATTTTTCTATGATTTATAATGAATTTTATAAGGTAAGGTGTATAATAAATTTCAGATTTGTCGCATCCGCTTTGCAACGACGTTTCATGTGTAAACTATAATATTTTCAAACTATATTTTGTATAACGTTATAAAATGCAGATTATAAACTAATTAATGATAATAATAAAAAATATTACGACTATATATATATATATATTTATAAATATAATTATAGCATGTCACAAGTTGTAAACTTGCATTCATTGTATAATATAAAACTGATTAATATTAAATAACTACGGTGTATAAATTATATAGATATAGTTGTATGATGATGATAATAATAATAATAGTAGTAGTATGACAACAAATAAGTAAATTATATAAAGCATAGCATATAGCAAGTTGTAAACCTGCCTCGAAACAAACGCGATGAACGGAAGCAACATAACGGTATACAAATCAACACCAAGTTTTGATGGCTCGGTTAAGATTCTAGGATGCGGCTGGAGTTGCTTCGGCAAGAATGGACGTGGGCTTAAAGAATGAAGAAAGAGAATATATAAATTGATGAGGGAGAGATATATTATGTAGAGAGGGAGAGAGAGAGAGAGAGAGAGAGAGAGAGAGGTTTGTATTTAATATAAATATATATAGTATAGTTTAAATTAGGTTATAAATATATATTAATTTTAATGTATATAGATAATATCAAACTACAACCAATCTTCACCAAAATCTCATCAAAAATATATTTTGGAAAATAATTCACATATGTAAACTTCTCAACCATAATACAAGAATATATTTTAAATAACTCATACCCTTAATTTAATATTTAAAAAAATGCTAAAAATATATCTAAATTTAGTAAATATTTGATATTAGATATCTTGAGATTTAAACGTAAAAGATAAAAGCAAAATAAGATATGGGATGGCAACCATATGATGACTGTTAACAAAATACAACTTATTCTTAACTTGTGGCTATTAAAAGATATATGATGATTTAGATATATGATATATAAAGATCTAAAAATATAATGTAGGTATTATACTAGATTCGCATAGATACACTTTACCGATAAATCTCAGATACAATCTTACACCATATTGGGTTCTAAACATGCGGGTCGGGTCGGATAAAGACTACTACTATTCGAATCATTCGCGAACCAATAGATAGAATAGAAGAAATATAAAGTATGTGTTAAAATACCAATTAATGTCGTATAACCGAACTAGGGTGTTGCATGAAGCACTTCCAAGATCAAAAGTCCTGGCGGACAGATTGGAAACTCCCCAAAACAAATCAAACCAACCAATTCCAACAACGGCCTTTACGTCAAATAAACACTCCACCTTAGGGATACGTCGACCAGTGACACTCCGTGCCGAGGAAACGTCAAACAAACACTTTGTCTCGGGGACACGTCAACCAGCGACATTCTGTACCAGGGAAACATCAAATAGACACTCCGCCTTGGGGATACGTCGACCAACGACACTCCGTGCTGAGGAAACGTCAAACAGCAGACACTCCATGCCGGGGATACGTCATACACCAACACTGCGTCTCGGGAAAACGTCAAATAGACACTCCATGCTGGAGAAACGTCAAAAAGACACTCCGTATCGGAGATACGTCGACCAGCAACCCTCCGTGCTGGGGAAACATCAAACACACTCCGCCTCGCGGATACGTCGACCAACGACACTCAGTGCTGGGGAAACGGCAAACAGACACTCTGCCTTGAGGATACGTCGACCAGTGACACTACGTGCCGGGGAAACGTCAAACAGACACTCCGTCTCAGGGACACATCAACTAGTGACACTTCGTACTGAGGAAATATCAAACAGACACTCCGCCTCAGGGATACGTCGACCAGTGAAACTTCGTGCCGGGGAAACGTCAAACAGAAGACCCTCCGTCCCGGGGATACGTCTTACACCGACACTCCGTCCCGGGGATACGTCAAACAGACACTCCGCCTTGGGGACACGTCAACCAGCGGCACTCCATCTCGGAAACACATCAAGTATTGACCGTCCATGTCGTAAAAAAGGCAGTGCCAGCCTCCCAAAATGCGAAAACCAAATCAAGTCACACTACGCGAAAGAAGATCCATCAATTTCATGCACACGACACACACACGCGGTGTGCATTTATTGATTGGGGGAACTTTGTTGGGGTAAAAAATTACATCCCGGTTGACCAAGTCACAATCAAAGTCAACTCCAAGCCAAATGGGCCCAAGCCCAGGCTAAGTTGGCCTATGCCCAAGTTAAGCCCCGCGGCCAGCCTCTCCATGCCAAAATGAAGATTATGTAATAAATAATTTTGATATAATTTTTATGAATAAATGTAAGGAAAATGGGCATAAAGCCAAATTTTTGTAAAGCCTATAGCTCATATGCAAAAAGAAATAAGCATATGGGTATGTGATAGGCAAAATGACATTTTGTAAAGCCTAAGGGGCTATGTGTAAATTTGTAAGCCTATATAAGGAAACACGATACCGGAATGAAAAAAGAAGAATTCATTCCCCGTCAAATTTCTAGGGCTTATGCCTCCATCCTCACTCTCTTAAATTCTTCATCTTCCTCTTCATTTTCTAATTAAATTAAGAGCTTAGCTCTCTTTTTCTCAAAACTAAATAAAGTTTCCCCATAAACACATTGAAGGAGAGTTTAACTCTCATATCCAATAAAAAAAGAGAAGATTTTCGCTAGCTTCTTCTCCCTTCTCAAGATCCAATTTGAGAGAGGGAGAAGAAGGGAAACCCAGCTCCCAAGACTCCATCAAGAGAAGAAAATGGGTCTCTTTTTATCACCCAAGATCTAAATCTTGGAGTTTCAAGAGACTCATTTGGGTTTCTTTTCAAAAGAGAAAGGAGGAAATCTTTTGGAGTTTAACTTCATAATAAAAATTCTTTTAGAGTTTAACTACACAATAAAAATCCTTTTGGGAGTTTAACTCCATTTAAAATCTTTTGGAGTTTTAACTACACAATAAAAATCCTTCTAGGAGTTTAACTCCATTTAAAATCTTTTGGAGTTTAACTCCATAATAAAAATTCTTTTGGAGTTTAACTCTACAATAAAAATTCTTTTAGGAGTTTAACTCTATTTAAAATCTTTTGGAGTTTAACTCCATAATAAAAATTTTCTTTCAGAGTTTAACTCCACAATAAAAATTCTTTTAGGAGTTTAACTCCATTTAATATCTTTTAGAGTTTAACTCCATAATAAAAATTCTTTTGGAGTTGAACTCCAAAATAAACAAAAAAAATGGAGTTTAACTCCACAATAAAAATCCTTGTAGGAGTTTAACTCCATTTAAAATCTTTTGGAGTTTAACTCCATAATAAAAATACTTTTGGAGTTGAACTCCACAATAAAAATCCTTTTGAGGAGTCTAACCCTATTTAAAATCTTTTGGAGTTTAACTCCATATAAAAACTTTTGGGAATTTAACTTTAAATAAAATCTTTTGGAGTTTCACTCCATTATAAAAAAAAGTTTTTTTTTTGGAGTTTTAACTCCAAACCCGCGGGCACCCTCCTCCTTCCCCACTAAGAGGGTTCCCTTCCCCATGTGAGGGGGAGGCTCCCACTTGGTGGGAGCCCTTGCTCCCTCCCGTGGGGGGTAGGAGCTTTCCCCCCTCTCACGTGAGGGGGAGGCTCTCCTTCTCACGTAAGGGAGAGGGAGCTCCCACTAAGTGGGAGCTTTCCCCCCTCTCACATGAAGGGGAGGCTCCCACTAAGTGGGAGATCCCCACTCCCCTTCACGTAAGGGGGAGGCTCGCACTTAGTGGGTGTCACGCTCCGCTTCCTAATAGACGGAAACGATGACGTGGCAGGCCGCAACGTATTTACTAAGAAATAAATACGTTAAGCGTAATTAAGCAATATTTAAAATGTATAAGAATGACGGAGTATTAAAATTGTAGCATTTTGAAAATTTAGAAATAAATAAAATTAATTAATTAAATAATAAAATGTTAAATTAAAAAGTTATTAAAACTAAATAAGACATTTTCATAAATAATATGTAAAACAAATTAAATTGAAATTTTAGCATGCAACATAAATCAATTACAAGGGTTTTAATGATAAATTTAGCTTCATTTTAATAAAATGGTGTTTATATAATAAACTAGGTAGTGAAAGGTCTTTTCGTAAAATTTAGGAAAATTATGCAAACTTGAAATTGTAAGGGTGTAAGTGGAAAAGGGTTAGGTAATAATTTAGATCAGAATTTTATCACAAATTAACACAATTGAAGAGATAATAAAAGGCCACCTCCTTCTTGCATGCACAACACACACACAACATCTCCTCCTTGCATGAGAGTGGCACGCCCTTGTTGTTGACACCTCCTCCTATACCTCACTCTTCCCTTTCCCATATATATATTGTGTTCAGATCATTTTAACAGATTAAAATTTATAAAAAAATTCATGTTATAAAGAAAACTAAGAACAAGCAAAGAAGAATAAAAGAAAAGAGAGAAGAGAAAAAGAACTAGGCTAAGGAGTTCACCATCAAGCTAGGAACTAGAAGCTTGTGCATCTTGGAGGGAGTTCTTCCAGCAATCCCTTGTAGGTAAAATCCTTAATCACTGAAGGAAATTAGTTCTGTAACTAGTTTAAATTAGAAATCAAAATGTGTATAATATTGTATTTTAGGCAAAATTGAGCTCTATTTTAATCTGCTATAGTTTAGATAAAAGTTAACTTAACCAAACAGTGCCTTGATGTTGTATGTTGGACCTAGAACAAGCCATAGGAGCACGAACCCAGGGGTTCGGATTTTGGCCGGCGAGGTATAGGCAAATTCCGGCGTCGCCGGGTTTTTAGGGAGGTTTGGTGTTTTGGGGTTTGGAGTAGGTCTCTGTATATAGGTTGGGATAATTTGGTATTGTTTAATTAAGTTAGTTTAACTGTATATAAAATCTGGGAGCAAATATCGGAAAAAGGGATCAAAATTCTCAAATACGACACGGGTAAAACGTAACGCGTTCTGTTTTCTGTTGCGAAACAGTGTTGGGTTAAATTTCAGTAAAGTTAAGTGTTAGATCGTTTGCAATAGTCGTACGTAGTATAATTAGTACGTACAACTTGTGTTTTCATGATTTTGCCGTATCGGAATGTAGCCGTTTTCTTATATAAGTTAATTCAATGTTAGATTTGAGTGCAGGAACTTTGGAGGCCGCAAGGAAAGGAAAAGGATTGGAAATTCCTGAGTAGTTACGACGTATTCCGGTGAGTAGACTAAACATCTACTGGGGGATTGTGTAAAGATGGCGTGATACGCCCGTATTTTGTTAAATAGAAAGATTTGACTTTATATGCGAAGTTAATAATATGCATTTGTATATACCTATACATCACTATGTTAATAAATGTTAGAACACTGCACAATTATTGACGGGTTATGCCGCACGTGCACATCTTTACATGTTACACCACACCTCGTCGATATTAACATGTCACTTTTACACTAAATAATTATCCTGTTAAATATGATTCCTGTCATACCTTAATTATTAATAACAGTAGTAACTTGCATCAATGACATCATGTTTAGTATCCGAGTATTCTAAGTTGATATAAGAGGCATTTGTATTATTGAGGATTTATGGTTTTGAGTTTTTCCATATTATCGTATAACTTTAGTGATTTTTCATATTAATGTAAGATGTCTACCATGAGATGCTGTTTTTATGAATTGGTTTTATTTCGGACCGAGTGAGGGAGATATACGGTCGCGGATTTTTACGTTATCCAGACTGAGTGGGAGAGATATACAGTTGGATATATGGTGGACCCGGTCGAGACCGAGAGGCAGGATAGCCGCACTTGAGGCGGGGGAGTCTAGCGAGGATACTCGATACCGGATATAGTATTGAAACACGGCGGATATCTAGATGATACCGACCGGTGTTATTGATTACAGGATCGTTCGAGAAATGAGTCCTGAGGGAAACAGAAGATTTATGTCGATGTTGGACATGGACAGATGAACTTGATTTGGAAATAAGTAATGAGATTTCATTCTTGATTTATATGATTATTAGTATAAATTCATGTTTTCACATGCTATCATGCATCATACTTATCCTTATTGCAATTTGTTATAGTTGTCATATTTACATTATCAGCCATTATATGTTAGTCTTATTCACTGAGTTGGCAACTCACCCCCGTTGTGCCACAGTTCCTTGCAGGAATAGAGTGGACGGTTAGCAGCAGTGCAGATCCACTTTTCAGCTTTTATCGCATCTTTTGATAGGTGGGTTACATATGTAGTAACCTTCTCTTTTGGTATTGTATATTGAATCTAGAATATCTCCATCAGACCCTGTATTATGACTTAGAACGAGAGTGGTGGTTGTATGTATATTATCTGACAGATGAGATCGCTTAGTTATGTTAAATGGTGTTTCTTTTACTTATGTCTGAGATTCTTTTGATGTCATATACGTTGTATACTTATTTCCGCTGTTAACATTGTTGATCCCAACTAGGGATGTAACCAAACTTAACGCTTTATAATTGTTTTATTATAAATTCAATAGTGAGTTACAGTTAAGATCTAAATTACTTAAAACGGTGATTTTTACTTAAAAACTAAATTTTCATAAAATTTCCGCAAAAAGGGTTTTGATCTTGGTTTTTGGCTTACTCGGGTTGTGTAAATATCTTGAGATAGTATGCAATCTAAGTGCCGGTCACATCCAAACTTTGGGTCGTGACAAAAATAAAACAACAACTCTATTTACATACAACTATTTGAAAATGAAAATATACAATGAGTAAAGCAGTGTCTAAACAGTGGCAGACAAAATGAAAGTAAATACAAGGAACTAGAAGTCAGGCTGTGCCGCAAACAGATCCAAGTCCTCCTACCTAGGCTCGATATCCTGAAATTCTTGTCCTCCTGACGAACATTCTAAAGAAAGAAATAGAAAGGAATGTCGTCAGCGAACTAGCGCTCGGTAAGTCCCAAAGAAGAAAGAGAATATAACAAGTAATGTGAAGTGAACAGGTAAGTTGTACAGGTATATGATGATTATTATAACGTGGTTGTTTGTAGCTTGATACAGAAGGTATTCATGTATACGAGAGGAGTCCATCTTACCCCGTGGACTATGGTAACATGTAGTACAAGGCCCCGTCATAACCCACGGGACAACGACACGAGAATTCATGTAGCTGTCTTTTAAGTGACCTCTCGTGCCAGGATATACGTTCCGTACCAATTTACCCATTTATCCCCGCGTAATGTATTATGTAGATTATAATTATCAGACTTGCCGAAACCATGGATACAAAACGTTCAGGTATTCATGTTCAGGATGTAAACAAGTATTCAAGTAGTTATGTCAAGTTATAACCATGGTTCAGTCAAGTCAAGTCAAGTCAAGTATACATGTTTGATATTGATGTTTGATTTCAAGTATTCATGTTCATAATAAAGTATTCATGTTTGATTTTGGATTCAGGTTTGAATTGGACTCAGACCGAGTCAAACACTTGTAAACAGATTTAGCTCTTGAATTAGGTTCGGGAGTCATTGGTAACTGCTGCACATGGACGGCAGGATTTGTGTCTTTTTCCAAGAAAATTACTATTGATAACTCCATTAAGTTGTCTATCTTAAATAGACAAGCACTCACTTTCTCCGGCTAGCTGGGGCTCAAGAGAATTGATCCCGTTTAAACCTATATTTACTAGAGTCCTTAAAATATTGTTTTATATATCTCGAGGGGGTTTTATGGAAATATTTTAATATAGATTAAAAATAAAATCTCAAGGGTGATTAGTATTATTTGGGGTTGTCATGAGCATGGATTTCAAGTATTGTGGTATTTTAGTGATAAATACTTAGCCTGGAAAGTTCATAGTATTTTATTGAAAAACTTGCCTTTTTGGTATCTTGATGGTATTTTATTGTCATTTGTTAATCTTTTTAATTTTAAAAAAATATAGATTTATTATATTTTGAAAATAGGGATTTATAATTTTATATAATTTTAATTTTAAAAAAAATTATTTTATTTTAAAAAATTCGTATTTCTTAAAAACCGTATTTAAATCCTTTCGAGGTTGAATACTTCGTGAGAAGGTCTGCATCTCGTTCTACCAGCCCAAGGATGTGTGATAATCTGCACCATCCATTAGTGGGTCCCCTAAATAGAGTTGTAGATGCATAATCGTAAAGGATACGAAATACCGCTTTTAAAGAAATTCGGTTTTTTAAAGTTATGTGGTATTTTATTGTAAAGTTGTCTTCGTAAAAAATATCCATTCAAAAGAGTATCGTGCTATGAAACCAAGTGTGCGTGTGGGGTATGTCGTTACCCCATGATGTTTTCTTAAAGGTATTGTTTTAACAAATACTAAAAGAGGTGTTTATAAAGTTCAAGGTATTTTAATGAAACAGTTCTACTATTGTTATTTCACATAAGAATTTTGACGAAATTTGATTCTAAACATTAAGTTTTAAAGTTGCAAGTGATGTATTAAAATTAGATTGACTAAATTGTAAAGGAAAAGGGAGTTATATATTTTAGAAAAGAAGATGTCGGTATTAACTCTACTTTTACCGATATAAAACTTGAAGGGAATTTCAATTGGAAGGAGGAGATTTGGGAGGGACTTATGGTTTAGAAAGCTTAAAAAAAGGTTGAAGAAGAGGGAGTGAGCTTTGTAGCGTCGCGGGAGCGCCGGTATTTGCTTCAATCTTCGCCGGAACCAACTTGCTTGCTAACTCCACTTTACTTCACTTTGCACTCGGAACTTTTAGAGAGTTTTGGCTAGAATTTTCAGAATGGTGCTGAGCCAAAATGTGGGGATGGTATTTATAGTGGAGGATTAGGGTTTGGGAATTAAAAATATGAATTAAAAGCATTAAAATTGTGTTTAATTGTGAAATGAAGGGTCTCTGTTTGATTGCAGGGAAATCAAACAGTACAGAGGAGTTAGGGGTAGGTGAAGAGACAAGTGTGCAGAGCCTGAGGAAATTTGGCCCCATCTTGACCGCTAGCGCCAGCTATAATAAGCTTTCCACCGGTCGATATAAAGCTTCTGGCCTCGAGATTCGTGCCACGTGAATTATTTTGTGTTTACTCAATTTTGTGCATGTTTGATTTTTCTGAACTTTTCATTTTCCCGTGTATTGCACGTGCAATCTTTTGGGCTTCCAAAAAGTTAAAAAATTCAGAAAAAATAATTGTGTCTTGATAGGAATCAAACACAGAGGCTACGTCACAGCAGTTCAAAGGTTTACCAGTGAGCTACAAGTTGTTTCTTTCTGTTATTTAACAAAAACAACTTATAACTCAAACTCAGGCTGTAAAACTCATTTCTTGTATATTAACAGTAAAATTCCCGTACAAGATTTTAGAGTCGTTACATTCTACCCTCCTTATAAAAATTTCGTCCTCGAAATTTTTAATTACATAAGGACTAATTTTCAAAGAGGTAAGGATACCTTGAACGCATGTCTTCTTCTCGTTCCCATGTCGATTCTCCTAGCAAATCCTTTCTCCACATCGCTCGGACCAAGTTGACTTTCTTGTTCTGCAGTGTCTTCACCTTTCGGTCCAGGATCTCAACAAGTTGTTGCTCGTAGTTTAGATTAGTCTGTACTGTGAGCTCGGAGTGATCAAGTATGTGGCTGGGGTCACTCATATATCGTCATAGCTGGGATATGTAGAACACGTTGTGCACTCCTTCCAATGAGGGTGGTAGTGCTAAACGGTATGCCACATCTCCAACTCGTTCGAGTATGTCAAACGGTCATATATATCTCGAACTTAGCTTATCCCTTTTGCCAAAGCGGATCACTCCTTTGTTTGGAGAGATCTTTAAGAAAATATGGTGGCCAGGTTAGAACCCCAGATGTCACCACTTTGCATCT
This sequence comes from Agapanthus africanus, assembly GCA_030015575.1. Lineage (NCBI taxonomy): Eukaryota > Viridiplantae > Streptophyta > Magnoliopsida > Asparagales > Amaryllidaceae > Agapanthus > Agapanthus africanus. Next base: position 352,464,097 of record JASDDO010000019.1, read on the forward strand.
GCCTAATGCTTCTGACTGTCTTAGGCTATGCGCATTCTTTTCTTAATCGTGCGAACTACGTCCATAGTTACTACGATCATCTTTGATCCAAGGAGTTCACGATCTCCGACGTCGTCCCAACTTAGTGGTGAATGATACTTCAGTTCATAGAGTGCTGCGAATGGTGCCATTCCAATGCTCGCCTGATAGCTTCTGTTGTATGAAAACTCCATAAGGTGTAGGTGATCGTCCCACGAACCTCCGAAGTCTAACATACAAGCTCTTAGCATGTCCTACAGAATCTGAATTGTTCGCTTGGACTGTCCGTCCATTTGTGGATGATAAGCCGTGTTGAAGTTCAGACTCGTTCGCAGGCTAGCTTGCAGACTCTTCCAAAATTGTGATCGGAATCTTGTATCACGACCTGAGAAGATGCAAATTGGTACTCCATGTAATCTCACGATCTCCTACATGAGTTCATGGGTATCAAATATATTACACTTTGAAAGTTTAAATCTTACTTTAGATTTATGCTTACCTCCATGTACTTCTTTGCTAACGTCTCGGTTAATTGGCCAACTCGAAATGGAATAAAATGAGTCGGCTTAGTGAGTCGATCCACAATAACCCATACTGCGTCGTTACCCTTCGTGCTGCGAGGGAGGGAAGTCACGAAGTTCATGGTAATGTGCTGTCATTTCTATTCTGGGATTGGTAACGGCTGAAGTAGACTAGCAATTCTGTGATGTTCAGCCTTCACTTGCTGACACACCAAATACTTGGCTACACTCCTTGCTACTTCACGCTTCATTCCATGCCACCAGTAGTATTGCCGTAGATCCTTGTACATCTTTATACCATCGGGGTGTACAGAATAAGGAGTGCTGTGAGCTTCTTTCATCAACTCTTGTCGAACTGGGCCGATAGGTACACATAATCGACTTCCATATCTCAAGGATCCGTCTTCGTGGATGATGAAATCAGTTCGAAGTCCACTTTCTACTTGTTCTCGGATCTTTTGTAGGTTGTCATCATTTGCTTGAGCTGCCTTGATCTGATTGACAAGAGTGGACTGGACTTGTATGTTCATCAAATACGAAGTGTTACCTAGCATAACTACTTCGATTGCTAATCCGTGCAATTCATGCTGTAGTTTCCACTGAGCGGTGAGATTCATTGCTAATGGCTGGCGGCTAGGTGCATCAGGAACTACGTTCACCTTTTCAGGATGATACTGTAAGTTGATGTCAACGTCCACCATGAGTTCTAGCCATCTTCTCTGCCGCATGTTTAATTCCTTCTGAGTAAATATATACTTCAGACTCTTATGGTCAGTGTATATATCCACTCGTTCTCCCAGAAGATAGTGGCGCCAAATCTTAAGTGCGAAGATGACAGCTGCCAACTCCAGATCATGTGTTGGATAGTTGCGCTCATGAACTTTTAGTTGTATTGATGCAAAGGCTACAACGTTTCCATGCTGGTGTAGAATACATCCTATTTCTTTACCGGACCATCACAATACACAACAAATCCTCCAGATTGATCCGGTATTATAAGAATAGGAGCAGAAGTTAATCTTGACTTGAGTTCTACAAAAGCTTTTTCACATGCTTCTGACCACACGAATACTTTATCTTTACGTATGGGCTTGGTCAAGGGTGTTGCATCTTCGAAAAGCCTTCAATGAATCGTCGGTAGTTCCTGTTAATCCCAAGAAACTTCGTATATCTTTCACTGTCTTTGGTGTTGGCCATTCGCTGACAACTGACACCTTAGCTGGATCTACTAAGATTCCTTCGCCTGAAACGATATGTCCAAGAAATCCGACTTGATCTATACAAAATTCATACTTACTGTACTTGGCATAGAGCTGATGTTGTCGCAATGTATTTAGGACAATCCGTAAATGCTCGGAGTGTTCGTTCCTATTCTTTGAAATACACCAGGATGTCCTCGATGATGATGACAACGAACTTGTCTAAGTACTCTCGAAGAACTTGGTTCATCGAATTCATAAAGATGGCAGGTGCATTGGTCACTCCAAATGGCATTACGAGATATTCATAATGACCATATCAAGTCTTAAACGCCGTCTTCGGAATGTCGGACTCTTTGACCTTCACCTGACGATAACCCAAACGAAGACCTAGCTTCGAAAATACACAAGACCCACTTAGCTGATCAAAAAGATCATCGATGCGCGGTAGTGGATACTTGTTCTTGATTGTCACTTCGTTCAGAGCTCGGTAATCTACACACATCATGTATGAACCTTCTTTCTTCTTCACCAGTAATACCGAAGATCCCCATCTTGAAGTACTTGGATGAATCCAACCTTTCTTCAGGAGTTCGTCCAACTGAATGCGGATCTCCTTCAATCCTTCTGGACTTAACCGGTACGGAGTTTTGATTACCGGTTGCGCACCAGGTTGTAAATCGATGCTGAATTCAAGAGCTCGATCGGGAGGAAAACCTGATATATCGTCCGGGAATACGTCCTCGAACTCTTGAACTATCTTTGGCTTCGATTCTTCCGCTTGCAATACTGCAACCACTGCCTTCTTTGGTTTTTCTTTGTAGATTCTAGGTTCCAAGGTACGGTCTCCACTCTTGAAATACAACACTGGATGATAGGGTATTTCGAACACTACCCTCCTTTGGCGACAGTCGATGGTAGCGAAGAAAGTTCCCAGCCAGTCCATTCTCAAGACTATGTCGAAGTTTGGTATGTCCAGCACCTTAAAGTCTGCATAAAATTCTATACTGCAGATGACCACTGGACACAGATTGTATCCCAAATTTGCTTTTAGAACGCCATTTCCTGAACTAACATTCCAGCTGGATACGAGTGGTTTAACTGGAATCGCATGAGTTCGGATGAACCATTGCGACATAAAGCAATGTGATACTCCACTGTTGAAGAGAGCTAGAGCAGGTAGGGAGGCTACTAAGATTGTACCTAAGTTGTATGTTGGGTTTAGATATGGGAAAAGTATATTGATATATAAGGATTGAAAAGTTTTGAAAGGATTGGGAGTTACCAGTGATGACTTGGCCTAGGGCTTCGGCTTCCTCGACCGTCATTATGAAAGCCTGACGTCGTGGTACATTCCTTCTTATTGGAGGCACATTTCTCTGTCCTCGGGGCATGTTTTTCTGCCCTTGAGGCATGTTTCTCTGTGTCTGATGGAATTATCGTTGGGGCTGTGCAGGGGGTCCATATAGAGCTGGTGCGGGGAGAGCTAGTCGGGGTGCAGGTGCCTGAATGGCTGGCCACTACGGGATTGTGATTGCGGGTCTGGGTGCGGGGGCTATGTTGAAACGGTATGGACATGCTCCTATGGCGTGAGTGGATGTGCCACAAACTAAGCACATGCCATTTGCATGCCTGCAATCCTTTGCCAGATGTCCAGTTCTCTTACAGTAGAAACAAAAGTCTAGACTGGGCTGGAAAAATGATCCTCCCGGTCTCCTGGGTGCAAAAGTTGGCCTAGAAGAGGCTCCTCCTGCCATCTGTGTGGCATGGCATTTCATACCGGCAGTCTGCGGTCTGCCCTTCTTCTTCACAACTGCCTCATAGCGTTGGCCAACCTTCAAAACAAGTTCATGGGTTAGGAAATCCCCTGTAGCGAGGGCAGCTTGGATTTTTGGGTCCAACCCTTACTGAAATCGTCGTGCCCGGATCTCAGCAGTAGGAATCAGGTGTGTAGCGAACCTGTTACGACCTTGTGTTACCAGTATAATGAGTGAGATCAGGAATTTTAATTTGAAACAATATCTTACCTGCTAAGCATGGTAAACTCAGCGTTGTATTCATCCACAGACTTGACCCACATCAATCTTTGTTGTAGATGGATGAACTACTGCTCCATGTCAAAACGGGCAGTCTCAGGGAAGTACTTCACGTCGAACAGATCACAAAATGTCTTCCACTAGATAGGTTGGGTGAGACGGCGTTCCTCAGCCTTCCACCAGACTCTGGTATTATCGGTTAGTTGCAACTTAGAAACTCTTACCCATGCAATATCTGGCACTTGAGCTGCTGCCAGATCATCTTCTATCAATTGAGCCCATTCTTCTGCCTCCAGTAGGCTTTCTTTTCCTGAGAAATGTTTTGGATGCAGTGCCCGAAATTGTTTGACTCCGGGTGCCTCGGCTTTAGGGTGGTGCATGAGAATAGCAGTCTGATACTGCTGATCCTCCAGAAGATTCTTGATTGCCTCAAGCAGTACCGTTTGCTCGTTGATAGGAGCTACAATGGTAGGTGGTGGTGGTAGAGTAGGCGGTGGAGTGTTACCAGTGACATTGGTACTGGTGTTGTTGGGAGAATTCATGACCTTGATAGAAAAGGAATGGTTAGGATAGATTCAAGAAATTAGAAATGTAAGAAATGTATAGTTGCTAGTTCTTATAATTCTTGTGATATATTTCTTAAGACTTCATGCATAACTGACTTGCATTGGCCACCAACAAAACCTGCCACGCCCCGCTTCCCAGTAGACGGAAACGATGACGTGACAGGCCACAACGTATTTACTAAGAAATAAATACGTTAAGCGTAATTAAGCAATATATAAAATGTATAAGAATGACAAGAGTATTAAAAAAACAGCAACTCTATTTACATTCATTTTTACATACAACTGTTTGAAAATGAAAAGATATAATGAGTAAAGTAGTGCCTAAACAGTGGTATACAAAATGAAAGTAAATACAAGGAACTAGAAATCAGGCTGTGCCGCAAGCTGATCCAAGTCCTCCTGCCTAGGCTCGATCTCCTGAGAGTCATGTCCTCCTGACGAACATTCCAAAGAAAGAAATAGAAAGGAATGTCGTCAGTGAACTAGCGCTCGGTAAGTCCCAAAAGAAAAAAGAGAATATAACAAGTAATTTAAAGCGAACAGGTAAGTTGTACAAGTATATGATGGTTATTATAACGTGGTTGTTTGTAGCTTGATACAGAAGGTATTCATGTATACGAGAGGAGTCCATCTTACCCCGTGGACTATGGTAACATGTAGTACAAGGCCCCGTCATAACTCACAGGACAACGGCACGAGAATTCATGTAGGTATCTTTTAAATGACCTCTTGTGCCATGATATATGTCCCGTACTAATCTACCCCTTTATCCCCGCGTAATGTATTGTGTAGATTATAATTATCAGACTTACCGAAACCATGGATACAAAACGTTCAGGTATTCATGTTCATGATGTAATTAAGTATTCAAGTAGTTATGTCAATATAACCATGGTTCGGTCAAGTATACATGTTTGATATTGATGTTTGATTTCAAGTATTCATGTTTAATTTTGGATTCAGGTTTGAATTGGACTCAGACTGAATCAGACACTTGTAAACAGATTTAGCTCTTGAATTAGGTTCGGGAGTCATCGGTAACTGCTGCACATGAACAGCGGGATTTGTGTCTTTTTCCAAGACAATTATCAATGATAACTCCGTTAACTTGTCTACCTTAAATAGACAAGCACTCACTTTCTCCGGCTCGCTGGGGCTCAAGAGAATTGATCTCGCTTAAAGCTATATTTACTAAAGTCCTTAAAATATTGTTTTATATATCTTGAGGGGGTTTTATGAAAATATTTTAATATAGATTAAAAATAAAACCTCAAGGGTGATTAGTATTATTTGGAGTTGTCATGAGATGGATTTTAAGTATTGGGGTATTATAGTGATAAATACTTAGATTGGAAAGTTCATTGTATTTTTTTGAAAAATTTGCTTTTTGGTATCTTGATGGTATTTTATTGTCGTTTGTTAATCTTTTCAATTTTTAAAAAAATATAGATTTATTATATTCTGAAAATAGGGATTTTATAATTTTATATAATTTTAATTTTAAAAAAAAATATTTTATTTTAAAAAATCCGTTTTTCTTAAAAACCATATTTAAATCCTTTCGAGATCGAATGCTCCATGACAAGATATGCATCTCGTTCTACTAGCCCAAAAATATGCGATAATCTACACCATCCATTAGCGGGTCCCCTAAAAAGGGTTATAGATGCCTAATCGCAAAGAATACAAAATACCGCTTTTAAAGAAATCCGGTTTTTTAAAGTTATGTGGTATTTTATTCTAAAGTTTTCTTCGTAATAAATATCCATTCAAAAGAGTATATGTTTCCCCCAATCAGAGCAAAACTCTGTTTTGAAATTCAAAATTCAAAAATTGAAGCAACGCTTCAGATCCAGCGCTAGGCGCGCGGCGCGCCACGTGTCAAACACGGATGCGCTAGCGCCAGGTGCACTGCGCCCTAAGCAGTGCACCATGTGTGCGCTAGCGCTAGGCGCGCTGCGCGCCACGTGTCAAACACGAGTGCGTTAGCGCAGGCTGCACTGCGCTCTGAGCAGCGCACCACGTGTCAAACACAGGTGCACTAGCGCAAAATGCGCTGCGCTCTGAGCAGCGCACCACGTGCAAAGCACGGGTGCGCTAACGCTGGAATTATAAAATTCTTCACCGTTAGATCAAAAGATCTAATAATAATGATAAATCATTAATTAATCAGAATTAAAATTCTGTGATTGAAAGATCTTTTCAATTTTGTTAAAAATAAGAAGATTGCCTTCTGTAAAACAGAAGCCCTAGGATCAAAGATCCAATGGTGGGGAAACATCCCCAAATCAATCAGAAAAAGATCTTTTTAACTGATTTAACAAATCAACTTGCCCTATATAAAAGCCCCAAGACTTCAAGTCTGATATAGAACCCCCCCTCCCCTAAACTTTGAGAAAACTCAAAAAGAAGAAAGAGAGCAAGCTCTTGAAAGAAGATTATTTCTTCAAGGTAAAGATGATGAATGATGAATACAGAGATGAAATCATCTCATAAAAAGAAGAATTATCTTCTTACAAGATCATAGATCTATAAAGACCAAAGTCTTTCATAAAAAAGATCAAAAGATCTCATCACATAATAAAAGAAGAACATATTCTTCACACAGATCATTGATCTATAAAGGCAAAGCCCTTTCAAAAATAAGAACTATTGTTCTTGAATCTTGAGACAAAGTCTCTTTTAAAAAAGAAGAACATAAATTTGTTTCCAGATCATAAAATTGATCAAATGCGTTTTTCGCTATTGAATTGCGCCTTGCGCTGTTGAACAGCGCTTCTGCGCTCTCTGGATCGGCGTTTAGTGCCAAAATGCGCCACATGTCAACAACGTATGCAAATTGCGCTTTGCGCTTCTGAAATAGCGCACTGCGCTCATGGGCTGGCGCTCAGCGCCAAGCGCATCACGTGTCACTCACGTGTGCGCTACTGAATTGAAAGCGCAATGCGCTCATAAATTAGTGCTCAACGCTCATAAACTGGTGCAATGCGCCCATCATCTGGCGCTTAGCACCAAGAGCGACACGTGTCCTTCACATGTGCGCTACTTGGCAGAAGCGCACTGCGCTCTTTGACTGGCGCAAAGCGCCTAGTGCGCCACGGGTCGCGCCAACAGAACATAAATTGTTCTTTAATAAGCCCAGAGCTCTGATCAATGCTCAGCATTGTTAAAAGGGCCAAGCCCAAATAAAATCTCAATAGCCAGAATAAAATGTTAAACATTTATTGGACTTAGCCCAATATTGGCCATAAATCCTCAACGCATATTAATTGAGCCCATCTGCTCGTAAATATTTCAACGGATCTTAGTCCCAAATCGGACTACAGATCTTTCGACCAACCCACATCGGTTCGAGGGTACATCTCTTCACTCCTCTGATATTTTTCGTTGTAATCCTTCAACGTCTTCAGAGAGGTGACGGGTCCCGACAACCATACATTTCATAGACTATGACGTCTTTAAACTGGAATGTGGGCCCTTAAACTCACGGACTATGATGTCCTTAACCTGGACTGTGAGGTCCTTAAACTAATGGACCACCACGTCCTTAAACTGGTAATCGACCGCACTGTCCCTAAACTAAACAATAGAGTTTAAATGCTCTTTTGTCGGATCTAAATGATCCTGTTAAGTTGATCTTAGTCTAAAATTAGACTAACGTGTTCTTAACAAACGTTGAGTCGATCTTAGTCTAAAAATTAGACTAATGTATCCATAACAAACGTCTAAGTTGATCTTAGTCTCAAATGAGACTAACGTATCTTAAACCCAAACCAAAACCCAAATCTAAGAAAATACGGATTTGGACTAATCCACGCCCTACGGGCGACAACATAAATTAGTCTCCGTATACAATCCACGGGCAACCAGAAACAAAACAAACACCCATGACACGAAATGACCATCTGGAGAAGGAGAAAGTTGTTACCGCGATGCGGTAGCATAATTAACTGCAGGGGCTTGCGCCTGCAGGGAAGAGCATCCCCACAATCAAAAACTCCTCAAATGAGGGGGAATCTGATGAAGTCTGCTATATCGGCCGCATCCGTTTAAACCTTCGATATACGGTGTCATAAATCAACTTGGCATCTTCGGAGAGGTGGACGGATAGCACCAATTAGCATCTGCCCCGAAATTCAGGCAAGACAGACCCGTGAGGTCGCGTCTCCGTGTTTCGGCGGTAAACAGATTCTGGCACGCCTGGTGGGACCTTTTCCTCTTTCCACTCTACACTTCGTGTGTCCTGTTTTCCCGTGATCAGATAATCGCGGTGTATATGTTTATGGTTGCCCTTTGGGGAGTGGATACTGAAGTCGGCGCTTCGTCTTTATGAAGAATGGCGTTTGTTCCCACCTTAGCAACACAGGCTCTGTCATATCTGGTGGAGTCAAGTACGGGCCACTTGCAGGCTCAAATCTCTGCAATCTGGCTCTTCAAGAAATCAACGGGCTTCTATTTAGGTCGATACTCCCACCTCCCACCCTCGGTGCCTCAACTCCGATGGAGGAAGCCTAGAGGTTGTCTGTCGTTCATAGGCAGGCTCCCCAAGCAGCAGCTTTGCCGACGGAATCAGTCCTCAAACAACTGGCACCTGCCAAGGACCAAGGTCGACGCAGAGGGCAAAATATTCAAGCTCTCAAAGGAAACAGGGGGCAGGCTCGGCAAAATCCTGAAGCTAATCAAATCCCGGCCATAAAAAATGGTCGACGTCAATATTGGCATCATACAAAATGAGCTGGGGGCAGTTCTCCGTATGGTTCTATTTCAACTTCAGTGGTGAATATTGTTCCAACCAGGAACAGCTTCAAATTGGTGCGAAGGGTCAGATAAAATTTTCCTACCACAATATTTGAGAAATCTCTGCAGCCCATGGAGATCCCACGAGAGCAGAACCAGTTTGCTCCCTGAAGCAACTTTCCTAATCTATATATAAAGTACGGAAGCGAGTGAAGGTCTCTGTCGTCAACTGCGGCTCTTCCCCTAAACGTCAGCCAAACTCTGACCAATCCTCTTTCAAATACAAGGGGACTCATCCCAAGACGGATCTTGATACAGCGGTTCCTCCCAAAGCCAAAGCGGTTTTTTACAAAAAAGAGAGGCCCAATAAAGCTCAAGTGCCCGAAGCAAACTCCAAAGGCCAAAACTCCAAACGCCCCAAGCCTGGGGGCATGGTAGTTCACATAGTCTATGTGGTGAATTCCAAAGACAAAGTTTAAGCTTTTACTAGTCATTGACCTCAAACTCGGTCCGTAACAAAAGTTCAACTGCAACGTGAAAAGCTGCAGGAGATACTTGCTCAGGCAGCAGTAAACGCTAATCCATCGTCTAAGGCAAATTCACATTATCTGAAAATTGGAAGGTGAACCCGCCTCGGCCACACACTCCCAAGAAGACAGATACACCGGGGGCATCATGCTCTTTCGTAGAAGAAGATCCATGGGAGGTGGCTCTTTCAGCCAAGACGAAAAGAATGCTGAAGGATCTCCAAACATGCCCGGCGATCAGGTGGAAAAATCCACTCGAACCCGAGATCATCGAAGGAATGTTAAAACCGCGTCCAACTCCAAAGATCGGTGGTGATAGCCAAAGCACTCACACCCAGCCGTCAAAATATTCGAAGAAGAAGAAGAAATCCAAGAAGCTCGTGAAGCCTGGTGATAGGCGTACGGACCTGCAAAAGCGGATTGACGCGCTGGAAGAGTATAATCAGAAGGCGCGGACTCCAGTCACACTTCAAGAGTTTCTCCGCCACGTCCTTGAGGACGGAGATGACGATAATGGAGAAGACTCGTCGGATGAATCTGAAGATTATGTGGCAAGTTGCCATGTGATCTCTCACTCGTCGATAAACGATGAAGAAGCTCCTTGCACCGAGAAACTGGGGGAAAATCCTAAACCGGAACTTCTAGAGCCGTCAGATGAAATGATTGATGCATTCCTGAATGAAGCTCTTCTTAAAAGCAAAGCCGCTCAAGAGCGTGAAATTGCCATATTTGAAAAAGCCAAACGCCGGCGACTGGACGAAAAGGTTAAAACACCCCAACCCGACCGAGGCATGCCTGCGACAGATAAAAGCAGGTTTAAGACAAGGAAAAGGTTCGCCAAAGACATATCGATGGAAATGAAGTTGCCCACTTTCGGAGGAAATTCTCCTGGCGGTATACATCTTGATGAAGCGGACATACATCCTAACTTCTGCTTATACCATCATAAGATTGCACACCCTACCGAGGAGTGCATAGCCTTTAAAAACTGGTGGCAGGGATATGTTGCCCACCGACGACACGTTCAACGAGTGAAGTGCAAGGCTCGTCAGAAATAGAAAAGCACGACAGATGAGCGTGAAAGAGTTGCTGGCAACTGTCACATAGCTGACACCAAGGGATCGCAAGTTATCACCTTTGGAAGCGACTCTGACGAAGAAATCGCCCTCAGCCCTTTCTTTAAGGAATCCACCTCCGACACAAAACATGCGAAAATTTGCGGCAAAATCTAGCTGCGTAATCGTACGTTGACTTATGATTGAAACGTCGTTAAACTACTACCAACCCGCGGCATCCTCAGGCTGACGTGGTAAAAAAAACGGTATGTCCATAAGCGTGATAGGCACGGATGAAAACCTGAAAGGGCTCCGTGAGTAAAAATAGCAGGGCTACTGACAAGTTTTGTGAAAACCCAAAAGGGCGCAATCTCGTTAAAAGACATTTGCAAGGTCCTCTCGACCTTGTGAGGAGAAACCACCTGCATGAGATCCTTACGACTCACAAGGGAACAACACACTTAGGGATCCCCACGATTCCTAGGGAGAAATTACACTTGTGAGATCCTTACGACTCGTAAAGAGAACCCTCTTATGAGACCCTCAAGGCTCATAAGATTCAAAAGTTTTAAGTTACAGGGATCTGAACCTGTTCTTAAGCAGCCATCACAACCTCCGATTTTGCCCTACAAGCGGCCCAATATTGACCCTTGTATACAATCCACGGGCGCGAAAAAATATTTCCCTAACAAAGTCCTACCCGCGATTAGGGATATGTCTACATGGTGAACAACCCTTGTAAGTCCTCTAGACTTATAAGGAGAAAACACTCTTGTAAGATCCTTACGACTTATAAGAGAACACACACATGGGAATCCTCACGATTTCTAAGGAGAAAACGCACCTACGTGATCCTCACGACTCGTAGGGAGAGATTCCTTCATGAGACCCTTACGGCTTATGAAGTCAAAGCCTTAGTCGATAGGATCCTAACCCTGTTCGCTAAGCCACCTTTGTTCGACATCAATGGGGGCAAATGATGATTCGCTCCTGGAGAGATTCCTTCATGAGACCCTTACGGCTTATGAAGTCAAAGCCTTAGTCGATAGGATCCTAACCCTGTTCGCTAAGCCACCTTTGTTCGACATCAATGGGGGCAAATGATGATTCGCTCCTGGCAATATCCCAGTTGTAGCGGTGCTAATACCAAAATCGGTGTCTAATTCCAAGCTTGCAGCAAGAAGCTAGCGAGCCACACATGCATACGAAATAGCCGAAATGATGGGGCAACTTGCAACAAAATCAACAAGTAAAAATATATGCATGCAAAATAGCCAAAATGATTGGGCAACTCGCAATAAAAAGCAGCGAGTAAAAATAAAATAAATAGCCGAAATGATTAGGCACTGCGAAAAATAGCCGAAATGATTGGGCAATCGCGACCTTCGCGATATAAAGCTGAAATGATAGAGCATCGTGGAAAGAAATAAAAAAAATAAATAAAGAAAAATAAAATTTATGCCCTACAGGTGATATTACATCAATCCCTGTATACAATCCAGGGGCGCAAACAAAGAAGGAATCACGCCTTCCCTCCTCAGGCTCCATCAGAAAATGAAGCCAAATCTCGACGGTTCAGAGATAGCCCAGAGATCATCAACAGCGTTCCTCTCCATTCCAGCAGGATTCAGACGCTGCAATCAATCCTGGAGCTACGGAAAAGCCCCTACTCCAAATCTCGATGGTTCCCAGACAACCTGGAGATCACTTCAATATTCGTCTCATTACAACAGACGCTATGTCATCCAAATGACCCCGTCTCGGAAATACGTCATCTACATGACCCCGTCTCGGAAATACGTCCACATGACCCCGTCTCAGAAATACGTCATCCATATGACCCCGTCGCGGAAATACGTCATCCACATGACCCCGTCTCGGAAATACGTCATCCACATGACCCCATCGCGGAAATACGTCATCCACATGACCCCGTCTCGGAAATACGTCATCCACATGATCCCGTCGTGGAAATACATCATCCAAACGACCCCGTCTCGGAAATACATCATCCACATGACCCCGTCGCAGAAATACGTCATCCAAATGACCCCGTCTCGGAAATACGTCATCCACATGACCCCGTCTCGGAAATACGTCATCCACATGATCCCGTCTCGGAAATACGTCATCTACATGACCCCGTCTTAGGAATACGTCATCCACATGACCCCGTCGCGGAAATACATCATCCAAATGACCCGTTCTCGGAAATACGTCATCCACATGACCCCGTCGTGGAAATACGTCATCCAAATGACGCCGTCTCGGAAATACGTCATCCACATGACCTCGTCTCGGAAATACGTCATCCACATGACCCCGTTGCTAAAATATGTCATCCACACGACCCCATTTCGGAAATACGTCATCTACATGACCCCGTCTCAGAAATACGTCATCCACATGACCCCGTCACGGAAGTACGTCATCTACATGACCCCGTCTTAGAAATACGTCATCTACATGTCCCCGTCTCGGAAATACATCATCCACATGTCCCCATCGCGGAAGTACGTCATCTACATGACCCCGTCTCGGAAATACGTCATCCACATGACCCCGTCGTGGAAATACGTCATCTACATGACCCCGTCTCGGAAATACGTCATCCATATGACCCCGTCGCGGAAACACGTCATCCACATGACCCTGTTTCGGAAATACGTCATCCATATAACCCCGTGCGGAAATACACCATCCAACGACTCCGTGGAACACGGCCAAAGTCAACCAACCCAGGGGAAATCAGTGTCCTTGGCAAAATCTCGATTCAGGGAAATCAGCGTCCTTGGCAAGAACCTCTCAATTCGCGTTGACCCACAGAGAAATCAGTGTCTTTGCTGGAATATACGATGTCAGCAAAACGGAGCCACGGCTTAGTCCCTAGTTCCAAATCTCGATGGTTCACAGACAACCTAGAGATCACCTCGACGTTCGTCTCGATACAGCAGACGATATGTCACTACAGCGTCCTTCCTCCAACAGGATTCGGACAAGCCAAAGCAAACGAAGCGAAGGCCAAATTCCTAGCTTCAGGGTCTTGACGGTAACTCATATAAAGCCTGAAAGACTATCGGAGATCATCCCACACCAGCGCGGAGTGGTCACCATCCCGACGTTCGTCTCGATACAGCAGACGAGATGTCACTACAGCGTCCTTCCTCCCACAGGATTCGGACACGCCAAAGCAAACGAAGCGAAGGTCAAATTCCTAGCTTCAGGGTCTTGACGGTAACTCATATAAAACCTGAAAGACTATCAAAGATCTTCCCACGCTAGCGCGGAGTGGTCACCACCTCGACGTTAGTCTCGAAACAGCAAATAAGATGTCACTACAACGTTCTTCCTCCAGCAGGATTCAGACGCGACAATCAAACAACGGAGCCACGACAAAATCCCTACTTCCAAACCTCGACGGTTCACCAGCAACCTAGAGACAACCGCGACATTCGTCTCGATACAGCAGACGCAATGTCAGCAAACGAAGCGAAGGCCAAATTCCTAGCTTCAGGGTCTTGACGGCAACTCATATAAAACCTGAAAGACTATCGGAGATCATCCTACCCCAGCGCGGAGTGGTTATGACTCATCGGGGCTCTCTAAAATGAGCCTAACCTCAAGTAAAAAGCGGCATGAAAAAATTCCTAACGCTTGCTCTTCCGACGGTCAAACTGCCTAGGAGGATTGCTTGAAGACGTCTTGTCCAGCCCCTGAAGAGATCAGAGACACGACAGTCGTAAGGCTACTCGAACAGCAAGATTGCCTATCGAGAAATACATCAGCCAACGCGACGGTACGATGGACAAAACCCTAGTACCACAGACCCTAACAGACCTCTGTCGTAAAGAGCAGAGGTTAACTGTAACGTTAGGACATTCTTGTGAGAACTTCTCGATTCGTCTTGACTCGTGAGGAAATTAGTGTCTTTCCGGGAACTTCTCGAATCATCTCGACTCATAAAGTTGAAAAGCCTTAGGCAATAGGAATAAGGACCTGTTACCTAAGCGCTGGGGCCCTGCAGGTTAGTCCAAAATGGACTCTTGCATACTATTCACGGGCCACACTCTCCAAAGTCGAATCTCGACACGGAGGGAAACAACCACTTATGGGTCCTCTCGACTTGTAGGAGGGAAAATTCTCTTGTGAGATCCTTACGACTCTCAAGAGAAAACGCGCTTAGGAATCCTTACGGTTCCTAAAGAGAAAATACACCTACGAGATCCTCTCGACTCGTAGGGAGAAAAGTCTTTATGAGACCCTCACGGCTCATGAAGTTGAAAAGTCTTAGGCAGCAGATCTGAACCTGCTTTCTAAGCCATCACTACCTCTCGAAGAATTCAAAGCGAAATGCTCACCCTGTCATCTACAGGCTACGCTTACTAAAGTGACATGCCGGCAACAAAGAAAATAGAAGAAAGCGATAAGGAGAACATTTGATTCGCATTTGGTTAAGCGTTCGAAGCATACCCGTTCATGCATGTGCAAAAGATTTAGTACATAAAATAAAACACGCTGAAATAAGGAATTTGCCATTCATACTTCGAAAAGTTCTTACAATCATGAAAGCAGTAAACGGAAACATCATCAAAATGATTACAATAGTAAAACCTCAGATCCAGAGTATGAATTAAGGAATTCGAAAGTAAGGCCGTCTAGAATCTTTCTGGCCTTTCTGACCATTGTCGTGTGCATCCCCTCGCGCTCACGAGTGTCGAGATCCTCGCCAATGTCCTCCTCCCTTTGATAAGAAGAGATTATCATCGTCTATTGGAAAGTTTGATGCAGAATATCAATGAGGTTATCTCGCCGCTTCTTCGAGATCAGGCCCGACAGGTACACTGAATGCACCTTGTCTTCGGCATCATCTAGAGCATTAAGCGGCATGGCTTCATGAAACCCAGGAAGTACTCCCCAAATTACTCCCACTACGGTTTTCAAGAGAGCGGAACGGCGAGGAAGCAGTCGACCGACATGTGCATATAGACGATCCATAATCTCCGCACATTGGGCATCTGTAAACTCTTGGTTCTGGCAATGACCCTATACGTGAATAACCTCATAAGAGATAAACTCGTTCAGACTATATAAATGAGCAGCCATAACGTCTGAAAAAGAAAATCAGTGAAAGTTAGTAGACAGACTGATTAGAAAAGCTTATTAAAACAAATATGGAATTTAAATGACTCTTGATATCCCCATGGAGAAAACAAATTCTAATTTTGACACCTAACAAATTTGAATTTGCAAGAGATCCTAAAAAAAGGAATCTCATTTAATAAGCGACCCCTCGGGTCTAGGAGCTAAACTCCTCGAGAGCAATGCTCTGCAGACAGGAGTAACACCTGTCAAAGTCAATTATGAGAAGAATTTAAAGAAATACCCCGAGAATGCTAAGAGCCATGCTCTGCGAGTAAGATGAAATAACCCATCAGGAACCCTAAAAGCAAAGCTTTTAATGAATTTGATATCCATGGATAAAACTCTTAAGAGTTCTTCATCAAAGATTAACAAATCAACATGATTCAAAAGAGCAAAGCTCTGTTCTTGGGCTAAGAAGCCCCAAGAAAAGATCTCCTTAGATCTATGGGTTCATGATCTGAAGAGAGCAAAGCTCTATTAATGAAACCCTAAAAGGGTTTTCTTTAGATCAAAGATCTATGAAGAACAAAGCTCTGTTAATGGGTAAAACCCTAGTTTATTAAAAGTTTTAAATTTTACCTAAGTTTTGACAGAGTTTTTACTCTTGAAAAGTTCTTAAACTGAAGAGCAATGCTCTGAATAAAAGTTCTCAAAGAAAAAGATGAAAATCATCTAAGAGACCAAAGGTCCTATTTATAGGCATTGAAACACCTCTTCAACTTCTGAGTTGATCCAAGGGCGCAGATGCTGCCACTGCTGCACTCACGTGTGGGCCACGTGAGCGCGACGGTGGGGGTCATTTGTTTCCCCCAATCAGAGCAAATCTCTGTTTTGAAATTCAAAATTCAAAAATTGAAGAAACGCTTCAGATCCAACGCTAGGTGCGCTGCGCGCCACGTGTCAAACACGGATGCGCTAACACCAGGTGCGCTGCGCCCTAAGCAGTGGACCATGTATGCGCTAGCGCTAGGCGCGCTGCACGCCACGTGTCAAATACGAGTGCGCTAGCGCAGGCTGCGCTGCGCTCTGAGCAGCGCACCACGTGTCAAACACAGGTGCACTAGCGTAAACTGCGCTGCGCTCTAAGCAGCGCAACACGTGCAAAGCATGGGTGCGCTAGCGCTGGAATTATAAA
Source organism: Agapanthus africanus (assembly GCA_030015575.1). Lineage (NCBI taxonomy): Eukaryota > Viridiplantae > Streptophyta > Magnoliopsida > Asparagales > Amaryllidaceae > Agapanthus > Agapanthus africanus. Next base: position 352,481,036 of record JASDDO010000019.1, read on the forward strand.
ATTCCCCACCGTTAAATCAAAAGATCTAATAATAATGATAAATCATTAATTAATCAGAATTAAAATTCTGTTATGGAAAGATCTTTTCAATCTTGTTAAAAACAAGAAGACTGCCTTCTGTAAAACAGAAGCCCTAGAATCAAAGATCCAATGGTGGGGAAACAACCCCAAATCAATCGGAGAAAAATCTCTTTAACTGATTTAACAAATCAACTTGCCCTATATAAAGGCCCCAAGACTTCAAGTCTGATATAGAACCCCCCCTAAATTTTAAGAAAACTCAAAAAAGAAATAGAGCAAGCTCTTGAAAGAAGATTATTTCTTCAAGGTAAATATGATGAATGATGAACACAGAGATGAAATCATCTCATAAAAAGAAGAATTATCTTTTTAAAAGATCATAAATCTAAAAAGACCAAAGTCTTTCATAAAAAAGATCAAAAGATCTCATCACATAATAAAAGAAGAACATATTCTTCACACAGATCATTGATTTATAAAGGCAAAACCCTTTCAAAAATAAGAACTATTGTTCTTGAATCTTGAGACAAAGTCTCTTTTAAAAAAGAAGAACATAAATTTGTTACTAGATCATAAAATTGATAAAATGCGCTTTGCGCTATTGAACCGCGCCTTGCGCTTTTGAACAGCGCTTCTGCGCTCTCTGGATCGGCGTTTAGCGCCAAAATGCGCCACGTGTCAACCACGTATGCAACTTGCGGTTTGCGCTTCTGAAATAGCACACTGCGCTCATAGGCTGGCGCTCAGCGCCAAGCGCATCACGTGTCACTCACGTGTGTGCCACTAAATTGAAAACGCAATGCGCTCATAAATTAGCGCTCAGCGCTCATAAACTGGTGCAATGCGCCCATCATCTGGCGCTTAGCGCCAAGAGCGACACGTGTCCTTCACATGTGCGCTACTTGGCAGAAGCACACTGCGCTCTTTGATTGGCGCAAAGCACCTAGCGCGCCACGTGTCGCGCCAACAAAAAATAAATTGTTCTTTAATAAGCCTAGAGCTCTGATCAATGCTCAGTATTGTTAAAAGGGCCAAGCCCAAATAAAGGCTCAATAGCCAGAATAAAATGTTAAACATTTATTGGACTTAGCCCAATATTGGCCATAAGTCCTCGATGCATATTAATTGAGCCTATCCGCTCGTAAATATTTCAACGGATCTTAGTCCCAAATCGGACTACAGATCTTTCGACCAACCCACATCGGTTCGAGGGTACATCTCTTCACTCCTCTAATATTTGTCGTTGTAATCCTTCAACGTCTTCAGAGAGGTGACGGGTCCCGACAACCATACATTTCATAGACTATAACGTTTTTAAACTGGACCGTGGGGTCCTTAAACTCACGGACTATGATGTCCTTAACCTGGACTGTAAGGTCCTTAAACTAATGGACCACCACATCCTTAAACTGGTAATCGACCGCAATGTCTTTAAACTAAACAATAGAGTTCAAATGCTCTTTTGTCGGATCTAAATGATCCTGTTAAGTCGATCTTATTTTAAAATTAGACTAACGTGTCCTTAACAAACGTTGAGTCGATCTTAGTCTAAAAATTAGACTAATGTATCCTTAACAAACGTTTAAGCTGATCTTAGTCTCAAATGAGACTAACGTATCCTTAAACCCAAACCAAAACCCAAATCTAAGAAAATACGGATTTGGACTAATCCACGCCCTACAGGCGACAATATAAATTAGTCTCCGTATACAATCCATGGGCAACCAAAAACAAAACAAACACCCACGACACAAAGTGACCATCTGGAGAAGGAGAAAGTTGTTACCGCGATGCGGCAGCGTAATTAACTGCAGGGGCTTGCGCCTGCAGGGAAGAGCGTCCCCACAATCAAAAACCCCTCAAATGAGGGGGAATCTGACGAAGTCTGCTATATCGGCCGCATCGGTTTAAACCTTCAATATACGGTGTCATAAATCAGCTTGGCATCTTCGGAGAGGTGGACGGATAGCACCAATTAGCATCTGCCCCGAAATTTAGGCAGGACGGATCCGCGCGGTCGCATCTCCGTGTTTCGGCGGTAAACAGTATCGTGCTATGAAACCAAGTGTGCGTGTGGGGTAAGTCGTTACCCCGTGAAGTTTTCCTAAATGTATTGTTTTAACAAATACTAAAAGAGGTGTTTATAAAGTTCCAGCTATTTTAATGAAACAGTTCTACTATTGTTGTTTCACATGAGAATTTTGACGAAATTTGATTCTAAACATTAAGGTTTAAAGTTACAAGTGATATATTAAAATTAGATTGACTAAATTGTAAAGAAAAAAGGAGTTATATATTTTATAAAAGAAGATGTCGGTATTAACTCCACTTTTACCGATATAAAACTTGAAGAGAATTTCAATAGGAAGGAGGAGATTTGGGAGGGACTTACGGTTTAAAACGCTTAAAGAAATGTTGAAGAAGATTAGGTGAGCTTTGCAGCATAGCGGGACCGCCGGAATTTGCTTCGATCTTCGCCGAAACCAACTTGCTTGCTAATTCCACTTTACTTCACTTTGCACTAGGAACTTTTAGAGAGTTTTGGCTAGAATTTTTAGAATGGTACTGAACCAAAGTGTGGGATGGTATTTATAGTGGAGAATTAGGGTTTGGGAATTAAAAATATGAATTAAAAGCATTAAAATTATGTTTAATTGTGAAAGGAAGGATTTCGGTTTGATTGCAGGGAAATCAAACAGTGCAGATGAGTTATGGGTAGGTGAAGATACAAGTGTGCAGAGCCCGGGGCAATTTGGCCCCATCTTGACAGTCGACGCTGGCTATAATGAGATTTCTACCGGTCGATCTAGGGCTTCTGGCCTCGAGATTCATGCCACGTGGATTATTTTGTATTTACTATATTTTATGCCTGTTTGATTTTCTGATCTTTTCATTTCCTTATATATTGCATGTACAACTTTTTGGGCTTCCAAAAAGTTAAAAAAAATCAGAAAAAATAATTGTGTCTTGATGGAAATCGAGCACAGGGGCTACATCACAGCAGTGTAAAGGCTTTACCAGTGAGCAACAAGTTGTTTCTTGCTATTATATAACAAAAACAACTTATAACTCAAACTTAGGCTGTAAAACTCATTTTTTGTATATTAACACTAAAATTTCTGTACAAGATTTTAGAGTCGTTACAGTGAGAGCCCTCCCTCCTACTCATGTGAGAGGGGGCTTCCCCTTCCTTTTTTATTATTTTTTATTTTTTAAAAAATAAAATAAAATAAAATAATTTTTTTTAAAAAATGTTTCTTTGAATAATTTTTAAAAAAAAATCAGTTGTCACAAATAGAATAAATAAAAAATGAACACGTCTCTATTGTTAAAAAATACTAACTCATTACATTAATTTCACATGATCAGTTTGATCCGTCAATCGGAGATTCTCTCGCTCCAAAAGCGAGAGATAATTAATGGCAATTTAGTCCGCGGCTGCCGGAGATTCGGATCCCCATAATCAATAAACCCTAGTCTTCTTTATGCAGGAGGAATATGTATACGCCTGACAAACGACGCGTATTTCCATCTCAATGGGGTAACGAAAAACACCCTACAGCGGAACGAAAAACAAAAATTTTAGAGACGCTAGAAACTACAAACACTAGAATCGAAACCAGACACTTAAACTAGACAAAATACAAAGAGATTAACTACTATGTTAGAAGGGTTATACCAAAAGATCCATGTCTTTTGGTCTTCTACCCTTTTTCTTAGCTCCATGGGGTCTCCGTGTTCGAGCTTGACCGCCGGTCTTCCTCCGTCTAACATAATCCACCCGAGAGATGTGGTTTATGGCTCTAGCTCCACAGTAAAAATCAAGTGGAGCAACTAAAGGTCATAACTTGCTAAACTAGGATGTCTAGTGATGTAGTGAGTTGTTCTAGTATTTTTTTACCTCATTTCCACCCATGATTCTCAACACATGAGAGTGTAGGGAAGAAGCAAGAGTTCAAGAAAGGAGAGAGAAAGAGAATGGTGAAATGAAAATCTTAAACTCATCACAATAATGCTAACATGGTTTTGATAAATGATATTTTTCAATATTAAAAACCAACCATACTTAAATAGTGTAGATAGATGAATTATAATTCATTTGTCTAATATGTTCATCAATGTCTCACACCATTTGATTGGTATATATTTATCGTGTCGTTTTAAGTTTTAAAGTAACCACAAACAAGACTGTGTCACGTGTAGCTAGCCGAGATGAGTACAGGTCCTCCACAGGGAGATGGTACGTTTTAGGTTCTTGTTTTCATGAGTTAAGCCAAGGGCCGAAAAAGTTCAATTCAAATCTATGTGTTTTGTATATATCCAAACGAAACGCTTATTAGGGATAGAGATAAGTTAGTTTAAGTTAGGAAAATCCGTACACATTCGTTTGTGCCTCACTTGACTATCGAAGTTAGGGTAATCAGTAACAACGTGGATTAGGATGCTTAAACATGGTATTTGCGATTATACGCGAAATCCGGCTTATTGACTCTTGTCTTTCTGTTCTTATCTCTTGACCTTTGCCTCCGGCCAAACCAAACGCAACCGATCACGGTTAAGAATCACCATAATCTTGGTAGGATATGGTGCCTAACGGAGCACTTATGTGAGCTTTGGACGGAGTTCGATTAGCAAGTTTTGGGCAAAAGAAATGAATAAAGAAAATCTTAACTTAAACAATCCTTCTCATTCTCTAACAAGATCGACTACTCACAATCCATCAAAAACATCAAAAGAGAACACAAGTGTAACATTTCAGAAAAATAAAATATTATTTTTAGAATTTATATAATTAAATAATAAATATTATGAATATTTTACGGTATAGTTAAATACCGATAAATTGGGAAATACTTGGAAAATTATAGGAATTACTGAAATGAGAGTGTTTTATATGATTTAAACAAATTATAAATTCCTTATGATTAATTATATTCCATTTTTATGCTAATCGCGATTAAATATCACTAATCGTGTATTAAGCTTGATTTGTGCACATGACATGCACCATGTCATATTTCATATTTTTCTATGTTCTACCATGGCTTTTCCTTTTCTTTCATGCATGGCTTGGTTTTAAGAAAGAAAAGAAAAGAAAAAGAAAAAGAGTAAACAATAGAGTATGGGCATGAGAGAGAAAGGAGAGAGAGTTGAGGGGTCTTTGACCATTGCTCCCATTTGTTTCCCTCTATTCCCTTTATCATTCTCTCCCCCTTCATCTCTATAGCTGCCCTCATCTCCCACCTCCACTAAACCCTCACAAACACCCTCAATCCCACATCAAAACATCATCCCCCTTTCACTAAAAACATGCACAAGCTCATCACAAGCACTTTGGACCAAGAATGTTTGGATTTTGAGCACGTGGGGCAACTCAAGAAAATTCTTGAGTTGCCAAATGAGGTACCTTCTTCATCATTAGCATAGTATTTCATTCATTTTAGCATCCATACATGTTTAGAAGTATTTTAGTTTGGATTAGTGAACTTTGAAAATTCCAAGTTGAGAATTAGGGTTTGATTTAAATCCAAAGGTGTAATTGAGGTTAGTAGAGGCCATACAACCCTGTAGTGATGGTCTAGTGGACTAAACCAGAGACTAGAACCCTATTTAGCAAACTTAGAAACCCCGATATCGTATTTTGTAGTCTTTGGTGATGGTATATTGACATCTGCTATGACTCGGAGCACCTGAAAATTTTATACCGATCACAGTGAGTCGTGAAGGCAACCTAGAAGCTACCGTAGAGACCCGAGACCCCAATTCCATGACTTGGCCACAGATTTATTCTTTCTGGTCGCAATATGTGGCCAGGGTAGGGGCATGTGGGTCCGTGTTTGGTTCATGGCTCCAGTATCTGTTAAATAGACCCTCCACATGTGCAAAATTGGCTAATTTCACCTGGGGTAAAATCTGGAAATGTTTTACAAAACTTCTTGTTCAGTTGATAAAACTGCACATTTGTTATTACATTTTTCCTACCATTTCCATATTAAAAAAGGTCTTTACTATAATATATCATACATATGAGGGTTTATGTGTAAAAATAATATTTTCCATGTGTTGATATATTATAATTAGCATTTGGTAGGAAAATGTATATAATATTATTGACCTAATCCTAGTAGAAAAAAGTTTACTAAATATTATTTGTTAAGTTATTGTGCAGAATTTTCAGGTCTTAAATCAAGGAAATCAAGTTGTTAAAACTAACCTGCCTAATTAAGAAATCAAAATTAAGAAATCAATTCTGGCAGAAGAAAAGAAAAGATTTCCAAATTCTGAAGGTTCCAAGGATCGCCACATGTCACAAGGAGCAAAGCATAAAAAATTGATCAAGGGATCTGATCATCAGCCCCTTGATGCTGCGGATCCGCCGCGTGATAGTGGAGTCAAAGGCTGGGATTTCTCTGGTGGAATCATAACTGAAGGTTGCCAATTTAAGAGACTACATTTCTGGCCTTTGGACTATAAATAGGGACCGAGAGCCTCTTGGAAAATTTATCAAGTCGACGCGATCACGAAGTCCAAGACGGCTCACGCATCCAGACTGATCATCAACTGTTCGTCTACCTCCTTAGAAGAGATCGAGAAGCAAACTAGTCTTTGTAATCATTTTCTAAGGAATCAAAGTGTAATGAATATTGTTGATTAATAAAGGTAGCTTTCTTTTTCTTATTCTATTTCTTCGTAATTTAATTATGCAATTTCTTTCCATCTCTTTTTCTCCCAACATGCGCGAGTAATTCTCCGCTTGTTAGGGTTCGTAGGATTAGGGTAGGCTAATGGATGATGAACATCTCTAAACCCTTTTTAAGTCCTATAAATTTTATGAACTTTATCAAAAGAATCATTAACATCCTAATCGGGCGCGCTAACAATTCTTTGTTAGTTCCGACCGCGATTAGCGATTAGATTAATGATTGTTTTGGTAAAGGCTAGATATGAACGGAGTTCTGTGTCGAGATAAGGGTTAAGAGTGGGATTCCTTTTCCCTCCAGAAACCCTAATCTACACGCATCACCGTCATTCTAGTTTTAAATCTATTAAAGGATAAAAATGGTAACTTTTAATTAATCGTCCATAACTACTAAATCCTAACGAACCCTACAAGCCCCCTTATTATATTAACTACATCCCTAAAATAATCTAGATCTATATTTTTGCATTAGTGCTTAACGTAGATCTAGAAACAATTCCAAAAGATTCCATTATCCCTCCTCTCTTTCTCAACACATCTAAAGTAATAATAAAAGCTTCCACGTTTCCCAGAGGACGACCCGTACTCATCTCGGTCTAGCTACAAGCGACACCGTTATTGATTGCGGTTAACTACAAACACACTCTTTCGCAACAATCAAATGGCGCCGTTGCCGGGGATACGTGCGTAATTTTTTATTCTTACTATTTGTGTTGAATTTTTATTTGATACATATCATAATTAACACAAAACTGCAAATTGCATATTTAACGATTTGTGCGTGAATTTTGCAAGGAGATCTGGAGTCACAGAATTAAGGAAAACAGAAGACAGAGACATTCTTAGAGATCCAGAGGAGCACAGAAAGGCACATAAAAAATTTCATCAACAGATCCTTCTCTCCTGCGGAGGAACCGCGGCAAAGGAGAGCATCTGCGGCGGAAGCGCGGTGCAATAGGGGATCTAGGGTTCCACACTTCTCAGGTATCTTTCTCAACTCCTTCTCTCTCCTCTCAAATCCAATAAAATCTATTTTCTGCAGGATTCTTTGCAAAATAGCACCGCTCAAAAATCTTTTTGCAAAAGTTTTGTGATTAGTTTTGTTTTGCATATTTTAATACGGACTTTAAGGGGCAAAGACCAAATCCAGATTAGGTGGGGATTTCATCACCCTTCTTAAGCCCCACAAATCACAAACCGAGCATCTAGATCAACCCTTCATTAATTTAAAAAATATCTAGACCAGACTCTAAGGACTGTCGCGCTCAATAAGGACAGAGGAAGGTCGTGGGTAATCTATCGTTTATTCGCATTACTTTTGTAGTGCCTAGGCAAGTGTGTCAAAGGCTAGTGGTTTTTAATTAGGCCCACTACTGTGGTTCTTTCCCACTTACCTGGCACTTACCTGGCTATAAGGGTAGTACAGAGGCGGTAGAGGATTGATCCTGCGGCTTGTCCTTTGGAAGTCTAGGAGCGGTCTAGAGACTGGACCTAGGTGACCTTAGTTCTAGGGTTGCTTGTGCATCTTAGGGTGATTTGTCTTGAGTCCCACTTTTTCAAAAACAAACCAATTTTAAATCACACACACGCTGCCACTTGCACTAAACCCGCTTAGTGCATGCTCGGCTGGACACGGGATCCTAGTGCCCGTCTTGTCCGCGTTCCTGCTATCGACACCGAAGTCGGTACTTCTTCATCTTCTTTTCCCCCACTACAGACCACGACCAAGATGGACGGCACTCCATCAGATTATAACACCACACTGCCACCGCCCGTAGGTGCGCAGAATCCACCGTGCATCTTTCTCCAAGAGAGATGCTATCCTATCCGTGGTCCTCTTCCCACTTGTCTATCTCTTCCACCACCTAACGGGGATAATTTCGAAATTAAACCCCACTACATCAATCTGCTGCCCAAATTTCACGGGCTTGAATCGGAAGACGCATACGTTTTCATTACCAAATTCAAAAACGTATGCGCAATGATGGGTACTTCACAATTGACTTTAGATGCTATGCGCTTACGTCTTCTCCCACTCACACTGTGCGACTTGGCAGAAAAATGGCTTTACATTACTGCCGCACACTCTATCACTAATTGGGATGAATTCGTCATAGCATTTCTTAAAAAGTTTTACCCAAACCATAAGACTGCCCGTGTTAGAAGCGAGATCAACCAGTTCACCCAGCTTCCCAATGAACCATTTTGGAAGTGCTTTGAACGTTTCAAAGATCTGCTTGTCCAATGTCCTCATCATGGAATCAATAGATGGGATTTATGTTGGATTATATATGAGGGCATTAATCTAGCGACAAAGCAGATGCTTGAAACGATGTGTCAATGCAATTTCATGTCTAAAGATGACGGTGAAGCTTGGAAGTATCTGGAAGACCTCGCTGAACACACTTTGCAGTGGGAAAGCGTAAGACCATCTTCATCTAGGGGAGGTGTTCACCGGCTCGATGTTTCTATCGCAGTAAAAGCCGAAATGGCAGCGATACAGAAGAAACTCGACGCTATTGAGAACAAATTTTCATCATTCTCCCTAAATTAGGTCACGCTTCCTAAGACCGTCTGTGGTTGCTGTTCGGATCCTTCACACTTAACGGAAGAATGTCCTATGAATGCATCGTTTCAAGCTAATGCTGCTTTTCAGCAGCGACCTAGAAACGACCTTTATTCTTCCATGTACAATCAAGGGTGGAGGAATCATTCTAACTTTGCTTGGAACCAAAACCAACAAAGCAATTATCAAAGACTTCCTCCACAGCAACCACAACCACAGAATCAGCCCCCCTTTCAGTCACAGAATTTCCAAAATCCGGCCAACATTTCTACACCACAAGTGGCCGGTACTGACAACTCACTTGCACAAACTTTGGATATGTTCATGAAACAATCCATGCAATTGTCGGCTGAAATAAAGTCTTCTATTGATACCATAACGAAAAACTCCGCCTCCCATGGTGAGAGTATTAAATCATTAGAAAACCAAATCGCACAGTTAAACGCCGCAATGAGTGCGAGAGAGAAAGAGAAACTCCCATCTCAACCCCTACCGAATCCTGGCCATTCACAAAATCATAATGTGAATGCCATTACTACGTTGAGATCGGGAAGAGTGCTGAATAACCGAGTGGGTGAGCAATTTGATGTTAGTGACACATTTGATACCCCAACTTCTTCTTCTTCTTCCCCTAATTCGTCTAGTCTCCCACCTTCATCCGAGCCTATTCTCCGTTTTCCTCAAGGCTTGAACATTTCGCCAAATCTATCTAAGTCGATTCCCACTCCAATTTTGGGATCGAATCCGTCCCCACGGTCTTCTCCATAAACGTTGGACCCAAAATTTATTGATCGAGCTCCATTTCCAAACAGATTAAGGGCCAACATACCTAACCCGCAAATGGAGAAGATTGTGGAAATGTTTAAGCAAGTTAGCGTGAATATTCCTCTCCTAGATGCTATTCAACAAGTCCCATCTTATGCAAGAATCCTTAAAGATTTGTGCACTAAGAAGAGAAAAACATAAGTGCCTAAGAAGGTTTTCATGACGAGTAATGTTAGCACGGCTTTTACCCAACAAATACCAAAGAAACGTAAGGACCTCGGATGTCCTACAATCTCTATTTCTATTGGGGGTAAAAATATTAATCGTGCTTTACTCGATCTAGGCTAGCGTTAACTTGCTTCCTTATTCAGTATACGAGCAGTTAGGAATTGGAGAGTTAAAACCCGCCCATTGTACTCTCCAGATGGCTGACCGATCTATCACCAAACCTCGGGGCGAACTAGAGGATGTGTTAATTAAAGTCGGGGAATTCATATTTCCCGTGGACTTTATTGTTTTAGATACACAACCTGTGGCAAACCCACGCAATCAAATCCCAGTGATACTTGGTCGACCCTTCCTAGCAACTTCTAACGCTGTAATTAATTGTCGTAACGGTTCTATGAACTTATCCTTCGGGAAAATGACAATTGAGCTTAATATTTACAAGCTAGGAAGTCAGCCGTCAGAACCTTCTGCTCATTTGCTGGATGTTTGTTCCATCCACGAGATAGCTTCCGAAAGCTGCATGGATGAGGAACTTTGCTTTGATGTTCTCGACAACACTAATGAGACATCGTTTGATCTTGCACCACTTCAAAGTGAGGATATGTTCAATGAGTCCGACCTTGAGATTGAACCCGTTGACTCGTTGCAAAAGTCAGCAGCACTTTCCGAGTCAATATCTTATGCAAGTTTTGAACCTCTTGGGTAGTCCGAATATCATTCCCTTACCCCACCTTCTATTGTCTCTCCGCCAATTCTTGATCTCAAACCGCTACCTTCTCATCTTAAATATGCATATTTAGGAGAGAATGAGACTTTGCCAGTGATTATATCCGCTTCTCTAGCCTTAGAGCAAGAGAATGCACTTTTGGCAGTGTTGAGATCGAATCGACAAGCATTTGGTTGGACAATGGCCGACATCAAAGGGATTAGTCCCTTAATTGTTGAACATAACATACATCTGATGGATGAAGCCAAACCAACCCGAGACCCACAAAGACGGTTAAATCCCGTTATGAAGGAGACGGTAAAGAAAGAAATCGTCAAGTGCCTTGATAGTGGAATAATTTACCCCATATCTGATAGCCAATAAGTAAGTCCAATTCATGTGGTCCTTAAAAAGTCTGGCATCACGGTCATCACTAATGAGGCTAATGAGTTAATCCAAACACGCACCCAAACTGGGTGACGCGTATGTATTGATTACAGGAAACTCAATGCCGCGACGAGGAAAGATCACTTCCCTCTACCTTTCATTGACCAGATGTTAGAACGATTAGCGGGACACGAATACTACTGTTTCTTGGACGGATACTCTGGCTATAACCAGGTCCCCATCGCAGAAAAGGATCTAGATAAAACCACTTTTACTTATCCTTTCGGAACTTTTGCTTATAGACGCATGCCCTTTGGGTTATGCAACGCTCCCACTACATTTCAGCGGTGCATGATGGGGATATTTTCAGATATGGTGGAAAATTTTCTAGAAATTTTTATGGACGATTTCTCCATTTTTGGGGACTCCTTTGAGGACTGCCTTCGTAATCTTGACGCGGTTCTTACCCGCTGTAAGGATAAGAACTTGACTTTGAATTGGGAAAAATGCCATTTTATGGTCCAAGAAGGTATTGTACTTGGACATATAATTTCACGAAAAGGCATTGAGGTTGACAGAGCTAAAATAGATGTCATTCATAACCTCCCTCGTCCCAACTGCGTCAAAGATATACGATCCTTCCTTGGCCATGCAGGATTTTATAGAAGATTTATTAAGGACTTTAGCAAAATTGCTAGACCCTTAACCCTCCTATTGGCCAAGGACACTACTTTTCACTTCGATTCGGATTGTGATGCTGCTTTTGAATCGCTTAAAGAATCACTCACTACAGCCCCCGTTCTATCATCTCCGGATTGGAACCACCCGTTCGTGCTTATGTGTGACGCATCAGATTTTGCTATTGGTGCTGTCTTAGGACAGCATATTGATAAGATGCCACATGTAATTTACTATGCAAGTAGGACCTTGAATGATGCACAAATAAATTACACAACTACCGAGAAAGAACTCTTGGCGATTGTATTTGCATTAGAGAAATTCAGGCCCTACTTGATTGGCTCGCCTATTGTGGTTTACACAGATCACTCCGCCCTACGACATCTTTTATCGAAGAAGGATGCAAAGGCCAGGCTAATACGTTGGATCCTATTGTTACAAGAATTTGATCTTGTCATCCGAGACAAGAGTGGATGTGAAAACGTTGTAGCCGACCATCTTTCACGCATCACTTCTTCACTAACTTTGACCGTGCCGATAAATGACTCATTTCTTGACGAACAGCTCTTGACTGTATCCTACGAACCTTGGTTCGTGGATATCGTGAACTATCTTGCAACGGGACTTATTCCTAGTGATTGGTCGAAACAAGACAAACTTTGATTTCTATCCCAAGTAAAACATTTTTACTGGGATGAACCTTATCTATTTAAGTATTGTTCTGATCAAATCATTCGCAGGTGTGTCCCTAACGATGAATTCAAGAGCGTGTTATCATTTTGTCATGATCAGGCATGCGGCGGTCATTTTGGTCCTCGAAAAACGGCGGAGAAAGTTTTGCAATGTGGTTTTTATTGGCCAACATTATTTAAAGATGCATATGAACATTGCAAAACTTGTCCGCGATGTCAGCATTTGGGTCAGATTTCACGAAAGAACGAGATGCCGCTCCAACCTATATTGGTTATGGAAATATTTGATGTTTGGGGTATTGATTTTATGGGCCCTTTTCCCAACTCCTTTGGGAATCTTTATATCTTGTTAGCGGTTGATTATGTCTCGAAATGGGTGGAAGCAATACCGTGTCGCACTAATGACAACAAAGTTGTCATTAAGTTCCTTAAAGAAAATATCTTTTTGCGATTCGGACACCCTCGCGCTATAATTAGCGACAACGGGACACATTTCTGCAATCGGTCTTTCGAGGCCTTGATGCGGAAATATTCAATCACTCACAAGCTTTCTACGCCCTATCATCCCCAAACAAGCGGGCAGGCTGAGATCTCAAATAGGCAAATCAAACAGATATTGGAGAAGACGGTTTCTAAGAACCGTAAAGATTGGTCAACCAAATTGACGGATGCTCTTTGGGCATTCTGCACCGCTTATAAGACCGATCTTGGTATGTCTCCATACCGCCTTGTGTTTGGGAAGGCATGCCACCTTCCTGTCGAGATCGAACATAAAGCAATGTGGGCTATTAAAGAGCTTAATTTTGATCTTGATCATGCTGGCAGCTATCGGAAGCTGCAATTGAATGAGCTAAGCGAACTCCGCGATGAAGCTTACGATAATGCGGTGATAGTAAAGAATAGGACTAAAGTGTTCCACGATAAAAATCTTTTTAGAAAAACCTTCACATCGGGGCAACAAGTCCTTCTTTACGATTCCCGTCTCCATTTTCATCCGGGTAAGCTTAAATCTCGTTGGAAAGGACCTTTTGTGGTGCGGTATGTACACCCGCACGGGGCAGTTGAAGTTGAAAATTTGAAAAACGGTTCGATTTTTAAAGTGAATGGGCATAGATTAAAACCGTATTTTTCTGCTGACCCCGCTGAGGAGCTCCTGTTTTTACAGGAGCCGCTTTATCAAAACTAAAATTCCTCCGCCTCACCTCCATATTTTTGTAACATTTTCTCATTTTAAGAATGGAGGTGAGTAAAAATGGATTTGATTGAATATCTGTGCGTGTCAAAGATCAAGTTTGGGGGTAGTTTTCATTTAACTATTATTTTACCCCTTGTATCTCTCTCCTAGTATACAGGTTCTTGTTCTCAAAAGGCTACATCAGTGAGGACACTGCTGAAAACAAGTTTGGGGGGAGGTTTGTATTCACTGAATTATCTTTGACACTGGGCATTAAAAATTTTTTTTTATAACAAAAGAGTAGAAAGTGAAAAATTACATCCAAAAGATAGGAATAGTTTAAGAAAACCAAGAAAATTAGAAGTTTTCTTAAACGAACTGGTAATAAGTAGTTATGAGCTGTTGTCCCAAGGGTTAGTAAGATGAAGGAAGCCACTAATCTGAGGATAAAAATAAGTCTGAAAATAGTTTCTATTCTGTAAGCCAAACATTTGAATGTTGATACCCTACTATATGCACTTACACATGTCTTGAAACTCGGGATAGTAAAGGATACCTTGAAATGCTCTTGTCTAAAAGCCAAAGTATGAAGGAAATAAAAAAATGAAGAAAATATTAAAATGGTGAAAAGAAAAAAATGAACACTGGTTTTGTTATCGCCAAGACAGCAATAAAAAAATATAGCGAGGGTGCCTCTTCACCTAGTGCCATAAGGCCAACTGGTCTGGGAGTCACTGCTAAGCCTTAGGTGGTGCAAGACGAGGAAAATATTATCACCTAATCAGCAAGCACATGAGTAATCGGTCGGTTAGTACCTCAAGAAGTATTAACGGTCGCATGAAAATGTGTGAGCAAATCTAAATATTCATCAAGTTAAAAAGTACTGAGGTAGATGGACAAGAGTATGATATCTTGAATTGAATTCTCCGAGTGTAGGGATGTCCATTACACACACGTAGGGGTATATGATCGATGTTTGGATGAAAGATAGAAATGAAGAATAAAGATGATATTTTATTGAGGGATAATGTGATTTCTAACATCTTTTCATGACTATTAAGATAGGGCTCATAACAACTGAAAAGCTAGTGTAGTTGGAAACTCTTCTTTTCAAAGTATTTCTTTTATGGTTCTTATCTTTATATGTAAATTTCACCATCTCTCTTTTATTATAGGATTTTGTGGGTGTAATCCACTAAAAACTCTCAGGAGACAACACTCCTCCTACTAGGGACACCTAGAGGTTTAACGGCTTGTTGCACGTGCTCAGTGCAATCGTGTTTGCCTACGAAAGTGTGCTTAGTTTTCTCCTTTTTTTTCCTCCTTCTCTTGAATAAACTAGTTTGCTCGGGACGATCAAAGATAAGTTTGGGGGTATTTGTTCAGTTGATAAAACTGCACATTTGTTATTACATTTTTCCTACCATTTCCATATTAAAAAAGGTTTTTATTATAATATATCATACATATGAGGATTTATGTGTAAAAATAATATTTTCCATATGTTGATATATTATAATTAGCATTTGATAGGAAAATGTATATAATATTATTGACCTAATCCTAGTAGAACAAAGTATACTAAATATTATTTGTTAAGTTATTGTGCAGAATTTTCAGGTCTTAAATCAAGGAAATCAAGTTGTTAAAGCTAACTTGCCTAATTAAGAAATCAAAATTAAGAAATCAATTCTGGCAGAAGAAAAGAAAAGATTTCCAAATTCTGAAGGTTCCAAGGATCGCCACATGTCACAAGGAGAAAAGCATAAAAAATTGATCAAGGGATCTGATCATCAGGCCGCGGATCCGCGGCCCAAGCCCCTTGATGCCGCGGATCCGCCGCGTGATAGTAGAGTCAAAGACTGGGATTTCTCTGGTGGAATCATAACTGAAGGTTGCCAATTTAGGGGACTACTGTTCACACCATAATATTGCATTATTATATTCCTCTTATTCTTTTTATAAATAAACAGGTGCTTTTGACGCATGTCTGCTACATGTTATAGGTTACAGGTTCTTGGACAAAAAACAGTGAAAACGATGTAAAAACGATGAAAAAGTGGATTTTGACCAACAAATAGGAGGATCTTAGTCAAGCCTGCATCGAAGGACAGTTCACAATTAACAAGGCAACTCAAGGTCCAAAAATTACAAAGCGAACGGTTAAAAATCCATTGCAAATTGTTCACTGAAGATCTGGAACCAATATAGAAGCCAATTGATAAAAGAACCAGAAGAACAAAAAGACCCAGAACAAAACCCTAAATTTTCAGCACCCAATCTTTCTAAAGGGCCGCGGAACCGCGGCCCAAGCCTGCTATTGCCGCGGTTCCGCGGCCATATTGTGCCCGTATGCGGATATTTTTTTACCAAAATATTTAGCGGCGCTGAAAAGTTGACCTAGGGCTATTTTTGTAATTGCAGACATGCGGATCAAAATGTAACCTAAGGTTTCCTATTCTCTATAAATAGGAACTCTAAAGATTGTAATTTCTTATGCCTCCTTTTAATAATAAAATACAGATCTCTTTATGGAGAGCATCGGTGTTTCTTTTCAACTCATTAATTCAGATCTGACAACCCTGCGTTGATGATTGGAGAGATGCATCTGTAAGTAGATTTAATTCCTTGCACTAGTTTAGATTTCAATTCTTTGCCCTAGGTAGATTTAAATTCTTGCCGTAGATAAATTGCTTAGCGTTAGCTTTGGGGAAGGCTTTTGAGAGATGAGATCTCTCATCCCTTTCTTACCCATAATATATTTTCAATAGGACTCCATGCATACACGCACACACCGCGCCCTACGGCATCCTACCCCTTGAGGTAGCGGTGATACCGTAGTGTAAAGGCCTGGTTGCGCGCGTTTTCCATGGAGGTTAGGGTAAGGATCTCTAAAAGAAGGACAAGAACCTAGAGGAAGGAACACCTTCCCGAATGGATCTAATCCCCTTTATTGATAATTACCATAACTCCTCATAGATCTTCATTCGGGTAAAGAAAGCGTTGAGATTTACTTGCATTTCCAAACCATCCCTAAACCTAACCCTAGCAAGACTAGATCTAGATAATCGTAGTATAGAATAATTAGGTTTTTAGATTTAATAAGAAATCCGAACACCCTTCGGAATTAACTCGTTAGCGCGACTAGAAAATTCACAACATCCCTGTGGACCGACCCGTACTCACCGGCTAGCTGCAAAGCGAAGCCGTTCTTGATTGCGGTTTAGAAATAGTTTTTGACACAAAATCAAATGGCGCCGTTGCCGGGGATGGCGTAGAAATTTCCTTTTTGCGATTTCGGGTTAATCTTAAATTAAAAAAAATCATAAAAATCTAAAAAACCCAAAAATTATAAAAATATATCAATTGTTATTTTTTGGAAAGGGTACTTTGTTCTGTGAAATCTTGTAGGAAAAAACTCGGATCTGAAAATTTACAGAAAGACAAACAGAAAACAAAATATCAAAACAGAAGAGGACTACGAAATCAGAGCAGCAGAATTTTTTTAGAGATATGTGCCCTCCATATAGCCGCGATTCCGCCGCCTAACCCCAACTTAAACTGCGGAAACGCGGTCCTTTAGCTGAATCAGAACACCAAAATTTTTTCTGGGGACCCGCGCCCGCATTTTCACCGCGGAACCGCTGCGGGAAAGCCCTTTTGGCCGTGGTTCAGCTGCTCTCGGGTGACGTCATCAGGTGAAAATTCCTCTGTAAGCTTCTCTGGTCTTTCTCAAGAGATCTAGATATATCTTTTCTGAAATATTCCTGCAAAATTCCGTGAGCTATAAAATATATTCCCTTCCATATAACAAATCTTGTGCAGGATTTTTGCGCCTAGTTTAAATTAGAGATAGATTGCAAGTAATCTTTGCTGTTGCATATCTTTTCTCGAAAATCTTTTTGCAACAAATTTTTCCAAATAAAGAGAAAAAGAATATAAAAAAAAAGGGGGAAATTTTTATTAGAAAACTTGCAAACTTTTGCCGAAAATAAATCCTTGCACCACAAACTTTCTTTCCTCCTTTCTTCTAACATGGGTATCCCACATAATAAATCACTTGCCGAACTTTGGTATCCCCAACCTAATTTTGCGTCGTACGTTAATATGTTTGGTCAATTTAAAGACGATCCGTCCTTGCCTAAAAAATCTTTGAAAGATCAAATAGAGACGTCTAGGAGAAACAGTTCGACTTTTCAACCCACTTTGTGTCAACAAAGTCAACCTTCACCACCTCCATATGTTGATACTACCTTTTCAAGTCTTTCTGTCACTCCTAAGCCGATGTCCATTGTTGAGCATATTGCTAAATCTCGCAGCCGATCTTTCACCCCTCTCCACTCATCTAGTTCTAGGGATCCGCATGATTATTCATCTTTTTATCCACATGTTGATCCTACCCCTGTCCAACCACCCATTTCCTACCAGTCCTACCCGACCTTCCCACCTTCACTAAACACTGTGTCTACACAGCCTGTTGGGAGTTTTCCATATCCACACGATTTCGAATCTTTTACCGAAACTCCTTTACCACCCGAGTCTAGTTTGGAAGAGTCGTTGGACGCTTATATTGCAGCAACAAACAAAATGGTTAGGAATGTGGAAGCGTCCGTGGCCGCCTTTATGCAACCTAGTGAAACGGTAGCTAGTTTCCCGCTAGCTTCAAATTTTTCAATGTATAAGGAGGCGGTTGGACAGAGTGAGAATGTGAGAGGATTTCCAAATCAAACCTATCCATACCCAATTGAATCCGACAACTCCAATTTTCAAACATGTGTCCAAAATGATGAGTTGTGCGACTTTGTAGTGTTTGATTTGCTAAATTGTGAAGAAACCCTTTCGAGTGAAACCACACCTAATCCGTTTGACCTTTACACCTCCACTCTAGAACCTAAATTGATAAATATCCATACTTTTGATGAGGTGTCTAAAGAAATTGATTTTCACTTGATTAAGGATATAGACTCCGGGAATATTTCGGATGATGAACCTGTCGATTTAATTGAGATTTTATGTTCAAATCATCATCCTGAGTCATTAGATGTTTCTCCCGAATTTCATATGCGTCTTGATTTTGATGATAATGGCATGAATGAGTTGAATCTTGAGGAGAATTATAAGGATAATATTGAGGAGAGTTTTGAGGACCATATTGAGGTTGAATCATTTCTGTTTGATGTGTCTGATTTTCCAATTCAGCCTCCTGAACCTTTGACTGTTATATCACCCTCCCTCCTTTCCATCGTTCCGACCACGCTTGAAGACTGTGAGCTTGAAAAATTTTCCTTTGAATCTGACACAGTTCTCACAGCCGATAACACGTATGAGTGTTTCACTTTTTCGGACGATGTTGATGACTCACCGCCCGAGTTTGAGTCCTTTACATTTTCAGATGAGTTAGTTGAACCATCAGACTCGGGTGCTTACAGTAGTTTCGAACCATTAATGGAATCTTTCAAGTTCGAGACAGTTTACTACGATGAGAATGATACTATCACTAGTTCACTTCCTTTCGTCTTTCCCATTGTTCCAACCGTACAAGAGACCGTTATGCTTTCATCTCTAATACCAAGTTCGGCGTACCCATGTTTTCTTGCGAATCTTGAGGGATTTGATCCCATTTCATGACGGGTTGATAGGTTAGCGCAATCGCTTTTCACACTTCGGTCATCACAAATTGCGCTAATTTATTCACTCGATTTACACCCCCAAGATCGTGCCACCCTTCTTTCTTCTTTCCGCCATTCTTCTCCCCCACCGAGACCATATTCTACCCTTCTTCCCATATGGTCTCGTGTGTTTCTCATTTCTTTCCTCTACACCCCATCATTTCACCAACTTGACCATTACCATGATAAGATTTTTGAATGGTTGGTGCTAATCTTTGGCTTGTGTAAGGCCAAGCTTAAGTTTGGGGGGAACCTTGTTGTATATATGTACATATATTTTTGTTTTCTTTTTCTATATAAAAAAAATTCAAAAAATAAATAAAATAAAAAATTTATAAATAAATAAACAGGGGAGTGCCGACATTTTGACCCTCTTGGTTTAGCATGACAGTGAGGACACTGTCAAGTTCAAGTTTGGGGGTATGCTCGGTACATCTTCTTCCTTCACATTCATTTGTACATATTTTTGCATTTGCATACTTATTTGAAAACCCATAAAAATTGAAAAATTTCAAAAATTATAAAAATTATTGTATTCAATTTTTGCTAATTGACTTGAGTTTGACAGATAGGTTAACTAGCTAGGAACAACTAGATCTTAGACTTAGTAAACTAAAAACCCTAAAAATAACCTTTCTTAAAGTTTAACGGTAGAGAGTATATGTCTTTGTAGTTTATTTAGAAATAGGCAAATTTTGGGTTCATTTCTTGGGCTAAGTCGAAACGAAGGAAAAGTATTGATGTTCTTATTAGAGTATAAGTTTGAAAAATAATTCCTAGCTTAAGTCTAGATTCTGAAAATGTATACCCTATAATTTGCACAATCACGCACCTTGAAACTTGGAATAGTAGAAGAGACCTTGAAATGCTCTTGTCTAAAGTCCTTAATACAATGAAAATGAAAAAAAATATATAAAAGTGTGGATAAAGAATATAAAAAAAATGAACACTGGTTTTTGTGATTACTTAAGGCTGTAAAAATAGAAAAATATTTAGCGAGGGTGCTTCATCACCTAGTGACTTAGACCAACTGGTTTGGGAGTCACTGCTAAAGCCTTGGGTGTTGCAAGACTAGGAATTACACTTTAAAGTGCAAACATATCTTGTAATCGGTTGTTGGTACCTCAAGAAGTATTAACAGTCGCATGAAAGATGTGTAAGCAAAATTCAATTAAAAATTCACCTACTAATAAGTACTTTGGACAACGGATAAGGGTATGATTGCTTGATTTGAATTTCCAAGTGTAGGGGTGATTTATACACACACGTGGGGATATGTGATTGGAGTTTAGATGAGAGAAAGGGATGAAGAATAGAACTTGTATCTTTAGTAGAGTTGATAGAAATTCCTGAGTGGAGATGGTACCCTAGAAGGAAAACTTAAGAGATACCGAAAGCTAAGTAAGTCTATAGAATATATATAATCTTAAGTTAAATGATAAGGAAGTGTGAAGAATATGGGTGGATAATTTGCGAGTCGACGATAATAGAATTCCTTGTTAGGAAACCTAATTGGAGAACAAAAGTCAATGGGCCGAATTGATAGGATTTTGTGGGTAATATCCGCTGAAAACCCTCAGGAGACAACACTCCTCCTACTAGGGACACCTAGAGGTTTAACGGCTTGTTGCACGAGCTCAGTGCAATCGCGTTTCCCTGTGAAAGTGCGGTTAGGTTTTTGTAGAGAATAAAAAATAAGTTTGCTCGAGGACGAGCAAAAGATAAGTTTGTGGGTATTTGTTCACACCATAATATTGCATTATTATATTCCCCATTCTTATTCTTTTTATAAATAAACAGGTGCTTTTGACGCATGTCTACTACATGTTACAGGTTACAGGTTCTTGGACAAAAAACAGTGAAAACGATGTAAAGACGATGAAAAAGTTGATTTTGACCAACAAATAGGAGGATCTTAGTCAAGCCTACATCGAAGGACAGTTCACAATTAACAAGGCAACTCAAGTTCCAAAAATTACAAAGCGAACGGTTAAAAATCCATTGCAAATTGTTCACTGAAGATCTGGAACCAATATAGAAGCCAATTGATAAAAGAACCAAAGAACCAGAAGACCAAAAAGACCCAGAACAAAACCCTAAATTTTCAGCACCCAATCTTTCTAAAGGGCCGCGGAACCGCGCCCCAAGCCTGCTATTGCCGCGGTTCCGCGGCCATATTGTGCCCGTATGCGGATATTTTTTTACCAAAATGTTTAGCGGTGCTGAAAAGTTGACCTAGGGCTATTTTTGTAATTGCAGACATGCGGATCAAAATGTAACCTAGGGTTTCCTATTCTCTATAAATAGGAACTCTAAAGATTGTAATTTCTTATGCCTCCTTTTAATAATAAAATACAGATCTCTTTATGGAGAGTATCGGTGTTTCTTTTCAACTCATTAATTCAGATCTGACAACCCTGCGTTGATGATTGGAGAGATGCATCTGTAAGTAGATTTAATTCCTTGCTCTAGTTTAGATTTCAATTCTTTGCCCTAAATAGATTTAAATTCTTGCCGTAGATAAATTGCTTAGCGTTAGCTTTGGGGAAGGCTTTTGAGAGATGAGATCTCTCATACCTTTCTTATCCATAATATATTTTCAATAGGACTCCATGCATACACGCACACACCGCGCCCTACGGCATCCTACCCTTTGAGGTAGCGGTGATACCGTAGTGTAAAGGCCCGGTTGCGCGCGTTTTCCATGGAGGTTAGGGTAAGGATCTCTAAAGGAAGGACAAGAACCTAGAGGAAGGAACAGCTTCCCGAATGGATCTAATCCCCTTTATTGATAATTACCATAACTCCTCATAGATCTTCATTCGGGTAAAGAAAGCGTTGAGATTTACTTGCATTTCCAAACCCTCCCTAAACCTAACCCTAGCAAGACTAGATCTAGATAATCGTAGTATAGAATAATTGGGTTTTTAGATTTAATAAGAAATCCGAACACCCTTCGGAATTAACTCGTTAGCGCGACTAGGAAATTCACAACATCCCTGTGGACCGACTCGTACTCACCGGCTAGCTGCAAAGCGACGTCGTTCTTGATTGCGGTTTAGAAATAGTTTTTGACACAAAATCAACTACATTTCTGGCCTTTGGACTATAAATAGGGACCGAGAGCCTCTTGGAAAATTTATCAAGTCGACGCGATCACGAAGTCCAAGACGGCTCACGCATCCAGACTGATTATCAACTGTTCGTCTACCTCCTTGGAAGAGATCGAGAAGCAAACTAGTCTTTGTAATCATTTTCTAAGGAATCAAAGTGTAATGAATATTGTTGATTAATAAAGGTAGCTTTCTTTTTCTTATTCTATTTCTTCGTAGTTTAATTATGCAATTTCTTTCCATATCTTTTTCTCCCAACATGCGCGAGTAATTCTCCGCTTGTTAGGGTTCGTAGGATTAGGGTAGGCTAATGGATGATGAACATCCCTAAACCCTTTTTAAGTCCTATAAAGTTTATGAACTTTATCAAAAGAATCATTAACATCCTAATCGGGCGCGGTAACAATTCTTTGTTAGTTCCGACCGCGATTAGCTATTAGATTAATGATTGTTTTGGTAAAAGCTAGATATGAACGGAGTTCCGTGTCGAGATAAGGGTTAAGAGTGGGATTCCTTTTCCCTCCAGAAACCCTAATCTACACGCATCACCGTCATTCTAGTTTTAAATCTATTAAAGGATAAAAAGGGTAACTTTTAATTAATCGTCCATAACTACTAAATCCTAACGAACCCTACAAGCCCCCTTATTATATTAACTACATCGCTAAAATAATCTAGATCTATATTTTTGCATTAGTGCTTAACGTAGATCTAGAAACAATTCCAAAAGTTTCCTTTATCCCTCCTCTCTTTCTCAACACATCTAAAGTAAGAATAAAAGCTTCCACGTTTCCCACAGGACGACCCGTACTCATCTCGGTCTAGCTACAAGCGACACCGTTATTGATTGCGGTTAACTACAAACACACTCTTTCGCAACAATCACTTCTGATTTTGTTTTGCGACTTTTAATGAATTGGGATTTGGTATTTGATTTTGTATTCCGTCGTCTGATGTTTGTATGTCAGCGACGGGGGTTGTTTGGTGGTTTTGCAAGCGTAGTCCGTAGGTTCTAACCTATAGGCATTTCGCGTGTCGTTTTGCTTTCGAGTCGGATATTAATGCGATACGATACGTTGTGACATATAGGTACCTCCACCTGAACTTCGAGACGACAAGCAAGAGCATGGCGACATCGATTTCGGCAAGCAAGGATCAAGGTGAGTAGATATATATCTACGGGGGAAGTCGGGTGGATGACGTATAGCACCCCCGCAGTTCATAGTGTAGCCTATGATATATCATGTGTGTGTGTGTGTGTGTGTGTGTGTGTGTGTGTATTTATACACACGATACTATGTGTTATGTGAAACGTTTATGATTATCAAGAAAGGTTTTTGGAGATCGTGGGTTAAAGTTTAGTGTAATTGGATGATAGTGTCATTAGCTAGTTTTAGTCGCGAAACCTTAGAATAAGGTACACGCACACACACACGCATACATTTTATTTCTCGTGCGTATATGGGGATATATACATATATATATACATACATGTATGTGAGTATGTATATATATATATATATACACACACGGATGATGAGGATAGTATATGATACTTGGAGATGAGTCGATGTGATTGGGCTGGATGCCATGAGATCGGTGATGTGTTTTGGGTCGTGTTATAAGATACGACATATTATATTAGCGGATGGATGGGCGATGTGTTTTCATACACACGCGGTTATATGTTTGATGGTATCAGTATGTACTGGACTTAGATCAGTACCCTGTTCATGATATATTGATAATGATACCAGATGGATATTGAGGTATATGTGATAGGCGACCCGTACCCACATTTTGGGATGCCGTACGATAGATTTACCATACGAGATATAATTATGATAATAGATCCGCACTCATGATTTGAGGATGTCGTATTGTATATATGTTATCGTATGTGACGCTATAGAGGCGGGATCATCGACTACTATATATATTTATCGACTCAGACTTAGGTGTTTTTCCTAATCCTTGTGATTAGTCTCTTACCTTGTCCTGTAGTTACTTAGTAGATGATAGACTGGGCCCAAGTCATACTTATTTCCAAAAGCAACGAATCGTGAATAATTTAAAGACAGGCCAAGGGGTACTACGGATATTTCAAAGGACGTATCTTTCTTAAGAACACCATAGCCCCCATTTTTTTAAACACCACGATTCGTGTTATTTCAAATGACAAATATAGATTTCTTATTGTTGCATTTACTATTCATTTCTGCATATTCATGTTGTTATCATCGCATTGCATGCTTAATGTGTACTTTAGTGATTATGAAACCATGATGTCAGGATACCAGCACCATTACCGATGATGTGTATGCTCCACGTACACTTGATTGCCGGCTCACACACATCATCATCGGTAATTGCCATGTCACGTACACTTTAGAGAATATTACCTTATTGATATCGCTTGTTGGCTGATAGTTCTGATATATCATTGCTGTGCTAGTTAGATATTGCATTCTTTACATACATACATGTGCATGTTATTATATTCATTTGTCATGCAATATAATTAGGGCCAGTCCGAATTACCGGAGCCCGGTATTTGCTATTATTGACTCTTCATTTTGAGATTTCGGATTTTCCATGAGATTTCTGGATTTAGAGAAACCGCAACATTTTATAAACTCATTTTCATTTCAAAAGATAAAAAGTGCGGTTTTCTCGTGTTATGATGTGAGATACGTCCACCATGAGTTTTCTCGGCTCTTGAGTGATATCATACACCCGATTCGAGGAGGAGGAGGAACCGTCTGTGGGTGCATGGTGGACCCGGTGCGGTACCCCGGGGCGAGAAGGTCACAGATGATGGCATTAAGCCTGGCAGGGGAGAACTACCGACCGGTTATTTGTGACGTGGCGGATATCCGGAGGATACCGACGTTGTCGTGAGATTGATGATGGGCCAGTCCGGATAGCCGAAGCCCGAGATATTGAGATTTTGAGCTATTGAGATTTTATGATATGGGCCAGTCCGGATAGCCAGAGCCCGAGATATTGGATATTTAGATATATGTTTTGTGTCGATACTTGACACGGATTTTATGCTGATTTTATTGATGATATCTCGATTTAAATATACAGAAATCTCACTATTTTAAGAAAATAGTTTTCTCATTCATGATTTATTCTGTTTTCTTTTCGATGCATTCATACATCATATATATGTTATGTTGCTATCTGAGGCACAGACACGAGCACGTGGTATTATACTTATGTGTAGATGGTTCAGGATATTATTTGGAGGATATTATTATCGTATGACCTAAGATTGAGTCATACATGCGATTTCTGCTCGGTGATGTTTTCTACTCACGAGTTGGCAACTCACCCCCGTTGTGCCACAGTTTCTTGCAGGTTTTGCCGTTCAGGTTTCCTTGGCGGCTTTGCTGGCACACTCCTTCATTCCGGATGATTGCTTTGGTAGGTAGGTTTACTTGCATCGTGACCACCATTGTACTTTATTTATATTCAGTTGTATCTAGTGACTCCATCAACCAGACTTGTATTAATTTATAGACTTAGAAGACCAGTGTATATTATCTCGACCTTAGAGTCGCACTTGTATTATTATGGTTTTCTGATGATATTGGTTTTCCTTTGAGTTTTGATCCTCGCTCTTCGGCATTGTATATTATATTGCATTGCGTGGTTGTTTCCGCCAATTGGCGCAGAGCTAGCTCCCGCTTGGGGATGCTTTTATTCATTATGTATATTATGCATGTTTGCACCCGTTTGGGGCCAGTATTTACAAAGGAGACTCTGCCGAAATTTTCGGAAAAGACTTGATATTTTAAAAATGTTTACTACGAATTTCAAAGTAATTTATACGCAAACTTTTAAACAAGTTTTCCTTCACTTTCTTCTTTTAAATGGTTTAGATTTCTGGGATTTTGACTTACTTGAATTAGATGGGGTCCTATAGACTTCATATGATTCAAGTGCCAGTCACGTGCCATTTCGGGTCGTGACAACAAGAAAGAAAAGATCAAAAAAACATCAGTGCAAGTAAGTAAATAGGATCAAATGAAATTGCAAGTAAATAGCAAGTAGAAGATACTAGGAAACAAATTGCAAGAAATTAGTCTTCATTAAAAGTTCAACTCCAAGATACAAACTATGAGTTCAATAACCAAAAGCTAAACTTGCAAGCCCAATGAAGAGATTGCAAGATCAGGAGAAGGCAAGGAACTCAAGATAAACTGACTACCATGTACAAAGAGCTAGAATCAAATTACAAAATGTAGAAATGAAAATGATGTGAAGTGTGATAAAGTATGCTCCCAAGCTTACTCTCTGTTCTGGTATATATAGGCACTTCATAAAAAAACCCAATAAACTTGAGATGATGTAACAGAGACAAATGACCAGAAAAAAAATGGAGGCAATAGGAGCATGTGGGACCGCCAGTGGCGTTTTTTGACTATTTCTGGCGGTTTTTCTGTAAGTGGTGGGGCCCATCTTTGTGTGGTGATTACATGCCCTCTCTATGATCTTTCTGGCATTGTTTGATTCTTCTATATCAACTTGAGTTCTAATCTGTAGATTTGGAGAGAAATGTAAGGTTTAAATCACATCAACACTTTTCAAGCACTCATTACATATGCCCACTTGCTCATCCACTTGCCTACTTGCACAATTTGAGTTCACATCATGACATGGCTCGTTCATGCACCACAATTATGAGTTCACACTTGTATCTAATCATGTCATGTTGGACCATTTGGATAAAAATGTTGTGCACACTTGTTTTGTTGCAAAATCTTCTTGAATAAAAATCGGTTATCCGTTCCTGTTGCAGTATCGACTCACAAATATCGTATCCGTACATTTTGAATGTGTTTCCAGTGTTTTGTCATGAATACCTGTATTCTATACTTATTGAGCAAATACAGATTAATAGTACCGATATATCACAAAAATGATAACGAATGGGCGGTATTGAAATGCAATTTTTCATGATGAACAAATACCCTCAAACTTATCTTTTGCTCATCCCGAGCAAAACAAAATCCTAACCTCACTTTCATAGGGAACGCGATTACACTGAGCCCGTGCAACAAGCCGTTAAACGTCTAGGTGTCCCTAGTAGGAGTAGTGTTGTCTCCTGAGAGTTTTCAGTAGATTACACCCACAAAATCTCGTCAAGCTAATTTCATAAGATAACGGTCAATTCTAATCCTAAGGTTTAGTATCAAAACTAGAAATTCTATTATCCTAAATTAAAAATATCAAACCCTTATGTTTCACACCTCACTTTTTTGTTTAACTTAAGATCCTATATTTCTTTAAGTGCGTGTGCAAATAGCGTCGTTTATGTTTCAAAAACTTCGATAAGAGTCGTTATGTCACAAAGTACGGACCGGATAAAAGTTCAAAAGATCACACAAGTTTATAAAGAGTTAAGTTTTTCTCAAGTTTGTTCTTCAGCAAGATTTCAAATTCAGATTTTCTTTCATCTTTAACAGAAAACTAGGTTTATTCTCCACTCCACCTTTCACTTGTATTCATTTCATACACACTTTCGTGAACGTGCATTAGTCCTTTTATCATCGGACAACACCTTCAAATCTCCGTAATTTTTTTTTTTATAAAAATTCATCTTTCGTCAAGATTCTTTTCACACAAAGAATCATGAGGAATTTTAACTCGGAGAGAACACTTGCTTGACTTTTTTTTTAAATGGACTTTTTAGGCTTCTTAGCGAGCTTTGGGACAATGCACCCAAACCAGTTGGTTTTAGGGTATTAGGTATAGAAACACCCCGGCGGACTTAATTGCCGAAATTACCTAGGCCCTAAAACAAAATGACTCATTTTAGTGTGAAAATCATAACAATTCAATATGGACGGAGATATAACCAGTTGTTTAAGTATTTTTTTTAAGATAAAAGACGTGTTTATGTAGAAAAGGTGTGTAATCACTTCAATCAAGTTCTAGATGGGTTATTTTTCAGACTTAGTTCCTATTAAGATTTCAGTAATATCCCTTCATATCCACTTTCCTTTATAAACTATTCTTGATATTATTTATTTCAAAACAAAACTGTTAGATCCTAAAAAATAGTTTATTGATTGATTCTGTATTTAAAGAAGTGTTTATAGAATAACCGCAATCAATAACGGTGTCGCGTGTAGCTAGACCGAGATGAGTACGGGTCGTCCTCAGGGAAACGTTGAATCTTTTAATCTTACCTTAGACGTATTGATTAGGAAAGGAGGAAGAATAATGAATAGTGGAGAATGGTTGTAGATTCTAGATCTACTTCAATCACGGATGTAGGATATAGATCTAGATTAATTACGGATGTAGGTTTTATATTAGAAGGGGGTTTGTAGGGTTCGTTATGATTTAGTAGTCATAAATGATTAATTAAAGATTACTCTTTTTATCTTTTAATAGATTTAAAACTAGATCGACAGTGATGCATGCAGATTAGGATTTCTGGAGGGAATAGAGTTCCCACTCTTAACCCCTATCTTGATATGGATCTCCGTTCAGGTCTAGTCTTTACCAAAATAATTGTTAATCTAATCTCTAATCGTGGTCGGGGCTATCAATGAATTGATAGCGCGCCCGATTAGAATGTTAACTATTCTTTTGATAAAATTTATAAACTTTATAGGACGTTAAAGGAGTTAAAGGATTTTAATCATCCATTGATCTACCCTAATCCTACGAACCTTAACAAGCGGAGAATTACTCGCGCATGATAGAGATAGAAGAACTGATAGAGATCATGAAGAAAATAAAATGCAATAAGAATAAAACAATTACCTTTATTAATCAACTTGATCAATTACACTTTGTTCCTTTAGAAAATGACTACAAAAACCCTAGTTTGCTTCTTGATCTCTTCTTAAGGAGGTAGATGAACAGCTGATGATCAACCTGAATTCTTGAGTCGTCTTGGACTTCGTGATCTCGTCGGTTTGATATGTTTTCAAGTGAGGCTTGTTCCCGCCAAAAATTTTGGCTCAAAACCCGCTCCGTATAAAATAACAACAATAAAAGAAAAAAAATAAATAATAAATAAATAAATAAATAATAATAAAGGAGAAAATCTCCCTTTCAGAGCAAAGCTATGTTCAAATCCCAAGACGGGAAATGAAGCAATGCTTCTGTTTCCCCCAGTCAGAGCAAAGCCCTGTTTTAAAAGATAATAAAAATCAAATCTTAAAATAAAGAAGCAACGCTTCAGCTGACTTGCGCTCTGCGCCGCGCGACACGTGTCAGCGCAGTTGCGCTGCGCTCTGCGCTGCGCGACACGTGTCAAGCACAGATGCGTTTGCGCCAAACAGAATTAAAATTCCAGTAAGATCTTTCTGTTCTTGTTAAAACAAGAAAATTGTCTTCTGTAAAACAGAAACCCTTGGATCAAAGATCCAACGGTGGGGAAATATCCCCAAATCACTCAGAGAAAGATCTCTTTTAAACAACCTAACAAACAAATCGGCACTATATAAAGGCCCTCAAACTCCAAGTCTAAAAGATACAAAAAAAGGGAACAACAATACAAAAGAGGGAGGAACACAGAAACAAAGAGAGAACTCCTCTAAAGAATTTTGAGAAGAAAGAAAAGGTAAAAACCTTTAATAAAAGAAGAATTTCTTCTGAATAGATCATTGATCTAAGAACAAGATCAAGGATCTTCAATAAAAAATATAATAAATAACAAAGGCATTGCCTTTTGATGAACCATTGGTTCTGGAATCTAAAAGATTCTATTCTTTGATCCAAAATTGGATCAAGGTAATTAACAGTGCCCTGCACTTACAAATCTGCACTGTTGCGCTCCTGGGTTGGCGCAAGCCACCAGAAAGCGCCACGTGTCAGCACCAGAATAACTTGCGCTATGAGCTTTTAAAATAGAGCATTGCTCTCTGAAATTGGCGCAACTCACCAAAGCGCGCCACGTGTCAGCTCCAGAACAACTTGCGCTATGCGCTTCCAAAACAGAGCATTGCTCTCTTAAATTGGCGCAATGCACCAGAGCGCGCCACGTGTCAGCAGCGCAACAGCGCAGCGCACTGGCGCAGTGCACTGCGCTTGCGCTTACCAGAGCGTGACACGTGTCACCCCCACATGAGTTTGCGCCTTGCGCTCCTCAATGGGCGCAGAGCGCCTGACAAGCCACGTGGGGCACTGTCAGAACATTTAATGCAGCGCATTATTAAAGGGCAAAGCCCAATTAAGAGGTCCAATGGACCAAAACAAATGCTCTGCATTATTAAAGAAAAGAGGCAGAGCCCAAATAAAGGCCTAATAGGCCAAATGCAAATGAAAGGTTAAACATTTTCAGCTGGACTTAAGCCAATCATGGCCATAAGTCCTCAAATTAAATTGACTGAGCATGACTGCTCCCTTAAATCAATTTACATCCGGTTCAAGGGTACATCTCCGAACTCCTTTGACACCTATCGTTGTAATCCTTCAACGACGTCAGAAAGGTGACGGGTCCCGATGGCCATATATTAAATGGACCACCACGTCCCTAAACTGGAACATGGACCACTACATCCCTAAACTGGAACAATGGACCTCCATGTCCCTAAACTGGAACATGGACCACTATGTCCCTAAACTGGAACAAGAGAGCCAATTGCTCTTTTGTCGGATCTAAACGATCCCGCTAAGTTGATCTTAGACTGGAAATTAGACTAACGTATCCTTAACAAACGTTTAAGTTAATCTTAGCCTCAAATACGGCTAACGTATCCTTAAACCAAAATCTTCAAACAGGCTTTAGTCCTAAATCGGACTATAGATCCCCTAATCAACTTTAGTCCAAGGATACATCTCTGAACTCCTTTTGACACCTATCGTTGTAATCCTTCAACAACGTCAGAGAGGCGACGGGTCCTGATGGTCATGCATACTATGGACCACCATGTCCCTAAACTGGAACAATAGAGCCCTCAAATGCTCTTTTGTCGGATCTAAACGATCCCGTTAAGTCGATCTTAGTCTCAAATCAGACTAACGTGTCCTTAACAAACGTTTAAGTTGATCTTAGCCTCAAAAACGGCTAACGTATCCTTAAACCAAAACCCCAAACCCAAATCTAAGAAAATACGGATTTGGACTAATCCACGTCCTACGGGGGACGACATAAATTAGTCTCCGTATACAATCCACGGGCAACCATAAACAAAACAAACACCCACGACACGAAGTGAAATTCTGGAGAAGGAGAAAGTTGTTACCGCGATGCGGTAGCGTAATTAACTGCAGGGGCTTGCGCCTGCAGGGAAGAGCATCCCCACAATAAAAAACCCCTCAAGCGAGGGGGAACCTGACGAAGTCTGCTACATCGGCCGTATCTGTCTAAACCTCCGATACACGGTGCCATAAATCAACTTGGCATCTTCAGAGAGGTGGACGGATAAAACCAAATAGTATCTGCCCCGAATCTCAGGCAAGACGTCCTAATGTCTCAGCTGCCATTCGGAGGGGAATAGATTCTGGCACGCCCGGTGGGACCTTTTCCTCTTTCCACTCCACACTTCGTGTGTCGTGTTTTTCCCGCGATCAAATAATTGCGGTGTATATGTTTTTGGTTGCCCTTAGGGTAGTGGATATTGAAGTCGGCATTTCGTCTTTATTAAGAATGGCATTTGCTCCCATCCCAGCAACTCAGGCTCTATCATATCCGGCGGAGTCAAGTATGGGTCACTTGCAGCCTCTAATCTCTGCAATCCGGCTTTTCAAGAAATCAACGGGATTCTTTTTGGGTCGATGCTCCCACCTCCTACCCTCGGTGCCTCAACGCCGATGGAGGAAGCCCAGAGGATGTCTGTCAAGCAGTAACCTTGCCGACGGAATTGGTCCTCAAACAACTGGCACATACCAAAGATCAAGGTCGACGCAGGGGGCAGAATATTCAAGCTGTTCAAGAAATCAACGGGATTCTTTTTGGGTCGATGCTCCCACCCCCTACCCTCGGTGCCTCAACGCCGATGGAGGAAACACATAGGATGTCTGTCAAGCAGCAGCCTTGCCGACGGAATCGATCCTCAAACAACTGGCACATGCCAAAGACCAAGGTCGACGCAAGGGGAAGAATATTCAAGCTCTTCAAGAAATCGACAGGCTTCGAACTGCACTAACTGCAACAGCAACTCTCGCTCTGTCCCATCTTGAGGAGTAACATACGGGCCCCAAGCGGCCTCCCTTTTCACTATACCAGTGGAGCAGGCAACTCAAGCCACCACTAGGCTATTCTTCGGGACCATGCTTTCGCCAACGAGCTTCAGCGCTCCTGTACCATCGCAAGAAGCTCCCAAGAAGTCGTTTTTCAGCGCTCCTGTGCTTATTTACGCCTTACTCTGCGCATACAAAAATTGTGATAAGAAGAGAGTAAAAAGTGAAAAATTATATTTAAAAGATAGGAATAGTTTAAGAAAAACAAGAAAGTTAGATATTTTCTTAAATGAAACTAGTAATAAGTAGTTATGAGCTGTTGTCCCAAGGGTTAGTAAGATGAAGGAAATTACTAGTCTGAGGATAAAAATAAGCCTGAAAAATAGTTCCTATTCAGGAAGTCAAACATTTGAACGTTGATACCCTATTATACGCACTTACACACATCTTGAAACTCGGGATAGTAGAGGATACCTTGAAATACTCTTGTCTAAAAGCCAAAGTATGAAGGAAATAATAAAAAAAAAAGATAAAATGGTGAAAAGAAAAATGAACACTGGTTTTGTTATCACCGAGGCAAAAAAAAATATATAGCGAGGGTGCTTTATCATCTAGTGCCTTAGACCAACTGGTTTGGGAGTCACTGTTAAGCCTTAGGTGTTGCAAGACGAGGAAAAACACCTAATTAGCAAGCACATGAGTAATCGGTCGGTTAGTACCTCAAGAAGTATTAACGGTCGCATGAAGAATGTGTGAGCAAATTCCGTCTAAATATCTATTAAAAAGTACTAAGGTAGATGGACAAGAGTATGATTGCTTGAATTGAATTCTCTGAGTGTAGGGATGTTCAGTTCACACACATAGGGGTATATGATCAACGTTTGGAAGAAAGATAGGAATGAAAACTAAAGGCGATGTTTTATTGAGGGATAATGTGATTTCTAACATTTTTTCATGACCATTAAGATAGGGCCCATAGCAACTGAAAAGCTGGTATAATTGAAAACTCTTATTTTCAAGTTCTTTCTTTTATAGTCCTTATCTTCATATAACTTTCACCATCTCTCTTTTATTATATGATTTTGTGGGTGTAATCTGCTGAAAACCCTCAGGAGACAACACTCCTTCTACTGGGGATATGCCACTGGCGCCGAGTAAGGAAGGTTGGAGGCAGTTCTCCTTCTGGACTGATTACGCCGACTACAACCGCCCTCGAAGGTTCCTTAGGCGCATTATGGGCACAAGAGAACGACCAAGGGAAAGAAAGAGCTCTCTATTACTTAAGTCGAATTCTCCTGGGGGTAGAAAGCAATTATTCTCCCATTCAAAAGCACTGTCTAGCGTTGATCTTCGCGATAACAAAGCTCAGGCACTATGCGTTGGCGCATGAAGTTCGTCTCATATCGAAGGTGGACCCCCTTAAATATTTGATGTCAAAGGCTATATTGACAGGCCGGCTCGCTAAATGGGCCTTGCTCTTGATGGAGTTCTCAATAACTTATCAACCTCTTAAGGCAGTGAAAGGCCAGGCCATCGCCGATTTCCTAGCCGAACATCCAATACCGGCCGATTCTGCCTTGAATTGTGAACTTCCAGACGAACAGGCGTTCGACACGATCGACGGAAGTGGTACCCGATGGAAGCTTTTTTGATGGAGCATCCTCCATGAAGAAGCGCAAACAAAGCACGCCGATAATCAAATTGGGAATGGGCCTTACCTTCGTGACCCCGCAAGGAGGGATAATGCGATTCGCCTTCTCCTTAACAGAGCCGAGGACGAACAAGGAGGCCGAATATGAAGCTTTGATAGCAGGCCTCGAGATTGCCATCGACATGGGAATTGAAAACCTCCTCATATGCGGAGACTCCCAACTGGTCGTTAGTCAAGTGAATGGCGACTACCAACAGGGCAAGTTCGCGCTAACCGAAAACTGGAGGGTGAGCCCGCCACAATCACATGCTCTGAGAAGGGTGGACACGCCGGGGGCATCATGCTCGCTCATAGAGAAAGCCCAACGGACCACTATGTCCTAAAACTGGATATAGACCGAAAAGTCAGTAAACTAGAAATTCGCCTCAAATAAGGCGACGATGGACCGAAACGTCCTTAAACTAATGATGGACCGCAATGTCCTAAAACTTGCAAATGACCGAAACGTCGTTAAACTACTACCGACCCGCGGCACCCCCAGGCTGACGTGGTAAAAAAACGGTATGTCCATAAGCAAAATGGGCACGGATGAAAACCTGAAAGGGCTTCGTGAGTAAAAACAGCAAGGCTACCGGCAAGTGTTCGTGAAAACCCGAAAGGGCGCGACCTAGTAAAAAAAAAGAGAATAAAAAGAATAAAAAAAAAAGAAAAATAAACGGTATGTCCATAAGCAAAATGGGCACGGATAAAAACCCGAAAGGGCTCCGTGAGTAAAAACAGCAGGACTACCGACGAGTGTTTGTGAAAACCCGAAAGGGCGCAACCTCGTTAAAAGACACTTACAGGATCCTCTCGACCTTGTAAGGAGAAAACACCTGCGTGAGATCCTTACGACTCACAAGGGAACAATACACTTAGGGACCCTCACGATTCCTAAGGAGAAAATACACTTGCGAGATCCTCACGACTCGTAAGGAGAACTCTCTTATGGGACCCTCACGGCTCATAAGATTTGAAAGTTTTAAGTTACAGAGACCTGAACCTGTTCTTAAGCAACCCCCACAACCTTCGATACTGCCCTACAAGTGGCTCAATACTGACCCTTGTATACAATCCACGGACGCGAATAAACATTTCCCTAACCAAGTCCCATCCGTGACTGGGGATATGTCCATACGGTGAACAACCCTTATAAATCCTCTCGACTTATAAAAAGAAAACCCTTTTGTAAGATCCTTACGACTTACAGAGGAACATACACTTAGGAATCCTCACGATCCCTAAGGAGAAAATACACCTACGAGATCCTCATGACTCGTAGGGAGAAATACCTTTGTGAGACCCTTATGGCTCATAAAGTCAAAAGCCTTAGTCGACAGGATCCTAACCCTGTTTACTAAGCCACCTTTGTTCGACATCGACAGAGGCAAATGATAATTCGCTCCTGCCAATATTCCAGTTGTAGCGATGCTGATGCCTAAAACGGTATCAAATTTCGAGTCCTTTCATGGCAAATGATGATTCGCTCCTGGCAATATACCAGTTGTAGCGATGCTGATGCTGAGATTGGCACCAGATTCCAAGTTCCACACTCGCGATAAAAAAAATCAGCGAGCTAAAAATGCATATGAAATAGCCGAAATGATGGGGCAACTTGCAACAAAATCAGCAAGTAAAAATGAATGCATGCAAAATAGCCGAAATGATGAGGCAACTCGCAATAAAAAAACAGCGAGTAAATATAAAATAAATAGACGAAATGATTGGGCAACTCGTAATAAAGAGTAGCGAGTAAAAATAAAACAAATAGCCGAAATGATTGGGCACCGCGAAAAATAGCCGAAATGATGGGGCAATCGCGACCTTCACGATATAAAAAGCTGAAATGATAGAGCATTGCGGAAAGAAATAAAATAAAAATAAAAATGAAATTTATGCCCTACCGGTGAGATCACATCGATCCCTGTATACAATCCAGGGGCACAAACCGAGAGGGAAACATACCTTCCCAACAGGCTCCATCAGAAAGCGAAGCCAAATCTCAACGGTTCATAGACAACCTAGAGACGATCTCGATATTTGTCGCAATATTGCAGACACAATGTCAACAAAGGAAGTAAAGGAAGATCCCTAGCTTCAGGGTCTTGACGTCCACATCAACAACTTAGAGATCACTAACGGCGTTTCTCCGCACTCCAATCAGATGCAGACGTGACGTTAACAATCGACCTCAGAGTCGCAACGAAATAGAACCATGGCAAAGTCCCTAGTTCCAAATCTTAATGGCCACATCTACAGCCTGGAGACCAACAACGGTGGGCCTCCTCATTCCAGCATGACATAGAGGTTACACCATCAAACAGAGCGACGGCAAATCCCAGCTCCACCTCAGCATTCGTCTCGATACAGAAGAAGAGATGTCAATCACGGCGTTCCTCCGCAGTCCGGTAGGATGCAGATGCAACGTCAACAGAAGACCCCATGGTCAGCAAAGCGAAGCGACGGCAAAATCCCAGCTTCGTCTCAACAATCGTTTCGATACAGCAGACGAGATATTAACAACGGCGTTCCTCCGTAGTCCATCAAGATGCAGATACAACGCCAACGAAAGACCCCATGGTCAAACAAGCGGAGTAACGGCAAAATCCCAGCTCCACCACAGCATTCAAACAAATGGAGCCACGGCAAAATCCCTAGTTCCAAACCTCGACGGTTCACAAGCAACCTAGAGACAACTACGACGTCCGTCTCGATACAGCAGACGAGATATCACTCCAGCGACCTTCCTCCAACAGAATTCGGACACACCAAAGCAAACGAAGCGAAGGCCAAATTCCTACCTTCAACGTCTTAACGGCACGTCATATTAGGCCTGAAAGACAATCGGAGATCATCCCACACCAACGTGGGGTAGTCGCCACCTCTATGTTCATCTCGACACAGCAGACGCAACATCATCAAATAACGGAGCCACGGCAAAATCCCTAGTTCCAAGCCTCGACGGTTCACCAGCAACCTAGAGACAACCACAACGTCCGTCTCGATACAGCAGAAGAGATGTCACCCTAGCGTTCTTCCTCCAACAGGGTTCAGACGCGACAATCAAACAAACGGAGCCACGGCAAAATCCCTAGTTCCCACCGCGACATTCGTCTCGATACAGCAGACGCGATGCCAGCAAACGAAGCAAAGGCCAAATTCCTAGCTTCAGGGTCTTGACGGCAACTTACATAAAACCTGAAAGACTATCGGAGATCATCCCACACCAGCGCGGAGTGGATATGACTCATCGGGGCTCACCAAAATGAGCCTAATCTCAAGTAAAAAGAAGCATGGCAAAATACCTAACGCTTTCTCTTCCGACGGTCAAACTGCCAAGGAGGATTGCATGAAGACGCCTTGTCCAACCCTCGAAGGGATCAGAGACACGGCAGTCGCAGGGCTACTCGAACAGCACAATTGCCTATCGAGAAATATATCAGCTTATGCGACGGTACGACGGCCAAAACCCTGAGTACCACAGACCCTAACGGACTTCTGTCGTAAAGAGCAGAGGTTAACTGTGACGTTGGGATATTCTTGCAAGAAATGCTCGATTCGTCCCGACTTATGAAGAAATTGATGTCTTTGTGAGAACTTCTCGATGCGGTTCGACTCGTAAGATAAAACCTTAGGCAGCAGGGATTAAAAAAAAACCTGTTTTCTAAGCACTGGGACCCTGCAAGTTGGCCCAAAACGGTCTCTTGCGTACTATCCACAGGTCTCACTCTCCCAACTCGAATCTCGACAAGGAGGAAAACAACCGCTTACGGGTCCTCTCGATTCATAAGAGGGAAAATTCTCTTATAAGATCCTTACGACTTATAAGAGAAAACACACTTAGGGGTCCTCACGACCCCTAAGAAGAAAATACACCTACGAGATCCTCACGATCCGTAGGGAGAAAGGTCTTTGTGAGACCCTTACGGCTCATAAAGTTGAAAAGTCTTAGGCTACAAGGACCCTAAACTTGTCTCCTAAGCCCTCGATTCCATAGCTGCTCCTAACTTTGCACTACTTCACCTACGTACATACTTACATGGGCAAAGTAGTGGGGGGCATTTGTTCCCGCCAAAAATATTGGCTCAAAACCCGCTCCGTATAAAATAACAACAATAAAAGAAAAAAATAAACAATAAATAAATAAATAAATAAATAATAATAATAAAGGAGAAAATCTCCCTTTCAGAGCAAAGCTATGTTCAAATCCCAAGGCGGGAAATGAAGCAATGCTTCTGTTTCCCCCAGTCAGAGCAAAGCTCTGTTTTAAAAGATAATAAAAATCAAATCTTAAAATAAAGAAGCAACACTTCAGCTGACTTGCGCTCTGCGTCGCGCGACACGTGTCAGCGCAGTTGTGCCAGCGCAGTTGCGCTGCGCTCTTCGCTGCGCGACACGTGTCAGCAGCTGCGCTCTGCGCTGCGCGACACGTGTCAGTGCAGTTGCGCTAGCGCAGTGGCGCTGCGCTCTGCGCTGCACGACATGTGTCAAGCACAGATGCGTTTGCGCCAAACAGAATTAAAATTCCAGTAAGATCTTTCTGTTCTTGTTAAAACAAGAAAATTGTCTTCTGTAAAACAGAAGCCCTTAGATCAAAGATCCAACGGTGGGGA
Organism: Agapanthus africanus; assembly: GCA_030015575.1. Classification (NCBI taxonomy): domain Eukaryota; kingdom Viridiplantae; phylum Streptophyta; class Magnoliopsida; order Asparagales; family Amaryllidaceae; genus Agapanthus; species Agapanthus africanus. The sequence continues at coordinate 352,520,190 of JASDDO010000019.1, forward strand.
AATATCCCCAAATCACTCAGAGAAAGATCTCTTTTAAACAACCTAACAAAAAAATTGGCACTATATAAAGGCCCTCAAACTCCAAGTTAAAAGATACAAAAAAAGGGAACAACAATACAAAAGAGGGAGGAACACAGAAACAAAGAGAGAACTCCTCTAAAGAATTTTGAGAAGAAAGAAAAGGTAAAAACCTTTAATAAAAGAAGAATTTCTTCTGAATAGATAATTGATCTAAGAACAAGATCAAGGATCTTCAATAAAAAATATAATAAATAACAAAGGCATTGCCTTTTGATGAACCATTGGTTCTGGAATCTAAAAGATTCTATTCTTTGATCCAAAATTGGATCAAGGTAATTAACAGTGCCCTGCACTTGCAAATCTGCACTGTTGCGCTCCTGGGTTGGCGCAAGCCACCAGAAAGCGCCACGTGTCAGCACCAGAATAACTTGCACTATACGCTTTTAAAATAGAGCATTGCTCTCTGAAATTGGCGCAACTCACCAGAGCGCGCCACGTGTCAGCTCCAGAACAACTTGCGTTATGCGCTTCCAAAACAGAGCATTGCTCTCTTAAATTGGCGCACTGCACCAGAGCGCGCCACGTGTCAGCAGCACAACAGCGCAGCGCACTGGTGCAGTGCACTGCGCTTGCGCTCACTAGAGCGTGACACGTGTCACCCCCACATGAGTTTGCGCCTTGCGCTCCTCAATTGGCGCAAAGCGCCTGACAAGCCACGTGGGGCACTGTCAGAACATTTAATGCAGCGCATTATTAAAGGGCATAGCCCAATTAAGAGGTCCAATGGACCAAAACAAATGCTCTGCATTATTAAAGAAAATGGGCATATCCCAAACAAAGGCCTAATAGGCCAAATGCAAATAAAAGGTTAAACATTTTCAACTGGACTTAACCCAATCATGGCCATAAGTCCTCAAATTAAATTGACTGAGCACGGCTGCTCCCTTAAATCAATTTACATCCGGTTCAAGGGTATATCTCCGAACTCCTTTGACACATATCGTTGTAATCCTTCAACGACGTCAGAGAGGTGACGGGTCCCGATGGCCATATATTAAATGGACCACCATGTCCCTAAACTGGAACATGGACCACCACGTCCCTAAACTGGAACAATGGACCTCCATGTCCCTAAACTGGAATATGGACCACTATGTCCCTAAACTGGAACAAGAGAGCCAATTGCTCTTTTGTCGGATCTAAACGATCCCGCTAAGTTGATCTTAGTCTGGAAATTAGACTAACGTATCCTTAACAAACGTTTAAGTTGATCTTAGCCTCAAATACGGCTAACGTATCCTTAAACCAAAATCTTCAAACAGACTTTAGTCCTAAATCGGACTATAGATCCCCTAATCAACTTTGGTCCAAGGGTACATCTCTGAACTCCTTTTGACACCTATCGTTGTAATCCTTCAACGACGTCAGAGAGGCGACGGGTCCCGATGGTCATGCATACTATGGACCACCATGTCCCTAAACTGGAACAATAGAGCCCTCAAATGCTCTTTTGTCGGATCTAAACGATCCCGTTAAGTCGATCTTAGTCTCAAATCAGACTAACGTGTCCTTAACAAACGTTTAAGTTGATCTTAGCCTCAAAAACGGCTAACGTATCCTTAAACCAAAACCCCAAACCCAAATCTAAGAAAATACGGATTTGGACTAATTCACGTCCTACGGGCGACGACATAAATTAGTCTCCGTATACAATCCACGGGCAACCATAAACAAAACAAACACCCACGACACGAAGTGAAATTCTGGAGAAGGAGAAAGTCGTTACCGCGATACGGTAGTGTAATTAACTGCAGGGGCTTGCGCCTGCAGGGAAGAGCGTCCCCACAATCAAAACCCCCTCAAGCGAGGGGGAATCTGACGAAGTCTGGTACATCGGCCGCATCCGTCTAAACCTCCGATACACGGTGCCATAAATCAACTTGGCATCTTCGGAGAGGTGGACGGATAAAACCAAATAGCATCTGCCCCGAATCTCAGGCAAGACGTCCTAATGTCTCGGCCGCCATTCGGAGGGGAACAAGGCTCTCGGTTCTATTTATAGTCATAGAAGTTGAAATCCCTAAATCCCTATAATTAGGGTTAGTTGTAGAAAATCCAATCTGAAAATCTCAAATCCCAACTCCCCCTTTAGGCCACGGATCCGCCGCATTTTTGGTGTTTTGGCCGCGGTTGCGCCGCGTCTTGGTGTGATCTTTGGTTCAAAATTCTGGAGCTTCATTTAGTTGACATGTTGTGATCTTTTGAATATCTGGATTTTGGAAATCTTTTCTAAGTCTCTGCCAGAATTGATTTCTTTGATTTACTTTAATATTTCGGCAGATTTGATCTCGATAACTCGGATTTCCTTGATTCCGGTCCTGATGTCATTTCTGCACAATATCTCCACAAATAATATTAGTAGAATTTGATTTTAATGAGATATTATCCTAACCATTTGATATGATATTATAGTTTAAGAGAATTGGTTAATGATATTTGATATGGTATGCATATTTAAATGGACTAAATATTATATAGATATTATATGCTTATATTTTCCTTCATAATATTAATTATAATATATAAACATATGAAAATAGTATTTTTACAGATAAACCCTCATATGTGTCATATTTATAATAAACACCTTTTATTATATAAAAATAGTAAGGAAAATGTCATATCAAATGCACGATATTTTCAACTGAACATTTATCAATTTAAAAGTTTTAAGACATATCAAACTTGTCATCTGATTTTCAAAACTAATGACATGTGTAGTATGATGCAAAGACGTATATTAGCTACGGTTAAACTCAAAGGAGGGTTACCTTTCAGGTTTTCAAAATCTAAAAATAAGATTTAGTTGTTTCTATCTTATCAAACTAAACCGTTGAAATTTCTAATTCTAAGTTCTCCCACTAGCTAACTTGACGACAACTTTTTTTTTTATATTTTTGGAAGATTTTCTGATTTTTATGAGTTTTCAAATATGCATGCAAATGCTGTAAGTCAAAATTGCATGCTCTGTAAGGTTTGTAGAGATGCAAAATTTCAAAAAAAATCGATTTTGAAACATGCAACAAAGACATAATCCCAAAATCTACTACAAACACTAACTAGCAAAACTACATAGGTAATTATTCTAGTATGTTAGAATGTTATACCTATCGGATTCGTATCCTTCGGGTCTTAATTGCTCTTCTTAAGCTCTTCCTTGATATGGCTTGGTTGTCGGTGTCCTGGAACCTAGATGATCCACCCGAAGGTTCTAGGTTCAAGCTTCATCTTTCAAAAGAAAGTAACTTAACTAGCTAGTTTGCTAATCTAGCTAGTTAAGATTGAGTGGAGAAAATTAGTGGTGGATCTTTCTTATCTCAAGACCCTTATTTCTCAACTCATGAGAATGGTAGGGTTGAGGAAGAAGAGACAGCAAAAAAAAAAAAAAGAATGGCAACACTGGAAAATGAGCAAGAAAGTAACCATGAAGAAAACGGCTTCATCACATAATATCAAGCATTTTCCTTTTCTTTTTAAAAATTAGCCATATTTCAATAAATGCTCCAATTAATGCCAAAGCCATGCTTCATGCCATGCCTTCTTTGCACCTCATTTTTCTATTTATCAATAAATAGAAACTACACATTATGAGGTGTCCCCTTCTAGAAGGTATTTTGTATAAATACAAAATACTTTCTACCGTATATACATATCTGTATTCGTATCAAATTACGAATACCCATGAGATAGAATAATACCACTAAAATAATACTAGTATTAAATCAATATCTGATTTAATAAACGGGCTTAATTCTAAGCCCGCTAGTATTAAAATCCTTTCAATTAAATTCCACGCAGCTAGTACACGTAATCAATCGGAACCCAACACATATAAACATACAGCCTCCACATCGTTTTGCCTGAACTGGAAAAACCCTCTGTGTGGGACTCTAAAGACTCGACAGCACGCTGGCAATGGGTTTAACCACAAGCGTGTCAGCGGTACTAGCTATACGTAATGGCTACCCAGGCACCTGTCGAAGAGAAGGTCGATGAGCAAACTCATCTAAACCCCTACTGAGCCTAACCGTGACAATATCCGCACAGTCTGGTCTGTTCGTCCGAGAGTATCGCATACCGGGTCTAGAGCAGTTAACGTTAGACCCCTATTAACCCGATAAGTCATGCTGGTGTGGCTCAAGAGAAATTACTGATCTAATTATCAGTAATTCTCAATTGCCATGGCCAGGGTCTTATAGCATTGACCAACCAAACACAATGCGACATTGACTCCCTATACCGGGAGAGATGAATCCTTAACAATCACTCACTGCGTCCATATGGTTCGGGACTGTACCCAAATAAAACCTGTTTGCATGACTCCTTTGAACCGTGGAAGGGTAGTAATTAAAGCACAGTGGGAACTCACACGAGATAAATGATGATCTTAGGTCTACGGACTACCTGTACACATGCTACATGAGAACTGCTATCTAACGCTAGGTATAATACCATCCAACAGTTCTCGTCGAGTCCATCTAGTGTATCCACCCACAGTGAGAAATTGTATATAATCTTAGGTGAAACACACCAATGGCTGTAAGACTAACCATCGCCCCTCTTCGGGGTCTAGAAACGTATACACCAGTCTACTCTGAAATATTGATACCCTGTCTCGATATTCCTACGACTAAGGACACTTTTAAGGATATGCTAATAGACTACTCATCCCTCACAAGTATGACCGCCATCACAATGCTGGTAGTCAAGCACATCCTACGGGCTTTATCAACATGTATAAGTAGTACGTAATAACAAGTAGAACATACACACATGTTAAGATAAAGACAAACAAGATAGCATGCTATCATTTCGAGCAAGATTGTCCTGTACATATATACATATCTATAGTATAGATTACAAATAATGGCATCTAGGGTATATATATATCCTATAATATATACATATCCATAGTATCTATTACAAATAATGGTCTCTAGGGCATATATATATCCTACAAACTCCCACTAGCACTAGGGCCATTTATTTGCATAACGCATCCCCCATATCTCGAACATCCGCTCGAACTGTGCTTAAAGTAAGGCCTTCATAAATGGATCCGCTGTGTTGTCTTTTATGTTCACTCTCCGAACCTCGATCTCCTTGCAATCGACTATCTCCCTGATCGGGTGATACCGCCTCAAGATAGTCTAGATTTCTGATGGGACCTTGGATCCTTTGCTAAAGCTATAACCCCATTGTTATCACAATACAAGGGTATTGGATTGGCAATGGACGAAACCACCTGAAGTTCAGAAATAAACTTTCTCATCCAGACCACCTCTTTTGCGGCATCGTTAGCAGCTATATATTCAGCTTTCATCGTTGAGTCTGCGACAGTGTCTTGTTTGGAACTCCTCCAACACACCGCCCCTCCATTGAGGGTAAACACATAACCCGAGACGGATTTAATCCTTGTCACTTTGGAAGCTTGAGTCGGCAAAATCCTCGATCTGAAGGTCCCCATTACCGTACACCAAGAACATCTCTTTAGTCCTTCTCAGGTACTTGAGAATGTTCTTTACCTCTATCCAATGCTTCTCTCTCGGGTTTGACTATTACCTACTTACCACACTAAATACGTACGCTACGTCTGGTCTAGTACATAGCATCGTATACATTATAGATCCTGCCGCCGAAGCATAGGGTATAATGCTCATGCGAGCCCTCTCTTCATCAGTCTTTGGAGACATCTCTTTGGAGAGGGTGATCCCGTGACAAGCGGGTAAATTACCACACTTAGAATCTTCCATACTATACCTTTTCAGTATGGTGTCAATATACCTGAACTGTGAAAGTCCAAACATTCTTTTAGACCTATCACAATAGATCTTAATCCCCAGAATGTAGGAGGTGTTCCCTTATAAAAAAGGGGTGGGGGAAAATTCCCCACTAAAACAGCCCCACGTGTTTAACACGTGAGTGCCTATATACAACGCATATAGGCACTACAGTTAAAACAACTGCTAGGCTAATGGAGCCTCACGTGCCCACATGTGAGCACCTATATGCAAAGCTTATAGGCGCTGCATTTAAGCAATCGATAGGCTAAAATTGAGCCTCACGTGTAAGCACGTGAGCGCCTATATGCAAAGCATATAGGCGCTGCATTCAAACATATGGCAAGCCAAAAAGGCTCACATGTTAACGCATGATACACTCATATGATGTTGCATATATGCGAATAAGCTTAATCCCATTGAGATCATGTGCTACACGTGAGTGCTCTTAACACATTTGAAGATGATAGAATTAAATTCTAAACAACAAGATTAAAACTCTATTTAGAAAATATTTCCTTAAATCTTTCTAATATAGAAAAATCCTTATCTAACAAAGAATCTTGGATGAACTATCTGATAGAATTAAATTCTATGTGGGAAATATTTCCCTGATCTTTCTTAAACCAGAAAGATCTTCTCTGTTAAACGGAGGACCTTTGGATCAAAGATCCAACGGTGATCGTCTGATAGAATAAAATTCTATAAAAGATATTCATATAAATAAAATTCTATGATAGAATAAAATTCTAATCTTGTTAAAACTAATGAGATATTCATGTGATAGAATTAGATTCTATCTTAGGAAAATATTTCCTAATCTGGTTAAACAAAAAAAAAATCCTCTTTATTAAACAGAGAACCTTTGGATTAAAATCCAATGGTGAATAAAATTCACCGTTTGATCTAAAGATCATTCTTGATCTCTCAATCAGAGATTTGCTAAACGAGATTGACCTTTTCTCCTCTCCTACAAATAGGAGCAAACAGAGAGGTGATAAAAAAAAAAAAGAAAAAGGGAGAAGAGAAAAAAGAGAGAGACGACAGCAGAGAGAGAGAACTCCCCAGAGATTAAAAGAATATACAGTGAGAGAATTTAATTCTCAAAAAGAAAAGACTTTTTCCCTTGAAACACTAGATAAAGGAGAAAACAAAAAGACTGTACATCTTTAAGGGTTAAACCTTTCATAGAAGAACTTAGTTCTTTCTCTGGTTGAGATCTGCAGAAGCAGATCTTCCTACAAGTTGAGAATTTAATTCTCATCAGGAAGATTCTGTCATGCAGATTCAAAATCTATGAGAAAGAATTGAGTTCAAAGAATTTGATTCTTACAAAACATATGAAAACTAGGGTTTAACCTATAAAAAGAATTTAATTCTTACAAAATGAGAGGCATGAGATCCTCCAAACCCTAGGGTCATTAACATGAGATCGAAATCTCCAAACACCAAGAAGGAAAGACTGATGATTCATTATTTTTTAATCACTATAACGAGGACCGCACGTGTTTCCCACGCAAGCGCTTAAAAAAGAAGAACAAGAAGTGCATCCTATGGCAGTCACTGTAGGGTTACAAGGCACTCTCACAAGGTTCTACAAGGCATCAACCATGCCCGATTTAAATTTTAGACGTGCCGAACAACCCTAACCAAGATCTTAGACTAGAGATTAGGCGAAACAAATAGCAAGTAAACAACTTTACTTCTAAGAGTTAGGGATTAAAACCTTTGTAGTCCGTTCCTTTACTTCTAAAGCTCCGTGTTGAGGTCCCTTCGCTGCGATCATCGAGTATCCGGACTCTAGAGAGGCTCCACAAAAGAAAGATGCAAGCTTGCTTCCGATCTTCGATAACAAAGATGATCTACCTTGAAGAAACTCAAACCCAAACTCTTGCTTTGCTAATCAAGTATTAGCAAAGCAAACACCCTAATCTAAGTGGCAAGAATAGATGAGGATGATTAAGTAGGAATTTAGCTCTCATTTGCTTTCAATTTCTCACTCATTTTCATCGCTAATAAAAAATCTAGAAAGCTTTTCACCAAGGAAGAAGAAGAAGAATATTATCAAATCCTTTTGTGATGGATAATGAAAACTCAAGTGAGGTTAGAAATGCAACCATGGGTTAAGTATGAAGACTTAACCCATGTAGAGAAACAACTATGGTTAAAGGGTTGGGTTGGGTTAAAGAAATATCTTTGCAAAATATCACAAAATATCAAGGTCAAAGTCAAAGCATCAAGAAGCTTCTTGAAAGCTTCATGAAAGTTTAACCCTAATCCAAACCCTAACCATATTTAAACTCCACAAAACATGTTGCATTTATAACCCTAACTTGTTACAATATTATATATCACATATACAATATTTATTGTAACAAAATAAAATAATACAATTAACATATATCATATATATATCAATGTATTACTTACCCGAGTGAGAAAAAGAATCTTTTAGTGAGCTTATATTAGTTAATGTAATTTAATATATCAAATATATAATTATACATTAAATTATCGAATCAACACTTGATCCGATAATCCGGCTATTTCACAAATAACCGACTAATATAATCTGTATCAGTTCATCGAATCAACACTTGATCCGATGACCCGGCTATATTATATATACCCGGCCGATATCACATATCGCGAGAATCTAATGCGGTATCACATACACGTATTGTTCTCGGTCCCGCACATATCACATATGTGCTCCTACTCCGTTTTGCCTGAGCCAGGAAACCTCTGTGTAGGACTCTAAAGAATCGTCAATACGCTGGCAGTAGGTGATGATCATATCAAACACCCACAAGCTGCAAGCGGTCAGCTAAACGTAACAGCCACCCAGGTATTGAGCAATCAGAAAATCAACAAGCAAGCCTATACATTCTCCCGTGAATCCAACCAGTAACACTCCCGTACAGTCCGGTCTCTTCGTCTGATATGTCGCATATCTCGCCTAGGGGTGGTAAACGTCAGACCCCAGTAGCTTGATAAGTCGTGTCGATATGAGGTCTATAACAGTTCGAGAAACTACTGATAACACTTATTAGTAAATCTCAGCAACCCTGACCAGGGATTTCCAGTTATAGCCCATCGAACACAGCGCAACATCAACTCCCTATACCGGGAGAGACGAAACCCCTCCTATCGCTCATTGCCTCCATGTGATTCGGGACTGTACCTAAAAGCCACCTTTTTGCACGCCCTCTTGGATGTGGTATGATGGAAATCAAAGCACAGTGGGAACCACACAAGACTCTATGATGATCTCGGGTCTACAGACTAACCTATACCAGTGTCACCAGAGAACTGCCATCTGACGTGGGGTATAATACCATCTGGGAGTTCTCGGCGAGTCCGTCCAGTGTACCCAGTCTCCACTGAGCACCCATATACCTTCTCTGATGTCAAACACCAATGGATATGGGATCATCCATCGCCTATCATATGGGTCAAGAAGCGCATACGCTAGTCTACTCTGGAGTATCGATGCCCTGTCTCGGTACTCCCACGAGTAGGAACATTTGAAGGATGTACTTGGCGACTACACTGTCCCCACTAGTATGATCTGCATCATAGTCCTGGCAATTAAGTACTCATCCTAAGGGTTTTCTCAACATGTAACATATAGACAATCAGAGTACATGTTAAGATAAAGAGTAACCAGATACCATACTATCATGTCGAGCAAGAAAGTCCTCCCTATATATGTCCATGCATCCACTACAATATACATTGTATGTACAGTAATGGCCTCTAGGGCATACATATAACTAACTATCTCCCACTTGCACTAGGGCCATCTGTCGTGGTATCGCATACCTAACAATCAGCTGTGGTTGAAGTATCTCATACTCAACCATCCCATAAAAGTCTCTACCGGGAAATAGGCCTTTGAGTGGATCCGCGCTGTTGTCCTCTGTGTCTACTCTCCTAACCTCGATCTACCTGGAGATCAACCATCTCCATGATCAGGCGATACTGCCTAAGAATATGTCTGGATTTCAGATGGGATGGGGGTTCCTAGGCATCAGCCACAGCTCCATTATCATACAATGGCAGGAACGAAGTTCATCTCATGAACTTATATATATATATCCAGACCGCCTCTTTGGTAGCATCCTTGGTAACGATGTATCTTGCCTTTAATCGCCTAGTAAGTCATGGTATTTAGATTGGAACTCTTCCAACATACCATCCCTCCACTGAGGGTAAAGACAATGCCTGCGACTGACATTCAATCGTCCTTATCACCCTGGAACCTTTCCAGTGATTCTCCCCAGGATCTATTGATACCATCTCACTACAACTAGTGAGAATCCTAACATCCAATTAGATCTATCTCATAGATTTATAACTCAGGATTTAGGAGGTATCACCTTGATCCTTTTGAGAATCTTTCTGATAAGAGGAGATTGACCGAGCGTAGCATAGGAAACTCCTTCCCTATCAAGAGTATATCATCCATGTACTCTACGAGGATCACCACCATACTCTCTACTACCTTTTTGTATATACAAGGTTCATCTGCCATTTTGATGAAGTCAAACTCTTTGACTACCAAATCAAAACAGACGTTCCAACTCCATGATACCTGATTTATCCCATAAAATATCATGCTCATGTTTCCGCTGCTCCCACTGTCTACGAAGCCCTCTGGCTGTGTATTTATAGACGCTCTCTTCCAAATCATCATTTAGAAAAGCAGCCATGCCACCCAACCGCCAGATATCGTAGTTATGGTATGTAGCCGTGGCAAGTAGAATCTGGATGGACTTAAGCATAGCTTTGAAAGTCTTAACTTTTCCATATACACCAAGTAATCTTCTCAAGATATACCTGCTCCTGATGGGGATTTAACCTTTCAGATAAAGCAACCAAAGTGCATACTTTGTTGGTGTATAAGGATTCCATCTCAGATCGCTAAGCATCCATCCATTCTCACAGAGTCCCCACTCCTGATGGCCTGCTCGAAACAAGTTGGGTCATCATCTCATGATGCAATCCTCGCTCCCACTGTCATAGAGAAACCGAAGTATCTCTCAGATGGATGATGAACCCTACTAGATCGGCGGAGAGGCTGAGGTTCGTTAGAAACTATTGAATCCTCTGGTTCTACAAAATCATCAGCTGTAGTTTGTATAGCTGGAACTCTTTCCAGTTCTACCTCATGACCACTAATTTCTTCACAAGAAATTCCCTTTCACAAAGGTGGCATGCTGAGAAACAAAAACACCTTTTGTTCTCCAGTTTGGTAGAAGATATTCCCTTGCGAATGCTTGGGATATCCAACAAACTTCCACAGAACTGACCTTGCCTCGAGCTTGTCCAGATTTTACTTTTAAACATAGGCCGGACAACCCCAAATCTTAACATCTTTAAGAGATGGGCTCTTCCCATACCATATCACATATGGAGTGGCAGACATCTGATTTGATTGGAACCCTATTCAATAGGTATGCAACTTCTTAAGTGCACAACCCCAAAAGAAAATAGGCAACTCAGTAGTACTCATCATAGAGCACACCATATCATATAGGGTGCGATTGCTCCGCCCCGATACACCGACATGCTGTGGTGTATTCGGAGGAGTAATACTGAGAGAGAATCTCATTCTCCTTTAGAAAAGTCCAGGAATTCCGTGCTCAAGTATTCTCCTCCTTGATCTCATCAAAGGACATAATATTTATACCCGTTTTTGGTTCTCTACTTCTAACTTATATTCTGTGATTATCTCAAAAGTTTTGGACTTGTGTTTCAACAGGAACATATGTCTGAATCTTGAGAGATCATAGTGAATGTAATGAAGTATAAAGAACCGGTCCTGGCATATGTAGACAGGGGACTTTCATACATCAGCATGTATCAATCCCAAGTGTTCACTAACTATTTCTCTGTTTCTAATAAACGGAGCTGTGGTCATCTTATCTTTGTGACATGACTGGCAAGTTTTACAAGATGTAAATCCAAACTAATTTAAATATGCATCTTTATGTAACTTCAGCTAGTCGGGTCGCATTGATATGACCTAGTCTACAATGCCTCAAGAAGGATTCGTTCATTTCTAAACTCTTCCCCTTGTGTGTGTTCTGTTCGTTAAGAATTGTGGTTTGATTTAGAACGTCTATGCTTTTAGATAACGTGCCTGAACCGATCAACTCTTGATATAGGAAATGTTCAAAGCATTATCCAACAATACAAAATTATATCCTTCTTTACTAATAAAGAGACTGATATGATGTTGTATATCAGGTTCGATATCTAATAACATTCGTTCAGAATCAATGTATTCTGGTATTACAGGGTGATAACTGCCAACAGACTTGGCTTGCAACAATTGCACCATTTCCAACTCTTGAAACTTATCATCCGTTCTCAGTTCTCTACCTATCCGTAGCCCATGTAACATATTACATATATGGGATCTTGATCCGGTATCTTATACCCAGGACATAAAGGATACTGAGAAACAATTCTTTGTAATGAACACACCCGAAGAAGATGCATTAGTATGCACTTTCTTCATTTGGACGGCACGGGAATTCTGGTAATCCCCAATTTCCTGCTCGGTCTTATAACAATTACAAGTTGGAACGGGACCAACATTCCCTAGCGCAGTATAACAAGCGGGTTCGGTCAATACATCCGTATTATTATCTTGATTAAGGCGTGACATAGTCGCAATTAGGAGAGAGAGAAGAAAACACTCAGCGTATGCTCTTGCAAGATTAGATTGGTTATTAATATATCTAATCAAGATGGCTCCCACTGTTTTATTCAAATCTTCCTTCAAACCCTAAAAGTAAAGACTTGCCGGGATTAATTACACCCTACAAGTTCGCCAATTTTTCAGCCAGGCCAGTGCCGGTACTTTGAGGAAGGTTCCCCGTGCTTTCGCACGGACCTAATTAAAATAAACCTCGTTTTCCCAGGGGCGTAACCTCGTTGACACCTTTCTAGACACCTACTTGATCGGCTAATTGTAATGTGTAAAACTCTCCCAGGAGTAACTCTTACTCGCAATGGGTATCGGGATCCAACTATCTCATAAAAGGTATGCAATCTCATTGCAAATTTCAACTCTTAAAATTCCCAATAATATTTTACCCCTAACAACTTATGACCTTGGTTAAGGTCAACAAATCATAAGCGCTAGTCAAGTTCAACCCGTCATTTCCCGATTGAATCAAACCCACCCGCACAACCCTTGGCTAAGGTCAACAAAGTCGCACGACTACCCTAACTCAATCGCATCATATGCTTATATAGATAAGCACTAATCAGTTACCGTACACTACGCCTTGGCTAAGGTCAACAAACGCAGCACGAATATTAACCGGTACTTATCTGAAATGACGGAGGGCTACGTCAGGTTTTTAAGAAAACCTTTTGCGTAATGAACTTGATATCGTTGTAGAATCGAGTGATTTTAAATGGAATGTTTTTGAGGCCTTTTCTAGTTTTTCTAAAGAGGTCACTCCCGGTGAAGGGACCTCGGCTCTTTCCTCATCGAATAAGGTGCAGGATATTTCACAAATATCGCTATGCAAAGCAAAAATTATAGAATCAATCAAAAGACAAACCGTGTTTGTAGCATCTGCTAGTTTTGCTAAAGAGGTCACTCCCGGTGAAGGGATCTCGGCTCTTTCCTTATCGAATAAGGTGCTGGATATTCTACAAGGAATACCGCTATGCAAACCAAGAACTAGAGCTACCAGTTTTTAAACAAGTTTCTACAACATCTTTAGCTTTCTTTTATTTCATTAATCTCATTAATGAATTCCCATTTTAATTATGCTTCACAAGCATCACATTTGAAACGAAATCTGCAATATAACATATATCTCATATATATAATATAAACATTCGTCTCAGGCAGTAATATGATCTCATCACAGAATATTACAGCAGAAGAACATATATGAAGTATTGGATATACTAGGAGGTCCGTGTTTTAATACGAGCCTGTATAAAACACGGATTCCACCGTCGTGATAAATAGCCAAACCCACATCCCTAAACCCTATGAGAGCGGCAAGTAATCCTACCAGTTCTAGAGTTAGGAGACCCGGTCTCGACTCCTCGAGATGGTCTCCTACTGGACCCTAGAACCCAGTTAATTGTGCTCCCTGCCTTGGGTCTATCCTAATGCGGAAAAGTAAATAATATACAATGGTGACATCATCCTCAGCCCGGAAGTGCCCCAATAAAAGAATATTACATACAATTAATTTTACATGAATGAAAATAAAAACCCTCATCTCACATAAAACCCCCGGCTATTCAAACGCGACGATCCAATATAACATATCACAGCAATACATAACATCACATGTCATCAACGTAAGCAAGTATGCGTATCCCGATTGTCGTTGATGTATAGCAACGAAGCCGGCGATACACCACATACTACACTTACGGTCACAGAAAAGAAAGTGTAAAACTATAACAGTTGGAATCCGCAACCTCCTTAGACATCGCATGCCTAACCAAATGAATTCCTTAGACATCTCATGCCTAACAATTATAAACCCCGTATTTTAGTCTCGATCTCGAAAACGCTTTTCAATATCAAGTCAAACAATTCAACAAGATTCCCGACATCCTGATCGAATGCTCGTCGCAAACTTTAGTAGACGGCCGCACCCCCGGATGCCATCGACGAAGTGCACTAAGGCGGAACACCGCTACCGCGAGCACCCGAACGGATGCTTTTGGCGACGGGGTTTTCCAACAGTCACTTGGTCGGGGCTATGGGGCGTGGCTATCTATTAAGTTTACCCAGCGAGTATCCACGTATGCTATGTGATTGCGACGGACTTTTGATCACATCAAAATCCCGTGGCAACCGATCAAATGAGACTAAACTGCTAGATTTATAACATTCAAATTAGTTATCTCATAACTACTTGTGGATTCCAAATATTGTATCACTTCCTAGATAAATAGACAATGTTAAAGTTTCCGATCGAATAAACAAACACCCAAGATTTCCCAAATAGCTCAACACTTGAGCGGAGTTCAAAAAATATCCATCACAAGCCACAGTACTAATGGTCCAGTCGTAGAAGGGTCAAACCAACGCCTCACATGTGGCAACGCCGTACTGCCCCAAACCCTAAGATTTAAAGGCGATTCAGACAGTCACATAATCGAGTTAAGGTTTGTGTTCTTCTAGAGCGTCCACCGCGTTACTTGCATTATTTTCCGGAAGTTTCAAACCCGAGGAAAAATCCAATACTTGAAAATTTTCCGACAGAGGAAAAAGTGAGTTATTGATATCCGGTCGAACTTTTTAACACGTTCTAAATTACCCGAAAAAAACTTAAACGAAGTTAAACTTTTCGATCGAATCAACGAATACAAAAGATCTCCAGAAAACTCAACACTTGAGTAAAATTAAAAATTCCCAGAAGCATGAAAAAGTTCCCAAGAATCATACCTTGAAGTACGAGCACCTGACTCCTCATGATGGCCGCGGAACCGCCGCCAAACCCATGGTTTGGCCGCGGTTCCGCACTCCTATGAGGGAGTTAGGGCTTTGTACTTCACAGTAATTCTTAGAATTCCCTGCTTATTTTTCTGGGTATTTTTAATATGAAAAAATCAATATTTTAAAATTTTTCTAGAGATGGGTTAAATCGCGACGTTTTGGGGTTCGATCGGACTTTAAACTTCGTCTAGACTTCGCCTAAAACTCTAGCTTGGCTCTGATACCACTGTAGGGTTACTAGGCACTCTCACAAGATTCTACAACGCATCAACCATGCCCGATTTAAATTTTAGACGTGCCGAACAATCCTAACCAAGATCTTAGACTAGAGATTAGGCGAAACAAATAGCAAGTAAACAACTTTACTTCTAAGAATTAGAGATTACAACCTTTGTAGTCCGTTCCTTTACTTCTAAAGCTCCGTGTTAAGGTCCATTCGCTGCGATCATCGAGTATCCGGACTCTAGAGAGGCTCCACAAAAGAAAGATGCAAGCTTGCTTCCGATCTTCGATAACAAAGATGATCTACCTTGAAGAAACTCAAACCCAAGCTCTTGCTTTGCTAATCAAGTATTAGCAAAGCAAACACCCAAATCTAAGTGGCAAGAATAGATGAGGATGATGAAGTAGGAATTTAGCTCTCATTTGTTTTCAATTTCTCACTCATTTTCATCACTAATGAAAAAGCTAGAAAGCTTTTCACCAAGGAAGAAGAAGAAGAAGAATATTATCAAATCCTTTTGTGATGAATAATGAAAACTCAAGTGAGGTTAGAAATGCAACCATGGGTTAAGTATGAAGGCTTAACCTATGTAGAGAAACAACTATGGTTAAAGGGTTGGGTTGGGTTAAAGAAATATTTTTGCAAAATATCACAAAATATCAAGGTCAAAGTCAAAGCTTCAAGAAGCTTGTTGAAAGCTTCATGAAAGTTTAACCCTAATCCAAACCCTAACCATATTTAAACTCCACAAAACATGTTGCATTTATAACCCTAACTTGTTACAATATTATATATCACATATACAATATTTATTGTAACAAAATAAAATAATACAATTAACATATATCACATATATATCAATATATTACCCGAGTGAGAAAAAGAATCTTTTAGTGAGCTTATATTAGTTAATGTAATTTAATATATCAAATATATAATTATACATTAAATTATCGAATCAACACTTGATCCGATAATCCGGCTATTTCACAAATAACCGACTAATATAATCTGTATCAGTTCATCGAATCAACACTTGATCCGATGACCCGGCTATATTATATATACCCGGCCGATATCACATATTGCGAGAATCTAATACGGTATCACATACACGTATTGTTCTCGGTCCCGCACATATCACATATGTGCTCCTACTCCGTTTTGCCTGAGCCAGGAAACCTCTGTGTAGGACTCTAAAGAATCGTCAATACGCTGGCAGTAGGTGATGATCATATCAAACACCCACAAGCTGCAAACGGTCAGCTAAACGTAACAGCCACCCAGGTGTTGAGCAATCAGAAGATCAACAAGCAAGCCTATACATTCTCCCGTGAATCCAACCAGTAACACTCCCGTACAGTCCGGTCTCTTTATCTGATATGTCGCATATCTCGTCTAGGGGTGGTAAACGTCAGACCCCAGTAGCTTGATAAGTCGTGTCGATATGAGGTCTATAATAGTTCAAGAAACTACTGATAACACTTACCAGTAAATCTCAGCAACCCTGGCCAGGGATTTCCAGTTATAGCCAATCGAACACAGCGCAACATCAACTCCCTATACCGGGAGAGACGAAACCCCTCCTATCGCTCATTGCCTCCTTGTGATTCGGGACTGTACCCAAAAGCCACCTTTTTGCACGCCCTCTTGGACGTGGTATGATGGAAATCAAAGCACAGTGGGAATCACACAAGACTCTATGACGATCTCGGGTCTACAGACTAACCTGTACCAGTGTCACCAGAGAACTGCCATCTGACGTGAGGTATAATACCATCTAGGAGTTCTCGGCGAGTCCGTCCAGTGTACCCAGTCTCCACTGAGCACCTGTATACCTTCTATGATGTCAAACACCAATGGATATGGGATCATCCATCGCTCATCATATGGGTCAAGAAGCGCATACTTAGTCTACTCTGGAGTATCGATGCCCTGTCTCGGTACACCCACGACTAGGAACATTTGAAGGATGTACTTGGCGACTACACTGTCCCCACTAGTATGATCTGCATCATAGTCCTGGCAGTCAAGTACTCATCCTAAAGGCTTTATCAACATGTAACATAGAAACAACCAGAGTACATGTTAAGATAAAGAGTAACCAGATAGCATACTATTATGTCGAGCAAGAAAGTCCTCTCTATATATGTCCATGCATCCACTACAATATACATTGTATGTACAGTAATGGCCTCTAGGGCATACATATAACTAACAGTCACGTGTTCTGCATGCAATCTCCAATCAAGTGCTCAACACTTATAAAAAAAGAGGAGGGGATAAAACCAGTGCCCAACTTTACTACGCCTCACGTGCTCACACGTGAGCGCCACAATGATCAAGTGCTCAGCATTTATAAAAAAGGGGGAAATAAAACCCGAAAGACAGCATCCAACTTTGGGGCACCTCACGTGCTCATACGTGAGCGCCACAATAACCAAGTGCTTAGCACTTATAAATGAAAGAGGGAATAGAACCCAGAAAACAGCTCCCACTTTGGGGCGCCTCACGTGCCCACACGTGAGCGCCTCTAAAGCGCAGTGTTTAACACTGATTCAGAGCCTCACGTGGGAACACGTATGTGCTGAACATACACCAGTGCTTAGCATTATGTTAACTTCAGCCCCAAATGGGCTAAGTCTTCCTTAGATCAAAACCTCATTGATATCTAAATCAACCGAGTCTCTGTGCTCATGTTTTCCCAAACTAATCTCAGCCTCAAATATGACTGATGACCCCTCAACTGATGATATCCAAAACGATATTCATCCCACATTCCCTTGAGGAAATCTTAGTCTCAAAATACGACTAATGATTTCTGGGTTGACCACCAACTCCTTTCTCCCTCAAATATGGGAATTGGTTCGAGGGTGCATCTCTCTACACCTCTGATACATGACGTTGTAATTCTTCAACGTCTTTAGAGAGATGGCGGGTCCCGACAACCAACTGCTTTTTGGTGCACTTCCCAAACTGACGTGCACATTCCAGATCAAACCACATCCCAAACTGGATGTATCCCATATCATTGTTGCTCATCCCGACACGTAACAAATACACGTGCATGCGAGGTGATCTACAGACCGTAACGTCCTTAAACTAAAACCTTACCTCAAACATGGCGATCTACAGACCGAAACGTCCTCAAACTAAACGTTGCCTCCAAAATGGCGACAATGGACCGAGATGTCCCTAAACTAACAATGGACCGTAACGTCCTTAAACTAAAATCTCACCTCAAAAATGGTGATCTACAGACCGAAATGTTCTCAAACTATAACTTCGCCTCCAAAACGGTGATAAGAGACCGAAATGTCCTTAAACTAAAACAACAGAGCCCAAATGCTCTCTTGTTAGATCTGAAACAAAAACGATCCTAACTCCCTATTAAGTAGATCTTAGTCTCAAATTGGACTAATGTATCCTTAACAAAACCGAGCCTCGAACTGCTCGTATACATTTAAGTCGATCTTGATCTCAAAACGGATCAATGATCCTTAAATCAACCCAAACCCAAATCTAAGATATACGGATTTGGACTAATCCACACCTTACGGGCGACAACATAAATTAGTCTCCGTATACAATCTACGGGCAACCAAAAATAAACAAACACACACGACACGAAGTGAACTTCTGGAGCAGGAGAAAGTGGTTATCGTGATGCGATAACGTAATTGACTGCAAGAGCTTGTACCTGCAGGGAAGAGTGTCCCCACAATCAAAAACCCATCACAAACGAGGGGGGATCTGACGAAGTCTGCTACAACGACCGCATCCGTCCAAACCTCCGATATACAGTGCCATAAATCAACTTGGTATCTTCGGAGAGGTAGACGGATAAACCCAAATAGCATCTGCCCCTAAATTCAGGCAAGACGACTTACGCGGTTCGTGTCTATTTTCGGCGGTAAACAGGAGGCATCACCCAAGTCTTTCATGGAGAACTTCTGTGACAAGAAGAACTTGACTGATTATAGCATAGGAATGGCATTCTCTATCAGGAGTATGTCATCTACGTACAATACGAGAAAGACTGCCGCTCCTCCTACAATCTTCTTATAAATACATGCTTCATCTATATTTTTGATAAAGTCAAATTCTTTGACCGTGTCATCAAAGCAGATGTTCCAACTCCGCGATGCTTGTTTTAATCCATAAATAGATTTAAGCAACTTGCATACCTCTCTGCTGTTCCCACTGTCTAAGAAACCCTCTGATTGATCCATATAAACACTCTCTTCTAAATTTCCATTTAGAAAAGCTTTTTTCACGTCCATCTGCCATTTGTCATAGTCATGGAAGGCAGCAATGGAAAGCAGGATCCGAATGGATTTAAGCATAGCCACTATAAAAAAGGTTTCATTATATTCCAATCCTGGTCTTTGACGAAAACCTTTTGCAACAAGTCTAGCTTTGTAGGTTTTTACTTGTCCATCTACACCAATCTTCTCCTTGAAGATCCATTTGCATCCAACGGATTTTACCCCAGGAATAGCAACTTCCAAAGTTCATACTTTGTTGGTGTATATAGATTCCATTTCGGATCTCATAGCATCCAGCCACTTCACTGAGTCTTTACTCATGATAGCCTGCTGAAAATTAGTAGGCTCATCATCATTAATAATGCAATTCTCTTTCTTCCTCGTCTATGAGAAACCCATAGTATCTCTCAGGCGGATAAGAATGCCTATTAGATCTGTGGAGCAGCGTCGGTCCGTCGGGCTCTACTGGAACCTGAGGTTCTACTAAGTCTTCGGTGGTAGTTTATGGTTCTGGAATTTCTTCCAGTTCTACCGTGCTCACTAATTTTTTTTTGAAAGAAATTCGCTTTCTAAAAAGACTATGTGGCGAGCAACAAACACTTTTTGTTCTTCAGTGTAGTAGACAAGATATCCTCGTGAATTTTTGGGGCATCCCACAAACTTGCATAAAACCGATCGTGCCTCGATCTTGTTCGGATTTTGCTTTTTGACAAAAGCTGGACACCCCTATATCTTAAGATACTTAAGACATGGACTCATCACACTCCATATCTCATATAGAGTGGTAGGCACAAACTTAATTGGAACCCTATTCAATAGGTATGCAGTTGATTCCAGCGCAAAACCCCAGAAGGAAAGTGGCAACTCAGCATTACTCATCATGGAACGCACCATATCGAGCAGCGTGCGATTCCTTCTCTCTGATACACCATTATGTTGTGGTGTATATGGAGGAGTAAGCTGAGAGAGAATTCCATTCTCTTTTAAGTATTCAAGGAAACTGGTACTTAAGTATTCTCCACCCCGGTCAGATCGAAGTATCTTGATACTTTTACCTGTTTGTTTCTCCACTTCATTCTTATACTTCTTGAATTTCTCAAAGGTTTCGGATTTATATTTTATTAAGAATACATGTCCATACCTTGAGAAATCATCAGTAAAAGTGATGAAGTAGGAGTGGCCACTTCGTGCATGTGTAGATATCAGACCACATATATCGCTGTGTATGAGCCCCAAGAGCTCAGTGGCTCTTTCTCTGTGTCCTGTGAACAGAGATTTGGTCATCTTTCCTTTGATACATGATTGAAAGTTGCATATGATACATATTCGAACGGATCCAAATATCCATCTTTATATAACTTAGTCAACCTTGTTTCATTAATATGACCAAGTCTACAATGCCATAAAAGGCTTGGTTTGAATCTGAATCCTTTCTTTTGAGTGTGTTTTGGATGTTGAAAACTTGATGTTGATTGAGTATGTGTATGCCGTTATCCAGTATGCTAGACCCAATCAATTCTTGATTTAAGTAAATGTTCATGACATTTCTTTCAAGTGCAAAATTATATCCTTCATTAGATAACAAAGATACCGATATAATATTACATAGTATACTGGGTATACAAAAACAGCTATACAACACCGAAATGTGTCCCCTTGTCAACCCCAGGTGATAATCCCCTACCGTAACAGCATCCACGTTTGCTCCGTTGCCAACCCTAAAGGTCATATCACCTGCCTTCAGTAATCTACGGTTTCTCAGCGCCTGCAAAGAATTACAGATATGAGAACCAGAACTGGTATCTAGTACCCATGATATAGAGTTTACTGAAAAATAGTTTTCAATTACGAACACACCTGAAGCAGAAGTATCAGCTTGTTTCGTGTCCTTGCCCTTGGCTTTGAAAGCCTTGCAATCTTTCCTCTAGTGCCTTTTCTTATGACAGTAGTAGCACTCATCCTTTTCCGCTTTTACTCTCCCCAATTTGTTTGTTCCTTGCACCTTTTATGACACCTCCTTTCGGCTTGGTGGTGGTCTTCTTCTTCTTCCCTTTAACTTTATCTTTGGATTTAGAAGAGGAAGATTCTCCGACAATAAGAACAGGTGTCTTCTCCTTCTTCTAGTAGCTCTCTGCTACCCTCAACATGTTGAGGCGGTTTGGAAGATCGGCTTCTATTCCGTGCACGTTAAAGTTTAGCATGAATTGAGAGAAGGTGTGAGGAAGGGAATGTAGAATTAAGTCAATGTATAACTTCTCTAACACGCATCCCAAGTTTGCGAGTTCCTTAATGAGATTGATCATCTTTAGAATGTGTTCTCCTACAGGTGATCCGGCAACTAACCTCATCTAGAATAATTTTCTTGAGGTCTCGTACCTTGCGATACGAGAGTGCTCTCCATATAAATCCTTGCAATGGAGAAAAATGGATTTGACGTCCAAATTCTCGTGATACTTCTGGAGTTCATTATTCATAGAAGCCAGCACGATACACTTAGTTTTCCCGCAATCCAGGTCCCACGTTTTGCGAACCTCGATATCCACAACCGAGGAGTCTGGTCCTGGGACACGGGAAGCAGTACTGGTGAGGACGTATGCCACTTTGTCTTAAGTAAGTGCAATATTGACGTTTCTCAGCCAATCTTTATAATTTGGCCCAGTCAGTGTATTTTTTTCGAGTAGTGGTTTAAGTCCTGTAATGGTTGCTGCCAGAGAGAGAGAAAAGAAACACTTAGCGTATGCTCTTGCAAGATTAGATTGGTTTATTATCTTATCTAATCAGGATGGCTCCCACTGTTTCCTCGAATTCTCCATCAAATCTTAAAAGGAGAATTAGTCGGGATCATTTACACTTTACAAGTTCGCTAACCGTTCAGCTAAGTGGGTGTTGGTATTCCGAGGGAGGTTCTCCGTGCTCTCGCACAGACCTAATTAAAATAAACCTCGTTTCCGTAGAGGTGTAGCCATGTTAACACTTTCTAGATACCTAATAGGTTAGCTAATTGTGAAGTGAAAAGTATCTCCCAAGAGTAATCATACTCATTAGCGGGATCGGGATCCAACCATCATTGTGTGATGACCTAAATGGAAGCCACTCTAGTCACCACACTCCATAAGGTATGCTAAATCTACAAGTTTCCTTTGTGTTTGAAACTCCCGATATGGTTCTTGCCCCAAGCTCTTATGACCTTGACTAAGGCCTAATAAATCATAAGATGCAAGTCAAGTTCTTTCTGTCATTGTCTTGATTAATTTAGACCCATCCGTACTCGTCCTTGACGAAGGCCAACAAGGTTGTACGACTGTCCTAAACCAATGCATCTATTTATGCTACAAATAAGCAACATACCGCTACCATTCACTATGCCTTAACAAAGGCCAACAAACATAGCATGAATACGATGTGCTACTCATTTGAAACGACGGAGGGCTACGGCTGGTTTTTGGCGAAAACCTTGAACGTAATGAACTTGATATCATTGAAGGAATGATAGTTTTGAAAAGGAGTGGTTCAGGCTCCACCTTTTAAACAAGTGTTTTTAAAAAGAACCGAGTGGGTTTTCAAAATGTTCCAACAACATCTTTTTAGGTTTCTTATCTTGCATTAATGAAGATTAACGTGGTCCCATCAATTAATTCCTATCACACCAAAAAAGAACGAAAATAAAATGTACGTATATGCCATCCGCAGTCGCCATGGAGCCCGTCGTGCACCGTTAGATTACTTAACTAACGGCAGAGTGGGTGCAGGACTAGCTCGGATGCAAAACATTTACAACGTCTACTAGTGTGTGTATGTGTGTATAATCATTCGTCCCAGACATGATATAAGCAACATCAAAGAAAACTAATAAGCAAAATGGAATAGCGGATAATCTAGAAGCCCCGAATTTCATTTGAGCCATAAATGAATCTCGACGTTCCCAGTCGTGTGGATAGCCTGTGCAATGAAGAACCTAGACCCCTACGAGTGCTGTAAGTTACCCGCCAATCCTAGAAGCGAGGAAACCCCAATCATCAAAGTGAATGTGACATCCAGCGCTTCATGGAATCCGGTAACTTGAGTACCCTACCATAGGTGTCACGCCCCACCCCAATACAGAGAGTATTGTCTGCTCTGGCCAAACCCGCACGGTTTTGTCCTTCGGGGCGAACCGGACCTGACCAGGGGCCACTTCCCAGGAGGTCACCCATCCCAGAACTTCCCTGGCTCGAGCACGCTTAACTACGGAGTTCTTAAACTCTTGTAGTACCGGTTCACTTAAAAGGCGCCTCTCTTTTGAGGAGTGGTATCATTCCATTTATAGTATAGATTTGCCCTCTTTCGGAATGTATTCCAAAGAGTCCCCATTGTTCTACCGTGGGTCCCACGGACTCAAGAGGTGGCCCCCACAGACTCAAGAGGTGGCCTCCGCCCACTTAACATGACACTTGGCGTGGCACTTTGCTCCGTGAGCAAGAACCGGGTCCTGACATTCTCCCCACTTTTGAACAATGGTTCGTCCTCAAACCATAGACCTACTATTGAGGGACCAGATCTAATACCATTCTGTCACGCCCCACCCCAATACAGAGAGTATTGTCCGCTCTGGCCAAAGCCGCACGGTTTTGTCCTCCGGGGCGAACCGGACCCGACCAGGGGCCACTTCCCAGGGGGTCACCCATCCCAGAACTTCCCTGGCTCGAGCATGCTTAACTACGGAGTTCTCAAACTCTTATAGTGCCGGTTCACTTAAAAGGCGCCTCTGTATTGAGAAGTGGTATCATTCCATTTATAGTATAGATCTGCTCTCTTTCGGAATGTATTCCAAAGAGTCCCCATTGTTCTACAGTGGGTCCCACGGACTCAAGAGGTGGCCTCCGCCCACTTAACATGACACTTGGCGTGGCACTTTGTTCCGTGTGGCACTTTGCTCCGTGAGCAAGAACCGGGTCCCGACAATAGGTCATCCTATACCCCCTACGAGTGCTGCGAGTAGCCCGCTAATTCTAGAGTAAGCCACCTCGGTCTCAACGCCATGAGATGGGGCCCCGTTGCCCTCTAGAACCCGGCTATTCGAGCACTCCTCCACAGGGTAATCCTAGTACTGAATATATATATATATACACACACACACACATATATACACACACACACAACGGTCACATTGACCTCAACCTAACCGTGCCCCAATAAAAGTATATACAAACTGACGGAAAGAGCAGTCCACATTTCAGACGCTCGCCCCGCAATAATGAATATACAAATGAATCAACACCGTACTACAATTATTGCACTATAGGCTATCCACCATGGCAATCTATCCATAACATCAGTGAAACACAAAACATCAACGCGATTCGTAAATCCGTCTGATTGTACATATAGCAACCAATTGGATTATACCGCGTTATGATATTCACGGCCACAGAAACAAATGCACAGAAAAACAAGAATTTAGAATTTTGATCGATCAAAACTTTCTACATTGGCCCCCCATGTACAAACCGGTACACAAACAGATCTGGGCAAAAACCAAATACACTAAAAATCACATTTTCCCGAACTAGAGCCCCTTGAAAAAATCTGGGGCACTGTAATCATAATTGGGCTGCGGATCCACGGCCAAATGACATATTTAGCGGCAGATTAGTGGTCCAATTTTGTGATTAGGTGCCCCAAAATTTTTTTTGGTTCTAATTTTGCCTACACATAACGTAACCTAAAATGTTTTTTGAACAACTTTAAAATTCGAACAAGAAGCAAGTATTTGGAAATGCGATTCGGATTATTCTGTCGATCGAAACTCTAAATTAGTACAAACTAGTCTAGTTAAAGTTTATGGAATGGATCTGATACCATGTAAGTCAAAATTGCATGCTCTACAAGGTTTGTAAGAAGCGAAATTTCAAAAAAAAATCGATTTTGAAGCATGCAATAAAGACATAATTCCAAAATCTACCACAAACCTTAACTACCAAGACTACATAGGTAATTATTCTAGTATGTTAGAATGTTATACCTATCAGATTTGTGTCCTTCGGCTCTTGATTCCTCTTCTTAAGCTCCTTTTGGGGTCCTTGATGTAGCATGGTTGCCGGTCTTCTCGATCCTAGATAATCCACCCGAAGATTTTAGGTTCAAATTTCAACTTTCAAAAGAAACTAACTTAACTAGCTAGTTTGCTAATCTAGCAAGTTAAGATTGAGTGGAGAAATTTAGTGGTGAGTTTTTCTTATCTCAAGACCCTTGTTTCTCAACTCATGAGAATGGTAGGGTGGAGGAAGAGGAGAAGGCAAAAAAAAGAGAGAATGGAAACACTAGAAAATGAGCAAGAAAGTAACCATGAAGAAAATGGCTTCATCACATAATATCAAGTATTTTCCTTTTCTTTTTAAAAATTAGCCATACTTCAATAAATTCTCCAATTAATGTCAAAACCATACTTCCTGCCATGCCTTCTTTACACCTCATTTTTCTATTTATCAATAAATAGAAAATACGCATTATGAGGTGTCCCCTTCTAGAAGGTATTTTGTATAAATACAAAATACTTTCTACCGTATATATATATCCGTATTCGTATCAAAATACGAATACCCATGAGATATAATAATACCACTAAAATAATACTAGTATTAAATAAATATCTGATTTAATGAACCGACTTAATCATAAGCCCGCTAGTATTTTCCGATTAAATTCCACGCAACTAGTACACGTAATCAATCGGAACCCTACATATATAAACATACGGCCTCCACATCGTTTTGCATGAACCATAGAAACCCTCTATATGGGACTCTAAAGACTCGACAGTACGCTGGCGGTGGGTTAACCATAAGCGCGTCAGTGGTACTAGCTGTACGTAACGGCTACCCAGGCACCTATCGAAGAGAAGGCCGACGAGCAAACTCATATGAACCCCTACTGAGCCTAACCGTGACAATATCCGCACAGTCCGGTCTGTTCGTCTGAGAGTATCGCATAGCGGGTCTAGGGGCGGTTAACGTCAAACCCCTATTAACCCGATAAGTCGTGCCGGTATAGTTCAAGACCATCCGAGAAAATACTGATCTAACTATTAGCAATTCTCAACTGCCCTGGTCAGGGGCTTATGGCATTGACCAACCAAACACAGTGCGAGATCGACTCCCTATACCGGGACAGACGAATCCTTAACAATCACTCACTGCCTCTATGTGGCTCGGGAATGTACCTAATTAAAATCTATTTGCACGACTTTTTTGAGCCGTGGTAGGGTAGTAATCAAAGCACAGTGGGAACTCACACGAGACAAATGATGATTTTAGGTTTACAAATTACCTGTACACATGCCAAATGAGAACTACCATCTGACGCTAGATATAATACCATCCATAAGTTCTCGGCGAGTCCGTCCAGTGTACCCATCCACAGTGAGCACCTGTATACAATATTAGGTGAAACACACCAATGGCTATGAGACTAATCATCGCCCCTCGTTGGGGTCTAGAAACTTATACACCAGTCTACTCTAAAATATTAATACCCTGTCTCGATATTTCTACGACTAGGGACACTTTTAAGGACATGCTTATAGACTACCCAATCCTCCCAAGTATGACCGCCATCACAACGCCGGTAGTGAAGCACATCCTACGAGCTTTATCAACATGTATAAGTAGTATATAATAATAAGTAGAACATACGCACATGTTAAGATAAAGTCAAATCAGATAGCATGCTATCATTTCGAGCAAGATTGTCCTGTCATATATACATATCCATAGTATCCATTATAAATAATGGTCTCTAGGACACATATATATCCTATAATATATACATATTCATAGTATCCATTACAAATAATGGCATCTAGGGCATATATATATCCTACAAATGCAGAATATACAAATGAATACAAAAGATAGAGATGCTTACCGAGTATACCCCCAAACTTAAACTTGACAGTGCCCTCACTGTCATGCTACACAAAGAGGGGCCAAATTGTTGAAGGGTCAAAATCTGTCGATGCGCTCTTTTTGTATTATATATATACAAGAAAAAAAGGATACAAAATATATATATACACAAAAAAGGTCCCTCCAAACTTAAGTGAAACAGTGTTTCTACTGTTTAAACGTTAAAGTTCAAATTTTAAGGGAGTAATATCGTCACTCTATACAAAGCCTTACACAGACCAAAGGTTGACACCAACCATTCAAAAATTCGATTGTGATGCGACCAAGGTTGGTGGAAGAACGCGGAGAGAAAGAAAATGGAGAATACGTGAGACCATGGATGGATGCAAATGGTATATGGTCTTGGTAGATGAAAAGACAAAGATGAATGGAAGGGAGCACGAACTCGAGATTGAAAATTGATTGAGTAATTTAGTACAGGCTGTAATGATTTGAAATTGGAGTTTTCTAACTATACTAAATTATCAATACGTTGAGAAATGGGGTCAAACCATTCAAGATTCGTGAGAAAACATGGGCTCGAACTTGGTGAACCAGATGAAGGAAATGAAGGTATTAAGTGGTCTTGTAGTAGGAAAACGATGAAAACAATGGAGGGAAGTAACTGAGGAATGGTATCGGTTAGAAGCTTAGGAGGATATTCACAGTCAATAGAGGAGACATGATGAATCGGAAAATCCGACGCATCCAATAAAACGTTTTTATCTTTAAAGATTTCCTCTAAATGCACCTCAAAATTAAGCCCATCCATGCAATCGATCAACTTATCATTAATAAACTCAAGATGCACATGAGGTTCAGGAGAAACGGTCGATGGTTCGGGATGACGTTGTTCATATCATAATATTGCATTATTATATTCCCCAGTCCTAGTCATTTTACAAATAAACAGGTGCTTTTGACCCATGTCTGCTACTCAGTTGCAGGTTACAGATTCTCGGGATAAAAACAGTAAAAAAGACAAAAGACGATGCAAAAGTGAGATTTCGACCAACAAACAGAGAATCTTAAATAAAGCCTACAAGAATAACAGTTCACAAAGTAGAAGGTGGCGCAAGATTCAAGACTTCGTCACGAAGCAACGGTAAAAGTCCACTACAACTATTCACTGTGGAGATCTGGAAGAAATCTAGAAGCCAATCTAAGAAAAAGACTGAAGAAACATGAAGTAAACATTCACCAGAACAGCCCCAGAAAAGATGAGCTCACAAGCACTCTATACGGCCGCGGAACCGCGGCCAAACCCTGCTTTTGGCCGCGGATCCGCGGCCATTAAGGGCTCGTGTCGGTGCAGAAAGTTGTGGCGGTGTGCGGATCGTTGACTAGATCTTTTCTTAGAGGGTATTTTTGTAAAACAGATATGCGAGTCAATTGTAACCCTAGGGTTCCTATCCTCTATAAATAAGAACTCTAAATCTTGTATGAGGGTATGCCTCTTTTCACTTCATAAATTCAGATCTGTACTGTGTTGATGTTTGGAGAGAGTCGTCAATAAAAATTAGTAAGTTCTTTTATTTTCATTGCCTTAGTTTACTTTTAATTTAGAATGTTCTTAAATTCCCTAATGAGCGAGTAGTCTCCTCGCTTGTTAGGGTTAGCTTTAGGGAAAGATTTGAGAGATGAGATCTCTCACCCCTTTCTTACCCCATCACACATAATAATTAGAACTCCATGCATACACGCACACACCGCTCCCTGCGGCACCTTACCCCTCGAGGTAACGGTGATACCGTAGTATAAAGGACCGGTTGTGTATGTTTTCCATGGAGGTTAGGGTAAGGATCGATAAAGGAAGCACAAGAACCTAGAGGAAGAAACACCATTTCTTCCCGATGGTACTAATCCCTTTTATTGATAATTACCATAACACCTAATAGATCTAAAACAGGGCATTGAAAGCAATGAGGAAACCTTCAATCTCCCAACTTACCCTAGACCTAACCCTAGCAAGATTTAGATCTAGATAATCTTAGTATAAATCAATTTAGGTTTTAGAAATAATCAATCCGACACCAATCGGAATTAACTCGTTAGAGCGACTAGGAAAACACAAAATCCCTGTGGACCGACCCGTACTCACCGGCTAGCTTCCAAGCGACGCCGTTCTTGATTGCGGTAATATTATTTTTGATCTATAAAATCCACATAAATCAAATGGCGCCGTTGCCGGGGATGGCGTAGTATTTCCTTTTTGCAATTTCGGGTTAATCTAAATTAAAAAAAAAATCATAAAAATCAAAAAAATCAAAAATATAAAAAATTTATTATCTTTTATTGTTTGAAGGGGTTCTTGTGTGAATCTTTGCAGGATCGACGGATCTGGAAAAATCCAGAGTGCGAAACAGGAAAAGGTAGATCAGAACAGAAGGGGATTGGAACGACAGAACAGCAGAAAAAATCCAGAGCCCTGAACCCACCGCTCCGCCGCCCTTACGCTGCCAAACAGCCCTTGCGACCGCGCAACCGCGGCGGCCTGGTCAAGTCAGAACGTGAGAAATTTTCTTGGGAACCGTGCCTCAAATTCAACCGCGAAAACGCAGCAGGAACGCGCTTGGGCCGCGGTTCCGCGCTCTGGTGACCTCATCAGTTGACCAAATTTGCACTGTAAGATCTTTTCTCTCTCCTCTGTAAATCCCGATATATCTTTTGTTAAATCTCTTGCAGGATTCTTTGCGCTTAAAAAAATCTTCCCCCTTCTCAATAACAAATCTTGTGCAGGATTCTTTGTGCCGCGCATAAAATAAAAAGATTTGATTGCAAGTGATTTACTGCTTTGCATATTTTAATCGGACTTTAAGGGGCTTGAGACCAATTCAGATTGGGTGGGGATTTCATCACCCTTTCCAGGACCCCAGAAATCACATAAGGCATTTGCATTGACCATATCTTAATTAAAAAATACTAGACTCAGCCCTAAGGACGTCGCGCTCAATAGGACAGAGGACTAATTATAGGCATCGGCCGTTTATCCTAACCTGACTTTGCGGTGACTAGGAAAGTGTGTCTAAGGCAAGTGGTTACTTAATTAGGACCACTACTTTCATAGTGGGGAGCCTCCCACTTACCTGGCACTTACCTGGCCGGTGAAGAGGCGGTTTGAGGTCCTATTTCTAGCCCTTTGGAACAGTTAGGAGCTGTCTAGCTGACCTAGGTGACCCTAGATCTAGGCCTGATTGTGCATTTTTGGTTGATCGAAAGTGTGTCTTAGCCCTTTATCAAAAATCTTTTTTGCAAAAAGTTCCAAATAAATAAAAAAGAGGAAAAAGAAAAAAATTTATAAAAACTTGCAACTTGTCGCTTAAAATCCTTGCACCCCACCACCACCCACTTTCTTCTCATTGACATTTTCTTACCCTCCACATTCTGTTTTTCACCTTTTTGACTACACTACCTCTTTAGTGTTTGTCACTTTGGACTAGGGACACTAGCGCCCGATTAGTCCGTGTTTCGTTGGTACCGACCGACGAACCTTTCGACTTCGAAGTCGAAATTCCATCCACCTCCTTACCTCCACCTTCAAATTCTTCTTCCGAAGATATGTCGGGATATAATCCTAACAACACCTTACCCACGGGACTGATTCCACCTCCGTTAGGTGCGAATAACCCGAATCACCCGCCTGTTATAGAGCCCCAACAAATCGCGCTCCAAGATCTCTTCTACCCTGTCCGCACTTCCTTACCTACCCGTCTTTCACCCCCACCGGCAAATGGGGACAATTTTGAGATAAAACCCCACTTCATCAATATGCTGCCAAAGTTTCACGGATTGGAATCCGAAGATGCTTATATCTTTATCAATAAATTCCAAAACGTTTGCGCCATAATGAAAACAACCCAATTATCAGATGATGCAATAAGGCTAAGGGTCATTCCTTTCACCTTATGTGACTTAGCCGAGAAGTGGCTATACAGCACAGCATCACATTCAATTAGAAATTGGGATGAGTTTGTTAAAGCTTTTCTTCAAATGTTTTATCCTCATCACAAGACCGCGAGAATTCGCAATGAGATTATACAATTTTCCCAGCTTCCTTCCGAACCATTTTGGAAGTGTTTTGAAAGATTCAAAGACCTACTTATTCAATGCCCTCACCATGGGATCGAAAATTGACGACTTTGCCAAATATTATACGAGGGATTGAACCCAGCAACGAAGCAGTTGCTAGAAACCATTTGTCAATGTCACTTTCTAACCAAATCTAGTGCGGAAGCATGGCAGTTTCTCGAGGATCTTAGTGAACAAACAATTCAGTGGGAGAGCACAAAGACCACCTCATCTTATTCTATTGGTCAATCTAAGTTAGGCATACATCAATTAGATATGTCGATTGCTATGAAAGCCGAGATGGCCGCACTTACGAAAAAGCTAGAAGCCATTGAGACCAAAATCTCATCGTTTTCTTCTGCCCCTGCTTTACCCCCACGATCTGTTTGTGCTTGTTGTTCGGATCCATCACACCTTACCGAAGAGTGTCCTTACAATCCACCTGTTCAAGGACAAGATCAAGTCAATGCTGCCTTTCAGCAACGACAAAGAAATAATCCTTACTCTTCGACTTACAATCCGGGTTGGAGGAGTCACCCAAATTTTGCTTGGAATCAAAATCAACAACTCCAAGGAAACAACAACTTTCAAAGGCCTCCTCCTCCACAACAAAATGCACCCCAACAAACTCAATACCAGCAACCTTTCCAACCACAACCTTATCAAACGAATAATTATGTTCGACCAAATGATGATAAGGTTATCTCGCTAGAAAAAAGTCTAGATGCGTTTCTCAAACAATCTATAGAATCAGCGGCAAGGTTGGAAAATCCCATCCAGTCTTTGGTGCACAATAATGCTTCATACGATCAAAGCATCAAATCTATTGAGGCACAAATTGCACAACTAACTGCTGCGTTGAGCGAGAGAGAAAAGGGAAAGCTTCCATCTCAACCATTGCCAAATCCCGATCACATACACAACGCACATGAATATCACAATCATAATGTAAATGCGGTGACCACGTTGAAATCTGGAAGAGTGTTGCAAAATAATGTGGGTATTAGTGATGACACCCCCCGGTGGTTCTCCATCTTCTTCTTCTTCTCCTTCTTCTCCTTCTTCTTCTTCACCTTCATCTTCTCCGCTATAGCCTATTTCCCATTCTTCAAAAGGCTCTTCTTCTTCTAATCCGAACGGACCCACTTCTCACTTCACGAACACACCCACACTGGGATCCGTTCCAACTCCACATTCTACTCCACAGACATTGGACTCAACAGATTTTCAAAATGCTCCATTTCCAAACAGGTTGAGTCCCAATAAACCAACTCCACAAATGGAGAAGATTGTGGAGTTATTTAAACAGGTTAGCATAAATATACCTCTCTTGGATTCAATCCAACAAGTCCCTTCATACGTGAAAATCTTAAAGGGCTTATGCTCCTCGAAGAGAAAATCTCAAATACCCAAGAAAGTGCTAGTGGCTAGTGCAGTGAGCAATGCTATTAACCAACCTCAACCCTTACCCCAAAAACGAAAGGACCCCGGCTGTCCTACGATTTCAATAACAATTGGGGATAAGAAAATCAATCGAGCACTTTTAGATCTTGGGTCTAGTGTTAACCTGCTTCCCTACTCCGAATACGAGTAATTAGGGGTTGGAGAGTTGAAACCCACTCGTTGTACTCTCCAAATGGCTGATCGATCAATCACCCATCCTAGGGGTGAGCTAGAGGATGTGTTGATCAAAGTTGGGGACTTCATATTCCCCGTTGATTTTATTGTTATGGACACACAACCTGTTGCTAATCCACGGAACCAAATTCCGGTGATCCTCGGTCGACCATTTTTGGCCACTTCCAATACTGTAATAAATTGTCGCAATGGCTCCATGACTTTATCCTTCGGGAAGACGTCTAGTGAGTTCAATATTTACAGGTTAGGAAGTCTGCCCCCCATTCCTAAAACTAGTACACGAGAAGTTTGCTCTATTCATGAAATCACGCAGGAGGACTGCGAGCTTGAAAGATTTCTGTTTGATGAAAACAGTTTTGACGCCACTAGTGCGTCCCTCCTTGAATCTACAACAGTTGACACAACCGATATTGATTATGAATGTTTCACTTTTTCGGATGATTTTGACGACTCACCGCCCGAATATGAGTCTTTTGAATTTTTGGATGAGTTAGTTGAACCATCCGAATCGGTTGTTTGCAATGATTTCGAACCAGTGTTGGAGTCCTTTGAGTTCGAGGTAGATTTCCCAATTTTGCCTATGATTGTTTCGCCTCCGAAACTCGAACTCACGCCCTTACCGTCTCACCTTAAATATGCTTACCTAGGTGAGAATGAGACCTTTCCCGTTATCATATCGGCCTCTCTAGCCCTCGAGCAAGAGAAAACCCTTTTAATGGTCTCACAAGATAGGCGGCAAGCTTTCGGCTGGACTATGGCGGACATCGAGGAGATTAGTTCCCTCATAATTGAATATCATATGCATATGATGGATGATGCCAAGTTGATAAAGGATCCACAGAAATATCTTGGGGATAGTGTGGATAGTCAACTTCCTCCTTTAGAAATTGGACCACCCCCTTTTCTTTTAATAAGCTACGAGAATGCCAATATTCCACTGATTGCTGATCATTCACATTCTCGTTTTGATTCATCACCACCTCCTATCTATCACTTCCACACTTTCCATACCACCGCTTCTATCTTCCGCAATTCTTTTTGGATCAGTACAACATATTCTTCCACCAACCGATACTCTATACGGATAAATTTTTCGACTGGTTGGTGTTGACGTTTGGTCTTTGCAAAGTTTGGCAATGACGTTTAATATTGTTTCAATGAAGTTTGGGGGACCTTTCTGTATATATATTTTTGTTTTTCTTTTAACAATAAAAAAATTATAAATAAATAAACAGGGGAGTGCCGACATGTTGACCCTCTTGGCGTAGCATGACAGTGAGGACACTGTCAAGTTTAAGTTTGGGGGTATGCTCGGTAAGCCTTCTTCCTTCGCATTCATATGTATATATTTTTGCATTTGCATACTTATTTTAAAACCCATAAAAAATTAAAAAATTTCAAAAATTATAAAAATTAAAGTATTCAATTTTGGCCATAATTGACTTGAGTTTGACAAACAGGTTAACTAGCTAGGAACAACTAGATCCTAGACTTAGTGAATTAAAGACCCTAAAAATAACCTTTCTTAAAATTTAACGGTAGAAAGTATATGTTTTTGTAGTTTATTTAGAAATAGGCAAATTTTGAGTTCACTTCTTGGGCTAAGTCAAGACAAGGAAAAAATATTGATGTTTTTATTAAAGTATAAGTTTGAAAAATAATTCCTAAGCTTAAGTCTAGATTCTGAAAATATATACCCTACAAATTGCACAAACACGCACCTTGAAACTTGGAATACTAGAAGAGACCTTGAAATGCTCTTGTCTAAAGTCCTTAGTATGATGAAAAATAAAAAAAATACAAGTGTGAATAAAGAAAAAAATGAACACTGATTTTTGGTGATTCCTTAAGGCTGAAAAATAGAAAAAATATTTAGCGAAGGTGCCTCATCACCTAATGCCTTAGACTAACAGGTTTGGGAGTCACTGCTAAAAAGCCTTAGGTGTTACAAGACTAGGAAGTACGCTTTAAAGTGCAAATGCATTTTGTAATCGGTCGTTGGTACCTCAAGAAGTATTAACGGTCGCATGAAGGATGTATAACCAAAATTCATTTAAAAATTCACCAATTAGTAAGTACTTTGGACAACGGACAAGAGTATGATTGCTTGATTTGAATTTCCAAGTGTAGGGGTGATTTATACACACACGTAGGGATATGTGATTAGAGTTTAGATAAGAGATAGGAATGAAGAATAGGACTTGTATTTTTAGTAGAGATGATAAAAATTCCTAAGTTGAGATAGAACCCTAGAAGGAAAACTTAAGAGATGCCAAAAACTAAGTAAATTCACAAGAATACATATAATCTTAAGTTAAATGATAAGGAAGAGTGAAGAATATGGGTGGATAATTTATGAGTCGAAGATAATAGAATTTCTTGTTAGAAAACCTGATTGGAGAATAAAAGTCAATAGGCCTAATTGATAGGATTTTGTGGGTAGTATCCGCTGAAAACCCTCAGGAGACAACACTCCTCCTACTAGGGACATCTAGAGGTTTAACGGCTTATTGCACGAGCTCAGTGCAATCGCGTTTCCCTGTGAAAGTGAGGTTAGGTTTTTGTTGAGAATAAAACTAGGTTTGCTCGAGGACGAGCAAAAGATAAGTTTAGGAGTATTTGTTCATATCATAATATTGCATTATTATATTCCCCAGTCCTAGTCATTTTACAAATAAACAGGTGCTTTTGACCCATGTCTGCTACTCAGTTGCAGGTTACAGATTCTCGGGATAAAAACAATAAAAAAGACAAAAGACGATGCAAAAGTGGGATTTCGACCAACAAACAGAGAATCTTAAATAAAGCCTACACGAAGAACAGTTCACAAAGTAGAAGGCGGCGCAAGATTCAAGACTTCGTCACGAAGCAACGGTAAAAGGCCACTACAACTATTCACTGTGGAGATCTGGAAGAAACCTAGAAGCCAATCTAAGAAAAAGACTGAGGAAACATGAAGTAAACATTCACCAGAACAGCCCCAGAAAAGATGAGCTCACAAGCATTCTATAAGGCCGCGGAACCGCGGCCAAACCCTGCTTTTGGCCGCGGATCCGCGACCATTAAGGGCCCGTGTCGGTGCAGAAAGTTGTGGCAGTGTGCGGATCGTTGACTAGGACTTTTCTTAGAGGGTATTTTTGTAAAACAGATATGCGAGTCAATTGTAACCCTAGGGTTCCTATCCTCTATAAATAAGAACTCTAAATCTTGTATGAGGGTATGCCTCTTTTCACTTCATAAATTCAAATCTGTACCGTGTTGATATTTGGAGAGAGCCATCAATAAAAATTAGTAAGTTCTCTTATTTTCATTGCTTTAGTTTACTTTTAATTTAGAATGTTCTTAAATTTCCTAATGAGCGACTAGTCTCCTCGCTTGTTAGGGTTAGCTTTAGAGAAAGGTTTGAGAGATGAGATCCCTCACCCCTTTCTTGTCCCATCACACATAATAATTAGAACTCCATGCATACACGCACACACCGCTCCCTGTGGCACCTTACCCCTCGAGGTAACGGTGATACCGTAGTATAAAGGACCGGTTGTGTATGTTTTCCATGGAGGTTAGGGTAAGGATCGATAAAGGAAGGACAAGAACCTAGAAGAAGAAACACCATTTCTTTCCGATGGTACTAATCCCTTTTATTGATAATTACCATAACACCTAATAGATCTAAAATAGGGCATTGAAAGCGGTGAGGAAACCTTCAATCTCCCAACTTACCCTAGACATAACCCTAGCAAGATTTAGATCTAGATAATCTTAGTATAAATCAATTTAGGTTTTAGAAATAATCAATCCGACACCCATCGGAATTAACTCGTTAGAGCGACTAGGAAAACACAAAATCCCTGTGGACCGACCCGTACTCACCGGCTAGCTACCAAGCGACGCCGTTCTTGATTGCGGTAATATTATTTTTGATCTATAAAATCCACATAAATCAGACGTCCACACAGATTTGAAGGAAATGTTGACTTGGTGAGAAGAACTTACCCAAAACTGTAGATTCATCATCAAAATTATCCCCAATATCGATATTCTCAATCAAGTCAAACTTAAAGTTCTTAAACACCTCAACAAAAGCATGATTTTCAATCGGTTAGATTTCTAGAGTGGAGATGTAAAGATCAAAAAGAGTGACCCTTTACAATCGGGTAAATCAAACACTACATAGTCGCACAACTCATCAAACGTTCTTTCTTCAATTGGTGAATTATTTGGTCTACTCGATAGACTTTCAGAACTAGAGTTGTGGAGTTCAATCGGAAACAGGTAAGGTTTATTTTGAAGGGTGGGTTGGTCACTTTTACTATTCAAATTATCAAATTGTTCTATTACCACATCATACATGGGAAAATTTTGAGCTAGTTAGGAACCAGTTGCCGGTTCATAAGATTGCATGAGTGTGGCCATGGATGCATTCAATTTCTCTATCTGTCGGCATGAAGCTACCCGAAATTCTTCCAATATTCTTTCGAGACTGGACATGGGTTATGAGGGGGTTTCGGTAAAATATTCAAATTCGTTTGAATACACGAAACTCTCAAATTGATGTTCAGAAGCAATGTCTAGGGAAGGTGTAAAATTTGTGTAGGATTGATAGGAATCGAATGGTTGTGTAGAATGGATAGAATTAAGATCAACATTTTGATATGAAGATGGTTGGAATTGTTGTCCTAAAGAATTTGGAGTGGTGAAAAGCGTGAAAGATCGGCTACGGGATTGTGCAATACGTTCAGCAATGGACATGGGTTTAAAAATCGTCACGTTACCCATCAGGAGGGGTATCAACATAGGAAGGGGTGAAAGTTTGAAATGGTTGATACGAAGTGGATTGCGGTGTCCAATTGGTGTTTCTAGAAGCGTCTATCTGATCTTTCAAAGAAATTTTTGATATGGATGGATCGTTTGACGTTCTACCAAAATAAGAGCCGTATAAAGAAATATCTGGTTGAGAGTACCAAAGTTCGGTATGAGTTGGTCGTTTTGGGAAACCCATGATATAAAAAGAAGAGGAGGAGAGGGGATGAAAAAGGAGGTGAATGTTTTTTTGTTTTGTGTTAGTTATTAACAAAAAATGAGTAGAAATATACACAAAAAAAGGTAAAAAAAAAATCACGACACAATACCATACGTCTAATTGGTCTAGAGTTCATCTAGGTCAACTAGACCTGCTCAATAACTTGATTGTCGAAGTAAAACTGTGTCGAGAAACGGGCTCAAAATATACTGATCACGAGGCCAGGTAAGTGCAAAGATAAGGGGAGGTTTTCCAATGTTTTCACGAAATTTCTTAATTAGAATAACCCTTTCTCTTTTGGCGGTTGCACCATGAACACTTTGCCCAGACACCCCGTGAATGATATACCGTTAAGCGTTGTTCTAAACACGGTTAACTTCTTCTAATGAGCGTGAAGTCCTTAAAGGCTTAAAGTGTAGTTTCTTTTAAAATTTATGTGGGTAAACGTTATGCTCAATTTCGTGATTTGTGGGCTACGGAAAAGGTGATGAGATTCTTTACCGTATCTTGTGGGGTTCTCTTGCCCTTAAGTCCGTATTAAAATATGCAATTCGCAATCAAT
Organism: Agapanthus africanus; assembly: GCA_030015575.1. Classification (NCBI taxonomy): domain Eukaryota; kingdom Viridiplantae; phylum Streptophyta; class Magnoliopsida; order Asparagales; family Amaryllidaceae; genus Agapanthus; species Agapanthus africanus. The sequence goes on from JASDDO010000019.1 coordinate 352,559,248, forward strand.
GAAAAAGATGTTCAAACATCAAGCAATCGTTTTTTAAGTTTAAGAGCGGCGCTGCAACAAATATGGATTAGTCAATTTAGATTTTGGCAGCGAACTTGTAAAGAAACCTGCAAAAATAGAATAGTGGATGCGTCGGATTTGAGAAAGAAGGAATTAGGAAATACGTACCGATATGTTTTGGGTTAAGAAACCCAGTTGAATTGATCTCCGATTGCTTGAATGTTCGCTTGCGCGAGTCAAACTACCCGAATTTTTAGCACTATACTTCATTATCGTCTTGGCCTTGAATTTACACTTTGCTTCGCACGATCGCAGTTCGCAATTCCTTAAAATCTGAAAATGTCGAAAAAACGGATATTTAGTGCGATAAAACGATATAAGTGTCCAAACTCCTGCAGACAAAAGATTATGAAAATCAAACTATAAAAATGGGATAATAATAGAAGGAGTCTACGACAAAAGATTGGAGCAAACAGAGGGGTTTGGGCCGCCGGTGGCGGGAAAAATGATAAAATCGATGGTCGAAGTGTTGAATTGGTTCTCCAAATTTCTTCTATGTACTCTCTGTTCTTCTAGTGTCCCAATTTTATAGTTTAATTTTTCCCATTAATCTCATGGTGTTAGCAGATCAAAATAATAGAGAACAAAATGTTAAAACGGTTATATTTTTGTTTTAGTTTTTCAAATTTTTTCGATTTTTAGTTTTGTTTTTCAGAATAGTGTTAGTTTTATAAACAAGATATATAGAGATTAACCCGAAATAATAAGAATAAAAACGTTATCGTCTTTCCGACAGCGGCGCCATTTGATTTGATTGGTATATATTTAATGTGTCGTTTTAAGTTTTAAAGTAACCGCAATCAAGACGGCGTCGCGTGTAGCTAGCCGAGATGAGTATGGGTCATCCGCAGGGAGATGGTACCTTTTAAGTTCTTATTTTCACAAGTTAAGCCAAAGGTCGGAAAAGTTCAATTCTAACCTATATGTTTTGTATATATGCTAACGAAACGCTTGTTAGGGATAGAGATAGGTTGGTTTAAATTAGGAAAATCCGTACTTATTCCTTTGTGCCTCACTTGACTATCGAAGCTCGGGTAATCGGCAATAACGTGGATTCGGTATTTGCGATTTTGCGCGAAATCCGGCTTATTGACCCTTATCATTCCGTTCTTATCTCTTGACCTTTGCCTCCGGCCAAACCAAATGCAACCAGTCACGATTAGGAATCACTGCTATCTTGGTAGGATATGGTACCTAATGGAGCGCTTACGTGAGATTTGGACGGAGTTCGATTAGTAAGTTTTGGGCAAAGGAAATGAGTAAAGAAAATCTTAAGTTAAACAACCCTTCTCATTCTCTAACAAAATCGACTACTCACAATCCATCACAAATATCAAAAAAGAACACAAGAGAGAAAAGATCAAAGAAAACATCACTGCAAGTAAGTAAATAGTATCAAATGAAATTGCAAGTAAGTAAATAATAAGTAGAAGATACTATGAACCAAATTGCAAGAAATTAGTTTTCATTAAAAGTTCAACTCCAAGATACAAACTATGAGTTCAATAATCAAAACCTAAATTTGTAAGCTCAATGAAGAGATTGTAAGATCAGGAAAAGATAAGGAACTCAACGTAAACTAACTACTATGCACAAAGAGTTAGAATCAAATTACAAAATGTAGAAATGAAAATGAAGTGAAGTGTGATAAAATATGCTCCCAAGCTTGCTTTCTGTTCTGGTATATATAGACACTTCATCAACAAAAACAAACAATAAACTTGAGATGATGTGACAGAGAGAAACGACTAGAAGAAAAATGGAGGCAATAAGAGCAAGTGGGACCGCCGGTGGCGGTTTTTTGGCTATTTCTGGCAGTTTTGCTTTGAGTGGTAGGGCCCGTATTTGTGTGGTGATTTCATGCCCTCTCTATGATCTTTCTGGCATTGTTTGATTTTTCTATATCAACTTGAGTTTTAATCTATAGATTTGGAGGGAATGCAAGTTTTAAATCGCATCAACACTTTTCAAGCACTCATTATATATGCCCACTTGCTCATCTACTTGCCCACTTGCACAATTTGAGTTCATACCATGACATGACTGGTTCATGCACCACAATTATGAGTTCACACTTGTATGTAATCATGTCATGTTGGATTATTTGGATAAAAATGTTGTGCACACTTATTTTGTTGCAAAATCTTCTTGAATAAAGATCGGTTATCCGTTCCGGTTGCAATGTTGGCTCACAAATGTCGTATCCGTGCATTTTGAGTATGTTTCCAGTGTTTTGTCATGAATACATGTATCCTGTACTTATTGAGCAGACACAGATTAATAATATCAATATACCACAAAAATGATAACGAATGAGCGGTATTGAAATACAGTTTTTTATAATGAACACTATTCTCATGCCACCCCACCCTTCCACTTCATTTCAAATTTATAGAAAAGAAAAACCAAGGAAATAAGGTGTTTTCCATCTAGAATGTTTCGCGTATAAATACAGAATACACTCTAAGTATATACATATCCGTATCAAAATACGAATACCCAAAGAAGTAAAATAATACAATGAACATAATACTAGAATATACATATCGAAATATGTATATGTAAATCATTAAATCAATACCTGATTTAATAATCCGGCTCAATCCTAAGCCAACTAGTATTATCAACCGTCCGACCGAATATCCGAGTAGCTAGTACAATCATTCGATCGGAACTCTGCACGTATCAAAATACAGCTACTATATCGTTTCGTCTGAATCAGGAAAACTCTCTATGTGGGACTCTAAAGAATCGACAGTACGCCGGCAGTGAGTTGCACAAGCACGTCGGCGGCACTAGCTATACATAACGGCTACCCGGGTATCTGTCGAAAAGGAAGGCCGACGAACAAACTCATCTGAATCTCTACTAAGCCTATCTGTGACAATCTCCGTGCACATATTACCAATTTGGATCTTTGACAGCTGTTGAAAAAGATGTTGGGTTCAAGTGGGAAGAAATCAATGTAAAAAAAATGATGAGAAGTATTAAATTTATCATATGAAATATAATGAGAAAGGGGATATTTAATGCATGATGACAAAGTCGGTGATTGCATGGAGACATGATAACTATAGTCATGTAAGTGGGCAGTTGGTTTTCTAGGACGAGACGAGCGACGAGGTTCTGATATGTGTGTTGATTGATTAGACACAAGTCCATTTGGTATTATTCCTTGATAAGATATTTCAATTGTTATATTTGGATCAGGTGCACAATCAGAAATAGGTAAAGAGAGAACCATGATATTATTAGACAGGTTTTAGATTTAGAAGATAGTTGAAAAGGAAAATTATCTTCTTGAAAAACAATATCACAACTTGTAAAATAAGAGTAAGTTTGCAAATCATAAAGTTTGTAAGCCTTTTGACCATATGGATATCCAACAAAAATACAAAGCACTCATGGTGCAAATTTATCATGTTGTAAATGACTAGTGGATGCATAAAAGAGTGACCCAAAAACCCTTAAATGATTCTACGGTGACTTTTTATTAAAAAGAGTTTAATAAGGTGTTTTATCCTTAAGAAGAGGTGTAGGGGTTCGATTTATTAAATAAGCGGCAATTAATACACAATCACACCAAAATTGAGTACAAACACCAGATTGAAAACGTAAAGCACGAGCAACATTGAGAAGATGACGATGTTTTCTTTCAATAACACCATTTTGTTGGGATGTAGCAACACAAAAATGTTGATGGATAATGCCCAATTTTTAAAAAAGGTTTTGAGTATTTCTTAAAAGAAATTCTGTACCATTGTCATTACGTACACTTTTTATATTTTTCTTAAATTGAGTCCAAACATTAGTTAAGAAATAATGTAGAAAAGAATATGTTTCAAATTTGAATTTCATAAGAAAGACCCAAGTGCAACGGGAAAAATCATCAACGACAGTCAAGAAAAAACGAGAATCATAAAAGGTGTAGAATATGGACCCCATATGTCACGGTGAATCAACTCAAAAGGTGCATGAGTAAAACTATAACTTCAAAAAAAAGGGAAGATGGGTTTGTTTAGCTAACTGACAAACCTCACATTTTTTGGAGTAATCATTGGAGGAAAAAAGTATCGTATCTTTCAATTTGTTTAACCTCTCCGAAGAAAGATGTGCCATTCGATTGTGCCATAAAACATATGAATTTGTCATAGAAAGAAGAGAAGTTGGATGATTTCCAGTCAAAAAATGATACAAACCACTATATTCATGTTTCATGTCAAACACCTTCTTCGTTGAAAGGTCCTTAAAAATACAATGATCGGGATAAAATATGATAGAACAATTCAGAGTTTGAGTAAGTTTGCGAACAGATAATAATTAAATTTGAATGAAGAAACGCACAAAACATTATCAAGAGAAATTTCAAAAGAAAGTTTAGTGGAACCAGCACATGATATGAAGGTTATGCTTCCATATGGTAAAATGATTGTATTAGAAGATGAGGAAGGAGATTTAATTGATGATAGCATCTCAGGATCAGCAACCATATGATCGGTTGCACCAGTGTCGATTATCGACATAGAAAAATGAATAACAAAAGAAAATAAACAACTTGGGTTATCTACAAGATTAGCCTTATATAATAAAGACTCTTTTACCTCATTGGTTGATACTAATTTGTCATAAAGATCCTTTCCAAATACTGTATCGGATAAGAGATTGAAGACTTTCTTGCAATTGAGAGAAGAGGTGGAAGAGATTGATGAAGGGGCCTATGCCGTATTATATTTGAAAGTTGAGGGGAAAAAATTAACGCTCTGATACCAAGTTAAATTTGAGAGAAAATTGATAGACTTTCCATATGAATTACATGGTTACATAAATAGTTTCTTTACAACTGTTTAGATATGTATCTAACAAACAAATAACAAATCTAATCGAATAAATGCAAAAAGAAAACAAAAGAATCAAAATTTCAACTATATAATATTTTATCAACCGACAATCATACTTTCAACATATTAAATCTTCAACAGTATTTATGTTTATTAAGAGGGGCAGAGATATATGGTAAGTTTGTCACACTTCACTTGGAAATATTTTTAAGACCTCATTCTTTCATGTTTATTTAAATCTTGTATGTTAAAATTTGCTGGTTTAAATATCAACAATTGACAATTTTAATATGATTATTTATGGTAATTTATATTTTTGTTACAACTATTGTTTTGTCAACAATTTAATTAAGACATTTGCTTAAATTTCGGTTTGAGCCCGTGAGGATTCCTCATACATTTCAGGAAAAAATGTTAGCAATATTTTGTTAGCTGTTTATTTTTTGGAATAAGTGTTATATCTAACAATCAAATCTTTGAAAATATTTATTAGAAATTTATAATATTTTAACCAATTTAATTTTATGTTTATCAAATCTTTTTTCTTATTTCTAATAAAGATCTTTCCTTGCTATTTGAACTTAAAAAATTGATGTGTCTGGAATTGATTTCTATATCTCGATTCTATCCTTGCTGTTATAATAGAAGGTTATTTTTGGTCGGAGGAGGATGTGCGGCTCTCACGATTAATAGGAATAAAATATTCAAAACATGACAAAAATCCATAAACCTATTTTTTGGCGTGTGATACACATGGATAAATGTTTGCAACATAAACAAAAGATTTCAAATGATTTGTAATGATTTTAGTTATAATTATAGATATTTTGGTACTCCATATCAAACCTTTATTTAAATGCTCAAGGACAAAAATAGCAAGTATGTATGATGGTAAAAGGCCCATATGATTTTGAATAAAATAATTGAAGCATAAAAGAAATTCCAATATTTTTGCATGTAAAAGAAGATTTTTCATTAGATTTTTTTAATTTTTAAATGATTTAAACAAATTTAAGATTAAAAAAGTTAAATGTTATTTTATGTAGAAATTACCGATTCTTGATTTTTGAGAACTGCCAAGATGATGTTAATTTTACAATAAAATTACTAAAACACCTTCAAATCCACTACTATTTTTTTGTTGGGTACCTTCATCCGCCAAATCTATCGCTAATAAACCATATATTTTGCCCGGACCACAAATCCTTTTACATGTTATTGAACTCCAAATTCATTGTTTAAAAATATAAAATAATGAATTTTAATGATCCATAACTCCTCCAAAGTTTATACAGCAAAATTATAATTGACTCTAGCAAATTCTCTTATCAAGAACTAATTAGTCCTTCGAAAAAGAAGAAGAAAAACCAAATAGATTCAATTTTTTTCTGTTTCCAAATTAAACAAACCATCTCTTATTTTTGAAACTAAATATACAATCTCCAGCAATTAGTATAAATAACACAACAATTTGAGAACAGGACTGTATATTTAAATTCAAGAGAAGAGGGAGAATGTCACGTGCTTTTCAAAATAATAAGATGACGATGATGGTGTTCAGAGAAAAGAAGTTAAATCCACAATAAATAGTGTTCTTTTAATTATAAAAAAGATAACTATCACCAGAAGAAACAAGGGGCCCGTTTGGTGGGCCTATATTCCAAAGCAAGGTTTTGAAAAAAATAAAAATAAAGAAAATATATGAAATCTGCTGAAAAACTACTCCTCATACTGGCATATCTTCTCAAAAAGGGCAAGTCTCTTTCTATTAGAAAGTCGACCGTAGATGATGATGTTCAGAAATGGTATTTTCTCAGATCACGACACGTGGCGAAGGACGTGTCACCCGCGACAGCTCACCAGACTTCTAGAGGGATACCGACGTAAAATCAGTGTGCAAGCATTGATGGCCTTCCTCAACTTATTTCCGAGTTTGCACTCCGTCTCGTACCCAAAAGCGACCTAGCCGCCGAACTGGCGCCCATTCTCCTTCGCTCGTCTTCGAACTATTGCAGAGCTGAACTTCCTCGGCCTCCCGGCTCGTCTCTGAGGCTCACGCCGAGCTAAGCCTCCCCAGCTCTCTCGGACAAACGAGAACGCGAGGCCTTAGCGCTTCCGCAACGGCTCCATGTATCTCGCCAAAGCGAGATATCCGCCGCCCCACGTCCCGCGTTCCACACAGACTCGTTCCCCCATTAATGAGTGGATCCCGCCATTAACGCGGGCGTAACGTACAGGCGTAACTGACGGCAGAGATCTCGCACCGGCTCACTCCACGCGACCCATATATAAACCCCTCTCTCAGACGGCTCAGGTAAGGCAATTTTACCCCAACAGGCTGTTGCTCTGCTCAAATACTTCGACTAACTTGATCGTCGGAGGGTCCTCGGTGGTACAACCATCCCGGTACTTCCTTGCAGGTAACTTGGCTTCACTCTCAAATCAAGCCCTTTTAGATCCACACGCACTGAGAGGCAACCCTCAAATCCAATATCAGTCATCCATCAACGCTCGCCACAGATCAACGGAAGATAACTTTTGAAGGAGATCACAGCCTCCATCAGTTGGCACCTGTTTACCCCAATCAGAGCAAAGCTCTGCTCAAATTGCAAGACGAGAAACGAAGCAACGCTTCTGCTTCCCCCAATCAGAGCAAAACTCTGTTTTGAAAATTAAAGTGAAAATTAAACTTAAAATAAATGAAGCAACGCTTCAGATCCCCTGTGCTGCGCGCAGAGCGCCACGTGTCAAAATCAGACACGCCAGCGCAGGGAGCGCAGCGCCCAATCAGAGCAAGGCTCTATTTAAAACAAAATTAAAGGAAGCAACGCTTCAGTAGCGCAAGCGCTGCGCTGCGTGACACGTGTCAGCGCAGTTGCGCTGCGCTGTGCGCTGCGCGACACGTGTCAGCGCAGTTGCGCGAGTGCAGTTGCGCTGCGCGACACGTGTCAAGCACAGTTGCATCTGCGCCAAACAGAATTAAAATTCCAGTAAGATCTTTCTGTTCTTGTTAAAACAAGAAGATTGTCTTCTGTAAAACAGAAGCCCTTGGATTAAAGATCCAACGGTGGGGAAAATTCCCCAAATCACTCAGAGAATGATCTCTTTAACAAATTTAACAAATTAATGGGCACTATATAAAGGCCCCTAGACCCCAACTCAAAAAGACAGGAAGAACAACAATAAGAACACAGAGAATAGAAAAAACTCTAGAAACAGAGAGAGAACTCTAAAGAACTCTGAGAAGAAATTCAGAAGGAAAAAGAAGGTAAAACCCTTTAAAAAAAAGAGAAGAATTTCTTCTGAATAAATCATTGATCTAAGAACAAGATCAATGATTTTCAATAAAAAATAAATAATGACAAAAGCATTGCTTTTTCATGAACCACTGGTTCTGGAATCTTAAAGATTCTTTTCTTGAATCCAAAATTGGATCAAGAAATTAAAACAGTGCCTTGCACTTGCAGATCTGCACTGTTGCGCTCCTGGGTTGGCGCAAGCCACCAGAGAGCGCCACGTGTCAGCACCATAACCACTTGCGCTATGCGCTTTTAAGATAGAGCATTGCTCTCTGAATTTGGCGCAACTCACCAGAGCACGCCACGTGTCAGCAGCGCAACAGCGCAGCACACTGGCGCAGCGCAATGCGCTTGCGCTCACCAGAGCGTGACACGTGTCACCTCCGCATGCGCTTGCGCTCATCAATTGGCGCAAAGCGTCTGACAAGCCACGTGGGGCACTGTCAGAATAAAAATGCAATGCATTATTAAAAGGGCAGAGCCCAATAAAAAGGTCTATCAGACCCAGATAAAAAATGCTATACATTATTAAAGGGCAGAGCACAATTAAAGGTCTAATGGGCCCAAATAAAAAAATGCAATGCATTATTAAAAAAGGGCAGAGCCCAAACAATGGCCTAACAGGTCAAATGCAAATAAAATGTTGAACATCTTCAACTGGACTTAGCCCAATCATGGCCGTAAGTCCTCAAATTAAATTGACTGAGCACGACTGCTCTCTTAAATCAATTTACATCCGGTTCAAGGGTACATCTCCGAACTCCTCTGACACCTATCGTTGTAATCCTTCAACGACGTCAGAGAGGTGACGGGTCCCGACAATCACACATCGATACGGACTGTGGGGTCCTTAAACTCATGGACTAATGTGTCCTTAAACTAATGGACTAATGCGTCCTTAAACACACCCATACGGACTGTGGGGTCCTTAAACCCATGGACTTATGCGTCCTTAAACTAATGGACTAATGCGTCCTTAAACACATCAATATGGACTATGGGGTCCTTAAACCCATGGACTAATGCGTCCTTAAACTAACATCTGTCCCTAAAACGGGAACATGGACCCCCATGTCCCTAAACTGGAACATGGACCACTACGTCCCTAAACTGGAACAATAGAGCCCCAAATGCTCTTTTGTCGGATCTAAACGATCCTGTTTAAGTTGATCTTAGCCTCAAAAATGACTAACGTATCCTTAAACTTTCAAACAGACTTTAGTCCCAAATCGGACTATAAATCCCCTAATCAACTTTGGTTCAAGGGTACATCTCTGAACTCCTCTGACACCTATCGTTGTAATCCTTCAACGACGTCAGAGAGGTGACGGGTCCCGACGGCCATACATGCAATGGACCACCATGTCCCTAAACTAGGAATCGACCGCAATGTCATTAAACTAAACAATAGAGCCAATTGCTCTCTTGTCGGATCCAAACGATCCCGTTAAGTTGATCTTAGTCTGGAAATTAGGCTAACGTATCCTTAACAAAAGTTTAAGTTGATCTTAGCCTTAAATAGGGCTAACGTATCCTTAAACCAAAACACCAAACCCAAATCTAAGAAAATACGGATTTGGACTAATCCACGTCCTACGGGCGACGACATAAATTAGTCTCCGTATACAATCCACGGGCAACTACAAACAAAACAAACATCCACGACACGAAGTGAAATTCTGGAGAAGGAGAAAGTTGTTACCGCGATGCGGTAGCATAATTAACTGCAGGAGCTTGCGCCTGCAGGGAAGAGCGTCCCCACAATCAAAAACCCCTCAAGCGAGGGGGAATCTGACGAAGTCTGCTACATCGGCTGCATCCGTTCAAATCTTCGATACACGGTGCCATAAATCAAATTGGCATCTTCGGAGAGGTGGACGGATAAAACCAAATAGCATCTGCCCCGAATTACAGGCAAGACGTCTTCACGTCGTGGCCGTCTTTCGGAGGGGAACAGCATCGTCTGTGGGAAAGTTCGAAAGTTCCACTTAACGAAAGTTAATCTTCCGATCTTGAACATATGACGAGTGATCATCGCGACGATCCAAGCTCCAGCCGCCGTCCTCTCCACAACGGAGACACGGGTGGATCCCCTCCTCCCCCGAACGCCATTCACGTCCTATTTGCTTAGATAGATCGGCTCGCGTCCGTCGTGGATACGCTTGTCTGCGTCCAAACGGCGGGACAAGCTCCCTAAGTCGTCGTTCCCCCACCTTGGGAGCGATACACGGGAAGAGAAAACACTGCCCGTGCCAGCACATCTAGACACTGCCTCGCTATCTCGGACGGCCACAGATCCCCCGTGGCGACCAACTCGATGATCCAGTAGGCACCTCACAACTCGATGCCAAGGACCTATGAAAGAGCGCCCCGCCCTGATGCCCATCGCGCTCCTGTCCCTCCTGAGGAGGTGTCGGTCAGCTCGCCTGCTCCCAGGCATGGCCGGCGCCACCTCCCTCGACAGGTTCATGCGGACGGGACTCACCATGGCAGTTTGAAGACCACCTCGCCAGGGGACCTAGGAATCTCATAGAACGGAACCAGAACCTAGGCACGGCGCAGGTCGGCAGCAATAGAGGCCATAAATCCGAATATGCCGAATCCTCGGGATACCACGACCGACTCGACGCCCTCGAAAAGAAGATCAGGGGTATACATCGAGAGAGTTGTCCCTCAAGCGACGGGGCTAGATACGTTGCCGACTCGTTTACGAGGCCCTTCACCGAGGAGCTTCTCGATGTCTACGTCTCCTCTAAGAACAAGCCCCCAAAGGTCTCCCTCTTTGACGGAAAATCCGACCCAAAAGACCATTTGGACGCATTCACAGCAGGGATGAGTTTCCAGGACAACTCTGACGTCGCGCAATGCCATGCTTTCTCCACCACTCTCATCCGTTCTGGACGAGATTGGTTCCAAGGACTCACGCCACGCTTAATCTCTGCCTTTGATGAGCTAGCCGCCCAGTTCCTCAACCACTTCGTCGGGAATAGGCGGCAGAAGCGGACCGTCGACCACCTCTTCACCATAAAGAGCGGGGACATGGAGTCTTTCAAAGGATACGTCACCCGCTTCTACAACGCTCTTCTTGAGGTCCCAGAGCACCGGGACGAGACGGTCATCACGGCCCTTAGGTCGGGTCTTAGGCACAAAGAGTGGCTCCGCTTCTTTGCATTAGCGCAACCTAAGACCATGGCCGAGGTAAAATCCTGGACCGAGAGAAAGATCCAGTTCGAGTCCGAGGTGAACGTGAACCTACCCCGGACTGACCAGGCCGATCAAAAGAAAAGAGCTAGAGAAGAGAAAAAGAAGATTGACCGGCCAAAACCATACTTCCTGAAGTTCCAGGAGTATACCCCACTCAACATCTCCCAGACAGAGCTGTTGGAGGAGGCGACTGGTGAAAGATTCTTCAAACTCCCCATGGTCAACAATAGGGCGGCCAAACGGACACGGGGCCCCTACTGCGCCTTCCATAGGATGTAAGGGCATCTGACCGAGGACTGCAAACAACTCCGTGACTGCATCAAGGAGTTGATCCGTTCGGGTCACCTGGCAAAGTACCTATGGGACAAACATCAAACAGATCGGAGGCAAGCCGATCAAATTAATGACGCAGAGCTAACGATCAAACAGATTATGGTCATCACCGACTGATCTGAGTCCGAGCAATAAGGACACATGCCGATACCGGTCACTTAATACAGGAGAATCTAAACTAAATTACATAACAATAAATAATCTTGCTTCTCTGCGATCTGAATTGCTTCCTTTTATTTCCATGCTGAAACTCCGTGCAGGACCGACGAATGTCTTCTGCTCATCCACAGCGGGTTGATTCCTGCCCGACAAACGTTGTGGATCAAAAGCCCTCATCACGAGGCTACTGAGCACCTTCCCTGCCCGGTCCATCCGCAGCTGGTAGCTTCCTACCCCACAACGCTGCGGATCGAAGCCTTCATCTCGAGGCCACCGAGCAGGTTCCTTGCCCGGTCAATCCCTGGAGGGTAGATTCCTACCCATCTATGCCAAGGATCGAAGCCCTCATCTCGAGGCCACCGCGCAGCTATTCTGCCCGGTCCATCCGCAGCTGGTAGCTTCCTACCCCACAACGCTGCAGATCAAAGCCCTCATCTTGAGGCCACCGCGCAGCTACTCTGTCCGGTCTATCCGCAGCTGGTAGCTTCCTACCCCATAATGCTGCGGATCAAAGCCTTCATCTCGAGGCCACCGCGTAGCTACTCTGCCCGGTCCATCCACAGCTGGTAGCTTCCTACCCCACAATGCTGCGGATCGAAACACTCATCTCGAGGCCACCGAGCAGCTTCTTTGTCCGGTCAATCCCTGGCGGGTAGATTCCTACCCATCTACGCCAATGATTGAAGCCCTCATCTTGAGGCCACCAAGCGGCTTCCCTGCTCGGTGAATCCCTGGCGGGTAAATTCCTGTCCATCTACGCCAAGGATCGAAGACCTCATTTCGAGGCCACCGCGCAGCTACTCTGCCCGGTCCATCCGCAGCCGGTAGCTTTCTACCCCCACAACGCTGCGGATCGAATCCCTCATCTCGAGGCCACCGAGCAGCTTCCTTGCCCGGTCAATCCCTGGAGAGTAGATTCCTACCCATCTACGCCAAGGATCGAATCCCTCATCTCGAGGCCACCGCACAGCTACTCAGCCCCGTCCATCCGCAGCTGGTAGCTTCCTACCCCACGACGCTGCGGATCGAAGCCCTCATCTCGAGGCCACTGAGCAGCTTCCCTGCTCGGTCAATCCTTGGCGGGTAGATTCCTATCCATCTACGCCAAGGATCGAAGCCCTCATCTCGAGGCCACCGAGCGGCTTCCCTTCCCGGTCAATCCCTGGTAGGTAGATTCCTACTTATCTACGCCAAGGATCAAAGCCCTCATCTTGAGGCCACCGCGCAGCTACTCTACCCGGTCCATCTGCAGGTGATAGCTTCCTACCCCACAACGCTGCAGATCAAAGCCCTCATCTCGAGGCCACCACGCTGCTACTCTGCCCGGTCCATCCTGGCGGGCAGCTTCCTGCCCCTCGACGCCAAGGATCGAAAGCCCTCATCACGAGGCGACCGGGCATCCTCATGCTCGGTTCATCCTGGCGGGCAGCTTTCTGTCCCATGACGGTAAGGATCGAAATCCCTCATCACGAGGTGACTGTGCATCCTCATGCTCGGTTCATCCTGGCGGGCAGCTTCCTGTCCCACGACGCTAAGGATCGAAAGCCCTCATCACGAGGCGACCGGGCACCCTCATGCTCGGTTCATCCTGGCGAGCAGCTTCCTGCCCCTCAATGCCAAGGATTGAAAGCCCTCATCACAAGGCGACCGGGCATCCTCATGTTCGGTTCATCCTGACGGGCAGCTTCCTGTCCCACGACACCAAGGATCGAAAGCCCTCATCACAAGGCGATCGGGCACTCTTATGCTCAGCTCATCTTACCAGGCAGCTTCCTGCCCCCACAACAATACGGATCGAAAGCCCTCATCACGAGACGACCGGGCATTCTCCTGCTCAGTCCATCCACTCCAGACAGCTTCCTGCCCTACAAAAAGATCGATCAAAGCCCTCGTTACGAAGCCGCTAGACATCTTCATGCTCGGTCTCAACGGTGGATCCCTGAGCCTCACACTGAACTAGTGGCAAGCCACTGCCCGGTGCATGCACCCGAAGAAGGCAAGCTCCTAACATGGTGTTGGGGTAAAAATTTACACCCCGGTTGATCGAGTCAAAGTCAAGGTCAACCCCCAACCTAGGTGGGCCCAAGCCCAGGTCAAGCGGGCCCATGCCCAAGTCGAGCCCACGGCCAGCCTCCCAATGCCAACAACAAAATCATGTAATAAATAATTTTTATGAAATTGTTTATGCATGAATGTAAACAAAATGGGCATAAAGCCAATATTTTGTAAGCCCATGGCTTATGTGCAAAAATGAAATGGCACATGAGCCATGAGATGGCGAAAATGCCATTTTGTAAAGCCCAAGGGGCTATATGCAAATATGTAAGCCTATAAAAGGCAACATGATGAATAAAAAAATCACTTTTCATTCTCTCCACAAAAATTTTAGATCTGAGATCTTTTGTGCCTCCCGCTCCTTCTCCAAGGTTCTAAACCTCCTCATTTCTTTTGAATTAAATCAAGAGTTTTACTCTCTTTTTTCCAAAAACTAAGAAGTCTTCCACCACAAAACCCACAAAGGGGAACTTGGATCTACCATTAGATCTCAGAAAGGAGAGATTTTTAGATCTCACATCTCATGATCATCAAGATCCAGCCAACAGAGGAGGAAGAGGAAGAACCCCTTTCATCAACCAAAACAGTTTAGGAGTTTAACTCCATATATTTACATATATATATATATATATATATATATAAAATAAATATTTCCTTTCTGAAGCATAGTTTCTGGTTCTGGGACTAAAAGCCCCTTTGTCTCGCCAGCGCACTGCGCTCGAGCGCAAAGCGCCCACGTGCTGACACGTGGCGTGCTTGCTCTCAGGCGCACTGCGCTCGAGCACAAAGCGCCCACGTGCCGACACCCAGCCCCCAGCCCGCTAGGCCCCTTGACCCCCAGCCCGCTAGCCCCCTATCCGGGTAGCGAGACCCCCGTAAAAACTCTGCATGGCTCCCGACATATCCAAAAAACCCCTTTCAAAACACATCACACGCACACTGCATATTGAGTTCGCATGACCAGTTTAACCCGTTAATCGGAGGTTCCCTCGCCCCAAAGGCGAGGGGTAATTAACGGCAGCTTAGTTCGCGGCTGCCGGAGATTCGGATCTCCACAATCAATAAACCCCGGCCTACCCTAGGCAGGGGGGATCTGTAGTACGCCTGACAAGGGCACGCGTACTCCCATCTCAATGGGGTGATGAAAAACACCCTACAGATTCTGGCACGCCCGGTGGGACCAATCTCTCCTCCCATATTTCGGGTTAAGCATTCATGCGAGCTCAATCAATGTACATACCTATGTTTATACTAAAATAATGCTTTTTCATGCAGATTTTCAAGCAATCACCTTTCGACGATGTCTTCGATGATGAACTCAGCTCCTGTCTCCTACACGATGAGGATAGACTCTAGGACGGTCCTTCCGGCTAGTCTCGGGCGACAATGGGAGGAGCCGCTACTACCATTCGGCTCTATTATGTTCATGCCAGTTGGCGCCATCCCAGCTCCTCAAGCCCCGGTGGCAGACAAACCGGTCTCGAAAGGCAGGAGGCCAAATGTAGTGGTCGCGAGGGCACCTCAGCCCAAGCGCAAGTCGGTGTATGAACGACCTTCCTTGGCCCCAGCTGGGGGCAAGGCCATCAACACCAACAAAGCTACAATAAGTCCCGAGCAAGCTCCAGCGGTGCCCTTGACCACTGCTCGATCGGGTGTCTTCTTTAAGCTCCCTGCCAATGAGAAAGAGACGACTGGATATGAGGTCCACACTGTCTACATGGCCGGACATGAAGAAACAAACCCTCCTTTTCTTCACAGCCATGGTGATGATATGGTTGACGCTACCCAGCATCGGTTCGATCTAAATGATGAAGAGCCCGCTCAGGCCGATAAGCCAGAGGAGCCTGTGGTTCCTGCGGAATTGAGCTCAGGCAATAAAGATTACCCGGTTGTCATAGCCGGAACTACAGAACAAGCATTATTCCAATGGCTTCAAAGGCAATTTCAGGACAGGGATGAGAAGATGGCCGAGGTCTATTCCAAAGTCGACGAGCTGGCAAACGTCGTGGCAGATCTCGCGACGCAAGTCGCCCGATGGCAATTACAGCAGAATCAAATTTTGGCTCATGAGCCAGGGATTGATACCCGGGGGCAGCCAACTGATATCCCTTCCAACCTAAAAGCGGAGCGCCTTCGTGAAAAACGGCCGCAATCAGCCTCCAGTCCCTCCGATACATACACCGGGGGGGAATCGCCTCTGAAAGAGAAGCTGGAAAAGGTCTATTCCTTCAAGAGGGAAAAAGTCCACAAGATATTCAGGGACGCCCTAAGAAACGGTCTACAACTGCCGGAATCAAAAAGACCGCAAGAAGCGAATATGACCGACGACCCAGAATATTGCCCCTATCATAGGGTGATCGGTCATGCCATTGAGGACTGCTTCGTCCTCAAAGATTGGGTCGAAAGGCAATACAAGATGGGAGAGATAGAACTGTCTAAAGGCGTGTTAGCAAACAGTCAAGCTACGATCACCGATTTCATGCAAATGGAGACCGAAACCTTTCGGGAACCTAATCCTCCCAGACATGTGCCTCGAGGACCAGCATCAGTAAAGGCACCTACTCCAATGGAGAGAAAAAAGAAGGTATACTCCTTCAGGAGGGATGAAGTCCGCAAAATATTCATGGACGCCCTGAACAGCGGTCTGCAACTGCCTATTCCAAAGAGGCCACAGGAAATGAACATGACCGGCAATCCCATATACTGCCCATATCATAGAGTGGTGGGTCATACCATCGAAGACTGCTATATTTTCAAAAATTTGGCAGAGGACCAATATAAGCTTGGAAAAACCTCACAATTCTCGGATGTATCGGCAAGCCACAGAGCTAGGTCATCAACACAGCTCCGCCAAGATCAAAGTTAAGGAGCTGGGATAAGCAAAAAGGACCACCACGTCGTTAAACTAGGAACAGTCGACCACCACGTCATTAAACTGGGAACAATCGACCTCTAAGTCGTTAAACTGGGAATGTAAAAATATACATGTATATATATGTAAATAAACAAAAAAAAGTGTAAATAAAAGAAAAATAGAGAAAAGCCGAAATGATGGGGCAACTCGCAATAAAAATCAGCGAGTAAAATAAAGATAAAAATAAAGCCGAAATGATGGGGCAACCGCGAATAAAAGCCGAAATGATAGGGCGATCGCTATCTTCGCGATAAGAAAAGCTGAAAGGATAGAGCAATCGCGGTAAAACAAAAACAAAAAAAAACACAAAACACAAACAAAAATCCAATTTTTCAAAATTCCCTCGGCCCTACGGTTAGTCCCCAAATTGACTACCGTATACAATCCACGGGCTCAAATAATTCTCATCATACCTATGCCCCTGGGATGACCTCTAAGTCGATAAACTGGAAACAACAGACCTCTAAGTCGTTAAACTGGAAACAGTAGACCTCTAAGTCTTTAAACTAGAAACAGATGACCGCTAAGTCGTTAAACTGGGCACAATAGACCCCTAAGTCTTTAAACTGGAAACGGATGACCTCTGAGTCGTTAAACTGGAAGCAGTCGACCTCTAAGTCGTTAAACTGGAAACAATTGACCTCTAAGTCGTTAAACTGGAAACAAATGACCACCACGTCGTTAAACTGGAAACAGATGACCACCACGTCGTTAAAATGGAAACAGACGACCTCTACGTCGTTAAACTGGAAACAGATGACCTCCAAGTCATTAAACTGGAAACAGATGACATCTACGTCGTTAAACTGGAAACAGATGACCTCTACATCGTTAAACTGGAAACAGAGGACCACCACGTCGTTAAACTGGAAACAGAGGACCACCACGTCGTTAAACTGGAAACAGATGACTGCTAAGTCGTTAAACTGGGCACAACAGACCTCTAAGTCTTTAAACTAGAAACAGTAGACCTCTAAGTCGTTAAACTAGAAACAGATGACCACCACGTCGTTAAACTGGAAACAGATGACCTCTAAGTCGTTAAACTGAAAACAGTCGACCTCTAAGTCATTAAACTGGGAACGAGGGAAATCCACTCATGTGTCCTCACGATACATGAGGAGAACAAACCTTCGTGGGATCCTTACGACTCACGAAGGAAAAACACACTTGGGAGTCCTCACGACTCCTAAGGAGAACATACACCTGCGAGATCCTTACGACTCGTAGGGAGAAAATGCTTTTATGGGACCCTCACGGCCCATAAAATTGAAAATTCTTAGGTGACAGGGATCTAAACCTGTCTCCTAAGCCATCGCTCCCCAACCCCCAAGTGGCGAATGATGAGTCGCTCTTGGTACCATATTCCAGTGCAGCGATGCAGATGCCAACCAAATTCCAAATCCCATACCCCGATGGCGAATGATGAGTCGCTCCTGGTGCCATATTCCAGTGCAGCAATGCAGACGCCAACCAAATTCCAAATCCCATACCCCAATGGCGAATGATGAGTCGCTCCTGGTGCCATATTCCAGTGCAGCGATGCAGACGCCAACAAGGTCCTGAAATTTTTCCGACCCTACGGTCTGGATCATACATCCTACAAAACCGTATACAATCCATGGGCGTAAGACAATCCCGATCTCTCCAAAAAAACGGTATGTCCACAAGCAAAATGGGCACGGATGAAAACCCGAAAGGGCTCCGTGAGTAAAAACAGCAGGACTGCCGGCGAGTTTATGAAAACCCGAAAGGGCGCAAACTCGTAAAAAAAAAGAGAGAGAAATGAAATACACTCGCAAAGTCCTCTCGACTTTGTGAGGAGAAAATTCCCGCGTGAGATCCCTGCGACTCACAAAGGAGCAACACACTTAGGAGTCCCCACGACTCCTAAAGAGAAAATACACCTTTGGGATCCTTACGACCCGTAGGGAGAAAATGCTTTGTGAGACCCTTACGGCTCACAAAATGGAAAAGCCTTAGGTGACAAGGATCTAAACCTGTCTCTAAGCCATAAATTCCCAAATCCTCCCGGGGCAAATGATGAGTTGCTCCTGGCATTATTCCAGTACAGCAATGCAGATACCAAACAAACCAAATCCCAAATCCTCCCGGGGCAAATGATGAGTTGCTCCTGGCATTATTCCAGTGCAGCAATACAGATGCCAAACAAAAACCAATTCCCAAATCCTCCGGGGGCAAATGATGAGTTGCTCCTGGCATTATTCCAGTGCAGCAATGCAGATGCCAGACAAACCAAATCCTAAATCCTCCCGGGGCACATGATGAGTTGCTCCTGGCATTATTCCAGTGCAGCAATGCAGATGCCAAACAAAAAAAACAATTCCCAAATCCTCTCAAGACAGATGATGATTCGCTCCCGGTACCATATTCCAGTGTAGCGATGCTGATGTCAACCCAAATCAAATCAAACCAACAACCTCTATGGAGGAATCATGCTCCGTCCCAGAATTTACCCCGTGTCGAAATCATGCTTCGCCTCGGGATATCTACCTTCCCTGTCGGAATTATGCTCCGCCTCGGAATCAAATCAACCCGCCACTCCGTGCCGGGGAAAAGTCGATCAGCGACACTCCGTACCGGGGAAAATTCAACCCGACACTCCGCGCCGGGGAAAAGTCGATCAGCGACACTCCGTGCCGGGGAAAAGTCAACCCGCGACACTCCGCGGCGGGGAAAAGTCGATCCGCGACACTCCATGCCGGGGAAAAGTCGATCAGCGACACTCCGTGCCGGGGAAAAGTCAACCACCGACACTCCGCACCGGGGAAAAGTCGATCAGCGACACTCCGTGCCGGGGAAAAGTCAACCACCGACACTCCGCGTCGGGGAAAAGTCGATCAGCGACACTCCGTGCCGGGAAAAGTCAACCCGACACTCCGCGCCGGGGAAAAGTCGATCAGCGACACTCCGCGCCGGGAAAAAGTCAACCCGACACTCCGCGCCGGGGAAAAGTCGATCAGCGATACTCCGTGCCTGGGAAAAGTCAACCCGACACTCCGCGCCAGGGGAAAGTCGATCAGCGACACTCCGCGCCGGGGAAAAGTCAACCCGACACTCCGCACCGGGGAAAAGTCGATCAGCAACACTCCGTGCCGGGGAAAAGTCAACCCGACACTCCACGCCGGGGAAAAGTCGATCAGCGACACTCCGTGCCGGGGACACGTCAACCAGCGATACTCTGCATCGGGGAAACGTCCAACACAGACACTCCGCATCAGGGAAACGTCCGACAATGACACACCGTGCCGGGGAAACGTCAAGCAGACACTCCGTGCCGGGGATACGTCAACAAGCGACACTCTGCATCGGGGAAACGTCCAACACAGACACTCCGCATCAGGGAAACATCCGACAACGATGGGGAAACATCAAGCAGACACTCCGTGCCGGGGGCACATCGACAACAGACACTCCGTGCTGGGGGAAACGTCAAGCAGACACTCCGTGCCGGGGACACGTCTACAAGCGACACTCTGCATCGGGGAAACGTCCAACACAGACACTCCGCATCAGGGAAACATCCGACGACGACACTCCGTGCCGGGGACACGTCAACAAGCGACACTCTGCATCGGGGATACGTCCAACATAGACACTCCGGGTCAGAGAAACGTCTACCACGGACACTCTGTCTCAGAGACACGTCAAGCGCCGACCGTCCACGTTGTAAAAAGGGCAGTGCATCCTAAAAAGTGGGGACCAAAGCAAGTCGCCTCCACAGAAAAGAAGATCCATCAATTTCATGCACACGACACACATGTGTGGTGTGCATTCATTGATGGGGGGCAATTTGTTGGGGTAAAAATTTACACCCCGGTTGACCGAGTCAAGATCAAGGTCAACCCCCAACCTAGGTGGGCCCAAGCCCAGGTCAAGCGGGCCCATGCCCAAGTCGAGCCCACGGCCAGCCTCCCAATGCCAACAACAAAATCATGTAATAAATAATTTTTATGAAATTGTTTATGCATGAATGTAAACAAAATGGGTATAAAGCCAATATTTTGTAAGCCCATGGCTTATGTGCAAAAATGAAATGGCACATGAGCCATGGGATGGCGAAAATGCCATTTTGTAAAGCCCAAGGGGCTATATGCAAATATGTAAGCCTATAAAAGGCAACATGATGAATAAAAAAATCACTTTTCATTCTCTCCACAAAAATTTTAGATCTGAGATCTTTTGTGCCTCCTGCTCCTTCTCCAAGGTTCTAAACCTCCTCATTTCTTTTGAATTAAATCAAGTGTTTTACTCTTTTTTTTTTCAAAAACTAAGAAGTCTTCCACCACAAAACCCACAAAGGGGAACTTGGATCTACCATTAGATCTCAGAAAGGAGAGATTTTTAAATTTCACATCTCTTGATCATCAAGATCCAGCCAACAGACGAGGAAGAGGAAGAACCCCTTTCATCAACCAAAACATTTTAGGAGTTTAACTCCATATATTTACATAGATATATATATATATATAATAAATATTTCCTTTCTGAAGCATAGCTTCTGGTTCTGGGACTAAAAGCCCCTTTGTCTCGCCAGCGCCCAGCACTTGAGCGCAAAACGCCCATGTGCCGACAAGTGGCGTGCTTGCGCTCAGGCGCACTGCGCTCGAGCGCAAAGCGCCCACGTGCCGACAAGTGGCGCGCTTGCGCTCAGGCGCACTGCGCTCGAGCGCAAAGCGCCCACGTACCGACACGTGGCGCGCTTGCGCTCAGGCGTACTTGCGCTCAGGCGCACTGCGCTAGAGCGCAAAGCGCCCACGTGCCGACACATGGCGCGCTTGCGCCTGAGCGCACAGCACCTAAGCGCACAGCGCTCAAGGCGCTGGCCCCACGCATCCATTGGATGTCTTTTCCCCCTCTTTTTATGTACATACATATATATACATGTATACATATTTACACACACACGTGCTCCACGACACTGTCCCTGTTAGAAAAAATTTCTAACGGGACGCTGCCCCGCACCCCGCAAGGGAGCTGCTAGCCCCCTTGACCCCCAGCCCGCTATCCGGGTAGCGGGACCCCCGTAAAAACTCTGCGTGGCTCCCGACATATCCAAAAAAACCCCTTTCAAAACACATCACACGCACACTGCACATTGAGTTCGCATGACCAGTTTAACCCGTTAATCGGAGGTTCTCTCGCCCCAAAGGCGAGGGGTAATTAACGGCAGCTTAGTTCGCGGCTGCCGGAGATTCGGATCCCCACAATCAATAAACCCCGGCCTACCCTAGGCAGGGGGATCTGTAGTACGCCCGACAAGGGCACGCATACTCCCATCTCAATGGGGTGACGAAAAACACCCTACACATGACTCAAGTAAAAAAAATAGGAGAGCTCGAGTTCGGTTGATAGCCAACCCTAACAGACAAAACGATGCCTCCACTCGTTCCTGGGCAATCGACATCATGATTCTTGGTGCCAAACTGAGCAGAAGATTCTCTGTGTAGTCCACTCTCGACCCGACCATAAATAGATCGGAACGAGAGTGGTGGGCTAATAATGATGCTCAGAAGTGGTATTTCCTCAGATCACGACATGTGGCGAATGACATGTCACCCGCGACAGCTCACTAGACTCCTGGAGGGAGACCGAGGTAAAATCAATGTGGAAGCATTGATGACCTTCCTCAGCTTATCTCCGAGTTTGCACTCCGCCTCGTACCCAACAATGACCTAGCCGCCAAACTGGCATCCATTCTCCTTCGCTCGTCTTCAAACTATTGCAGAGCTGAACTTCCTCGGCCTCCCGGCTCGTCTCCGAGCCTCACGTTGAGCTAAGCCTCCCCAGCTCTCCCGGACAAACGAGAACGCGAGGCCTTAGCACTTCTGCAACGGCTTCGCGTATCTTGCCAAAGCGAGATATCTGCCGCCCCATGTTCCGCGTCCCACGCAGGCTCGTTCCCCCATTAACGAGCGAATCATGCCATTAACGCGGGCGTAACGTACGGGCGTAACTGACAGCGGAGATCTCGCACCGGCTCGCTCCATACGACCCATGTATAAACCCCTCTCTGAGACGGCTTAGGTAAGGCAATTTTACCCCAACAGGCCGTTACTCTGCTCAAATACTTCGACTAACTTGATCGTCGGAGGGTTCTCGGTGGTACAGCCACCCCGGGGCTACCTTGCAGGTAGCTCGGCATCACTCTCAAACCAAGCCTAGTGAGATCCACACGCACTGAGAGGCTACCCTCAAATCCAATATCAGCCATCCATCAACATTCGCCACAGATCAACGAAAGATAACATCTGAAGGAGATCACAGCCTCCATCAGTAGAGAACTGAATTAATTGTCTCTTCCATCTTTTGTACTTTGGATATTACTTCTTGGCTTATGCCCGACACAAGTTCTTGATCGCCTAATGACTTATTATCCCCCATGAAGCCATGCATAACTATAGGGGAAAAACAAAAGTACAATTAATTCATTATCCAACGGTACATAGGAAGTTTGATTATGAGAATAATACGGAAACTTACATCGAGCGTCTCATCGTTGATAGATTTCTGGCTCCTCTTGGTAATGCCTATTGAACCTACAAACGACGATGCAGTAATTTCTTGAGAGCGATGCTTCGAAGAATCCGAAATCTTGACATGACTACGAGGTTGATAAACTATTTCTTCCGGGAGATCTTCTTGCGATGATGAAGATGACGGGATTTTTACTTTCTTCAAAGAGGAGAGTTTTTTCTCTTGTGAAGTCTGAGAGTTCTTCTTTCTTCTGCAAAGGCACAGTAGCTTTATTGTGCTTCTCTTTAGCAGATTTTTGAAAACCTTTTTTTATTAGTTTAATAGCCTTTATATAATATAAGGTGTTAAAAGATAAAGTTAAATTTGTATAAAGTTAAGTCATTTGAATTGATTCTCAACTTCAAAATAAAAAAACCTCTTCATCTTTTATGCTTCTGATATTACTTCTTGGCTTATGCCCGACACGAGTTCTTGATCGCCTAATGACTTATTATCCCCCCATGAATCCATGCATAACAATAGAGGAAATAACAAAAGTACAATTAATTCACCATCAACGGTACTACATAAGAAGTTTGATTATGAGAATAATACAGAAACTTACATCGAGCGTCTCATCATTGATAGATTTCTGGCTCTTCTTGGTAAGGCCTTCCGAACCTACAGACGACGATGCACTAATTTCTTGAGAGCGATGCTTCAAAGAATCCGAAACCTTGACATGACTACGAGATTGATAAACTATTTCTTCCGAGACATCTTCTTCTTGTGATGATGAAGATGACGAGATTTCGACTTTCTTCAAAGAGGAGAGTTTTTTCTTGTGAAGTCGAGAGTTCTTCTTTCTTCTGCAAAGGCATAGTAGCTTTATTGCGCTTCTCTTTAGCAGATTTTTGAAAACCCTTTTTTTAAGCTCGGTAGCTTTTATATAACATAAGGTAAGATAAAGTTAAATTTGTATAAAGTTCAAGGAATTAGTTAATGCAATCCAAATTAAATCATTAGAATTGATTCTTAACTTCAAAAAGAAAACAGATCCAATTTTTGTAAAATGGAAAGGGAAAAAGAAAAAAAAAACCTACATGCATGAGTAAATTTTCCTGGACACCGGTTTGGTAATTTTCTTGAAATCTTGAACCTAAGCCAGTGCAAAAATATCCGAAACCGAAACACCGACCACACTGAACCCGGCCTATCCCATATTTCACGGTTTTCAAGTTGACCCGGCTTGAATCGATTATCGGGCCCGGTCTATGTGGCATGATAATTTAGTTGTTTGGTTTTTTTTATCGGAAGTAAAACTTGAAAGGAAGCATATCTCAGGTATTTTAGTTGTTTGGTTTAACCGAAACAAAACTTTAATCTGGAAGGTTGGCTCAAAACCCAACCCCAACTTTCTCTCTCCTCCTAAAAACCCCTTCATCTTCCAACTCCCAACTCCCCTCAAATTACAACCCTACCACCACCACACCCCTCCACTGCCACTGCCACACCCCTCCACCGCTGCCCCACACCACCACCAAACTCCACCTTGAGCGCCGCTGCACACCACCGCGCCCACCTCCATCACCGCCGCACCAATGCCCCATCTCCACCACTTCTTCCTAGTTTCTTCTCTTACCCTATGATGGAGGTTATGATCTCCTTCAGATATTGTCCTCCATCAATCTGGTTGCGAGCGGTTTTTAGCGGCTGAGATTTGTTTTGAGGGTTGTTGAGCGTGTGGATCTCAATGGATTGTTGGAAGTTGCAGAGGCCGAGCTACCTGCAAGGGAAGTCCCAGGATAGGAAACCACCGTAGGACCCTCCGATGATCAAGTTAGTGCCGGGAATAAGAGCAGCGTAGCGGCCTATTGGGTTCAGTTCAAGTTACCTGAGTCATCTGAGAGAAGGGTTTATATAATGGTCATGCGAGCAGACACGAGATCATCGCCGTCAGTTACACCCCTGCGTTATTCTCGCATTAATGGGGGGATACGCCCATTAATTGGAGGACGCGCTAGCATGGGACGCGGAATGTAGAGAGACGGATATCTCGCCCTGGCGAGATATGCGGAGCCGTTGTGGGGGCGCTTGGGTTCCGCGCTCTCGGTTGATCGGGGAAGAAGAGGAAGCTCGGCCTGTCAGAGTGCTCGGAGACGAGCAGGGAGGCCGAGGAAGCTCGGCCTGTCAGCTCGGAGGCGAGCTGTTGGCTGTTTGCTGGGTGAAGGTGGAAAGTACTCAGGGAGTTCTCTGAAAGGCCGGATGCGTCCTCGGATACGAGGTCCCAAGGAACGCCCCTAAGGCATCTCGTTTATTCCACCTCCGTAGCTTTCGGGACATGTCATCCGCCACGTGTCGTAATCTGAGGAAATACTACTTGTGAGTATCATCATTAGCCCCCCACTCTTGTTCCGACCTATTCATAGGTCGGGTCGAGAATGGCCTGCCTGGTTTTTCTTCTGCTCAGTTTGGTGCCGAGAATCATAATGTGGGTCGCCCGGGAACGACATTGCGTTTGGCGGTTGCGTCGTTTCGATCTATGGGCCCACGTGCCGTCTCGTCGTGCGCCTAAATTTTCGCGCGTATCCCCGATTGCGTCAGCGGATCGGTGAAATGATTGCGCTTTAATGAGGGGGCACCGTTTCAGTCGATCATCAGTTGGGGTACTGGCCACGTGTCGGACGTTGGTTGGCGGGCGAGACAGACTGTCTTTGACTCCTGCGATCGAAGAGACGTCCCCAATGGTCGACCGCCACATGGATCTTTGACTGCCGCTAGGCTCGACGTTTCGTTTTGGCGGGAATCGATCTGGGCCATAGGATATTCTCTTTGAGGTGTATAAATAGGAGGGGAGCATCCTAGGGCTAACACTTTGCCTTAATTCCCTTCTGCTGCTTGAAGATTGCTCGGAGCTCCTCCGCATAGATCGGATCTTGCATTGATTTTTCCTCGATGGGTCTTTTTCTTTGAATTAGGTGAGATGTCTTCCTCTGATGTGTCTATAGATATAGTAGGGGTAGAGTCGGGCGATGAGGCTCCAGTTGCTGGGGCCGAGTCCAGTGAGTCTACTTCCTCTTTGGCTTCAGATAGCCGAGAGGATTCGTCTTCTACAGCGTTTTCAGTGTCGGGCTCGACCCTTAGAGTCAGGGCTGCCCGAGTCACTCGGCGTCGGGCGGCGACAAGGGCTCCCAAGGTGTGCATTGGGAATACTCACGATGTGCTTTTCATCTTGAATCGCATGGTCGAGCTCTCCGACATCCGGACTCGATTCCATATTCCCTCCAATTATTCACTCCGTCTGGCTAGAGAGGGTGAACAGACAGACCAGGTGCGGAGCAAGGAGGTTGCTCTGTATCTGGAAGCATTCCGAGCAAGAATGCATCTGTCATTCTCACCAGAGGTTTGTGCGGTGCTTCATTACTTCCATCTTTCCCCGGGCCAACTAGCACCGAACTCGTGGAGGATCCTCCTCGGGTTTCTGGTCCGGTTAAAACTTGATCAGATCCCCTTTAGTTTGACCATCCTCTTGTCTTTTCTTTGCTATAAAAATCACCCCGGTACCAGTAAGGAGGAGCCGAGCTGGGTGTATTTTTCGTTTAAAAAACGTGAGGGTGGGACGGCCAGGTCGGGGGTAGTGGTTGTCCCTTCTTCCATCCATGAATGGAAGGAGAAGTATGTATTCGTCAAGCCACCGGAAGGCGAGAATTAGCCTGTGCCCATACAGTGGTACAGGGCCGACTGCCCGAGGTCAAAGTGTTGAGGTAAAAATTTACATCCCGGTTGACCAAGTCAAAATCAAAGTCAACCCCAAGCCAGGTGGGGCCAAGCCCAGGTCAAGTGGGCCAATGCCCGGAGCGAGCCCGAACACGAAGCGGCCGGCCTCCCCCCATGCCAAAATTTTGTTGTATTTTATTTTATGAATAAATGTAAGAAAAGGGGCATAAAGCCAATTTTTTGTAAAGCCCATGGCTTATGTGTAAAAAGAAATAGCACGTGAGGCATGGGATGGGCAAAATGCCATTTTGTAAAGCCCAAGGGGCTATATGTAAAGTGTATAGCCTATAAAGGCAAGGATAATGAAAATATCCCAATAACTGTTTCTCTCTCCAGAAAAAATCAAGATCTGTGATCTTCCCTTTCCTCAAGGTTCAAAACCTTCTTCTTTCTTTTGAATTAAATCAAGAGTTTTACTCTTCTTTTTCCAAAACTAAATAGTTTTTCACCACAAAACCCACAAAGGGGAACTTGGATCTTCCATTAGATCTCAAAAAGGGGAGATTTTTAAATCTTACCCCCTTTCTCCAAGATCCGGCCAAACGACAGGAAGAAGAAGGAGACCTATCTCCAGAAACCCTGCTTTAGGGAAGATCCAGGGCTCAAGGGGAGAAGCCCCCTTCATCAGCTTCAAAATATCCTAAGAGTTTAACTCCTCACACACACACACACACACACACACACACACAAAATAATAAGTGTTTCTTTTTGGGAGTACAACTCCCATTGCAGGGACCAAGTCCCTTTTGCCTCCCGAGCGCACCCAGAGCACTAGCGCCCGAGCGCCCACATGCATGGCATGTAGAGCGCTAGCGCTCAAAGTGTTAGTACTCTTGCGCTCAAAGCGCTAGCGCCCGAGCGTCCACGTGCCTGACATGTGAGGCGCTAGCGCTCTTGCGCACAAAGCACTAGTGCCCGAGCGCCCACGTACCTGACACGTGGGACGCTAGCGCTCAAAGCGCTAGCGTTCTTGCGCTCAAGGCGCTAGCGCCCAAAACGCTAGCGTCTGAGCGCACACATGCCTGGCACGTGGGGCGCTAGCGCCCTGGCGCTCAAAGCGCTAGCGCTAGCGCCCGAGCGCTTTCTCCCACGCATCCTTTGGATGCCCTTTTTCCTTATACACACACACACACATACACACACACTCACACATACTCCACACTAAAAATACCTCCCCCGTTAGAAAAAATTTCTAACGGGGCGCTGCCCCGCACCCCGCAAGGGGGCTGCTGCCCCCTTGACCTTCAGCCCGCTATCCGGGTAGTAGGACCCCCGTAAAAACTCCGCGGGGCCCCCGATATATCCAAAACCTTCTTCAAAACACAACACTGCATATTGAGATCGCATGACCAGTTTAACCCGTTAATCGGAGGTTCCCTCGCTCCAAAGGCGAGGGGTAATTAACAGCAGCTTAGTCTCAGCTCCCGGAGATTCGGATCCCCACAATCAATAAACCCCAGCCTACCCTAAGCAGGTGGAATCTGTAGTACGCCTGACAAGCGCGCGTATTCCCATCTCAATGGGGTGATGAAAAACACCCTACAGATTCTGGCACGTCCGGTGGGACCTTTCTCTCCTCCCATATTTCGGGTTAAACGTTCATGCGAACTCAATCAATATATATATCGATTGCCTATACTGAAATGATGTTTTATTTTCGTGCAGCAATCAACTTTCAACGACAATGTCTCCCAAGACGAATTCAGCTTCCAACGCGACTCCGATCTCGTACGTGGTCAAGATCAATGCTCGTGTGGTTCTCCCCGCAAGCCTCAGTCGACAGTGAGATGAACTGCCCCGCTAGTTTGGTTCCGTCGTCATCTACCCTGCCGGAAGCGCTCATCTGGCAGAAATCCCGGCAAAGCAGATGGCTAAGCCGGTCTCGAGGGGCAAGAGGCCGAATGTTTTGATCGCTAGGCACCACAATCGAAACTTAAGACGGTGTCTGAACGACTCTCTTGTGCTCCAGCTGGGGGCAAGACTTCCAGTATAAAGGGCTACATCAAACGTTGCGGACGAGCTCAGGTGATGACTCCAACAAATGCACAATCAGGCGTATCTCCAAATTCCTCCATCGCCCGGTCTACAGCGGCTTCCCGAAGAGCCATAGACAGCCAAGTGCTCAAAATAGAAAGGCTGAGACAGAAGCGGCTCAGGTATCGAGCCAACAAGAGGGCCAGGACTCCGGCCATGTGGAATCATGTGAGGTTCCAAGAGCAGAGTCATCCTGTAACGACGGCTAGGTCGGCCATAAAAATCAGCAATTCTTTCGAACCTCTGAAGTGGGTTCAGAGAAATGCCATGACCGCCAGGATCAAGAAGACAGCAGTCCGAACAATGCCACGAAGGGACGTGTCCCAGCCCAAAAGAGAAAGAATGACACCGTCTCTTCAAGAGTCTATCAGGCATTCTGTGCCGCGCGAAAACAGCGGGGTAAAACCAAAAAGGAAGCGTCAGCACCATTCAAGAATCCGGCCAGGCCAGCCGCTTTCAATCAACTGCCCGCTACCAAAACAGGGGGGGTCAAGACAACGATCTATGAAATCAGCCGCCGATAATAAAAAGACGGCTGGATATATTATCCATACAGTCTATATGGCGGGGGGACTCCCCAGCGACAACCTTCGCAGCAAAAGTAAGGATGGGGCCACCACATCCCAAGCCTAATCTGGCTTGAATGTGGTTGTCGCTTCCCAAGAACAGCCGCCTCCACTGGATGATGAAAACCCTCTCAATGAGGACGATAGGAAGAAGGACCCTTCGGTCCAGGCAGAGTCAAGCTCGGACAGCGAGGAAGAGCCGACTTTCCACCCCAGGACCGCGGAGCAAGAGCTGCTTCAGGAGCTTCGGAAACAACTCAAGAGCAAAGATAAAGAGATGGCCAAGCTCTATTCGAAAATTGACGATCTAAAGAATGTTGTGATGCAGCTTACGACTCAAATTGCTTGAGCGCCTCCGAATCAAGCACAAGTCGCTACTCATAAGCCGGATGATGACAATCCGAAGCGGCCGATGCCTGTCCCTTTGGGTCCAAGATTCGTCGAGCCGCATGAAAGCCGGCCACATTCCGCTTCGGGGGACGCCTTGGCCCCAGATAACACTATCCCGCTAACACAAGATCGGATAATGGATTTGGTCACCAGCAAGGTTAAAACATTGGTGGCCGAAGCTGAAGCTCAGAAAGCAATTGGCAGTAGTGGGCGGCCATATCCCGCACAGTACGATCTGATCGAGTTCCCGAGCAGCTACGTCATTCCTAAGTTCGGAAGATTTGACGGGACAGGAAATGCAAACCAGCACGTCGCCCACTTTAAAGTATCGTGCGGAAACACAGGGGGCAATGATGTGCTCCTTCTTCGTCAGTTTGTCAACAGCCTGACCGGTGTCGCTTTCGACTGGTACGCAAGTATACCAGATGGGTCCGTTATTAACTTTGCCCAAATGGAGTCTCTGTTTCGGCAAAGGTTCATGAGTGTCAGTGATAAAATCTCCATCGCTGACCTTGTGAGGACCAAGCCGGGGAAGAATGAAAGCAACACCGACTTTATCGCCCGATGGCGTAATCTCAAGGTCAAGTGCGAACCGCCGCTGGAGCAGGACCAGTCCGTCAGTCTTCTCATTGGGAACCTCAGCAATTGGATGGTCTCATTCTTATGTACAGCAGGCCTCAAGACGTTTCAAGAGCTAACCAAGAAAGTCCAAATGCTGGAACGCTCGAAGCAAGAGTCTACCCCGGACTCTCAGAGAGACAGGACTTGGAAAAGCAAGCGGGACGACAACCGTTGAAGCGGGAGTTCCAGTAGTACCAATGTCTTCAATGCGTCCAACAATGAAGAAAAGCGAAGGGCGGGTGAATCCAAAACCAATCGGTCTCGAAAGCCAGTGCTGGGAGGAGAAGGGCCTTCCCTAGAGGAGAAAAAGAACAAGGTTTACTCTTTCAGAAGGGACAAGGTCCGGAAGATATTTAAAGATGCCCTGAACAACGGTCTACAATTGCCAGAGTCGAAAAGACCTCAAGAAGCAAAAATGACCGACAATCCCCTGTATTGCCCGTACCACCGAGTAGTGAGCCATGCGATTGAAAATTGCTATATCTTCAAAGACTGGGTCGAGAAGCAGTACAAGGCTGGAGAGATCGAGCTGTCCAAAAGTGTGTTGGTAAACAATCAAGTTGCAACCACCAACTTTATACAAACAGAAGCTGAAGCCTTCTGGGAGCAGACAGCCGAGCCCGCTGCCCTAAGAAATGAAACGGACTCACCTCGGCCTCCGTGGAGTACGCACATATCTAATAAGACGAAGATGATGATAAAGCTACTTCGGAAAGAGCCCAGGACGGAATGGGAAGGGCAGAAGAAGCCTTCCATTCCAGCAGCCAATGCGGCTCCATCAGGCTCAAAATCCAAGAAGCTCAAGAAGAAGAAAAGTGCAGCTCGGCACGAAAAAGAGTCTGCAGGGAGATCGACCATTCAAAAATATATCGATTCCCTCAAAGACTATGAACAGAAGGAAACAACTCTGATTCAATTGAAGGAGTTCCTCCCTGTAGAAGCGGCTAAAATTCTGGAGGAGTTAGAAGAAGACTCCAAAGACGAGATCACTATAGTGATCTGCTACGCCATCCATCTTGGCAGCGACTCTGAGGAGGAGCTCTGTTTTCCCGAAGAGGACGAGGAGCTCGCCACAAAGGCCAACCAAATCCAGCTCAGAAGCGGCAGGGCTCTACCGCCAAATCAGGGAAACGCCTCAAAAGGAAAGGAAAAACAGGTGGATAATGAGGAAGATGGTAGAGAACCGGCTAATGAAAACTCAAGTCCTTCCTCAGTGGATTACAATGTATTGGCTCATCTCCGAAAGCTCCCGTCTCTCCTGAGCATCTACGATGCCTTGGTCCTATCTAAAGAGCTTAGAGATGTTCTCATTCACGCTCTACAGAACCCCGAGCGGTATTAGGCTCGCTTTGCGGAAATTTATATGAAAGAAGCCCAGTACGCTCTGCATGCCGCTGCAGTCACGTTTAAGGACGAAGACTTGCTACTGGGAACGGCTGAGAATAATCGGCCGCTTTACGTGACAGGGTACAGCGACAGAGACCGGATTAATCGCATATTGATTGATCCAGGGTCCTCGATGAACATCATGAACTTGCAAACTTTGAAGAGTTTGTCAATGGACATCCGACACCTGTCAAGGGAAAGGATTGTCATTCAAGGCTTCAATCAAAACTGCCAGCAAGTTCTGGGGTCTATAGCTTTACCAATCAAATTTAGGGATCTGCAAACTGAAGCTAAGATATACGTGATCGACACTAACACGTCTTATAAAATTATCTTGGACGGCCGTGGCTCCACGATTACGGCATCATTCCGTCAACTCTCCATCAATGCATGAAGTATACTAAAAATGGCAAAGAAAGATGCATTAACGGAGACATCCAGCCGTTCGGTGTGCATGAAGTCTGATATGAGGATTCTCGGTACTTTATGAACCACCAAAATGCTAAGCCACAACCAACTGAGGACAGAACGGCCCTAAGACTCAGAAGCAAATCTGAGCCAGCTGTTACTTTCAAAAGCAAAAACGCCCAAGTGCGCCCGCGTTTCAATAGTGACACTGATGATTCCGATGCTGGAAATTTGTCCTTCCGTAAAACTCGCCCTCGTTTCGGTAGCGACACGGACGAATCTAATGCTGAAGGCCCATCTAGCAGCAAAGTCCGCCCTCATCTTGGCAGCGACATTGAAGAGTCGGAGGAAGAGGACCTGCCTTGCAACAGCTGTGCAGATTGGACCCCCACGCAACAAGCGAAATTATGAGAGACCTTCGAAATTGCAGAAGGGTCCCTGGCCATCACAAGGGTGCCGGAGCAGATGTGCAAAGAGCTCGATGCATTGTCAGTCTCCACCGTGGACCAGCTGAAAACTTTCTACGTTCCCGGAAGGAAAAGTGGACAGAAAGGCATCATGTTTTATGGGTCAAATCCTGTTGTGCACCCGGACGATTTGTCTGTCGCATGCCTTCTATACGAGAGAGACATAAGGGCCGTCCTCAATCCCAGATATTATGCGCCTGAGATGCAGGAATACTTCAAAAGATGTGGATGCCGGTTATATCAAACAGAGTCCGAAGCAAAGTTTTATGAAGGGCTATGGCATCCGCCTCAGGTCTGAGGACTCATCGATGGACGAATTCCAGATAGACGGGGCATAGGCTTCGTTCAACCTGATTCCAAAGCATGCTACATGATCCATGTTGGTGAAGCCAGCGAAAGGTCAAATGATGATGACGAGCTAGCCGAGCCAGAAGAAGCTCCTCAAGAGCTCGAAGATGGCGGACAAGCAACCTTTGACGAGCTAACCGAAATTGACTTAGGAACGCCCGATAATCCAAGGCCGACCTATATCAGCTCACTTTTGTCAGAAGAAATGAAAGAGCAGATAATCTCCCTGCTGCATGAGTTCGTCGACTGTTTCGCGTGGGCGTACAAAGAAATGCCTGGCCTCTCCCCTGAAGTGGCTGTGCATAAGCTGGCTATATCTCCTGATGCTAAGCCAGTCAAACAAGCTCCTCGAAGAATGAGAAGGGAACTGGAAGAAAAGGTCATCGAGGAAACCAAGAAACTCATCGATGCCGGCTTCATCAGGGAAGAGAAATATGCAGACTGGATCACATGCATAGTCCCAGTGAAGAAGAAAAATGGGCAGATCCAAGTTTGTGTCGATTTCAGGGACCTCAACAAGACATGTCCTAAAGACGACTTCCCGTTACCGGTCATGGAAATGATGGTCGATGATACCTCAAATTACGAGCTGTTCACCTTTATGGATGGCTCGTCTGGATATAATCAGATCAAGATGTCGCCTGAGGATGAGAAACATACAGCATTTCGAACCCCGATCGGAATATACTGCTACAAAATGATACTGTTCGGACTGAAGAACGCAGTTGCTACATATCAAAGAGCAATGACCAATATCTTTGATGACCTAATCCATAAAGTCGTCGAATGCTATGTTGATGATCTGGTCGTCAAGACTAAAGTCAAGGCCGATCACATCCAAGATCTTAGGACCGTTCTCACCAGACTGAGAGAGTACGATCTGAAAATGAATCCTCTGAAGTGCGCTTTTGGCGTGTCATCGGGAAAATTCCGGGGCTTCATAGTCCGACATCGAGGGATCGAAGTTGACCCATCAAAGATAAAGGCCATCATGGAGATGCCCCCTCCTAAGAGTCTGACGTAGCTAAGATCTTTTCAAGGAAAGCTTGCTTATATACGGAGGTTTATCTCAAATTTATCGGGGAGATGTAAACCCTTCTCAAAGCTCATTGTCACGCCCCGCTTCCCAGAGTACGCTAAGGTAGGCACGTGATATAGCCAACCATGCTACCTGTGGATAGGAATTGTCCTTCCACAGTCACATTACGGCTGTAGAGATATCAAGAACAAAATAAAACTATCTAGCACATGTCCATAAGCCAAAATAAAATGAGTCAAGAATAAATAATGCGGAAGCAAGAGATCCAATACAAAAATAACAGGAATGTATGTCCCATAATGCGGGCTCACATCAGGAAATAAATACTGAAAGGTAAAAGAACTAACTACTAATGCTAATGAGTCCTCACTGCTCAGCCTGCAGGCTGAAGTACTCCTGCTCGAACTGCAGCAAAGGTACGGAATCTGGGCCATGCAAAACCCAGACGTCAGCGCGTCATAACACCAAGCAATAATATAAATAAACAGAGAAGCAAGACATGCAAGTATAATCATAAATAGTAAAGCAGGTGTAACAACAATATAAATCATGGCGGTGAAAGGTAGTGTGCAGTGAGTAATCTAAACTGGTCTACTGGGTTAACTACTCTCAAGTCTTTGAAATCAATTTGATGAATTATCGATATAACTCAATAGTATCCCGTGCATGACCGGGATTCGCGGTCAAGATTCTCAGGCTGAATCCGAGACGTGCCGCTAGGCAGTAAAAGGTAGCATGTAAAGATGAGTGATGTCAGCATCATCACCCCGGGGCTGGCCTAGCCCGTAAGACTGATCAGAACAGGTGTCGAACTGCCGAGTTACAAGTCAGGTTTCATCATTGATTTCCCCATACCCCCAAGTTAAAAGTTTTCAAGTCAGGTATTAAATAATCTAGTGCTAATGCCAACACAGGATCGGGCAGGTACAGGTTTGTCTGGGTAGACAACAGGAGCGGTCCGTAAGGACAACAGGTCAGGTTTGTTGGCATTAGACACAAGATCAGGTAACAGGTAGAACCATGGTACATCTGGTCAAGTCAAGTAGTGTATTTAGGTGTCATGTCATGTCAAGAGTGTACGGTACCATGTCATATCAAGTAGGCAGTGCAACAGGTCATGTCAGGAAGCACAAGATGTCATGTGGGTGCTCATAATCAAACTAACATAAACAAGATTATAAATGAACAAGCATGAGTACTATTAGGACAATAAACTAGATCAGGTAATATGATAAGCAAATAGGTAAAGATTAAATTATATCGATGCACGGTTATCATTTTGCGTTTAAGGGATGGTTTCAACATTACTTAACTACAGTATAACCAAATAGGGATGTTAAAATCATGTTATTATGTACTAAATAATTTAGAGATGCAATTGAATATAGATCAGGTTGGATGTATGTAAACGGTCGTCCGAAAGGGTATAAAAATATAAAGGGGTATTGTGGACTATGCAAATATTTGTTATATGATTTAAATATGATTGTGGGTACTATGTATAATAGAACTAAATGCAACATGGTATGTTTCGTGCGATGAATCAAAAATGATATAACGGAACGTCAAACTTTAAAAGGAAATTATGGTATTAAATGTAACTACAGGTTTAACGTGCATTCAAATGGATATATAGAACCTTAAATAGCATATATAGTAATTCAAATAGCATGTAGCAAGTTTTCACTTGCCTCGACGGATCGTGATACGGAAAACGGAACGTTTCACGTCGGCGAGAAAATTCGCGACGCGCGCACGGTACACGGAAAGAGTCCAAACAACTCACGATGGGATCACACGGATCAGAGATGCCTGCGGGGTCGTCGTGATCGTCGCTGGCGTGGTCGGATCCCGGCAATCAAGAAACACAGTGAACATTTTGATTGAAAGAGAATGCATGGAAGAGGAAACAAGAAGAATGAAAGAGAACAGAGGAGATTGATGAAAGAAACTTACTCACTGGATTGCAGAGGGGTGACAGCGTCGTCGGTGAGGCGTCAACGGAGCTCCGACGATTTACAGAGGTACCCTTTTTTAAAAAAAACAGAAAACGAAAATTTAAAATAAAGAATAATAGAAAGAAGAAGAAGAGAAGGATGAGAGAGAGAAGGGTTACTCACTGGGGTTGGGAGACGGCTAGGATGTGGTTGCAAAGGTGGGAAGTCGTCGGCAAGGGATCGCCGGCGAGATCGACGGCAAGGCAGCAAGGTCCTAGGTTGCAGGGAATGGCTCGGGTGCTAGGGTTTCTGCTATGGTTTGTTTTGATGTGGGTGCTGGTGCTCAGGAACGGCAGAGGAGAGGAAGATAGGGGGAGGAAGGAGATGACGATGAGATGAGGGAGTCGGCGGCGACGAGGTGGCGGTGCTGGGTTTAAAGGCTGCAGTGGGTTTTCTGGGTCCAGTGGGTTCGCTTGAGGGAGGAAGAAGGAGAAGAGATGATGGAGATGAGAGTGACGAGGGGATGTAGAGGGTGTCGACGAGGAAAGAGGGGACGAGAAGATTGGGTTAAGGTCGAAGGAAATGATGAGCTGCGGTTAAAGAAGAAGAAGAAGAAGTATATATAGCAAAGAAGGGAGGTGAGTGTAGCGGAGAGGCGGTGACGCGATCCGAGAAGCGCACAGTAATCGCGAGAGGTGAGAGAGTAGGCGCGAGAGGAGAGAGAAAGGGAAGAGATAGAGAGAGAGCTGCGGAGGAGAGAGAAGGAGAAAGAGAAAGAAATAGAGAGAGAGAGAGATCTGCGCTCGTGGGGCCCAGGTGCACACAAAGGGAAAGCTTTGATTGGCTGGAGAATTAAGAATTTGTTTGGGAAATAAAAAAAGATACTCTGATTGGTTGAGGAATAAAAGAAAGAGGATAGAAGAGATTTAGTGGTGGGGCCCGGTGCAACAAAGAGCACTGATTGGCTGGGGAAAAGATTTTCCATTGTAAAAATATTTTTCTTCTGCTAACTTACCAAAATCTTTCGCTGGTGAAATAGCTTAAATGAATTTTGAAAATATTTAAATAATTAGAATTTAGCGGAATACAAAATAATTCAGAATTGCGTCCGGGTTGGGTTCGAAATTTTGGATTTGAAATATGAAAATTATTAGCAAGTTCCAAAAATTAAAATGAAGGATTTTGTAACAGAAATGCATACCCTCAAGAACGGACGCACGTAAGTGCGCGTAGCCGTCCAAACACGTCCGTTTCACTGAACGGGACGAGAACACGATACAAGGACGCTACCACAGGATTAGGGGTATCAAGCAGGCCATGACATGTATTTTTAAATTATTTTAAGTAACTTAAATGGTTATATGCAAGAATATGAAATGTTAGTGTAATCTATAATTAGGAAACAACGAGCTCAAGTAAACGGGTCGAATATAAAGTAAATTACCTTTTGCAGCCAAACATGATAAATGAAATAAATACCACAAACAACACATACGGTAACTGAAATTGGTACAACTGGACTCGGTTGTTACATTATACCCAACTACAAAAGAATTTCGTCCTCGAAATTCCAAGAACACAAAAGGATAAACGACCAACACTACAAGAAAAGATGGGGAAACTTCTGCCGGATTTCATCTTCTCGTTCCCAAGTTGACTCTCCATGTGAGCGACTACCCCAAGAAACAAGT
This sequence comes from Agapanthus africanus, assembly GCA_030015575.1. Classification (NCBI taxonomy): domain Eukaryota; kingdom Viridiplantae; phylum Streptophyta; class Magnoliopsida; order Asparagales; family Amaryllidaceae; genus Agapanthus; species Agapanthus africanus. Next base: position 352,597,251 of record JASDDO010000019.1, read on the forward strand.
ACAAGAGGGATAACCTTGTTCTTAAGAACCTTTTCCCTCCGATCCACAATCGCAATCGGTCGCTCTTCAAAAGTCAAGTCTTCTCGTACAGTCAGCTCCGAATGATCCAACACATGTGTTTCATCTCGAACATACTTACGGAGTTGAGATACGTGAAACACATCATGCATATTCGCCAAGGATTGCGGTAACGCCAATCGATACGCTACCTCACCAACACGCTCCAAAATCTCAAAGGGTCCGATGAATCGAGGACTGAGCTTTCCTCGACTTCCGAAACGAATCACCCCTCTAGTCGGTGATATCTTCAAGAATACCAAATCACCCACGGTGAACTCTAGAGGCCTTCTCGACGTATCTGCCCAACTCTTCTGTCTGTCTTGTGCTGCTTTCATATGATTTCGGATAGCATTAACTTTCTCAACTGTCTGCACAACCAAGTCTGGTCCCAACAATCTTCATTCACCGACATCGTCCCAACAAACAGGTGAACGACACTTGCGATCATATAAAGCTTCGAATGGAGCCATCTGAATTGTCACCTGGAAACTGTTGTTGTAAGAAAACTCCACCAAATGCAAATGATCTTCCCATGAACCCTTGAAGTCCAACATGCAAGCTCTCAATATATCTTCAAGAGTTTGGATCGTTCTCTCCGACTGGCCATCTGTTTGAGGATGATAAGCGATGCTATACTTCAATCGGGTCCCCAAACTTTCCTGTAAGCTCCTCCAGAAGTGTGATAAGAACCGAGTGTCACGGTCGGACACGATGCTCACCGGTACTCCATGCAATCTTACAATCTCCTGCATGTACCATTCTGCCAAAGTTTCTGTTGATTGACCAACCCGAAAAGGAATGAAATGAGATGCCTTGGTCAAACGATCAACAATCATCCAAACTGCATTGTTGCCTTTTGGACTCCGCGATAGAGCTATCACGAAATCCATGGTTATATATTCCCACTTCCACTGAGGAATTGGAAGTGGTTGCAATAAACCAGCAACCCTTTGATGTTCAGCCTTAACTTGCTGACACACCAAGCATTTTGCCACAAAGCGAGCAATCTCCCGTTTCATGCCTTCCCACCAGAAATGTTGTCGTATATCTCGGTACATCTTCGTGCCTCCCGGATGTACGGAATATGCTGAACTGTGTGCCTCCTTCATAAGTTCTTCACGAATATCTCCTTTTGGCACACACAACCGGCTACCATATCTCAACGAACCATCTTCATGGATCAATAAATCTGTTCGAAGTCCAGCTTCAATCTGTTCTCAGAACTTTTGCAATCTAGGGTCCTGCGATTGCGCTGCTTTAATATTCTCGATCAACGACGAATGTACCTGCAGCTGCATCAACTGTCCCGAAGAATGCGGTAGCATAACCTCCAAATCAAATCTTTGAAAGTCTTCAATGAGTTCTTTCCGTGTAGTCAACGTCTGAATTGCTGGTAACCGACTGAGCGCATCCGGCACGACATTAACTTTTCCCGGATGGTACTTAAGATCAAGATCGTAATCAGCCATCAGCTCCAACCATCTACGTTACTTCATATTAAGCTCCTTTTGCGTGAACACATACTTCAAGCTTTTATGATCAGTAAAAACCTCGACCCTTTCGCCCAAGAGGTAGTGTCTCCAAATCTTTAAAGCGAAGATCACAGCCGCAAGCTCCAAGTCATGAGTTGGGTAGTTCTTCTCATGGGTATTCAACCGTCTCGATGCGTACGCTATAACCTTCCCATGCTGCATCAAAACGCATCCCAATCCTTTCCCAGATGCGTCGCTGTGAATTACCAATCCTCCGGAATTGTCTGGCACGGTCAGAATAGGAGCGGTTATCAATTTCTGCTTCAACGCCTCAAAAGCTGACGCACACCTATCTGTCCACACAAAAGGTACCTCCTTGCGCGTAAGCTTGGTCAACGGCTCTGCCAGACGAGCAAAGTTCTCCACAAACCTTCTGTAGTACCCGACGAGTCCAAGAAAGCTTCTTATCTCCGCAACATTCTTCGGAACCGGCCAATCTCGAACTGCTGCAATCTTTTCGGGATCGACGGCGATTCCAACGCCAGACACAACATGCCCCAAAAACTTTACTTCTTCCAGCCAAAACTCGCACTTGCTCATCTTTGCATACAATTTCTCTTGTCTCAACGTCTACAGTGCGATCTTCAAATGTTCAGCATGCTCTTCAATACTCTTCGAGTAGACCAGAATATCGTCAATGAACACCACAATAAACTGGTCCAAGAATGGTGAAAAGATTCGGTTCATCAAGCCCATGAATATAGCTGGTGCATTCGTAACTCCGAAGGGCATCACTAAGTACTCGTAATGTCCATACCGAGTTCGGAACGCCGTCTTGCAAATATCCTCTGCTTTCACTCGGACCTGATGATATCCGGATCGTAAACCCAGCTTCGAGAATACCCTCGCGCCACTAAGCTGCTCAAATAGTTCGCCAATGCGAGGGATCGGGTACTTGTTCTTAATAGTCACCCGGTTTAATTCTCGATAATCGATGCACATTCTTCTTGTGCCATCTTTCTTCTTGACTAGAAGAACTGGAGCTCCCCAAAGGGAGTTACTGCTTCGAATCCAACCCTTCTCAAGTAATTCAGTAACCTGCTTCTTAACTTCTGCCAACTCCACTGGTGCCATTGGATAATACGCTTTAGATACTGGCGCTGCACCAGGAACAAGATCAATCGCGAACTCCACGTCTCGCCTCGGCGGTAAACCTGTAAAGTCTTCAAACACGTCTATGACCTCGAACAACAGCTGGCGCTTCACTTTTATCAACCTCCATAGACGAAAAAACACTAGTTGTCGGCCTAGCCCTAAACTCGACTGGCCCGACAGAACTACTTCCTCCAATAAAGGTAAACCCTGGATGTCCGGGAATTTGGAAAATTACTTTCTTTTCCCTACAATCGATGTGAGCATGGAAAGTGCCAAGAAAATCCATTCCCAAGACGACTTCATAGCTGCCCGTATCAATCACCAAGAAATCTGCAAAAAGCTCCCATCCACAAACAACAACTGCACAATCTTTACACTCTCTACTAGATATGATTTTCCCATTCCCAGTGTGTATGTCCCAGTAACTAGACAGAGTAGTGCAAGTGATCGAGTGTGTAGCAATAAACTTGGACGACATAAAACAATGGGATGCACCAGAATCAAATAACGCTAATGCGGGAAAACCATGAACCAGTAGAATAGCTGAAACAACTTCTCCTGAAGCCTTAGCTTCCTCAGCCGTCAAGGTAAAAGCTCGAGCCTGATTGGGTCCTTGAGTCAGCTGCTTCTGTCTCGGAAATGGTTTCTGCGGCGGCTTCTGAAGATCATCCTTTGTGCGAAGCTTCGAAGGACAAGAGTTAATAGTATGATCCGCCGCTCCACAAACCAAACAGAGTCCCTGCCTCCTTCGACAATCTTTTTGCACGTGCCCAGGTAAATGGCAGTAGTCACAAATCACGCTCCTTCTTCGGTCAATGACAACAGGCTTCTTCATCGGTGTTACGCCACGACGGTTCACTGGAATACCCCTGTGTCCATGTGCTCGGTTCGGTGCAAAAGTCGGCTTCCATACTGTAATCGCCGTCTGCTGTGAACTCCCAGTCTTCCCAGATAAGCTCTGCTGTTCTCGGGCTGCCGTAAGTACCTGTGAGAAAGTGGTCAAACCCAGGGAGACAATTTGCCTCTGGATGTCCACATCCAAACTGCGCATGAATCTCCTTGCCCTATCAGCATCATCGGCAACCAACGGTCCAGCGAATCTACTGAGCCGCGTCCACTCAGCTGCATGCACATCTACAGGTGCATCGTTCTGCCTTAGACTGAAGAACTTCTCTTCCATTTCTTCCCGTGCAGTCCGCGGGAAGAACTTCTCTAAGAAACTCTTTGAAAAATCCGCCCACTTGATCGGCTTGGGCAAGCAGGTCTCCTCCACAAGCCACCATTCACGGGCGTAATCCACTAACTGGATGCGTACTACATCCACCCTTTTATCATCTGGGATCTGTGCCGCAATGAGTAAGTTCTCCGTGTCAACTAGCCACTGCTCCGCTGGCAACGGCTCCTCCAAACTAGTAAAGACAGACGGACCCAGTCTTCTGAAATCTACTACGGTTCTCACACGATCTACTGGTCTGACCCCAACATTGTTTACGGACTGCTGAAGGGCCTGCAAACCTTCCTGAAAAGATTCAGCTTGCTGCTAGATCAGCTCGGTCTATCTCTTTTGATTCTCCAACATCCCACGTATTACTCCAAGCATAGCGGCTTCGTCAACACGCCTTTGGTACGTCTTCAGATTCTTGTCTGCCATATTCCTGAAATCAAAACACCCAAGGATTAGCATGATAACAGATTCAAAATGTAGATCAAGGCTAGAACTCTGAGTTACTTAAATAGAGTACCGCATTGTAACCATGCCGTGGCATCATAGCTACAATTACATAACTCCACCCAAGTCGCCTAAGTTCTAGAGATAAACAAGGGATCAGGTTTCGAGTCGATATGCAAAGGAGGTCTGCATATTGTAAAAGTATAATCAGGAGGAGGTTAAGATTCAAGAATGGTAAAACGGCAAGGTGGCAGGACATGTTTCCTAATCACGAGTATTCTGATTCATGTATTGGGTCCAATACCCACTACAAAAGAATCAACCCAACTAACCTATGTCTCTGATACCAAAAGAACCATGTCACGCCCTGCTTCCCAGAGTACGCTAAGGTAGGCACGTGACATAGCCAACCATGCTACCTGTAGATAGGAATTGTCCTTCCACAGTCACATTACGGCTGTAGAGATATCAAGAACAAAATAAAACTATCTAGCATATATCCATAAGCCAAAATAAAATGAGTCAAGAATAAATAATACGGAAGCAAGAGATCCAATACAAAAATAACTGGAATGTATGTCCCATAATGCGGGCTCACATCAGGAAATAAATACTGAAAAGTAAAAGAACTAACTACTAATGAGTCCTCACTGCTCAGCCTGCTGGCTGAAGTACTCCTGCTCGGACTGCAGCAAAGGTACGGAATCTGGGCCAGGCAAAACCCAGATGTCAGCGCGTCATAACACCAAGCAATAATATAAATAAACAGGGTAGCAAGACTTGCAAGTATAATCATAAATAGTAAAGCATGTGTAACAGCAATACAAATCAGGGCGGTGAAAGGTAGTGTGCAGTGAGTAATCTAAACAGGTCTATTGGGTTAACTACTCTCAAGTCTTTGAAATCAATTTGATGAATCATCGATGTAACTCAATAGTATCCCGTGCATGCCCGGGACCACGGTCAAGATTCTCGGGCTGAATCCGAGACGTGCCGCTAGGCAGTAAAAGGTAGCATGTAAAGATGAGTGATGTCAGCATCATCACCCCGGGGCTGGCCTAGCCCGTAAGACTGATCAGAACAGGTGTCGAACTGTCGAGTTACAAGTCAGGTTTCATCATTGATTTCCCCATATCCCCAAGTTAAAAGTGTTCAAGTCAGGTATTAAATAATCTAGTGCTAATGCCAACACAGCATCAGGCAGGTACAGGTTTGTCTGGGTAGACAATAGGAACGGTCCGTAAGGACAACAGGTTAGGTTTGTTGGCATTAGACACAAGATCAGGTAACAGGTAGAGCCATGGTACATCTGGTCAAGTCAAGTAGTGTATTTAAGTGTCATGTCATGTCAAGAGTGTACGGTACCATGTCATATCAAGTAGGCAGTTGTTCAGTTGATAAAACTGCACATTTGTTATTACATTTTTCCTACTATTTCCATATTTAAAAAGATCTTTATTATAATATATCATACATATGAGGGTTTATGTGTAAAAATACTATTTTCCATGTGTTGATATATTATAACTAGCTTTTGGTAGGAAAATGTATGCAAATAATATCATTGACCTAATCCTAATAGAACAAGGTCTACTAAATATTATTTGTTAAGTTATTGTGCAGAATTTTCAGGTCTAAAATCAAGGAAATCAGGTTGTTGAAGAAAACCTGCCTAATTAAGAAATCAAAATGAAGAAATCAAGTCTGGCAGAAGAAAAGAAAAGATTTCAAATTTCTGAAGATTCCATAAATTGCCACGTGTCACAAGGACCTGCCCACAAAAAGTTGATGAAATGATCTCCACCTTTGGCTGTGGATCCGCGGCCAAACCCCCCTGTTGGCCGCGGATCCGCGGCTATATTGGGGAGTTAGGGTATGCAATTTTTGGGGGTGAATCTTTGCTATTAAACTTCCATATTTGGAAGCAAAGGTTCTGGCTTTGGACTATAAATAGAGACCGAGAGCCTCTTGGAAAATTTATCAAGTCGACGCGATCACGAAGTCCAAGACGGCTCACAGATCCAGACTGATCATCAACTGTTCGTCTACCTCCTTGGAAGAGATCGAGAAGCAAACTAGTCTTTGTAATCATTTTCTAAGGAATCAAAGTGTAATGAATATTGTTGATTAATAAAAATAGCTTTCTTTTTCTTATTCTATTTCTTCGTAGTTTAATTATGCATTTTCTCTCCATCTCTTTTTCTCCCAACATGCGCGAGTAATTCTCCGCTTGTTAGGGTTCGTAGGATTAGGGTAGGCTAATGGATGATAAAAATCCCTAAACCCTTTTTAAGTCCTATAAAGTTTATAAACTTTATCAAAAAAATCATTAACATTCTAATCGGGCGCGCTAACAATTCATTGTTAGTCCCGACCGCGATTAGAGATTAGATTAATGATTGTTTTGGTAAAGGCTAGATATGAACGGAGTTCCGTGTCGATAAAAGAGTTAAGAGGGGGTTCCTTTTCCCTCCAGAAACCCTAATCTACACGCATCACCGTCGTTCTAGTTTTAAATCTATTAAAGGATAAAAAGAGTAACTTTTAATTAATCATCCATAACTACTAAATCCTAAGGAACCCTACAAGCCCCCTTCTTATATAAACTTACCTCCGTAGTTAATCTAGATCTATATTTTGCATTAGTGTTTAAACGTAGATCTAGATCCTACAACCATTCTTTACCATTCTTTATCCCTCCTATCTTTTTCAACACATCTAAAGTAAGAATAAAAGGTTCCGCGTTTCCCAGAGAACGACCCGTACTCATCTCGGTCTAGCTACACGCGATACCGTTATTGATTGTTGTTAACTACAAACTACACTCTTTCGAACCAATCAAATGGCGCCGTTGCTGGGGATACGTGCGTAATTTTTTATTCTTATTATTTGTGTTGAATTCTTAGACGATTCATATCATTATTAAAACAAAACTGCAAATTGCATATTTAACGATTTGTGTGTGAATTTTGCGAGGGAATCTGGAGTCACGGACTTGAGGAAACAGGAGATCTAGGGTTTCACACTTCTCTGGTATCTTTCTTAACTCTTTCTCTCTCCTCTAAAATCCAATAAAATCTATTTTCTGCAGAATTCTTTGCAAAATAGCGCCGCTCAAAAAAAAATCTTTTTGCAAAAGTTTTGTGATTGGTTTTTTTTTGTGCATATTTTAATAGGACTTTAAGGGGCAAAGACCAAATCCAGATTAGGTGGGGATTTCATCACCCTTCCTAAGCCCCACAAATCACAAACCGAGCATCTAGATCAACCCTTTATTAATTTAAAAAATATCTAGACCAGACTCTAAGGACTGTCGCGCTCAATAAGGACAGAGGAAGGTCGTGGGTAATCTATCGCTTATCCGCATTACTTTGGTAGTGCCTAGGCAAGTGTGTCAAAGGCTAGTGGTTTTTAATTTGGCCCTCTACTGTGGTTCCTTCCCACTTACCTGGCACTTACCTGGCTACAAGGGTAGTACGGAGGCGGTAGAGGATTGATCCTGCGGCTTGTCCTTTGGAAGTCTAGGAGCGGTCTAGAGACTGGACCTAGGTAACCACAGTTCTAGGGTTGTTTGTGCATTTTTGTGTGATTTGTCTAAATCCGTCATTTTTCAAAACAAACCAATTATTTTCTCATTTTTTTACTCCTTCCCCCTTCTTCTCTTCTTATAATGGGTGAACCAAACAGAAGATCACTTGCCGAGCTTTGCTATCCATAACCAGATATCTCTTGTTTTCGTAATCCCTTCGGTATACCGTCCGGCTCTTCCATGTCCTTAAGAGATCATATAGAACAAGCAGGAAGAAACAGTTGGCCACCTCAGTCTAGGTCTTATCAACTGTATCCTAATCCTACACCTGTTTCAGTTCATACCCAGAGTGAGAAAGCCCCTAGACGAATGTCCATTGCTGAACACATAGCGAGGGCTAGAGGCCAAAGTTTCAACCCGGACCAATATCAACCATCACCATCACTGTCCAAAGAAGAGTTTGATATGCGGTTTGTAGCATATAAGATGTCTATTGAAAATAGTCAACCAACCAACCCATATCAATATTCTTCTTATCATAATATTGATCCTACTCCTACCCAAGTTTCGCAACCATTCTATTCCTATCAATCCAATCCGACTTTTCCACCTACTCTAGACAGTTCTTCTAATCAGTCATTTGGGAGTTTTAATTATCCACAAGAATTTCAATCTTATACTGAAACCCCTTATCAACCCAAGACTAGTCTGGAGCAGACATTAGAAAAATTTCTGGAACTGTCAAACCAAATTAGGAAGGATTTGGGTAGTGAGACAGAACTGTACACCCTTCCTAATCAAACCTCCCCATTCCAAACTGAAATCCACAACTCCAGTTTCATAGATTCATCAAGTACACCAAATAGAATGACTGATAAGTTGTGTGACTTTGTAGTGTTTGATTTACCCGACTGTGAAGGGTCCATTTCAAGTGAAACCATACCCAACCCTTGTGATCTCTACACCTCCACTCTTGAACCAAAACTGATTGAAAAAAATACTTTTGATGAGGTGTTTGAGGATTTTAACCTTCACTTGAATGAGGTGATTGACGTTGGGGATATATCGATTGATGAACCTGAAATTTTGGATGATTTTGTCCCACCAATTCATCAAATCCTTTCACTTCCTTGTGGTCATCATCTTGAGCCTTTAATTCTTCCCGAACCCCAAATATGTCTTGAAGTTGATGATAAAGGTATACCTGAAGAAATACAGCCTCCATCTTCCACATCTGGTACAGCAACACTCGACACACCAATTTGTTTACCCATTTCACCTTCTACTTTCTCCGGTTCTTCTTCTGTTCCTATAGTTTCAGTGAGTTTTGATGAATCACAATCCGTTAATTCAAGTTCAATAATACCAGAAATTCAACTTGATTTGGATATTTTTGAAAATGAGGTAGATGAGTTTTTCGAGTCCTCTACCTCAATGATTTTTGATGAATCAAGTAGGATAAATTCTGGCACAAAACTCTTTAACAGCAAAATGCTCAATCACACCATTGATAAAAGTTTTGAAGAACTTTTTGCTGACGAACTTGAATTTTTAAACAAGACAGATTTTGTGATTGATCAATCTCCACCTATAGAGGTTGAACCGTCACCATTCATTCTTCCTAATTATTCACATTCATCCTCATTCTTTCTTTTCTCTAATTTCAAACCCTTTCCAGACCACCTCTTATCCCTTCCCCATTTTTTCTTGACTCGATACAATATATTCTTCCACCAACCTATACGCTATACTGATAAAATCTTTGAATGGTTGGTGTTACTTTTGGTCTTTGTAAAGTCTTACTTTGACCAAATGACTCACCCCCTCTTAAAATGCTTCGTATTGTCTAACTCATGTTTGAGGGGGGTATATTTTTGGTTCTTGAACATACCTTTTGTCCTCAAATTTGTGAGCCAAAAATAAGTTTGGGGGAGAATTTTCACTTTCATATATTCTTGCCCCCATTAATAATGTCCTCCCAAGCTTACAGGTTTTTATGATCCAGCAGATAGCAACAGTGAGGACACTGTTGAAAACAGGTTTAGGGGAGGTTTGTGCTTATTTACGCATACTTTGTATTATACTATATATAAGCACAAAAAAATTTTTGATAATAAAAGAATTGAAAGTGAAAAATTACATCCAAAAGATAGGAATAGTTTAAGAAAACCAAGAAAATTAGAAGTTTTCTTAAACAAACTAGTAATAAGTAGTTATGAGCTGTTGTCCCAAGGGTTAGTAAGATGAAGGAAGTCACTAATCTGAGGATAAAAATAAGTCTGAAAAATAGTTTCTATTCTGTAAGCCAAACATTTGAACGTTGATACCCTACTATATGCACTTACACACGTCTTGAAACTCGGGATAGTAGAGGATACCTTGAAATGCGCTTGTCTAAAAGCCAAAGTATGAAGGAAATAAAAAAATGAAGAAAATATAAAAATGGTGAAAAGAAAAAAATGAACACTGGTTTTGTATCACCAAGGCAGCAATAAAAAAATATAGCGAGGGTGCCTCTTCACCTAGTGCCTTAAGGCCAACTGGTCTGGGAGTCACTGCTAAACCTTAGGTGGTGCAAGACAAGAAAAATATTATCACCGAATCAGCAAGCACATGAGTAATCGGTCGGTTAGTACCTCAAGAAGTATTAACGGTCGCATGAAAATGTGTGAGCAAATCTAAATATTCATCAAGTTAAAAAGTACTGAGGTAGATGGACAAGAGTATGATAGCTTGAATTGAATTCTCCGAGTGTAGGGATGTCCATTACACACACGTAGGGGTATATGATCGATGTTTGGATGAAAGGTAAGAATGAAGAATAAAGACGATGTTTTATTGAGGGATAATGTGATTTCTAACATCTTTTCATGACCATTAAGATAGGGCTCATGACAACTGAAAAGCTAGTGTAGTTGGAAACTCTTATTTTCAAAGTCTTTCTTTTATGGTTCTTATCTTTATATGTAAATTTCACCATCCTCTTTTATTATAGGATTTGACACCTAGAGGTTTAACGGCTTGTTGCACGTGCTCAGTGCAATCGTCTTTGCCTACGAAAGTGTGCTTAGTTTTCTCCTTTTTCTTCTTCTCCTTCTCTTGAATAAACTAGTTTGCTCGGGACGATCAAAGATAAGTTTGGGGGTATTTGTTCAGTTGATAAAACTGCACATTTGTTATTACATTTTTCCTACTATTTCCATATTTAAAAAGATATTTATTATAATATATCATACATATGAGGGTTTATGTGTAAAAATACTATTTTCCATGTGTTTATATATTATAATTAGCTTTTGGTAGGAAAATGTATGCAAATAATATCATTGACCTAATCCTAGTAGAACAAGGTCTACTAAATATTATTTGTTAAGTTATTGTGCAGAATTTTCAGGTCTAAAATCAAGGAAATCAGGTTGTTGAAGAAAACCTGTCTAATTAAGAAATCAAAATGAAGAAATCAAGTTTGGCAGAAGAAAAGAAAAGATTTCAAATTTCTGAAGATTCCAGAAATTGCCACGTGTCACAAGGACCTGCCCACGGAAAGTTGATGAAATGATCTCCACCCTTGGCGGCGGATCCGCGGCCAAACCCCCTGTTGGCCGCGGATCCGCGACTATATTGGGGAGTTAGGGTATGCAATTTTTGGGGGTGAATCTTTGCTGTTAAACTTCCATATTTGGAAGCAAAGGTTCTGGCTTTGGACTATAAACAGAGACCGAGAGCCTCTTGGAAAATTTATCAAGTCGATGCGATCACGAAGTCCAAGACGGCTCACGCATCCAGACTGATCATCAACTGTTCGTCTACCTCCTTGGAAGAGATCGAGAAGCAAACTAGTCTTTGTAATCATTTTCTAAGGAATCAAAGTGTAATGAATTTTGTTGATTAATAAAGGTAGCTTTCTTTTTCTTATTCTATTTCTTCGTAGTTTAATTATGCATTTTCTCTCCATCTCTTTTTCTCCCAACATGCGCGAGTAATTCTCCGCTTGTTAGGGTTCGTAAGATTAGGGTCGGTTAATGGATGATAAAAATCCCTAAACCCTTTTTAAGTCCTATAAAGTTTATCAAAAGAATCATTAACATCCTAATCGGGCGCGCTAACAATTCATTGTTAGTCCCGATCGCGATTAGAGATTAAATTAATGATTGTTTTGGTAAAGGCTAGATATGAACGGAGTTCCGTGTCGAGATAAGAGTTAAGAGTGGGATTCCTTTTCCCTCCAGAAACCCTAATCTACACGCATCACCGTCGTTCTAGTTTTAAATCTATTAAAGGATAAAAAGAGTAACTTTTAATTAATCATCCATAACTACTAAATCCTAACGAACCCTACAAGCCCCCTTCTTATATAAACTTACCTCCGTAGTCAATCTAGATCTATATTTTGCATTAGTGTTTAAACGTAGATCTAGATCCTACAACCATTCTTTACCATTCTTTATCCCTCGTCTCTTTTTCAACACATCTAAAGTAAGAATAAAAGGTTCCACGTTTCCCAAAGGACGACCCGTACTCATCTCGGTCTAGCTACATGCGACACCGTTATTGATTGCGGTTAACTACAAACTACACTCTTTCGAACCAATCAGCAGTGCAACAAGTCATGTCAGGAAGCACAAGATGTCATGTGGGTGCTCATAATCAAACTAACATAAACAAGATTATAAATGAACAAGCATGAGTACTATCTGGACAATAAACTAGATCAGGTAATATGATAAGCAAATAGGTAAAGATTAAATTATATCGATGCACGGTTATCATTTTGCGTTTAAGGGATGGTTTCAACATTACTTAACTACAGTATAACCAAATAGAGATGTTAAAATCATGTTATTATGTACTAAATAATCTAGAGATGCAATTGAATATAGATCAGGTTGGATGTATGCAAACGGTCGTCCGACAGGGTATAAAAATATAAAGGGGTATTGTGGACTATGCAAATAATTGTTATATGATTCAAAAATGATTGTGGGTACTATGTATAATAGAACTAAATGCAACATGGTATGTTTCGTGCGATGAATCAAAAATGATATAACGGAACGTCAAACTATTAAAAGGAAATTATGGTATTAAATGTAACTACAGGTTTAACGTGCATTCAAATAGATATATAGAACCTTAAATAGCATATATAGTAATTCAAATAGCATGTAGCAAGTTTTCACTTGCCTCGACGGATCGTGATACGCGAAACGAAACATCTCACGTCGGCGAAAAAAGTCGCGACGCACGCACGGTACACGGAAAGAGTCCAAACAACGCACGATGGGATCACACGGATTAGAGATGCCTGTGGGGTCGTCGTGATCGTCGCCGGCGCGGTCGGATCCCGGCAATCAAGAAACACAGTGAACATTTTGATTGAAAGAGAATGCATGGAAGAGGAAACAAGAAGAATGAAAGAGAATAGAGGAGATTGATGAAAGAAACTTACTCACTGGATTGCAGAGGGGTGACAACATCGTCGGTGAGACGTCGACGGAGCTCCGACGATCTACAGAGGTACCCTTTTTTTAAAAAAAACAGAAAAAGAAAATTTAAAATAAAGAAGAATAGAAAGAAGAAGAAGAGAAGGATGAGAGAGAGAAGGGTTGCTCACTGGGGTTGGGAGACGGCTAGGATGTGGTTGCAAAGGTGGGAAGTCGTCGGCAAGGGATCGCCGGCGAAATCGACGGCAAGGCAGCAAGGTCCTAGGTTGCAGGGAATGGCTCGGGTGCTAGGGTTTCTGCTATGGTTTGTTTTGATGTGGGTGCTGGTGCTCGGGAACGGCAGAAGAGAAGAAGAGAGGGGGAGGAAGGAGATGACGATGAGATGAGGGAGTCGGCGGCGACGAGGTGGCGGTGCTGGGTTTAAAGGCTGCAGTGGATTTTCTGGGTCCAGTGGGTTCGCTTAAGGGAGGAAGAAGGAGAAGAGATGATGGAGATGAGGGTGACAAGGGGATGCAGAGGGTGTCGACGAGGAAAGAGGGGACGAGGAGATTGGGTTAAGGTCAAAGGAAACGATGAGCTGCGGTTAAAGAAGAAGAAGAAGAAGTATATATAGCAAAGAAGGGAGGTGAGTGTAGCGGGGAGGCGGTGACACGATCCGAGAAGCGCACAGTAATCGCGAGAGGTGAGAGAGTGGGCGTGAGAGGAGAGAGAAAGGGAAGAGATAGAGAGAGAGCTGCGGAGGAGAGAGAAGGAGAAAGAGAAAGAAATAGAGAGAGAGAGATCTACGCTCGTGGGGCCAGGTGCACACAAAGGGAAAGCTTTGATTGGCTGGAGAATTAAGAATTTGTTTGGGAAATAAAAAAAGATACTCTGATTGGTTGAAGAATAAAAGAGAGAGGATAGAAGAGATTTAGTGGTGGGGCCCGATGCAACAAAGAGCACTGATTGGCTCGGGAAAAGATTTTCCATTGTAAAAATATTTTTCTTTAGCTAACTTACCAAAATCTTTCGCTGGTGAAATAGCTTAAATGAATTTTGAAAATATTTAAATAATTAGAATTTGGCGGAATACAAAATAATTTAGAATTGCGCCCGGGTCGGGTCCGAAATTTTAGATTTGAAATATGAAAATTATTAGCAAGTTCCAAAAATTAAAATGAAGGATTTTGTAACAGAAATACATACCCCCAAGAACGGACGCACGTACGTGCGCGTAGCCGTCCAAACACGTCCGTTTCACTGAACGGGACGAGAACACGATGCAAGGACGCTACCACCGGGTTAGGGGTATCAAGCAGGCCATGACATGTATTTTTAAATTATTTTAAGTAACTTAAATGGTTATATGCAAGAACATGAAATGTTAGTGTAATCTATAACTAGGAAACAATGAGCTCAAGTAAACGGGTCGAATATAAAGTAAATTACCATTTGCAACCAAACATGATAAATGAAATAAATACCACAAACAACACATACGGTAACTAAAATTGGTACAACTGGACTCGGTTGTTACACTCATGAAGAAAGGAGCTCCTTTTGTCTGGGATACCGAATGTCAAGAAGCGTTCGAAAGTATCAAACAGTACTTGTTGCACCCTCCAGTGCTGGCCGCTCCCATTCCAAATAAACGGCTGATTCTCTACACTGCCGTGCTAGATAAGTCACTCGGTGCGCTCCTTACCCAGGACAACGAGGAGGGAAAAGAGAATGCCCTCTACTACCTTAGTCGAACTTTAGTCGGGGCGGAACATAACTATTCCCCGATCGAAAAGCAATGCCTGGCTCTGATGTTTGCTGTGAAGAAGCTGAGACACTATCTGCTCGCTCATCGGGTTATGCTGATCTCTAAGGTCGACCCGCTTAAACACTTAATGACCAAAGCAAGCCTAGCCGGTAGAATGTCGAGATGGGCTGTCATGCTACTTGAGTTTGACATAGTTTATACTCCTCAGAAAGCAGTAAAAGGGCAAGCTCTTGCAGACTTCCTTGCTGCTCATCCCGTGTCAGAGGGGTCACCACTTAATTGTGAGCTACCCGATGAATAAGTGTTGCACCTCGAGGAAGATGAGCCATATTGAGAGCTCTACTTCGATGGAGCCTCATCAATAAGGAGCTCCGGCAAATCAAGCATCCCGCAGATAAAAGTAGGGATAGGATTAGTGTTCATCACGCCATCGATGGGAACCCTGCGACGTTCTTTTGTTCTCACCGAGCCTCGAACAAACAATGAGGCTGAGTATGAAGCTCTGATAGTTGTTCTGGAGCTCGCCATAGAAATGGAAATCCTTCGGCTACGGGTTTACGGTGACTCCCAGCTTATCGTCAACTAAGTAAGCGGCGACTATAAGATATACAAACCCGAGTTAGCTCGGTACAGAAGCCGAGTGGTAGAACTCATAAAACGGTTCACTCACATTGAACTAATGAGAGTCTCTAGAGCGTTGAACGGAAAAGCTGACATACTCGCTCTCCTAGCTAAAGAGCTAGCTGATCCTGACATGGACGAAATTCTAATCACAGTCAGAAGCCGGCAAATTCTGCCTCCAGCCTCTTTGCGTGAAGAAGAAAGCATAGAACAAGAGAAAAATCCTGCCGAAGAAGCTTTAATCATCCAAGATGAGCCCGATTGGAGAGAACCCTTCATAGAGTACTTCCGATACGACAAGCTGCCCGAAGGAAAATCTGCGAGGATTCAGCTGAAGAAGAGAGCTCTCCGATACGTGTTTGTAAATGACACGTTATACCGCAGGTCATATGACCAACTCTGGCTCAGGTGTCTGTCGTTGGCCGAAGCCCAAAATGTCATGAAAGAAGTTCACTCGGGCGTTTTCAGTGCTCACCAATCTGGCCCCAAGATACGACTTCAAATCAAATGGCTTGGATATTACTGGCCCACTATGATACGGGATTGCGGAGAGCATGCAAAGAAATGTCATATCTGCCAAATTCACGGTGATTTTATTCACAAGTATCCCAATCCGTTGTATCCTACGATGGCGTCGTGGCCCTTCGAAGTCTGGGGCACCGACATTGTTGGCCCATTGATCCTCTGTCATCTAGAGGTCACCGGTTCATATTGGCCGCAACTGACTATTTCTCCAGATGGGCTGAAGCTATCCCGTTAAAAGAAGTCAAGACAGAAAATATTCTAACGTTCTTCCAGTATAATATTCTATACCGTTTCGGTACACCAAGAAGAAACATTTTTGACAACGGGCCTTCTTTCAAGAGCTTCAAAGTCTCAAGGTTTGCTACTCAGCACAAGATAGACTGGAGATATTCCTCCATCTATAATCCAAGAGCCAATGGGCTTGCTGAAGCGTTCAATAAAACTCTATGCAAGCTCCTGAGGAAGAATGCTTCAGCTAACAAGAGAGATTGGAATCTCAAACTTCACGAGACGTTGTGGGCATATCGTACCATGCACCGTACTCCAACTCAGTCCACTCCATACTCATTGCTCTTCGGAGTGGAGGCGGTCCTCCCCCTCGAAGTCAAAGTTCCAAGCTTAAGAATGGCCGTTCAGCACGAGTTGACAGAGGAGAAAAACGTGCTCCTTCGACTTGAAGAGCTCGACGCCCTCGAAGAAAAGAGGCTCCCGGTGCAGCAAAATCTGGAGCTATACCGATCCCAAATGTCACGGGCCTATAACAAGATAACCTGTCTCCGCGCTTTCAAGAAAGGTGAATTGGTGTTGGTCCTCAAAAGACCGATCATCCCCAATCGACATGCCAAGGGAAAATTCGAGCCAAACTGGGAAGGACCATACGTCATCGAGAAAGTGTTCGATGGAAGATCCTACCAACTAATAAGTGTCGAGGGAGAAAGGCCCATGCCACCCATCAATGGCCGATATCTCAAGAAATACTACGCGTGAATGCTCCAAGTCGCAGGCGAATTGAGCACACCAGCCCTACGGTCTGGATCATACATCCTGCAAAACCGTATACAATCCACGGGCGTAAATGATCCCTATCTCTCCAAATAAAAAGGTATGTCCACAAGCAAAATAGGCACAGATGAAAACCCGAAAGGGCTCCGTGAGTAAAAACAGCAGGACTATCGGCGAGTTTGTGAAAACCCGAAAGGGCGCAAACTCGTGAAAAGAGATGGAATACACTCGCAAAGTCCTCTCGACCTTGTGAGGAGAAAACCCCTGAGTGAGATCCTTACGACTCACAAAGGAGCAACACACTTAGGAATCCTCACGATTCCTAAGGAGAACATACACCTGCGAGATCCTCTCAACTCGTAGGAAGAAAATGCTTTTAAGAGACCCTTACGGCTCATAAAATTGAAAAGTCTTAGGTGACAGAGACCTAAACCTGTCTCCTAAGCCATTGCTCCCCAACGGGAAATGGCAAATGATGAGTCGCTCCTGGCGTTACGCTTCAGTGTTAGCGATGCTGATGCCGACCCAAAAACTAAATCCTAAGTCCTTCCAGGGCAAATGATGAGTTGCTCCTGGCATTATTCCAGTGCAGCAATGTTGATGCCAAACAAGACCCAAATTCCAAGTCCCCAAACGGCGAATGATGAGTTGCTCCTGATATCATATTCCAGTGCAGCGATGCAGACGCCAACCAAAATCCAATTTCTCAAAATTCTCCCAACCCTACGGTTAGTCCTCAAATTGACTACCATTTACAATCCACGGGCTCAAATAATTCTCATCATACCCATACCCCACCGCAATCACCAGTCCAGCGGCCGGCCTTCGCCCTTGGACTTATGCTCCATTTTGGAAGACCCGCTCATGTGTCCTCACGATATATGAGGAGAACCAACTTACAGGATCCTCACGACTCGTAAGAAAACACCTTCGTGGGATCCTTATGACTCACAAAGGAAAAACACACTTGGGAGTCCCCACGACCCCTAAGGAGAAAGTGCACCTATGAGATCCTTTCGAATCGTAGGGAGAAAATGCTTTTATGGGACCCTTACGGCTCATAAAATTGAAAAGCCTTAGGTGATAGGGACCTAAACCTGTCTCCTAAGCCACTGCTTCCCAACAGGAAAGGGCAAATGATGAATTGCTCCTGGCACATGTGCTTCAGTGTTAGCAACGCTGATGCCTACCCTAACCCCAAAATTCCAAACTCCAATCCAATAGACCCCTAAGTCATTAAACTGGGAACAGATGACCTCTAAGTCGTTAAATTGGGAACAGATGACCCCTAAGTCGTTAAACTGGGAACATATGACCCCTAAGTCGTTAAACTGGGAACGAGGGAAATCAAGTCATCGACCGTCCAAGTCGTAAAAAGGGCAGAACCGACCGTCCAAGTCGCAAAAAGGGCAGAACCGACTGTCCAAGTCTCAAAAAGGGCAGAACTGACCGTCCAAGTCGCAAAAAGGGCAGAACCGGCTGTCCAAGCCACTAAAAGGGCAGCACCGACCGTCCAAGTAGCTAAAAGGGCAGCACCGACCGTCCAAGTCGCAAAAAGAGCAGCACCGACCGTCCAAGTCGCAAAAATGGCAGCACCGACCGTCCAAGTCGCTAAAAGGGCAGCATCGACCATCCACGTCGCTAAAAGGGCAATACCGACCGTCCACGTCACAAAAAGGGCAGCACCGACCGTCCACCTCGCAAAAAGGGCAGCACCGACCGTCCACGTCGCAAAAAGGGCAGCACCGACCATCCAAGTCACTAAAAGGGCAGCACCGACCGTCCAAGTCACTGAAAGGGCAGCACCGACCTTCCAAGTCGCTAAAAGGGCAGCACCAACCGTCCGACCGTCCAAGTCGCTAAAAGGGCAGCACCGACCTTCCAAGTCGCTAAAAGGGCAGCACCGACCGTCCAAGTCACTAAAAGGGCAGCACCGACCGTCCACGTTGCTAAAAGGGCAGTAACAATCTCCTCGTCGGAATTATGCTCCACCTCGGAATCAAGTCAACCAGACACTCCATCTCGGAGACACGTCAAGTATCGACCGTCCATGTCGTAAAAAGGGCAGTGCCAGCTTCCCAAAAGGTGGGAACCGAATCAAGTCGCCCCCACGTGAAAGAAGATCCATCAATTTCATGCACACGACCCACATATGCTGTGTGCATTTATTGATAGGGGCAATTTGTTAGGGTAAAAATTTACATCCAGGATGACCAACTTAAAATCAAAGTCAACCCCAAGCCAGGTGGGCCCAAGTCCAGGTCAAGTGGGCCAATGTCCGGAGCGAGCCCGAACACGAAGCGGCCAGCCTCCCCCCATGCCAAAATTTTGTTGTATTATATTTTATGAATAAATGTAAGAAAAGGGGAATAAAGCCAATTTTTTGTAAAGCCTATGGCTTATGTGTAAAAAAAAATAGCACATGAGGCATGGGATGGGCAAAATACCATTTTGTAAAGCCCAAGGGGCTATATGTAAAGTGTATAGCCTATAAAGGCAAGGATAATGAAAATATCCCAACAACTTTTTCTCTCTCCAGAAAAAATCAAGATCTGTGATCTTCTCCTTCCTCAAGGTTCAAAACCTTCTTCTTTCTTTTGAATTAAATCAAGAGTTTTACTCTTCCTTTTCCAAAACTAAATAGTTTTTCACCACAAAGCCCACAAAGGAGAACTTGGATCTTCCATTAGATCTCAAAAAGGGGAGATTTTTAAATCTCACCCCTTTCTCCAAGATCCGGCCAAACGACAGGAAGAAGAAGGAGACCCATCTCCAGAAACCCCACTTTGGGGAAGATCCAGGGCTCAATGGGAGAAGCCCCTTCATCAGCTTCAAAATATCCTAAGAGTTTAACTCCTCATACAGACATACACACACATACACACACATAAAATAATAGGTGTTCCTTTCTGGGAGTATAACTCCCATTGCAGGGACCAAGTCCCTTTTGCCTCCCGAGCGCACCCAAAGCGCTAGCGCCCGAGCGCCCACGTGCCTGGCACGTGGGGCGCTAGCGCTCAAAGCGCTAGCGCCTACGTGCCTGACACATGGGGTGCTAGCGCTCTTACGCTCAAAGCGCTAGCACCCAAAGCGCCAGCGCCCGAGCGCCCACGTGCCTGACACGTGGGGCGCTAGCGCTCAAAGCACTAGCGCTCTTGCACTCAAGGCACTAGCACCTAAAACGCTAGCGCCCAAAGCGCTAGCATTTGAGCGCCCACGTGCCTGGCACATGGGGTGCTAGCGCCCTGACGCTCAAAGCGCTAGCGCCCAAAACGCTAGCGCCCGAGCGCTTTCTCCCACGCATCCTTTGGATGCCTTTTTCCTTATATATATATATATACATATATATATATATACATATATATATATATATATAGCATACACTCACACATACTCTACACTAAAAATACCACCCCCCTCATTAGAAAAAAATTCTAACGGGGCGCTGCCTCGCATCCCGCAAGGGAGCTGCTAGCCCGCTTGACCCCCAGCCCGCTATCCGGGTAGCAGGACCCCCGTAAAAACTCTGCGGGGCCTCCGATATATTCAAAACCCCCTTCAAAACACAACACTGTACATTGAGTTCGCATGACCAGTTTAACCCGTTAATCAGAGGTTCCCTCGCTCCAAAGGAGAGGGGTAATTAACGGCAGCTTAGTCCACGGCTGCCGAAGATTCAGATCCACACAATCAATAAACCCCAGCCTACCCTAGGCAGGGGGAATCTGTAGTACGCCTGATAAGCGCGCGCATATTCCCATCTCAATGGGGTGATGAAAAACACCCTACACAAAGCAGTCGACCTCCCCCGAGATGAGGGTGGTGTCCCAGTGGGAACCAATCCAGCGGGCCGACGTCCTGCTTTCCGAGTAGGTACTGAGCTGGGCTGGGCTCGGTCCTGTGCGTTTTCTAGGTAAGTTAGGATTTTTGACGATATGTTTACATTTTGCTTAAGTTTCTTTGCCTTTTCAATTTTGCTGACTTTTTTCTCCTGTGTGTTCTTTTTTTATAGAGCCCATGGACCGATCAAAAATCATGGCTACCATGGCCGTGAAGGCCTAAGGAAGAAAGGCCGGTGGAGCTAGCTCGTCCCGACCCGGTTCAAGCGTGGCCCCGAGGTAAACTCCTCCGGCCAGGCCTTCTGCAGCACCCTCAGTCCCGGAGAAGCGCCATGGGAGGGGAGGGTCAGAAGCATGTGCGGGACCCGGCATCCCAGGTGAGGGAGGAGGAATCTCCCCCGCCGAGGAAATCCACCTCAAGAGACAGAAGCGGGTGGTCTTTCGGCCGCCCCTACTGGGATCCCAGTGCAGGAGGACGACTTCTGCATTGAAGTGCCCTCGGGGCTATCCGTGGCCGACGGCTTACTAGAGGACATGGAGAAGGCGGCGGGGACCAAGATTCCCCGGGGCACCATGAAGGCCTAAGTGGTTGCGATTGCCCAGGAGGCGGTTCAGGTCGGTAGTTTCTTTCTTAAAGAATCATTCAAGTTTTATTTCCTCGGTTCAGTTTCCTAACATGTTTGTTATTCTCCTCAGGTCCTCCGGCACTGTGCTCTCCTCGTCCACATGAAGTCGGAAGAGATAACCCCAGCAATGAAGAAGGCGGGCGAATCCTCCTCGCGGGAGAAATAGCTTCGCCTTCAGTTGCAACAAGCGGAGGAGAAGGCGGCCATTCTTGACTTGAGATTGGTCGCCAAGGGGCTGACGAACTCCAAGCTGAAGGAGTCTCATCGTATTTTCACCGAATCCAACCGGGTTGTCACGCCCCGCTTCCCAGTATACGGCGAAGGGGACGCGACTGATCCGCTACGTATATACTCAGAAGTACATACGCTAAGCATATCTAAGTAATATAAAAGTAAATACACAAGAGATAAGATATAATAAAAACAGCAACTTTTATTTATTAACATTCTTTTGTACAATGCATGAAAAGGAAATACAACTGAAATTAAACGATGCCTAAACAATGGCATAACAGGAAATGAAAAGTACTGAATGAAAAATATACAATGTCTAGAGCTCAGGGTCTTTGCTGTACTGATTCAAGTCTTCTGCAGTTGGCTCGATCTCTGACGGGTCCAAACCACCTGACGACATTCAAAGAAGAAAAAATAGAATGTCGTCAACGAACAGATCGCTCGGTAAGTCCCAAAGATAAGGGAGAAGTAGAAAAGAAGAAAGAGAGAGAGAGAGTAGCTTTTAATGTTGTATTATATTGTTGTAATGTTGTATTAACGCTGTTGTTGGTAGCTTGGTACAGAAGAATGCCAGTGTATATGTGAGGGGTCTCAGTATGCTAGAGACCAGGGCAAATGGAAGTACAAGGCTCCGTTATACAACCCGGAACAACGACAATTGGATTCATGTTAAGTGTCTTAATCTTACCGTCTCGTGCCACCTTTAACACCTTCCGTACCAATCTACCCCTTAAACCCCGTAGTGTTTTATTTGTATTGTTTTGTACTGTAAATTGTATTGAATGTATATTTGAAAGACTGACCGAAACCATAATATCAGTAAACGGATGTAACCGTAGAATCATGTAAATGGAATAACTGGAGAACCATGTAAATGGAATGTATATCCATGGTTCGGTTCGGTCAAGTTGTATAGATTGATAATTGGATTCATGGATTCAGTTTGAATTATAATATTGAAAATTTGTAGATTGTAGATTGTAGATTATAGATTGTACTTGAATCATATTCAAGTCAGATATAATCAGAATCAAACCCGAGTCAGACAATTAGAAACGTAAATCGAAGCTTTGATTATTTCTTAAACCTATATTTACTAGGGTCCTTAGGGTAATTTATAGAACTTGAGGGGGTTTTATGTAAAAATAATTTTGTATAGTTTTCAAAATACACCTAAATTATTTAATTATCGTCTTTATGTACATACAATAATTTAAAAATCAAGATAAATATGTATACATGTTCGAAGAGCATGAAATGAGTCAAGTATATTATTCGAGTAACTACCATAAACAATGCTGTAAAGAAATATTATGTAAAACTAATTAATCAAGTCGAACGAATGTGGAATATAAACATAAATATGGCTCTATGTGTTTTTCATGCGTGAGTTCCAGTTTCACCTAAATACGACTACCGGTTTGGGAGATATATCTGTTTTCGTATCGTCGCGCAAAACAGATCAAAATCTATTCGATACTATCACATATTTTTAAAACATAGTTTCGGTCAATTTCCATCAGGTTTTAGGTTAATAAAATAATTATAAAATTGTAGGTCATTCGATATACTTATCCAAAACACCAAGATTCATATAATTTGAATTCCTGAAACTCTAGTTATGATTATTTTAAAATCAGCGTTTAAAACAGAAATTCAGATTTCTGGACAGCAACTATATGTTATATTGCAAAGCCTATATCGGGATGTTTCATGCATTCCTAAGTAATATAATATACAGAAAATTATAGTTCTATCAATGGTGCATCTACACATCTAAATTTTGTCACAAACGGACATCGGGTGTTCGAGTTATGTCCAATTTAAAAACAGTGTGCAAATCGGAACAGATTCTATCCAGATCCGTCACTTAATGTTGTAACGCGGTTTTCTATACTTTACGTCAGTTTTCAGTAAAACCTTAAAACTAAGAAAATCTATATCATTCGATGTAGATATCAAAAACACCTGAGTTTGCTCAATTTGGATAACTTTATACTAAATTATGTGTCTTAGAAGTTGACCGATAACTGCAGTTTTCTGTTTTACGATCAGTGAATAAAAACGATGTAATTCCTAAACTGTTATGCGGATCGATCTAAAATTTTTACAGCATGAAAAAAATAATTTATTCTATCATATGTAAATTTCATGAAATTTCCAGAAGTAAAAATTAATTTCTAAAAATTATTTTAAAGGTAAAGATATTGATATGTATACTAAAATCGACAAAAAGATTAACTAGTATTTTTATGCAAGCTTCATTTTTTCGTTTAATAACTAAACCGATTCTATGAGATATCGTAAATATATTGTAGCATGAAATCTATGTTCTCACCACTCATAATAAACATTTATAGTCATGAAGAAAGAATTGAAAACACTTTAATTTGAACAAGAGGCAATAAGGTATTATTAAACAATATATAACCATATGTATCTAGACTTATATATATGTATATGTTTATGTTTATTTTTCTCTTAAGGATTACGATATGGAAAAAAAACGGGTTCACGAGATATAAAAAGAGAAGAATAAAGAGATGGAGGGAGGGAGAGAGAAGGGACTTACATGCACAAGCCGGTATTGTCACCGGGCTTGTCTATCCGCCGATAGCCTCGCGTTACTAACGAGACCTTCTTGAAGATTTCTTCATGTTCTTCTTCTTGGACTCTAGGTGAAGAGGGAGAAGTGAGAGATAGAAAAATGTGAGGAAGGAAAAGATAGAGGAGGACAATAAAAATGGTGTAATAGTGAATTATGTATAATAATATATGCATTCAACATGAGAATTAAAAGAGAAATGAAAGGTCACCATTCATTTTGGAAATGAAAGGTCTCATTTGTAGGTTATGAAAAGAATAAAAAAATGATAAAAAATAATTGCAAGAATGGGGATTTGAACATGTGACTTATGGAATAACAATGCAAAGACTTAACCAATGAGCTATAAGGTTGTTCATGCACATATTTAATTAGAATTAAATATATGATATTACTTAAAAAGAAAGTGGGCTTTTTAGATGGGCTATAGAGAATAAAAATAATGGATTTGGGTTAAATATTTATGAAAGGAAAAATAAGAATGAGAAGTTAAAAACTTAAATATAAGAAAAAGAAATTGTACCTAGAAAAATATACATAATAGATTGAGAAATAAAATAATAATAAATTTAGGAGAAAATGGAAAATACCAAATACAAATAAATACGGTATATTATTGAAGAGAGATAATACAAATGTATAAAGATTTTGGGGTCATTACATTCTACCCTCCTTAAAAATAATTTCGTCCTCGAAATTACTCAAGAAGGATGATGTAACAGAGTAAGGAAACAGGATTAGGATGATGTCATCTTCGTGCTCCGTCGATTGATACTCTAGCCAATTGAGCTAATATGCCAACGAGATACAAATAGAAGGGGTGAATAAGAGTTAAGAATTCAAAAGTCTTGAGATAGACTTCAAGGAAGCCGAAGGTGGAGTTCAAGATGGATTCAAGAAATCTATACTGTAAAGAATGTTTTAGTTGCTGGTTCTTGTGTTATATTGCTTAGCTTGTTCATGCAGAACAGAACTGCATGATAGAGTTTCATACAGCTCTGACCTGCATGGGCCACCAACAAAACCTGTCACGCCCCGCTTCCCAGTATACGGCGAAGGGGACACGACTGGTCCGCTACGTATATACTCAGAAGTACATACGCTAAACGTATCTAAGCAATATAAAAGTAAATACACAAGAGATAAGATATAATAAAAACAGCAACTTTTATTTATTAACATTCTTTTGTACAATGCATGAAAAGGAAATACAACTGAAATTAAACGATGCCTAAACAATGGCATAACAGGAAATGAAAAGTACTGAATGAAAAATATACAATGTCTAGAGCTCAGGGTCTTTGCTGTACTGATTCAAGTCTTCTGCAGTTGGCTCGATCTCTGACGGGTCCAAACCACCTGACGACATTCAAAGAAGAAAAAATAGAATGTCGTCAACGAACAGATCGCTCGGTAAGTCCCAAAGATAAGGGAGAAGTAGAAAAGAAGAGAGAGAGAGAGAGAGAGAGAGAGAGAGAGTAGCTTTTAATGTTGTATTATATTGTTGTAATGTTATATTAACGCTGTTGTTTGTAGCTTGGTACAGAAGAATGCCAGTGTATATGAGAGAGGTCTCAGTATGCTAAAGACCAGGGCAAATGGAAGTACAAGGCTCCGTTATACAACCCGGAACAACGGCAATTGGATTCATGTTAAGTGTCTTAATCTTACCGTCTCGTGCCACCTTTAACACCTTCCGTACCAATCTACCCCTTAAACCCCGTAGTGTTTTATTTGTATTGTTTTGTACTGTAAATTGTATTGAATGTATAATTGAAAGACTGACCGAAATCATAATATCAGTAAACGGATGTAACCGTAGAATCATGTAAATAGAATAACTGGAGAACCATGTAAATGGAATGTATATCCATGGTTCGGTTCGGTCAAGTTGTATAGATTGATAATTGGATTCATGGATTCAGGTTGAATTATAATATTGAAAATTTGTAGATTGTAGATTGTAGATTATAGATTGTAATTGAATCATATTCAAGTCAGATATAATCAGACTCAAACCCGAGTCAGACAATTAGAAACGTAGATCGAACCTTTGATTATTTCTTAAACCTATATTTACTAGGGTCCTTAGGGTAATTTATAGAACTTGAGGGGGTTTTATGTAAAAATAATTTTGTATAGTTTTCAAAATACACCTAAATTATTTAATTATCATCTTTATGTACATACAATAATTTAAAAATCAAGATAAATATGTATACATCTTCGAAGAGCATGAAATGAGTCAAGTATATTATTCGAGTAACTACCATAAACAATGCTGTAAAGAAATATTATGTAAGACTAATTAATCAAGTCGAACGAATGTGGAATATAAACATAAATATGGCTCTATGTGTTTTTCATGCGTGAGTTCCAGTTTCACCTAAATACGACTACCGGTTTGGGAGATATATCTGTTTTCGTATCGTCGCGCAAAACAGATCAAAATCTATTCGATACCATCACATATTTTTAAAACATAGTTTCGGTCAATTTCCATCAGGTTTTAGGTTAATAAAATTATTATAAAATTGTACGTCATTCGATATACTTATCCAAAACACCAAGATTCATGTGATTTGGATTCCTGAAACTCTAGTTATGATTATTTTAACATCAGCGTTTAAAACAGAAATTCAGATTTCTGGACAGCAACTATATGTTATATTGCAAAACCTATATCGGGTTGTTTCATACATTCCTAAGTAATATAATATACAGAAAATTATAGTTCTATCAATGGTGCATCTACACATCTAAATTTTGTCACAAACGGACATCGGGTGTTCGAGTAATGTCCAATTTAAAAACAGTGTGCGAATCGGAACAGATTCTATCCAGATCCGTCACTTAATATTGTAACGCGGTTTTCTATACTTTACGTCGGTTTTCAGTAAAACCTTAAAACTAAGAAAATCTATATCATTCGATGTAGATATCAAAAACACCTAAGTTTGATCAATTTGGATAACGTTATACCAAATTATGTGTCTTAGAAGTTGACCGATAACTGCAGTATTCTGTTTTACGATCAGTGAATAAAAACGATGTAATTCCTAAACTGTTATGCGGATCGATCTAAAATTTTTACAGCATGAAAAAAATAATTTATTCTATCATATGTAAATTTTATGAAATTTTCAGAAGTAAAAATTAATTTCTAAAAATTATTTTAAAGGTAAAGATATTGATATGTATACTAAAATCGGCAAAAAGATTAACTAGTATTTTTATGCAAGCTTCATTTTTTCGTTTAATAACTAAACCGATTCTATGAGATATCGTAAATATATTGTAGCATGAAATCTATGTTCTCACTACTCATAATAAACATTTATAGTCATGAACAAAGAATTGAAAACACTTTAATTTGAACAAGAGGCAATAAGGTATTATTAAACAATATATAACCATATGTATCTAGACTTATATATATGTATATGTTTATGTTTATTTTTCTCTTAAGGATTACGATATGGAAAAAAAAACGGGTTCACGAGATATAAAAAGAGAAGAATAAAGATATGGAGGGAGGGAGAGAGAAGGGACTTACATGCACAAGCCGGTATTGTCACCGGGCTTGTCTATCAGCCGATAGCCTCGCGTTACTAACGAGACCTTCTTGAAGAT
Source organism: Agapanthus africanus (assembly GCA_030015575.1). Classification (NCBI taxonomy): domain Eukaryota; kingdom Viridiplantae; phylum Streptophyta; class Magnoliopsida; order Asparagales; family Amaryllidaceae; genus Agapanthus; species Agapanthus africanus. The sequence goes on from JASDDO010000019.1 coordinate 352,625,412, forward strand.
TTCTTCATGTTCTTCTTCTTGGACTCTAGTTGAAGAGGGAGAAGTGAGAGATAGAAAAATGTAAGGAAGGAAAAGATAGAGGAGGACAATAAAGATGGTGTAATAGTGAATTATGTATAATAATATATGCATTCAACATGAGAATTAAAAGAGAAATGAAAGGTCACCATTCATTTTGGAAATGAAAGGTCTCATTTGTAGGTTATGAGAAGAATAAAAATGATAAAAAAATAATTGCAAGAATGGGGATTTGAACATGTGACTTATGGAATAACAATGCAAAGACTTAACCAATGAGCTACAAGGTTATTCATGCACATATTTAATTAAAATTAAATATATGATGTTTCTTAAAAAGAAAGTGGGCTTTTTAGATGGGCTGTAGAGAATAAAAATAATGGATTTGGGTTAAATATTTATGAAAGGAAAAATAAGAATGAGAAGTTAAAAACTTAAATATAAGAAAAAGAAATTATACCTAGAAAAATATACATAATAGATTGAGGAATAAAATAATAATAAATTTAGGAGAAAACGGAAAATACCAAATACAAATAAATACGGTATATTATTGAAGAGGGATAATACAAATTATAAAGATTTTGGGGTCATTACACGGGCTATTCAAGCCAAGATGGAGGAGATGAACGGCCTTTACAACTCCATGAAAAGGTCAAGGGACGCCTTCAAGAAGGATGCCCGGGCGGCTTTGGAGGCAGCTAAGCTTGCCGAGAGCTGGGTGGCGAAGGCCGTGGAGGATTACAAGGCGTCCGATCAGTTTTACCTTGAACTCGGCGAATCCGCGGCCGTCGGGTGGCATAAGGCCCTCGACGCCGTCAAGGAGTCTATGCCAGATTTTGTCGACAGCGAGCTCTGTGCTAAATTCCCTCTCGCCGAGGAAGAGCCGCAGGTAGGAAGCGCCGAGCTGGCTGCAGGGGCGAGGCTGTTGGCGGAAGCGCCGAGCCAGAAGTCGCCGTTTTGGCCCTTGATGGTGGCGTCGAGCAGGGATAGATCGCGGTCGAGCGGGCAATTTGAGCTATCCCCCCACCGCGATTTTCTATTTTTGTTTTAGATTTTTGTAAACCTCCAGGCATTTTTGTAAGGCTGGGGAGCCCATAATACCTTTGTATATAATTTTGATCATGAATAAAGTGTAATTTTTCTTCGCTCAGATATCTGATCAATCTGCAAGTACATTAGCTCGTATACTTTTCATTATTCGAATATTTATTCTGCAAATATTTTTAGCTCGTAAGTCTCTTTATCTTGCTGGTGTAAGGCCGGTGTCCATCCTTTCTGGGTGACGATCATTCATTGAGCATGAGTTGGACGATAGCCAAGTGTAGAAAGGTCGGTATCCTCCCTTTTCCCGGAGTCGAGGTGTCGATCGCGCATCGAGTATGAATCGATTGATAGCTAAGTGTAGGAAGGTCGGTATCCTTCCTTTCCCCGGAGTCAAGGTGGCGATCGCGCATCGAGTATGAATCGATTGATAGCCAAGTGTAAGAAGGTCGGCGTCACTCAATTCTACCCGACTGCCTCAGGATCCTAACCCTGTTTGTTAAGCCTCTTTTGTTCAAATCTACAGAGGCAAATGATGATTCGCTCCTAGCAACGTTCCAGTAGTAGTGATGCTGATGCCTAAATCGGTAACATATTCCAAGTCCTTTCACGGCAAATGATGGTTCGCTCCTGGAAATATTCCAGTTGCAGTGATGCTGATGCTAAGATTGGCATCAGATTCCAAGTTCCATACTCGCAGCAAAAAGTCAGCGAGTTATAAATGCATATGAAATAGCCGAAATGATATAGCAACTTGCAACAAAATCAGCAAGTAAAGGATATGCATACAAAAATAGCTAAAATGATTGGGCAACTCGCAATAATAAACAGCGAGTAAAAAGAAAAGTAGCCGAAATGATTGGGCACCGCGAAAAAATAGCCGAAATGATTGGGCAATCGTGATTTTCGCGATATAAAAAGCTGAAATGATAGAGCATCGCGGAAAAAAATAAAAAAATTAAATGAAACTTTTTGCCCTACAGGTGAGTCTATACTGACCCCTGTATACAATCCATGGGCATAAACGAAAAGGGAACCACATGTCCTCCACTTGATCATGTCAAAAGGGAAAATCAGAGCTCGACAGCAACATCTGCATCCCAGAAGACCAACAATGACGTTCCTCCGTATGCCAGCAGGGCACGGACATGACACCATCAATCGAAGCCACGGCAAAGTCCCCAGTTCTAAGACTCTACGGTTCACAGACAACCTTGAGTCAGCCCGACACCGCAGAAAGCGGAGCAAGTCAACCCGACCCCCGTCTCGGAAATACGTCAGGAAATGACCCCATCACGAAAATACGTCATCCAATGACCCCGTCATGGAAATACATCAGCAAATGACCCCGTCTCAGAAACACGTCAGCAAATGACCCCGTCTCGGAAACACGTCATCCAATGACCCCGTCATGGAAATAAGTCAGCAAATGACCCCGTCTCGGAAATACGTCAGCAAATGACCCCGTCTCGGAAACACGTCAGCAAATGACCCCATCTCGGAAATACGTCAGCAAATGACCCCGTCACGGAAATACATCATCCAATGACCCCGTAGCAGAAATACATCATCCAATGACCCCGTCTCGGAAATACGTCATACAATGACCCCGTCTCGGAAATACGTCAGCAAAATAACCCCGTCACGGAAATACGTCATCCAATGACCCCGTCTCGGAAATACGTCAGCAAATGACCCCATCGCGGAAATACGTCATCCCATGACCCCGTCGCGGAAATACGTCATCCAATGACCCCGTCGCGGAAATACGTCAGCAAAATGACCCCATCGCGGAAATACGTCATCCAATGACCCTGTCGCGGAAACAAGTCAGCCAACGACCTTCCCGTCAGAGCAATGCTTCGACTCGGAAACAAGTCAACTCACCAACCACTTACGAGTCCTCTCGACTTGTGAAGGAGAAAATTCTCTTATGAGATCCTTACAACTCTCAAGAGAAAACGCATTTAGGAATCCTCACGACTCCTAAGGAGAAAATACACCTACGGGATCCTTTCGACTCGTAGGGAGAAAAGTCTTTATGAGACCCCCAGAGCTCATAAAGTTGAAAAGTCTTAGGCGGCAGATCCTAACCCTGTTTCCTAAGCCATCGCTGCCCTACAAGCAGGTCCAAACTGACTCTTGTACATTATTCACGGGCCACACTCTCCAAAGTCGAATCTTAATAAGGAGGGAAACAATCATTTACGAATCCTCTTGACTCATAAAGGGGAAAAATTCTCTTGTGAGATTCTTACGACTCTCGAGAGAAAGTACACACTCAGGAATCCTCACGATTTCTAAAGAGAAAATATACCTACGTGATCCTCTCGACTCGTAGGGAGAAAAGTCTTTATGAGACCCTCACGGCTCATAAAGTTGAGAAGTCTTAGGCAGCAGATCTGAACCTGTTTCCTAAGTAGTCGCTATCCTGCAAAGAGATCAAGATAGATTATCTACAAAATGCATTTGTTAAAAGGGACACACCACCATGAAATAAAATATGTCTTTTATTCATAAATCCAAATGAATACAAAGTAAAATCTATAAAAGAATCAAAAAATACTCTCATTCAGGAATAAGTACAAAAGGAGAATACAAAAAAAACATATATATCTTCAGGCCGGCGGACGATGCAATAAGTTCGTCGATTCGTTATTCTTCCGCTGGGCCTCGGCTTCAAGCTTTATTATGGCCATAAGACGAGTCTCCGCCTGAGACTGTTGAGCCTGGTACAAGGCGAGCCGACTCTCAAGCTCCCTTTCAGCTACTTTGTGAGCTTCAACCATCTCGCGGGTAAAAATAACGGCTTTATCAAGAGCTACCACCTTCGTGATAGCTTCTTGAAGCACCCGTCAAAGTTCGTACATACGAATGGTCTTAGCAGTGGGTTGAGCTTGAAGTTCCCCCAAAGCATTTGAAGCTAGCTCCCTCTCCAAAAATTTCTGGTTGAGCCTCTTTTCGCAGGACTGAAGATTAGAGGCACACCGCTCAATCCACCCCCGCAGGTTCACCTTGGCAGTTAAGAGCTCGAAAGGAAGGCGGATACACTCGAGATTATATAAGCAAGCCTCCACTCTGCGACAATACTCAACCCAGACGTATACCAATGCTTCATCATGATAGGTGGAGAGGACGGACAAGGAAGCATTGGCTTCGACAGTAAATTCTTCGGCCGGGATAGAGGTACCAATGCGAAGGTCTTCAATGAGAGCCAGGGAATGGATGCTTTGCTTCGCCATCCTTTCGGATGCACACCGGGCATAGGGACCCAGTGGCATGAAGATCCGAGATTCCAACGGAGTTAAGGTTTGGCAGAGCTTTCAAGGTTTGTGAACAGTCAGTGAGAGCCACAAACATGAAATAGGTAAATCAATGCCAAAGATAAAAGCTTAACTTACCCGCAATCATGCAAGGAGGGTTTGAGAGATCCCCGGGCCCATCGAGGATCTCGACCTCGTCATCAGCCTCCAGAACTGTGGAGCACATATCAGAGTTATTATAAAGAATAATAATAAAAAAATGGGGGTCAAAGAACACCAACCTTGCCCAGAAGAGAGGATGATGCTTTGCGGGGATATTGCCTATGGGGCGGCCATTTCGAGAAGATGCTGAAAAGACTTCCTCGGGGATAGATCCACGATGGACGCCACCAACCCTCGTAATTCTAAAAAGACAGAAAGATTCAGATAATGGAAAGATCATTAAAACAAAATATAGAAGACTACCTTAGATGCTCCTCCCTCTTTGAACTGGAGGGATAGCAGCATCGACAGCCTCCTCCATACCCTTAGGCACATCACCGAGGACGTGGGCTGGCGTAGCAGCTTCCAGTCGCGAAACGACATCTGCCATTTTAGGCTCCAAGGAGGGAACAATGGCCATGGAGGTGATTTCTACAATTTTTGAGGCGCCAACAGAAAGATCCATCGGGTCTATAACCGACAAGGTCGCCTCTGTGGAAGGTGTAGGCAATGAAGAAGTAGAGGCCATCATCGGAAGCTCCGTAGCAGGAATAGCAGCTATAACAATCTCCTCCGCACCTGCCGGTACCTCATCAGAGACATTTGTAAAATCCACAGGCGGAGCACGACTTGGACTCAAATCCTTTATCATCACCGAAGTCCCTGCAAAGTTTTCACGAAGATAAGGAGATATAAAAAGCAATACAAATTATTTGCTGAAAGAAAAAAATACGGAAAGCACACGTACCGATGCGCCAAGATGCTTCTAGTATGGATTTTTCAAGCCGTCGTTCCTTCCTGAGAAAGTGTGCTCACCGGGGTTCAAATGCAGATTCATGGCCACTGGTCTTTAATGCCAGCTCATCTTCGGAAGCGGCTTAGATAGGTTGCTTGAGGGCTATCTCATCTTTCCATCGCAGGGGACCCATATGTATCCTCCGTAGTGATGGAGGATCTTCATAGAATATGAAGGGAGGGTAAGGTTTCTTCGGAACACCCACGTTCTCAGTTTCGTCTTGTGAGCGCCTTATAGCCTCAGCCAATTGTGCGGCTTCCTCGGCAGACGAACCCGGAAAGAGAAGACCGTCATCCGACTCTTGCATGGATATTAGCTCGTCTTGAACAATAGGCTCGGATTCCAGCAAAAAGTCAAGCAGGCCGGTGACCGGCTTCTTTCTCCTCTTCGACCCAGAATTAACGCTGGAAGAAGATCGTTTCCTTCCCTTCGGCGCTTTGGCGCGATGTTGACCCACTTCGCCTCCACTATCCACTTTTGGCGACACCACTGCTGATAGCGTCGCCACTAATGGCACTGCCGCTGGCGCTTCGTCGGAAGCCTTTGCTTGAGCTCTAGTGCGCATTGGCATCCCTGCAGTAGGAGGAATCGATTCGGTTTCTGCGACTTGCGAGATAAGGACCACGCTGCCATCCCTCAAGAGTAGGTGAACGACTGACCGCGGTTGCAACGGAACGCTGGCAGCTTAGGTTGGAGTAGGAGTCTTATACTCGAATAGTACCCGCCTCTCCTCAGCAATAACATGACCAACCCGATGGCAATACCAGCCCACAAAGGACCCTACAGGCCTTGGGAGGTAGTCAGGTTCTGGGATCATGAACACAGAGCCAGTGTGCAGCCACATGAAGTGATGAATGACATTGCGAATAAATCCCAGAGATGAGGTAGGCTCAACCAAAAATGCTTCAAAGGGGACGCCCTGATTATAGCCCAATTGCCGAGCGAAGCGGTGCGGATTATACCGCATGAGGAGGGCCGTATCATTCTGGCGGAGCACCAAATAGCCCGGCCTAATCAAATACAAATGCATGATCTCCTTAGGCTTTAAAGATGGTGCTCCCCCTTTCGACAAGTCGAATAGCTATTGGATGGGCCCCGCCGTGGCAGAAAGAATTCGATCAGTAAACACCATCCCACCCTCATTAGCATATGTATTGAGCAGAATGCGGAGGGCCCCTAGCTGAGTCGGGTCGGGAGCGGAGGCATCCACCAATCTTATAACTCACGGGAAGGTGTAGGAGTTATAGAAACTCGGCCGTCGATGTGCTGCGAATGCCCCCAGCACATGCATTTCGATCCAAGATATGAAGTAATGAAGGGGGAGATTCACAACATTTACACCTGGAGTCGAAGTGTTGGTTGCAACACTTAACCCATGATAAAGGTGTGATAATCCCGCAATACCAACGACTAACCTTACCCCTTCAGCTGCACGATGGATGGGGTAGAAGGAAGAAGCTCTCATGAAGCGGCGGTGGGTTGGTATCGCAAACCAACTGAGCCAGAGGCTGATAAAGCCGACGAAAAAGGTCTCTTCGTCTATGCCGGGGGCCGCAATTGCATCAAAAGACACGGCCGACGTGATCGGGATGTAAAACTGCGGTAAATCTTCTTCTTTGGCCGGCAACTTATTCAACCCAAACCCAAAAGGGTCGTCGATACTCGCAAACTTTGGGGCATCCTTAGATAGAGCATCTTCCCGGATGAAGCAGGCGATGAAACTCTCGAAAGTGACGCCCTGCCTCTCTGACTTCGCAAACAATCTGTCGAAGATACTCAGAGTCTTGATTAGACTAAGATACTTATGACGGACAGCAGTTTCGGGCGTCAGGCCGTCAAGCGTAGCCGGCATGGTGGAGAAAACATATTCATCTGGAGGCAGCAACTCCTCGTAATGCCCACCCATGATTGGCAACCCCGAAATCTCACGAAACTCATCCAATGAAATAGACACCTCTCGATCCCCTAGCAGAAAGGTGTTGGTAGGCAGATTCCATTGGTTTACGAAAGCTTTGATCCACCAGACGTGAGGAGCCTGATAGTGGAATAGCGACGCGTATACTGCCTGATACAGCCCGACCTTTTGCAGTCTTGCGCAATGGGCGGAAAGAATGTAGCGAGCCCAAATAAGGTAGCCCACCGGGTGCCAGGGAGTAACACCCACTTTATAGACCTGCCTCCAAGGTCGAGCTTCACCTTGGAAAATCCGACGCCCAAGATATCTATAGCCGGCAAGGGCTGGTTGGGTATCCCAGGTGTAAAGGGCTCCAGCTGGCCCGAAGAAGTCCAATTGGTCACCTCCACCGCGTAAGCAGTCTGTGGGCGTTCCATCGGCAATATAGGGCGAAGAGGTTCCGCTGGCTCTTCGCAAATAAAATTTCGGCGCCTCCGGATGATGTGGCTATACCAAGTGCCCCATAAAAGCAGACTTGTCCGGTCTTTATCATGAGCTCTGATCATCGCCATTGCCTCCTCATCCGACGGCGATTGTGAAAAGGCGGCATCCGAGCGGATGTAAGGGAAATAAGGAAGAGAAGCCATTGCTCCTGAAATAAGGAAAAGAAGAAGCATTAGTGAAACCCATACACATACATACATATATATATAACAAAAGTAAACGACAAGATATCTATCTTGCGGGACCACTGCCTACAAAACACATAGATCCCACAAAATCAATATGGAGGCTCACTAATGATGAGACAGGGCAATCATTGTAAGAATCAAGAAGATCCTCAGTAAACAGACATTGGAATTCAAACAATTCTTGGGAAAACAAGTTTTGTTAAGTTACCAACAAATTCAAATTTGTGCGAATAAGGGTAAAACCTATGAAAAGGTTTTCAAGAACACCAGGGAATAAAATTCCCAAAGGGTCCTCCTGATCTTTCAGAGCTAAGCTCTTCGCTTTAGGAATTAAATTCCTTTTTATATGATGGAATTAAATACCAGAAACTCACAAAAAAAATATATGAGAAATAAAATCCCACGAATCCTCAAAAACAGAGGTGAATGTTCGAGATGTGGAAGTTTACTAATCAAATATCACATCTTTGGATCCCTAAGTGAATGGGTTTCTTAGGAAAGCAAAAGCTCTCATGATGGATTTAAAATCCAGAAATTTTTTGTTCAAAAAGAATTTTTTTTATGATGTGCAGGATATTTACCTAAAAAGGGTTTTCTTTTTGACAGAGTTAAACTCTGGAATTATAATGACAGAGAACTAAGCTCTGAGGAAGAGAATTGAATTCTCAAAGAAAATGAAGAAGGAAGAAGATGAAAGAACGGAGGCGTTACAGAGACGAGACCCCTGCATTTATAAGACATGATAGGAAACGGTTCATCTTCCCCATTCCCTAGGCAGATCCAACAGCTGTAAAGGTGACAGCGTTGCACTCACGTGTAAGCCACGTAAGAACAACGCTGTGGGGGCATTTGTTCCCTTATAAAAATTCAAAAAGAAAAAGGGAAGGGGAAATTCCCCACTAATGGAAACATCACGTGTAAGCACGTGATCATCAATCCCTTACAAAGAGACTCAGAGAAGGAAAAGAAAAAATTCCCGCTAGTGGAGCATCACGTGCAAGCACGTGATGCATCTGTATGCAGAGTAAGCGGCTCCATTTAGTAGGCGGAAGCTAAAACCTCATGTGCAAGCACGTGATCTTCTTTCACACAAAACGTGTGGTAATCGGTTATAAAACAAACAAAGAACAAAGAAGCTCACATGTTACCACATGATGCCTTCCCTCTGTTTAGACTCCTGCATACGAACAAACCAAATTAACTCTGTGAGGGATCACGTGGTACACGTGATGGCTCTTATGCCTTCTGAACAGATAGAATTAAATTCTAAACAAAGGGATCAAAAGTGCTATTTTGGAAAATATTTTCTTGGATCTTTCTAAACAAGAAAGATTGCACTCTGTATAGCAGAGTGCCGTTGGATTAAAAATCCAATGGTGATTAAAAATCACCAATTTACAGAAAAAATCTATGCAAGGAAATATCTTCCTAAACTTATTAAGAAAAACAAAAGAAATATCTTCAGTAAAACAGAAGTTCTTGGATTAAAAATCCAACGGTGAATAAAATTCACTGATTGATCTAAAAGATCATTTTGGTTGATCAAAATCTCTCAATGAGAGATTTTCTGAATAAATTAATTCTTTTCTTTCTCCTATAAATAAGAGCAAAGGGACAAAAAAAAAGGAGAGAGAAATAGAGAGAAAAAATTCCTTCGTAAGCAAAAGAAAAGAGAATTTAATTCAGAGAGAAAAAGACATCCTCAAGGACAAAAAGAAACCCTAGGTAAGGAAAGAAACAAAACACAGAACCTTTTACCTCTTCTTCACCTTCACAGGAGTTCAACTCTTCTAAAAAGAACTTAGTTCTTCCTCTGATTGATGATCTGTAGAAGCAGGTCTCCCCATAAGTTGAGAATTTAATTCTCATCGGGGAGATCTGTTATGCAGATTCAAAACCTATGGGGGAATTGAGTTCAAAGAATTTAATTATTTCAATAGAGTATATCGGAATTTAATTCCTTTAAATAAAACTAGGGTCTAACCCTATAAAAGAATTTAATTCTTATTAAATAAGGGGCTTGAAAGTCTCAAAACTCAAGATCTCCATACACGTAAAGAAAAAAAGAGATTAGCACCCAACATGATAGATCACGTGCGCCCACGTGAGCACCCTTGTTGAATAAAAGAGAACAATTGGGATCAGGTCACGTGACCCCATGTGACCCCTGAGAAGTGCTCAGCACTTATAAAAAAGAAAAGGGAATAAACCCTATTTTTGGGATGCCTCACGTGATCCGACGTGACCCTAGAAAAGAGCTTAGCACTTGTAAAAGAATAAGAAAATCAAAGAGGAAGCGCCCAACGCTAAGCGCCTCACGTGCCACACGTGACCCCCAACTTTTAGTATTTAACACTACTTCAAGCACCTCACGTGACCCCACATGAGCACCTCAAATTTTTAGTGTTTAACACTGCTTCAAGCGCCTCACGTGACCCCCTGTGAGCGCCTCAACTTTTAGTGTTTAACACTACTTCAAGCGCCTCACGTGACCCCATGTGAGCGTCTTAAATTTTTTGTGTTTAACACTGCTTCAAGGGCCTCACGTGACCCCACGTGAGCGCCTCAACTCTTAGTGTTTAACACTACTCCAAGCGCCTCACGTGACCCTACGTGAGCGCCTCAAAATTCTTAGTGTTCAACATTACTATAAGGCCTCACGTGGGAGCACGCGAGCAATGAGTATATACTAGTGTTTAACACCATAAGAGGCCGGCTTCAAACCCTAGATTGGCTAAGTCTTTCCTGAGATTAAATCTCTAAATAAACTGAGCCTCCATGCTCATGACTGATGAATCCTCAATCTGAAATCTGGTTCAAGGGTATATCTCTTCATACCTCTGATACATATCGTTCTAATTCTTCAACGTCTTCAGAGAGATGGAGGGTCCCAATAACCAATAACTTTTGGTGCATCCCCAAACGGTTAAACTTACAGACTATGATGTCTTTAAACCGTACAGACTATGACGTCTTTAAACCAGACTATGATGTCTCTAAACCTTACGGACTATGAGGTCCTTAAACTCATGGATTATGGTGTCCTTAAATCCAATAGACCGCAATATCCCTAAACTAAAAACGATAGAGTCCAAATACTCTTTCGTTGGATCTAAATGATCCCAAAATCTTGTTAATTAGATTTTAGTCTAAAATTAGACTAACGTATCCTTAACAAGCATTTAAGTTGATCTTAATCTAAAAACAAGATTAACGATCCTTAAACCAACCCAAACCCAAATCTAAAAAAATACGGATTTGGACTAATCCACGCCCTATGGGCGACAACATAAATTAGTCTCCGTATATGATCCACGGGCAACCAAAAATTAAACAGATACACATGACACGAAGTGACCATCTGGAGAAGGAGAAAGTGGTTACCGCGATACAGTAGCGTAATTAACTACAGGGGATTGCGCCTGCAGAGAAGAGCGTCCCCACAATCAAAAAACCCCTCGTAAACGAGGGGGAATCTGACGAAGTCTGCTACAATGGCCACATCTGTCTAAACCTCCGATATAAGGTGTCATAAATCAACTTGGCATCTTCGGAGAGGTGAACAGATAAAACCAAATAGCATCTGCCCGCCAAAATTCAGGCCAGACGTCCTAACGTCCCGGTCGCGACTTTCGGCGGCGAACAACCTCTTAATAAATAAATTTCTTTTTTGTTGAGCTCTTTTTACCCCTTTGGTACATTTTATACTCTTTCTCAATGAAAAACCTAGGAGTTTCGGAACCGAGAAAAGGAATAAAAGAGGTCTCCTAGCTTAAAAGACTTAATTAAATGCAAATAGGAATTACATTATTTCAAAAGCGGCAACATGTTTATTTATACAACTTAAGTTTCTCGATGTTATAGGGCCGAAGAAAATTACGCACCGTGGCGTCCTGTAGGCGGTACGCTCCACCGGGAAAAGCCTCTGTTATGAGGAATGGTTCGTCCTATTTCGGGGAGAACTTATGTAGTCTCCTCTGGTCCATGAACTCGTTTCTTTGTAAGACCAGATCTTCCATCTTAAAGGCTCGATATTTAACTCGGGCATTGTATTAGCGGGTGATTTGCTGCTGATAAGCGGCTACCCTGATTTGCGCTCGATCCCGCTTTTCCAGTAAGATGTCCAAGTTGCTTCGGAGCGCCGAGGTGTTAGCTTCGTCGTCGAAGTGTTCGACCCTATAACTGGGCAATCCGATCTCCGCGAGGACCATCGCCTCGGTTCCGTAGCAGAGGCTGAATAGGGTTTCTCCCGTAGGTGTTTTCTTTGATGTTTACAATGCCCATAGCACTCGTGGCAGTTCTTCGACCCAGGCGCCCTTCCTTCCTTCCAAGCGAGCTCTGAGACTGTGGATGACACCTCAGTTGGCTACCTCGGCCTGTCCGTTGCATTGAGGATGTGCGGCTGCGGCAAACTTCATCAATATGTGGTAATCGCTGCAAAACTCCTTGACTTTATCATTTTCGAAGTTGGTCCCATGGTCGGTAACTATGCATCTCGGGATCCCAAATCGAGAAATTATGTTGTTTTGCAGAAACATTATCGTAGAGGTAGCGTCCGGTTTCCAGATGGGTACAGCCTCTATCCATTTCGTGAAATAGTCCACAGCGACGAGGATGTATCTGTTCCTGCCCATACCGGTAGGGAGTTAGCCAACAATATCCATCCTTCTTTGTGCAAATGGCCAAGGGGAACTGGGTAGAGTTAGCTTGGTAGCGGGAAGACTGTTGGCTATAGTGCCCTCAAGTCAATTATTGGATCACAGGTACGTGATAGCAATGATTGAGGGAGGACCTATACCGGTAGAACAGTCTTACTCGAGATGATAGTATGCTATCTGGTTTGTCTTTATCATCGTGAACATGCTTCAGGTGACACTACAAATCACTATTACATGTTGATAGAGTCCATAGGATTCTTACTTGGCTACCAGCAGTAAGATGGCGATCATATACGTGGGAGCTGGGTGGTCTATAGGCACATCCTTAAATGTCCCTAGTCGAGGGAGTTTCGAGACTGGGTATCTATAGGGTTAGCTTAGCACCTTGTGAAGGTTTTGGCAAGCATCAATCAAGCTACTTTAAAATTTTGGGGTGCTAAACAAACCCTAACCAAGATCTTAACTGGAGACTTAGGGTTAAACATGATATGTAAACTCTTTACATCAAAGTGAACAAGGAATATAACCTTTGTAGACCGGTCCTTCACTTCAATAGCTCCGTGTAGTAGTCCCTTCGCTGCGATCACAATCCCCCGGACTCTAGAAAGGCTCCCATGAAGAAACGAACAAGCTTGCTTCGAAATCTTCGAGGCCGAAGATAATCTACGTCGAGGAGACACTAGCTCATGCTATCTCTTCACTAATTGTGTAGATTAGTGAAGCATACACCCTAAACTAAATAGCTAATAGTAGAGGATGATGAAGTAGGAATATTGCTCACTTTAGATTTGGTTTTCTCACAATCTATCATCACTTTGTCAAAAGCTAGAAAGCTAAAAATGAGGAAGAAGAAGATGAAACTCAAGTGATGAAAGAATGAATCCATTAAGGTTAAAAATGCAACCATGGGTGAGTATATCATATATCTAACCCTTGTAGAGAGTTAACTTTTGTGTATGGTTAATGGTTGGGTTGATAAATATCTTAAAGAAAACAAAAGAGTGGACTAAGTCAATGGTTATCTTGAAACTTCTCCAAGCTTCCAACCATCAAAATATCTCCACTAATTGTAATTACTTAAGAATAAATATTAATCCTAACATTAACCCTAGCATGGTGTAAGTCTCATACATACATGTTTCATGTATAACCTAGCATGACACAATAATATATATCACATATATATTTTGTGCAAAAAGAATATAATTAATATCACACACACACACACATATCAATGTATTATATGTGAGAAAAAGAAATACTTAAGTGAGCTAATATTAGTTAATATAATTTAATATATCAAATATATAATTCTACATTAAACTATTAAATCAACATTTGATTTAATAATCCGGCTATTTTACATATAACCGACTAATATCAAATGTAACAACTTATCGAATCAACACTTGATCCGATAACCCGGTTATATCTCATATAGCCTATGATGTCACATATCACGAGAATAGAATGCGGTATCACATACTCACATTAATCTCGGTCCCGCACATATCACATATGTGCTCCTACTCCGTTTCGCATGAACCAGGAAACCTCTGTGTAGGACTCTAAAGACTCGTCAATACGCTGGCAGTAGGTGATGATCATACCAAACACCCACAAGCCGCAAGCGGTCTGCTAAACGTAACGGCCACCCGGGTATTGAGCGATCAGAAGATCAACAAGCAAGCCTGCTATAACTCCTGCGAATCCAATCAGTAACACTACCGTACAGTTCGATCTCTTCGTCTGATATGTCGCATATCACAGCCTGGGGGTGGTATAATGTCAAACCCCAATAGCCTGATAAGTCATGCCGATGCAAGGTCCATAACGGTTCGAGAAACTACTGGTAACACTTACCAGTAAATCTTAGCAACCCTGGCCAGGGATTTCCTGTTATGGCCAATCGAGCATAGCGCAACATCAACTCCCAATACCGGGAGAGACGAAACCCCTCCTATTGCTCATTACCTCCATGTGACTCAGGATGTACCCAAAAACCACCTTTTTCACGATCTCTTGACCGTGGTATGGTAGAAATCAAAGCACGGTGGGAATCACACAAGACTCTATGACAATCTCGGGTCTACAGACTAACCTGTACCAGTGTCACCAGAGAAATGCTATCCGACGATGGGTATAATACCATCTAGGAGTTCTCAGCGTGTCCATTCAGTGTACTCAGTCTCCACTGAGCACCAGTATGCCTTCTCTGATGTCAAACACCAATAGATATGGGATCATCCATCGCCCATCATATGGGTCAAGAAACGCATACGCTAGTCTACTCTGGAATACCGATGCCCTTTCTCGATACTCCCATGACTAGGAATATTTGAGGGATGTACTTATCGACTACCCTGTCCCTACTAGTATGATCTGCATCATAATCCCGATAGTCAAGTAATCATCCTAAGGGCTTTATCAACATGTGATCACAAAACAGTATTCATTAACATGTTAAGATAAAGTGCAACCAGATAGCATACTATCATGTCAAGCAAGAAAGTCCTCCCTATATATGTCCAAGCATCTACTACAATATACATCACATGTACAGTAATGGCCTCTAGGGCATACATATAACTAATAATCTCCCACTTACACTAAGACCATCTGTTGTAGTATCCAATACCCAACAATACAGCAGTGGTTGTAGTATCATATACTCAACCATTGTAGAGAAGTCTCTCTAGGGGTAAGGCCTTTGTGAGTGGATCCGCTGTGTCAATCTTCTGGTCTACTCTCCTAACCACGATCCCTTGGAGATCAGCTATCTCTTTGATCAGGTGATAATGTCCTCAGTATATGTCTGGAACGCTGATGGGACCAGTGTTCCTAGGCCAAAGCCACAACTCCATTATTGTCACAATAACAGTTATTGGACGCTCAATGGTAGGAACTTTGTTCATCTTATGAACAAGAAATGTCCAGACAGTTACTTTGGTAGTATCGTTGGTAGTAATGTATTCAGCCTTTATCGTCTAATATGTCACGGTATCTATCTTAGAACTCTTCCAACATACCGTCCCTCCACTGAGGGTAAAGACAATTCCTGTGACTAACTCTCAGTCGAACTTATCACTCTGGAAGCTGGAACCAAAAACTTTCTTTTAGTGCTTCTCAAGTACTTAAAAATGTCCTCCACAGCTGTCCAGTGATTCTCCCAAGATCCAATTGATTCCTGATTACTGCACCTAATGAGTCATCTACATCTGGTCTGGTACATAACATCGCATACTCTGATAGAGCCTACTGCCGAAGCATAGGGTATCCCTTGCACGCGAGCTCTCTTCAAATCAGTCTCGGGAGACATCTTTTTGGAGAGAGTGATTCAAGAGTAAGTGGATGAACCACCACGCTTAGAATCTTCCATACTAAACCCCTTTAGTATGGTGTTAATGTACCTGGATTTGGGACACTCCCAATATCCACTTAGATCTATCACTATAGACCATAATTTACGAGATGCAGTAGGTATCATCCAGATCTTCTATTGAGAATCTCCATGATAAGAGGAGCTTGACCGAGTGTAGCATAGGAAACCATTTCCTATCAAGAGTATGTCTTCTACGTACAATACGTAGAAGACAACCTTACTCTCTACAACCTTCTCGTATATACAAGGTTTATCTCCATTTTTGATGAAGTCAAACTCTTTGACTATCACATCAAAATAGACGTTCCTTCTGCCTGAACCCGGTTGGGCCAACATCTCATGATGCAATCCTCGCTCTCACTGTTACCAAGAAAACCGTAGTATCTCTCAAGTGGATGAGGAACCCTACCAGATTCACGAAGAGGCTGAGGTTCGTTGGAGACTATTGAATCCTTTGGTTTTACCAAATCATCAGCTGTTAGTTTGTCTTGGTGGAACTCCTTCTAGTTTTACCTCATTGATGTTTGGGATATCCTGACAAACTTACACAGAACTGACCTTGCCACGAGCTTGTCCAGATTGTGCTTTTCAACATAAGTCGGACAACCCCACATCTTAACTCGTTTAAGATATGGTCTCTTCCCATTCCATATCTCATATGTAGTGGTAGGCACTAATTTGGATGGAACCCCATTCAATAGGTATGCAGCTTCTCAAGTGCATAACACCAAAAGAAAACAGGTAACTCAACAATATTCATCATAGAGTGTTGATTATAGAGATTTTACGATCAAAAATATAATTACCGCAATCAGAAACGGCGTCGCTTCGCAGCTAGCCGGTGAGTGCGGGTCGATCCACAGAGACGGGTAAATTCCTTTAGTGTGTTTTAACGAGTTGATTCTATTTGTCGTTTTGGTTTTATAAAAATCTAGATCTAAAACTTAATTAATCTAATTTAAATTCTTGCTAGGGTTAGGCTTAGAGGAAGTTTTGGAGATTGATGTTTCCTCACCGCTTTCAATGCCGTATTTTAGATCCATTAGGTGTTATAGTAATTATCGATAAAGTGGGTACGACTCTTTTGGGAAGATGTTTTCTTCCTCTAGATTCGTATCCTTCCTTTATCGTTAATTACCCTAACCCCCATGGAAAACGCGCGCAACCGGCCCTTTATACTGCGGATCACCGTTACCTCGAGGGGTCGGGTGCCGCAGGGAGCGGTTGTGCGCGCATGCATGGAGTTCTTAATGGGTTAGTTTAATATGGCATTGAAAGGGGTGAGAGATCTCATCTCTCAACCCTTTCCCTAAGGCTAACCCTAACAAGCGAGGAGACTACTCGCTCATTAGGGGATGAAATAACATTAAAAGAATAAAAGAAAAACACTTACTAATGGTGATGGCTCCCTCCAAGCGATAAAGAACAGATCTGAATGTCACTTCCAGAATTTCTGAATTTTATTTATTGAAAAGAGGCATACAATTTTTAGATCTAAGATTACAATTTATAGGAAAATAGGAAACCTAGGGCTACAGACTCTCGCACATGCAAAATTACAGATTTGCCCACGTTAAATCCTAACATCTGCACCGACGCAACAACCCAGAGATTTTCCACCGACACGGGCGCTTGATGGCCGCGGATCCGCGGCGCCAGGCTGGGTTTGGCCGCGGATCCGCGGCCAAAACTGTGGACTTGGGCTTTGTTATTTTCTGGGCTTTTTCCTTGGCTGTTTGGGCTTCTGTTTCCATATGTAGTTTCTCTGTTGGGCTTCTGGTTCTTCTCCAGATGTTTCAGCGAACACTTTTATTGGGATTTTTAACCGTTTACTTGACATTTTGGACCTTGCACTGTTCTTCGACTAGGCTTGACTAGGATAGGTCTGCTTGTTGGTCAAAAGTCCCTTTTTCTGTTGTTTTGTGTCTTTTTCACTGTATTTGCTCCAGAAACCTGTAACCTGTAATATGCAACAAACGTGCGTCAAGAGTACCTGTTTATTTATAAAAAGGATAAGAATAGGGGAATGAAAAATGCAATATTATGGTCTGAACAAGTGTGCCATATCTTATAGGGTGCGATACCTCCGCCCCGATACACCGTTGTGTTGTAGTGTATACGAAGGAGTAAGCTGAGAGAGAATCATATTCTCCTTTTAGAAACTCCAGAAACACCATGCGCAAGTATTTGCCTCCCCGATCAAATCGTAGGACTTTATACTTTTACCCGTTTGGTTCTCAAAAGAACCAACCTTGCCATTTGTAGACATGGGATCATATACATCATCATGTATCTTTCCCAAGAGTTCACTAACTCTTTTTTTGTTTCCAGTAAACGGAGTATTGGTCATTTTATCTTTGAGACAAGGCTAGCAAGTAGCATAAGATGAAAATTCGAATAGATTCTCATATTCATTCTTATGTAACTTAGCTGGTCGTGTCGCATTGATATGACCTAGTCTACAATGCCTCAAGAAGGATTCATTCATTCCTGAACTGCTCCTCTTGTCTGTGTGTTCTACATACTTTGAATTGTGGTTTGATTTAGAACGTATATGCTATTATCTGACGTGCCTGATCGAATCAACTCTTGATTGGAAAAAAATGTTCACAACATTTTCCTCCTATACATAATTATATCCTTCTTTAACTTAGTAAAGAACATGATGTAATGTTGTATATCACGCTCGGTATGTAATAACATTCGTTCGGAATCAATGTATTAATACAAGGTGATATCTGCCAACTGATTTGGCTGCAACACTTGCACCATTCTCTAACACTTAGAGACATATCATCCATTCTCAGTTCTCTACCTATCGTAGCCCATGTAACATATTACATGCACGGGATCCTGATCCGGTATCACATACCCAGGACGTAGAGGATACTGAGAAACAGTTCTTGGTAATAAGGACACCTGAAGAATATGCATCAACATGCACTTTCTTCGATTGGATGGCATGGGAATCCGGATATTCCCCTATTTCCTGTTCAGACTTATAACAATTATTAGATTGAGCGGAACCAACGTTCCCTGGCTCAGTATAATAAGCAGATTTGGTCAATGTATCCATATTATTATGTTGATTAAGGCGTGACATAGTCGCTACCAGGAGAGAGGGAGAAGAAAACAGTCTGCGTGCGCTCTTGCAAGATTTAGATTGACTATTATTTTATCTAATCAGGATGGCTCCCACTGTTTTAATCAAATCTTCCTTCAAACCCTAAAAGGTAAGACTAGCTGGATTAATTACACCCTACAAGTTCGCCAATTTTTCGGCCAGGCCAGTGTCGGTACTTTGAGGGAGATTCCCCATGCTTTCGCACGGACCTAATTAAAATAAACCTTATTTTCCCAGAAGCATAACCCCGTTAACACCTTTCTAGACACCTACTTGATCGGCTAATTGTCATGTGTAAAACTCTCCCAGGAGTAACTCTTACTCGCAGTGGGTATCGGGATTCAACTATCTGATAGAAGGTATGCAATCTCATTGCAAATTTCAACACTTGAAATTCCCGATAATATTTTGCCCCTAACGTGCTATGACCTTGATGAATTCCAAACAACCCATAGTCCGCTAGTCGAGTTCAACCCATACATTTCCTGATTGAATTAAACCCACCCGCATGACCCTTGATGAAAGCCAAATAACGCCATACGAATACCCTAATCCAATCGCATCGTATGCTAGCAGATAAGCACTAGTTAGCTACCGTACACTACGCCTTGACGAATGCCAAACTACCGCGACACGAATACTAAGTAGTACTTATCTGAAATGACGGAGGGCTACGACAGGTTTTTAAGAAAACCTTTTGCGTAATGAACTTGATATCATCGTAGAATCGAGTGATTTTGAAAAGGAGTGTTTTTGAGGCTTTTACTAGTTTTTCTAAAGAGGTCACTCCCGGTGAAGAGATCTCGACTCTTTCCTTATCGAATAAGGTGCAGGATATTTCACAAATACCACTATGCAAAGCAAAACTATAGAAGCAATCAAAAGACAAACCGTGTTTGTAGCATCTGCTAGTTTCGCTAAAAAGGTCACTTCCGGTGAAGGGATCTCAGCTCTTTCCTTATCGAATAAGGTGCTGGATATTCTACAAGGAATACCGCTATGCAAAGCAAAAACTAGAGCTATCAGTTTTTAAACAATTTTCTACAACATCTTTAAGTTTCTTTTATTTCATTAATCTCATTAATGAAGTCCCATTTATTTATGCTTCCCAAGCATCACATAAGAAACGAAAGCAGCAATATTTATTATATCTCATATATATAATATAGGCATTCGTCTCAGAACATATCAAATGATCACATCACAGAATATCGGCAGCAGAAGAATCACATATGAAATATTGGATATACTAGGAATTCCGTGTTTTATTTAAGCCAGTAAAAATGCGGATTTCAAGGTCGTGATGAATAGCTAAACCCACATCCCTAGACCCTTATGAGAGCGGCAAGCAACCCTACCAATTCTAGAGTTAGGTGACCCGGTCTCAACTCCTTGAGATGGTCTCCCACTGTACCCTAGAACCCGGTCACTTGTGCTCCCCATCTTAGGTCTATCCTAATGCGGAAAAGTAAATAATATATAATGGTGACATCATCATCAACCCAGAAGTGCCCCAATAAAAGAATATTACATACAATGAATTTTACATGAATAAAAATAAAAACTCTCATCTCATATAAAAACCCTCGGCTATTCAAAACATGACAATCCAATATAACAAATCAAAGCAACACATAACATCACATGTCATCAACGTAAGTAAATATGCATATCCCAATTGTCGTTGACATATAGCACCGAAACCGGTGATACACCACATATTACACTTACGATCACAGAAAAGAAAGTGAAAAACTACAACAGTTGGAATCCGCAACCACCTTAGACGTCATAAACCTAATATATCACATACATTGGATTCTATGCCTAACCAAATGAATTCCTTAGACATCACATGCCTAACAATTATAAACCCCGTATTTTAGTCTCGATCTCGAAAACACATTTTAATATCAAGTCAGGCAATTCAACAAGATTCCCGACATCCTGATCGAATGCTCATCGGAAACTTTAGTAGACGGCCGCACCCCCCCCCACCCCCGCGATGCCGCCGACGAAGTGCACTAAGGCAGAACACCGCTGCCGCGAGCACCCGAATGGATGCTTTTGGCGACGGGGTTCTCCTACGGTCATTTGGTCTGGGCTATGGGGTGTGGCACTCTAGTAAGGTTACCCGGCGAGTATCCGCGTACACTACGTAATTGCGACGGACTTTTGAACCACATCAAAATCCCGTGGTAACCGATCAAATGAGACTAAACCGCTAGATTTATAAAATTCAAACTAGTTATCACATAACTAATTATGTGGATTCCAAATATTGTATCACAATCACAGATAGCTAGACGAAATTAAATAATTCGATCGAATCAACGACTTCCCAAAAATTCCCAGAGAACTCAACACTTAAGCAAAATTAAAAGTTCCCAGAAGCATGCCCCAGTACCTACGGACCAACAGCTGAAGGGCCCGACCCAAGCCTCTCAAGCGGCGCCGTGGATCCGCCGCCAAAACCATGTTTTAGCCGCGGATCCACGGTCACTTTGACGAGTTAGGGTTTCGTTCTTCAGGTGTGTCCATAGAATTCCCTACATGATTTTCTGAGTATTTTTAACATGGAAAAATCCAATTTTTTGAAAAATTTCCAGAAAGGGGGTCATTTCGGGCATCCGGAGTTCGGTCGGACTTTAAACTTCGCCTAGACAATGCCTAATGCTCTAGATTGTCTCTGATACCACTGTAGGGTTAGCTTAGCACCTTATGAAGGTTTTGGTAAGTATCAATCATGCTACTTTAAAATTTTGGGGTGCTAAACAAACCCTAACCAAGATCTTAACTAGAGACTTAGGGTTAAACATGATATGTAAACTCTTTACATCTAAGTGAACAAGGAATACAACCTTTGTAGACCGGTCCTTCACTTCAATAGCTCCGTGTAGTAGTCCCTTCGCTGCGATCACGATCCCCCGGACTCTAGAAAGGCTCTCATGAAGAAACGAACAAGCTTGCTTCGAACTCGTCGAGGTCGAAGATAATCTACGTCAAGGAGACACTAACTCATGCTATCTCTTCACTAATTGTGTAGATTAGTGAAGCATACACCCTAAACTAAATGGCTAATAGTAGAGGATGATGAAGTAGGAATATTGCTCACTTTAGATTTGGTTTTCTCACAATCTATCATCACTTTGTCAAAAGCTAGAAAGCTTAAAATGAGGAAGAAGAAGATGAAACTCAAGTGATGAAAGAATGAATCCATTAAGGTTAAAAATGCAAGCATGGGTGAGTATATCATATATCTAACCCTTGTAGAGAGTTAACCATTGTGTATGGTTAATGGCTGGGTTGATAAATATCTTAAGGAAAACAAAAGAGTGGACTAAGTCAATGGTTATCTTGAAACTTCTCCAAGCTTCCAACCATTAAAATATCTCCACTAATTGTAATTACTTAAGAATAAATATTAATCCTAACATTAACCCTAGCATGGTGTAAGTCTCATACATACATGTTGCATGTATAACCTAGCATGACACAATAATATATATCACATATATATTTTATGCAAAAAGAATATAATTAATATATATCACATATATATATATATATATATATATATATATATATATATCAATGTATCATATGTGAGAAAAAGAAATACTTAAGTGATCTAATATTAGTTAATGTAATTTAATATATCAAATATATAATTCTACATTAAACTATTAAATCAACATTTGATTTAATAATCCGGTTATTTTACATATAACCGACTAATATCAAATGTAACAACACATCGAATCAACACTTGATCCGATAACCCGGTTATATCTCATATAGCCTATGATGTCACATATCACGAGAATAGAATGCGGTATCACATACTCATATTAATCTCGGTCCCGCACATATCACATATGTGCTCCTACTCCGTTTCACATGAACCAGGAAACCTCTGTGTAGGACTCTAAAGACTCGTCAATACGCCGGCAGTAGGTGATGATCATATCAAACACCCACAAGCCGCAAACGGTCTGCTAAACGTAACGGCCACCCGGGTATTGAGCGATCAGAAGATCAACAAGCAAGCCTGCTATAACTCCTGCGAATCCAATCAGTAACACTACCGTACAGTCCGGTCTCTTTGTCTGATATATCGCATATCACAGCCTGGGGTGGTATAAAGTCAGACCCCAATAGCCTGATAAGTCATGCCGATACAAGGTCTATAACGGTTCGAGAAACTACTGGTAACACTTACCAGTAAATCTCAGCAACCCTGGCCAGGGATTTCCTGTTATGGCCAATCGAGCATAGCACAATATCAACTCCCAATACCGGGAGAGACGAAACCCCTCCTATCGCTCATTGCCTCCATGTGACTCGGGACTGTACCCAAAAACCACTTTTTTGCACGATCTCTTGACCGTGGTACGGTGGAAATCAAAGCACAGTGGGAATCACACAAGACTCTATGACGATCTCGGGTCTACAGACTAACCTGTACCAGTGTCACCAGAGAACTGCTATCTGACGATGGGTATAATACCATCTAGGAGTTCTCAGCGAGTCCGTTCAGTGTACTCAGTCTCCACTGAGCACCCGTATGCCTTCTCTGATGTCAAACACCAATGGATATGGGATCATCCATCGCCCATCATATGGGTCAAGAAGCGCATACGCTAGTCTACTCTGGAGTACCGATGCTCTGTCTCGATACTCCTACGACTAGGAACATTTGAAGGATGTACTTATCGACTACCCTATCCCCACTCGTATGATCTGCATCATAATCCTGATAGTCAAGTAATCATCCTAAGGGCTTTATCAACATGTGATCACAAAACAGTATTCGTTAATATGTTAAGATAAAGTGCAACCAGATAGCATACTATCATGTCGAGCAAGAAATTCCTCCCTATATATGTCCAAGCATCCACTACAATATACATTGCATGTACAGTAATGGCCTCTAGGGCATACATATAACTAATAGTATCGATACTCCAGAGTAGACTAGTGTATACTGATCGAGACCCCGACGAGGGGAGGTGGCCGGTCTCACAAGCTATTGGTGTTAGTTTGTTCACCTAAGATATATACAGGTGCTCATTGGGTTATGAGTACACCGTACGGACTCGCCGGGAACATGCTAGTTGGTATTATACCTATTGTTAGATAGCAGTTCCTTGGTGACATGTGTACAGGTTAGTCTATCGACCTGAGATCGTCATTTGTCTCGTGTGAGTTCCCACCGTGCTTTTATTACTACCCTACCGTGCTCAAAGGAGCCATGCAAACAGGTTTTAGTTGGGTACAGTCCCGAACCACATGGAGGCAGTGAGCGAATCGTCAGGGAATTCGTCTCTCCCGGTATTGAGGGTTGATGTCGCGGTGTGCACGGATGGCCATCACCAGAATCCTTGGCCAAGGTAGTCAAGAATTACTGATCTGTATCAGTAGTTTCTCATGTGGTGATGGGCTTCATACCGACACTGAATGTCAAGTTATTAGGGGTCTGACTTTATCCACCCCCTAAACTCGATATGCGATACTCATAGATGGACGGACCGGACTGTACGGATATTGTCACTGTTAGGCTCAGCAGGGGTTTCAGGATGAGTTTGCTCGTCTGCCTCCCTTTTGCTCAATACATGGGTAGCCGTTACATACAGCTAGTGCCACTGACATGCTTGTGGTTAAACCTATTGCCGGCGTATTGACGAGTTTTTAGAGTCCCAAACAGAGGGTTTCCCTGCTTCGGGCGAAATGTTGTAGATGTCGTATGGTTTTATGGCAGGGGTCGATCATATACATGCACTTGTGCATGGATCGTGATCGGACGGATAATACTAGTGGGCTTTGGTTTAAGCCGGATCCTAGTGTTATATTGTTGGCTTATTTTCGTCTCGTTGTATTCATATTCAATCGGAATACGGATGCGGGTATGTATATACGGATGAGGGGTATTCTTGTAATTCGTTACAAGTTTACTTTTGAAGTTGATATTTTCTTTTTGTGATAAACATTTAGTTTAAATGTTTATGAGGTGGAAAGTATGAGTGTGAGTTTTGGTTTTGATGCATTGATTTCTTGCATGTGCACTTGGTGACTCATGGTGGTGAGTCATGGTGACATGATGTGTGTTTTGTAGTGTTGTGAGATATTTGTGTGAGATATTTATTCTTGGATTGTTTTCTTAAGTTGCTAATTATTGATAACACTCACTCACAACTCACAAAACACACACAAGAAAAAACAACAGCAGCCCTTTTCTTTTTCTTCACTTGCCTTTTCTTTAGCTCACACTCTCTACCTCATGACATCTTCTTCAACCTCCACCCAAACCCTCTCATGAGTTGAGAATCCTTGGGTGTTTTGAGACAAAGTAATCACACACATTCTCTACTTCATCTTAGCTATCTAGGTTAGCAAACTAGATACCCGAGTTGCTTCGGTTTTGAGGCGGGAGCCCGTATTACTAACCCTCGACATGGATCTTCTTCGATGTGGGGAGACCGGAGAGCAAACTTGATCGAGGAAGCCAAGAGGAGCTTAGGACAGAGGTTGAAGACCGAAGGACTCGGATCATTCGGTATAACCTCTCTAAACTCCTTTACATACAACTAGTATAGGGTTAATGGTACGATCTGGGAATCGGGTTCCGTTAGCGCCGGTTTCTAAAAAGTTTTTGTTCCGCATTTGGCCACGGATTGATGGCCGGGGCACTGGCGTAATCCAACATGGTATCAGAGACAACCCATTAACCCCATACTAACTCGTTGCGACATTAGAAATCCGTCGTTTTTGTCGTGTAAAACTGCCGACAAAAACAGTTCCAAAAACTGAAAGTTTGAGATGTTTGCACACCCCGCGGCTCACGGCTTGAGAAGTCGCAGGGTGGTGCATGGGAACCTGGGGAACCCCGGTGGGGACCGAACGGCTGGGCCCACTCCCCAAGACTACCATAAGGTGGTCTTGGCGGTGGGGACCCGAAACTTCCCCATCTTGGGCAATTTTGGCTCTGCCTCACCTCCTGGCCACCTCATGGTGGACTCGAAGGTGGGGTACCCCCTCTAGGCCCCCTGACTCGAAGTTAATTTCATGCTATAGCTCCCCGCGAAGGTTCGGGCGCGTTTCGTTTTGATTTGGACTTCCGAATTGTCTTTAAACGGTCAGCTTTTGGAACTTTAGCTCACTGTTTTTTCATGGTTTTGGAAATTAGTTTGGTTTGTTAATTGCGTGAGGAATTCTAATGTCGTAGTTTTCAGTACATGCATTACTATCTGTGACCGTGAATGTCATTAGAGCGGTACAACTTGTCTAATTGTTATAGTTCTTTTAGACGGGTTTGCGAACGTGACATTCACGTTGATATTCTGTTTTATGCTGTGTGTTGGCTGGAACGTCGTGGTGGATAGCCTGGGTGCAATGTTAGTACAGTTTAGTTTTATTTGTATATTTGATATCGTGGGGCGAGCGTCCGACATGTGGACTGTCGTCACTGCCTGTTTGTATATTATTTATTTGGGGCACGACCGGGTTGAGCTCGATGTCACCGTTGTACTTATTTTCTTTTCTGTACTAGGATTACCCAGTGGTGGAGTGCACGGATAGCCAGGTTCTAGAGGGTAACGGGCCTACATCTCATAGCGTTGAGATGGGGGGCTCACTCTAGAATTGGCGGGCTATTCGCCGTACTCGTAGGGGGTACAGGTTGACCTAAGGAGGAGTGCTCAAGTTACCGGATTCCGTGAAATGCCGGGTGGCCTATTAACTTTGATGAAGGGGGCTGTCTCGCTTCTGGTTTTGGCGGGTAACTTGCCGCACTCATAAGAGTCTAGGTTTTCATTACACAGGCTATCCACACGACCCGGGGAACGTCAGGTTTCAGTTGCGGCTCAAAGGAAACCCGGGGCTCCCAGATTATCAGTATTGTTCTGTTATACTTATCGCTTATCTGTGATGTTGCATTTATCATACCTGGAGCGATTATTATATATTGTTATATATATACTAGTAGATGTTGTATATGTTTTACACCCGTGCTAGTCCTGTCCCCGCTCTGTCGTTAGTTAAGTAACCTAATATGACGAGACCCAGTGGCGAATGCAGATGGCATATACGTACATCATACATTTCGTTTTTTCTGGTGTGATTAATTGATGGGACTGCATTGATTCTGATCAATGCAAGGAAAACAAAGCTATTCGATGTTGTTGGAACATTTTTCAAAAGCTGTTATTACAAGGAAGTTTTCTTTTATTTTGCACAGTGGTATTCGGTTATAAATATCCAGCACCTCATTCCACGGGGCAAGGGCCGAGATCCCTTCACCGGGAGTGACCCCTTGGGCAGAATTTTGTGTCAAGGTAATAACTTCACTATAGTCGATTACTTTTTACTTTGCATCGCGGTATTCAGTTGGGAATATCTTGCACCTCATTCTACGAGAAAAGAGCCAAGATCTCTTCACCGGGAGTGACCTCTTTAGCAAAAGTTTTCGCCACTATATATTTGTAAAGCTATCCGGTTCCTTCAACGATATCAAGTTCATTACGTTAAAGATTCTTCGCCAAAAACCATTCATAACCCTCCGTCATTTCAGACGGGTAGCTCTTAGTATTCATGCTATGTTTGTTGGCCTTAGTCAAAGTATAGTGTATGGTAGTTGTTTGTTACTTTTTTATTGCATAGATAGATGCGTTGGTTTGAGACAGTCGTACATCCTTGTTGGCCTTAGTCAAGGGCGAGTACGGGTGAGTTCAAATTAACCTGGACAGTGACGGGTAGAACTTGACATGTGACTTATGATTTGTTGGCCTTAGTCAAGGTCATAAGAGCATAGGGTAAAAATCCACATCGGGAGTTTCTAAAGAAATTGAAACTTGCCAGGCATGCGCATACCTTCTGGAGTGTGATAACTTGAGTGGATTGCATCAGGTTATCATGCAATGATAGTTGGATCCCGATTCCCACTGATAAGTTAGTTTACTCCTCGGGTGATTTTAGATGATCCCGACTAATTCTTCTTTTGGTTTTGGAGGAGAATTTGAAGATACAGTGGGAGACATCCTGATTAGATAAAGTGATTAATCATTCTGATCTAAGTTAAAGTGCATGATGTGTGTTTCTTTTCTCTCTCCCTTTAGCAGCGACCATGTCCTGACCCTAGACTCAACTCATAAACCAAGTTAACCGAATCTTCTTAAAACACACTGCCTTTTGGATTGTCAGAGTTGCATACTTCATTGCTACTCCTACTTTTACCCTTTGCTTTTCTCTGGAACATTCCATATCATTACGAAGATCCACATTTATTGGATATGACCATCGTATAGTTACATACGAACTCGAATAAACTTGTTTCAGATTCGAGAATGGTTTCCGATTCTGGAGAAATTGAATAGGACTATTCAGTTGTCTTTTCCTTTTACTTTCTCTCAGGTTGTGAGGGCTCCTAGGATAAGGAGAGGGTACGCCTATTACTCTTATTGGATAGTCTTCTTCCAAACCATAGGCAGATGCCGAAAGATGAGGAAGGAAGAAAACCAATTAACTTAAGTTTGGTGTACAGAAGGTAATAAGTAAAGACAAATAAAGGGATTAGAAAGAGGGCAAAGTAAATTGCGACTGTTATCATTCATGACCAAACCACATATATCATAGCCACTCCTACTTCACCTTTGAATTTCTCCAGAACACCCCGTAGCACTACGAAGATCTACATTTATTGGATAATCCATCGTATAACTACATACGAACTCGAAAGAACTTGTTCCAGTTTGAGGATGGATTCTGCTTCAGGAGAAATAGAATAAGGATTATTCAGTTGTCTTCTATCTTTACCTTCTCTCAGGTTACGAGTGCTCTTAAGATTAGGAGAGTACACTTATTACGCTTATTGGATAGACTTCTTCTAAACCATAGGCAGGTGCAGAAAGGTAAGGAATGAAGAAAACCATTTAGCCTAAGTGAAGTATACAGAAGGTAATGAGTAAAGACAAATAAAGAGATTTAGAGAGATGGCAAGGAAATATAAGCTTACAAGTCATGAATCTGAATAATGGAAGAGGCGTTACTAGGAATACCCGGATACCCCTTCAAAACATTTTCATGTTTCAGTTTCACTGTGCATTGTTAATTGAAAATTGATTTCCTAATTAGATCCTTACTCCAGAGTATGTATTTACCAGGTTTGATTCTCACACCTGTATGGTTTTACAGATGATGAATGGGAGTAAGTTATTGGGAATTAGGTGATTATATCCTCATTATATCGGAATTCGTTATAATTGGTGATATTTGAGGAAATCGCCTGGGGTTTTTCCTGACGGCAAATATTTGGTTTTGAATATCCGCTGTTATGCACCAATTTCAAACTGATATATTTGTACGTTAATTTTATAAAGTGAGATATAACTTTTTGAAATTATGTCCATAACATTTACCTATATCAGTTGATGATGGGGTAAGGAGCATTAAACAGCAGTGTAATTCTTCTTAACCATAGTACAGTTTTCAACCTACGAAGCACAAGGTTTGAGTTATTCAACTCAGGGGACTTATACAAAGTATTGTATATTGTCCAATGTTCATTAGGGCAAAGGGGTTGGTGCTCGTACTATATTATGTTTACTTGTGACTTCTCCAGTTTTAGACAAGTATTTCGTAGAAATACAAGGTCCAAGTTTTAAGAAATTATAAGTACAAGAATAAAGTAGAGAACCATGTGTTGCAAGTATCAGGATTCTTCAAGGTGATCGAAGATGTAGATACTTGTGTTTGGTATTCATTTGATAGTAATGGTTTTGAGAACTTGCTTCTCTTTCAGGTTACTCATATCTGGATGTAATTCTAGTTGAGTAATACTGATTCGTCTCCTTCCATTTGGTTGACATGCACTGGAAACAGCTGCATGATTTGAATCTGGTTTCAATTAAATCAGTGCCTCTGTTTCTATATTATATATAGAATTGTTCATATCTTAACGATATTAAGGGATTTGGAATTGTCCGGCTTATACTTAAAATCAGACTCTGGACAAACTCAAGGCACGTTTCAGTAATAGCAGTTTGTGGGTTATCCGGGGTTATGACGAGGGGTAACTTTCTACCATCTGGAATATCAATAGTGATATTTGTTCTCGACTCGCCACAGTTTTAGTAAAATGGTCTTTTTCAGAAAACAGTAGTGGGAGTATGGTAGAACGGAAATAATTCCAGAACCACAAACGATTACTGAAAATTTAATAGGACCTAAACATTCAATCGGGTTTGACATTCCATTAGCCACTCCGCAGATATGGTGGGTAACCTCAGGCACTCGAGAGGTACTTCGGTATCCTCAAAGACGGTGATAGGAAGATTCTTGTTTACCCAGACTTGCCATTACTGCCGTTCTAGACTATAAAACCCGGCAGGAAGATGAGTATAGCGTCGTTCTAAACTAGCTTTAGAGGTGTATGTGTATATGACTCTACCAGAGGGTTGTTGTAGTCAGTAGGAGCAGCGAAAGCATAGTGGACAAGTAGCTTATGTGTATTTATAGACTAAAGCAGGTATAGCAGAGAAAGATCATCAATTTTTGATATGACAGTCATAGGCTTTGACTTCATCAGAATAGGAAATGGGTCTGTTAAGAAGGTAGTAGGGTGTGATGTCCTGGTATTTGGATAACATGCACTTTATAGGAAGTGAAATTCCTATACTACGATCGGTTATACTGTGGTTGTCACACAGTGGTTTCTCCACATGGGATATGGATATAATATCAGGCATTCTGGTTACTAGATCTATGGTTTTAGATTTAGATTTGGGTAGTTTCCCAATCTGGGTATTTAGACAGTATTCTAAAGGTGTTTTAGAATGGACGACTCCTGGCAAGGTGGTGTACCTGCAGGTGATGGAGTCACCCTCTCTAAAGGTGTCTTACAAACTAAAGGGAAGAGGGATGTGCATGATAGACGTATCACTTGCTTAGGCAATTGAGTTAATCATGAGATGTCAAGTATCACACCAGATATTGTTTTTGCACTAGCTGCAATAAGTTTATATTAACCCAATCCTGGAGAAACGTTCGGAAGCAGTTTATGAACATAAGTGGATGTTCTAGGGATTTGGTAACGGCAGCCTCCTTCGGGAGACGGTTATCATTCTAGGCTTCTAAGGTGACCTGGATGACAGAGTGAGTGTCAGAGTTATAGTTTTCCCTCTTTTGAGGGGCGGTAGTTTGGACAGGTGGTCCAAGTGGATAATGAGGGAGGCATGGCGCAGGATACTGATTAAGTTCAGTGGACGATACTGTCTAAGAAGTTTGCTGGATTTAGAGTTCATTTATGAACTGGGTCCCATCAGATATCCAGACATATTCTAAGACAGGTACTGCTCATTTCGGGATATGGCTTTCTCCGCAAACTTGAGATAAAGAGAGACATAGAAAGAAACATTGAAGCGGATCCACTCACTGAGGCTATTTCTCGAAAGCAATAGTTTTACAAACAAGTTTTGTGAAACTGATTAGTAGAGAAATTGGATGTTCGGTATCACACGGGCTGTGAGTATGTGACACCGCAATAATTAGCCTTAAGTGCAAGTGGGAGATTGTTGGCTATAGTGCCCTCAAGTCAATTATTGGATCGCAGGCACATGATTGCAATGATTGAGAGAGGAGCTATACCGGTAGAATAGTTTTACTCGAGATGATAGCATGCTATCTGGTTTATCTTTATCATCGTGTACAAGCTTCAGGTGACACTACAGATCACTATTACATGTTGATAGAGCCTATAGGATTCTTGCTTAACTACCAGCAGTATGATAGCGATCATATACGTAGGAGCTGGGTGGTCAATAGGCACATCTTTAAATGTCCCTAATCGAGAGAGTTTTGAAGCTGGGCATCGATACTCCAGAGTAGACTAGTGTATTCTGATCGAGACCCTGACGAGGGGCGGTGGCCGGTCTCACAAGCCATTGGTGTTAGTTTGTTCATCTAAGATGTATACAGGTGCTCATTGGGTTATAAGTACACCGGACGGATTCACCGGAAACATACTAGTTGGTATTATACCTATTGTCAGATAGCAGTTCCCTAGTGACATGTGTACAGGTTAGTCTATCAACCTGAGATCATCATTTATCTCGTGTGAGTTTCCACCGTGCTTTGATTACTACCCTACCACGACTCAAAGGAGTCGTGCAAACAGGTTTTAGTTGGGTACAGTCCTGAGCCACATGGAGGCAGTAAGCGGATCGTCAGGGGATTCGTCTCTCCCGGTATTGGGGGTTGATATCGCGGTGTGCACGGGTGGCCATCACCTGAATTCTTGGCCAAGGTAGTCGAGAATTACTGATTCGGATCAGTAGTTTCTCAGGTGGTGATGGACTTCATACCGACACTAAATGTTAAGTTATTAGGGGTCTGACTTTATCCACCCCTTAGACTCGATATGCGATACTCATAGATGGATGGACCAGATTGTATGAATATTGTCACTGTCAGGCTCAGTAGGGGTTTCAGAATGAGTTTGCTCATCGGCCTCCCTTTCGCTCAATACCTGGGTAGCCGTTATGTACAGCTAGCGCCACTGACGTGCTTGTGGTTAAACCCACTGCCAGCGTATTGACTGGTTTTTAGAGTCCCACACAGAGGGTTTCCCTGCTTCGGGTGAAATGTTGTAAAGGCCGTATGGTTTTATAGTAGTGTTCGATCATATACGTGCACTTGTGCACGGATCGTAATCGGACAGATAATACTAGTAGGTTTTGGTTTAAGCCGGATTCTAGTGTTATATTGTTGGATTATTTTCGTCTCGTTGTATTCGTATTCAGTCGGAATATGGATGCGGGTATGTATATACGGATGAGGGGTATTCTTGTAATTCATTATAAGTTTACTTTTGAAGTTACCATTTCTTTTTATGATAAACATTTAGTTTAAATGTTTATGAGGTGGAAAGTGTGAGTGTGAGTTTTGGTTTTGATGCATTGATTTCTTGCATGTGAACTTGGTGACTCAGGGTGGTGAGTCATGGTGGCATGATGTGTGTTTCGTAATGTTGTGAGATATTTGTGTGAGATATTTGTTCTTGGGTTGTTTTCTTAAGTTGCTAATTATTGATAACACTCACTCACAACTCACAAAACACACAAGAAAAAACAGCGGCAACCCTTTTCTTTTTCTTCACTTGCCTTTTCTTTAGCTCACACTCTCTACCTCATGGAATCTTCTTCAACCTCCACCCAAATCCTCTCATGAGTTGAGAATCTTTGGGTGTTTTGAGACAAAGTAATCACACACATTCTCTACTTCATCTTGGCTATCTAGGTTAGCAAACTAGATACCCGAGTTGCTTCGGTTTTGAGGCGGGAGCTCGTATTACTAACTCTCGACGTGGATCTTCTTCGATGTGGGGAGACTGGAGAGCAAACTTGATCGAGAAAGCCGCGAGGAGCTTGGGACAGAGGTTGAAGACCGAAGGACTCGGATCATTCGGTATAACCTCTCTAAACTTCTTTGCATACAACTAGTACAGGGTTAATGGTACGATCTAGGAATCGGGTTCTGTTAGCGTCTGTTTCTAAAAAGTTTTTTCTCCGCATTTCACCACGGATTGATGGCCGGGGCGCTAGCGTAACCCAACAGAGACGAGGTATATTGTCAAAGAGTTGGCAATTCTTGGATCTTCTAACCAGCTTCTCGGCATCCTGGTGCAATCTCGGCCAATAGTACCCTTGCAGTAGTGCCTTTTGGACCAGGGTTCGGGCCCCTTGATGTGCTCCACTGACCCCTTCATGTATCTCTCGCAAAACGTAGTCAGCCTCATGGGGGTCGATGCACCGGAGCAGAGGCTGAGTGTATGATTTCTTATATAGGTTTCTGTTGCTCCAGACGAAATGTCGTGCTTTGGCCCGAATCCGGCGAGCTTCTCCTCGGTCTTCGGGAAGTACACCATCCTTTAGGAACTCCACAAGGGGCTTTCTCCAATCCCGGCCTTCTTCCTGAGTTGTGTAGATCTGGAGTGTTACCTATCCGTGTTCTACGCTGGGCCATGGTAAGACTTCGAAGAAAATATTTCTCTTATGGTTGGCCGAATAGGAGGAAGCGAGCTTGCTCAAAGCGTCGGCTTGGGTGTTAAAGTTCCTGGGAATCTGCTCCACTTGGACTTCATCAAAATTTTTTCGAAGCCTTTTGACTTCGGCCAGGTATTTTATCATTAGTGGCTCTCGAGCTTCAAAACGCCCGGTTACTTGGCCGACGACCAGTACGGAGTCGCTGCGAACTATGATGGTCTTCAGCCCTACCCAAGAGGCGATACGCAACCCTGCCAACAAAGCCTCGTATTCCACGGCGTTGTTCGATGCTCTGAACCCGAGCTTTAAAGAGTACTCTATTTCTGTTTCGTCCGGGCCGTGGATGATCTGGCCAGCCCCGCTCCCCTTCTCGGTAGAGGATCCGTCCACGTAGAGCACCCAGTCCGGGATGGGGTCAGGTACCTTTTCGATCGAGGGACGTGGTTCGGGGCCTTGCGCTGCCGTTCCTTCTTTAGCGGGAATAGTACATTCGACAACGAAATCTGCTAAGACCTGTGCTTTGATGGCTTGTCGGGGACGGTACTTGATATTGAATTGGGACAATTCCCACCTCCATTTCTCCAGACGACCTAACGACTCGGGGGAGGCGAGAATTGACCCTAAAGGTCGCTCGGTTAGGACGAGGATTGTGTGCGCTTGGAAATAGTGTCGAAGTTTTTTAGAGGCGATGACAAGTGCGAGGACTATCTTCTCTATGGACAGGTATCTTGTTTTCGCATCCTTGAAGGCATGGCTCATGTAGTAGACTGGCCTCTGTATGCTTTCAAATTCTCTGACAAGCACCGAGCCTGCAGCCTGGTCGGAGATGGCTAGATATAATAATAGCTCGTCTCCCTCGACCGGTCGGATGAGTAGCGGGGGAGTCGCTAAGTGTGCTTTGAGTTGCTCGAAAGCGTTCTGGCATTCCTCAGACCATTCGAACTTAGCAATTTTCCTTAAGGTCTTGAAGAACGGGAGGCACTTCTCTCTGGACCTGGACATAAAGCGACTCAGGGCAACCACCCTTTCCGTGAGGCACATGATGTCGACATTGCTCTTGGGCGTTGCCATGTTGAGGATGGCGCTGATCTTTTCTGGGTTTGCTTCGATTCCTCGATGGGTAACCATGAACCCGAGGAACTTCCTACTGGTGACTCCGAATGCACACTTAGCTAGATTCAGTTTCATTTTGTACTTGAGCAAGACGTCGAACGAGGTCTTTAGTATGCCCTGCTGAGGAGATGGATTTTATGAGCATGTCGTCGACGCAGACTTCCATGTTTCTCCTAATCTGTGGTTTGAACAGCTTGTTGACCAGGCATAAATACGTGGCCCCTGCGTTCTTGAGTCCGAAAGGCATCATTTTGTAGCAGTATACCCCCGATCCATGGTAAAGGCGGCAAGCTCTTTGTCGGCCGGGTTTATCCGGATCTGATTGCAACCGGAGAAAGCGTCCATGAAGCTCAATAGTTCGTAGCCGACCGAACTGTCCACTAGCTGATCTATCCGAGAAAGTGGATAGTTGTCTTTGGGGAAAGTTTTGTTCACGTCCATGAAATTGACGCACATGCGCCATTTCCCGTTTACCTTCTTGACCATGACCATATTCGCTAGCCAATTTGAGTAGTCCAGGTTCCTGATGAAGTTGGCCGCGAGCAATTTCCCGTTTGCCTTCTTGACCATGACCATATTCGCTAGCCAATCTGAGTAGTTCATGTTCCTGATGAAGTTGGCTGCGAGCAATCGATCTACCTCGTCTTCTATCGCCCTTTGTTTAACCGGCGCAAAGCTTCTCTTCTTTTGTCGGACGGGTCGGGCTTGCAGGTCGACCCCGAGCTTGTGGGAGATCACTTTGGGGTCGATCCCAGGCATGTCCACAGGCGTCCAAGCGAATACGTCTGAGTTTCCCTGGAAGAAACGGATCAAGTCTTCGCAGTGGTCCCCGGTCAAGAGAGAACCGATATGGACTGTGCGGCCATCGACTCCTTCTTCGAGGGGGACTTCCGTCAATGCTTCCACCGAGGCACCTTGAATTTCTCTTTGGTCGCGTGTATCTAAGGACCCCTGAAAATCATGCGCGTCCTCAAAATCGCCGCCCTGCTCTCTGGCGGTGGGCGTTGAGGCGAGGGAAATCTTAGCGGTTTGCTGGTCTCCATAGGCCCAGCCTATCCCCCTTGATCCAAAGGGAATTTGATCGCCAGATGATAAGTCGAAATCTGGGTCCAGAGGGCGTTTAAGGTAGAACGTCTCAGGAGAATGTTATAGGATGAAGGGACCTTGGCGACGAGAAAGTCCACTGGTATGGTTTGCGTATTGCCCGCTTCCCCAATGTTGAGGAGGAGGGTGACCAATCTCTCGGCCGGGACGGAATGATTGGTGAACCCAAAGAGGACATAGGAGGTAGGTCGAAGGTCGGATGATCCTAGCCCCATATGCTGGAAATAGTCATGGAACAGGATATCCGCCGAGCTCCCTGAGTCAACCAATATTCTCCGGACCTCGTAACGGTGGACTCTGGCCGTTATCACGAGAGGATCATTGTGAGGGAAAGATATGCCGTCGA
This sequence comes from Agapanthus africanus, assembly GCA_030015575.1. Classification (NCBI taxonomy): domain Eukaryota; kingdom Viridiplantae; phylum Streptophyta; class Magnoliopsida; order Asparagales; family Amaryllidaceae; genus Agapanthus; species Agapanthus africanus. Next base: position 352,662,082 of record JASDDO010000019.1, read on the forward strand.
GGTCTTCATCGGTGAAGATGATCGGTTCGTCCCTCCTGCACCTCTTGTATGGTATATCGCTTACACCCTCGACAGGGAGGATGTGGTAGTTCCCCCCACTTTCCGGAGCTGGATCCGAGGTAACGACAATGATTTGCCTGATCGTTAATTCCCCGGGAAGGGTTTGGTCCTTTTGCTTCTACTCCGCCTGCCGCTTGTCCCGCAGGTATTTCGCCAGATGGCCAGAGCGGATCAACTCCTCGATGTATTCATGGAGTTGTTTTCAGTTCTTAATCGGGTGACCCTGCGACCTATGGAAGGCACGGTATGGGCCGCGGAGACGCTTGCGCGCTCTTTGGGTGACTGGCGGGAGCTTAAAGAACCTCTCGCCTTAGCTTCCTCCAGCAACTCGGTCTAGGAAATGTTTAAAGGAGTGTACTCCTGAAACCTCGGGGAGTAAGGCTTCGGACGATCGACTTTCTTTTTTTCTTCCCTGTCCCTTTTCTTTCTGTCCGCCTGGTCGTCTCGGGGCAGGTTTGAGTTCACCCCCGACTCGAGTTGGATTTCTAGCTCGGTTCAGGCTTTCATTTCGGCCACGGTCTTAAGTTGCGCTAATGCAAAAGAGCAGAACTACTCTTTATGCCTGAGACCCGATCTCAGCGCGGTGATAACTGTTTCATCACGGTGCTCGGGAACCTCCAGGAGGGCATTGTAGAAGCGGGTGACATACCCTTTGAAGGATTCCTTATCTCCGCTCTTGACAGTGAACAGGTAGTCGAACATCTTTTTCCGTCGTCGGTTCCTGACGAAGTGACCGAGGAATTGGGTAGCCAACTCGTCGAAGGTCGAGATGGAGCACGGCGTAAGCCCTCGGAACCTGTCCCGACCAGTCCGGATTAGGATGGTGGGGAAAGCTCGGCATTGAGTCGCATCCGAGTTATCTTGGAAGCTCATGCCCGTCGTAAATGCGTCCAAATGGTCCTTCGGGTATGACTTCCCGTCGAAGAGGGCCAGTTTTGGCGGCTTGTTCCTGGACAAGACATGCTCGGCTAGCAGCTCTTCTGTAAAGGGCTTTGTTAGTGAATCGGCGGAATACCTGGCCCTTTCGCCGGACACATGACCATCCCGTCGCATGCCTTCGATTTTCTTCTCGAGGGCTTCAAGTCGGTGGTGGTACCCCGAGGATTCCACACAGTTGGAGTGGTGGCTACCCTCGCTCCGGGTCTGCGCGATGGTGCGGCTTTAGTTCCGCTCTATCAAATTTCTCAAATTCCCGGGCGAAGCCCTTTTTGAGTAGTCCCACGTTCGCCGTTCGTGAGACCTCGGCGGAAGTGGGGGCGCCGGTCATGCCTGGAAGCAGGAGAACTGACCGACACCTCCTCAAAGGGTGAAAGCACACGGCGAGCATCGGAGCGACGGCCAAGTCTTTCCTGGGATCGGGATGTGGAGCTGTCCGGCGCCCAGTGGGTCATGAAATCATTCGCCGCGTGAGGTCCATGGTAGCCGGAGTCGGCATGCCGGCGCTCGGTAACGCTGAGATGAGCGTGAGTGAGATCGAGGGCCTAAGCATGGCCATCTGTCCTTCTTCGGACGTCGTTATCCAGGGGAGGGGAACCACATTCTGGAGGGTAGGTTCGTTGCTCGAACACAGATGAGTGCATTCACCATCGATGTGATCCTGTCGATCCTAGCAGATAAGGCATTGATGACGTTAGGAGGGGAAGACGAGCCGCTCCTGCCTCCGTTATGGGGGGTGTGGCGGCTCGTGTTTGGATCATCTCGGTTGTCGCTCGCCATTGGGTCGAGGGCGAAAAATCAACTTATGGGTGGAGAAGCTTCTGAAGAGTGTTCCCACAGACGGCGCCAACTAATGGAGGCTGTGATCTTCCTCACATGTTCTTTTCCTTCGATCTGGTAGCAAGCGGTTTTTAGCGGCTGAGATTTGTTTTGGGGATTGTTGAGCTTGTGGATCTCAATGGGTTGTTGGAAGTTGCTGAGGCCGGGCTATCTGCAAGGGAAGTCCCGAGATGGAAACCACGTAGGATCCTCCGACGATCAAGTTAGTGCCGATGAATAAGAGCAGCGTAGCGACCTATTGGGTTCAATTTGAATTACCTGAGTCGTCTGAAAGAGCGGTTTATATAGTGGTCGCGTGGAGCGAGCAGGCATGAGATCATCGCCGTCAGTTATGCCCCTGCGTTATCCTCGCATTAATGGCGGGATACGCCGTTAATGGGAGAACGCGCTAGCGTGGGACGCGGGACGTGAGGAGGCGGATATCTTGCCCTAGCAAGATATGCGGAGCCATTGTGGGGACGCATGGGTTCCGCGCTCTCGGTTGATCGGGGAAGCCGAGGAAGCTCGGCCTGTCAGATGGCTCGGAAACGAGTACGGAGCCCGAGGAAGCTCGACCTGTCAAATGGTTCAGAGTCGAGAGACGAGCTGTTGGTTGTTTGCTAGGTGAAAATGGAAAGTACTTAGGGAGGTCTCTGAAAGGTGGGATGCGCCCTCGGAGACGAGGTCCCGAGGAAAACCAAAGGCATCTCGTTTATTCCACCTCTATATTCTTCATTTGCCATGTGTCTTAATCCGCGAAAATACCACTTACGGCGCCAATCGCCGAGGCTTTCTCTCTCTTTGCATTTTTTTTTGGCCTCGACTCGAGCGCCGCCTCAACAGGTCTCGGTTCGCCTAGGTCTCCCGTGTTTCCTTCAAGAAAACTCGAGAGAGAGAGAGAGAGAGAGAGAGAGAGAGAGGAGATTTCGATGGAGAAGGGAGAGAAGGGAGAAGTCGAGCTCGAAACCCTAATCCTTCAAAAAGTCGAACAAGTCTCTTCAGCCATCGATGCCGCGAAGCACGTCGACGAAGTGATCTGCGCTCTTCATGCGCTTGCAGTCCATTTATTCGCCGCCGTCGACCCATCTGCCGTTTCTGGTAATTTACTTCAAATTTCAGCGAAAATTACTTTCTTTTGGCTAATATTCATGTTTGCAAACTAGAAGAGGCATCAAAATAATCGCTTTTTTCTTTTTTGTCATGGTTTTGCTTTTGCTTTTTGCTTGCAGTTGCTGTTGATGAACGATATAGAAACCAGGTACGCAAAATTAACAACTTGTTTTAACAAAGCAAATGCAGAGCGAAAATTTTCAAGCATGGTGGGGGACCTGGTTGTTGAATTCGTTATTAGAAGCAAATATGATGTGATGGTTGTTTTTGTTAATGGTTGCTTTAGGTTTTGGATACCGAGATTCCGAAAGATAAGGAAAGAGAGGAGTGGTGGCATGCTTTTTATCATGGGGTCGCGTTCCCGACAATGGCTAGGATATTGATATACGGTATGTTTTGTCGTTTTTCTGTAACTCATTGGTTAATACTTTGATGGTGTTTTGTTAGGTTTTCATTCTTCTTTTATGAGCCTCGAAATCTAATCTATGACAGTGTTGAGCTCTTGCTTAGAGATTGTTACTTGAAGTGTTACTTTTTTAGCAGCTGCAAGTTTTAGCGTTAATGTGAAGAGTGGATTCGTATAGAGATTTTGTATATTATGGATGAATATTTTGAGGTTCAATTGTGACACCTTGTAACCAATAAACTTGATTTAGATAGAGATATTGTGTATTGTTAAATGATCTATGTTAGTATGTATGCTGAAGATTCGATTTTGATATATCTTATCTTTGTTAATCAGGATTCATGAAATATGTTGATTAGTCTTGCTGTGCCCAAGAAAGAGAGTGTGAGAGTGAAAACTGCAAGAGGGATATGAAATACCAATCACCATTTGTTACAAAAATTAAATCAAGAGATGCATTCATAAGGATTTGAATTGTCATTTGCTATATGTGTTATACCAACATCAATCCTCAACATAAATCGTATGAGAGATTTATGCAGATTTTGACATCTCTTATATATACTTGATAATCAAAATTTGTCTAGAAAAATCTAATTAGCAGATAAAATATGATTGTTTTATGATATTTTGTCAAGTAAACAGTGGGAAATTCGACATGGAGAATTTGATTGTTGCTAATGTTTTATGCGATTTGAATGGCTTTTCTAGTGTGAGAAACCTGACGGTGTGAATCTATTTTGGCATATTTCACTGGCTCTTTTATATTAGTGAATATTTGGTTATAATCCAACTGCATTTCCCACTTAATTACTTAATCTTCATAGATAAACCTTTCGTGTTTCAACAATATTTTAATTCATAAAACTGTTTTCTACCTACGATATGCATCAGTATGATATTGTTGCCAATAGAAAAATTTCAGCATGCCGCTGGCATTGTCCATATGCGTGACTTTATTTGATAAATGCCTATATCAAATACCAATTTACAACGATATGCTCAAGTACGAGTGTTCAATTTTCTTATGCTGAGTCTACTTCAATTATGACACTTTGACATCATTACATTTTCATGGGCGCAATGCTGAAACATGACACATCGTTGAGAAGTTTTGAAGAAGAGATTTATTCATTCCTTCAAACCCTCTGCTCCCCCCCCAAAAAAAAGCGTGCGCACACACAAGTATATGTTTTGGGTGTGGTGGGGGATTCCTTTCAATGCCCACTGCATAGGAAATTCATTCATATGTCTGATTCAATCAGGAAATGGACTCATGACTAGGTGAGTTTGTCACTCCAAAACATCGGAAAAGAGTTGTACCTCAAGCATATTGTCCACCATATTATAAACACACCATTTGCAATGATCAGACACTAGATGCCAAGGCAAAGGTTAACTGTAAAAAATGAGTGAACCCTTGGGGTTATTTGATAGTAGGTGCTAGAAGTTCTGCTTATCAAAAAAGGACTTGATAGTTTTCTGGAATGAAGCCTAGTTGTTAGATTCACAAAGCCTTATGCATATGGGGGCTTGGTCATCTTATTATACTTTACCATGAATCCTCATGTTTTCACTGGATGAAAATGTGGGATATCGAATTTCCAATGTTCTAATGGTTTCTTGACAATTGTTATATGGCCTCTTTATGCTTGCCTAAATTTATGATGTTTCAGAATCTTAAGAAAAATATTCTACCAACAATTTTCTACTATCTTGGCATGTATTATTGATGCGAAAATTTCTTTACCTATGAAGCCAGAAGATCTACAAAAAGTTGACGAGTGCTTATTCTGCAAACGTGGTCTTTCTACCTTACCGATATTCTAAGAAGCACGAACATGAACACAGGCACAAACACGGGCACAGACACGAGACACGGCAAATTTGTAAAAATGATGACACGGGGACACGGCTATATTATTTTTATAATATATTAAATTTTATATATTAGACAAGATATAATGCACTACGAGAGGAAACATGTCCTAATTTATCATTAAAAGCACAATAAAAATAAAATTAATGTTATAATTTTCATTCAAAATCATGAGTTCTCTTAAGCACAAACAAATATATGTATAAAACTAAAAGCAAAACACATAAAAATATAATCCATAAGTGTCAGACACATCCAATATGGGTGGACATGGCTCATGTGTATCGGACACGTGTCGGACAGAGTGTCCAAGTGTCTCGGACACGGACACGGCAAGCAAGTAGAAGTGTTCGTGTTTCATAGCCGATATTTGTAAGGAAAAAATACTTTGTCTACCAACCGGGTAGATTCCACATAGGCTATCAGGTTAGTGGTTGGCAACAAAAGTGGAGACCAAAGTGCAAGTCCCAAAGTTGTGCTTTTGTCTCCGTCTTGTAGCTAATCCCCAATCTGGTATCTAATGTGGAATCTTTTGGTTTGGTAGTTAAAGTATTTCTCTATTTTTAGTAGAGTGAGACCAACCCAGCCAAAAGCAGAAACATTCTCATCTTGAAAGTCCGGTTTCATTCTACTCTTGAGAATCTGAAATTCATTTGTATTCAGATCTCAGCTCAATGTGGCTAATCGCTATTGTGTAAATGTTGAACTTCACGGTCAGATCTTTCTCTGTAGGCTATCACCTTGCTATTTTCCTTTTAAACTATAGAATTTCCTAGAAAAAGTTCGTTCTGTAGACAATAAAATTTCTATATGCATTGGATATTTTCTCACAACCACAATTCTTATTACAGATGTTGCTTTGTACTGGTTAGCTTCCTTCCCGTTCCGAGCTAAAAAGCAATTGTATGACTTATTTTTCACTCAAGGACCTTCATCTGAAACTGTTCAAGCCTTAGTGCCTGCTTTAGCGCGAAATGGAACAGTTGAAGATTTTAAATATAAGGCTGTATGCTCGAATGTGGAAAGGTGCTCACTTGTATTATTTCTGTAATCATCAAGCTTTTTAATCTTTATTAGCCTTTTCTGTTTTAGATTTCCTTTGTGAATATTATTTCTTGCGGAGGGCATCATTTCGACAATTTGCTTATTTGATGTGGATGCTAATCAGACACCATCTATCTATATTATATTAATAAAAAGAGCTGCATTCCTTGTTTTCTAGTTTGCGTGTATTAGGAAAATTAAATGTTGGCGCAGATATATGTAGAAACACTTTGTCTCTAGACAAATATTATAAAAATATGAAGGTGCTAGCTACTATTTTTGAACGAACATGTTAATTGATTTTTTATATCAAACAATGTTTCATTTGTAAAATTTTTTACCCAATCGTCACATGCATTACATGACCTTTTAAGTTCTTGTCATGGTATCAGTGCAGACCGGGTTCAAGAGGCCCTTTCAAACCTCAACATGCCAATCTAAATACATATTTACTTACCCTGTTTATTCTGTCTTTACAAGCGAGATTTTCCACTAGAGGTCTTTCCACATGGCCCAAAGGCCCACTTGAGGGTTAACTGTTATGTTTCCGCAAGAGGCATATGTGGCCCAAAGGGTTAACTACCATGTAATTGCTTAAGCTCTTGGGCAAAGTGGTTATTGACACTATTATATGTTTAAATTGAAGATTATACACACGTTGAGATTGAAATCGCTTATATTTGACTGGAAAAGTGTAGCATTTTGAATCTTTGATATAAAGAGTCATGCCCATTCATCTATTGCTCTGAATTTGTTTTATTTTCTGATAAATTTTATTCATTATAATCAGGTTGTTGGTACTATGCCTGGTAAAAAAGAAAGGAATACACAGTATGGTTGGAGAATTCAAGTTCCTATCAAGAAATGGGGAGCATGCCGTGAAAGTGCTTCAACCAGCCAAATCGAAAACCATATCTATGGCTGCACAACTGCTTGCATCAATTCCAGACAAAGCAAGATCAGATGCCTCATCTTCACTTTCATCACAGTATCCTCTGTTTATGTCTGCTGAGATGTCTGTGCATAATTAAAATATCTTTTTTTGGAAGATGAATATCTAATGATTATTTATATTCAACATGCAATTTCAATACGACATGCACAATTTTAACAACTTTTTTTCCCTTATTCGTATATTCTCATCCTCCATGCGTTCTATATCTTCTTAAAATAACAAACCATCTGCGTTATGTTTATATTATAATTCTGGTTATTGAGCTTTGGGTAGGGTTCTACATACATGCGAGCAGATTTATGTCCCAAATACCAAAATCAAAGCTGTTATTTGGTGTTTAACCTTGACTAAATAATTAAGCTTGTTTTTCCGACAAATTGTTATTCAACTTTTCACCGGACTAGAAGAAATACTTACTGAAACAAATAAAATGGACGGCTCAGATGTTACTTCTCTAGACGGATCCTTCTTGTTTGTTGGGGAAACATTTTCACGAATTTCTAGGCGTGGCTCTGCAGGTGAGGGAAATATATGATGAGATTTCTCCCCCGTATGGAGTAGTTATACTTTACATTTATAGTATTCTTAGTAGATTTGTATTTTGTTGCGATATACATGATGGTAGTATTATGTGATTTGGAAGATACCTTTTGGATGTTAATTTTTTTCTCCTGATTTTGTCGGCGCTCTATATTTTTATCGCTGACAGTGAGGCCATCTTCAGTCTTCATTTAGTGTGAGTGACTAATATGTGAATATTATTTTTTAAAAACCGTATAATGTCACTGTAGATTTACAGATCGTTTGGTTGTATAATTTACTAATACTAGATTATGACTCCAGATATTACAAAACCTTTTTCATTTTTCTGTTACTTGCTGGCTCTAATACTAAATTATATTTCCAGATATCCTGGTTTTTGAAATGGTCCTGAGGTTATTAAATCATGTTAGGAGCTGCTTATCAACTCCGGCCAATTCCGAATTTCAAAACATATTCGAATCAAACTCAAACTCCCAATTATGGTCGAAGATGATAGAATCAATAAAGGACCAGTATGCCGTTGAAAGGTTAAGTGAAGAGTTACTGCACCAGCTAGCTACTGAAAACATACAAGATGCCGAGGCTTATTGTATACTCTGGTTATTGTTCCATCGAACTTTCAAGGCTCAAACTGCCATCAGGTAAGAAAACTTTATACTGCATGCTTACTGAAACTTCAGTATCAGCTGTACCCTTTCAACTTATTCTATGTGAATTGGTCTATCCAATCATACTATTGCATATGGTTCTGAGTGAAAAATGAAAACAACTCTTACTATTATATTTTTGGGCTTATGCATTGGGCACCAACTCCTCATATCTGGCATTTTCTAGTCTCTTCATTTGATATCAAATCCATGCTTAATTTCATTCATTTGCATTAGTAAGGTGGGATTTTTTTATAAATTGTCCTGTTTGTTCATGACATTCTATCTCCTGTTGATGAAAAGTGTGAAAAACGCCTTTTGCATCAAATCTATAGTATGAATTGCAAACCAGTTTTTTCCTCATTACCATAATTGTTTTATTTAATATTCAGTATTCAATATTCTTTTCAGGTCTCTGTTTGTTGAGAAATTTCTACTTTGGAAAGTGTTTCCTGTATGCTGCCTGAGATGGATAATTCAGTTTTCCGTCCTCGAATGCTCCCCATCTGAGGGTTGTCAGCGGAAAGTTCAAAAGAAAAAGGGGTTTCTAGAAATTTTGCAACATCTAGCAGTTATTTGGGGCAAACGTGAATTTGTTCAATCAACTCCAATGGAGCAACAAGCATGTATCTTCTCGTTCATAAACCAAGTCAGTCCTGATGAAATTAAGTAATTTATAATGCTTACTGAATTTGTTCTTCCTGAAAATGGAATCCAGATATAACTGCTGCTGTTGGCATGTGTTTGGAGAAAACGTCCAAAGAAGAACTTGAAACAACCAAGGGTGTCCTGCATTCAATTCTTCAAGGAGTTAGTTGTAATGTCCCTCTACCGTATCAAAAACTATGGCTAATATAGCAATATGACGCCAATTTATCGATTCTGTGCTGCTGAAATTTGTCATTTTCGTTTGCAGATAGGCTAGAGAGCCCGATCCATTTGATTCGAAAAATGGCTAGTTCTGTTGCATTGGTGTTTTCTAAAGTTGTTGATCCAAAAAATCCTCTCTACCTGGATGATGACTGCAGTGGAACTATTGACTGGGAATTTGGGCTTATTCCCAAACCTAAAAAAACATCGTGTGATATGAAGGGAAACATTTCAAAAGATAAAATCACACAAGATGATACCAAATTAAAAGACTCGAGACTGGTCAATCCTGGCAAAATAATGGTTAGCAATCAAGATGCACTCGATGAAGAAGATGATATCGATGAAAGCTACGCCTCAGAAGCTTCAGACGACTCATCTTTGCAGCCATATGATCTTTCTGATGACGATACAGATCTCCAGAAAAATATATCGCAGTTGGCTGATATAAGTGTAGCATTACGAAAACCCGACGATGCAGATGGTGTAAGTTAATTTATTTCCTTCCTTTACAACCTTCGTTACTACTTGTTAGTGTTCTGTGCACGTGATGCACGTGCATGTTAGCAACAAAGGTTTGGGAAGAGTTTTTTACAATTTTAGTTAAATCAAGGGGTTATAAGGCTTTTTTTAGAAGTTTTTAAAGATTTGATTAGATATGGAAGTTAATTATTTTTATAACTTAAATTAGTAGATAACTGCTTGAATGCCCGCCCCCCCCCCCCCCCCCCCCCAAAAAAAAAAAAAAATGTTTAAAGAAGAATATTTGCTTAATGAGTTCACCGAATTTTATACTTTCCCCTTACATAGGTGGAAAGAGCACTCGATGTTGCTGAACATCTAATAAGATCATCACCCGATGAACTCCGTCATATTTCAAATGATCTTGTGAGGGCATTGGTGCACGTTCGTTGCACTGATGTCGCAGTTGAAGGAAAGGAAGATTCTGCCGAAGAAAAGAGGCAGAAAGCATTAATCGCCTTGCTTGTTACATGCCCATTTGAATCTTCGGACGTGATAACAAAATTACTATTTTCACCAAATGTGGATGTAAGCCAACGCATTTTGATACTCGACGTAATGACTGAAGCAGCACAAGAACTCGCCGATTCTAAAATCATACAAACGAAAGATCAACGAAGGGATTTTATTTCTACAGTTTCTGATAGCCAACCATGGTTTATTCCGAGTAGTCGGGGACCATCTGGGGCCGGGCTTTGGAAAGAGGTCTCAGAAACTGGAACTAATTTAAGTTGGTCTCATCGATATGAGAGAGAGCTTCCTTTGAGACCCGGACAAATAAAGAAAGGGAAATCGCGAAGATGGAGCCTCGGAACAAAGAGAGGGACTGAATTGGAATTAACTAAAAATAGGTTCCCTTTGTATGCTGCGGCTTTCATGCTCCCTACGATGCAAGGATTTGATAAAAGAAGGCATGGTGTTGATTTGCTGAATAGGGACTATATTGTTCTCGGGAAATTAATTTATATGCTTGGTGTTTGTATGAAATGCACGGCTATGCATCCTGAAGCATCGAGTCTGGCGCCTGCGCTTCTTGATATGTTAAGATCCAGGTATTGTGAATCATGGTCCTAATCCTGAGTTTTGAGGATTTGCAACTTGTTGGTAGATCTTTCTTTCTTGCTGAATAGTTCTAACAATAGACCTCTGAATGAATTTGTCAATTTTTCAGCAACAGTTTATAAATAACCCTTGAAATGATCATTTTTACTTTAACAGGTTATTATTTAGGCTAAAATTCACTGACCCACCCTTGACTATGAGCGCTTTTCAGGAAATCACCTTGTAGTTTTTTTTAAAGAAAAAATTCAGTGATCCCCCTCGAAGTGCTACATCTAAGGGTAATTTTCTGAGATAATATTGCCTTAAAAGCAAAATATATGGCAGTTAACTGAAAAAAATCTAATAGTTTGATCAATATGCATATTGAGAGTGGATGGTTGACCGCCGCCTTCCTTACCCTGTTCCTCTGGCCAGGGAGGCAAAAGAGATTGCTACACGATTTAGACTTTCTTTCAATGTTTGTTGTCGAGGATGGTAGTACTCGTCTTTGTTGCCATGATTAATCTGATTTCTGCCCCCACAGAAATTTCCAATCTGACGATACCCCCCCCCCCCCCCCCCCCCCAAACACACACACAAAAAAAAAACTGTTTGTGATTTTTCTGCATTTTTCAATTAACCTCAAAGAAAAGAGAGATGGAATCATTCCGATGTTTGGTATCTAAGAACTAAAATGCTTTATAGTTTCTGCGACTTTTCCTGTTGTTCTGATGATCTTGGCTTTATATTCTTGGCAGGGAATTAGCACATCATGCTGAGTCATATGTTAGGAGATCTGTTCTTTTCGCTGCTTCATGTATTCTCGCGGCTCTCCATCCCTCATATGTTGCTTCTGCTTTAATTGAAGGAAACCAAGAAACTTCGAATGGGATTGAATGGATCCGTACATGGGCCCTCCGTATCGCGGAATCCGATCCCGACACAGAATGCTCAATGGTAAGTATAAAAAAAGTATCGATAGAGTTTAGATCTTGACTCAATTCTAAGCTTTGATCTTCAAATGGGCTTGTATTATTTTTCATTTTTATGTCATTAGTTTCTCGTTCTTTCCTATTCACACGGCCTAAATTTTATTGGTGGGAAATAATTTATTTTTTGCATTTTCCATTATTCTTTTCATTTTAATTGGATAATTAACAAAAGTAACTTATTTTATATTTAATGTTAAGGAGCATCAACTTATCAACTAAATATTATCTATAATTTTCGAATTATTTGACAGATTTTTGTTCTGGTCCATTTTATCCCATGTTATCTATGTTATTATTTACTATTAATATTAAGTATCCTAAATGGCATTTAGTTCTTCATCTGCATAGCATCGGACATCGGAATTATCTCTCTTTTGCCCCAAATAAAATGGAACATATTTATATATGACCCATGATTGGTCCCATTCTGTTGATGGCATCGATTGTAATCGCAAAAATATTTCCTTATTCTCTTCAATTCTTATCTTGGCGCCCAAGGGTATCTTTACTTATTTATTCTTTTTCTCTCTTTTCTCTCATGTCTTGCTTATTTATATATTTTCCTCTTCTTGTATAGATGGCAATGAGATGTCTCCAACTCCATTCAGAAATGGCTCTCCAAACTTCGCGAGCGCTGGAATCTGCAAACAGCATCAGATCAAAAATCAATGTATTGCCATCAAAGATAAATGACATAATCATACCGTCATCTACTACAATGGAATATCATCTGTAAATATTTATGTCTTTATTTATGTACATAGTTTAATGTATCCCAAGAAAACAAGTAGGTAGGACAATTTTTGAGAAAATGATGGTGGATTCTGAATGCATCAGCAGAAAATAACTTTCATGCATCTTTTGTCGATTATATCAGGTTTTGTGGACCGATGTTAACAAATAGGGTTTTTAACTAAATGGTCCCTCAAATAATTACTAAAATTCTTCCCAATATTTGATAATTACTATTAACTCCCCAAAACTTTGAATGATTACTAAAAGGTGTTCTGACTTGTTAAAATGATTGTCTTTCTTTTATTCCGTTAGACATCTAACAGAGAATATTGGGTCTAGTGTTTTAAAGCCTTCAAACCATTTTCCTACATCTAAAGTTCTTAAGTTCGTCCGATCAATGGAAAATCTAATTTTGATTTATGGTGGTATTTAAATGTTTCTGTTAGATATCTACCGGAATGATTAGATATCTAACCGAATGAAAGAAAAACAATCTTTTTAGCAAACCGGGAGACTTTATATAAAGTTTTGGAGGAGTAAATAATAATTATCAAAGTATTGGTTTTTCTAGTAATTAGCCAAAGTATTGATTGTCCATTTAGTAAAAAGCCCTAATAAATAATGAAAAGGTTTAGGGGTTATTTAAATTTATATTGGCAGACCCTATAGAAGTTGCATTGTGAATTTTGATATTTGCAAGTCGATTCTTTTACTAATTATTTTAGCTTTGGGATTTCAACTGCACGAGGGATCAGGGTTCAGAGGGCAACATGTTTTTGCTGTCAGATGTAAGATTTTATTTCATCGCTGGCATATACAGAAATGACTGAAACCATTACTGATGGTGCTCAATATCGGCAATCTCCTGGATCAAGACACGTGGCCGGTGACGTGTCCCAAAACTCAGAAGAAAGGACCCACGGGAGCCGACCAGGCCACCCTACGCCCGACTTGCAAGCACAAGCTAACCCTCCTCGGGGCTCCTTGCAAATTAGCCTTCTCGGCCCCTCAGCTCATCTCGAGCTGCCACAGGACCAAGACTCCTCGGCCTCCTCGTTCATCCCCGATCTCCCGCCGAGGCCGTCTTCCTCGGCCCTCCGACCAAGGTCACCGCTCACAGGCGTAACCGCCACTCCGCGAATCTCGCCATGCGCAGATTCTACACCAGCAACATCCCACGTTTCACGCCATCAATCCCCATTAATGGGCGATCCGCTTTCTACGCGGACGTGACGTCGGGGGCGTAACTGCCGGCGAGATTCTCGCGCCTGCTGCTGTGTGCTCTACCGCTATATAAACCCCCATCACATAGGGGTCAAGTAAGCCATTCTTTACTCTTTTAAGCCGTTACTCTGCTCGGATCTCATCACTAACCTGATCGTCGGAGGGTCCTTGGTGGTACCAAACCACCCCGGGACTTCTTTGCAAGTACTCGGCACCAAACTCCTCACTCCACTTCTTCCTCCAAAATCCATTGAGACCCACACGCAACAGGAGATAATCAACAAAGTCCACCGGGAGATCAACGGAAGACATCATCTGATGGAGACCCGAAAAGGAGCTCCATCAGTTGGCGCCGTCTGTGGGAATCACTCTACAAAACACAAAGTTGGCCTTCCGATCTCCGCCCAAATGGCTAGCAGACGCCCTGAAGATCCCGGTACCAGCCGCCGCCTTCCATTCACCGAAGGCGGGGATGAACCTCCTCCAATGACCGTCATCAACGCCCTCGCAGGCTGGATATATAGGCTGCAATCCCTCGTGTAGGCCCTCGTCCGCGTCCAAACGGCCGGGCCCGGGCCCCAGATCGCCGCTCCACCGCCTCCAGAAGGCTCTGCCCCTGTCTGGACGGCTGACCACCAGCAGGCTGCGTCCCCTGGCCACCGATCTTTCGAGCCGGCGTTCCTTGAGGCCCGCTGGGCGCCTCAGGACTCCACACCAAGACCGCCGCCAGAACGCCTCGCCTCGAGCCTCCTCGCACCCCTTATCCCCCTGAGGAGATGTCAGTCACCTCGCCTATCCACAGGCGTGGTCAACTCCACCACCATTGGCGGGGCCGCACAGAAGGGGTCCGCCCCGGCGACTCGAGAGCTACCTCGCCCCGGGACCTGAGGCACCTCATCAAGGGGAACCGGGGCCGCTCCCAGACGCAGGTCACCCGCAGCGGAGGCCAGGGATCCCAAGGTGCCGATTCATCGGGATACCACGGTCGGCTCGACGCCCTCGAGAAGAAAATCGAGGGCATGCGCCGGGAGGCTCACCTCTCGAGCGACGGAGCTAAGTACGCCTCTGACTCGCTCACGAAGCCGTTCACCGAGGAATTGCTCGCCGTCCACATCTCTTCGCGCAACAAGCCCCCAAAGGTCTCTCTGTTCGACGGGAAAACCGACCCGAAAGACCATTTGGACGCTTTCACCGTGGGGATGAGCTTCCAGGATCACTCCGACGCCACCCAGTGCAGAGCCTTTCCGGCCACCTTTATCCGTGCAGGTCGGGATTGGTTCCGGGGGCTCGAGCCCCGCTCAATTTCGACCTTCGACGAGCTAGCTACTCAGTTCCTCGGCCATTTCGTGGGGAACCGTCGACAGAAACGCACGGTCGACTACCTCTTCAAGGTTAAGAGTGGGGACAAGGAAACGTTCAAGGCCTACATTACCCGTTTCTACAACGCCCTTCTCGAGGTGCCCGAGCACCGGGACGAAACCGTCATCACGGCGCTTAGATCTGGTCTGAGGCATAAGGAATGGTTACGCTCCTTCGCGTTGGCGCAACCTAAGACCATGGCCGAGGTCAAGGCATGGACCGAGCGTGAGGTTCAGCTGGAATCCGAGGTGAATGCTAACCTCCCCCGGGCAGAATGGCCCGACCAGAAGAAGAGGGTTCGGGAGGAGAGGCCGGAGCGTCAGCAGCCCTACCACCCGAAGTTCCAGGAGTATACCGCCCTAAATGTCTCCCTCACAGTGTTGCTAGAGGAGGCCCAGAACGAGGGGTTCTTCAAGTTCCCTCCGATCCCGCGTCAGGACGCAAAGCGAACTCGGGGCCCCTATCGCGCTTTCCACCGGGTACTGGGCCACGCCACGGAGCACTGCAAGCAACTGAGGGACTACATCGAAGAGCTCATCCGGTCTGGGCACCTCGCCGCCTACTTGAGGGACAAACGGCAGGTAGACCGCAAGCAGAAGCAGTATCACCCTCCCGCGGACCTGACCATCGGTCAGATCATGCTCGTTTCAGCGGACGGCCAGCCCGGAGCTCAGGGAGCCCCATACCCTATGCCGAGCGCGGAGGCCAACAGCCCTTCAGGGAGCTCGGCCCAAACCAATAAAGTCATCTACTAGCCTATACCTTTCTTTTAAAAGCAATGTAAATTCTTCCTAGGATTTATTGTTAACTTAATAAAGATCAATGGAGCATTGCGAAAAGGGAAGAAAAGCTTTGTTTATTCAAAAGGTATTGTGGGCTCCTCAGCCATACATGCGAAAAGATAAGAAAAATTACAACAGTAGGGGAAGGGGGTACAGCGAGCACTGCTCGTGGTACTCGGTAAAGATCTCCGCCAGCCGGGGCCTCGCAAGGTCCAACCTCTGTCCCCGGTTCCCCCCGCGCGTGTCGACCCCGAGCCTCAGCTCGTAGCATTCGCGGACGAGCGCCTCTGAGCGGGCCAGCCGGTTCGCGGAGATTAGGCCGAAGCGCCTCAAAGACCGCAGCTTGTCTACGGCCTCGTCGTAGAGCTGCTCGGACAGGGGATTGTAAAGCCCCGGCGACGCCCTCCAGATGGAGTACATCAGCAGCTGCAGCAGAGGGGAGCGCCGGGGGAGCAGCCGACCGAAATGGTCCTCAATGCTCCCGTAGACCAGCTGCACCGTGTCCTCGGTGCAGTACGGGTCGTAAAGGTACACATCTTCAAAGCGGACGATGTCGGGGATGGTAAACGGGAAGTCCTGCATTCTCGACGACCTATTTACGAAGGATGGAAGAACCAGTACTCCTTCAGCCTTATATAGCCCACTGTGCAGCTCAACAGTCGCCCGCTTTCATCCAAGGAGTCGCTGCCACGCGGCAGCCATCAAGCCTTCTCCGGAGGAATCGAAGCGACGCGCCCCTAGCGCTTCGCCTCCCCCCGTATTCAATGCACTGGCTACGCGCGCCATTGGCCCGACCGTTCCCATTCCCCGCACCTACAGCTGGACGGTCGGGCTACACCTCGTCAAGATTCAACCCAGCAGCTACCCTGCTCGGTCACCCCTTGCTGGTAGCTCCCCTACCGCAACGCCAGGGGACGGAAAGCCCTTCCAGAGGCAGTCGAGCCTGAGGACCCCTCGCTCGGCTATCCCCAGCGGGCAGCTTCCCTGCCACAACGCCGGGGATCAAAAAGCCCTCCCAGAGGCAGTCGAGCCCGAGGATCCCTCGCTCGGCTATCCTTCAGGACAAAACCCCTCGCCAAGAGGCACCAGGCAGTAACCCTGCCCGGCCAAGGGTCCTTGGTAGGCTTCTACAGCCCCTCCCGCGCTAAGGACCAAAGTCCTCCCAGAGGCAGTCGAGTCCTTGCTCGGCTATCCCCAGCTAGTATCTTCCTACCACAACCGACAGGGATCAAAGTCCTCGCCAAGAGGCACTGGGCAGCAACCCTACTCGGTCCCCGTCCTGAAGGATCAAAGCCCTCGTAAGAGGCAACCGAGCAGCTACCCTGCTCGGTCAACTCCGGCTGGTAGCTCCCTACCCACGACGCCAGGGATCGAAAGCCCTCACAAGAGGCACCAGAGCGGCTGCCCCGCTCGTTCATCCCAGGCTAGTAGTTGCCTACCCACGATGCCAGAGGTCAAAGCCCTCGCCAAGAGGCAACCGCGCAGCTTCGCTACACGGTCATCCTTAGTGGGCTTCTTACAGCCCCTCAAAAGCAGTCAAGTCCTTGCTCGGCTATCCCCGACAGGTAGCTTCCCTACTGCGACACCAGGGACCCGAAGCCCTCGCCAAGAGGCAACCGCGCAGCTTCACTGCCCGGTCATTCTTAGTGGACTTCTTACAGCCCCTCAAAGGCAGTCGAGTTCTTGCTCGACTACCCCCGGCAGGTAGCTTCCCTACCGCGACGCCAGGGATCTGAAGCCCTCGCCAAGAGGCGGCCGCGCAGCTTCACTGCCCGGTCATCCTTAGTGGGCTTCTTACAACCCCTCCAGTGCTAAAGACCCAAGCCCTCTCAGAGGCAGCCGAGACTTCGCTCGGCCATCCCTGGCGGGTAGCTCCCCTACCACAATGCCAGGGACCAGAAAGCCCTTGCAAAAGGCGACTTAGCAGCTACCCTGCCCAGTCACCCCCGGATGGTGGTCAATGCTCGAAATCAGAAATGCTCGCCGGCCCGCAGAGGATCCAAACCCCAGTGAGGGGCGTCAGGTCTATCCACGTCTAAACGATCTCCCCTCGACCCTGGGGCCCAGGAGGATACCTCCTCGGCAGCGCTTGGCATGCTCATCGGCTAGTGATTGAAGTCAACTCGACGGACGATCGCCAGACAGATGGCCAACCTGACATAAAAGTATAACGGTACAAGCAAAGATATCTTACGAGTATTCTTCACAAACAGATGGTAGAGCGCAATTCTATGGAGCCGAAGAAAAACTTCATTACTACCAAAGGTAAAAGTTTTACAAAGGGTATTTTTTGGGCTCCCCAGCCTTATGAAATTCAAGAAAACAAAATAACAAGAGAAGAACGGGGGCTCTACATCTCGGGGCTAGGTACGACTTCGAGGTCCTCGACCTCCACCACGTGGCACGCTGGGTCCTCAGCCACCTCCTCGTCAGGAACCTCTTCCCCTTGCTCGTCGGCGCCCACGAGGAGGAACTCGGCCCGGAGATCTGCGTCGGCGAACTCCGGCATCCGGGACTTAACGGCATCGAGGGCGTCGTGCCAAATGCAGGTCGTGGCCACGGCCAAGTCGTCATAGAAGTCCTTCGACTTCTTATAGATCTCCACCGCCCTCGATTCAGCCGACTTGGCCGCCTCAGCCGTCGCCCCCAGCTCTTTTTGGAGGGTCTTCACCGTCCTTTTCAGGTTACCGGCGAGCACTTGAGCATCCTCGAGCTTGCCCTCGGCGATTACGGCGACCTCACGGTGCCGGGCGACCTCCCATTTCCCGGCCTCCAACTCGCCCTCCAAGACAGCGACCGTCGCCGTCATCGCCTCCAGCTCCCGCCTGGAGCTCTCTTGCAGCAAGGCGAGCCGACTCGCAGCCTCCAACGCCGAGGCTACCACCTCGGCCTCGTGCTGGAGAACCTGGGAGACACGGGAAAGATCAGAAAGATGAAGGAGGCACCAAATCTCACAATGAACTAAAGACTTACCTGCACAGACTCCTGGGCGATCGATGCCAGCTGAGCCCTGAAGGTCACCCCAGGAACTCTACCCCCTGCCGAGGTCTCTATCTCGTGCAGAAGGCTGTCCGCTACGGACAGCCCCGATGGCACCGCAAACCGGAGGCCCCCTTTCTCCACCATGGTCGGTGAGGACCGACTCCGGGAGGGCCTCCGGGAACTCCTCTTGAGCGGCTCCGATGGAGAGCCGATCTCTTCTTCCGAGGCCGGGTCCTCCTGGTTCAGGGCCCGCTTTCGGCCCGATACTCTGCTGGGGCCCGGGGCAGGATCCGCCCCCGGGAGCTCACGGGCCTCCGCCGCCGGAACGGTCGGAGCCGAGGCGGGCTTCGCCCAAGAAGAACTGGCGCCCCCGGCCCTAGTAGGCTGCCTTGGCTGGCGCATGGAAGCTCTGAGGGAGACGAAGTCCATGGATCCTGCACGAAACAAACACCCAACAAATCAGCGACACGAGCAAAACACAAACCCAAAAGCAAGCCTAACTTACCGACGAACTCGACGGGGCTAAGCCCGGCCCAGCTCAAGACCCTCTCGGACAGCAGCACGTCAGGTCGGGGGATGGGCTCCCAAAACGCCACTCTCACCGTGGCGGGGTCATCGGACTGGATCCCTGGCAGACATTTCTCTCTCGACCACTTGGTAGGCACGGGCCGGTCCTCGTCTTCGGGAGGGGAAACGAAGAAAAATTTCTTTTTCCAATTATGGATGGAGGAGGGCAAGGCCACGACCCCGGTCCCGGCAGCGCCCCCCGGCCACTTCCTGAAGGTAAGATAAACCCATTTCGGGTCGCCCGCTCGACCACCAGGGTGACTCTTGAAGACGAGGGAGGAATCGAGAAAGGGAAGGCTGAAGGGAACCGCCTGTAACTTCAGGCGGATCAAGAACCCAAGAAGGATCCTCCACGAGTTCGGCATTAACTGGCCGGGGGCCAAAACGAAGATATTCAGCGCGGCGACGACCTCAGGAGAGAAGGGTAGGTGCATTCCGCCCCAAAAAGCTTCCAAATACAAGACGATCTCCCTACCCGTACCTGATCTGCCCTCTCTTCCTCCTTGGCCAGTCGAAGCGTGTAGCGCGAGGGGATGTGGAAGCGAGCCCGAGCATTGGCGAGCTCGTCCTCATGCCTCACCCAGCACGAGGTGCTAGGGGCCACATCTGCCGCCTCCTCCCTGGAGGCGGCCCCCGCCTCACAATCCCGGGGAAAGGATCCAACCCCTGCTCCCCGAGGAGACTCAGACACAGCTAAAAGAACCCTAGCACCTACTCCTACAACGTCTACCGATTCTACAGAGGAAGACATCTAACCTTGGAAAAGAAAATCTTCAAGGGCTGAAAACGAGAGAAGGGAGACGAGTGCCGAGCAACCAAGACTTGAGAGAGGAAAATATGAAGGAGTAAGGGCCCTAGAGCGGACCCCACCCATGTTTATTGCTGCACACGGCCTCATCCAACGGCGCCAGTCATCTCCCGCCGAAACGGCTCCTCGCGCCCAGCGGCTCCGACCGCTCCACGTGTCAGTTCTGCGCTGGACCGCGTCCCATCAGAAGCCGCAGGCCTGCATACGTCGCATCAGCCAATCGGCGCTCGACACGTGAGCCATCGCTTCAGTTGCAGAGTGCACGAACCGGCACATCTTCTTTAAATGCTGAGATCTCGCCTTGATTCGCTAGCGGAAAAGACAACCGACGGTCCGAGGACTCGTCCAGACAAAGCCCTAGAAAGGAACTCACCTCGGGAGGCCCGGCAGTCCACTCCTGACCCGACCGGCTAGCTGGCCGGGACAAGAGTGGGGGGCTAATGATGATGCTCAATATCGGCAATCTCCAGGATCAAGACACGTGGCAGGTGACGTGTCCCAAGACTCAAAAGAAAGGGCCTACGGGGGCCGACCAGGCCACCCTACGCCCGACCTGCAAGCACAAGCTAGCCCTCCTCGGGGCTCCCTGCAAATTAGCCTCCTCGGCCTCTCAGCTCGCCTCGAGCTGGCACAGGATCAAGACTTCTCAGCCTTCTTGCTCGTCCCCGAGCTCCCGCCGAGGCCGTTTTCCTTGGCCCTCCGACCAAGGTCACCGCTCATAGGCGTAACCGCCACTCCGCGAATCTCGCCATGCGCAGATTCTACGCTAGCAACATCCCACGTTCCACGCCATTAATCCCCATTAATGGGCGATCCGCTTTCTACGCGGGCGTGACGTCGGGGGCGTAACTGTCGGCGAGATTCTCGCGCCTGCTGCTGCGTGCTCTACCGCTATATAAACCCCCATCACAGAGGGATCAAGTAAGCCATTCTTTACTCTTTTAAACCGTTACTCTGCTCGGATCTCATCACTAACTTGATCGTCGGAGGGTCCTTGGTGGTACCAAACCACCCCGGGACTTCTTTGCAGGTACTCGGCACCAAACTCCTCACTCCACTTCTTCCTCCAAAACCCATTGAGACCCACACGCAACAGGAGATAATTAACAAAGTCTACCGGAAGATCAACGGAAGACAACATCTGACGGAGACCTGAAAAGGAGCTCCATCAATAACTACATCAAAAAATTCAGAACTGGATGAAAATATGATTCAGCTAAGTTGGAATTCCAAAAAAGAGAATGAAGGAAAGAAAAGAAAATCAAATTTGCATATGATATCAATAAGCTCAGTCAAATCAGAGCCAAAAATAAAACAAAAAATACCCGACTTGTATCAAGGCCTTTTTGTAGATTTTTTTTTTGGGTGAAGACACGATTGGTAAAAATTCAAACGTCCCCCAACTAGATACCTATAAAAAGTCATTCCTTTATCAACTCTAATTATTTCATTAATTCCATTAAAGAATCCACCAAAACCTCCAACTTTTACACTTTCTGCCATTAAATTGGCACAAGAAGCAGGGATGATCTATATCATCTTAGCTTGTTCTGGCTTCTCTCTCTTTTTAACAATACAGAGTTGAATTACGTGGGAGGGAGAAACCAATAAATTTGGATTAAAAGGGTTCGCAGATAAGATCCGCACATCGTAAAACATATCCTTCGTTTGAAAGTCGCTCTCCACGTGAGAGATATTTATTCGTCTAATACAAAGGTGCGCGTGTGTATTTTCTCAACGACTCTTATTTGCTGGATTATTGATGAATGTTCCTTCATTCCGCTTATTATCTAGAAAATCCATATTGGGCTCCAACTCAAGGAGGTCTTGATTCTTCCACAGCTTTTTGAAAGTGATAAGGCAACTAAATATCGATTTGAAAGGTAGAGTGCCTTCATCTCTTGGTTGAACTTCACACAAAAATTGGTTTATTTCCCAACTACAAGACTCTTGACCAAGAGTACAAGTTTATTTTTCAGACAGATGCAACAATGGATCGATGGTGAGATTCAACAAGGGCAAATCCTATTTATGGTCTCAAATCTATGAAGATGGGTTGAGAACTGTAATCCAATAAATGAGATGTGGATTTGTGAAAGTTTTAATATATGTTGAAATGAAATAAAAGAGAGATGTAAAACAATAATTTTGGCGGAGGAAAGAACTTTCTCTCTTTTATTAATTCTTTTCACCAACTAGGTTCTAGCACCACAACTTTCTAATTGAAAACTTGCATTTACAACGAGACTATCAACACTCTTTTATAGCCTCAATGCTTTTCAACTCTATATAAGACCAGGTAATGAAATATAGAAATTGACTGCCTTCTAATTTTCATATTTCCTAATTAAGAAACAACTTAACCTATTATGTATAAGAGTAGTTGTTTCAATTCAACCCCTAATAAAACTAAGAATACATGCCATAATTTAACAAATCATGGTCTAATAAAAATCCTAGTCAAGCTAGAAGAATATTGGAAGATCCACCTAGATCAATTTAAGGGCCGGGTCATTGCTTGAGTCCGTTGTGTGTGTGTTTTGTTGGATATAGTACCCTCAAGGCAATTATTATGATTGCAAGTACGCAATTATGATAATTGAACGAGGACGTATACAGGTATAACAGTCTTAATCGAAATGATAGTATGCCATCTGATTTGTCTTCATCATTGATGAAGCCCGTAGGATTGTCGCTTGACAACCAGAATTATGATGGCGATCATATACGTGAGAGATGGGTCATCCATAAGCACATCCTTAAAAGTCTCTAGTCATGAGAGTATCGAGATTAGACATCGATATTCCGGAATAGACTAGTGTATACGTTTTGAGACCCCAACGAGGGACGGTGGCCGGTCTCACAAGCCATTGGTATTGTGTCACCTAAGATAGTATACAGGTACTCACTGCAGGTGAGTACACCGGATGGACTCGCCAAGAACTTCTAAATGGTATTATATCTATCATCAGATGGAAATTCTCAGGTGGCATAAGTACATGTTAGTCCTTTGACATGAGATCGTTATTTGTCTCGTGTGAGTTCCCACTGTACTTTGATTGCTACCCTACCACGGCTCAAAAGAGTCATGCAAACATGTTTTAGTTGGGTACAATCCCGAGCCATATGTAGGCAATGGTCTATTGTCAGGAATTCGTCTCTCCTGGTATTAGGAGTCGATATCACGCTGTGTTCAGTCGGCTATCACTAGAAATCCGTGGCCACGGTGGATGAGATTTACTGATAGTTGATCAGTAGTATCTTTGTTGGTAACGAGCTTGATTCAGACACGACTTATTGGGTTAGTAGGGGTCTGACGTTATCCACCCCCTAAACCCGATATGCGATACTCTTTGACGAAGAGACCGAACTGTACAGAGATTGTCACATTCAGGCTCAGTAGGGTAAGAACGTACTTGATTGTCGACCCCCCTTTCGGCAAGTATCTAGGTAGCCGTTACTCACAGCTAGTGCCGCTGACGTGCTTGTGATTAAACTCACTGCCAACGTATTGTCGGGTCTTTAGAGTCCCACACAGAGGGTTTTCCCGGTTCAGGCGATAGATGTAGGAGTCGTACGTTGGTACGTGCAGGGGTCCGATTAAATACATGTACGGAATATACGGACTTTAATCGGACGGTTGATAATATTAGCCGGCTTAGGATTAAGCCGGATTATTAAATCGGGTTTTGATTTAATAATTTATATATATTTAGATATATATATATATATATATATATATATATATTTAGTATTATTGTTCACTGTTCATTTTCTCTCTTTGGTGCTATCCATATTTTTATACGGATGCGCATATATGTAGCAATGCATATATCGGGTGAAATATTCCGTATTTATACGGGAATGCTTCTAGAAAATGGACACCTCATATTTGTTTTTCTATTTTGGAAAATGAGGTGGAGGTGAGTATGGCTATAGTTTTAATGGTCATTTATTGGTTCACTATTGAACCATGGTTGTATTTATGAAGTCATTCTTTCTACACTTTATCTTTTGATGGATTCATTCCATTTTCTTAGATGCTTCATGCTTCATGGTTGAGAACTAGCCATTTTTCATCTCTTTTTCTTCTTCTTCTTCTTGATCTCATTCAACCAAGGGTTATGAGAGAAAAATATTTAGTGGAAAAATTCCTGCATCACCCACCATCCATCCTTAGCAAGTTTGGATCGTCGGTCGGAGCCTCTTTCAGTTTTCCTCGAATGGATCTTTTTCGGCGAGGGTGGTCGATCTTTAAGCGCGATCCCGACGTCTACAAGCTTGGAGGGGCTTCCACAATTAGGTGGACACGCGTTGAAGGCTGTAATTTCATACCCTCGCATGTTTTAGTTTGCTAGTTTAAGGTTTTGGATCGATTTCTTGGGTTATGCGTGTTTGGTGCTTACGTAAGTTTTTTGTTATCGCTTCCGCCTTGGCCGCGGCTTCCGTGGCGTAAGCACCGAACACCAACATGGTATCAGAGCCGGTTCCATAAATCTAAACTAGACTGCTTTGCACTAATTTAGAGTTTCGATTGACGGAATTTTTCCGATTCATATTTCCAATCTACTGCTTGCTGTTCGAATTTTAAAGTTGTTCAACAAATTTTTCTGGTTCCATTAAAATTATGTGCAGGTAAAACTAGAGACCAGAAAGAAATGCGGGCACCTAAGCCCAAAATTCGACCGCTAAACCGCCGCCAAATGTGCCATTTGGCAGCAGTTCAACGGTCCAAATTTTTTCTGGTGCTCTAGTTCATGGAAATGTGATTTTTGGAATATTTGGTTTTGGCCCAGATTTGTTTGAGTACTGGTTTGTACTTGGGGCCAATGCGGAAAGTTTTAATCGATCAAAATTTTGAATTCATGGCTTTTAGTGCTTTTGTTTGTTTCTGTGACCGTGAATATTATAGCGCGGTATAAACCGACTAGTTGCTATATGTACAATCATACAGGTTTACGAACATGATATTCGCGTTGATGTTCTGTGTTGCACTGATATTGTGGATGGATTGTTGTGCTGGATAGCCTATAGTGCAATGGTAGTTGTACAGTTCAGATTCATTTGTATATTCATTATTGCGAGGTGAGCGTCCGACATGTGAACTGTCGTTTCTGCCAGTTTGTATATCATTTTATTGGGGCACGACTGGGTTGAGGTCGATGTCACCATTGTATATATTTTTCTTTTCTGTACTAGGATTACCCTGTGGAGGAGTGCTCGAACAGCCGGGTTCTAGAGGACAACAAGCCCGCATCTCATGGCGTTGAGACCGGGAGGGCCTTACTCTAGAATTTACGGGTTATTCGCCGTACTCGTAGGGGGTATAGGTTGACCTACGGAGGAGTGCTCAAGTTACTGGATTCCATGAAGTGCTGGGTAGCTCATTCACTTTGTTGATTGGGGTTACCTCACTTCCGGGATTGACGGGTAACTTGCCACACTCGTAGGGGTCTAGGTTCTTCATTGCACTAGCTATCCGCACGACCGGGGAACGTCACATCTCATTTACGGCTCAAATGAAACACGGGACACCTAGTTTATCCGCTATTCCATATTGTTTTGCGCATGCCTGTGATGACTTTTATCTACCTGTGATGACTATTATCTGCCTACGATATTGATATATATATATAGTAGATGCTTCTATGTGTTTTGCATCCGTGTTAGTCCTGCCCCTGCTCTGCCGTTAGTTAAGTAATAACGGTGCATGACGGGGCCCCGTGGCGAATGCGTATAGCATATAAAAGCATGTTATTTTGATTGTTTCTTCTGTGGCTTGGAAACTTAAAATGATGGGAATGCATTATCTGAATAATGCAAGGAAAATAACCTAAATGATGTTGTCGGAACCAATTTTAAAACTACTCGGTTTTCTTCAAAACTCATGGACATATTATTTTGCTTTGCATAAAGATATTCGGTTAGGAATATCCCGCACCTCATTCTATGAGGGAAGAGCCTTGATCCCTTCACTGGGAGTTCGCTCTTAAGCAAATGTTTATGTTACTAGTTTTAAAATGCGGAGCTTAAACCACTCCATTTCAAAGCCACTCGAGTTCCTTCAACGATATCAAGTTCATTACGTTAAAGGTTTTTCGCCAAAAACCAGTCGTAGCTCTACGTCATTTCAGATTAGTATTGCTTAATATTCGTGCCGTGTTTGTTGACCTTATCAAGGCGTAGTGTGCGGTAGCTTTGTAATAGTTTTCCGTCGTATGGATATGTGGATTGGTTAGGACAGTCATTCGACCTTGTTAACCTTGTCATGGGTCTGTACGGGTGGGTATAATGCAATCAAGATAATGACGGGTTAAACTTGACTAGGACCCTTTGACTTGTTGACCTTGTCAAGATCATTTGGATCCTATGGGCAAAAATCATATCAGGAGTTTCAAACATACAGGAAACTTGCCAGGAATCCATATACCTTCTAGAGTGTGGTGACTTGAGTGGATTCCTTCAGGTTGTCACATGATGATAGTTGGGTCCCGATTCTCACTGATGAGTATGTATTACTTCTCGGGAGATTTTTCACTTCACAATTAGCTAACCTATTAGGTGTCTAGAAAGTTTTAATGAGGTTACACCTCTGCAGAAACGGGGTTATTAATTGGGTCCATGCGAAAGCACGGGGGCCTCCCTCGGAGTACCAACACTGGCCTGGCTGAACGTTTAGCGAAATTGTAAAGTGTAAATGATCCCGACTAGTTCTCCTTTTAGAGTTTGAAGGAGAATTTGAGGAAACAGTGGGAGCCATCCTGATTAGATAAAGTGATAACTAATCTAATCTTGATAGAGTGTACGCTGAGTGTTTCTTTTCTCTCTTTCTGGTACAGCGTCCCATGCCTTACCTTAAACTAAAACTCATAAACCAAGTTAACCGAACCTTCTTACACCCTTAGGTCTTGGTTTGTCTTGATTCACGACAAAATTGCATATATCTCTACCATTCCTACTTTACCCTTTGCACCTCTTTAGAACACTTCGTATTCCTATGATGATCCATATTGCTTGGAATGACCATCGTATAGTTACATACGAATTCGAAGAAGTTACTTCAGTCGAGAATGGCCACAGGTTCTGGTGAAATTGAATAGGATTATTCGGTTGTCTCTTCCTTTTACCTTCTCTCAGGTTGCGAGAGCTCCTTGTATTAGGAGAGTACTCCCAATACGCTTATTGGATAGTCTTCTTCTAAACCTCAGGCTGGTGCCGAAAGGTAGGGAAGGAAGAAAATCAATTAGCCTAAGTGCGATGTACAGAAGGTGAGATGTAGATACATATAAAAAGATTGAATTGAGGGTGAAGGAAATTGCGACTACTGTCATGAACCTGTATAATAGAAAATGCATTATCAGGAATACCTGGCCACCCCTTGAAACATTTATGTTTCAGTATTTCTGTGTACTTGTAAAAGAGAACCGTTTTCCCAATCAATTTTGACTCCAGGGTATGTATTTATCGAATTTGGATCTCACATCTGTACGGTGTTACAGATGCTAAGAAGGAGTAGAATATTGGGAAATGGACGATTTGATTCTCAATATCGGAATTCGTTGCAGTTGGTGATATTGTTTTAAATAGCCTGGGTTTGCCTAACGGCAAATATTTGGTTTTGAATAACAGTTATTATGAACTGAATTTTAAAATGAAATATCTGTACCTTTATTTTATAAAATGAGATATGTAAGGACAGGCGCACCCCGCACATGCGCACAGCGGAAGCGGGAACGGATGGAGAACAAAAATTCCGTGGGGGCGCGATCGACCATACGCCAAAATTGTCCAAACACTAGTTTCTAGCTAAAATTAAAGAGCATAAAAAAAGTTTAGAGATGCTACAACCTTTGTAACGTGTCCGGCTGATCCCGAAAGACCCCGTCTAAACTCAGTGAGCTTCCGAATGCATCTGCACGCCGACTGCCTCGCCGTAGATGATCCGCATTGAAAGCAGGCTGCTCGAGCTCCAACTTCGTCACCGGTCGGAGGAATTTCCTCCAAAGACTTGCTGGGCGTGGAGGAAGGCGATGCGAGAGATGGGTACTCTCTACTTTTTGCAAAGACTCGCCATGACAACACTTGTCATTTATCTAGTGAGCTCAAGCTCTTGTTTTTGAGGAAGAAGAAGATGGCTTGATAAAGAATGGAATTGTAATAATAAAAACAATTGTGTCATTTTCTTTTATCAATCATGTCATGTATCATGACACATACCCTCACCCCCCACTCTCTCTCATGTGTGTGTCAACACATAAGAGAGAGGGTGGGCCCCACCACCTAATTAAATATATTAAATAAATAATAATTTATATATACATTAATATATATATATATATATATATATATATAAAGATATATATACATTTACATATATATAATTATTTGTATATTTATTTATACTTAATATATAATGGTGGGAATTAATATATATATATATATATATATATATATATATATTAAATAAGTATTAGTACATGTATCCTATACACGTACACATCATGTATCACATACACGAAATGCCATCAATATTTTCCCAGTATCATATACTGTAGAGAGTGTGTGTATCGTATACACTATACTAGAAACCGTATTATAAATACGGTTATCAAATCAACACTTGACTTGGTATTCCGATTATGAAACCGGCTAGTACAACAGTCGTCCGATTGAACACGTATATCCAATATACATGTTTTATCGAACTCATGTACATATCCCTATAAGTATGTCACATCGCGTTTTGCCCGGGCATGCACTTTCGTTGCGGGACTCTAAAGACCTGTCAATACGCTGGCAGTAGGTTATACAGGATCGTATCTGGTTGAATTTGAAACACTTTCAGATTCAACCCCTTTTCTGGTTAACCTACAAGCTCGTCAGTGGCACTAACGCAACGGCTATCCAGGTATGAGCAAGATAAAGGCAGGTCGACGAGCGAACTCATCTAAACCCAACAAAGTCTATAAGTGACAGTCACTGTACAGTCCGATCTCTTCGTCAAGAAGTATCACATACCGGGTCTGGGGAGTGGAATTTGTCAGACCCCCAATAACCCGATAAGTCGTGCTGACAGAAAACACATAACCAAAGAGACACAACTGGTAACACTTACCAGTTTATCTCTACTAATGTGGCCACGAACTTCTGGCTATAGTCGTGTCCTGCACAGTGCGATATCGACTCCCAATACCGGGAGTGATGAATTCCCTCAACCGCTCACTGCCTCCATGTGTTTCGGGACTGTACCCAACCAAAACATGTTTGCACGACTCAGTAGAGTCGCGGTAGAGTAGTAATCAAAGTACAGTGGGAACACACATGAGACAACGTGTTAATTTCAGGTCAAGGGACTACCCTGTACTCATGTAACCAGAGAACTGCTATTTGACATTGGTATAATACCAACTAGGAATTCTCGGCGAATCTGTAACCACCCTGAACTTTCTGTACAGAATTTTTTTCAAAATACAGAAAGGAGCACCTAATCCTGAGCACAAGTTATAAATTTAAATTGCTTTTGAAAAGCAAGAAAGCACATGTAGCTCATTGGTAAAGCCTTGCACTGCTGTAACATAGCCCTATGTTCAAATCCCCTTAGCCACATATTATTTTTGTTGATTTTTCTTTTAAGCTTTTAGAAACCCAAAGGTTTACACGTGCACTGCACATGAAATGAAAAGTCACAATAAAAACAAATATATGGAAATTGGTATTTAAGCAGACTAGGACACGTGGCATTGATCCAAGCACCCCACCCAATAGAATGACCGACGAAGATCACCCCAGGACCGTCGCCGCCGGTTTTCTCCATAGGTAATGCCCAATTTTTTTACCCTAGCACCCCTTGGACTCCCCACACTAACCCTAGTCTGTTTGATTTCCCTGCACATTTCCAGAGAATTAAAATGAGGTATTAATCCAAATTTTAATGCATATTATTAATTCATTCTTCATTACTCTAAACCCTAATTTCTCCTATAAATACCACACTACACCATAGCCCTCCTCATTCATAATTCCATTGCCAAAACTCTCTAAAATTCCTAAGTCCAAGAAGTTGTACAAGTGGAGTTAGCTCAAGGCAAAGTTCCGGCGACGTTTCGGGACAAATCCGGCGACGAAACGACTCCACGACTCCTTCAGAAATTCTCTCTACCTCCCCTCTCTTTAATCAATTAGTAAGTCCCCTCTCCCCTCTTCTCCTTTTTTAAAAAGACTTCTCTTTTCAAAATTCGTCGGAAACGGAGTTAATCCGACTTCCGATTCTAATTTCTTTAAAAACTCTATTTTTCTTAACCACATAATAACCATCTTTTTATATCTTGTTTAATAAATATAAAACAATATCTACAACAAGTTTCACTTCAAAATATAATGTTAAACAACTTTTATTTAACTTT
Organism: Agapanthus africanus; assembly: GCA_030015575.1. Classification (NCBI taxonomy): domain Eukaryota; kingdom Viridiplantae; phylum Streptophyta; class Magnoliopsida; order Asparagales; family Amaryllidaceae; genus Agapanthus; species Agapanthus africanus. Next base: position 352,692,766 of record JASDDO010000019.1, read on the forward strand.
TACGGTAAAATACCATCAAGTTTATATACGACATTACTTCATAGTTTGGCTCATATTACCTTTAGAAAACTCACGAGATAATGATCTACCTTATCACAACACTCATCTTGATATAGCACCATAGCTTTTGTAACAATTTTGTGGGACAAAACACAATTTACATTAAAATACCCTAAACTATCAAAACCCGTATTCTTTAAATTGTTTTAAATAATTCCTTACAAATAAGCCTCTACAACCCATTTTAGGGAACCCGATCGGGATGGTACAGGTTATCGCGCATCCTCAGGACTAGTAGAGCAAGCTGCAGACCTCCTCACGGAGCATTCGATCTCGATGGAATTCTTATTATAATTTTTAAGAAAACGTGATTTCTATTTAATGAATGAATTCTATATATATATATATATATATGAATGTTATCAAAATATCTATTTTAAATATAATATATATTCCATGTTTTCTAATCAAAAGAAAAGAATCACAAAAGATCATGAAAATACCATCACATTTCAATACAAGTCAAATTACAAGAAAATACCATATACTATTCAAAATTAGATTTATATCCACTAGAATATTTCATTTTATAAAAATTACAATTATGAAAATCCTAAAGACGATAAATAAATACTTGAGGTTTATTTTGAAAATATATCAAAACTATTTTTCATAAACCCCCTCAAGTTATACCAATTTACAATAAGGACCCTAGTAAACATAGGTTTAAATGGGACCAGTTCTCTTGAGACTCAGGGAGCCGAAGAATTTGGGTGCTTGCCTATTTAAGGTAGACAAACTAAAAACGGTGTTATCAACATGGTAATTGTCTTGGAAAAAGACACAAATCATGCCGTCCATATGCAGCAGTTTCCGATAACTCCAAAACTAATTCAGGACTTCAATTCGTTTTAAAGTGTCTGACTCAGACAGAATCTCAGTCTAATCTGAATCAATCAATCTATTCTTGAATATGATTCAAGTATAACTCCTATTCAATATGAATCCATTTATACCAGAATTCAATCTATATCAACATGACTCGACTGAACCGAACCATGGATATATTCCGATTACATGACTATCTATTTATATCCATTCCGTTTACATGATATCATTGTTTCAGAAAGTCGTACATCTATTAAACAAAATAATATACATCAATACATAAGACATCACGGGGTTTTAAAGGGGTAAACTGGCACGGAATGTGTTAAAGATGGCACAAGATGGTCATTAAAAGACGTATCTATACATCCATTGCCGTTGTTCCGTGGTTTTATCGACGAAACCTTGTACTACGGGTTACCAAAGTCCACGGTGTAAGTTGGACTCCTCTCTTATACACTGGCATATTCTCTACCAAGCTACAAACAACTGCGTTAACGTAACAATCAAACAGTATACAGTTATATTCTTTCTGTCTATTCTATTTCTATCTCTTTGGGACTTATCGAGCGATTGTTCGCTGACGACATTCCTATTTCTCCTCTTTCTTTGGAATGTTGTCAGGAGGACCCGGTTCTGAGGAGTTCGAGACCAGCCAGAAGCACTTAAAGCAGACCACTGAGCAGTACGACCATTAGGCTTTGCTTGTACTCACTTTTACTTTCAGTACATACCATTGTTTAGGCATTGCTTTCCATTCTTGTATTTACATTTTCAGTTGTATTGTAAAGAAATGTTTAATCAATAAAAGTTGTTGTTCATTTACATTTCATGTCTTCTTGTGTATATTTGCATTATATTGCTTAGTTATGTTTAGCGTGTTTACTTCTGAGTAAATACGTAGCGGACCTCGTCGCGTCTCCTTACCCGTACACTAGGAAGCGGGACATGACGGGTTTTGTTGACGGCCTATGCAGGTCAGTTCTGCATGGACATGAGGGTCTATTCTGCATGGACATGCGGGTCTATTCTGCATGAAGTCCTAAGAAATATAATACAAGAATCAGCAACTAAAAACATTCTTTACATTTCATATTTCTTGAATTTTACAATTTCATATTCTTTGAATCTATTCTAACCTTATTTTTCTTTCAAGGTTATGGATTCTCCAAACAATACCAGCACAAACATCAACAACACCCCACCTCTTCTTCCACTTACGCCTACCGTTGCAGCTCCGATCAACGAGCAAACGGTATTACTTAAGGCAATCCGAAGCCTCCTGGAAAGACAACAGCAGCAGACTGCTGTCTTATTGATTCGCCCAGAAGCGGATGCACCCGAAGTGAAGCAGTTTCGGGCATTGCACCCGAAGCAATTTTCTGGGAAAGAGAGTCCCTTGGAAGTTGAAGAATGGGCTAAGAGTATCGAAGACGATTTGGAAGTAGCACAAGTGTCAGATATTGCCTGGGTTAGAGTTGCGAAGCTGCAACTCACAGATAACGCCAGAGTTTGGTAGAAGGAGGAAGAAAGCCGTCTTGACCAGCCGATCGAATGGAGGGCTTTTCGCGAGATGTTCAACGCAAAATATTTCCCCGAGACTTTCCGATTTAATATGGAGCAGCAATTCATCCATCTGTAAGAAGGTTCGATGTCGACCAAATTTGTGGATGAGTATGATATTGAGTTTACTATGCTCAGTAGGTAAGATATGTCTCAATATTCGATTTTCTTATATCACATACTATACAGGTAACACAAGACCATAACAGGTTCGCGGCACACCTCATTCCGACGGATGAGATCAGGTCCAGACGATCTTAGTAAGGGTTAGATCCGGAGATCCAAGCTGCCTTAGCCACAGGGGATTTCCCAACCCAAAAACTGGCACTGAAAGCTGCTCGTCGATATGAGGCAGTAGTGAAGAAGAAAAGCAGACCTTAATCTGTCGGTGTGAAGCGCCCTGCCACTCAGATGGCAGGAGGAGCCTCTTCAATACCAACTTTTGAACCCAGGAGACTGGAAGTAACAAATAACCGGCCAAGTCCAGATTTTTGCTTCTACTGCAAGAGGGATGGACACCTGCGGAAGGACTGTAGGCGCGCAAAAAGCCTGTGCTTAGTTTGTGGCGCATCCACTCATGGAATTGGAACTTGTCCTTATAGACACAACCCTGTTCCAACTCACAACACTTATCCGCACCGGCCAGCTATCCAGGCTCCTGCACCTCATCTTGCTCTCCCAGCTCCACCTCCACGTGGACCTCCTTCACAGCCTCCATGCCAATTCCATTAAGCATTGAGGAACATGCCCCAAGGACAGAGGAATGTGCCTCCAGCTAGGAGAAATGTACCCCGGCGTCAGGCTTACACTTTAGCGGTCGTAAAAGCCGAGACTATAAACCAAGGTAACCCTGGTAATCCCCTCACATCTTTCCAAAACTTTTGCATTCTTTCGTTCTTTCAAATATTTTTTATGCACTATTAATAGTTCTATCATCAAACTTTTCTTGAATCTGTTACACTTTCCTTCTACAAATTTCTAGGATGGAATTTTATAAGGAGGGTAGAATGCAACAATCCTGAACATTCTATACAGAATTTTTTCAAAATACAGAAAGGAGCACCTAAGTCTGAGCACAAGTTATAAATTTAAATTGCTTTTGAACAGTAAGAAAGTACTTGTAGCTCATTGGTAAAGCTTTGCACTGCTATGACATAGCCCTGTGTTCAAATCCCCTCAGCCATATATTATTGTTGTTGATTTTTCTTTTAAACTTTTAGAAGCCCAAAGATTTACACATGCACTACACGTGAAATGAAAAATCACAATAAAAACAAATATGTGGAAATTGGTATTTAAGCAGACTAGGACACGTGGCATTGATCCAAGCACCCCACCCCATAAAATGGCCGGCGAAGATCACCCCAGGGCCGGCGCTGCCGGTTTTCTCCGTAAGTAATGCCCAAAATTTTTTACCCTAGCACCCCTTGGACTCCCCCACTAACCCTAGTCTGTTTGATTTCCCTGCACATTTCCAGAGAATTAAAATGAGGCATTAATCCAAATTTTAATGCATATTTTTAATTCATTCTTCATTACTCTAAACACTAATTTCTCCTATAAATATCACACTACACCATAGCCCTCCTCATTAAGAATTCCATTGCCAAAACTCTCTAAAATTCCTAATTCCAAGAAATTGTACAAGTGGAGTTAGCTCAAGGCAAAGTTCCGGCGACATTTCGGGATAAATACGGCGACGAAATGAATCCACGACGCTTTCGGAAGTTCCCTCTACCTCTCCTCTTTAATCAATCAGTAAGTCCCCTCTCCCCTCCTCTCCTTCTTTTAAAATACTTCTCTTTTCAAAATTCGTCGGAAGTGGAGTTAATTCGACTTCCGATTCTAATTTCTTTAAAAACTCAATTTTTCTTAACCACATAATAACCATATTTTTATATCTTGTTTAATAAACATAAATCAATATCTACAATAAGTTTCAATTCAGAATATAATGTTAAACAACTTTTATTTAACTTTTACGGTAAAATACCATCAAGTTTACATACGACATTATTTCATAGTTTGGCTCATATTACCTTTAGAAAACTTACGAGGTAATGACCACCTCATCACAACACTCATCTTGACATAGCATAATAGCTTTTGTAACAATTTTGTGGGACTGTTCCCTCATAAAATATTAGGAAAACCCCTAATGGGGCATCACGTGCCCACACGTGACCAGGGGTCACGTGCTGTCACATGATGGTTTCCTGGGGATTCTGTTGAAATAAGAATTAAATTCTAATCAAACAATCAATCAGTGGAGTCACGTGTCCATACATGATGGGCATTTAAATCCACTGAAAAGAATTTCCCCAATGGGGCATCACGTGCTCACACGTGACCAAGGGTCACACGCTGACACGTAATAATTCCTGAGTTCTTTAAAAACAACAGAATTAAATTCTGATTAAAATGCTTAATCAGGGAGGTCACGTGTTAACACGTGATGGGATCCTAAAATCTCTGAAATAATAGAATTAAATTCAAATTAAATGGTCAATCAGAGGGTCACATGCTAACACGCGACAGGCTCTTAAGCCTTCTGAACTAATAGAATTAAATTCTAATTAAGAGGGAATCGAGAACCCTAACTGGAAAATTATTTCTTTAAATTTTTCCAAACAAAAAAGATTGTGCTCTGTAAAATGGAGCACCGTTGGATTAAAAATCCAATGGTGATTAAAAATCACCAATTTACATAAAGATTCTATACAAGGAAAGATTTCCCTGAAATTCAAAAAGAATAACAGACATAATATCTTTTGGATCAAAAATTCAATGGTGAATAAAATTCACTGAGTGATTTAAAAGATCATGTTGGTTACAAAATCAATTGAAATCTTTTCAATGAAAGATTGACTAAACAAACTGATTATGAAAGATTGACTGAAAAAACTGATTCTTTTCTTTCTCCTATAAATAGGAGCCAAGAAGAGAAGAAGAGGAGGATTTTTTAGAGATACACATCAACAGAGAGAATATTAAAAGAGAGGAGGATTTAATTCTGAAGAGAGAAAAGAAGATCTCTTTAGAGAAAAAAACTCTAGGTGAGAAAAAAGAAGAAATTTATTCTACAAGCTCTCACAAAATAAAAGAGAATTTAATTCTCAAACTAAGAGTTTAACTCTTCTGAATAAGAACTTAGTTCTTCATTTGGTTGAAGGTCTGCAGAAACAGATCTCCCCATAAGTTGAGAATTTAATTCTCACCGGGGAGATTCTGCCATGCAGATCTAAAACCTAAGGGAAGATCTAAGTTTAGAGAATTCAATTCTCACATCAAAGCAATTAGGAATTTAATTCCTTCAAACAAAATAGGGTTTAACCCTTTAATATAAGAACTTAGTTCTTCTTCATGGTAACAGATCTGCAGAAGCAGATCTCCCCATAAGTTATTTAATTCTCATCGGGAAGATTCTGTCATGCAAATCCAAAGCTTAGAGGGAGAATTGAGTTTAAAGAATGTAATTCTTCCAAATATATATAGGAATTTAATTCCTCCAAATAAAACTAGGGTTTAACCCTACAAAAGAATTTAATTCTCAAAACAAGGGACTTAAACTCTCCATGCACGTAAACCTGATCACGTGGCAACACGTGACCCTCCCTGCAATAATCAGAAAAGAAAGAATGAAACATGGTCACGTGCCCCCACGTGACCCTTAAATAGACTCCTCAAGATGAGAAAGAAAAAGCTTGGAGGCAATACCTCACGTGCTCACACGTGACTCTCAAAACAAAAGGGAACAAATCCAAAGGCAGTACTAATTTATGGCGCGTCACGTGTCCCCACGTGACCCCTGACAGACACATTTTTTTAAAAGGGCAAATAAAGGAAAACAGAGGAATTAACACCCAATACATGGGCACTATCACGTGTCCACACGTGATGATTACAAAGACTAAGTGTTTAACACATATTTATAAATTTTGAGAGTAAAATAAAGGAAGTCTAGCCCAATTCTTAGGCGCCTCACGTGACCCTACTTGACTGCCTCATTTTTAGTGTTTAACACTATTTTGAGCATTTTGTCCCTAATGTTTAACACTATTTTAAGCACTTCATTCTTTTAGTGTTTAACACTGTTTTAAGCACATCACGTGGGAACACGTGACCGCCAAATATATGCTAGTGTTTAACACTATATTCAAATCAGTCTTAGCTCAAATTGGCTAAGTCTTTCTGAAGCAAGACTTCCCTGTTTCCCCCAATCAGAGCAAAGCTCTGTTTGAATTTCAAAAATTCAAAAATTGAAGCAACACTTCAAATCCCGTGCGCTGTGCGCAACGCGCCACGTGTCAGAAGTTGATACGTCAGCGCAGCGCCCAAGGCAGCGCGCCCAATCAGAGCAAGGCTCTATTTAAAACAAAAATTAAAGGAAATAACGCTTCAGTTGCGCAAGCGCTGCGCTGCGCGACACGTGTCAGCACAGTTGCGCAAGCAGTTGCGCTGCGTTGTGCGCTGCGCGACACGTGTCAGCGCAGTTGCGCTGCGCTGTGCGATGCGCGACACGTGTCAAGCGCAGTTGCATCTGCGCCAAACAGAATTAAAATTCCAGTAAGATCTTTCTGTTCTTGTTAAAACAAGAAGATTGTCTTCTGTAAAACAGAAGCCCTTGGATCAAAGATCCAACGGTGGGGAAAATTCCCCAAATCACTCAGAGAATGATCTCTTTAACAAATTTAACAAATTAATGGGCGCTATATAAAGGCCCCTAGACCCCAATTCAAAAGGGATCAACATAGAAGAACATCAAGAACTTCAAAAACAACAAAACAGAGAGAACTCTGAAGAATTGTGAGAAGAACTCAAGAAAAGAAAAAAGGTAAAAACCTTTATAAAAAAAAGAGAAGAACTTCTTCTGAATAGATCATTGATCTAAGAACAAGATCAATGATCTTCAATAAAAAATAAATAATAACAGTGCCTTACACTTTTTTATGAACCATTGGTTCTGGAATCTTAAAGATTCTCAAGTTATTGAAACAGTGCCTTGCACTTGCAAAAACTGCATTGTTGCGCTACTGGGTTGGCGCAAGCCACCAGAAAGCGCCACGTGTCAGCTCCAGAACCAGTTGCGCTACGCGCTTTTAAGATAGAGCATTGCTCTTTAAAGTTGGCGCAACTCACCAGAGCGCGCCACGTGTCAGTAGCGCAACAGCGCAGCGCACTGGCGCAGCGCATTGCGCTGTTGTGCTTGCGCTCACCAGAGCGTGACACGTATCACCTCCACATGCGCTTGCGCTCAATAATTGGCGCAAAGCGCATGACAAGCCAATGTCAGACAATTAATGCATTGCATTATTTACAGAAGGGCCAAGCCCAATTAAAAAAGGCTTAACAGGCCTAATAAAATGCAATACATTATTTTAAAAAGGGCAGAGCCCAAACCAAAACAGATGCTCTGCATCATTTATAAAGGGACAGAGCCCAAATCAAAAAGGCCTAGCAGGCCAGAATGAAATGCAGTGCATTATTAAACAGGGGCAAAGTCCTAGCACAGGCCTAACAGGCCAAAGATAAAAACATTGAACATCTTCAACTGGACTTAGCCCAATCATGGCCGTAAGTCCTCAAATTAAATTGACCGAGCAAGACTGCTCTCTTAAACCGAGCAAGATGTTCAAATTAAATTGAACATCTGGTTCAAGGGTACATCTCTGAACTCCTCTGACACCTATCGTTGTAATCCTTCAACGACATCAGAGAGGTGACGGGTCCCGACAACCACATATCGATACGGACTGCGGGATCCTTAAACTCGTGGACCGAAATGTCTTTAAACTAATATTCGTCCCGAAATGGGAATGTTGGACCGAAATGTCGGACCGAAATGTCCTTAAACTAATGCTCGTCCCCAAATGGGAATGATGGACCACCATGTCCCTAAACTGGAAATCGACCGCAACGTCATTAAACTAAACAACAGAGCCAATTGCTCTCTTGTCGGATCCAAACGATCCCGTTAAGTTGATCTTAGTCTGGAGATTAGGCTAACGTATCCTTAGCAAAAGTTTATGTTGATCTTAGCTTTAAACAGGGCTAACGTATCCCTAAACGAAAACCCCAAACCCAAATCTAAGTAAATACGGATTTGGACTAATCCACGTCCTACGGACGACGGCATAACTTAGTCTCCGTATACAATCCACGGGCATCCACAAACAAAACAAACACACACGACACGAAGTGAAATTCTGGAGAAGGAGAAAGTTGTTACCGCGATGCGGTAGCGTAATTAACTGCAGGGGCTTGCGCCTGCAGGGAAGAGCGTCCCCACAATCAAAACCCCCTCAAGCGAGGGGGAATCTAACGAAGTCTGCTACATCGGCCGCATCCATCTAAACCTCCGATACACGGTGCCATAAATCAACTTGGCATCTTCGGAGAGGTGGACGGATAAAACCAAATAGCATCTGTCCCGAATCTCAGGCAAGACGTACACTGCGTCTCCGCTGCCATTCGGAGGGGACCAGATTCTGGCACGCCCGGTGGGACCTTTTCCTCTTTCCACTCCACACTTCGTGTGTCGTCTTCGTGAACGAATCGCGGTTTGTTAATGGTTGCCTTTGGGTTTCAAGTTACTAAGATTTGGTATTTTGCCTGGTGCAGAAATCAAGCATCAATGGCCTCCAACTGCTCGAGCTGCTCCAAATGCCAATGCAACCGACGCTCCACCTCACCTGGAGGTGTAGCCTATGGGCCTCAAGCGGCCTCCATCCTTGCTATGCTGGTGGAACAAGTAACCCAGGCCGCCACTGGTCTGTTTTTCGGGACCATGCTCCCACCTGCAAGCTTCACCATGCCAGTGCCCGCACCAGAAGCGAACAAGAAGTCGGTTTTCGATCGGCTCACTGCTACAACGGCCCCTTTCAACGGGTCGTCCAATATCAAACCGGCAGCCTCTGTCTTTACCAGGCTGAACCAGAACTCTGATGGGCCCGCCAAGAAGCCCATGAACCCTGAAATGGCCGTCCCGAGGAAGACAGCCACCCCTGCTCCTGAAGTCGTCAAGGCGGCTTCTCCTGTTAAAGAGTCGGTCTTTTCAAGGCTGACTATCCCGGTTCCTGCTCCTACTTGAGGGTCTGTCTTTGACAGATTAAACATCGCCACTCAAAGGACAACATCAGTCTTTAAAAGGCTGGCATTGGCAGCACCTCATTTAGACAGGGGGCAAGACGAAACCGTCCCTATCGCCGAGCCAGTCCCAACGGCTCGTCATGCTCGACGTCGCCACTGGCGCCGGGTAAGGAAGGCCGAGGGCAACTCCCCCTCAGGATTAACTCCACCCGCTCCAATGGTGGAAGTCAATGCTGCTGTTCCAACTGGGAACAGCTTTGAACCGCTAAGGAGGGTATGCAAGAACTCTCCGACTGCCACGCTAAAAAGATCTCCTCCACCTGCGGAGAGGGTTACAGAAACAAAGCTGGAGCAGCCCCCTCAACGGCTGTCCTCCAAGATTTATAAAGTCTGGCAGAGAGTTCAAGACTCGGTAATCGACCAAGATCACTCTCGCCAACAGAAAAGGGCAAAAGTGCAAGAAGAAAAGAACCGTCCGGACAAACAGCAAAGGACGACCACCACCAGGGTGCCTGCTGCAACGGCCCCCTCAACTTCAATGGTCCATAAGAGAAGGAGGCCGGAGAAAACTCCCACGTCCGCGGCAAATGTCAAAGACAGTGAACCTAAACACCCTAAGTCCGGGGGCATCGTGGTACACACGGTATACATGGCATCGGGGTAAGAGACAGCCGTGCATCTACAGGTCATAGACCGCTTACACGGTCAGTGACTAAAGCTCAGGAGCAGCAGCAGAAACTCCAAGAAATGATGAACGCAATGGCCGCACTCACCGGGCCAAAAGAAAGCCCCGAAGCATCCTCGGATCAACACCAGAAGCAAGAAACTGACGCTGAATTCCTTCACAGGATACTGGAAAAGAAGGATAAAGAGGCTGCGGAACAAGCAGCCAATATAAAGTGAATGGCCCTTCTGTTCCAGGACATGGTGGGTATGATGATCCAGAAAGATCCTCCTGCTGAAGAAGATCCTCCGATCGTCCTTGAAGACGACAGGGGAGAAACGTCAAACCCTCCACCGGCTCTGTCAACAGCCAAGGAGGAGACAATCTCCAAAGCTGACTTGGACGAATATATAGCCCAACAGATACGGGTTCATCATGCGACTGAGGCAGCCGGTCAGGTCGTAAAAACAGGACGACCATATCCGAGCTGGTACGATCAGATCAAGTACCCGCCGGGCTATACGATACCGAAATTCCATGTCTATAAGGGGACGGGCAATCTCCACCAGCATGTTGCCCAGTTCAGGGCGCTTTGCAGCAACACCGGCGGTGATGATAAATTGTTGCTTCGCCAGTTCGTCGGCAGCTTGTCAGATACAACGTTCGAGTGGTACTCCGAGCTCCCAAACGACTCTATCAAGACATTTGCGGAGATGGAACTGTTGTTTACCCAGCGTTTCGCAAGCACCAGCGAACGCACCCCGATGAAAGCATTGATTAATGCCGGGGTGAAGCCAGGCGAGACATGGGTCCAATACGCGATACGGTGGCGAAACTTATGGTCAAAATGCGAACAACGCATCGAAGAGGCTCTGCAGTAGGCATGTTTGTGGGAACCCTCGATCCACAAGCGACCATCTCACAATTCATGATGTTTTTCAAGCCGACTACCTTCCAGGCCCTGATCGACAAGCTAGCTCAAATGGATCAGATGGGCCATAGACCTCCCCCTCCAAAGCCGGACTTTCGAAATGAGAAGGGGAAGGGAAAAGCAATTGTTGTCGCTAATGCTCAACAACAGTCGAGCAACTTGAAACCGGCTGTCCGTCAAAATAATATGCGTCCGCACGTACCCCTTGAGGATAGGCTAGGACGTCCTTACTCGTTTCCCCGAGATAAAACGAGAAGATTATTCGAGCTGGCATTGCGCAACCAACTCATTAATCTGTCGGATCCAAGACGTCCGTCGCAGCCAAACGACGTCCATGATCCCAATTACTGTCCCTATCACCGAGTACTGGGTCATCCGATCGAAGATTGCTACGTCTTTAAAAATTGGATTGAGGACCAGTACCAACAGAGCAAATTCGCATTGTCCGACAGATGGAAGGTGAATCCGCCGCAGCCTCATACCCTTAAAAGAGTAAATACGTCGGGGGCAACGTGCTCTCTCGTTGAAGAAGCTCCTTGGGAGGTTGTACTATCAGCCAAGACAAAGAGGATGCTAAACGATCTTCAAACATGCCCAGCGATTAGGTGGAAGAACCCGTTGAAACCTCAGATCATTGAAGGGATGTTGAAGCCGCGTCCAACTCCAAAGACCGATGGTGGTGGCCTAGGCACTCACAACCAGCCGTTAAAATCTTTAAAGAACAAGAAGAAGAAAGCCAAGAAGCCCGTGAAGCATGGCGACAAGCGCACGGACTTACAAAAACAAATTGACGCGCTAGAGGAATACAACCAGAAAGCACGGACTCCCATTTCACTCCAAGAGTTCCTCAACCATGTCTTTCAAGATGAAGATGAGGGAGAGAGTTCGTCGGATGAATCCGAGGAATACGTGGCGAGCTGTCATATGATTTCCCATTCGTTTACAGACGATAAGGAAATTCCTTGTGCTGAAAAGCTGGGGGCAGATCCTAAACCCGAAATTGTGGGGCCATCGGATGAAACAATTGACGCATTCCTCAATGAAGCTCTGTTGAAAAGTAAATCTGATCGGGAACGCGAGACGGCCATATTTGAAAGGGCCAAGCGCCAGCGGCTTGACGAAAGAGCCGAGACACTCCTGCTGGAGCAAAATACATCCACCGCAGATAAAAGCAAATTCAAGACGAGGAAAAGGTTTGCTAAGGCCATATCAATGGGTATGAAGCTACTATCCTCTGAAGGAAACATTACTGGTGAAGCGGAAATACACCCCTCCTACTGCTTGTATCATCAGAAGATTTCGCATCCCACCGAAGAGTGCAAAGTTTTCAATAGATGGTGGCAAGGATATGTTGCTCACCGACAACATTTTAAGCGGGAGAAACGCAAAACTCGCCGGGAGCAGAAAAGTACGACCGAGCGGCCTAACGGAACTACCGGCGATTGTCGCATGGTTAACGCCGGGGGATCGCGAGTTCTCACATTCGGGAGCGACTCTGACGAAGAAATGGCTCTTAGCCCCCTCTTCAAAGAGTCCACCTCGGGAAAGGAGGAAGAGCCGAAGGTCTGCGAAAATATCCGGCTGCGTAATCGGACGCTACCCGAAAAGAATCTCGGACCCTCAAACAAAAAAGAAAAAGGGAAGGAAAAGGTCTTTGAGGATATCGCCCTAGATGACCAAGTCATGGAAGAGCTAACTGCCAAGGACCCGCCAAAGAAAAATAAGATGGATTACAACGTCTTGGCGCATCTGAGAAAGCTACCCTCGCAGCTCAGCATTCTTGACGCCCTTCTACTATCAAAAGAAGCAAGAGATTCGTTGATCAAAGCGCTACAGGAGCCGGAGCAATTCCAAGCTTTTCTCGCCGAAGAAAAGATGAAGGATGAATTGGAAGAAGTGCACACGGCCGATGTTACTTTTGGCGATAAAGACCTTCTCCTAGGGACGTGCGAACACAATCGCCCTCTCTATGTCTCAGGATACTGCCACGATATAAAAATAGGCAAAATCCTGGTCGACAACGGATCTTCCGTTAATCTCCTCAATGTGCGGGTGTTAAAGGAAATCTGCATGAGTGTCCAGCACCTTGCTCGGGATAAGATCACCATCTCCGGGCTCGACTCCCAATCATCAGGAACTCTTGGGTCTGTGATACTGACGCTACGCTTTGGGCTGCTCATCACGAACATTAAGTTCCATGTCATTGACGCCAAGACATGCTACAATGCTCTGCTCGGCCGACCATGGTACATGAGTATAATATCATCCCTTCTACCCAGCATCAGTGTATGAAATATTTTAAGGATGGTCTCGAGTATACCGTGACGGGAGAACTGAACCCGTTCTCCGTGAACGAGGTCCGCAAATATAAAGATGCCAAATACTTCTTACCGGATTTCAAAGACACGGAGAGGTGTCACAAGCCGGAGAACAAGGCTAACGCCACCATCCCTGTCTTCGGGAGTGATACCGAAGAGGAAGAGGAGATGGTTTATGTAGGTCCACCCCAATGCAACAAACCGGGACCATCCGCTCCTACGTTGATCTTTGGTAGTGACTCAGAAGATGAGGTCCATGCTGTATTCTCTGCTCGGCCTTCAATACAAACGTCCGCTGAAGAAGAGCAAAGTATACAAGTCGCCATGGTTCCACTTAAACATCATAAAGAACTGGATGCGTTCGATACCTACAGTGTAGAGGAGCTGCGGACGTTCTATGTCCCTCCCAGGAGAAAAGGCGAAAAGGCAATTCTATTCTACCGCTCTGAAGAAACCAAAGTGGAGAAAGAAACCTGACACGGTATGGATCCTACGCTTGACAGGCTTCAGCCCATCCGTCTGCCCAGATATTATACAGAAGGCTTGAAAAGGTTGCTGAAGCGCCAGGGGATATCCTTCAAACAGACCGCTCGAAAAGCCAAATTCTATGACAGGGTCTGGAACGTTCCCGGGACTCAGCACAAGTTGCCTAATGGGAGAATGGAAACAATCGGGCTTGGTTACATTCGGTCCAAGAAACGAGAGCTACTCCATGATTGCTACGCCGTGCATGACTTCAATGAAGAAGCGGAAAGCGGATGCTCAATGGGAGGACGCTAATCCTGAACCAGCAAAAGTTCTTGATGCAAAAGTGCCCAGTCCGTCGTTCGAAGAATAAATGGACAAACTTATAAAGGAAGCTGGCCAAAAAGTCCGAGACGACCACAACCGCGAGATGGCCATCTACGAGAAAGCCAAAACGCAACGCCTCCTCCAACAGGCCGCGAAAGATGAAAGTGCCGCTCCCTTTCAACCTGTTATAAAAAAGGCTCGACGCAGAGGCAGAAACAGGTCGAAAAGTGAAAAAGGCGCTCGACAGCAACAAAGCGGGACTGAGAAGCCACACAAACGGGAATCGAGCGGTCCAGATCTGTCCCTTGTAAAGAAGATGATTCGAGCATACTCTTTTCCCCGGGACAAGACGAAGAAGATACTTTACCGTGCTATAAAATACCAAATGCTTACGCTGCCGGAGTCTAAACACCCCGAACAAGCAGGCGAAGTCTCATACCCAAACTATTGCTCTTATCACCGAGTGATAGGGCATCCTCTCGAAGACTGCTTTACCTTCAAGGACTGGGTGGAAGATCAGTATCAGCTCGGCAGGTTTGCTCTGACTGACAACTGGAGGGTAACGCCGCCACAGAAGTACGAACCCAAAGCCACGAGGGCAGAACCAGCTCCACATTGGTCTTGGAAGCGGATTCGTACTTGTCACATGATAACGATATCAAAGGAAGAGCCCGAGAACATGGATGACCTTCTCTGGTGCTTCGGAAACAGCAACGATGAGGTGATCTCAGAATTTCCACCAGCATCGAAAGAGCTGGAAGATGGAATACATACCACTGCAGATAACCTCAAGAAAATTGAGTTGGGGACGGCGAACGACCCGCGATCGACATTTGTCAGCGAGCTGCTATCTGAAGAAAGGGTGGCTGCGTTAAAAGATATGCTTATACAGCATAGAGATTGCTTCGCATGGAACTATTCCGAAATGCCGGGACTAGATCCAGAAATTGTTGTGCATAAATTGACGATATCTCCAGACGTCAAGCCGGTTAAACAAGCGCCAAGAAGAATGCGGCTCGAGCTTGAGATGAGTATCAATGCCGAGGTCAAGAAGCTAATCGACTCTGGTTTTATCCAGGAGGTTCAATATCCCGACTGGATCGCTAACATTGTCCCAGTGATGAAGAAAAATAGGACAGTACGCATATGCGTAGACTTCCGGGATCTCAATAAGGCTTGCCCGAAAGACGATTTCCCAGTGCCAGTCTCTGAGCTGATGATAGATAACACGTCCACTCATGAAGTTTTCTCCTTCATGGACGGCTCATCAGGATATAATCAGATCAAGATGCATCCCGAAGACCAGAAGCACACCGCTTTTCGGACTCTTCTGGGAATATTCTGTTATAAAGTGATGCCCTTCGGTCTAAAGAACGCCGGTGCTACTTATCAGAGGGCCATGACGAAGATCTTCGATGACCTTATACATGAAATCGTCGAATGCTATATCGACGACCTCGTGGTGAAAAGCAAATCGTACGAGGAACATCTCGAGCATCTCAAGACCGTATTTCAACGCCTTCGACGATACAACTTGAAGATGAATCCTCTCAAGTGCGCATTTGGAGTTTCCTCGGGCAAATTCCTAGGATTCGTCGTCCGACACCGAGGTATTGAGATAGATCCGTCGAAGATTAAGGCGATCATGGAAATGCCTCACCAAGAACTCTCAAACAGCTGCGGTCTCTCCAAGGAAAGCTCGCGTATATACGGCGATTTATAGCCAACCTTGTTCCCCTCCGAATGGCGGCGGCGACGACGTAAGGACGTCTAGCCTGAGATTCGGGGCAGATGCTATATGGTTTTATCCGTTTACCACTCTGAAGATTCCAAGTTGATTTATGACACCGTGTATCGGAGGTTTAGACGGATGCGGCCGATGTAGCAGACTTCGTCAGATTCCCCCCCGCTAGAGAGGTTTTTGATTGTGGGGACGCTCTTCCCTGCAGGCGCAAGCCCCTGCAGTTAATTACGCTACCGCATCGCGGTAGCCACTTTCTCCTTCTCCAGAATTTCACTTCGTGTCGTGTGTGCTTGTTTTGTTTGTGCTTGCCCATGGATTGTATAGGGAGACTGAATAATGCCGTCGCCCGTAGGACGTGGATTAGTCCAAATCCGTATTTACTTAGATTTGGGTTTAGTGTTTTTAGTTTAAGGATACGTTAGCCGTATTTGGGACTAAGATCAACTTAAACGTTCGTTAAGAATGCGTTAGTCTGATTTGGGACTAAGATCAACTTAACGGGATCATCTAGATCCATTTCCAGTTTAAGGACGTGGTGGTCCATTTAGTATATGGCCGTCGGGACCCGTCACCTCTCTGACGACGTTGAACGATTACAACGACATGTGTCAGAGGAGTTCGGAGATATACCCTTGAACCAAAGTTGATATGGAGTTTTATAGTCCATTTAAATGTTTAAGGATACGTTAGCCGTATTTGGGGCTAAGATCGACTTAAACGGGATCGTTTAGATCCGGCAAAAGAGCATTTGGGGGCTCTATCGCCCCAGTTTAGGGACGTGGTGGTTCATGTTCCAGTTTAGGGACGTGGCGGTCCCTTATTAGTTTAAGGACGTTTCGGTCCAATATTAGTTTAAGGACGTTTCGGTCCATCGCCAGTTTAGAGACGTGGTGGTCCATCATTAGTTTAAGGACATTTCGGTCCATCATTAGTTTAAGGACATTTCGGTCCAATATTCCCATTTTGGGATGAATATTAGTTTAAGGACGTTTCGGTCCGATATTAGTTTAAGGACGTTTCGGTCCACGAGTTTAAGAACCCCGCAGTCTATATTCATGTGTGGTCGTTGGGACCCGTCACCTCTCTGACGACGTTGAACGGTCAGAGGAGTTCGGAGATGTACCCTCGAACCGGATGTAAATTGATTTAGGGAGCAGCCGTGCTCAGTCAATTTAAATTGAGGACTTACGGCCATGATTGGGCTAAGTCCAATTGAAGATGTTCAGCATTTTATCTGCTTTTGCATTGCATTTCGTTTTATTTTTATTTGGGCTCTACCCATGAAGGATGCAGAGCATCAATTTGTTTTGGGCTTTGCCCATTTATAAATGATGCGCAGCATCAATTTTACTTGGGCTCTGCCCTTTATTGCTTTGCAATTTAATTTTGCCTGTTAGGTCTTTTTGACTTGGGCTTGGCCCTTTAGCAAAAGAAATGCATTGCATTTCAGGCGCTTTGCGCCAATCAAAGAGCGCAAGCGCTTGTGGTGACGACACGTGTCATGCAAGCGCAGTGCGCTGCGCTAGTACGCTGCGCTTGCGCTGCTGACACGTGGCGCGCTCTGGTGAGTTGCGCCAATTTCAGAGAGCAAAGCTCTATTTCAAAAGCGCATAGCGCAAATGGTTCAGATGCTGACACGTGGCGCTCTCCCAAGAGCGCAACAGCGCAGTTTGCAAGTGCAAGGCACTCTAAATTTGAGAATCTTTTAGATTCAAGAACCAAAGGTTCATAACAGAAGTGCAAAGCACTGTTTGCTTTCTTGATCTGATTTAGATCAAAGAAAACAGGTTTCTCTTGTTTTTCTTATCTCAGAGAACCAAAGGTTCATAAAAAGTGCAAAGCACTGTTTTTATTTGTTTTTTATTGAAGATCATTGATCTTGTTCTTAGATCAATGATCTATTAGAAGAAACTCTTCTCTTTTAAAGGTTTTTTACCTTTTTTCCTCTTGAGATTTCTTCAAAGTTCTTTCTATTAGAATCTTTTGATTTCTCACCAATGTTGATGCCTTTGAATTAAGGTCTAGGGGTATTTATATAGTGCCCATAAATTAGTTAAATTTGTTAAAGAGATCTTTCTCTGAGTGATTTGGGGAATTTTCCCCACCGTTGGATCTTTAATCCAAGGGCTTCTGTTTTACAGAAGAAAATCTTCTTGTTTTAACAAGGAAAGAAAAGATTTCTTTAGAATTCTAATTCTGTTTGGCGCAAATGCCCCACCGCGTGACACATGTCGCGCAGCGCACAGCGCAGCGTAACTACGCTAGCGCATCTGCGCTGACACGTGTCGCGCAGCGCAACTGCGCTAGCGCATCTGCGCTGACACGTGTCGCGCAGCGCTGTGCTTGCGCAACTGAAGCGTTGCTTCCTTTAATTTTTCTTAAAATAGAGCTTTGCTCTGATTGGGCGCGCCTTCTTGGGCGCTGTGCTGACGTATCAGCGCCTGACATGTGGCGCGTTGCGCCCGAGATTTGAAGCGTTGCTTAAAATTTGAATTTTGAATTTCCAACAGAGCTTTGCTCTGATTGGGGGAAACAAATGCCCCCCCACCGTTGCGCTCACGTGGCGCGCATGTGAGTGCAGCGGTGGCAATCTCCTGACCGTTGGATCAAGGGGTGTGCTGAAGAGGCGCAAGTGCCTTATAAATAGGACCTCTGGCCCTTAGAAAAATCTCACCATTTCAAGATTTTTGATTTTCTAGAGCTTTGCTCTTGCTTAAGAACTTCAGAGCTTTACTCATTTCCAGAGTTAGAAACTTTAGGTAAAAATTAATTTAAATCAATTAATTTAAATTAATCTTAACCAAAGAGCTTTGCTCTCACAGATCTTTTGATCTAAAGGGATCCCCATTGGAGTTTCACCAACAGAGCTTTGCTCTCATGAATCCATAGATCTGGAGAGATCTTGTTCATGGGTTTTAACCCATGAGCAGAGCTTTGCTCATGGATCCAAAAATAGATCTTTTTGATCTAAAAATGAAGAACTTCTAAGGGTCTTCAAAATGTTTTAATTTCTTTAGGAGTTTTAAATAAATTTTCTTATCATCACCACAGAACTAGGCTCTTTTAAGGAATCTTATTTCCCTGAGACCAGAGTTTTACAAGTGTCACTCTGTGACAGAGCTTTGCTCTGAAAGAGAAGATTTTCTCCTTGTCCCTAGGGATTTTTTATTATAATTATTAGTGGGAATGTTTTCCTGGGGACCAACTGACAATCTCATCCAATGATGAGGTTGTCGTATTGTCATCCAGATTTTGTGGGTCCCCCTTCGGTCTCCTACCCACTGCACTGCTGTGTGGTGTAATTAATTAATTTTAATTTAATTAATTTTTAATTTAATTGATTAATTAATGCATTTTTTTTCTTAAACGCTAAGCGTTGGAATTGCAATACTAACGGCTAATTTCTGTTCACTTGCAGCGATCATGTCTCTCGACACCTCATTCCCGTTTGCTCGTTCAGAGGAGGGATTTCCCGAAGCGCCCTTGGACCGTGAAGTCTTGGGCATGATCAAGGACCACGACCCGGAGTATAAGAGTCTCCACCTTTGGGGGTCGTGGTACAATCAGATCATTATGGGTCGACGCAGCTTCACATGCTCAGTGCCATCAGAACCCATCACGGCGATTCATTACGCCAGCCCACCCCCGGTGTAGTATGCCGTGGAGATGGTTGATTGGACATCGAGGGGCTTTCTACATCCCGCCATAGATGCGATTCCGGTTCAGCGTCCCATGGTTTTGGATATCCTGGGACGCCGTATCTGTCAAGGCGAGGCACGACCCTGGGGGCAATCATATAATATAGGTCTGATCCCCCGCCACCCGATCGGCTACCTGCCATGGGCTCGGTATATCCTGTCGACGAAGAAGTCGCGGTTGATAAGATTAGGATTGTACACCGCAGTCTACGTCTCCCTCTTCCAGTATCCCACGCTCCCCACCTGGTGGTTCAAGGCCTTCCTGGGGCAGTGGAACATTCCTACCCACACTTTCCTCGCCATGGATCGTGAAGTGTCAATCTCTTTGGAAGAGTTTACAGAGGTATCCGGTTTACCGGTTATAGGGGAACACTATGAGGAGTTGCTCCCGACAGATGAGTACGTCTTTGGTGCTAAGCCGGTGGTAAGGGGGCTCAGTCCGGAGAATGCTGTTCAACACCAATTCCTAAGTCTGATCAAGGTGTTGAACATTTACGAGGCCCTTTTCATTGAGCGTGGGAGCCGCGGAGTTAGTTTTGAGGATTTCATTGCTCGGTTCCTTCACCCAAACGTCCTCTCGGCAGAAGCCTCCAAGTTTGCCACCCTTGAGGACCCTTTCGGTTTAGGTTTGGATAACCTGCCGACGAAGGAAATAGACCAAAAGGATTTTTTTCTTCCTAACTCCCCGACCATGTCTTTTGCAGAAGTCGCAGCCCCCGAGATGGACGGGGAGGCCTTCTTTTTAGGATTTCTTGGGCTATGGCTGAGTTGGTTTGCGCTCCCAATGCATTCTCGCCATATGCGGCCCTCCGTCTTTTACCCTGCTCATCGGATGACCATCGGGGTAAAAGTAACCGTTGGGATAGCCGGCTTGGCACACTTGTATCACGACCTCAGTCGAGCGGCGGATGCTAATGAGCCCGGGATGCTGCACGTGATTTTCCCGATGCACTATTTCATGTCGTGGCTTGAGCTACATACATCGGGTATTTTTGGCATGCATAAAAGGCCCTCGTTTTACGAAAGGTGCAGCTTCCCTCGCATCATACAGCTGATTGGCGCATCAATTGTGAATCCATCGCCACGAAATGCCAGGAGTTTACTCCTTCGCTCCCACACCGTTGGAGCCGGTGTATCTTTCGTTGACAAGGTGTTGACTATTGGAAAAGCGTCTACCACTGCAGTGTGGCCATTGCAAGACACTTTCAAGGATGGAGCTTCAGTTTTAACGGCCCGGGAGACCCTTCACTTATATTCCATCAGACCGGGCTTCTTGGTGTTTAGGCAGAACGGGGTAGCGATCTTCATGAGATATAACCCGCATCGTTTCGCCCAACAGCTAAGCTATAATCAAGGGGTACCGCTGGAGGCTTTCTTATCGGAACCTGCTGCGACCGAAGAAGGGATGGAGAGAGCGCTGCATCATTTCATGCGTCTAAACATGGGCTCCCACTTCTTTATCAGCGAGCCGGCTTGCGCCCCACGACTCCTCAGGGTATACACAGAATGGTGCAGTCATTCGACGGGAGCGGTCATAAAGGAGGAAAGGCGGTTGTTGATCGACCGTAAGGGTGCACCTCTAGGTAGCGATCGCAACGCTCCTTTGGTGCCAAGGACCCCGGTAATCCCCCTTTAAAAGATGCCAGAGCCGGACCCTCGCATGCGCAGAGTCCTCCACGCGGATTGCCACTCCCTGATATTACGGATGCACCCCCAGCGCCCTGTGCTCCAGTGGAGACAGTGGTTGTAGTTTCGCCAGAGTCTGGCGTGGGTGCGGACATCGGGACCCGCCGTCCCAAGGTGGCTGCTAAGCGTAAGTCAATCCCACGTGAGCCTAGGGTCGGAGGGCAGAAGAAAAAGAAGTTGCTCTTCACTGCAGATGTCGCGTTCGGTCAGGAACCCCATGCTCCCTATGCTGAGGGCCTGATCGAATATGGGACTAACGAGGGATTAGTCATGCCGCCGCCGGATGATACAGACTTGGAAGCCGCTCTCGAAACTTCAGCGTGGTTGGCAAAGCGTGACGCGTGGCTAGCTGAACTTGCGCAATCAGGTAACTACTAGTCGCATTTTCTTTATTGTATCATATTCTCCTCATTGCCTTTGACTAACGTTTTTCTTTCTTTTCTTCCAACAGGCATCACTGATGAGGAAGCCATTGCCACTTCACTCAAGACCTTCCAAGAGGAGGAACGCCTTAGAGCGTCTTTAGGCCTCAGTAAGTTTCGATTCATCAAGTTTTTTATTCTCCTTGCGTTATGGTCAATCTAATCTCTCCCTTTTTATTGCAGAAACCTCAATGCCGTTCCTGCCAAGCGACTCAAATGTTCTGCCAGCTGCCGATGTTCCCGCTTCCCCTGGGCCACCGCAGGAGGTTCGTCTTGAAGAGCTGATGAGAGATGCCTTAAAGGCTCTGGAGGCATCTTTAAATGAGGACAACGATGCTTCGATAAAGGAAGCGTCAAAGAGGTCCATCGTGACGGCCCGGGAGGAGAGGAAGCGGTCAAGGCGTGAAGCAAAGGCACGCAGGGCTGCTTTGGCCATTGGAGCGGGCCCCAGCACCGTTCCTCGAGCTGACACTCCGTCAGAAGAGTCCCCGGTCGCCCTGTCTACAGCTCATAGACAGGTGATCCACGCCAATAGAGAGGCTAACGACAAGTCTACCTCAGGTAATACTTCTTTCAGAATTTCGTTATAAGACTCATAAAGCTGTCGGTTCTTATATATTTTATCTTGCAGGGCCAAGTCCGACCGAGGGGGAGGCAGAGACCGTTGAACCCAAGGAAACAGAGGAGGCGGCACCTGCCGAACCTGAGCCGACGGTGGGCAACGTTGCTGAGGCTTCGGAGCCTGAGATGGAGGTTGGGGGGTCTGCAGCCGAGAAGGTCATTGATGCTAAGCCTGAAGTGGCGGCAGATGAAATGATCATTACAACTGAGCCCAGGGTGGTAGCGGACGAGGCGCTTGAGGCCGGCGACCTCGTGGTGACGGCGGATGAGCCGATGGAGACCGCGGAGCCCGCAGAAGTAGCGGGTGATATGGGTACGACTCTTGGGGAAGAGTTAGCCACTCTCTCCCAAGAGTCCGGCAACGCTCCAATCATTGCCCTCCCCGTGTACGATCTTCCGCCGTCTCCAGGTCTTGCGAGCACGACAACGGTCCCTATCGAGTCGGGTGATGAGGCCACGGGCGGTGGCCTCATGTCCATGGAGGAGGGAGTCGCCTCCGTTTCAGCCGGCAGCTCATCAGGTAAATCCCAAGTTGCTGTCTTTCTTTACCTTACAATCCTTTCTGACAAGTTCACCTTTTTTCGTAACGCAGGTGCAGCCAGCGCTGATGCCCCACTGCTCGAGGGAGCGCCTTCAACGACTGCCTTGGCGGTGGTCACCTCTCAACCCTCTCTCATACCGTCGAAGATGTTGGAAGGTATGGGTTTGCAATTTATTAATCTTATCTTCCAAACGCATAATTTGTGTACTAAAGTCGCACTGTTATGTCTTTTCAGGAGTGCTCTTTGATCATCTATATCAAGTGTTGCTCCCACACTTCTCCTTCCCATCTGAACTCACTTCTTCCTCTGGCGGTGCTGGTGAGTATAGTCCCCGACTGATACCTTTCTTTTTCGGTGATAGAATTATTTCTAGCTATCTCTTGTCCTGACTGCAGCGTTACAAATCGGAATGGGAGAAGAAAGATCGGCCGCGCCACCTGCCCTTCCGGCCTTGCCATCTGTCTCAGCTAGTACGGCGACTATCACATTGATAACTCCCCCCTCTTTATTTTTTGTACTGTTTTCTGATCACATCTTGTTTCTTTTCAGCTGTCGTTCCGGTCTCGGCGCCCTTCGAGCCTCGCATCACAATGCCGGCAGGTCCTTACCTGAGACGTCCATCTTCGAAAGGCGTCGCGAACAGCTTGCGTATGTTGAGCGACTACATTGAGGAGCTCGATGTCGAGACCCCTACGCCTGTTGCGGATTTCGCTACGGCGGTTAACCCGATGCTGGTGATACTCATGAATTTCCATGACGAGGGCATCATCACATCTTGGGTTAACCATTGTATGGAGATCGAGGCTCGCCTGCATCAGCTGGAGTCGATGCGTCCCGCCCCCGAGACTTTAGCCGCGAGCAATGAAAGAGCAGCATGGATCGAGGGAAGCGCTTCTTACGTCCACCATTTGGAACAAGAAGCAGCTTTAAGGCTAAGGGAATGCCATGAGACTTCGAGCGAGACGGCCCGTTTACGTGCTGAGGTTGAAGCGAATGCTGCCCAAGTGAAGGCTATCTTTGAGGGTCTCCTGGAGCGCATCTCCCATGGGCTAAACTTGAAGCGAAAGCTTGATGTAGCCGAGCGCGATATCCTAGGCCAGGAAGCTGCTTATCAGGCCGTCAGGGAGCAGCTTGCATTTGTCTTGCAGCAACGGGCCCAAGTGGAGGCGGAGCTGGCGGTGGTAGCCAATCAGGAGAAAATGGGGAAGGAATTGCGCGAACAATTGCTAGAGCTATGCAAGACGCTTCCTTCTCAGTAACTCTCCTTGTATCGTTTGTACTTGTAAATAAAAAAATGTATATATATATATATATATATATATATATATATATATTTAGCACAATGTATCCTATACTCAATCAAGTTTATGAATAAAAGATACACATTTTCTATAATGTCTTGTGTCATTTCTCCGCCTTTTTTTTCTTTTATTATCAGCATGCTGCCTTAGTAAACATGGTCAACAGATAATAGAGCACGCATCTTGACTTTCTTAAGAAATAGCGATGGCTTAGGCCGCAGGTTTAGATCTGCTGCCTAAGACTTTTCAACTCTATGAGCCGTGAGGGTCTCGTAGAGATTTTTCTCCCTACGGATCGAGAGGATCTCGTAGGTGGGTTTTTTTCCTTAGGAGTCGTGAGGATTCCTAAGTGTGTTTTCTCTTATAAGTCGTAAGGATCCTATAAGAGAATTTTTCTCTCTTACGAGTCGAGAGGACCCGTAAGCGGTTGTTTCCCTCCTTGTCGAAACTCGACTTTGGAGAGTGAGACCCGTGAATAGTATGCAAGAGATCGTTTTAGATCGACTTGCAGGGTCCCATTGTTCAGGAAGCAAGTTTTTTTTTGTCCCTGCTGCCTGAGACTTTATCTTGTAAGTTGAGACGAATCGGGAATTTCCCGCGGAGACACTGGTTTCTCTGCGAGCCGGCGCGAATCAGGAGGCTCTCGTCAAGGATTGTTTATTTCCCTGAGTTGAGGTATTTGCCAGGGATTATTTGTTTCCCTAGCGCCAAGGATTATTTGTTTCCTTGGTGTTGAAACGAGTCGAGAATTTCCCACGGAGGCACTGGTTGCTCTGCGAGTCGATGCGGATCAGGAGGCTCTCGTCAAGGATTGTTTGTTTTCCTGAGTTGAGGTATTTGCCAGGGATTATTTGTTTCCCTAGCGCCAAGAATTATTTGTTTCCTTGGTGTTGAAACGAGTCAAGAATTTCCCACGGAGGCACTGGTTGCTCTGCGAGTAGACGCGGATCAGGAGGCTCTTGTCAAGGATCGTTTGTTTCCCTGAGTTGAGGTATTTGCCAGGGATTATTTGTTTCCCTAGCGCCAAGGATTATTTGTTTCCTTGGTGTTGAAACGAGTCGAGAATTTCCCACGGAGGCACTGGTTGCTCTGCGAGTCGACGTGGATCAGGAGGCTCTCGTCAAGGATTGTTTGTTTCCCTGAGTTGAGGTATTTGCCAGGGATTATTTGTTTCCCTAGCGCCCAGGATTATTTGTTTCCTTGGTGTTGAAACGTGTTGAGAATTTCCCACGGAGGCACTGGTTGCTCTGCGAGTCGACGCGGATCAGGAGGCTCTCGTCAAGGATTGTTTGTTTCCCTGAGTTGAGGTATTTGCCAGGGATTATTTGTTTCCCTAGCGCCAAGGATTATTTGTTTCCTTGGTATTGAAACGAGTCGAGAATTTCCCACTGAGGCACTGGTTGCTCTACGAGTCGACACGGATCAGGAGGCTCTCGTCAAGGATTGTTTGTTTCCCTGAGTTGAGGTATTTGCCGAAGACACTGGTTTCTTCGGAGTTGGGATGAATCGTCGAGATCTGGCTTCGTTTTCTGGCGGAGCCTGTTGGGAAAGTATGGTTCCCTCCTCGTTTGCGCCTTTGGATTGTATACAGGGATCGATGTGATCTCAACTGTAGGGCCTAAGTTTTATAATTTCCTTTTTTTTATTTCCGCGATGCTCTATCATTTCAGCTTTTACATCGCGAAGGTCGCGATTGCCCAATCATTTCGGCTATTTTTCGTGGTGCCCAATCATTTCGGCTGTTTATTTTATTCTTACTCGCTGTTTTTTTATTGCGAGTTGCCCAATCATTTCGGCTATTTTTTTTTATTTTTACTCGCTGCTTTTTATTGCGAGTTGCCCAATCATTTCGGCTATTTTTTTTTTATTTTTACTCGCTGCTTTTTATTGCGAGGTTCCCAATCATTTCGGTTATTTTGCATGCATACATTTTTACTTACTGCTTTTTATTGCAAGTTGCCCCATCATTTCGGCTATTTTGCATGCATGTGCGGCCTACTGGCTTTTCGCCGTAAACTGATTTCGGCATCAGCACCGCTACAACTGGGATATTACCAGGAGCGAATCATCATCTGCCTCTGTCGATGTCGAACAAAGGTGGCTTAGCGACCAGGGTTAGGGTCCTGTCGGCTAAGGCTTTTGACTTCATGAGCCGTAAGGGTTTCACGAAGTTATTTCTCTCTACAAGTCGTGAGGATCTTGTAGGTGTATTTTCTCCTTAGGAATCGTGAGGATTCCTAAGTGTTCGTTTCCTCTGTACGTCGTAAGGATCCTACAGGAAGGTTTTCTCCTCAAAAATCGAGAGGATTTACAAGGGTTGTTCACTATGCGAACATATCCCCGGTCACGGATGAAATTTGTTTAGGGGAATGTTTATTCGCGCCCGTGGATTGTATACAAGGGTCAGTATTGAACCACTTGTAGGGCAGTATCAGAAGTTGTGGGGATTGCTTAAGCACAGGTTTAGGTCTCTGTAACTTAAAACTTTCAAATCTTATGAGCCGTGAGGGTCCCATAAGAGAGTTCTCCTTACGAGCCGTGAGGATCTCGTAAGTGTATTTTCTCCTTAGAAATCATGAGGATCCCTGAGTGTGTTGCTCCCTTGTGAGTCGTAAGGATCTCACGCGGGTGGTTTCTCCGTACAAGGTCGAGAGGACCCTATAAGTGTCTTTGAACGAGGTTGCGCCCTTTCGGGTTTTCACAAACACTCGCCGGTAGTCTCGCTGTTTTTACTCACGGAACCCTTTTGGGGTTTCATCCGTGCCCATTTTGCTTATGGACATACCGTTTTTTTTTATTCTTTTTATTTTTATCTACTTTTTTTTTACGAGGTCACGCCCTTTCGGGTTTTCACGAACACTCGCCGGTAGCCCTGCTGTTTTTACTCACGGAGCCCTTTCGGGTTTTCATCCGTGCCCATCTTGCTTATGGACATACCGTTTTTATCATCATTTATTTTTTTTTCTTTTTCTCTTTTTTTTTATCTCGTCAGCCTAAGGATGCTGCGGTAGTAGTTTAAGGACGTTTCGGTCCGCCATTAAGAAGGCAGGCTATTGCTTATAAAGCTTGAGCTTAGGAAGATAGCTAGCGGACATAGTCGTCGTCATCTATCATTGACCTAGGCTGTGGCTCATTAAGCGTAGTATTTCTTTAGGAAGCGACCGTTTATTGGCCTGAAAGGCCTTTCACCGTGCATGTCCATGAGTAGATAGGCTCCACCCTGATAAACTTTATCTATGATGTATGGGCCTTCATAATTTGGCTCGAATTTTCCCCGCTTGGCGTGATTGGGGATCATAGGCCTTTTGACCACTCGCACGAGTTCGCCTTGGCGGAATGTCCTCGGTCGGGTCAATCTTTCATATGAGCGCGTCATCTTTGCTTTATAAGCTTCCAGATTTTGTTGCGCTATGAGCCGTGTTTCTTCAAGGGCATCAAGCTCTTCAAGCCGAAGGTTAGTATTTTCTTCGTTCGTCAACTCGTAGTGAACTGCCACTCGTAAAGAGGGTAGCTCTATCTCGAGGGGGAGTACTGCTTCGGTACCGAATACCAACGCGTATGGCGTTGTGTTCGTGGCCGTTTTGAACGTAGTTCGATACGCCCAAAGAGCCTCTTGCAGTCTCCCGTGCCAGTCTTTCTTATTTCAGGACACCGTCTTTTTCATGATCTTCGTCAGGGTCTTGTTGAAGGCCTCGGCTAGACCATTAGCTCGCGGATTATAAACCGAGGAATATCTTCAGTCTATGTTATGCTGTTGCGCGAAGCGACCGATCTTATGGCTTCTGTAGGCTGGCCCGTTATCGGAGATGATCCGTCGTGGAGTTCCAAACCGATATATGACGTGCGTCTTGAAGAAATGGAGGATATTCTCCGTCTTCGCTTCCCTCAACGGTACTGCTTCTGCCCATTTGGAGAAGTAATTAGTTGTCGCCAGGATAAAACGATGTCCTTTAGACGATGCTGGTTCGATGGGGCCGACTATGTCAGTTCCCCATATCTCGAACGACCAGCTAGCCACCGTCGGGTGTAGTGGATTTGGATGCTGATGGATGAAGTCCCCATGGATTTGGCATGAGTGGCATTGCTTCGCATATTCAAGGCAATCCTGAATCATTGTGGGCCAGTAATAGCCCATCCGTTTGATCTTCAACTTCATCTTCAGGCCTGCTTGATGAGAACCACAAATTCCGTCATGAACTTCCTGAACGACTCTTTTCGCTTCGTTGGGTCCCAAGCATCTCAGCCACAGAGAATCGAATGACCTCTTGTATAGAGTATCATTGACGAAGGCGAAAGACAGAGCTCGTTTCATGAGCTGATGTCTTGTGGACGCATCTTCGGGCATTCGGTGGGACTTAAAGTAGTCTATGAAGACTTCCCTCCAGTCCTCAGCCTTTTCCCGGTCTTCTATTTGCAAGGTTGTCTGTTCGGTCTCTCCCTTCTCTTCGGATGATTCCAGAGATATTTCTGCTGGGGAAAGCACCCGACGGCTTTGTACCACGATTCTAACGTCACCGAGGTTTTCGTCAGCCAGTTCTTTAGCAAGTTTGGCCAACACATCTGCTTTGCTGTTTTCCGCGCGCGATATGCTTTCCAAAGTATAGGAGGGAATTCGGGTCAACAGTTGTTGCACCTTTTCACCGTACTTCACCAACTCCGGTTTGCACGTTTGGTAGTCTCCGTTTACTTGACTAACGACCAGTTGAGAATCTCCGTATATGAGGAGGTTTTCAATTCCCATGTCGATGGCGATCTCGAGACCTGCTATCAAAGCTTCGTATTCAGCTTCATTATTCGTCCTCGGCTCTGTTAAGGAGAAAGCGAAGCGCATTATTCCTCCTTGTGGGGTTACAAAGATGAGGCCTACTCCCGATTTGACTATAGGGGTACTTTGTTTGCGCTTTTTCATGGAAGATGCTCCGTCAAAATAAAGCTCCCATCAGGTATCACCACCGTTGATCGCATCAAACGCATGTTCGTCTGGAAGATCGCAATTCAAAGGAGAATCGGCGGGTATCGGATGCTCAGCGAGGAAGTCGGCGATGGCCTGGCCTTTGACTGCCTTGAGAGGTTGATATGTTATCGAGAATTCCATCAAGAGCAGAGCCCATTTAGCGAGTCGCCCCTTCAATATGGCCTTCGACATCAAATATTTAAGAGGGTCGACCTTCGAAATGAGACGGACCTTATGTGCCAATGCATAGTGCCTGAGCTTTGTTATCGCGAAGATCAACGCCAGGCAGTGTTTTTCAATGGGGGAGTAGTTGCTTTCTGCTCCCAGTAGAACTCGACTTAAGTAATAAAGAGCTCTCTCTTTCCCTTGATCATTCTCTTGCGCCTATAATGCGCCTAAAGAACCTTCGAGGGCGGTTGTGTAAAGAATGAGAGGCTTTCCCTTAACTGGAGCAGCCAACACTGGCGGGTTCTGCAGGTACTGTTTAATCTCGTCCAGCGCGCCCTGGCATTTTTGATCCCAGGCGAATGGAGTTCCTTTCTTCATCAGGTGACTGTAAGGGCAGCACTTGCCTGAGAGGTTGGCTATAAATCGCCGTATATACGCGAGCTTCCCTTGGAGAGACCGCAGCTGTTTGAGAGTCTTTGGCGGAGGCATTTCCATAATCGCCTTGAGCTTTGACGGATCTATCTCGATACCCCAGTGTCGGACGATGAATCCCAGGAATTTGCCCGAGGAAACTCCGAATGCGCACTTGAGAGGGTTCATCTTCAAGTTGTATTGCCGAAGGCGTTGAAATACGGTCTTCAGATGCTCAAGATGTTCTTCGTATGATTTGCTTTTAACTACAAGGTCATCGATATAGCATTCGACGATTTCGTGTATAAGGTCATCAAAGATCTGCGTCATGGCCCTTTGATAGGTGGCACCGGCATTCTTTAAACCGAAGGGCATCACCTTGTAGCAGAATATACCCAAAGGAGTCCTGAAGGCGGTGTGCTTCTGATCTTCGGGATGCATTTTTATCCGGTTATACCCTGACGAGCCATCCATAAAGGAGAAAACCTCATGAGTGGACGTATTGTTTATCATCAGTTCGGTGACTGGCACCGGGAAATCGTCCTTCGGACAGGCTTTATTGAGATCCCGGAAGTCTACGCATATGCGCACTGTCCCATTTTTCTTCATCACCGGGACGATGTTGGCGATCCATTCCGGATATTGAACCTCCTGAATAAAGCCAGAGTCGATCAGCTTCTTGACCTCGGCGTTGATGCTCATCTCAAGCTCGAGCCGCATTCTTCTCGGCGCCTGTTTGACTGGCTTGGCGTCCGGGGATATCGCCAATTTGTGCACAGCAATTTCTGGATCTAGTCCTGGCATCTCGAAATAGTTCCATGGGAAGCAATCTTTGTGCTGTACAAGGACGTCTTTTAACGCAGCCACCCTTTCTCCAGATAGCAGCTCACTGACGAACGTCGGCCGTGGGTCACTTGCCGTCCCCAACTCAATTTTCTTAAGGCTATCTGCAGTGGTATGTATTCCATCCTCCATCTCTTTCGGAGCTGGTGGAAATTTTGAGATCACCTCATCATTACTGTTTTTGAAGCACCAGGGAAGATTGTCCATGTTCTCGAGCCCTTCTTTTAATATTTTTATCATGTGACAAGTGCGAATCCGCTTCCAATCCCAATGTGGAGTTGGTTCTGTTCTTGCGTCTTTGGGTTCGTGCTCCTGTGGCGGCGCTACCCTCCAGTTGTAAGACAGAGCGAATTTGCCAAGCTGATACTGATCTTCAACCCAATTCTTGAAGGTGAAGCAATCTTCAAGAGGATGCCCTATTACTCGATGGTAAGAGCAATAGTTTGGGTCAGAGACTTCGCCTGCTTGTTCGGGGTGCTTGGACTCCGGCAGTGTAAACATCTGATGTTTTAGAGCAAGCTCAAGTATCTTCTTCGTCTTATCCCGAGGAAACGAGTACGCTTGACCCATTTTCTTCATGAGGGACAGATCAATAACGCTCGACTCCCGCTTGCGTGGCTTCTTATCCCCGCTTTGTTGCTGTTGAGCGCCTTTTTGGCCTTTCGACTTGTTTCTGCTTCTGCGTCGAGCCTTCTTTATAACAGGTTGACACGGAGTGACACTTTTATTTTCGATGGCCTGCTGAAGGAGGCGTTGCGTTTTGGCTGTCTCGTAGATGGCCATTTCGCGATTGTGATCATCTCGGACTTTTTGACCAGCTTCCCTTATAAGCCTGTCCATTTGTTCTTCAAACGACGGACTGGGCACTTTTGCATCAGGAACTTTTACTGGTTTAGGATTAGTGTCCTCCCGTTGAGCATCTGCTTCTTCATTGAAGTCGTGCACGACGTAACAGTCACGGAGCAGCTCTCGTTTCTTGGAGCGAATG
The DNA here is from genome assembly GCA_030015575.1 of Agapanthus africanus. Lineage (NCBI taxonomy): Eukaryota > Viridiplantae > Streptophyta > Magnoliopsida > Asparagales > Amaryllidaceae > Agapanthus > Agapanthus africanus. The sequence continues at coordinate 352,724,389 of JASDDO010000019.1, forward strand.
TATCCGAGCCCGATCGTCTCCATCCTCCCACTAGGCAGCTTGTGCTGAGTTCCGGGAACGTTCCAGACCCTGTCATAGAATTTGGCCTTTCTAACGGTCTGTTGGAAGGGTATCCCTTGGCGCTTCAACAGCTTCTTCAAGCCTTCTGTATAATATCTGGGTAGACGGATGGGTTGAAGCCTGTCCAGCGTAGGATCCGCCCCATGCCAGATTTCTTTCTCCACTTTGTTTTCTTCAGAGCGGTAGAATAGAATTGCCTTCTCGCCTTCTCACCCGGGAGGGATATAGAACGTCTGCAGCTCCTCTATACTGTCGGTATCAAGCGCATCCAGTTCTTTATAATATTTAAGCGGCACCATGGCGACTTGTAGATTTTGCTCTTTGTCAGCGGAAGCTCGTATTGAAGGTCGAGCAGAGAATACAGCGTGGACCTCATCCTCCGATCACTACCAAAGATCAACGTAGGAGCGGATGGTCCCGGCTTGGTGTATTGGGGCGGACCTGAAAAAACTATCTCCTCTTCCTCCTCGGTATCACTGCCGAAGACAGTGATGGTAGCGTTAGTTTTATTCTCCGGCTTGTGACACCTTTCCGTGTCTTCAAAGTTCGGCAAGAAGTATTTGGCATCTTCATATTTGCGAACCTCGTTTACGGAAAACGGATTCAGTTCTCCCGTCACGGTATACTCGAGACCATCCCTAAAATATTTCATACACTGATGCTGTGTAGAAGGGATGATGTTGTACTCGTGTAACCATGGTCGGCCGAGCAGAGCATTGTAGCATGTCTTGGCATCTATGACGTGGAATTTAATGTCCGTGACGAGCAACCCGAAGCATAGCGTCAGTATCACAGATCCAAGAGTCTTTGACGATTGGGAGTCGAACCCGGAGATGGTGATCTTGTCTCGAGCGAGGTGTTGAACGCTCATGCAGATTTCCTTTAAAACCCGCACATTGAGTAGGTTAACAGACGACCCGTTATCGATCAGAATTTTGCCTATCTTTATATCGTGGCAGTATCCTGAGACATAGAGGGGGCGATTGTGTTCGCACGTCCCAAGGAGAAGGTCTTCATCACCAAAAGTGACATCGGCCGTGTGTACTTCTTCCAGTTCATCCTTCATCTTTTCTTCGGCCAGGAAAGCTTGGAACTGCTCCGGGTCCTGTAGTGCCTTAATTAACGAATCTCTCGCCTCCTTTGATAGTAAAAGGGCGTCAAGAATGCTGAGCTGCGAGGGTAGCTTTCTCAGATGCGCTAAGACGTTGTAATCCACCTTATTCTTTTTCGGCGGGTCTTTGGCAGTTAGCTCTTCCATGACTTGGTCGTCTAGGGCGATGTCCTCAGAGACCTTTCCTTTCCCTTTATCTTTCTTGTTTGAGGGTCCGAGATTCTTTTCAGGTAGCGTCCGATTGCGCAGCTGGATATTTTCGCAGACCTTCGGCTCTTCTTCTTTTCCTGAGGTGGACTCTTTAAAGAGGGGGCTAAGCTCCAGCTCCTCATCAGAATCGCTCCCGAATGTAGGCACTTGTGACCCGCCGGTGCTAACCATGCGACAGTCGCCGGTAGTTCTCTTAAACCCTTTGGTCATATTTTTCCGCTCCCGACGAGTTTTACGTTTCTCCCGCTTAAAATGTTGTCGATGAGCAACGTATCCTTGCCACCATCTATCGAAAGCTTTGCACTCTTCAGTGGGATGCGAAATCTTCCGATGGTACAAGCAATAGAAGGGGTGCATTTCCTCTTCACCAGTAACGCTTCCCTCAGAGGATGGTAGCTTCATACCCATTGACACGGCTTTAGCAAACCTCTTCCTCATCTTGAATTTGATTTTATCCGCAGTGGGTGTGCTTTGCACCAGCGGGAGTAGCTCATTTTTTTTGTCAAGGCGTTGGCGTTTAGCCTTTTCGAATATGACCGCCTCGCGCTCCCGATCAGCTTTAATTTTAAAGAGAGCTTCATTAAGGAATGCGTCAATTACCTCATCCGACGGCCTCGAAATTTTTGGTTCAGGATCTGCCCCCAGCTTTTCAGTACAAGGAGTGTCACGACCCGCAGGGTACGGAACGTGACTGGCACTTAAGTTTACGAAACGTCTAAAGGCGTCCGTAAAATAAGTAAGCCAAAACCCAGAAAACAAAACCAATTAAGCAAAAGAGTGAAGAAAACCCAATCAATTGAAAGCGAGTTATCAAATAAGTCATGTACAACCCTTTTTAAAAACAATACCAATTTTTCCGAAAATTTCGGCAGAGTCTCCTTTGTAAATACTGGCCCCCAAAAATGGGTACAACAAAATATACATGAATCCAACAAAATAGGGCATCCCCAAGCGGGAGCTAGCTCTTCGCCATAAGGCGGTCACAAATCCCACGCAATGTAAATGACAACAAGCATAATAATCATAAGGGAGCATAAAAAAAAGTAGCATGTCGGCTCAAGTGAGCTCGACCCCAAAATACAGCATAAAATCCACAAACCTCACTGTCTCATCTCTAGGTCAATATACAATAATCTGGTAGAAACAGTAGATGGAGTACACTAGATACAAGAATATACAAGGTGGTACAAAATAATAACATAACCCACCTATGAGCAAAACTCGAGCTCAGGCAAAAGAGGCAAAAGACAAGTGCGCCCGCCGCTACTGAACTGACGGAGCGGACCTGCAAAAGACTGTGGCACAACGGGGGTGAGTTGCCAACTCGTGAGTAATAAATAACATCTGCAAAGGCTATCGTATGCATGCACACAAGCATCCTAGCATCTAAAATACAGGTATGACTGGATGCACTAGCAGGTGTGTATATCATATCAGTGTGCTAATATGTATGCAACATGAAAATCTGAGGTCTCAATAGGTATATATAAGAAATATTTTATCTCTTTTTTTGTTTTTTTGAAACTCTTTTAGAATGCCAGCATAATGTCAATGAATCGACGAAAATCGGTGTCCAGCAACGACACCCAAAAGCTGTCTCAAATCTCATAAATGTATCTCTGGCCTCAGCCGTCCGGCTGATCCATCTCAAATATCAATATATCATCATCTAGCGGCCACGGTCGGTATCCTCTGGATATCCGCCGTCCCAAACAGTCACCGGTAGGTAATCCATCCCCTGCCAGGCTCAACATCATCACCACATTCCTCTTGCCCCGGGGTACCTTACCGGGCCCACCATGTACCCGTGCCGGTTCCTCCACTCCTCGACACGGATTTCCAAATCCACAGCAAACTCATGGTGGACGACACTTACATCACTAGAAAACCGCAATTTTTACATATTTTTAAATATAATAAGTTTAGAAAATTTGCGGTTTTCCCCCGAAATCCAGCAATATCATAAAATCTCAAGAAATCCTCATAAGTGCATATATCAATGATAATGAATGCGTATGATATCAATAATCAAGTCGCGATGTGTGATTAATGTATTAAGCATGAACAATTAATATGATGAAGTACATGCACATGAATAGCAATACTACGGTTTCATTTTTAAGGAATTAAAGGCAAAAGCAGCAGTTTAAGTATCAATTAGTAAAAGGTTTAATTTAAATGTTATCTAGTGTGGTGGCATGGCAATTACCAGGGTGTGTGTGTAAGCATGAATAGTGCTCGTGCTGCATATAAAAATCTGGTAATGGTGCATGTGTCCTACAATTGAGTTTGCGTATATGGATATAACATATTGATCTAATTGCAGCAATTATCATGCCAGTATTATTATTCTAATGTCACAAGTGATTATCCAATTTACTATTTTCCAGTTTACTAAATCTATCGGGCGACTTGCGCCATCCAAACGATCGTCCCCCGTAGATGTTAAATCTACTCACCGGGATCCCTGGCTAGCTGTGTCCAATCACCGCCTTTCCCTTTCGCGCCGCGTCTGACGTTTCCGCGACCGAACCTGGAATTTACATCAGTACCAAATATAAGGTTACATATCAAGAACGACGCAAAACCCCAACGAAACTACAAAAGTTCGCTAGCTAGGTACAACGTGCACAAAGTGCGCGGAACACACGCGAAAATCGCAAAACTGCCGAAAAACGCCGATTTGGGTCGCCCGGCAAAACTAAAACCCGACTACCCAAAAACCGCACCCACGCATCCTAAAAGTCGCAGGACAAGCCATTACAATCATCAAGATATCAAAATTAATCCATCACATAATTTATATAAAAATCTAGTAAGCATACACATTCCAAAAATCGGTGCAACAATTGCCGATTTGCGACAAAACGACTACAATCTAGCACAATCGCCCAACCACACTACAAGCAATCTACAAACACTAATTATAACACAACAACAATGATTCCAATCCTATTTTCCATAAACAACCATTCTTGAATTTATAACTTAGCAAAATCCAATCAGTTTCCTCACTTGAAACTTTAAATTAACACAACAAAGCCCACTTAAGAAAATTAACCTCTTAGGTTAGATTAGCAAAATACTAGATAACAAGTTAGGTTTAATCAATTAAATAATGCTTTCTAAAACTTAATCCACTCACTAATCAAGCTTCACAAACCAATTCCATACAAAACCCTCTCTTGAAAATCCTAAAAAGCAATTTCACACTTCTAAATTTAATCAAATTAGCATAATTGAAAACTACATCAACAAGATAACTATATGGATTAGTTAATTAACCACTAGATTAACTATAAAACAATCTAATTAAGTATTATGGCTTCAAAACCCTAGCTAAAATTTTCAAGCAAAACCTAAGAAACTAGATTAAACTACACTAAATTAACACTAAACCATCTAACATAAGAACTTAAACAAAAGAATTTAACATGATAGAAATTATACCTCTTGATCTATGGATCAAGCAAGAAAATTTTGCTCCAAATGATGGCCTCAACACCAAGATCCAAGCAAGAATGGCTAAGGATAATGATAGCTTAAGGATTTTGTTTGGATTTTTGAATTAAATCATGGATTTTGATGTATTTTCTTGAAGAAATTGAAGAAAATGAAAAGAAAAGAGAGGAAGAAGAGGGTGTGCAGGATTTTCGGCCAGAGGAGGAATGGGGGAGGGTGTGGGCAAGTGGGGAAGGTCATGGGTCTAGTCCACAAAGTCAAATGCACCTTACTTTATTCATTTTAATTAAAATAAACCCAAAAAACCCCTTAAATCACTCAAGAAAGCAACTAAAGAAAAGAGATCAGAATTTTCTGGTCTCACACAAGGTGGGGCTGTCCTAGGTCTGAGGAAAAAGAGAGAGGGGTTTTACAAAAGAAATTTTATGCAAAAAGGCCCCCTACAACTCAAAAATTGCAAGTTTTAGCCCAAAATTCAATAAATTCGTTTCATATCATAAAAATTTGTTAAAAATCAAAATAAATTACTAAAAATTTATGTTATCACTAGATTATAATTATCATAATTTTAGAGATTAAAATTAGCCCGGAAAAATTTGTATTTATCGCTTATTTAATGTATTTTCTTACCGGCTTAAAATAATATTAAAAAATTGAAAAATTAGGGAAAATTTTTAAACGACCAGAATTTCATAATTAACTCATTAGCTACTAAAAATAAGTAATTACCTACCCATTTAAGGTATAATTAGCCCTAAACTGCAAAATATCGAGAAAGACGGTTTTCGGAAAAATACCGAATTTTCACCGAATTTCAGGAAAACACCAAAACGACTTTTCAAGACGCTACAATCTTCCCCCCTTAAAGAAATTCGGTCCCCGAATTTAAAAAAAAATAGCTACGCGTACCTTCAAAGAGATGGGGATACTTCTTCCTCATCTCGCCCTCGGTCTCCCAGGTAACCTCCTCGCTGCTCGGGCTACGCCAAAGGACCTTGACGGTTGGTATAATCTTCGACCTCAACTTCTTCACCTGCCGATCCCGGATGGCCACCGGCTGCTCTGCAAAAGAAAGGTCACGCTCTGGCTGGACTGTCGGGTGCTGAATCGCATGCGAAGGGTCGTGAAGGTACTTGCGGAGCATCGAAACATGGAAGACGGGGTGAACATCGGGAAAGCTGGGAGGAAGAGCCAAACGATATGCAACAGCGCCAACACGCTCGAGGATCTCAAAGGGACCTACGAATCTAGGGCTAAGCTTCCCCTTTCGCCCAAAACGCATCACGCCCTTCATCGGAGAGACCCTCAGAAAAACATGGTCGCCAACTGCGAACTCTAATCTGCGACGGCGCCTGTCAGCATAGGATTTCTGCCTGCTCTGAGCCGCTCTCATCCGGTCTCGGATCAGCTGGATCTTCGATGTCGTCTCCTCAACAAGCTGTGGCCCCAAAATGCTGCTCTCGCTGAGCTCTGTCCAACAAACGGGCGATCTGCATCTCCTCCCATACAATGCCTCGAAAGGTGCCATCTGAATAGTATCCTGGAAGCTGTTGTTGTAGGAGAACTCCACTAGAGGTAAATGACGATCCCAGCTACCACCAAAGTCTAAAACGCACGCTCTGAGCATGTCCTCGAGAGTCTGAATGGTCCGCTCTGACTGTCCGTCTGTCTGCGGATGAAACGCTGTGCTGAAGCTCAAACGAGTGCCCAAAGCCTCCTGAAGTCTCTGCCAAAGTCGGCTGGTGAACTGAGTGCCTCGATCTGACACGATACAAGTCGGTACGCCTTGTAGTCGCACGATCTCGTCAATATAGAGCTGAGCATACTGAGCGAAGCTGAAAGTCGTCTTCACTGGAAGGAAGTGAGCCGCTTTCGTCAATCTATCCACGATCACCCAGATGGAGTCGTACCCTCGACTGGTCCTGGGTAGACCCACAACGAAATCCATCGAAATCTGCTCCCATTTCCACTCTGGAATGGGTAACGGCTGTAGCTCTCCTGCGGGCCTCTGGTGCTCGGCCTTGACTTGCTGACAAGTCAGGCATCTCGAAACGAACTCCGCAATGTCCCTCTTCATCCCGTCCCACCAGTAGGTCTCTCTCATATCATGGTACATCTTGGTGGAACCGGGGTGGACACTATACACTGATCGGTGTGCCTCCTCAAGAATGTCGCGCCGCAATCCATCAGCATCTGGTACGCACAGTCTAGATCCATATCGTAAAATCCCCTGATCGTCAACCACGAACTCGGAAAATCTGCCCTGTCCCATCTGTGCCATGATCTCTGAGCAACGGTCGTCACTGCGCTGTGCCTCATATATACGGTCAAGCAACTGTGGGCGTGCACGAACATGCGCGAGCTGTCCCCCTGTCTGAGTGAACTCGAACTCCACTCGGCTGTCACATAACATCTGCCAATCCGCTGACGACTGCCTCTGCACTGTGCGCAAAAAGGATAGACTACCCCCGGGCCTCCTACTCAACGCATCTGCCACCACATTCGCCTTGCCGGGGTGATATAAGATCTCGCAGTCGTAGTCTTTCACCAACTCCATCCAACGACGCTGTCTGAGGTTCAGGTCTCGCTGCTGAAATATGTACTTTAAGCTCTTGTGATCGGTGAATATCTGACACGACTCGCCGTACAGGTAATGTCGCCAAATCTTCAGTGCAAAGACCACTGCAGCCATCTCCAAATCATGAGTGGGGTAGTTCTGTTCATGCTTCTTCAACTGCCGAGAAGCATAAGCGATCACCCGGCCATGCTGCATCAAAACGCATCCTAATCCCACTCGCGAAGCATCACAGTAGACAACAAATCCGCCTGATCCCGAAGGCAAAGATAATACCGGCGCCGTAGTCAAACAAGTCCGTAGCTGCTGAAAACTGCGCTCGCACTCCTCTGTCCAGACGAAAGGAACTCCCTTCCGGATCAAACCGGTCAACGGTGCAGCTATACGGGAGAAGTCCTGAACAAAACGCCTGTAGTAGCCCGCCAAGCCTAGAAAACTATGGATCTCAGTAACCGATGTAGGTCGGGGCCACTGCTGAACAGCCTCAATCTTCTTCGGGTCCACACAAATGCCGTCTCTCGTAACCACGTGACCCAAGAATCCGACGCTGTCCAGCCAGAAAGCACACTTGGAGAACTTCGCGAACAGCTGGTGCTCCCTCAGAGTCTGTAACGTAATCCGCAAGTGCTGCTCGTGCTCCTCTCTGCTCCGGGAGTACACCAAGATATCATCGATAAACACGATGATGAACAAGTCGAGATACGGTCTAAATGTACGGTTCATCAAATCCATAAATGCAGCTGGGGCGTTGGTGAGTCCGAACGACATCACCAAAAACTCGTAGTGGCCATAGCGTGTATGGAAAGCTGTCCTCGGTATATCCTCATGTCGAACTCGCAGCTGATGGTATCCTGATCGCAAGTCGATCCTCGAAAAATACCCCGCACCCTGAAGCTGGTCGAACAAATCATCAATGCGCGGCAACGGATATCTGTTCCGAACGGTAACTTTGTTCAGCTGGCGGTAGTCGATACATAAGCGCAAACTTCCATCCTTCTTCTTGACAAACAGGACCGGAGCACCCCACGGAGAAACACTCGGTCGAATAAGCCCCTTATCCAACAAATCCTGCAACTGATCCTTCAGCTCTCGAAGCTCTGCCGGGGCCATCCAATAAGGAGGTATAGAAATAGGCCCCGAGCCGGGAATCAAATCAATGCAGAACTCAACATCGCGCTCAGGCGGTAGCCCAGGTAGCTCATCAGGGAAAACATCAGGGAACTCACAAACTACCGGGACCCGGTCTAACGGAACCTCTGCAGCTCGAGTATCACAAATAGACGCTAAGAATCCCTGACATCCCTTCCGCAAGAGCTGACCAGCGCGAAGAGACGAAATTAAGCTGGGAAGGGTGACACTGCGGTCTCCCTGAATAACAAGGACTGGCTCTCCCGGAAAGCTAAATCTGACTGCCTTCTCACGGCAGTCCACCGAAGCATAACAAGTGGCTAGCCAATCCATGCCCAGAAGCACATCAAAGTCCAACATATCGAAGAGTATCAAATCAACTAATGAATCCCTCTCCCCGATACGAACGGAACACAAACGAAATACAAACCGAGCGACAAACGACTCGCCTACCGGAGTAACAACAACAAGCGGCTGATCTAACGACGACGACTCACGGCCCAACATCGGTGCAAAGTGTGTAGATACGTACGAATGTGTGGAACCTGGGTCGAATAATACCCGTGCGTCGAAAGAACAAACTGGCAAAGTACCTGTCACAACGGCATTGGATGCCTGCGCATCCTGCGGCGTCAAAGCAAATACTCGGGCCTGTCCTCCACCGATAGCGGGCTGACCTCGACCTCGGCCTCTGCCTCTTCGTCCTCTCTGAACAGGACCGCCGCGTCCACGGCCTCTCGGTGCACCTAACTGGCGTGGAGCATCGCCTGGGGTAGGAAGTAGGGCTCTCTGAGGAGAGGGTGGTGATGGTGGTAGGGTCACGTGCGGAACTGTCGCTGCTCCCTGTCGTCTCACCGGACAGTCTCTGACAAGATGGTGCAAACTCCCGCACCCAAAACATCCTGGCGACGGCTGCTGCCCCTGGGGATAAGAACCATATAACTGTCCCCGCCCAAATCCTCTGCCAGGCCTATCTCTCGGAAAGAATCTGGCGCGCTGCCTCTGAGGCGGTACATCGGTGCGCATCCTCTTCGGCCCAGAAACGGCCGAAGTCCGTGATATGCGTGCCTCCATCCGCAATGCCGTATCCATAGCAGCTGAATAAGTGTCGTAGTGCTGGGCGCCAATGGCAAGATATAGCTGGGCATCAAGTCCCTGTACGAACCTCTTCACCATCTTCTCTTCGGTATCCACCAAATACTGAGCATATCGGGATAACTGTGTAAACTGGATATCATACTCAGACACCGTCATCCCAGGTGTCTTGACTAAGGCCTCGAAGCTGCGAGCTCTGGCGTCACGAATGCTCTCTGGAAGGAAACGGGCTAGAAAGACCGCTGTAAACTCGACCCAAGTCATAGGCGGTAGATCTGCAGCTCGACCTCTCAAGACTGACTCCCACCATGTCTGCGCGAGACCCTCTAGTCGGAAACTCGCAAGCTCTACCCATCGATCATCCGAACATCTCAGCGAACGGCAGATCCTGGCTAAACTGTCAAGGAACGTCTGTGGGTCCTCCGCTGTCTCGGTGCCGGTGAATACTGGAGGTCTCAGCCTCATGAAATCCTGTAGTGAAACCGGAATGGCTACGGTGGTAGTAGTAGGAGCAGGTATCATGGTCGTCTGTGATGTAGTAGGTACGTCATCCGGCCTCGGTGTACGACTGGCTGCAACTAGGGATCCTACCATCTGACGCAGCTCCTGCATGCCTCCCATCATCTGTCGCAACTCCTCCATACCGGTCTCGAGCCTATCCATACGGCCTGGGGAAGGTGGATCGGTCTGTCCCTGCGGCGTAGGCATACCACCCTGCTCAGTCCTAGTCTCGGACGAGCCAGCTCGAATCTCGTCTCTGGCGGCAGCCCTCTGTGCCCTCGTAGCCTTCGGCGGCATAGTGGCTGTTACAGGAAAACGGATAATAAGAACAGTGCAATAGGATCATAGGATACACGGAATTGAAGAAGGAATTTTCAAGCAAGTATATCCTAAAGTCACTTAGGCGGAGTACCGTATCGTAAGTATGCCGCGGACATACGCACGCTACGTTACCCTGCTTAAGTCACTTACTCCATCTACCAAGGGTCATCCTACACTCACAAAGGTAAAACCTGGCTCTGATACCAACTTTGTCACGACCCGCAGGGTACGGAACGTGACTGGCACTTAAGTTTACGAAACGTCTAAAGGCGTCCGTAAAATAAGTAAGCCAAAACCCAGAAAACAAAACCAATTAAGCAAAAGAGTGAAGAAAACCCAATCAATTGAAAGCGAGTTATCAAATAAGTCATGTACAACCCTTTTTAAAAACAATACCAATTTTTCCGAAAATTTCGGCAGAGTCTCCTTTGTAAATACTGGCCCCCAAAAATGGGTACAACAAAATATACATGAATCCAACAAAATAGGGCATCCCCAAGCGGGAGCTAGCTCTTCGCCATAAGGCGGTCACAAATCCCACGCAATGTAAATGACAACAAGCATAATAATCATAAGGGAGCATAAAAAAAAGTAGCATGTCGGCTCAAGTGAGCTCGACCCCAAAATACAGCATAAAATCCACAAACCTCACTGTCTCATCTCTAGGTCAATATACAATAATCTGGTAGAAACAGTAGATGGAGTACACTAGATACAAGAATATACAAGGTGGTACAAAATAATAACATAACCCACCTATGAGCAAAACTCGAGCTCAGGCAAAAGAGGCAAAAGACAAGTGCGCCCGCCGCTACTGAACTGACGGAGCGGACCTGCAAAAGACTGTGGCACAACGGGGGTGAGTTGCCAACTCGTGAGTAATAAATAACATCTGCAAAGGCTATCGTATGCATGCACACAAGCATCCTAGCATCTAAAATACAGGTATGACTGGATGCACTAGCAGGTGTGTATATCATATCAGTGTGCTAATATGTATGCAACATGAAAATCTGAGGTCTCAATAGGTATATATAAGAAATATTTTATCTCTTTTTTTGTTTTTTTGAAACTCTTTTAGAATGCCAGCATAATGTCAATGAATCGACGAAAATCGGTGTCCAGCAACGACACCCAAAAGCTGTCTCAAATCTCATAAATGTATCTCTGGCCTCAGCCGTCCGGCTGATCCATCTCAAATATCAATATATCATCATCTAGCGGCCACGGTCGGTATCCTCTGGATATCCGCCGTCCCAAACAGTCACCGGTAGGTAATCCATCCCCTGTCAGGCTCAACGTCATCACCACATTCCTCTTGCCCCGGGGTACCTTACCGGGCCCACCATGTACCCGTGCCGGTTCCTCCACTCCTCGACACGGATTTCCAAATCCACAGCAAACTCATGGTAGACGACACTTACATCACTAGAAAACCGCAATTTTTACATATTTTTAAATATAATAAGTTTAGAAAATTTGCGGTTTTCCCCCGAAATCCAGCAATATCATAAAATCTCAAGAAATCCTCATAAGTGCATATATCAATGATAATGAATGCGTATGATATCAATAATCAAGTCGCGATGTGTGATTAATGTATTAAGCATGAACAATTAATATGATGAAGTACATGCACATGAATAGCAATACTACGGTTTCATTTTTAAGGAATTAAAGGCAAAAGCAGCAGTTTAAGTATCAATTAGTAAAAGGTTTAATTTAAATGTTATCTAGTGTGGTGGCATGGCAATTACCAGGGTGTGTGTGTAAGCATGAATAGTGCTCGTGCTGCATATAAAAATCTGGTAATGGTGCATGTGTCCTACAATTGAGTTTGCGTATATGGATATAACATATTGATCTAATTGCAGCAATTATCATGCCAGTATTATTATTCTAATGTCACAAGTGATTATCCAATTTACTATTTTCCAGTTTACTAAATCTATCGGGCGACTTGCGCCATCCAAACGATCGTCCCCCGTAGATGTTAAATCTACTCACCGGGATCCCTGGCTAGCTGTGTCCAATTACCGCCTTTCCCTTTCGCGCCGCGTCTGACGTTTCCGCGACCGAACCTGGAATTTACATCAGTACCAAATATAAGGTTACATATCAAGAACGACGCAAAACCCCAACGAAACTACAAAAGTTCGCTAGCTAGGTACAACGTGCACAAAGTGCGCGGAACACACGCGAAAATCGCAAAACTGCCGAAAAACGCCGATTTGGGTCGCCCGGCAAAACTAAAACCCGACTACCCAAAAACCGCACCCACGCATCCTAAAAGTCGCAGGACAAGCCATTACAATCATCAAGATATCAAAATTAATCCATCACATAATTTATATAAAAATCTAGTAAGCATACACATTCCAAAAATCGGTGCAACAATTGCCGATTTGCGACAAAACGACTACAATCTAGCACAATCGCCCAACCACACTACAAGCAATCTACAAACACTAATTATAACACAACAACAATGATTCCAATCCTATTTTCCATAAACAACCATTCTTGAATTTATAACTTAGCAAAATCCAATCAGTTTCCTCACTTGAAACTTTAAATTAACACAACAAAGCCCACTTAAGAAAATTAACCTCTTAGGTTAGATTAGCAAAATACTAGATAACAAGTTAGGTTTAATCAATTAAATAATGCTTTCTAAAACTTAATCCACTCACTAATCAAGCTTCACAAACCAATTCCATACAAAACCCTCTCTTGAAAATCCTAAAAAGCAATTTCACACTTCTAAATTTAATCAAATTAGCATAATTGAAAACTACATCAACAAGATAACTATATGGATTAGTTAATTAACCACTAGATTAACTATAAAACAATCTAATTAAGTATTATGGCTTCAAAACCCTAGCTAAAATTTTCAAGCAAAACCTAAGAAACTAGATTAAACTACACTAAATTAACACTAAACCATCTAACATAAGAACTTAAACAAAAGAATTTAACATGATAGAAATTATACCTCTTGATCTATGGATCAAGCAAGAAAATTTTGCTCCAAATGATGGCCTCAACACCAAGATCCAAGCAAGAATGGCTAAGGATAATGATAGCTTAAGGATTTTGTTTGGATTTTTGAATTAAATCATGGATTTTGATGTATTTTCTTGAAGAAATTGAAGAAAATGAAAAGAAAAGAGAGGAAGAAGAGGGTGTGCAGGATTTTCGGCCAGAGGAGGAATGGGGGAGGGTGTGGGCAAGTGGGGAAGGTCATGGGTCAAGTCCACAAAGTCAAATGCACCTTACTTTATTCATTTTAATTAAAATAAACCCAAAAAACCCCTTAAATCACTCAAGAAAGCAACTAAAGAAAAGAGATCAGAATTTTCTGGTCTCACACAAGGTGGGGCTGTCCTAGGTCTGAGGAAAAAGAGAGAGGGGTTTTACAAAAGAAATTTTATGCAAAAAGGCCCCCTACAACTCAAAAATTGCAAGTTTTAGCCCAAAATTCAATAAATTCGTTTCATATCATAAAAATTTGTTAAAAATCAAAATAAATTACTAAAAATTTATGTTATCACTAGATTATAATTATCATAATTTTAGAGATTAAAATTAGCCCGGAAAAATTTGTATTTATCGCTTATTTAATGTATTTTCTTACCGGCTTAAAATAATATTAAAAAATTGAAAACTTAGGGAAAATTTTTAAACGACCAGAATTTCATAATTAACTCATTAGCTACTAAAAACAAGTAATTACCTACCCATTTAAGGTATAATTAGCCCTAAACTGCAAAATATCGAGAAAGACGGTTTTCGGAAAAATACCGAATTTTCACCGAATTTCAGGAAAACACCAAAACGACTTTTCAAGACGCTACAAGGAGTCTCCTCATCGTTCGTGAGCGAATGGGAAATCATATGACAGCTCGCCACATATTCCTCAGATTCATCCGATGAAATATCTCTCTCATCTTCCTTTTGAAAGACGTGGTCGAGGAATTCTTGGAATGTAATAGGAGTCCGTGCTTTCTGGTTGTATTCCTCCAGCGCGTCAATTTGTTTTTTCAAGTCCGTGCGCTTGTCGCCAGGCTTGACGGGCTTCTTTGACTTCTTTTTCTTCTTCTTTGAAGATTTCGACGGCTGGTTATGAATGTTTGGGCCACCTCCATCGATCTTTTGAGTTGGACGAGACTTCAACATTCCTTCAATGATCTGTGGCTCCAACGGGTTCTTCCACTTGATTGCTGGGCAAAATTGAAGATCATTTAGCATCCTCTTTGTCTTGGCTGATAATACAACCTCCCAAGGAGCTTCTTCAACGACAGAGCATGTTGCCCCCGGCGTATTCATTCCCTTAGCGGTGTGGGACTGCGGTGGATTCACCTTCCATTTGTCAGACAATGCAAACTTGCCATGTCGGTACTGGTCTTCAAGCCAATTTTTGAAGACGTAGCAATCCTCGATCGGATAACCCAGTACTCGATGATAAGGACAGTAGTTGGGCTCATTGACATCACTTGGTTGCGACGGGCGTTTTGTATCCGGCAGATTTATGAGTCGGTTGCGCAACGCCAGCTCGAATAACCTTCTCGTCTTATCTCGCAGAAAAGAGTAAGAACGTCCCATCCTTTCCTCAAGGGCTACATATGGGTGCATATTATTTTGACGAACGACTGGCTTCGAGTTGCTCGGCTGTTGCTGAGCATTGGCAACAACGATCGCTTTCCCCTTCCCCTTCTCATTTCGGGAGTCCGGCTTTGGAAGAGGAGGTTTATGGCCCATCTGATCCATCTGCGCTAGCTTGTCGATTAGTGCCTGGAAGGTGGTCGGCTTGAAGAACATCATAAATTGCGAGATGGTTGCTTGCGGATCGAGGGTTCCCACAAACATACCCACTGCAGGAGCTTCTTCAATGCGTTGCTCGCATTTTGACCATAAATTACACCACCGTATAGCATATTGGACCCATGTTTCGCCCGGCTTTACCCTGGCATTAATCAATACCGTTATCGGGGTACGCTCGCTGGCACTCGCGAAACGTTGGGTAAACAGCAGTTCCATTTCAGCAAAGGTTTTGATAGAGTCATTCGGGAGCTCGGAATATCACTCGAACGCCGTATCTGATGTTGGAGATAGTGCCCTCAGAGTCAATTATTGGATCACAGGCACGTGATTGCAATGATTGAGGGAGGACCTATCCCGGTACGACAGTCTTACTCGAGATGATAGTATGCTATCTGGTTTACCTTTATCATCGTGTACTGCTTTAGGTGACCTGACAGGTCGCTATTGCACGTTGATAGAGCCCCTAGGATTCTTTCTTGACGACCAGCAGTATGAGGGCGATCATATACGTGAGAGCTGGGGTCTATAAGCACATCCTTAAAAGGTCCCTAGTCGTGGGAGTTTCGAGACAGGGCATCGATTCTCCAGAGTAGACTAGTGTATACAGTCGAGACCCCGACGAGGGGCGGTGGCCGGTCTCACAAGCCACTGGTGTCAGTTGGTTCACCTAAGATGTATACAGGTGCTCATTAGGTTATGAGTACACCGGACAGGACTCGCCGGGAACATGCTAGTTGGTCTTATACCTGACGTCAGATAGCAGTTCCCTGGTGACATGTGTACAGGTTAGTTCATCGACCTGGGGATTGTCATTTGTCTCGTGTGAGTTCCCACTGTGCTTTGATTACTACCCTAAACAGGTTTTAGTTGGGTACAGTCCCGAGCCACATGGCGGCAGTGAGCGGATCTTCGGGGGTTCGTCTCTCCCGGTATTGGGGGTGAGGTCGCGCTGTGTCTAGGAGAGCCATTACACGAAGTCCTTGGCCAAGGCAGGAGATTTACTGGTAGGTATTCCAGTAGTATCTCAGGGTGTTCTGGGCTACACTCCGACACGACTTGTACCGCTTTTGGGGGTCTGATTTTTACCAACCCCCTAGGCCCGCCATGCGATGCTCGTAGACGAACGGACCGGACTGTACGGATATTGTCACTGACAGGCTCAGTAGGGTGTCAGGATGAGTTCGCTCATCGACGTCCCTTTTTGTCAATAGCTGGTGGCCCGTTACGTATTGGCTTATACCTCTGACGTGCTAGTGGTTAAATCCACAGCCATAGTATTGACGAGTCTTTAGAGTCCACCACACTTTCAGTTACTCAGGCTTTCGGGCGAAACGCTGTAGAGGCCGTATGGAGATATGGCAGGGTCCGATCAGATACGTGCGGTATTGCACGGATCAGGTTCGGACGGTTTGTACTAGAGGCGGTATAGTTATATGGCAGGGTTCGATCAGATTCGTGCGGTATTGCACGGATCAGGATCGGACGAACATTACTAGCCGGCTTTGGTTTAAGCCGGATCCTAGTTTAGTACAGTGTAGATTTTGTCTCTTTGCATTTGTATCCGGACGGAATACAGATGCGGGTGTGTATGCACAGTATCGGGGTTTTCCTGTAATTTATTACGGGACCAGTTTTCTGGAGTTGCCAGTTTGCATTCCGTTCCAGCCGGTTTTCCTTTGTTCTTTCCCGGCCGGACTTTTCCGATGGAGGGGGTTATTTGCAAGTTTGCAAATAACATTTTGTGGAGGGTTTATTTATGAGATGAGAGATTATGATGGCATCTTTTCTTTTCCACCATCACTTGCATTAATTGTGATTGGAAAGGGTTATGGTTTGGATGTATGTTTGTTATCATGATGTTTTGTTAATGGTCACCTCTTGCTTTATACTACCATCACCTCCCTTCATGCTACAAATCCCTTCCCTCCACCATTCTCATAGGATTATGGCCGGCCACTTCATGGAGGGTGTGGGGTTGATTTCATTTTTGGTGTGGCAAAAATTAAGCATCCATCTCATTTTAGCTTGCCACTAAAAAATTCCCAAGTTCATATCTTGTTGATTCCTCCATCAAGGCAACTTCACAAACCCCAAATGAGACATAACCTCTACCCTACACATTCTACAGCAAATCTTGGACGCGTCGGCCAGCCAACTTCGCGCCCGAGTTGCCTCGGTATTGAGGTGGGAGCCCGTAAAAGATGCAGGCGATGTGGTGCCCTTCCGGCGAGGAGGCGACGACCGGAGTTTCCGCAGGAGATCGGGACGACGATGAGAAGACCGGAGGACTCGGATCACTCGGTATATCTCTTCCCATCTTGTAGTTGCTAGATCTAGTTTAATGGCCCGATCCGGGGTTTAGTGCGCGGTGGTGCCGGTTTGCTAAGTTCGCAAAATTAAAGTTTATCACCGTTTCCGCATTTGGCCATCGGATTGACGGCCGGGGCGCCGCCGTGCACTTACAGTGGTATCAGAGCCTCGCCATTAACTTCGTCTAGCTTCGTTTGATGTGTTTTGCATTTCCGATCGACCAAAATTCCAAAATCTACTTTTTCACTCACATCAGTTTTCTGTCGAATTTTTTCTGGCTCTAAAATTTTTTCAGGTTGTAAAAAACTAATGTACTGGAAATTCTAAGACTACTGGAAAAATTCGACACAGTCAGTCGATGACTCAAGCGCGGAACCGCGGCCAAACCCCTCCTTGGGCCGCGGTTCCGCCGCACAGTGGTGTCCTCACTGTGTCCAATTTCTCCTGTGGGCTTCTGGGCTGATTTTAGGGGTTTTGGAATATTAAAATTGGGCCCAGAATTTCTGTGAGTGCTACAGTATTGCTTGGGGGCCCACTTGTTAATTTTTGATCGATCGGATATTTTAAACACATTTTTCACAGTATTTACATTATATCTGCGACCGTGAATGTCACTCGATCGGTAAATCCGGTCTAACTGCTATAGCCCGGTTAGACGGATTTGCGAACGTGACTTTCACGTTGATGTTCTGTGTTTTTGCTGTGATGTTGCGGATCGGTCGTGGGGGATAGCCTGGATGCAATGCTAGTACAGTTTTGTTGTATTATGTACATTTGATATTGCGGGGCGAGCGTCCGACATGTGGACTGCCGTCACTGCCTGTTTGTATTATTCTTTTGGGGCACGACCTGGTTGCGGTCGATGTACCCGTTGTATGTATATTTTACTTTCTGTACTAGGATTGCCCCGCGGTGGGGTGCACGGATAGCCGGGTTCTAGAAGGCAAGAAGCCCGCATCTCATGGCATTGGGACGGAGGGGGGCTTCACTCCAGGATTGGCGGGCTATTCGCCGCACTCGTAGGGGGTACAGGTTGACCCAGGAGGGGTGCCCAAGTTGCCGGATTCCGTGAAGTGCTGCGTGGTCCATTCACGGCGCTGAAGGGGGCTGCCTCGCTTCAGGTTTTGGCGGGTAACTTGCCGCGCCCGTAGGGGTCTAGGATTTCATTGCACAGGCTATCCACACGACCAGGGGAACGTCGGGTTTCAGTAGTGGCTCTGTGAAACCCGGGGATCCCAGATATCTGTATTGTTCTGTGATGCTGTACATTTCTGTGATGTTGCATATTATTCACGCCTTGAGCGAATATAATATATTGGTATATATATTAGTAGATGTTGTATATGTTTTTCATCCGCGCTAGTCCAGTCCCCGCTCTGCCGTTAGTTAGCTAACCTAACGGGTGATGATGGGACCCAGTGGCGAATGCGGATGGCATATACGTACGTCAGTATATTTTCGTTCTTTGTGGTGTGATCAATTGATGGGACTGCGTTGATTCGGATCAATGCATGTTAAAACAAACCTAATCTGATGTTGTTGGAACACTTTTCAAAAAAGCTGTTATTGCAAGGACGTTCACTTTTGTTTTGCATCGTGGTATTCATTTGGAATATCCTGCTCCTCAGTCGACGAGGCAAGGGCCGAGATCCCTTCACCGGGAGTGACCCCTTGGACAGAAGTTTGCGTCAGGGCATTAACTTCACTATAGCCGATTACTTTTGCTTTGCATCGTGGTATTCATTTGGAATATCCTGCACCCCATTCTACGGGGAAAGAGCCGAGATCCCTTCACCGGGAGTGACCTCTTTAGTAAAGGTTTTCGTCACTATATTTTCTAAAAAGCTATCCGTTCCTTCAACGATATCAAGTTCATTACGTTAAAGGTTTTCGCCAGAAACCATTCGTAGCCCTCCGTCGTTTCATATGGGTAGTCAATAGTATTCAAGCTGTGTATGTTGGCCAAAGTCAAGGCACAGTGATTGGTAGCTATTGGGTATTCATATGCAGCATAGATAGATGCGTTGGTTTGGGACAGTCGTACTGCCATTTTGGCCAAAGTCAAGGGTAGGTATGGGTGGATTCAAATTAACCTGGAGAATGACGGGTTGAACTTGACATGTGACTTATGATATGTTGGCCAAAGTCAAGGTCATAAGAGCATGAGGTAAAAAAATCACATCGGGAGTTTCAAAAGAACTGAAACTTGCCAGATATGCGCATACCTTCTGGAGTGTGATACCGTGAGCGGATTCCGTCACGTTATCATGCGATGATAGTTGGATCCCGATTCCCACTGATGAGTTAGTTTACTCCTCGGGTATTCCCGACTAATTCTTCTTTTAGTTTTGGAGGAGAATTTGAGGTACAGTGGGAGGTTTCCAGATTAGATAAAGTGATAACCATTCTGATCTAGGTTAGAGTGCACGCTGAGTGTTTCTTTTCTCTCTCTCTCTCTGGCAGCGACCATTGACCCGACCCTAGACTTTGACTCAGTGACCAAGTTGACCGAAGCTTCTTAACACTGGCTTTTGGATTGTCAGAGTTGCAGACCTCATTGCCACTCCTACTTTTACCCTTTTCTCCAGGACACCCCGTATTACTACGAACGTCCACTTCCATTGGAAAAAACCATCGTATGGTTATATACGAACTCGAAGGAATTTATTCAAGGATGGTTTCCGGTTTTGGAGAAAACGGATGGGATTATTCAGTTGTCTTTTCCTTTTACCTTCTCTCAGGTTGCGAGTACTCCTTGGTTTGGGGGATAGTACACCTATTACGCAAATTGGATAGTCTTCTTCCAAACCTTAGGCTGGTGCCGACCGGTAGGGAATGAAGAAAACCAATTAGCATAACGATGGTGTGCAGAAGGTATTAAGTTCAGACAAAGCAAGGGATTAGTAAAAGGGCAAAGTAAATTGCGACTGATATTCACGACCAAACCAAGTATTTCTTCGTCAATCCTAAATTACCTTTGTATTTCTCCAGGACACTCCGTATCACTACGAAGATCCACAGTTTATTGGATACTCCATCGTATGGTTATATACGAACTCGAAAGGAACTTGTTCCAGTTCGGGGATGGATTCTGGTCCAGGAGAAATAGGAATAAGGTTTATTCGGTTGTCTTTTATCCTCACCTTCTCTCGCATTGCGAGTGCTCCTAGGATTAGGACAGTACACCCATTATGCTTACTGGATAGTCTTCTTCCAAACCATAGGCTGGTGCCGAATGGTAGGGAAGGAAGAAAACCATTTGGCCTAAGGGGTGTGCAGAAGGTAATGACTGAAGACATATAAAGGGATTTGGAGAGGTGGCAAAGAATTATACGGTTATAGTTGTGAATCTGGATGATGGTAGAGGCATTACTAGGAATACCAGAATACCCCATCGAAACATTTCAATGTTTCAGTTCAACTGTGTACTGTTAAAAGAAAACTAATTTCCCGATTAGACACTTGCTCCAGGGTATGTATTTACCAGGTTTGATTCTCACATCTGTATGGTTTTACAGATGGTGAGTGGGAGTAAGTTATTGGGAATAGGGTAATCATCCTCATTATATCGGGATTCGTTGTAATCGGTGATATTTGAGGAGATCATCTGGGCTGTTTGCCGGTCGGCAAATATTTGGTTTTGAATATCCGCTGTTGTGCACCAATTTCAAATTGATATATCTGTACGTCTATTTTGATAGAGTGAGATATACCTTTTGATAATATGTCGATGACTTTTACCTATATCAGTGGATGGTTAGGTAAGGAGCATTAAACAGCGGTGTAATTCTTCTTAACCATAAGTACAGTTTTCAACCTACGACACACAGTGAAAGAGTTGTTAGACTCAGCGGACTTATACAGAGTATTGTATGTTGTCCAGTGTCCATTAGGACAGAGGGGTTGGTCCTCATACTATATTCTGTTTACTTTTAACTTCTCTAGTTCTTAGACATGTGTTTCGTAGAAACACAGGGTCTAAGTTTTGAGGAGTTATAGGTATTTGAATAGAGTAGAGAACCAGGTGTAGCAAGTATCGGGATTCTTCAAAGTGATCGAAGATGTAGATACTTGTGTATGGTATTCAGTTGATAGTAATGATAAAGAGAACTTGCTTCTCTTTCAGATTACTCATAATTGGAAGCATTCCTAAGTTGAGTAACGCTGATCGGCCTCTCTCCATTTAGTTGACATGCACTGGAGATAGCTGCATGATTTGAATCTGGTTCAATTAAATCAGTGCCTCTGATTCTATATTGGATATAGTACAGTTCATATCTTAACATTGTTAAGGTACGGGGATTTGTCCGGCTTATGATTAAAACCAGACTCTGGATAACTCAAGGCACGTTTCTGTAATGGCTGTTTGTGGGTTGACCCAGGCTATGACGAGGGTTGATTTTCTACCATCTGGCAGATCAATAGAAATATTGTTCTAGACTCGCCACAGTTTTATTAAAAATGGATTTTTTCAAAAACAGTAGTGGGAGTATGGTAGAACTGGAAGTGATTCCAGAACCGCAAACGATTACTGAAGATTTGATAAGGAACCTAAAGATTCAATCTGTTTTGATATTCCATTGGCCACTCCGCAGATAAGGTGGGTAACTTCAGGCACCCGAGAGGTACTCCGGTAGCCTCAAGGACGGTGACAGGGAAGTTCTTGTTTACCCACACTTGCCATTGTTGTTGTTCCAGGCTGCGAGACCCGACAGGAGGATGAGTATAGCGTCGTTCTAAACTAGCTTTAGAAGTGCACGTCTATATGACTCTGCCAGAGGGTTGTCGTAGCCAGTGGAAGCAGCGGAAGCATTGGTGGACATCAGGCTTATGTCTATTTATAGATTAAAGCAGATATAGCGGAGATAGATCATCTATTTCTGATGTGACAGTCATAGGTTTGACGTCATCAGAATAGGGGATGGATCTGTTGAGAAGGTAGTAGGGTGTGATATCCGGGTTTTGGATGACATACACAAAGTAGGAAGTGATATTCCTATACTACGATCGGTTATACTTTGGTCGTCACACAGTGTTTTCTTCACAAAGGAAATGGATTTTGTATCAGACATACTGGTTACTAGATCTATGGTTTTAGATCTAGATTTGGGTGGTTTCCCAATCAGGGTACTTTGACAGCATTCTAAGAGTATTCAGAATGGACGACTCCTGGCACGGTAGTGTACCTGCAGGTGATGGAGTCACCCTCTCTAAAGGTGTCTTATAGACTAAAGTAGAAAGGGATGTGCATGATTGGCAGATCACTTGCTTAGGCAATTGAGTCAATCATGAGATGTCAAGTACTACACCAGATGTTGTTCTTGCACTAGATGCAATAAGTTGACATTGATCCAATCCTGGAGAAACAGTCGGAAGCAGTTTTAGAACATAAGTGGATGTTCTAGGGATATGATAACGACAGCCTCATTTGGGAGACAGTTATCATTCCAGGCTTCCAAGGTGACATGGACGACAAGGAGGTTGTCAGAGTTACAGTTTTCCTTCTGATGAGGGGCAGTATTTTGGACAGGTGGTCCAAGGAAATACTGAGGGTGGCATGGCGCAGGATACTGATTAAGTTCAGTTGACGATACAGTCTAAGAAGTTTGGATTTGGAGTTCATTTATGAGCTCGGTCCCATCAGACATCCAGACATTCTAAGACAGGTATTGCTCATTTCGGGAGATGGCTTTCTCCGCGAACTTGAGATATAGAGAGACATAGAAAGAAACTTCAAGGCGGATCCACTCACTGAGGCTATTCCTCGAACGCAATAGTCTTCCAAACAGGCTTTGTGAGACTGACTAGTAGAGGAGTTGGGTGTTCGGTATCACACGGGCTGTGAGTATGCGACATCGCAATAATTAGCCTTGAGTGCAAGTGGGAGATTGTTGGAGATAGTGCCCTCAGAGTCAATTATTGGATCACAGGCAGGTGATTGCAATGATTGAGGGAGGACCTATCCCGGTACGACAGTCTTACTCGAGATGATAGTATGCTATCTGGTTTACCTTTATCATCGTGTACTGCTTTAGGTGACCTGACAGGTCGCTATTGCACGTTGATAGAGCCCCTAGGATTCTTGCTTGACGACCAGCAGTATGAGGGCGATCATATACGTGAGAGCTGGGGTCTATAAGCACATCCTTAAAAGGTCCCTAGTCGTGGGAGTTTCGAGACAGGGCATCGATTCTCCAGAGTAGACTAGTGTATACAGTCGAGACCCCGACGAGGGGCGGTGGCCGGTCTCACAAGCCACTGGTGTCAGTTGGTTCACCTAAGATGTATACAGGTGCTCATTAGGTTATGAGTACACCGGACAGGACTCGCCGGGAACATGCTAGTTGGTCTTATACCTGACGTCAGATAGCAGTTCCCTGGTGACATGTGTACAGGTTAGTTCATCGACCTGGGGATCGTCATTTGTCTTGTGTGAGTTCCTACTGTGCTTTGATTACTACCCTACCATGGCTCAAAGGAGTCGTGCAAACAGGTTTTAGTTGGGTACAGTCCCGAGCCACATGGCGGCAGTGAGCGGATCTTCGGGGGTTCGTCTCTCCCGGTATTGGGGGTGAGGTCGCGCTGTGTCTAGGAGAGCCATTACACGAAGTCCTTGGCCAAGGCAGGAGATTTACTGGTAGGTATTCCAGTAGTATCTCAGGGTGTTCTGGGCTACACTCCGACACGACTTGTACCGCTTTTGGGGGTCTGATTTTTACCAACCCCCTAGGCCCGCCATGCGATGCTCGTAGACGAACGGACCGGACTGTACGGATATTGTCACTGACAGGCTCAGTAGGGTGTCAGGATGAGTTCGCTCATCGACATCCCTTTTGGTCAATAGCTGGTGGCCCGTTACGTATTGGCTTATACCTCTGACGTGCTAGTGGTTAAATCCACAGCCATAGTATTGACGAGTCTTTAGAGTCCACCACACTTTCAGTTACTCAGGCTTTCGGGCGAAACGCTGTAGAGGCCGTATGGAGATATGGCAGGGTCCGATCAGATACGTGCGGTATTGCACGGATCAGGATCGGACGGTTTGTACTAGAGGCGGTATAGTTATATGGCAGGGTTCGATCAGATTCGTGCGGTATTGCACGGATCAGGATCGGACGAACATTACTAGCCGGCTTTGGTTTAAGCCGGATCCTAGTTTAGTACAGTGTAGATTTTGTCTCTTTGCATTTGTATCCGGACGGAATACAGATGCGGGTGTGTATGCACAGTATCGGGGTTTTCCTGTAATTTATTACGGGACCAGTTTTCTGGAGTTGCCAGTTTGCATTCCGTTCCAGCCGGTTTTCCTTTGTTCTTTCCCGGCCGAACTTTTCCGATGGAGGGGGTTATTTGCAAGTTTGCAAATAACATTTTGTGGAGGGTTTATTTGTGAGATGAGAGATTATGATGGCATCTTTTCTTTTCCACCATCACTTGCATTAATTGTGATTGGAAAGGGTTATGGTTTGGATGTATGTTTGTTATCATGATGTTTTGTTAATGGTCACCTCTTGCTTTATACTACCATCACCTCCCTTCATGCTACAAATCCCTTCCCTCCACCATTCTCATAGGATTATGGCCGGCCACTTCATGGAGGGTGTGGGGTTGATTTCATTTTTGGTGTGGCAAAAATTAAGCATCCATCTCATTTTAGCTTGCCACCAAAAAATTCCCAAGTTCATATCTTGTTGATTCCTCCATCAAGGCAACTTCACAAACCCCAAATGAGACATAGCCTCTACCCTACACATTCTACAGCAAATCTTGGACGCGTCGGCCAGCCAACTTCGCGCCCGAGTTGCCTCGGTATTGAGGTGGGAGCCCGTAAAAGATGCAGGCGATGTGGTGCCCTTCCGGCGAGGAGGCGACGACCAGAGTTTCCGCAGGAGATCGGGACGACGACGAGAAGACCGGAGGACTCGGATCACTCGGTATATCTCTTCCCATCTTGTAGTTGCTAGATCTAGTTTAATGGTCCGATCCGGGGTTTAGTGCGCGGTGGTGCCGGTTTGCTAAGTTCGCAAAATTAAAGTTTATCACCGTTTCCGCATTTGGCCGTCGGATTGACGGTCGGGGCGCCGCCGTGCACTTACATCTGACAAGCTACCAACGAACTAGCGGAGCAACAATTTATCATCACCGCCGGTGTTGCCGCAAAGTGCCCTGAACTGGGCTACATGCCGGTGAGGATTGCCAGTCCCCTTATACACATGAAATTTTGGTATCGTATAACCTGGCGGGTACTTAATCTGGTCATACCAACCCGGATACGGTCGCCCTGTTTTTACGACCTGTCCCGCTGCTTCCGTCGCTTGATGGACCCAGATCTGTTGAGCTATATATTCGTCCAGGTCGGCTTTGGAGATTGCCTCCTCCTTGGCCGTTGAGAGAGCTGGAGGAGGATTCGACGTTTCTCCCCTATCGTCTTCAAGGATGATCGGGGGATCTTCAGCAGGTGGATCTTGTTGAATCATCATCCCTACCATGTCATGGAACAGGAGGGCCATTTTCTTTATGCTGGCTGCCTGTTCTGCAGCTTCTTTATCCTTCTTCTCCAGTACGCGACGAAGGAATTCAGCGTCAGTTTCTTGTTCCTGACGTTCATCCGAGGACGTTTCAGGGGTTTCTTTTGACCCAGTGAGTGCGGCCATCACGGTCATCATCTCCTGGAGCTTTTGCTGTTTCTCCTGAGCCTTGGTCACTGATCGCGTAAGCGGTCGATGACCCGTAGACATGCGACTGTCCTCCTTACCAGACGCCATATAGACGGTATGAACTACAATGCCCCCTGACTTAGGGCGTTTGGGTTCACCACCTCTGATATTTGTCGCTGGCGCGGGGGTTTTCTCCGGCCTTCTTCTTTTGTGGGCCGTTGAAGTTGAAGGGGCCGTTGCAGTGGGCACCCTAGCGATTATCGTCCTCTGCTGTTTAATAGGACGGTCCTTTTCTTTTTGCACCTTCGTTTTCTTTTGTTGACGAGAGTGGTCTGGGTCGATCACGGAGTCTTGAACCCTTCGCCAAACCTTGTATATTTTTTAGGACAACCATTAAGGGGGCTGTTCTAGCTTTGTTTCCATAACTCTCTCCGCGGGCGAAGGAGATCTTTTCAATGTAGCGGTTGGAGAATTCTTACGTACCCTCCTCAGCAGTTCAAAGCTGTGCCCAGTTGGAACAGCAGCGTTGACTTCCACTACTGGAGCCGGTGGAGTTAACCCCGAGGGGGAGTTGCCCCCTGCCTTCCTTACTCGTCGCCAATAGCGACGTCGAGCATGACGAGCCGTTGGGACTGGCTCGGAGATTGAGACAGCTTCTTTTTGCCCCCTGTCTGAATGAGGCGTCGCTGGTGTTAGCCTCTTAAAGGCTGAGGTTGTCTTTTGAGGGATGATATTCAACCTGTCGAAGACAGACCCTCGAGTAGGGGCAGTAGCAGGAACAGTCAGTCTTGAAAAGACTGACTCTTTGACAGGGGAAGCCGCCTTGACGACTTCTGGAGCAGCAGTTATTGTCTTCTTTGGGACAGCCAATTTAAAGTTCTGATCCAGCCTGGCGAAAACAGAGGCTGTTGGTTTGGTAGTGGGCGACCCGTTGACAGGGGCCGTCGTAGCAGTGAGCCGGTCGAAGACCGACTTCTTGTTCACTTCCAGTGTAGGTATTGGCATAGAGAAGCTTGTAGGTGGGATCATAGCCCCGAAAAACAGGCCGGTGGTGGCCTGGGTCACCTGTTCTACCGGCAGAGCGAGGAAGGAGGCCGCTTGGGGCCCATATGCTACACCTCTAGGGGAGGCAGAGCATCCGTTGCAGTGGCACTTCGAGCAGTTGGTGCAGTTAGAGGCCATTGATGCTTGAGTTCTGCGCCAGACAAAAGACCAAATCTTAGTAACTTGCAACCCAAAGGCAACCATTAACAAACCGCGATTCGTTCGCGAAGACGACACACGAAGTGTGGAGTGGAAAGAGGGAAAGGTCCCACCGGGCGTGCCAGAATCTGTTCCCCTCCGAATGGCGGCGGCGACGACGTGAGGACGTCTAGCCTGAGATTCGGGGCAGATACTATATGGTTTTATCCGTTTACCTCTCCGAAGATGCTAAGTTGATTTATGACACCGTGTATCGGAGGTTTAGACAGATGCGGCCAATGTAGCAGATTTCGTCAGATTCCCCCTCGCTAGAGAGGTTTTTGATTGTGGGGACGCTCTTCCCTGCAGGCGCAAGCCCCTGCAGTTAATTACGCTACCGCATCGCGGTAGCCACTTTCTCCTTCTCCAGAATTTCACTTCGTGTCGTGTATGCTTGTTTTGTTTGTGGTTGCCCGTGGATTGTATACGGAGACTGAATAATGTCGTCGCCCGTAGGACGTGGATTAGTCCAAATCCGTATTTACTTAGATTTGGGTTTGGTGTTTTTAGTTTAAGGATACGTTAGCCGTATTTGGGACTAAGATCAACTTAAACGTTCGTTAAGGATGCGTTAGTCTGATTTCAGACTAAGATCAACTTAACGGGATCATCTAGATCCATTTCCAGTTTAAGGACGTGGTGGTCCATTTAGTATATGGCCGTCGGGACCCGTCACCTCTCTGACGACGTTGAAGGATTACAACGACATGTGTCAGAGGAGTTCGGAGATGTACCCTTGAACCAAAGTTGATTTGGAGTTTTATAGTCCATTTAAATGTTTAAGGATACATTAGCCGTATTTAAGGCTAAGATCGACTTAAACGGGATCGTTTAGATCCGGCAAAAGAGCATTTGGGGGCTCTATCGCCCCAGTTTAAAGACGTGGTGGTCCATGTTCCAGTTTAGGGACGTGGCGGTCCCTTATTAGTTTAAGGACGTTACGGTCCAATATTAGTTTAAGGACGTTTCGGTCCATCTCCAGTTTAGGGACGTGGTGGTCCATCATTAGTTTAAGGACGTTTCGGTCCATCATTAGTTTAATGACATTTCGATCCAATATTCCCATTTTGGGATGAATATTAGTTTAAGGACGTTTCAGTCCGATATTAGTTTAAGGACGTTTCGGTCCACGAGTTTAAGAACCCCGCAGTCTATATTCATGTGTGGTCGTTGGGACCCGTCACCTCTCTGACGACGTTGAAGGATTACAACGAGAACGGTCAGAGGAGTTCGGAGATGTACCCTCGAACCGGATGTAAATTGATTTAGGGAGCAGCCGTGCTCAGTCAATTTAAATTGAGGACTTACGGCCATGATTGGGCTAAGTCCAATTGAAGATGTTCAGCATTTTATCTGCTTTTGCATTGCATTTCTTTTTATTTTTATTTGGGCTCTACCCATGAAGGATACAGAGCATCAATTTGTTTTGGGCTTTGCCCATTTATAAATGATGCGCAGCATCAATTTTACTTGGGCTCTGCCCTTTATTGCTTTGCAATTTAATTTGGCCTGTTAGGTCTTTTTGACTTGGGCTTGGCCCTTTAGCAAAAGAAATGCATTGCATTTCAGGCGCTTTGCGCCAATCAAAGAGCGTAAGCGCTTGTGGTGACGACACATGTCATGCAAGCGCAGTGCGCTGCGCTAGTACGCTGTGCTTGCGCTGCTGACACGTGGCGCGCTTTGGTGAGTTGCGCCAATTTCAGAGAGCAAAGCTCTATTTCAAAAGCGTATAGCGCAAATGGTTTAGATGCTGACACGTGGCGCTCTCCCAAGAGCGCAACAGCGCAGTTTGCAAGTGCAAGGCACTCTAAATTTGAGAATCTTTTAGATTCAAGAACCAAAGGTTCATAACAAAAGTGCAAAGCACTGTTTACTTTCTTGATCTGATTTAGATCAAAGAAAACAGGTTTCTCTTGTTTTTCTTATCTCAGAGAATCAAAGGTTCATAAAAAGTGCAAAGCACTGTTTTTATTTGTTTTTTATTGAAGATCATTGATCTTGTTCTTAGATCAATGATCTATTAGAAGAAACTCTTCTCTTTTAAAGGTTTTTTACCTTTTTTCCTCTTGAGATTTCTTCAGAGTTCTTTCTATTAGAATCTTTTGATTTCTCACCAATGTTGATGCCTTTGAATTAAGGTCTAGGGGTCTTTATATAGTGCCCATAAATTAGTTAAATTTGTTAAAGAGATCTTTCTCTTAGTGATTTGGGGAATTATCCCCACCGTTGGATCTTTGATCCAAGGGCTTCTGTTTTACAGAAGAAAATCTTCTTGTTTTAATAAGAACAGAAAAGATTTCTTTAGAATTTTAATTCTGTTTGGCGCAAATGCCCCAGCGCGTGACACGTGTCACGCAGCGCACAGCGCAGCGCAACTGCGCTAGCGCCTCTGCGCTGACACGTGTCGCGCAGCGCAAAGCACAGCGCATCTGCGCTGACACGTGTCGCGCAGCGCAGTGCTTGCGCAACTGAAGCGTTGCTTCCTTTAATTTTGCTTAAAATAGAGCTTTGCTCTGATTGGGCGCGCCTTCTTGGGCGTTGTGCTGACGTATCAGCGCCTGACATGTGGCGCGTTGCGCCCGAGATTTGAAGCGTTGCTTAAAATTTGAATTTTGAATTTCCAACAGAGCTTTGCTCTGATTGGGGGAAACAAACCTTTCAGGCAAGTGCCGTCCTTACAGCCACCTGATGAAGAAGGGAACCCCTTTTGTTTGTGATCACAAATGCCAGAGCGCGCTGGACGAAATCAAGCAATACCTCCAGAATCCGCTAGTGTTAGCTGTTCCGGTCAAGGGAAAGCCTCTCATTTTTTATACAACTGCCCTCGAAGGCTCCTTAGGCGCATTATGGGCGCAAGAGAACGACCAAGGGAAAGAAAGAGCACTCTACTACTTAAGTCGAGTTCTACTGGGGGCAGAAAGCAACTACTCCCCTATTGAAAATCACTGCCTGGCGTTGATCTTTGCAATAACGAAACTCGGGCACTATGCGTTGGCGCATGAGGTCTGTCTCATTTCGAAGGTGGACCCCCTTAGATATTTAATGTCGAAGGCCATATTGATGGGGCGACTCGCTTAATGGGCCCTACTTTTGATGGAATTCTCGATAACCTATCAGCCTCTCAAGGCAGTGAAAGGCCAGGCCATTACCGACTTCCTCGCTGAACATCCGATACCCGCCGATTCTCTTCTGAATTGCGATCTTCCAGATGAACATGCGTTTGATGCGATCGACGGTGGTGATACCCGATGGGAGCTTTATTTCGATGGTGTATCTTCCATGAAGAAGCGCAAACAAAGTACGCACATAATCAAATCGGGGGTAGGCCTCATCTTCGTAATTCCATAAGGAGGGATTATGCGCTTTGCTTTCTCCTTAACAGAGCCAAGGACGAACAACGAAGCCGAATACGAAGCTCTGATAGCAGGCCTTGAGATCGCCATTTACATGGGAATTGAAAACCTCCTCATATACGGAGACTCCCAACTGGTCGTTAGTCGAGTAAACGGCGACTATCAAACATGCAAACCAGAATTGGTGAAGTACGGCGAAAAGGTGCAACAACTGTTGACCCAAATTCCTTCCTATACTTTGGAAAACATACCACGTGCGAAAAACAGCAAAGCGGACGCGTTAGCCAAGCTCGCTTAAGAACTTGCCGACGAAAACCTCGATGACCTAAGAATCGTGGTACAAAGCCGTCGGGTGCTTGCCCTAGCAGAAATGTCTCCGAAATCATCCGAAGAAAAAGGAGCGTCTGAGCGAATGGCTATGCAAATAAATAACCAGGGAAAGACTGAGGATTGGAGGGAAGTCTTCATTGACTACTTCAAATACCGTCGAACGCCCGAAGATGCGTCCTCAAGACATCAGCTCATGAAACGAGCTCTGTCTTTCACCTTCGTCAATGATACTCTGTACAAGAGGTCGTTTGATTCTCTGTGGTTAAGATGTCTGGGACCTGAAGAGGCAAAAAGAGTCATTCAGGAAGTTCACGATGGACTTTGCGGTTCTCACCAAGCAGGCCCAAAGATGAAGTTGAAGATTAAACGGATGGGCTATCATTGGCCAACGATGATTCAGGACTGCATCGAGTATGCGAAGCAATGCCACTCATGCCAAATTCATGGGGACTTCATCCATCAGCATCCAAATCCACTACATCTAACGGTGGCTAGCTGGCCGTTTGAAATGTGGGGAACTGACATAGTCGGCCCCATCGAACCAGCATCGTCTAGAGGACATCGTTTCATCTTAGCGACGACTGACTACTTCTCCAAATGGGCAGAAGCAGTACCGCTGAGGGAAGTGAAGACGGAGAATATCCTCCATTTCTTCAAGACGCACGTCATTTATCGGTTTGGAATGCCGCGACGGATCATTTCCGATAACGGGCCAGCCTACAGAAGTCACAAGATCAGTCGCTTCGCAAAACAGCATAATATAGACTGGAGATATTCCTCAGTTTATAATCCGCGAGCTAACGGTCTAGCTGAGGCCTTCAACAAGACCTTGACGAAGATCATGAAGAAGACGGTGTCCTGAAATAAGAAGGACTGGTATGAAAGACTGCAAGAAGCTCTCTGGGCGTATCGAACTACGTTCAAGACGGCCACAAACACAACACCGTATGCGTTAGTGTTCGGTACAGAAGCAGTACTCCCCATCGAGATAGAGTTACCCTCTCTACGAGTGGCAGTCCATTACGATCTAACGGACGAAGAAAATGCTCACCTTCGGCTTGAAGAGCTTGATGCCCTTGATGAAACACGGCTCATAGCGCAACAAAATCTAGAAGCTTATAAAGCAAAGATGACGTGCTCATATGAAAGATTGACCCGGCCGAGAACATTCCGCCAAGGCGAACTCGTGCTAGTGGTCAAAAGGCCTATGATCCCCAATCGAGCCAAGCGGGGAAAATTCGAGCCAAACTATGAAGGCCCGTACATCGTAGACAAGGTCTACCAGGGTGGAGCCTATCTACTCATGGATATGCACAGTGAAGGCCTTTCAGGCCAATAAATGGTCGCTTCCTAAAGAAATACTACGCTTAGCGAGTTACCGCCTAGGTCAATGATAGATGACGACGACTATGTCCGCTCGCTATCTTCCTAAGCCCAAACTCTATAAGTAGTAGCCGGCCTTCTCCTCGACGGACCGAAACGTCCTTAAACTAACGAAAGACCGAAACGTCCTTAAACTACTACCGCAGCATCCTTAGGCTGACGAGATGAATAAAAAAAAGATTAAAAAATATATATATATAAAAAATATAATAAACGGTATGTCCATAAGCAAAATGGGTACGGATGAAAACCCGAAAGGGCTCCGTGAGTAAAAACAGCAGGACTACCAGCGGGTGTTTGTGAAAACCCGAAAGGGTGCAACCTCGTTAAAAGACACTTACAGGGTCCTCTCGACCTTGTAAGGAGAAACCACCCGCGTGGGATCCTTACGACTCACAAGGGAGCAACACACTTAGGAATCCTCACGAATCCTAAGGAGAAAATACACTTGTGAGATCCTCACGACTCGTAAGGAGAACTCTCTTATGGGACCCTCACGGCTCATAAGATTTGAAAGTCTTAAGTTACAGAGACCTAAACCTGTGCTTAAGCAACCTCCACAACCTTCGATATTGCCTTACAAGTGGTTCAATACTGACCCTTGTATACAATCCACGGGCGTGAATAAACATTTCCCTAACCAAATCCCATCCGTGACTGGGGATATGTACGCATGATGAGCAACCCTTATAAGTCCTCTCGACTTACAAGGGGAAAACCCTCGTGTAGGATCCTTACGACTTACAGAGGAACATACACTTAGAAATCCTCACGATTCCTACGGACAAAATACACCTACAAGATCCTCACGACTTGTAGGGAGAAATACCTTTGTGGGACCCTTACGGCCCATGAAGTCAAAAGCCTTAGTCGACAGGACCTTAACCCTGTTCGCTAAGCCACCTTTGTTCGGCATTGACAGAGGCAAATGATGATTCGCACTTGGCAACATCCCAGTTGTAGCGGTGCTGATGCCGAAATCGGTGTCTAATTTCAGGTTTACGGCGAAAAGCCAGTAGGCCGCGCATGCATACGAAATAGCCGAAATGATGGGGCAACTTGCAATAAAAAAAAGAGCAGCAAGTAAAAACGAATGCGCACAAAATAACCGAAATGATTGGGCAACTCGCAATAAAAAGCGGCGAGTAAAAATAAAATAAACAGCCGAAATGATTGGGCACCGTGAAAAATAGCCGAAATGATTGGGCAATCGCGACCTTCGCGATATAAAAGCTGAAATGATAGAGCATCGCGGAAATAAAGCAATAAAAAAATGATGATGAAACTTTTGCCCTACATGTGAGATCACATCGATCCCTGTATACAATCCAAGGGCGCAAACAAAGACGGAACCATACCTTCCCAACAGGCTCCTTCAGAAAGCAAAGCCAAGTCTCGACGGTTCACCAGCAACCCAGAGACAACCGCGATGTTCGTCTTGATGCAACAGACGCAGTGCCAGCAAACGAAGCGAAGATCAAATTCCTAGCTTCACGGTTTTGACGGTAACTCATATGGAACCTGAAAGACCACCAGAGATCATTTCAAACCTCAGGAAAATCAGTGTCCCTGGCAAATCCTTCGACTCAGGGAAACCAGTGTCCTTGACGAGAACATCCTAATTCGCGTCGACCCGCAGAGAAACTAGCATCTTTGCAGGAATACATCGATTCGTTTCAACCCCAGGGAAACCAGCGTCCCTGGCAAATACCTCAATTCAGGGAAACTAGCGTCCTTGATGAGAGCCTCCTGATTCGCGTCGGCCCTCAGAGAAACCAGTGTCTCCGTAGGAATACTCCGATTCGTTTCAACCCTAAAGAAATCAGTGTCTTCGGTAAAATCCTTCGACTCAGGGAAACCAGTGTCCTTGACAAGAACATCCTGATTCGCGTCGACCCGCAAAGAAACTAGCGTCTTTGCAGGAATACATCGATTCGTTTCAACCCCAGGGAAACCAGCGTCTCTGGCAAATACCTCAATTCAGGGAAACTAGCGTCCTTGATGAGAGCCTCCTAATTCGCGTCGGCCCTCAGAGAAACCAGTGTCTCCGCAGGAATACTCCGATTCGTTTCAACCCCGAAGAAACCAGTGTCTTTGGCAAAATCCTTCGACTCGGGGAAACCAGTGTCCTTGACGAGAACATCCTGATTCGCGTCGACCCGCAGAGAAACTAGCGTTTTTGCAGGAATACATCGATTCGTTTCAACCCTAGGGAAACCAGCGTCCCTGGCAAATACCTCAATTCAGGGAAACTAGCATCCTTGATGAGAGCCTCGTGATTCGTGTCGGCCCTCAGAGAAACCAGTTTCTTCGCAGGAATACTCCGATTCGTTTCAACCCCGAAGAAATCAGTGTCTTCGGCAAAATCCTTCGACTCAGGGAAACCAGTGTCCTTGACGAAAACATCCTGATTCGCGTCGACCCGCAA
The DNA here is from genome assembly GCA_030015575.1 of Agapanthus africanus. Taxonomy (NCBI): domain Eukaryota; kingdom Viridiplantae; phylum Streptophyta; class Magnoliopsida; order Asparagales; family Amaryllidaceae; genus Agapanthus; species Agapanthus africanus. The sequence continues at coordinate 352,759,382 of JASDDO010000019.1, forward strand.
AGAAACTAGCGTCTTTGCAGGAATACATCGATTCGTTTCAACCCTAGGGAAACCAGCGTCCCTGGCAAATACCTCAATTCAGGGAAACTAGCGTCCTTGATGAGAGCCTCCTGATTCGCGTCGGCCCTTAGAGAAACCAGTGTCTCCACAGGAATACTCCGATTCGTTTCAACCCCGAAGAAACCAGTGTCTTCGGCAAAATCCTTCGACTCAGGGAAACCAGTGTCCTTGATGAGAACATCCTGATTCGCGTCGACCCGCAGAGAAACTAGCGTCTTTGCAGGAATACATCAATTCGTTACAACCCCAGGGAAACCAGCGTCCCTGGCAACAATTCAGGGAAACTAGCGTCGTTAATGAGAGCCTCCTGATTCGCGTCGGCCCTCAGAGAAACCAGTGTCTCTGCAGGAATACTCCGATTCGTTTCAACCCCGAAGAAACCAGTGTCTTCGGCAAAATTCTTCGACTCAGGGAAACCGGCGTCCTTGACGAGAACATCCTGATTCACGTCGACCCGCAGAGAAACTAGCTTCTTTGCAGAAATACTTCGATTCGTTTCAACCCTAGGGAAACCAGTGTCCCTGGCAAATACCTCAATTCAGGAAAACTAGCGTCCTTGATGAGAGCCTCCTGATTCGCGTCGGCCCTCAGAGAAACCAGTGTCTCTGCAGGAATACTCCGATTCGTTTCAACCTCGAGGAAGCCAGCGTCCTCGGCAGAATACTTCAGCTCAGGGAAACCAGTGTCCTTGACGAGAACTGCTCGATTCGTCTCGACCCGTGAGGAAATTAGTGTTTTCGCGAGGACTTCCCGATTCGTTTCGACTTGGAAGATAAAGCCTTAGGCAGCAGGGATTAAAAAAAAACTTGTTTCCTAAGCACAGGGATCCTGCAAGTCGGTCTAAAACGGTCTCTTGCATACTATCCACAGGTCTCACTCTCCAAAGTCGAATCTCGACAAGGAGGGAAACAACCGCTTACAAGTCCTCTCGACTCGTAAGAGGAAAAATTCTCTTATAAGATCCTTACGACTTATAAGAGAAAACGCACTTAGGAATCCTCACGATTCCTAAGGTGAAAATCCACCTATGAGATCTTCTCGATCCGTAAGGAGAAAAGTCTCTATGAGACCCTCACGGCTCATAGAGTTGAAAAGTCTTAGGCAGCAGATCTGAACCTGCAGCCTAAGCCATCGTTATCTCTTGAAGAAACCAAGATGCTTACTCTATTATCTGTCAACCATGTTTATCAAGACAGCATGCTGATAATAAGAGAAGTGAGAAAGCAAAGAAATAGTATGAGACATTGCAAAGAAAAAAATGTGTATCTTTATTAATTCAATCAAGTACAAGGTGAATCGTACAAAAGAATAAAGAATGGATACATCTTATTTGAAAAAGAAAATTTTTACAAGTATATTGATACAAGGGCAACTACTGGGAATGAAGCGTCTTAAATAGCCCTATCAGTTGTTCGCGCACTTCCTTCCACGCCTTTTCCTGATCGGCCGTCACCGCCAGTTCTGCTTCTACTTGAGCCCGCTGCTGCAAGAAGGATGCAAGCTGCTCTCCAACGGCCTGCTGAGCTGCTTCGCGGCCTTGGGCATCACGCTCGGCGGCATCGAGCTTCCGCTTCAGTGTTAGCCCATTAGAGATACGCTCCAGAAGGCCCTCGAAGATAGCCTTCACCTGGGCAACGTTCGCTTCAACTTCAGCACGTAGGCGAGCAGTCTCGCTTGAAGACTCTTGACATTCCTTCAGCCTTAAAGCTGCTTCTTGTTCCAAATGGTGGAAGTAAGAAGCGCTTTGCTCGATCCATACTGTCCGTTGAGTACTCACGGCCAAAACCTCAGGGGCAGGACGCATCGACTCCAGCTGATGCAGGCGGGCCTCGATTTCCCTGCAGTGATTAACCCAAGATCCGACGACGCCTTCGTTATGAAACTTTACAAGCGCCGCCAACATTGGGTTAACCTCCACAGCGAAATCTGCGGCAGATGGGAGAGCGTCTGCGTCAAGCTCTTCGATGTATCCGCTCAACATGCCCAAACTCATCACGGCACCCTTTGAAGATGGACGTTTCAAGAAGGGGCCTGCCGGCATTAGGATGCGAGACTCAAGAGGGACCGGGATCAGAACGATAGCTGAAAAAACAAAATACGATTAGATGACGGTTCAAGAAATACAAAAAAAAGTCATTGATGCGATAGTTTACTATACCAGCTGCAGCAGGTGGCAAGGCCGGAAGGGCCGGTGGCGCGACCGATCTCTCATCCTCTCCTTCGATTTGTAGCACTGCAATCAGGACGAGGGAAAGTTAAAAATAATTCCATTACTGAAAAAAGAAAGACATCAGTTGGAAACTATACTCACCAGCGCCATTGGAGGAAGAAGCGAGTTCAGATGGGAAAGAGAAGTGTGGGTGCAACACCTGATAGAGATGATCAAAAAGCATCCCTGAAAAGACACAATAGTACGAATTTAGTACATAAATTATGTGGCTGAAAGATAAAACTAATGGGTTGCAAATCCATACCTTCCAACATCTGCGATGGTACAAGGGAAGGCTGAGAGGTGACCACCGCCAAGGCAGTAGTTGACGACGCTCCCTCGAGCAATGGAGCATCGGCACTGGCCGCATCTGCGTCAAAAACAAGGATAAACTTGTCAGAAAGGATTACAAGAGGAAAAAAAGGGACAGTAACTCGAAATTTACCTGATGAGCCACTAGCCGAAACGGAGGCGTGTCCCTCATCCATCGATACGAGTCCACCTCTTGTGGCCTCATCACCGGACTCGACAGGGGCTGTCGTCGTACTCGCCCAACCAGGAGACGGCAAAGGGCCGTAGACGGTGAGAGCAATAATCGGAGCATTGCCAGACTCTTGAGAAAGAGCGGCCAGTTTTTTTTCAAGAGTCATGCCCATCTCACCCGCTACTTCCTCGGGCTCGGCGGACGCCATAACCACGGGGTCACCAGTTTCAGATACTCCGCCCGCCGCTGCCCCAGGCTCAGTTATAGCGGGTGTCTCATTTGCCGCCACCTCAGGCTCGGCATCAACGACCTTCTCTGGTGCAGCTCCCTCAGCTCCCAGCACAGGTTCAGCGACCCCGACGATGTTGCCCACCGACGGCTCGGGTTCAGCCGGTACTTCTTCCTCTGTCCCCTTAGGTTCGACGATTTCCGTCTGCCCTTCTGTTGGACTTGGCCCTGCAAGACAAGATATATAAGAACCGACAAATTTACAATTCTTACAACAAAATTTTGAAAGATACATCACCTGAGGTAGACTTATCGTTAGCACCCTGAACTGCACGCGCCACCTGTCTGCGAGCTGTGGACAAAGCGACCGGGGACTCTTCCGAGGGAGTATCAGCACGAGGGACAGTACTTGGGCCCGCTCCCACGGCCAAAGCAGCCCTGCGTGCCTTCGCTTCGCGCCTTAGCCGCTTTTTCTCCTCCCGAGCTGTTGAGACAGACCTCTTCAAATCCTCCTTCATTGAGACGTCCTCGTCTGTGAACAGGGATGCCTCCAAATCCTTCAAGGCATCCCTTGTCGACTTGTCGAGTTGAGGCTCTCGCGGCAGCCCCGAGGAGACTGGGACTTCAGTAGCGGTCCCGGGGAGAGTCCCCACATCGGCTGGCGCAGCCCCTGCAAAAAGACAGAGGAAGAAGAGTTAGATCGACCATAATAAAAGGAGAATAAAGACTTAATGAATCAAAATATACCGAAGCCCAAGGATGCTCTGAGTCGTTCCTCCTCTTGAAAAGTTTTGAGGGAGGCAGCGGTGGCCTCTTCAGTGGTGATGCCTGTTTAAAGAAAAGAGGGGAAAAGCATTAGTCAAAGACAATAATAAAGATATGATGCAACAAAAAATGCGACTAGTAATTACCCGATTGCGCAAGCTTAGCTAGCCACGCGTCGCGCCTCGCCAATCGCTCTGAAGCTGCGATGGCGGCCGCCAGGTCCGTGTCATCCGGCGGCATAACTAATCCCCTGTTGGTCCCGTACTCACCCAGGCCCTTGCTATAGGGAGCGTGAGGTTCCCGACCGAACGCAACGTCAGCTGAGAAGAGCGACTTCTTCTTCCTCTTCTACCCACCAGCCCTGGGTGCACCCGGGATCGACTCTGGCGAAGCCACAACTACCGTTTCCACTGGAGCACAGGGCGCCGGTGGCGCATCCGCAGTATCAGGAAGCGGCAATCCGCGTGGAGGATTCAGCACACGCAGTGGTTCGGCTCTAGCATCTTTCAGCGGAGGAACTACGGGGGTCCTTGGCACCAGAGGAGCTTTGCGGTCGCTGCCGGGAGGCACACCCTTATGGTCGACCAACAATTGCTTTTCTTCCTTTATAACGGCGCCCGTCGAATGATTGTACCACGCTGTATATGTATTGAGGATTCATGGGGCGCAAGTCGGCTCGCTGATGAAAAAATGAGAACCCGTATTCAGACGCATGAAGTGATGCAGCGCGCTCTCCATCCCTTCTTCAGTAGCAGCAGGTTCCAGTAAGAAAGCCTCCAATGGTACCCCTTGATTGTAGCTCAGTTGCTGGGCGAAACGATACGGGTTGTATCTCATGAAAAGCGCCGCACCGTTGTGCCTAAACACCAGGAAGCCCGGTCTGATAAAATATAGATGGAGGGTCTCCCGGGCCGTCAGAACTGAGGCCCCATTTTTGAAAGTGTCTTGCAATGGCCGCACTGTGGTGGTGGACGCCTTTCCAATGGTCAGCACTTTGTCAATGAAAGACATCCCGTCTCCAATGGTGTGGGGGCGAAGGAGCAAACCCCTGGCATTCCGTGGCGACGGAGTCATAATTGAGGCGCCGATCAGTCGTATAATTCGAGGGAAGCTGCACCTGTCATAGAACGAGGGCCTTTTGTGCATACCGAAGACGCCCAATGTATGTAGCCCAAGCCATGATATGAAGTAGTGCATCGGGAAGATCACGTGCAGTACCCCAGGCTCATTAGCATCCGCCGCTTGACTAAGGACGTGATACAGGTGTGCCAAGCCGGCGATCCCAACGGCCACTTTTACCCCAATGGTCATCCAGTGAGCTGGGAAAAAGACAGAGGGCCGCATATGGCGAGAATGCATCGGGAGCGCAAACCAACTCAGCCATAGCCCAAGAAATCCTAAGAAGAAAGCTTCCTCGTCCATCCCAGAGGCTGCAACCTCCGCAAAAGAGATAACCGGAGAGTTAGGAAGGAAAAAGCCCTTTTGATCTACCTCCTTCGCTGGTAGGTTGTCCAAACCTAAACCAAAAGGGTCATCAAGAGTGGCGTACTTAGCGGCTTCTGCCGAGAGAACGTTTGGGTGAAGGAATCGGGCGATGAAATCCTCGAAACTGACCCCGCGACTCCCACGTTCGATAAAGAGGGCCTCGTAGATGTTCAACACTTTGATCAAACTTGGAAATTGATGTTGAACAACATTCTCCGGAGTGAGGCCCCTTATTGCCGGCTTAGCACCGAAGACATATTCGTCTGTAGGAAGCAGCTCCTCATAGTGCTCCCCTATAACCGGTAAGCCGGAGACCTCTGTGAATTCCTCCAAAGAAATCGACACTTCCCGGTCCATTGCGAGGAAAGTGTGAGTAGGGATGTTCCACTGCTCCAAAAAGGCCTTAAACCACCAGGTGGGAAGCGTGGGATATTGGAAGAGGGAAACGTAAACTGCAGTGTACAACCCTAGCCTCATCAACTGCGACTTCTTCGCTGACAAAATGTAGCGAGTCCATGGCAGATAGCCGATCGGATGGCGGGGAATCAGACCTATGTTATATGATTGTCCCCAAGGTCGCGCCTCGTCTTGAAAAATACGACGTCCCAGGATATCCAAAACCATAGGAGGCTGAAACGGAATTGCATCTGTAGCAGGATGAAGAAGGCCCTTTGAAGTCCAATCGACCATCTCCACGGCATACTGCATCGGGGGTAGGCTGGCATAGTGGATCGCCGTAATAGGCTCTAATGGTACTGCGCATGAAAAGCTCTGTCGACCCATGATAATTTGGTTGTACCACGACCCCCAAAGGTAAAGATTCTTATATTCCGGGTCGTGGTCCCTGATCATAGCTAGGACCTCACGGTCTACGGGTGCTCCATGGAATCCTCCCTCTGAACGAACAAATGGGAATGAGGTATCGAAAGACATGTTTCCTGCAGAGGGACAAAAATTAGCCGTCAGTGTTGTAATTCCAACGCTTGGCGTTTAAAAAAAATTAATTAATTACACCACACTGCAATACAGTGGGCAGGGGACCAAATGGGGACCCACAAAATCTGGATGACGGTACATCAGTTAATAAGACAGCCCCATCATTAGATGAGACTGTCAATTAATGAAGAGACCCTAAGAGAATATTCTCATTAATAGGAAATCCCTAGAGACAAGGAGAAAATCTCCTCTTTCAGAGCAAAGCTCTGTCACAGAGTGACATTTGTCAAACTCTGGTCTCAGGGGAATAAAATTTCCTAAAAAGAGCCTAGCTCTGTAATAATGATAGAAAGATCCATCAAAAGAAAAATTTAACTCTTAAAAAGAATTAAAAATTTTAGGATCTTAAAGATCCATGAAAACTCTTAGGAGTTCTTCATTTTCAGATCAAAAAGATCTACATTTGATCCATGAGCAAAGCTCTATTCATGGGTTAAAACCCATGAAACAAGATCTCTGTAGATCTATAGATTTTTGAGAGCAAGGCTCTGTTGATGAAACCCCAAAGGGGTTTTCTTTAGATCAAAGATCTATAAGAGCAAGGCTCTGTTAATTAAATTTAATTTAATTTAATTTAAATTTTACCTAAGTTGTTCTAAAAATCTGAACTCTGGAGTTCTTGGAAAGAAACGAGAGCAAGGCTCTAAAATTCTTAAACAAGAGCAAGGCTCTGAAAATTCAAGTTCTTGAAAAATGGTAAAACATTTACTAAGGACCAAGGGTCTTATTTATAGGCGCCTGCGCCCTTTCAACTCACCCGTTGATCCAACGGCCAAGATCTTGCCACCGCTGCACTCACGTGCGCGCCACGTGAGCGCAACGGTGAGGGGGCATTTGTTTCCCCCAATCAGAGCAAAGCTCTGTTTGAATTTCAAAAATTCAAAAATTGAAGCAACGCTTCAAATCCCGTGTGCTGTGCGCAACGCGCCACGTGTCAGAAGTTGATACGTCAGCGCAGCGCCCAAGGCAGCGCGTCCAATCAGAGCAAGGCTCTATTTAAAACAAAAATTAAAGGAAGCGCTGCGCTGCGCGACACGTGTCAGCGCAGTTGCGCAAGTGCTGCACTGCGCGACACGTGTCGGCGCAGTTGCGCAGCGCTGTGCGCTGCGCGACACGTGTCGGCGCAGTTGCGCTGCGCTGTGCGCTGCGCGACACGTGTCACGCACTGGTGCATCTGCGCCAAACAGAATTAAAATTCCAATAAGATTTTTCTGTTCTTGTTAAAACAAGAAGATTGTCTTCTGTAAAACAGAAGCCCTTGGATCAAAGATCCAACGGTGGGAAAAATTCTCCAAATCACTCAGAGAATGATCTTTTTAACAAATTAAACAAATTAATGGGCACTATATAAAGGCCCCTAGACCCCAATTCAAAAGGGATCAACATAGAAGAACATCAAGAACTTCAAAAACAACAAAACAGAGAGAACTCTGAAGAATTGTGAGAAGAACTCAAGAAAAGAAAAAAGGTAAAACCTTTATAAAAAAAAGAGAAGAACTTCTTCTGAATAGATCATTGATCTAAGAACAAGATCAATGATCTTCAATAAAAAAATAAATAATAACAGTGCCATGCACTTTTTTATGAACCATTGGTTCTGGAATCTTAAAAATTCTCAAGTTATTGAAACAGTGCCTTGCACTTGCAAAAACTGCACTGTTGCGCTCCTGGGTTGGCGCAAGCCACCAGAAAGCGCCACGTGTCAGCTCCAGAACCACTTGCGCTACGCGCTTTTAAGATAGAGCATTGCTCTTTAAAATTGGCGAAACTCATCAGAGCGTGCCACGTGTCAGTAGCGCAACAGCGCAGCGCACTGGCGCAGCGCATTGCGCTGTTGCGCTTGCGCTCACCAGAGCGTGACACGTGTCACCTCCACATGCGCTTGCGCTCAATAATTGGCGCAAAGCGCCTGACAAGCCAATGTCAGACAATTAATGCATTGCATTATTTACAGAAGGGCTAAGCCCAATTAAAAAAGGCCTAACAGGCCTAATAAAATGCAATACATTATTTTAAAAAGGGTAGAGCCCAAACCAAAACAGATGTTCTGCATCATTTATAAAGAGATAAAGCTCAAATCAAAAAGGCCTAGCAGGCCAGAATGAAATGCAGTTCATTATTAAACAGGGGTAAAGCCCTAGCACAGGCCTAACAGGCCAAAGATAAAAACATTGAACATCTTCAACTGGACTTAGCCCAAGCATGGCCGTAAGTTCTCAAATTAAATTGACTGAGCAAGACTGCTCTCTTAAATCAATTTACATCCGGTTCAAGGGTACATCTCTGAACTCCTCTGACACCTATCGTTGTAATCCTTCAACGATGTCAGAGAGGTGACGGGTCCCGACAACCACACATCGATACGGACTGCGAGGTCCTTAAACTCGTGGACCGAAACGTCTTTAAACTAATATTCGTCCCGAAATGGGAATGTTGGACCGAAATTTCCTTAAACTAATGCTCGTCTCCAAATAGGAATGATGGACCACCATGTCCCTAAACTGGAAATCGACCGCAACGTCATTAAACTAAACAATAGAGCCAATTGCTCTCTTGTCGGATCCAAACGATCCCGTTAAGTTGATCTTAGTCTGGAGATTAAGCTAACGTATCCTTAACAAAAGTTTAACTTGATCTTAGCCTTAAACAGGGCTAACGTATCCTTAAACGAAAACCCCAAACCCAAATCTAAGTAAATACGGATTTGGACTAATCTGCGTCCTACGGACGACGGCATAACTTAGTCTCCGTATACAATCCACGGGCATCCACAAACAAAACAAACACACATGACACGAAGTGAAATTCTGGAGAAGGAGAAAGTTGTTACCGCGATGCGGTAGCGTAATTAACTGCAAGGGCTTGCGCCTGCAGGAAAGAGCGTCCCCACAATCAAAAACCTCTCAAGCGAGGGGGAATCTGACGAAGTCTGCTACATCGGCCGCATCCGTCTAAACCTCCGATACACGGTTCCATAAATCAACTTAGCATCTTCGGAGAGGTGGACGGATAAAACCAAATAGCATCTGCCCCGAATCTCAGGCAAGACGTACACCGCGTCTCCACTGCCATTCGGAGGGGAACTGATTCTGGCTCGCCCGGTGGGACCTTTTCCTCTTTCCACTCCACACTTCGTGTGTCGTCTTCGCGAACGAATCGTGGTTTGTTAATGGTTGCCTTTGGGTTTTAAGTTACTAAGATTTGGTATTTTGCCTGGTGTAGAAATCAAGCATCAATGGCCTCCAACTGCTCGAGCTGCTCCAAATGCCAATGCAACCGACGCTCCGCCTCACCTGGAGATGTAGCCTATGGGCCTCAAGCGGCCTCCATCCTTGCTATGCCGGGGGAACAAGTAACCCAGGTCACCACCGGTCTATTTTTCGGGACCATGCTCCCCCCTGCAAGCTTCACCATGCCAGTGCCCGCACCAGAAGCGAACAAGAAATCGGTTTTCGATCGGCTCACTGCTACAACGGCCCCTATCAACGGGTCGTCCAATATTAACTTATTGTGTTGAGGGGATATCGCCTGCGGAGCGGCCATCTCTAGCAAACGCTGAAAGGATTTTCTGGGAGACAGATCAGCGATAGACGCCGCCAACCCGCGCAATTCTGAAAAGACAGAAAGGTTCAGATAATGGAGAGATTATTAAAATAAAATATAGTGGGCTACCTTCGATGCTCCTCCCGCTCTGAACAGGAGGGATAGCAGCTTCGGCGGCCTTCTCCATGCCCCCAGGCACATCATCGGGGATATGGGCCGGTATAACAACTTCAAATTGAGCAGCAGTGGCCCCCGCGGCAGGCTCCAATGAAAGGACGATGTCTTCGACTACCTGTCCCGTAGTCTCCGGGCTGTCCCCAGAAAGATCCATTTACTCCACGACCAATGAAAATGCCTCTTCCGAGGGAGCAAGCACCAGGGGAACGGAAATCACTGATGGGAGCTCCGTGGCAGGAACAACAGTTGTATCGACCCCCTCCACACTTACTAGTGTCTCATCGGGGATATTTGCAGAGTCTATAGTCAAGGAGCGACTCGAACTCAGATCCTCTGCCATTGCCGAAGTCCATGCAAAGTTTTCACAAAGATAAGGATATATATATGTATATGAGCAGTGCAAAATACTACAAAAAGATATATAAGTATACCAATGCGCAAAGGAGTTTCTATTATGGATTTTTCAAGCCGGCGTTCCTTCTCAAGAATTCGTGCTCGCCGGGGTGCGAGGGTAGACTCGTGACCGCTAGTCCACAATGAAAGCGCAACTTCGGCATCGGCCGAGATAGGCTGCTTAAGGGCTATCCCGCCTCCCTCTTCCAAAGGGCCTATAAATATCCGCCATATCGATGGAGAATCTTCGTAGAAGATGTCGGCAGGATAAGGCCTCTTTGGGACCCTTACATTTTCAGTCTCATCCTAGGAGCGTCTTATAGCCTCAGCCAATTGTGCGGCTTCCTCGGCAGATGAACCCGGAAAAAGAAGATCACCATCCGACTCTTGCATAGCTAATGGTTCATCTTGAAAGATAGGCTCTAATTCCACTAAAAAGTCGAGTAGATTGATGACCGTCTTTTTTCGCCTCTTGGACCCAGAACTAACACCAGAAGACGATCGCTTCTTTCCCTTTAGTGCTTTGGTGCGACGTTGACCCACTTCGCCTTCAATATCCTCTATTGGCGATGCTACCGATGACAACACTGCCATTGCTGACGCTGCGGCTGATGATACTGCTACTGGCACCTTATTGGCCTTTGGTTGTGTTGGATATAGTGCCCTCAGAGTTAATTATTGGATCGCATGCACGTGATTGCAATGATTGAGGGAGGACCTATACCGGTAGGACAGTCTTACTCGAGAGGTTTGTATACTATCTGGTTTGTCTTTATCATCGTGTACATGCTTTAGGTGACATTATAGTTCATTATTACACGTTGATAGAGAATAGTATGCTACCATGGTTTATCCTTTATCATCGTGTATTGTTTTAGGTGACCTTACAGGTCACTATTACACATTGATAGAGCCCTTAGGATTCTTGCTTGACTGCCAGCAGTATGATGGCGATCATATATGTGGGAGCTGGGGACTATAAGCACATCGTTAAAAGGTCCCTAGTCGTGGGAGTTTTCGAGACAGGGCATCGATACTCCGGAGTAGACTAGTGTATACAGTCGAGACCCCGACGAGGGGCGGTGGCCGGTCTCACAAGCCATTGGTGTCAGTTGGTTCACCTAAGATGTATACAGGTGCTCATTGGATTATGAGTACACCGGACAGGACTCGCCGGGAACATACTAGTTGGTATTATACCTGACGTCAGATAGCAGTTCCCTGGTGACATGTGTACAGGTTAGTTCATCGACCTGGGGATCGTCATTTGTCTCGTGTGACTTCCCACTATGCTTTGATTACTACCCTACCACGGCTCAAAGGAGTCATGCAAACAGGTTTTAGTTGGGTACAGTCCCGAGCCACATGGAGGCAGTGAGCGGATCGACAGGGGTTTCGTCTCTCCCGGTATTGGGGGTGAGATCGCGCTGTGTCTAGGAGAGCCATTACATGAAGTCCTTGGCCAAGGCAGGAGATTTACTGGTAGATATTCCAGTAATATCTCAGGGTGTTCTGGGCTACACTCCGACACGACTTGTACCGCTTTTGGGGGTCTGACTTTTACCAACCCCCTAGGCCTGTCATGTGATGCTCATAGACAAACGGACCGGACTGTACGGATATTATCACTGACAGGCTCAGTAGGGTGTCAGGATGAGTTCGCTCATCGACCTCCCTTTTGGTCAATACCTGGTTAGCCCGTTACGTACGGCTAGTACCTCTGACGTGCTAGTGGTTAAATCCACAGCCAAACTATTGACGAGTCTTTAGAGTCCCCCACAGACAGTTTCTCAAGTTTCGGGCGAAACGTTGTAGAGGCCGTATGATATATGGCAGGGTCCGATCATATACATGCAGTAGTGCACGGATCATGATCGGGCGGATCATACTAGTGGGCTTTGGTTTAAGCCGGATCTTAGTATTAGATTTCTTGGATTACTTTAGTCTCATCGCATTCGCATTTGGTCGGAATGCGGATGCAGGTATGTATATACAGGTGAGGGGTATCCTTGTGATCTGTTACGAGTTTACTTTAGATGTTGTCGTATCTTTTTATTGTTGCGAACATTTGGATTAATGTTTGCATATGGAAATTATGAGCTAGAAATCATCATTTTGTGCATTAAATGAGACATAAACTTCATTAGTGACTCATGGTCTCTTTTCTTGTGCATATATCACATTATGAGATGGATTTGAGTCTTGATATGATAAGGAGAGAGAGAGGGGCTGCCATGATATATTTTTGGTCTTGTATTTTTTCATAAGACTTCTCACTCTCATTATCATCACAAGACATAAGAAAAGAAAAAGGGAACTTCTTCTTCTTCCTCTAGCTTACAACCTCCATTAATGGCATCATCTCTAACCTCCATCCATACCATGGATGCAAGAGACAAAATTATCACACATATTCTCTACATCGCCTTGGACACGTCCGCTAGCGAACTTCGTGCCTGAGTTGCTTCGGACGAAGCGGAAGCCCGTAAAAAGACTCGAAGATGTGGTGCCCTTTCCGACGAGGAGATCGAGACCGGAGATGCCGCGAGGAGCTCAGGATGGTGGCCAAAGACCGAAGGACACGGATCGATCGGTATAGCCTTTCCAACCCTTCTCTTGTTAGCTAGTTGTAGGTTAATGGTTCGATCCGGGTTTATAGTGTAGGATAGCGCCGGTTTCAAGTTTTGAAAAAGTTTTCGTTTTCGTATTTTGGCCTCGGACAGACGGCCGGGGCGCTACCGTAAACTTACATGGTATCAGAGCCACGCCATTAACCTTTACTAGCTTGTTCTAATGTATTTAAAATATCGATCGATCAAAATTTCCGAAACCGCGTTTTCAATTTCTGAGTTTCTGTCAAAATTTTTTTTTGCTCTAAAAATTATTTTAAGTACGTCAGAAAATCAGGCAGGCTTTTTAAAGAACACTATTGAAATTTGGTACAATGATCTCGTCATAGCGCCGCGGAACCGCGGCACTAACCTTGTTTTGGCCGCGGTTCCGCCGCGCTACAGTAGTATTAGGGCACCATTTTTCATGCAGTGGTTTCTGACTTGAAAATAAGGTTTCTGGTATTTTTTGTTTTGACCCAGATTATTTTGAGTACTGGGAATAGTACTTGGGGCCCACTTCGGGAAATTTTGTCGATCGAAAATTTTAAACATGTTAGCTCACAGTATTTACATTATATCTGCGACCGTGAATGCCATTTGATCTGTAAATCTTGTCTAATTGCTATAGCCCTTTTAGACGGATTTGCGAACGTGGCATTCACGTTGATGTTCTGTGTTGTGCTGTGATGTTGCGGATTTGTCATGGTGGATAGCCTGGATGCAATGGTAGTACAGTTTGGTTGTATTTGTACATTTGATATTGCGGGGCGAGCGTCCGACACGTGGATTGCCGTCACTGCCTATTTGTATATTATTCTTTTGGGGCACGACCGGGCTGAGGTCGATGTATCCGTTGTATATTTTACTTTCTGTACTAGGATTACCCCGTGGAGGGGTGCATGGGTAGCCGGGTTCTAAAAGGCAACGGGCCCGCATCTCATGGCTTTGAGACGGAGGGAGCTTCACTCTAGAATTGGCGGGCTATTCGCCGCGCTCGTAGGGGGTACAGGTTGACCCAAGGAGGGATGCTCAAGTTACCGGATTCCGTGAAGTGCTGGGTGGTCCATTCACGTTGTTGAAAGGGGCTGCCTCGCTTCAGGTTTTGGCGGGTAACTTGCCGTGCCCGTAAGGGTCTAGGATTTCATTGCACAGGCTATCCACACGACCAAGAGAACGTCAGGTTTCAATAGCGGCTCTATGAAACCCGGGGATCCCGATTATCTGTATTGTTCTGTGATGCTTATTACATTTCTGTGATGTTGCATTTATCACGCCATGAGCGATTATTATATATTGATATATATATATTAGTAGATGTTGTATATGTTTTACACCCACGCTAGTCCAGTCCCCGCTCTGTCGTTAGTTAAGTAACCTAACGGGTGATGACGGGACCCAGTGGCGAATGCGGATGGCATATACGTACATCGTATTTTCATTCTTTTGTGGTGTGATCAATTGATGGGACTGCATTGATTCGGATCAATGCTAGCTAAACAAACCTATTCTGATGTTGTTGGAACATTTTTCAAAAAGTTGTTATTGCAAGGACGTTCTCTTTTGTTTTGCATAGTGGTATTCGGTAATCCAGCACCTCAGTCGATGAGGCAAGGGCCGAGATCCCTTCACCGGGAGTGACCCCTTGGACAGAAGTTTGCGTCAGGGCAATAACTTCACTATAGCCGATTACTTTTTGCTTTGTATCGTGGTATTCAGTTGGAATATCCTGCACCTCATTCTATGGGGAAAGAGCCGAGATCCCTTCACCGGGAGTGACCTTTTTAGCAAAGGTTTTCGCCACTATATTTTTATAAAAAGCTATCCGGTTCCTTCAACGATATCAAGTTCATTACGTTAAAGGTTTTTCGCCAAAAACCATTCGTAGCCTTCCGTCATTTCAGACGGGTAGCACTTAGTATTCATGCTATGTTTGTTGGCCAAAGTCAAGGCATAGTGTATGGTAGCTATTTGTTACTTTTCTGTTGCATAGATAGATGCGTTGGTTTGGGACAGTCGTACTGCCTTATTGGCCAAAGTAAAGGGTAGGTACGGGTGGGTTCAAATTAACCTGGAAAATGACAGGTAGAACTTGACATATGACTTATGATTTGTTGGCCAAAGTCAAGGTCATAAGAGCATGGGGTAAAAATCACATCGGGAGTTTCTAAAGAAACTGAAACTTGCCAGGCATGCGCATACCTTCTGGAGTGTGATAACGTGAGTGGATTCCGTCACATTATCATGCGATGATAATTGGATCCCGATTCCCACTGATGAGTTGGTTTACTCCTCGGGTGATCCCGACTAATTCTTCTTTCAGGTTTGGAGGAGAATTTGAGGTTACAGTGGGAAGTTTCCTGATTAGATAAATTGATGACCATTCTGATCTAGATTAGAGTGCACGCAGAGTGTTTCTTTTCTCTCTCTCTTTGGCAGCAATCATGGCCCGATCCTAGACTATGACTCAGTGACCAAGTTGACCGAAGCTTCTTATAACACTGGCTTTTGGATTGTCTGAGTTGCATACCTCATTGCCACTCCTACTTTTACCCATTTTCTCCAGAACACCCCGTATTACTATGAACATCCACTTCCATTGGATAAAACCATCGTATGGTTATATACGAACTCGAAGGAACTTGTTCCAGATTCGAGGATGGTTTCCAGTTCTGGAGAAAATGAATAGGACTATTCAGTTGTCTTTTCCTTTTACCTTCTCTCAGGTTGCGAGTGCTTTTTGGATTTGGACGGTACACCTATTATGCTAATTGGATAGTCTTCTTCCAAACCATAGGCAGGTGCCGAACGGTGGGGAATGAAGAAAACCAATTAGCCTAACGAAGGTGTACAGAAGGTATTAAGTAAAGACAAATAAAGGGATTAAAAGGAGGGCAAAGTAAATTGCGACTGCTATTCACGACCAAACCAAGTATTTCACTACCACTCCCACTTCACCTTTGTATTTCTCCAGAACACTCCGTATCACTACGAAGATCTACAGTTATTTGGATACTCCATCGTATGGTTATATACGAATTCGAAGGAACTTTTTCCAGTTCGGGGATGGATTCTGGTTCAGGAGAAATAGAATAAGGTTTATTCAGTTGTTTTTTACCTTTACCTTCTCTCGCATTGCGAGTGCTCCTAGGATTAGGACAGTACACCTATTATGCTTATTAGATAGTCTTCTTTCAGACCATAGGCTGGTGCCGAACGGTAGGGAAAGAAGAAAACCATTTAGCCTAACGATGGTGTGCAGAAGGTAACGACTAAAGACATATAAAGGGATTTGGAGAGATGACAAAGAAATATACGGTTATAGTCATGAATCTGGATAATGGAAGAGGCATTACTAGGAATACCCGGATACCCCTTCGAAACATTTACATGTTTCAGTTTCACTGTGTACTGTTAAAAGAAAACTGATTTCCCAATTAGTCCTTGCTCCACGGTATGTATTTACCAGGTTTGATTCTCACATCTGTATGGTTTTACAGATGATGAGTGGGAGTAGATTATTGGGAATTAGGTGATCATCCTCATTATATCGGGATTCGTTGTAATTGGTGATATTTGAGGAAATCACCTGGGTTGTTTTGCCGGACGGCAAATATTTGGTTTTGAATATCCGTTGTTATGCACCAATTTCAAATTGATATATCTGTACGTTTATTTTTATAAAGCGAGATATAACTTTTTGAAATTATGTCTATGACATTTACCTATATCAATGGATGGTTAGGTAAGGAGCATTAAACAACGGTGTAATTCTTCTTAACCATAAGTACAGTTTTCTACCTGCGACACACAGGGAAAGAGTTATTAGACTCAGGGGACTTATACAGAGTATTGTATTTTGTCCAGTTTCCATGAGGACAGAGGGGTTGGTACTCGTACTATATTCTGTTTACTTGTGACTTCTCTAGTTCTTAGACACGTGTTTCGTAGAAATGTAAAGTCTAAGTTTTGAGAAGTTATAGGTATAAGAATAAAGTAGAGAACCAGGCGTTGCAAGTATCAGGATTCTTCAAGGTGATCGAAGATGTAGATACTTATGTATGGTATTCAGTTGATAGTAATGATTATGAGAACTTGCTTCTCTTTCAGTTTACTCATATCTGGATGTACTCCTAAATTGAGTAATGCTGATCGGCCTCTCTCCATTTAGTTGACATGCACTGGAGACAGCTGCATGATTTGAATTTGGTTCAAATTAAATCAGTGCCTCTGTTTCTATATTGGATATAGAACGGTTCATATCTTAACGATGTTAAGGTACGGGGAGTTTTCCAGCTTATGCTTAAAACCAGATTCTGGATAACTCAAGGCACGTTTCTGTAATAGCTGTTTATGGGTTGACCCGGGCTATGACGAGGGTTGACTTTCTACCATCTGGAAGATCAATAGTGATATTGTTCTTGACTCGCCATAGTTTTAATAAAAATGGATTTTTTCAGAAAATAGTAGTGGGAGTATGGTAGAACTGGAAGTGATTCCAGAACCGCAAACGATTACTGAAAATTTGATAAGAACCTAAAGATTCAATCTGGTTTGACATTCCATTGGCCACTCCGCAGATATGGTGGGTAACCTCAGGCACTCAAGAGGTACTTCGGTATGCTCAAGGACGGTGACAGGGAGGTTCTTGTTTACCCAGACTTGCCATTGCTGTTGTTCCAGACTGTGAGACCCGGAAGGAGGATGAGTATAGCGTCGTTCTAAACTAGCTTTAGAAGTGTACGTGTATATTATTCTGCCAGAGGGTTGTCGTAGTCAGTGGGAGCAGCGGAAGCATAGTGGACAAGTAGCTTATGTCTATTTATGGACTAAAGCAGATATAGCGGAGATAGATCATCTATTTCTGATGTGATAGTCATAGGTTTGACTTCATCAGAATAAAGGATGGATCTGTTAAGAAGGTAGTAGGGTGTGATGTCCTGGTATTTGGATGACATACACAGAGTAGGAAGTGATATTCTTATACTATGATCGGTTATAATTTGGTTGTCACACAGTGGTTTCTCCACATAAGGATATAGATATTATATCACATATTCTGGTTACTAGATCTATGGTTTTAGATCTAGATTTGGGTAGTTTCCCAATTTGAGTACTTAGACAGCATTCTAAAGGTGTTTTAGAATGGACGACTCCTGGCACGGTAGTGTACCTGCAGGAGATGGAGTCACCCTCTCTAAAGGTGTCTTACAGACTAAAGGAGAGAGGGATGTGCATGATCGGCAGATCACTTACTTAGGCAATTGAGTTGATCATGAGATGTCAAGTACCACACCAGATGTTGTTTTTGCACGAGATGCAATGAGGGGCAGTATTTTGGACAGGTGGTCCAAGCGGATACTGAGGGAGGTATGGCGCAGGATACTGATTAAGTTCAGTTGACGATACAATCTAAGAAGTTTGGATTTGGAGTTCATTTATGAGCTAGGTCCCATCAGATATCCAGACATATTCTAAGACAGGTATTGCTCATTTCGGGAGATGGCTTTCTCCGCGAACTTAAGATAAAGGGAGACATAGAAAGAAACATCAGGGCGGATCCACTCACTGAGGCTATTCCTCGAACGCAATAGTTTCGCAAACGGTCTTTGTGAGACTGATTAGTAGAGGAGTTGGGTGTTCGGTATCACACGGGCTGTGAGTATGCGACATCGCAATAATTAGCCTTGAGTGCAAGTGGGAGATTTTTGGATATAGTGCCCTCAGAGTCAATTATTGGATCGCAGGCACGTGATTGCAATGATTGAGGGAGGACCTATACCGGTAGGACAGTCTTACTCGAGAGGTTTGTATACTATCTGGTTTGTCTTTATCATCGTGTACATGCTTTAGATGACATTGTAGTTCACTATTACACGTTGATAGAGAATAGTATGCTACCATGGTTTATTCTTTAACATTGTGTACTGCTTTAGGTGACCTTACAGGTCACTATTACATATTGATAGTGTAGGGTTCCTAGGCACACTAATGAGGTCTCTCAAGGCATCAAACATGCCAATTTCAAATTTTACAAGTGCCGAGAAACCCTAATACGGATCGTTAACTAGATTTTAGGCGAAACAAGCAACTAGTTAACAACTTAACTAAAAGAACGGAAATACAACCTTTGTAGATCCGGTCCTCCACCTCCATAGCTCCGCAATGAAGTCTCCTCGCTGTCCAAATCGAATCACGGGCTCTAGCGTCGGCTTCATCGGGAAATGGGAGGGCTAGGTCGTCGACTTCGATGCCGAAGATGATCTACGTCGAGGCATCACAAGATCAAGCTCCCACTTCACCAAGTCATGAAACTTGTGAAGAAAACACCCTATACTACTTGGCAAGAGGTAGAGGATGAATAAATAGGAGGTGGGTTCACTTTAGAATTGGATTTCTCACTCATTTGCTCAAGTTGCCATTGATGGAGCAAGCTTTCTTCATCTTTTAAGAAGAAGAAGATGAAGCAAGAATATGATAAGTGTTAATCAAAAAAGAAAAGAAAATCAATACTTATCATATTCAAACCATGATTAGGTGTAGAGAATAAACTAGGGTTAAGTGGAATGGTTAGGTTAAAGGAAAGAAACAAAATGGTCAACTTTTCAAACCTTCATGAACTTTCAATATAAAACAAAACTAGCAACCATTTTATTTCTTGCCAAAATGAAATAAATAAATGAATAAATAAATAAAAACCTTAACCATTTACATAACCAAGGTTTAAACCAAAACTACACCCAAGTGAGCATGTATCATCAAACATGATACAAACAAGTGCACAAAAGTATATCACATATACAAGTTGTGTACATCAAGTGAGAAAATCCTTTTAAAGTGAACCAATACTAGTTAATGCAAAGTAATATATCAGATATATAATTATGCATTAAATCATCAAATCAACACTTGATTTAACGATCCGGTCATATCGCATATGACCGACTAATATCCAATGTATCGATTTATCGAATCAATCCTCGATTCGATAACTAGGTTATATCGCATACAACCATTCGATACATACATCGCGAGAATAGAATACGGTATCACATACACGCATTATTCTCGGTCCCGCACATATCTCATATGCGCTCCTATTTCGTTTCGCTTGAGCCAGGAAACCTCTGTGTAGGACTCTAAAGACTCGTCAATACGCCGGCAGCAGATGATGATCATATCAAACACCCACAAGCCGCAAGCGGTCTGCTAAACGTAACGGCCACCCGGGTATTGAGCGATCAGAAGATCAACGAGCAAGCCCGCTCATACTCCTGTGAATCCAACCAGTAACACTTACCGTACAGTCCGGTCTGATCGTCTGATATGTCGCATATCTCGCCTAGGGGTGGTAAACGTCAGACCCCAATAGCTCGATAAGTCGTATCGATATGAGGTCTATAACAATTCGAGAAACTACTGGTAATACTTACCAGTAAATCTCAGCAACCCTGGCCAGGGATTTCCGGTTATAGCCAATCGAACACAGCGCAACATCAACTCCCTATACCGGGAGAGACGAATCCCCTCCTATCGCTCATTGCCTCCATGTGATTCGGGACTGTACCCAAAAGCCACCGTTTTGCATGCCCTCTTGGACGTGGTAAGGTGGAAATCAAAGCACAGTGGAACCACACAAGACTCTATGACGATCTCGGGTCAACAGACTACTCTGTACCAGTGTCACCAGAGAACTGCCATCTGACGTAAGGTATAATACCATCTGGGAGTTCTCGGCGAGTCCGTCCAGTGTACCCAGTCTTCACTGAGCACCCGTATATCATCTCTGATGTCAAACACTAATGGATATGGGATCATCCATCGCCCATCTGTATGGGTCGAGAAGGTATACGCTAGTCTACTCTGGTATATCGATGCCCCGTCTCGATACACCCACGACTAGGGACTTTGAAGGATGTACTTATGGACTACCATGTCCCCACTAGTATGATCCGCATCATAGTCCAGGTAGTCAAGTACACATCCTAAGGGCTTTACCAATATGTAACAGAGAGACAATCAATGTACACGTTAAGGTAAAGAGTAACCAGATAGCATACTATCATGTCGAGCAAGAAAGTCCTCCCTATATATGTCCAAGCATCCACTACAATATACATCCTATGTATAGTAATGGCCTCTAGGGCATACATATAACTAACAATCTCCCACTTGCACTAGGGCCATCTGATAGCAGTGGTTGTAGTATCTCATACTCAACCATCCCATAAAAGTCTCTCTCTGGGAAAAGGCCTTTGTGAGTGGATCCGCCGTGTTGTCCTCTGAGTCTACTCTCCTAACCTTGATCCCTTGGAGATCAACCATCTCCATGATCAGGTGACACTGCCTTAGAATATATCTGGATCACTGATGGGACCGGCGTTCCTTGGGATAAGCCACAACTCCATTGTCTCACAATGGTTGGAACGTAGTTCATCTCATGAACCAATATACACCCAAACAGCCTCTAGGGTAGCATCTTAAGTAGCGATGTATCCTGCCTTTATCGTCTAGTATGTCACGGTATGTTGCTTGGAACTCTTCCAACATACCGTCCCTTTACTGAGGGTAAAGACAATGCCTGTGACCGACACTCAGTCGTCTTTATCACCCTGGAACCATTCCAGTGATTCTTCCCAGGGTCGATTGATACCTTCTCACTACAACTAGTGAGAATCCTAACATCCATTTAGATCTATCTCATAGATCCAAAACCGAGGATTTAGTAGGTATCACTTTGATCCTATATGGAGAATCATTGTGATAAGCGAAGATTGATCGAGCGTAGCATAAGAAACTCCTTTCTTATCAAGAGTATGTCATCCACGTACTCTACGAGGATCACCACCATACTCCCTACTACCTTTTTGTTTATACAAGGTTCATCTACCATTTTGATGATGTCAAACTCTTTGACTAATCCATCAAAACAGATGTTCCAACTCCACGATGCCTGCTTTATCACATAAACCATCTTGCTCACGTTTCCGCTGCTCCCACTGTCTACGAAGCCCTCTGGCTGTGTACTTATAGACGCTCTCTTCCAAAACATCATTTTAGAAAAGCAGTCATGGCACCCAACCGCCAGATATCGTAGTCATGGTATATACCCGTGGCAAGTAGGATCTGGATGGACTTAAGTATAGCCACTTGAAAAGGTTTCATCATTATCCACGCCTGGTCGATGACGAAAAGCTTTAAGAAGTCTACCTTTGAAAGTCTCAACTTTTCCATCTACACCAAGTAATCTTCTCAAGATATACTTGCTCCTGATGGGGATTTAACCCTTCAGATATAGCAACCAAAGTACATACTTTGTTGGTGTACATGGATTCCATCTCAGATCACTAAGCATCCAGCCATTCTTACAGAGTCCCACTCCTGATGGCCAGCTCAAAACTAGTTGGGTCATCATCTCATGATGCAATCCTCGCTCCCACTGTCATAGAGAAACCGAAGTATCTCTCAGGTGGGTGAGGAACCCTACTAGATCGGCGGAGAGGCTGAGATTCGTTGGTAACTATTGAATCCTTTGGTTCTTTCAAATCATCAGCTGCAGTTCCTGTATAGCTGGAACCTTTCCAGTTCTACATTACAGACCTTGCCTCGAGCTTGTCCGGATTTTGCTTTTCAGACATAGGCTGGACAACCCCAAATCTTAACTAACTTAAGAGATGGGCTCTTCCCTTATCATATCAAATATGAAGTGGTAGGCAACTGATTTGATTTGAACCCTATTCAATAGGTATGCAGCTTCTCAAGTGCATAACTCCCAAAAGGAAATAGGTAACTCAGTAGTACTCAACATAGAGCACACCTTATCATATAGGGTGTGATTGCTCCGCCCCGATATACCATCGTGCTTTGGTGTATACGAGGGAGTAATGCTGAGAGAGAATCTCATTCCCCTTTAGAATAGTCCAGGATTTCCATGCTCAAGTATTCTTCTCCATGATCACATCAAAGGACATAATACTTGTACCCTTATTGGTTCCCTACTTCTAACTTATATTCTGTGAATATCTCAAAAGGTTCGGACTAGTGTTTCAACAGGAACACATGTCTGAATCTAAAGAGATCATCAGAGAATGTAATGAAGTACAAAGAACCGGTCTTGGTATGTGTAGACAGGGGACCTTTATACATCAACATGTATCATCCCAAAAGTTCACTAACTCTTTCTCTGTTTCCAATAAACAGAGCTAGTGTCATTATATCTTTGTGACATGACTGGCAAGTTTCATAAGATGTAGATTCAAACTGATTTAAATGTGTATCTACATGTAACTTCAGCTAGTCGGGTCACATTGATATGACCTAGTCTACAATACCTCAAGAAGGATTCATTCAGTTCTGAACTCTTCTTCTTGTGTGTGTTCTGTATACTAAGAACTGTAGTTTGATTTAGAACATCAATGCTTTTAGATAACGTACCTGAACCGATCAACTTTTGATATAGGAAATGTTCAAAACATTATCCAACAATACAAAATTATATCCTTTCTTTACTAATAAAGAGACTGATATGATTTTGTATATCAGGTTCGGTATCTAATAACATTCGTTCAGAATCAATGTATTTGTAATACAGGGTGACAGTGACCAACAGACTTGGCTGCAACACTTGCCCCGTTTTCTGCCTCATGAAACTTATCACCCGTTCTCAGTTCTCTACCTTTCTGTAGCCCTATGTAACAGATTACATATCTGGGATCCTGATCTGGTATCACATACCCAGGACGCAGAGAATACTGAGAAACAGTTCTTTGTAATGAACACACCCGAAGATGATGCATCAGCATGCACTCTCTTCGTTTGGGCGGCACGGGAAATCTGGTATTCCCCAATTTCCTGCTCTGTCTTATAACAAATATAAGTTGGAGCGGGACCAACGTTCCCCAGCTCAGTATAACAAGCGGGTTCGGTCAATAATCCGTATTATTATCTTGATTAAGGCGTGATATGGTCGCTGCCAGGAGAGAGAGAGAAGAAAACACTCAGCGTGCGCTCTTTCAAGAATAGATTGGTTATTATTTTATCTAATCAGGATGGCTCCCACTGCTTTTTATCAAATCTTCCTTCAAACCCAAAAAGGAAAGACTAGCCGGGATTAATTACACGCTACAGGTTCGCCAATCTTTCAGCCAGGCCAGTGTCGGTACTTTGAGGGAGGTCCCCCGTGCTTTCGCACGAACCTAATTAATGTAAACCTCGTATTCCCAGAGGCGTAACCTCGTTAACACCTTTCTAGACACCTACTTGATCGGCTAATTGTAATGTGTAAAACTCTTCCAGGAGTAACTCTTACTCGCAGTGGGTATCGGGATCCAACATCTCATAGAAGGTATGCAATCTCATTGCAAATTTCAACACTTGAAATTCCCGGTAATTTTGCCCCTAGTCTCCTATGACCTTGACGGAGGTCAACAAACCATAGGCTACTAGTTAAGTTCAACCCGTCATTTCTTGATTGAATCAAACCCACCCGCACGACCCTTGACGGAGGTCAACAAGGTCGCACGACTACCCTAATCCAATTTGCATCATATGCATAAGCAGATAAATACTAGTTAGCTACCGCACACTACGCCTTGACGGAGGTCAACAAACGTAGCACGAATACTAAGTAGGACTTATCTGAAATGACGGAGGGCTACGACAGGTTTTTCTGAAAACCTATTGCGTAATGAACTTGATATCGTTGTAGAATCAAATGATTTTAAAATGGAGTGCTTTTGAGGCTTTTCTAGTTTTGCTAAAGGAGTCACTCCTGGTGAAGGGATCGTCGGTCCTTTCCTTGTCGAATGAGGTGCGGGATATATCATATATATCACTGTGCAAAGCAAAAACTCTTAAAAGCAAACAAAAGACAAACCGAGTGTGTAGCATCTGCCAGTTATTGCTAAAGGAGTCACTCCCGGTGAAGGGATCTCGGTCCTTTCCCCATCGAATAAGGTGCAGGATATATCACATATATCTCTGTGCAAAGCAAGAACTGTAGCTACCTATTTTATTTTGAAATTCGATTATACAACATCTTAGGTTTTTTTTATTTCATTAATCACATTAATGAAGTCCCATCATTTAAGTACCTAAACATCACAGATAAATACGACGTACACTTATGCCATCCGCATTCGCCTCGATGTCCCCTCGTGCACCGTTAGGTTAGGTAACTAACGGCAGAGCGGGGCAGGGCTAGCGCGGGTGTAAAACATAAGTAACGCCTATATAATATATCATATATACTATATACATTATCTATCACAGAACATATCACATGATCACATCACAGATATCGCAGCAGAAGAAACATATGAAATATTGGATATACTAGGACGTCCGTGTTTTCAATACGAGCCGGTATAAAACACGGATTCCACGGTCGTGATGAATAGCCAAACCCACACCCCTAGACCCCTACGAGAGCGGCAAGCAACCCTACCAATTCTAGGATTAGGAGACCCGGACTCGACTCCTCGAGATGGTCTCCCACTGGACCCTAGAACCCGGTTACTTGTGCTCTCCTCCTTGGGTCTATCCTAGTGCGGAAAAGAAAATAATATACAAAAGGCGACATCTTCCGCAACCTGGAAGTGCCCCAATAAAAGAATATTACATACAAGTTTTTACATGAATGAAAATGAAAAACACTCATCTCACATAAAAACCCCCGGCTATTCAAACACGACGATCCAATATAACATTTCCAGCAACACATAACATCACATGTCATCAACGTAAGTAAATATGCGCATCCCAATTGTCGTTGACATATAGCAACGAAACCGGCGATATCACATATTACACTTACGGTCACAGAAAAGAAAGTGTAAAACTACAACAGTTGGAATCCGCAACCACCTCAGACATCTCATGCCTGACTAAATGAATTCCTTAGACATCGCATGCCTAACAATTATAAACCCCGCATTTTAGTCTCATTATCGAAAACACTTTTCAATATCAAGTCGGGCAATTCAACAAGATTCCCGACATCCTGATCGAATACTCGTCGCAAACTTTAGCAGGCGGCCGCACCCCTGATTCCGTCGACGAAGTGCACCAAGGCGGAACACCGCTACCGCGAGCACCCGAACGGATGCTTTCGGCGACGGGGTTCTCCTACAGTTACTTGGTCGGGGCTATGGGGTGTAGCTGTCTATTAAGTTTACCCGGCGAGTATCCGCGTACGCTACGTGATTGCGACGAACTTTTGATCACATCAAAATTCCGTGGCAACCGATCAAGTGAGACTAAAGTGCTATGTTTGTAACATTCATTCAGTTATCTCATAACTGCTTGTGAATTCCAATTATTGTATCCCATTCCAGATAAATAGAAAATGTTAAACTTTCCGATCGAACATTCGAACACCCAAGTTTTCCAGAAACAGCTCAACACATGAAACAAGTCTAAAAACATTCAGTTCGTGCCTCAGTACCAACGGTCCAGCCGTAGAAGGGTCAAGCTAACGCCTCACATATGGCACGCCGTACTGCCCCAAACCCTAAGGTTCAAAGGGCAGTTCAAGACGGTCACATAATCGAGTTAAGGTTTGTTGTCTTCTAGAGGGTCCATCGTGTTACTTGCACTACTTAGAACGTCTTTAAACCACGGAAAAATCCAACACATGGAAATTTCCCGACAGGGGAAAAATTGGGTATTTATATCCGGTCGAACTTTTTAACATATTCAAAAATTATCCGGAAAACCACATAGACAAAATTAGACAATCCGATCGAAACACCGAGTCCCCAATACAACCCAGAAAACTCAACTCTTGAGTTCAGAAAAAAAATATCCCAGGAAAACCAGCACTGCAAAATAGGAATTACTGTGCAAAATTCAATGGGAGAAGAGACAAAATGGCCGCGGAACAGCCGCATTAGCACGCTAATGCCACGGTTCCGCCGCACTTTAGAAAGATCATTAGGTAATTTTTGCACCGTAATTCTTAGAATTTCCTGCTGAATTTTCTGCATATTTTTAATCTGGAAAAAACCCAATTTTTGGAAAAAGTCCAGAGAGCAAATTTGTGTTAGGGTTTCGGTTTAATCGGACTTCAAACTCCGTCTACGCATCGCCTAAGGCTCTAGCTAGGCTCTGATACCACTGTAGGGTTCCTAGGCACACTAATGAGGTCTCACAAGGCATCAACCATGCCAATTTCAAATTTTACAAGTGCCGAGAAACCCTAATACGGATCGTTAACTAGATTTTAGGCGAAACAAGCAACTAGTTAACAACTTAACTAAAAGAACGGAAATACAACCTTTGTAGATCCGGTCCTCCACCTCCATAGCTCCGCAATGAAGTCTCCTCGCTGTCCAAATCGAATCACGGGCTCTAGCGTCGGCTTCATCGGGAAATGGGCGGGCTAGGTCGTCGACTTCGATGCCGAAGATGATCTACGTCGAGGCATCACAAGATCAAGCTCCCACTTCACCAAGTCATGAAACTTGTGAAGAAAACACCCTATACTACTTGGCAAGAGGTAGAGGATGAATAAATTGGAGGTGGGTTCACTTTAGAATTGGATTTCTCACTCATTTGCTCAAGTTGCCATTGATGGAGCAAGCTTTCTTCATCTTTTAAGAAGAAGAAGATGAAGCAAGAATATGATAAGTGTTAATCAAAAAAGAAAAGAAAATCAATACTTATCATATTCAAACCATGATTAGGTGTAGAGAATAAACTAGGGTTAAGTGGAATGGTTAGGTTAAAGGAAAGAAACAAAATGGTCAACTTTTCAAACCTTCATGAACTTTCAATATAAAACAAAACTAGCAACCATTTTATTTCTTGCCAAAATGAAATAAATAAATGAATAAATAAATAAAAACCTTAACCATTTACATAACCAAGGTTTAAACCAAAACTACACCCAAGTGAGCATGTATCATCAAACATGATACAAACAAGTGCACAAAAGTATATCACATATACAAGTTGTGTACATCAAGTGAGAAAATCCTTTTAAAGTGAACCAATACTAGTTAATGCAAAGTAATATATCAGATATATAATTATGCATTAAATCATCAAATCAACACTTGATTTAACGATCCGGTCATATCGCATATGACCGACTAATATCCAATGTATCGATTTATCGAATCAATCCTCGATTCGATAACTAGGTTATATCGCATACAACCATTCGATACATACATCGCGAGAATAGAATACGGTATCACATACACGCATTATTCTCGGTCCCGCACATATCTCATATGCGCTCCTATTTCGTTTCGCTTGAGCCAGGAAACCTCTGTGTAGGACTCTAAAGACTCGTCAATACGCCGGCAGCAGATGATGATCATATCAAACACCCACAAGCCGCAAGCGGTCTGCTAAACGTAACGGCCACCCGGGTATTGAGTGATCAGAAGATCGACGAGCAAGCCCGCTCATACTCCTGTGAATCCAACCAGTAACATTTACCGTACAGTCCGGTCTGATCGTCTGATATGTCGCATATCTCGCCTAGGGGTGGTAAACGTTAGACCCCAATAGCTCGATAAGTCGTATCGATATGAGGTCTATAACAATTCGAGAAACTACTGGTAACACTTACCAGTAAATCTCAGCAACCCTGGCCAGGGATTTCCGGTTATAGCCAATCGAACACAGCGCAACATCAACTCCCTATACCGGGAGAGACGAATCCCCTCCTATCGCTCATTGCCTCCATGTGATTCGGGACTGTACCCAAAAGCCACCGTTTTGCATGCCCTCTTGGACGTTGTAAGGTGGAAATCAAAGCACAGTGGGAACCACACAAGACTCTATGACGATCTCGGGTCAACAGACTACTCTGTACCAGTGTCACCAGAGAACTGCCATCTGACGTAAGGTATAATACCATCTGGGAGTTCTCGGCGAGTCCGTCCAGTGTACCCAGTCTTCACTGAGCACCCGTATATCATCTCTGATGTCAAACACCAATGGATATGGGATCATCCATCGCCCATCTGTATGGGTCGAGAAGGTATACGCTAGTCTACTCTGGTATATTGATGCCCCGTCTCGATACACCCACGACTAGGGACTTTGAAGGATGTACTTATGGACTACCATGTCCCCACTAGTATGATCCGCATCATAATCCAGGTAGTCAAGTACACATCCTAAGGGCTTTACCAATATGTAACAGAGAGACAATCAATGTACACGTTAAGATAAAGAGTAACCAGATAGCATACTATCATGTCGAGCAAGAAAGTCCTCCCTATATATGTCCAAGCATCCACTACAATATACATCCTATGTATAGTAATGGCCTCTAGGGCATACATATAACTAACAGATAGAGCCCTTAGGATTCTTGCTTAACTGCCAGCAGTATGATGGTGATCATATACGTGGGAGCTGGGGTCTATAAGCACATCCTTAAAAGGTCCCTTGTCGTGGGAGTTTTCGAGACTGGGCATCGATACTCCGGAGTAGACTAGTGTATACAGTCGAGACCCCGACGAGGGGCGGTGGCCGGTCTCACAAGCCATTGGTGTCGGTTGGTTCACCTAAGATGTATACAGGTGCTCATTAGGTTATGAGTACACCGGACAGGACTCGCCGGGAACATGCTAGTTGGTATTATACCTGACGTTAGATAGCAGTTCCCTGGTGACATGTGTACAGGTTAGTTCATCGACCTGAGATCGTCATTTGTCTCGTATGAGTTCCCACTGTGCTTTGATCTACCCTACCATGGCTCAAAGGAGTCGTGCAAACAGGTTTTAGTTGGGTACAGTCCCGAGCCACATGGAGGCAGTGAGCGGATCGGCAGGGGTTTCGTCTCTCCCGGTATTGGGGGTGAGATCGCGCTGTGTCTAGGAGAGCCATTACACGAAGTCCTTGGCCAAGGCAGGAGATTTACTGGTAAGTATTCCAGTAATATCTCAGGGTGTTCTGGGCTACACTCCGACACGACTTGTACCGCTTTTGGGGGTCTGACTTTTACCAATCCCCTAGGCCCGCCATGCGATGCTCATAGACGAACGGACCGGACTGTACGGATATTGTCACTGACAGGCTCAGTAGGGTGTCAGGATGAGTTCGCTCATCGACCTCCCTTTTGGTCAATACATGGTAGCCTGTTACGTACGGCTAGTAACTCTGACGTGCTAGTGGTTAAATCTACAGCCAAAGTATTGACGAGTCTTTAAAGTCCCCTACAGACAGTTTCTCAAGTTTCGGGCGAAACGTTGTAGAGGCCGTATGATATATGGCAGGGTCCGATCATATACGTGCAGTAGTGCACGGATCATGATCGGGCGGATCATACTAGTGGGATTTGGTTTAAGCCGGATCCTATTATTAAATATGTTGGATTACTTTAGTCTCATCACATTCGCATTCGGTCGGAATACGGGTGCAGGTATGTATATACAGGTGAGGGGTATCCTTATGATACGTCACGAGTTTACTTTAGATGTTGCCGTATCTTTTTATTGTTGCGAACATTTGGATTAATGTTTGCATATGGAAATTATGAGCTAGAAATCATCATTTTGTGCATTAAATGCGACATAGACTTCATTAGTGACTCATGGTCTCTTTTCTTGTGCATATGTCACATTATGAGATGGATTTGAGTCTTGATATGATAAGGAGAGAGAGAGGGGCTGCCATGATATATTTTTGGTCTTGTATTTTTTTCATAAGACTTCTCACTCTCATTATCATCACAAGATATAAGAAAATAAAAGGGAACTTCTTCTTCTTCCTCTTCTTCTTCTTCCTCTAGCTCACAACCTCCATTAATGGCATCATCTCTAACCTCCATCTATACCATGGATGCAAGAGACAAAGTTATCACACACATTCTCTACATCGCCTTGGACACGTCGGCTAGCGAACTTCGTGCCCGAGTTGCTTCGGACAAAGCGGGAGCCCGTAAAAAGACTCGAAGATATGGTGCCCTTTCCGACGAGGAGATCGAGACCGGAGATGCAGCGAGGAGCTCGGGATGGTGGCCAAAGACCGAAGGAAACGGATCGATCGGTATAGCATTTCCAACCCTTCTATATCTAGTTGTAGGTTAATGGTTCGATCCGGGTTTATAGTGTACGATAGCGCCGGTTTCAAGTTTTGAAAAAGTTTTCGTTTTCGCATTTTGGCCTCGGACAGACGGCCGGGGCGCTACCGTAGACTTACAGCTTGAGCTCTAGTGCGCAGCG
This sequence comes from Agapanthus africanus, assembly GCA_030015575.1. NCBI lineage: Eukaryota > Viridiplantae > Streptophyta > Magnoliopsida > Asparagales > Amaryllidaceae > Agapanthus > Agapanthus africanus. The sequence goes on from JASDDO010000019.1 coordinate 352,790,516, forward strand.
GCATTCCAGCTGTGGGAGTTAGATCCACTCCCGCCGCTTCAGAAATAAGTACGGCACCGGTATCTCTCAGGGGAGGGTGAACCATTGTCCGCGGTCGCGGCGGGACTCCCGTGGCCTGGATCGGAGTGGGAGCCCTATATCCAAGGAGCATCCTCCTCTCCTCAGCAATAATGGGACTGACTCGGTGGAGGTACCAGCCCGTGAAAGCCCCCACACATCGAGGAATGTAGTCAGCCTCAGGAATCACGAAGCGAGAGCCGGTGTTGCCGCATGAAGTGATGAGCGGCGTCACGAACAACTTCCGACGACAGGCTGGGCTCCACTGTAAACGCCTCAAAGGGGACACCCTGGTCATATCCTAGTTGCCGAGCAAAGCGGTATGGGTTGTACCGCATAAAAAGGGCCGCACCGTTTTGATGAAACACCAGATAACCTGGTCTGATCGAATATAAGTGCATAGCTTCCTTGGGCTTCAGGGAGGGTGCTCCCTCTTTCGACGAGTCAAAAAGCTGTTGAATCGGTCCTGAAGGTGCAGAGAGGACTCGATCGTTAAATACCATCCCGCCCATATTGGCATAGGAATTAAGCAGCACATGAATAGCTCCGGACGGAGTCGGATCAGGAGCAGAGGCGTCCACCAACCTCATAAGCCGCGGAAAAGTGTAGGCATCATAAAAGCTGGGTCTCTGATGCGCGGCAAATGCCCCTAGCACATGCATCTTAATCCATGACGTAAAGTAATGAAGAGAGAAACTCACTACGTTCATGCCTGGGGTTGAGGTATTGGCTGCAGCGCTCAGCCCATGATACAGATGCGCTAGCCCCGCAATGCCTACGGCTAGTCGCGTCCCTCCGGCGATGCGATGAGCAGGGTAAATGACCGAAGCTCTCATGAATCGACGGTGCGTTGGAATAACGAACCAACTGAGCCAGACGTCGATAAAACCCACGAAGAAAGTCTCTTCATCTATTCCAGGAGCTGCGATCGACTCAAAAGATACAGCCGACAGGATTGGGATGTAGAACTGCGACAAATCCTCTTCTCTAGCCGGTAGCTTATTTAAACTGAACCCGAAAGGGTCGTTGATATTCACAAACTTTGGAGCCGTCTTTGATAGAACGTCTCCGCGAAGGAAGAAGGCGATAAAGCTTTTGAAAGTGACGCCCTGTTCCTCTGACTCTGTGAACAGCTTCTCAAAAATGCCCAGAGCCTTGATTAGACTTGGGTGCTTGTGGCGGACGGCATTTTCAGTCGACAAGCCGTCAAGCATAGCAGGCTCAGCTTCGGAAACATACTCATCAGGAGGCAGCAGTTCTTCATAGAGCGTCCCCCTGATCGGCAACCCCAAGATCTCGCAAAACTCTTTCAGAGAGATTGAAACTTCGCGGTCCTCCAGCAAGAAGGTGTTGGTAGGAAGATTCCATTGATTTAGGAAAGCCTTAACCCACCAGACATGGGGGGACTGATAGTGGAAGACAGACGCGTACACCGCCTGATAGAGCCCGACCCTCTGCAGTCGCGCACGATGGGCAGACAGGATATAACGAGCCTAGAGAAGGTAGCCCGTAGGATGTCGAGGAGTAAGCCATATTTTGTAAACCTGTCCCCAGGGTTGGGCTTCACCTTGGCAGATACGACTCCCTTAGACATCTATAGCCGGCACAGGATGGTTTGGAATCCCAGTTGTTGACGGCTCAAGCCATCCCGTGGGGGTCCAATTCAACATCTCCGCAGCAAAGGCAGTCCGTGGACGCTCCATCGGCAAAAATGGGTAGGTAGGCTTTGTTGGTATCTCGCAAAGAAAGCTGTGGCGGCCCCGAATGATATGCCCGTACCAGGTCCCCCATAAAAGCAAGTTGGTGCAATTAGGGTCGTGATCTCTAATCATCGCCATCACCTCTTCATCAGACGGTGACTGAGGAAAGGCAACCTCCGAGCGGGTAAAAGGGAAGTATGGAAGAGAAGCCATTGTTCCTGAAAAAAGGAAAAGAAACTGTTAATGAAACCCACACGTGCATATATATTTATAAATATATATATATATATAAAGACAGTGGAAGAAAGCGACAAAAAACTTATTTTATGGGACCATTGGTTACAAAACACAGGGTCCTCACAGAATCAAGATGGCGGCTCACTAATAATGAGGCAGAGTAATCATTATGAGAACAAAAGGAAGATTCTCAATAAATTAACAGTGGATTTCAAACAACTCTACACATTCCCCAAGGGGAAAACCCATTGCAGAACCCTATGCAAATCAAGAAGAATCTCTCTGGAAACAATTTTTTTTTGCAAAGAACAATTCAGGGCAAGAAAATCCCAAGAAGTTCTCTGTGAAGAACTAAGTTCTTTAGAGGAATTAAATTCCTAGAAAATCGGCAGAGCTAAGCTCTTGGAAATGGAATTAAATTTCTAGAAGAAACAGAGACCGTCACCAAACCCCTAAGATCAGAAAAATGCCTAACAATGGGGTTTGCAACCCAGAGATTGTGCACTCCTAAAGATAAGAAATGGGTTCTTTGAAGGGAAAAACCCTTGGTGTGGATTTAAAATCAAAAAAGAGTTCTTTTTATGTATGAAAATTCTTCGGTTGTTCAAAACCATTACCTGAAGAAAGGATTCTTTCTTGGACAGAGTTAAACTCTGGAAAAAAAATTTTGAACAGAGAACTGAGCTCTGAGAGAGAGAATTAAATTCTCAAGGCAAGAACAAGGAAGGAAGAAGATGAAAAGTGGAGGCGCTTCTGAAGAGACCCCTGCATTTATAGGATATAATGGGAAACGATTCACCTACCCCCTTCCTTAGGCAGATCCAACGGCCACAAAAGATGACAGTGTTGCACTCACGTGCAAACACGTGAGAACAACGCTGTGGGGGCATTTGTTCCCACATAAAATATCAGGAAAACCCCAATGGGGCATCATGTGCCTATACGTGACCAGGGGTCACGTGCTGACATGTGATGGTTTCTTGGGGATTCTGTTGAAATAAGAATTAAATTCTAATCAAACAATCAATCAGTAGAGTCACGTGTCCACACGTGATGGGCCTTTAAACCTACTGAAATGAATTAAAAATATAATAAAACAACAAGGAAAAACCCCAATGGGGCATCACGTGCTCACACGTGACCAAAGGTCACGTGCTGACACATGATAATTCCTGAGTTCTTTAAAAACAACAGAATTAAATTCTGGTTAAAATGCTTAATCAGGGGGGTCACGTGTCAACACGTGATGGGATCCTAAGATCTCTGAAATAATAGAATTAAATTCTAATTAAATGGTCAATCAGAGGGTCACATGCCAACACGTGACAGGCTCTTAATCCTTCTGAACTAATAGAATTAAATTCTAATTAAGAGGGAATCGAGAACCCTAACTGGAAAAATATTTCTTTAAATCACAAACAAAAAAGAGTGTGCTCTGTAAAATGGAGCACCGTTGGATTAAAAATCCAATGGTGAATAAAAATCACCAATTTACAGAGATTCTATATAAGGAAAGATTTCCCTGAAATTCACCAAGAATAACAGACAGGATATCTTTTGGATTAAAAATCCAATGGTGAATAAAATTCACTGAGTGATCTAAAATATCATGTTGGTTACAAAATCAATTGAAATCTTTTCAATGAAAGATTGACTAAACAAACTGATTCTTTTCTTTCTCCTATAAATAGGTGCCAAGAAGAGAAGAGGAGGAGGATTTTTTTTAGAGATACACAACAACAGAGAGAATATCAAAAAAGAAAGGAGAATTTAATTCTCAAGAGAGAAAAGAAGATCTCTTCAGAGAAAAAAACTCTAGGTGAGAAAAAAGAAGAAGTTCATTCTACAAGCTCTCACAAAATAAAAGAGAATTTAATTATCAAACTAAGAGTTTAACTCTTCTGAATAAGAACTTAGTTTTTCTTTTGGTTGAAGGTCTGCAGAAGCAGATCTCCCCATAAGTTGAGAATTTAATTCTCATCGGGGAGATTCTGCCATGCAGATCTAAAACCTAAGGGAAGATCTAAGTTTAAAGAATTCAATTCTCATATCAAAGCAATTAGGAATTTAATTCTTTCAAACAAAATAGGGTTTAACCCTTTAATATAAGAACTTAGTTCTTCTTCATGGTAACAGATCTGCAGAAGCAGATCTCCCCATAAGTTGAGAATTTAATTCTCATCGGGGAGATTCTGCCATGCAGATCCAAAACTTAGAGGGAGAATCGAGTTTAAAGAATGTAATTCTTCCAAATATATATAGGAATTTAATTCCTCCAAATAAAACTAGAGTTTAACCCTACAAAAGAATTTAATTCTCAAAACAAGGGACTTAAACTCTCCATGCACGTAAACCTGATAACGTGGCAACACGTGACCCTCCCTGCAATAATCAGAAAAGAAAGAATGAGACATGGTCACGTGCCCCCACGTGACCCTTAAATAGACTCCTCAAGATGAGCAAGAAAAAGATTGGAGGCAATGCCTCACGTGCTCACACGTGACTCTCAAAACAAAAGGGAACAAATCCAAAGGCAGTACTAATTTATGGCGCCTCACGTGTCCCCACGTGACCCCTGACAGACACCTTTTTTAAAAGGGAAAATGAGGGAAAACAGAGCAATTAACACCCAATACATGGGCACTATCACGTGTCCACACATGATGATTACAAAGACTAAGTGTTTAACACTTATTTACAAATTTTGAGAGTAAAATAAAGGAAGTCTAGCCCAATTCTCAGGCGCCTCACGTGACCCCACGTGACTGCCTCATTTTTAGTGTTTAACACTATTTTGAGCATTTTGTCCCTAGTGTTTAACACTATTTTAAGCACTTCATTCTTTTAGTGTTTAACACCGTTTTAAGCACATCACGTGGGAACACGTGACCACCAAATATGTGCTAGTGTTTAACACTATATTCAAATCAATCCTAGCTCAAATTGGCTAAGTCTTTCTGAAGCAAGACTTCCCTTTTTACCGAGCCTCAAGTACACCCTTGTCTTCCACGATTGATCATCTCATATAGTATATGAGTGCTCAGCACTCAATAAAAGATAAAAATATTGTCAGAACCCAGACTCATGCTTAGCATTGCTAAATAATGGGGGGCTGAACCCAGACAAATGTTCAACAGTCCAAACAAAGGTCCAAAATTTCAAACTTAATTGGACTTAGATCAAGTTGGCCATAAGTCCTCAATTCAGATTTAACTGAGCCCATGTGCTCATAATCTAATTAATTGATCTTAGTCCCAAATTGGACTACATATCTCCCAACCAACATTGGTTCAAGGGTACATCTCTTCACTCCTCTGATATTTGTCGTTGTAATCCTTCAACGTCTTCAGAGAGGTGACGGGTCCCGATAACCAAACATTCCATGGACCGTGGGGTCCTTAAACTCATGGACTATGATGTCCTTAAACTTTATAGACTATGATGCCTTTAAACTATGGACTGTGGGGTCCTTAAGCCCATGGACTATGATGTCCATAACCTTCGACTGTGGGGTCCTTAAACCCATGGACTATGATGTCCTTAACCTTGGATTGTGGGGTCCATAAGCTCATGGACTATGATGTCCTTAACCTTGGACCGTAATGTCCTTAAACTAACACTGGACCGTAATGTCCTTAAACTAACATTGGACCACCATGTCCTTAAACTGGTAATCAACCGCAATGTCCCTAAACTAAACAATAGAGCCCAAATGCTCTTTTCTTAGATATAAACGATCCTGTTAAGTCGATCTTAGTCTGAAATTAGACTAACGTATCCTTAACAAATGTTTAAGTCGATCTTAGTCTTAAATAAGACTAACGTATCCTTAAACCCAACCCCCAAACCCAAATCTAAGAAGATACGGCTTTGGATTAATCTACGTCCTACGGACGACAACATAAATTAGTCTTTGTATACAATCCACGGGCAACCAAAAACAAAACAAACACACACGACACGAAGTGACCACCTGGAGAAGGAGAAAGTGGCTACCGCGATGTGGTAGCGTAATTAACTGCAGGGGCTTGCACCTGCAGGGAAGAGCGTCCCCACAATCAAAAACCCCTCAATGAGGGGGAATCTGACGAAGTCTGCTACATTGGCCGCATCCGTTTAAACCTTCGATACATGGTGTCATAAATCAACTTGGCATCTTCGGAGAGGTGGACGGATAACACCAAACAACATCTGCCCCCAAATTCAGGCAAGATGAACCTACGCGGTCGCGTCTCTGTGTTCGGTGGAGAACATGGACAAAACACGGTTTACATTAAAATACCCCAAACTATCAAAACCCGTATTCTTTAAATTGTTTTAAATAATTCCTTGCAAATAAGCCTCTACAACCTATTTTGGGGAACCCGATCGGGATGATGCGGGTTATCGCACATCCTTGAGACTAGTAGAGCGAGATGCAGACCTCCTCATAGAGCATTCGATCTCGATGGAATTCTTATTACAATTTTAAAGAAAATGTGATTTCTATTTAATGAATAAATTCTATATATATGTGTGTGTGTGTGTGTGTGTGTGTGTGTGTGTGTGTGAATGTTATCAAAATATCTATTTTAAATATAATATATATTCCATGTTTTCTAATCAAAAGAAAAGAATTACAAAAGATCATGAAAATACCATCACATTTCAATACAAGTCAAATTACAAGAAAATACCATATACTATTCAAAGTTAGGTTTATATCCACTAGAATATTTCATTTTATAAAAATTACTGTTTCCCCCAATCAGAGCAAAGCTCTGTTTGAATTTCAAATTCAAAAGGTGAAGCAACGCTTCAGATCTCTTGCGCTGCGCGCAGAGCGCCACGTGTCAACAGCAGACATACCAGCGCAAGGGGCGCTGCGTCCAAGGCAGCGCACCCCAACCAGAGCAAGGCTCTGTTTTAAAATTCAAATTTTAAATAAAGGAAGCAACGCTTCAGATAACTTGCGCTCTGCGCTGCGCACCACGTGTCAAACAGTGGTGCGCTAGCACAGTTACGCTGCGCTCTGCGCTGCGCGACACGTGTCAAGCGCAGTTGCGCTGCGCTCTGCGCTGCGCGACACGTGTCAAGCGCAGATGCGCTAGCGCAGTTGCGCTGCGCGACACGTGTCAAGCGCAGGTGCGCTTGCGCCAACTGCGCCAGCACTAAAATTTAAATAATAAATTATTTAATTAATCAGAATTAAAATTCTAGAAAGATCTTTCTAATCTTATTAAAATAAGAAAATTGTCTTCTGTAAAACAGAGGCCTTAGGATCAAAGATCCAACGGTGGGGAAATGTCCCCAGATCAATCAGGGAAAGATCTCTGTAACTAACTCAACAAACCAATTGGCCCTATATAAAGGCCCCTAGACTCCAAGTCTCACATATATACAGAAATAGAAAAAGGAGAGAACTTTGAAAAAATTTGAAAGGTAAGCCTTTGAAGAAAGAAGATCATCTTCTTCAAGGTAAAGAATTAAATTCTTGGAAGAACAGAGATGAAAACATCTCACAAAAAGAAGAATTTCTTCTAAAAAAGATCAAAGATCTAAGAACAAGATCAAGATCTTCGTTACAAAAAATAAAAATAAAAAAGATCCAATCACAAAAAATTAAAGAAGTAATTTACTTCATCCCTAGATCTTTTGATCTATATAAAGGCGCAGCCTTTTGATGAACCATTGGTTATTGAATCTTGAGGTAGAACCTCTTTAGAACTAAAAAGATTCTTTTCTTTGATCTAAATTTGATCAAGATGCGCCATGCGCTATTGAACAGTGCCCTGCACTCTTAATTTGTGCCTTTGCGCTCCTTAGACTGGCGCAAGTCACCAGAGCGCGCCACATGTTAGCAGCGCACTGGCGCAGCGCACTAGCGCAGCTGTTCACACCAGAATATTGCATTATTATATTCCCCATTCTTATTCTTTTTATAAATAAACAGGTGCTTTTGACGCATGTCTGCTACATGTTACAGGTTACATGTTCTTGGACAGAAAACAGTGCAAACGATGTAAAGACGATGAAAATGTGGACTTTAACCAACAAACAGAGAATCTTGATCAAGCCTACATAAGGAACAATTCACAAAGCAAGATTCAAGACATCGACTCAAAACGAACGGTTAAAAATCCATTGCAAATTGTTCACTGAAGATCTGGAACCAACCTAGAAGCCCAAATGGAAAAAGATATATAGAAATAAGAAGCCCAAGCCAACAAGAAGCAGCCCAGGAAAATTCATAAGGTGATCTCACCAATGGGCCGCGGAACCGCGGCCCAAGCCTGCCATTGTTGCGGTTCCGCGGCCTTCTAGTGCCCGTGCTGCGTAAAAATTTTACAGTAATTTGGGTTCTGTGCTGAAAAGATTTTCTAGGGCTATTTTTGTAATTGTATACATGCGGATCAAAATGTAACCTAGGGTTTCTATTTCCTATAAATAGAACTCTAAAAGATTGTAATTTCTTATGCCTCCTTATGCCTCCCTTCATTAATAAAATACAAAATTCTTTTGGAGAGCATCGGTGTTTCTTTTCCATTCAGAAATCCAGATCTGACAACCCTGCATGGATGATTGGAAGGATGCATCTGTAAGTATAATTAATTTCTCGCTCTAGTGTAGATTTCAATTCTTTGCCCTAGGTAGATTTAATTTCATGCCCTAGGAACTTGTTTAGGGTTTAGCTTTGGGGAAGGATTTTGAGAGATGAGATCTCTCATCCCTTTCTTACCTACCAAATATTTACAATAGGACTCCATGCATACGCGCACACACCGCGCCCTACGGCATCCTACCCCTCGAGGTAACGATGACATCGTAGTGTAAAAGCCCGGTTGCGCGCGTTTTCCATGGAGGTTAGGGTAAGGATCTCTAAAGGAAGGACAAGAACCTAGAGGAAGGAACACCTTCCCGAATGGATCTAATCCCCTTTATTGATAATTACCATAACTCCTCACAGATCTTCATTCGGGTATAGAAAGCGTCGAGATTTAATTGCATTTCCAAACTATCCCTAAACCTAACCCTAGCAAGAATAGATCTAGATAATTGCCCTAGGTTAATTAGATTTTTAGATTTAATAACAACTCCGAACGCCCTTCGGAATTAACTCGTAAGAACGAATCGGAAATTCACAAAATCCCTGTGGACCGACCCGTACTCACCGGCTAGCTTCATGCAACACCGTTCTTGATTGCGGTTTAGAAATAGTTTTTGATATAAAATCAAATGGCGCCGTTGCCGGGGATGGCGTAGAAATTTCCTTTTCACAATTTCGGGTTAATCATAAAATAAATAAATCATAAAAATCTGAAAAACCCCAAAAATTATAAAAATATATCAATTGTTATTTTTGGAAAGGATACTTTGTTGTTTTAATTTTGCAGGATAAACGAAAATCGGATCTGGAAATTTCCAGAAAGCAAAACAGGGAACAAAACATCGGAACAGAAGCGATTTTAAATAACAGAACAGGGAAATTTTTCTGGAGATCTAAATCCCCCATACCACCGCGTTTCCGCGGCCAAAACCCACCTTAGGCCGCGGAACCGCGGCCGTCTTGTGGAATCAGAGAATAAAAAAAATTTTGGGGACTCGTGCTGACTAGACTGCCGCGAAAACGCGGCAATAACGCGTTTATACCGCGGAACCGCGCCCTTTTGGTGATATCATCCTCTGCAATTTGCACTGTAAGCTCCTCTGTTATTTCTCCTCTGCAAATTTTAAAATATTTTCTGGAAAAAAATGCCTGCAGGATTTTGTGCACATTAAAAATATATTCCCTTCCAAATAACGATCTTGTGCAGGATTTTTGGGCCCCACTTAAAATACAAACTGATTGCAAGTAATATTTTTCTGTTGCATATCTTTAACTCAAAATCTTTTTTGCAACAATTTCCAAATAAAAATAAAAAGGAAAATTATTATTAGGAAACTTGCAAAATTTTCTTGCCGCAAATAAATCCTTGCACCACCACAAACTTTCTTTCCTTTTTCCCTTCTTTTAACATGGGTACCCCACATAATAAATCATTAGCCGAACTTTAGTATCCCGAACCTAATCTTGCGTCGTACGTTAATTTGTTCGGTCAATTTAAAGACGATCCTTCCTTGCCTAAAAAATCTTTGAAAGATCAAATAGAGGCGTCTAGGAGAAACAGTTTGACTTTTCAACCCACTTTGTGTCAACCAAGTCAACCTTCACCACCTTCGTATGTTGACACCACTTTTTCAAGTTCAGCTGTAACTCCTAAGCCGATGTCCATTGCTGAGCATATTGCTCAATCTCGCAGCCGATCTTTCACCCCTCTCCACTCATCTAGTTCTAGGGATCCACATGACTATTCACCTTTTTATCCATATGTTGACCCTATCCCTATTTTACCACCCACTTCCTACCAGTCTTACCCGACCTTCCCACCCTCACTAGACACTGTTTCGACATAACCATTAGGGAGTTTCACATATTCAACCAATTTCGAATCTTTCACCGAAACCCCCTCACCACCTAAGTCTAGTTTGGAAGAGTCGTTGGAAGCTTATATTGCAGCAACAAATAAAATGATTAGGACTGTGGAAGCGTCCGTGGCCGCCCTTATGCAACCTAGTGAACCGGTAGCTAGTTTCCCGCTAGCTCAAAAAATTTTAATGTATAAGGAGGCGGTTGGACAGAGTGAGAATGAGAGAGGATTTTCAAATCAAACCTACCCTTACCCAATTGAAGCCCACAACTCCTGTTTTCCATCGATTGCCCTAAATCGTTCACCTGTTGAAAATAAAAATGAGTTGTATGATTTTGTAGTGTTTGATTTGCCAAATTGTGAGGAACCCCTTTCGAGTGAAACCGCACCTAATCCTTTCGATCTTTACACCTCCCATCTAGAACCTAAATCGATAAATATCCATGATTTTGATGAGGTGTCAGAAAATATTGGTTTTCACTTGATTGAGGATATAGATGCTGGGAATATGTCGGATGATGAACCTGTCAATTTAATTGAAATTTTATGTTCAAATCATCGTCCTGAGTTATTAAATGTTTCTCCCGAATCTCATATGCGTCTAGATTTTGATGATAATGGCATGGATGAGTTAAATATTGAGGATAGTATTGAGGAGAGTCTTGAGGATAATATTGAGGTTGAATCATTTTTGTTTGATGTGTCTGATTTTCCAATTCATCCTCCTGAACCTTTGACTGATATATCACCCTCCCTCCTTCCCATCGTTCCGACCCCGCTTGAAGACTGTGAGCTTGAAACCTTTTCCTTTGAATCTGACACAATTCTCACAGACGATAACACCTACGAGTGTTTCACTTTTTCGGACGATGCTGATGACTCACCGCCCGAGTTTGAGTCCTTTACATTTTCAGATGAGCCATCAAACTCGGTTGCTTACAGTAGTTTCGAACCATTAATGGAATCTTTCAAGTTCGAGACAGTTTACTACGGTGAGAATGATACTATCCTTAATTCACTCCCTTTCGTCTTTCCCATTGTTCCGACCGAACAAGAGACCGTTACGCTTTCATCTCCTATACCAAGTTCGGCGTACCCATGTTTTCTTGCGAATCTTGAGGGATTTGACCCCATTTCCCGACGGGTTGATAGGTTAGCGCAATCGCTTATAACATATCGATCATCACATATTGCGCTAATTTATTCACTCGATTTACACCCTCAAGTTCGCGCGATCCTTCTTTCTCCTTTCCGCCCTTCTTTCCCCCCACCGAGACCATATTCTACCATTCTTCTTTCCACACGGTCTCGTGTGTTTCTCATTTCTTTCATCTCCATCCCATTCTTGCACCGACTATACCTTTACCATGATAAGATTTTTGAATGGTTGGTGCTAACATTTGGCTTGTGTAAGGCCAAGCTTAAGTTTGGGGGGGACCTTTGTATATATGTACATATATTTTTTGTTTTCTTTTTATAAAAAAAAATTCAAAACATTAAAAAATGAAAAAAAAATTATAAATAAATAAACAGGGGAGTACCGGCATTTTGACCCTCTTGGTTTAGCATGACAGTGAGGACACTGTCAAGTTCAAGTTTGGGGGTATGCTCGGTACGTCTTCTTCCTTCGCATTCATTTGTACATATTTTTGCATTTGCATACTTATTTGAAAACCCATAAAAATTGAAAAAAAATTCAAAAATTATAAAAATTATTGTATTCAATTTTGGCTAATTGACTTGAGTTTGACAAATAAGTTAATTGGCTAGGAACAACTAGATCTTAGATTTAGTAAATTAAAAACCCTAAAAATAACCTTCCTTAAAGTTTAACGGTAGAAAGTATATGCCTTGTAGTTTATTTAGCAATAGGCAAATTTTGGGTTCACTTCTTAGGCTAAGTCAAAACAAGGGAAGAGTATTGATATTCTTATTAGAGTATAAGTTTGAAAAATAGTTCCTAGCTTAAGTCTAGATTCTGAAAATGTATACCCTACAATTTGCACAATCACGCACCTTGAAACTTGGAATAGTAGAGGAGACCTTGAAATGCTCTTGTCTAAAGTCCTTAGTACGAAAAAAATGAAAAAAATATACAAGTGTGAATAAAGAATAAAAAAAAATGGACACTGGTTTTTGTGATTACTTAAGGCTGCAAAAATAGAAAAATATTTAGCAAGGGTGCTTCATCACCTAGTGCCTTAGACCAACTGGTTTGGGAGTCACTGCTAAAAGCCTTTGGTGTTGCAAGACTAGGAAGTACGCTTTAAATTGCAAACACATCTTGTAATCGGTTGTTGGTACCTCAAGAAGTATTAACGGTTGCATGAAGGATGTGTAGGCAAAATTCAATTAAAAATTCACCTACTTAATAAGTGCTTTGGACAACGGACAAGAGTATGATTGCTTGATTTGAATTTCCAAGTGTAGGGGTGATATTTACACACACGTAGGGGTATGTGATTGGAGTTTAGATGAGAGAAAGGAGTGAAGAATAGAACTTGTATCTTTAGTAGAGTTGATAGAAATTCCTAAGTGGAGATGGAACTTTAGAAGGAAAACTTAAAAGATGCCGAAAGCTAAGTAAATCTATAAAACATATATAATCTTAAGTTAAATGATGAGGAAGTGTGAAGAATAGGGGTAGATAATTTAAGGGTCAAAGATAATAGAATTCCTTGTTAGAAAACCTAATTGGAGAACAAAAGTCAATGGGCCGAATTGATAGGATTTTGTGGGTAGTATCCGCTGAAAACCCTCAGGAGACAACACTCCTCCTACTAGGGACACCTAATGGTTTAACGGCTTATTGCACGAGCTCAGTGCAATCGTGTTTCCCTGCGAAAGTGCGGTTAGGTTTTTGTAGAGAATAAAAATAAGTTTGCTCGAGGACGAGCAAAAGAGCAGCGCACTGCGCTAACAGACTTGCGCTCAGCAGAGCGTGACACGTGTCACCTCCACATGCGCTGGCGCCTTGCGCTCTTTAATTGGCGCAAAGCGCCTGACAGGCCACGAGGCACATTGTCAGACCACTAAATGCTGTGCATTATTAAGAAAGGGCAGAGCCTAATTAAAAGGCCTAACAGGCCTAATATAAATGCCATGCATTTAATTACAGAGCCCAATGCTATGCATTGTTTAAGAAGGGCTGAGCCCAAATAAAGGCTCAGTAGCCAGAACAATAAAATGTTCAACTCATATCAACTGAGCCCATATGCTCATAAACCTTCAAACAGACTTTAGTCCCAAATTGGACTATAGATCTCCTAACCAACATTGGTTCAAGGGTACATCTCTGAACTCCTCTGATATTTGTCGTTGTAATCCTTCAACGTCTTCAGAGAGGTGACGGGTCCCGATGGCCATACATTCCACGGACTACAATGGACCACCATGTCCCTAAACTGGCGATCGACCGCAATGTCTCTAAACTAAACGATAGAGCTCAAATGCTCTCTTGTTGGATCTAAATGATCCTGTTAAGTTGATCTTAGTCCAGAAATCAGACTAACGTATCCTTAACAAACGTTTAAGTTGATCTTAGCCTCAAACAAGGCTAACGTATCCTTAAACCCAAAACCCCAAACCCAAATCTAAGAAAATACGGATTTGGACTAATCCACGTCCTACGGGCGACAACACAAATTAGTCTCCGTATACAATCCACGGGCAACCGAACACAAAACAAACACCCACGACACGAAGTGACCATCTGGAGAAGGAGAAAGTTGTTACCGCAATGCGATAGCGTAATTAACTGCAGGGGCTTGCGCCTGCAGGGAAGAGCGTCCTCACAATCAAAAACCCCTCAGATGAGGGGGAATCTGACGAAGTCTGCTACATCGGCCGCATCCGATTTAAACCTTCGATACATGGTGCCATAAATCAACTTGGCATCTTCGGAGAGGTGGACGGATAGCACCAATTAGCATCTGCCCCGAATCTCAAGCAAGACGTCTGTCGCGCCGTCTTTCGGAGGGGAATAGATTCTGGCACGCCCGGTGGGACCTCTTCCTCTTTCCATTCCACACTTCGTGTGTCGTGTTCGCGAACGAGTCGCGGTTTGCTGTGGTTGCATGTGGATTTGAGGTACTTAGATTTGGTGTCTTGCTCCGTGCAGAAAACAGAAGATCAATGGCTTCAAACTGCACTACCTGCAACTGCAACTCTCACTCCGTCCTTGCTGGAGGAGTGACTTACGGACCCCAAGCGGCCTCTCTTTTCAAGATGTCAGTGGACCAGGTAACTCAAGCCACCACTGGACTATTCTTCGGGACCATACTCCCACCCATGAGCTTCAACGCCCTTGTACCATCACAAAAAGCTCCCAAGAAGTCGATATTCAATCGGCTTGCTGCTACTGCGGCCCCTCTCAACGGGTCGCCCTACTCCACTGCCTCGGTTTTTAACAGACTAGGCCAGAGCTCCAACGGGCCCATGAAGAAGCCTGCAATACCAGAAGGCGTTATCCCGAAGCGGATAGCCATCCCTGCTCCCAAAATCGTCAAGGCGGTTTCTCCTGCCAAAGGGTCGGTCTTCACAAGACTGACTATTTCTGCTCCCGCTCCAGGCAAAATCACCAAGGTTGCTTCCCCTACTCGGAAGTCTGCTTTTGATAGGTTGGCCGTCCCCATTCAACGGACGTCGGTCTTTAAAAGGCTGATACCAGCGAATTCTGACCAACACAGAGGGCATGAGGAGGTCACCCCTACGGCTAAACCAACTCCAATCGCACGACATGCTCGCTGTCGTCACTGGCGCCGGGTAAGGAAGGCTGGGGGCAACTCCCCCTCTGGGCTAACTCCGCCAGCTCCGATGGTGGAAATCAAAGCTGTTGTTCCGACTGGGAACAGCTTCGAACCGCTTAGGAGGGTTCGCAAGAATGCTCCGACTGCCGTGCTGAAAAGATCTCCGCCACCCGTAGAGAATGATACAGAGAAGAAGCCGGAGCAACATCCTCGGCGGCTGTCCTCCAAAATTTATAAAATCTGGCGACAGGTCCAGGAATCGGTGATTAACCAGGACTACTCTCGCCGGCCAAAGAAGCTCAAAGCTCATCAAGAAAAGAGCCATCTCGTGGTACCACAGAAGACGTCAGCCAGCTGGGTGCCCACTACAACAGCCCCCTCAACTTTGACCGCCCACAAAATAAGGGGGTCGGAGAAGATCCCTGTGTCTTTAGCAAATCGCAAAGACACTGAATCTAAACGCCCCAAGTCTGGGGGCATGGTGGTGCACACTGTCTATATGGCGTCTGGGAAGGAGGATAGCCGCGCTTCAACGGGCCACCGACTACTCACCCGATCCATCACAAGAGCCTAGTAGCAGCAGCAACAGAAGCTCCAGGAGATGCTGACTGCAATGGCCGCGCTCACCGGACCAAAAGAAAGCCCGGAGGCGTCATCGGAGCAGCGTCGCGAACACGAAACCGATACTGAATTCCTTCATAGAATGCTTGAAAAGAAGGACAAGGAGGCTGCAGAGCAAGCGGCCAATATAAAGCAGATGGCTCTCCTATTTCAAGACATGGTCGGGATGATGATCCAGCCAGATCCCCCAGCCGAAGATCCTCCGATTATCCTTGAAGATAACATAGGAGAAACGTCAAATCCACCGCCGGCTCTTTCAACAGCCAAGGAGGAGACAATTTCCAAAACTGCCCTGGATGACTATATTGCTCAACAAATCCGAGCTGGTATGATCAGATCAAATACTCGCCGGGCTACACGATCCCAAAATTCCATGTCTACAAGGGGACAGGCAATCCCCATTAACATGTTGCCCAGTTCAGGGCTCTTTGTGGCATCACCGGCGGCGATGATAAGCTCCTACTTCGCTAATTCGTCGGCAGCTTATCGGAGACGGCGTTTGAATGGTACTCCGAGCTTCTGAACGACTCCGTCAAAACTTTCGCTGAAATGGAGTTGTTGTTTACCCAGCGTTTCGCAAGCACCAGCGAGCGTACTCCAATAACAGCTTTGATCAACGCAAGAGTAAAGCCGGGCGAAACTTGGGTTCAATATGCAATCCGATGGCGGAACTTGTGGTCAAAATGCGAACAACGCATCGAAGAAGCGCCAGCGGTGGGCATGTTCGTGGGCACCCTAGTCCTTATGCAACTATTTCACAGTTCATGATGTTCTTTAAACCAACCACGTTCCAGGACTTGATTGACAAATTAGCCCAAATGGACCAGATGGGCCATAGACCGTCTCCTCCAAAGCCGGACTCTCGAAATGAGAAGGGGAAAGGAAAAGCGATCGTCGTCACCAATGCTCAACATCAGCCGAGCAACTTGAAGCCGGTTGTCCGTCAAAACAATATGCGTCCACGCCTATCCCTCAAGGAGAGGCTAGGACGTCCTTACTCGTTTCCTCAAGATAAAACGAGAAGACTGTTCGAGCTGGCAATGCGCAACAGACTCATCAATCTGTCAGATTCAAAACGTCTGTTACAGCCAAACGACGTCAATGATCCCAATTACTGCCCCTACCACCGAGTATTGGGTCATCCGATCGAAGATTGCTACGTCTTCAAAAACTGGATTGAAGACCAATACCAACAAGGCAAGTTCGCGTTATCCGAAAGATGGAAGGTGAACCCGCCGCAACCTCATACCCCTAAAAAGGTGAATATGCCGGGGGCAACGTGCTCCCTTGTTAAAGAAGCCCCATGGGAGGTCGTTCTTTCAGCCAAAACCAAAAGGATGCTGAATGATCTCCAAACATGCCCGGCGATCAGGTGGAAAAACCCGCTGGAACCCCAGATCATCGAAGGGATGCTGAAACCGCGCCCAACTCCAAAGATTGGTGGGGATAGCCAAAGTGTTCACATCCAGCCGTCAAAATCTTCGAAAAAGAAAAAGAAATCCAAAAACCCGTGAAGCCTGGCGACAAGCGCACGAACCTACAGAAACAGATTGACACACTGGAAGAGTACAACCAGAAAGCGCGAACCCCAATCACGCTCCAAGAGTTTCTCAGCCACGTCCTTGAGGATGAAGATGATGAAGAAAGCTCGTCGGATGGATCTGAGGATTACGTAGCAAGATGCCATGTGATCTCTCATTCATCGCTAGACAATGAAGAAGCTCCTTGCACAGAGAGACCGGGGGCAGGTCCCGAACCGGAACTGCAATGGCCGTCAAATGAAATGATCGATGCCTTCCTGAATGAGATTCGTCTGGAAAGTAAAGCCAATCGGGAGCGTGAGATGGCCATATTTGAAAAAGCCGAACGTCGGCAACTAGACAAAAGAGTTGAGACACTCCCGCCGGATCAAAGTACATCCACCGCAAATAAAAGCAAGTTCAAGACGAGGAAAAAGTTTGCTAAAGCCATATCAATGGGGATGAAGCTACCACCCTCTGAAAGAAACATTGCCGGCAAAGCAGAAAT
This sequence comes from Agapanthus africanus, assembly GCA_030015575.1. Classification (NCBI taxonomy): domain Eukaryota; kingdom Viridiplantae; phylum Streptophyta; class Magnoliopsida; order Asparagales; family Amaryllidaceae; genus Agapanthus; species Agapanthus africanus. The sequence continues at coordinate 352,808,354 of JASDDO010000019.1, forward strand.
GCACCCTTCCTACTGCTTATATCATCGAAAGATTTCGCACCCCACCGAAGAGTGCAAAGCTTTCAATAAATGGTGGCAGGGGTATGTTGTTCACCGGCAACATTTTAAGCGGGAGAAGCGCAAAACTCGTCGGGAGCGGAAAAGTAGGACCGAGGAGCTTAGAGGAACTACCAGCGATTGTCGCATGGTTAACGCCGGGGAAGCGCAAATTCTCATATTCGGGAGCGACTCTGACGAGGAAATGGCTCTTAGCCCTCTCTTTAAAGAGTCCATCTCGGGAAAAGAGGAAGAACCGAAGGCCTGTGAAAATATCCGGCTGCGTAATCGTACGCTACCCGAAAAGAATCTCGGACCCTCAAATAAAAAAGATAAGGGAAAAGAAAAGGTCTCTGAGGATATCGCCTTAGATGACCAAGTCATGGAAGAGCTAACCGCCAAGGACCCGCCAAAGAAAAATAAGGCGGACTACAACGTTCTGGCGCACTTGAGGAAGTTACCCTCGCAACTCAGTATTCTCGATGCCCTCTTACTATCAAAAGAAGCAAGAGATTCATTGATCAAAGCGCTACATAAGCCAGAGCAATTCCAAGCTTTTCTCGCCGAAGAAAAGATGAAGGACGAGCTGGAGGAAGTACACACAGCCGATATCACCTTCGGCGACGAAGACCTCCTCCTTGGGACGTGCGAACACAACCGTCCCCTCTATGTCTCAGGGTACTGCCACGATATAAAGATAGGCAAAATCTTGGTTGATAATGGGTCTTCCGTCAACCTCCTCAATGTACGGGTATTGAAGGAAATCTGCATAAGCGTCCAGCACCTCGCTCGGGATAAGATCACCATCTCCGGGTTCGACTCTCAATCATCACGGACTCTCGGGTCTGTGATACTGACGTTACGCTTTGGGCTACTCATCACGGACGTTAAATTCCATATCATAGACGCCAAGACATGCTATAATGCTTTGCTCGGCCGACCCTGGTTACACGAGTACAACATCATCCCTTCTACACAGCATCAGTGTATGAAATATTTTAAGGATGGTCTCGAGTATACCGTAACAGGAGAGCTGAACCCATTCTCCATGAACGAAGTCCGTAAATATGAAGATGCAAAATACTTCTTACCGGATTTCGAGGACACAGAGAGATGTCACAAACCGGAGAACAAAGTTATCACCACCATTCCAGTCTTCGGGAGTGATACCGAGAAGGAAGAAGTGATGGTTTATTCAGGTCCACCCCAACACAACAAGCCGGGACCGTCCGCTCCAATGTTGATCTTTGGCAGTGACTCGGAAGATGAGGTCCATGCTATATTTTCCGCTCGGCCTTCAATACAAACTTTCACTGATGAAGAGCAAAGTTTGCAAGTTGTCATGGTTCCGCCCAAACATCATAAAGAACTAGATGCGCTCGATACCTACAGTGTGGAAGAGCTGCAGACATTCTATGTCCCTTCCAGGCGAGAAGACGAAAAGGCGATTCTATTCTACCGCTCCGGGGAAACCAAAGTGGAAAAAGAAATCTGGCACGGTGTGGATCCTACGCTTAATAGGCTTCAGCCCATCCGTCTGCCTAGATACTATATAGAAGGCTTGAAAAGGCTATTGAAGTGCCAAGAGATATCCTTCAAACAGACCGCTCGAAAAGCTAAGTTCTATGATAGGATCTGGAACATTCTCGGAACTCAGCGCAAATTGCCCAATGGGAGAATGGAAGCAATCGGGCTTGGATACGTTCGGTCCAAGAAACGAGAGCTACTCCGCGACTGCTACGTCGTACATGACTTCAATGAAGAAGGGGATGCTCAATGGGAAGATGCTAACCCTGAGCCAGAAAAAGTCCCCGACGTAAAAATGCCCAGTCCGTCGTTCGAAGAACAAATGGACAAGCTTATAAGGGAAGCTGGTCAAAAAGTTCGAGACGACCATAACCGCGAAATGGCCATCTATGAGAAAGCCAGGACGCAACGCCTTCTCCAACAGGCCGCGAAAGATGAAAATGCCGCTCCCTGTCAACCTGTTGTAAAAAAGACCCGACGCAGAGGCAGAAACAAGTCAAAAAACAAAAAAGGCATTCAACAACGACAAAGTGGGAACAAGAAGCCACGCAGTCGGGAATCGAGCGGTCCGGATTTGTCCTTTATGAAGAAGATGAGTCGAGCATACTCTTTTCCTCAAGACAAGACAAAGAAGATACTTGAACTAGCTATAAAACACCAAATGATTACGCTTCCGGAGTCCAAGCACCCCGAACAAGCAGGCGAAGTCTCACACCCGAACTATTGCTCTTATCACAGGGTAATAGGACACCCTCTCGAAGATTACTTCACCTTCAAGAACTGGGTATTCGGTACAGAAGCAGTACTCCCCCTCGAAATAGAATTACCCTCTCTACGAGTGGCAGTCCACTACGAGCTGACGGACGAAGAAAATGCTCACCTTCGGCTTGAGGAGCTTGATGCCCTTGATGAAACCCGGCTCATAGCGCAACAAAATCTGGAGGCTTGTAAAGCAAAGATGACGCGCTCATATGAAAGATTGACCAGGCTGAGGACATTCCGCTAAGGCGAACTCGTGCTAGTGGTCAAAAGACCTATGATCCCCAATCGCGCTAAGCGGGGAAAATTCGAGCCGAACTATGAAGGCCCGTACATCATAAACAAGGTCTACCAGGATGGAGCCTATCTACTCATGGATATGCACGGTGAAAAGCCTTTCAGGCCAATAAACGGTCGCTTCCTAAAGAAATACTACGCTTAATGAGTCACGGCCTAGGTCAATGATAGATGACGACGACTATATCCGCTCGCTATCTTCCTAAGCCCATGTGATACAATTGTTAGAATCCAAATAATTAGTTTTGTGAAAATCGGTTAGTATATTATAAACCTAGTGTATTAGTCTCGGTTAATCGATTGCCACGGAGTTTTGATTCGGATCAAAACTCCATCGCAATCGCGTATTGTACGCGAACACTCGCCGGGTAACTCTAGTAAACAGTCATGCCCCATAGCCACGACCAAGTGACTGTAGGAGAACCCCGTAGCCAAAAGCACCCACTCGAGTGCTTGCGGCCACGGTGTTCCGCCTTAGTTCATTTCGTCGACGGTATCGGGGGTGCGGACATCTGCTAAAGTTTCCGACGAGTATTCGATAATATAGTCGGGAATCCTGTTGAATTACCCGACTAAAGTAATGGAAAAGTGTTTTCAATTTGAGACTAAAATACAAGGTTTATAGGTTAGGCATGAAATCCGGAATATGAGATATTCCGGGTTTATGATGTCTAAGGAGATACGGATTCTAATTATTGTAGTTTTCTATTTCTTTTCTGCGACCGTAAGTGTAATATATGGGTATCCCGATCCGGTTGTTATATGTCAACGAGTTTCGGTATACGCATATTTACTTACGTTGATGACATGAGATGTTATGTGTTGCTGGTTATATGATTTATTAGATCATCGTGAATGAATAGCCGGGGGTTTTATGTGAGATAAGAGATTTTATTTTCATTCATGTAAAATCTGTATGTAATATTCTTTTATTGGGGCACTTCCGAGTTGAGGATGATGTCACCATTGATGTATATTATTTACTTTTCCGCATTACGATAGACCCAAAGCGGGGAGCACAAGTAACCGGATTCTAGAGTCCAGTGGGAGACCATCTCGAGGAGTTGAGACCGGGTCTCCTAACTCTAGAATTGGTAGGGTTACTTTCCGCTCTCGTAGGGGTATAGGGATGTGGGTTTGGTTATTTTTCACGACCGTGGAATCCGTGTTTTACATGTTAGGTCCACGTTACCTCTCCCGGTACTTTCGGGGTTGCGGAAACGGTAAAACAAAAATTTTTTAGACTTGGTAACATGGACCGTAAAAGCCGGATCTTTGCTAAACAACACTCTAGCATCCTAACTAGAGATTTATCTACTCGGTTAGGGGTTATACCTCAACTTGAACTCCTTCTCTTCTTGTTGTTCTTCTCCTTGCTTGCTTCGAGGGTTGATCCGGACTTTGGTCACCTCCGCGGCCTCCTTGAGTCGAAGACGATCCACCCGAGAGATGTACACCGAGCTCCACCTCGAGCCGGGGTAACTAGGGCAAAGAGATTGCTAATCTAGAAGCCCTAGGTTGTGTAGAAGTGATAAAGAGATGGTTTTGTCTTTGTGGGATCTTTATCTCTCAACACATGAGATCAAAAGATGAATCAAGAGGAGGAAGAAGAAGGAGGAGCTAGCAACCATGGTTCATTTCTTTTTCTTCTCACTTGAAAAGGCAAGAGAGAGAATGAGAAAGAAATTGTGAACTAAAGAAATTAACCATGGTTCCAATAATGCACTAAAACCATCATTACAAATCCTATCAAGATAAAGTTGATGGCTACATTGAAATGACCATTATCATAATCCAAAAGAAAAAGAAAAGAAGAGTGTAGATCCCTCTTGAAAGTTAATGGTCAACACGGTCAACCGGTCAACAAAGTCAAGAGAGGTCAACGGGGTCAAATGGTCAATGCAATTAGCCATCATAAAATTATCACTAAAAGGATTAGCAAATGATGTCCGCGGCTCATAATGGTTTTGACCAAACGAACTGTCAAAACCCTAATGAGCCTGCCACATAACGGTTTTGGCCGAACCAACTGCCAAAACCCTGATGAGGCACCTCCTCCTTCATCGCTCCGGAAAACTGTGCATACACGCCTGCATCCGCATTCCGTAGAATGCGGATGCACAGAAGATAAAACAAATCCATCCGTGCAATACTAGGATCCGGCTTAAACCAAAGCCCACTAGTACTGCCTGCCCGAACACCACACGCACACAAGTGTACGTAAGTGATAGCAGCCCTGTCGTAAAACCATACGGCCTCTACACGTTTCGCTCAGTGCAGGGAAACTCTCTGTATGGGACTCTAAAGACTCGATACTACGCTGGCAGTGGGTTTAACCACAGACCGCAAGCGGCACTAGCTGTACGTAACGGTCCCCAGGTAGATGTCGATAAGAAGGCCGATGAGGTGAACCCATCAGAACTCCTACTGAGCCTGTATGTGACAATCTCCGTACAGTCCGGTCTGTTCATCTGATACATCGCATGGCGGGCCTAGGGGGGCGGTAAACGTCAGTCCCCTAATAGTGGTACAAGTCGTGTCGGAGTGAAGCCCATTACACCCTGAGATAACACTGGAAACCTACCAGTATATATCGCTTGCCCTGGCCAGGGACTACTCGTGTAATGGCTCTCCTAGACACAGCGCGATGTCAACCCCCAATACCGGGAGAGACGAATCCTGTCTAACCGTCACTGCCTCCAAGTGCTTCGGGACTGCACCCAACTACTACCTGTTTGCACGACTCAGTAGAGCCATGGTAGGGTAGTAATCAAAGAACAGTGGAAACACACTCGAGGCGAAGTGACAGTGTCAAGTCAGCGGACTAAGCTGTACTCATGTCACCTGGGAACTGATAACTGACGATAGGTATAATACCAACCATCAGTTCCTGACGAGTCCTGTCCAGTGTACTCGTAACCTAACGAGCACCCGCATGCTATGTCAAGTACGACGTACTGACGGCTGTGGGACAGACCGTCTCCCGTGCTGGGATGAGAAGCGCATACGCTAGTCTACTCCGGAGTATCGATGCCCTGTCTCGATAATCCCATGACTAGGGACGTGTATAAGGATGTGCTTGTGGATTACCCAGCCCCCACGAGTGTGATCGCCATCACAACGCCGGTAATCAAGCAAAAATCCTAAGGGCTCTACTAATGCGTATAGGTGATATAATAAAGAAACATACATGTACACATTAAAGCAGAGACAAACCAAGTAGCATACTACTATATTGAGCAAGATTGTCTATACAACTGTGAATATCCCAAGCTTCCATCAAGTAATATACATACTAGTATGATACAGTAATGGCCTCTAGAGCATATACACTAACAATCTCCCACTTGCACTAAGGCCATGTACTGGCGTATCAAAGACCTATCATCTCGATCAGCCGCTTGAACTGAGTCTGGGGTAAGGCCTTCGTGAATGGATCCGCCGTGTTGTCTTTTGTGTCCACTCTCCGCACCTCGATCTCCTGGCGATCAATGATCTCCCTGATCAGGTGATACCGCCTTAAGATGTGCCTGGATTTCTGATGGGACCTTGGTTCCTTCGCTAAAGCTATAGCCCCATTGTTATCGCAATACAAAGGTATTGGGTCAACAATGGACGGAACCACCTGAAGTTCACTAATGAACTTCTTCATCCAGACCGCCTCTTTTGTGGCATCGCTTGCAGCAATGTATTCAGCCTCCATCGTCGAGTCTGCGACGGTATCCTGTTTGGAACTCCTCCAACATACCGCCCCTCCGTTGAGGGTAAAAACAAAACACGAGACAGACTTGCTGTCATCTTTGTCACTCTGGAAGCTTGAATCGGTGAAGGACTCGACCCTAAGGTCTCCATTACCGTAAACCAGGAACATCTCCTTAGTCCTTCTCAGGTACTTGAGAATGTTCTTCACTGCTGTCCAGTGGTCCTCACCTGGGTCTGACTGATACCGGCTTACCATGCTCAGCGCGTAAGCTACATCTGGTCTTGTACATAGCATCGCATACATTATAGATCCTACTGCCGAAGCGTAGGGTATAGTGCTCATGCGAACCCTCTCCTCGTCAGTCTTAGGAGACATCTTCTTGGAGAGGGTAATTCCGTGCAATGCGGGTATGCTACCGCGCTTGGAATCCTCCATACTAAATCTCTTTAGTACGGTCTCTATATACCTGGACTGCGAAAGTCCCAGTAGTCTCTTGGATCTATCTCTATAGATCTTGATCCCCAGAATGTACGAGGCATCACCCAGGTCCTTCATGGAGAACCGTTGTGACAAAAATAGCTTGACCGATTGTAGCATAGGAATGTCATTTCCTATCAAAAGAATGTCGTCCACGTACAAGACTAGGAATACGACAGTTCGTCCTACAATCTTCTTATAGACACAAGGTTCATCTTCGTTCTTGATGAAATCAAATTCCTTGATTGCCTCATCAAAACAGATGTTCCAGCTCCGCTATGCCTGCTTTAATCCATAAATGGATTTAAGCAACTTGCACACCTTCCCTCTGCTCCCACTGTCTATGAAACCTTCTGGCTGATCCATGTAAACGCACTCTTCCAAACAACCGTTTAGGAAAGCCGTTTTAACATCCATCTGCCAGATTTTATAGTCATGGAAGGCAGCAATGGCAAGTAGGATCCGAATGGATTTGAGCATAGCCACCGGAGAAAAAGTTTCGTCATAGTCCAAACCAGGTCTTTAACGAAAACCTTTTGCAACGAGTCTAGCCTTATAGGTTTCCACCTGCCCATCTACACCAAGTTTCTTTTTGTAGATCCATTTGCATCCAATGGGTTTTACCCTAGGTGGAGCAATATCCAAGGTCCACACTTTATTGGCGTACATGGACTCCATTTCGGATTGCATTGCTTCCTGCCACTTATCAGAGTCCCTACTGATAATGGCCTGCCTGAAACTGGTAGGGTCATCTTCTTCCAAGATGCAATCCTCTCGATCCCCGTCTATGAGAAAACCGTAGTATCTCTCGGGCGGATGAGAAATCCTACCAGATCTGCGGAGTGGCTGAGGTTCGTTTGGGGTTATTGAATTTTCTGGTTCCGCTAAATCCTCAGTTTGAGCTTGTGGATCAGATATTTCATCCAGTTCTACCGTGCTCCCACTTATTTCTTTTGCAAGAAATTGCCACTCTAAAAAGGTGGCGCGACGAGCAACGAACACCTTCTGTTCCTCAGTGTGGTAGAATAGATATCCCAGAGAATTTCTAGGATATCCCACAAACTTGCATAAAACTGACCGTGCCTCAAGCTTGTCCGGTTTTTGAACTTTTACATAGGCCGGACAACCCCATATCTTAATTCGTTCAAGATATGGTTTCTTACCACTCCATATTTCATATGGAGTCTTAGGCACGGATTTAGACGGAACCTGATTCAGTAAGTATGCCGCTGTATCTAGCGCATGTCCCCAGAATGAAAGAGGTAACTCGGCACTACTCATCATGGAGCGAACCATATCCAATAGGGTACGATTCCTCCGCTCCGATACACCGTTGTGCTGTGGTGTATAAGGAGGAGTAAGCTGAGAGAGAATACCATTCTCTTTTAAGTAATCTAGGAATTCCGAGCTTAAGTACTCCCCTCCTCTATCAGACCGGAGGATCTTAATACTTTTGCCAGTCTGGTTCTCTACTTCCTTTCTGAATTCCTTGAATTTCTCAAAAGCTTCAGATTTGTGTTTTATCAGATACACATATCCGAACCTAGAGAGATCGTCAGTGAATGTGATGAAGTAGGAGAACCCACCCCTTGCATGTGTAGACATCGGACCACATACATCACTGTGTATGAGTCCCAAGAGCTCTGCTGCTCTTTCTCCATGTCCGGTGAACGGAGATTTGATCACCTTCCCTTTGAGACAGGACTGACAAGTTTCATAAGATGAAAACTCGAACGCATTCAAGAGTCCATCTTTATACAACTTACTCAGTCTTTTCTCTCCGATATGACCAAGTCTACAATGCCACAAGTAGGATTCATTCGTATCTGAATTCTTCCTCTTGCGTTTGTTTTGTATATTGAGAACTGTATTCTGATTTAGAACGTAGATACCATTACACAGTGTACCCTCTGCAACCAGTACCTTATGAAGGTAAATGTTCATGATATTTCTATCAAGAACAAAGTTATATCCATCTTTATCGAGTAAAGAAACTGATATGATGTTGCAAACCATGGAGGGTACATAGTAGCAATCGTTCAAAATCATAGTCTTGCCATTTGGCAATACTAGGTGATATTCACCGACGGCTGCCGCATTAACTTGTGCTCCGTTCGCTACTCTGAGCGACATATCACCCGGTGCAACTTTCCTACTTTTTCTCAGTCCCTGCAATAAATTACAGATATGAGATCCTGATCCGGTATCAAGTACCCAGGAGGTAGGGCTGACCGTAAAACAGTTCTCAATTACAAGAACACCTGAAGTAGATGCAAAACCATGCTTCTTCTTCAACTGGGTATCCTGGGAATCCATACAATCCCCTTTTCCTTGCTCATACTTATGACTGTTGTCACAAGTTAGAGCTGAACCAACGTTCCCCAGCCCCGAATAAGAATTCGGATCGGTCAAGCGATACATTTTATTATCTTGATTAGGGCGTGAAATGGTTGCTACCTGGAGAGAGAGAAAAGAAACACTCAGCGTGCGCTCTTGCAAGTTTAGATTGGTTTTTAATTTATCTAAACAGGATGGCTCCCACTGTCTCTCGAATCCTTCCTCAAACCATAAAGGAAGAATCAGTCGGGATCAATCTCACCGTACAATACTTACTTAACCGTTCAGCCAGGCCAGTGTCGGTACTTCGAGGGAGGTTTTCCAACGCTTTTGCGAAGTTCCTTAATTAAGTAACCTCTTTTCCCTGTGGGCGTAGCCCCGATAACACCTTTCTAGACACCTACTTGGTTTATAGCATTGATCGTTAAGCGAGAAAGTTCCCGAGGAGTAGCATATACTCACAGTAGGATCGGGATCCAAATATCATCGCGTGACAAAACTGAAGGAATCCTACCAGAATCATCACACTCCAAGTGGTATGCAACACTAGCAAGTTTCAGTACTTTTGAAACTCCCGATGTGGTTTTTGCCCCTAACGGTTCATGACCTTGACAATGCCAACATATCATAAACCGCTAGTCAAGTTCGGCCCCTCATTATCTTGATTAACTTAGACCCACCCGCATATCTCTTGACAATGCCAACATAGGTATGCGACTGTCCTAAATAATCCGAAAAATAAGGCTGCAAACAAGCAATACTTAGCTACCGATCACTACGCCTTGACAATGCCAAAATACGTAGCTCGAATACTAAATAGTACTTGTAGGAAATGACGGAGGGCTACGGCTGGGTTTTTGGCGAAAAACCCGTTAACGTAATGAACTTGATGTAGTTGAAGGAACATGATAGCCCCTTTTTTTTTGAAAATATAGTGGCGAAAAACTCTTGCTAAAGAGATCACTCCCTGTGAAGGGATCTCGGCTCTTTCCTCGTCGAATGAGGTGCAGGATATTCCAAACTGAATGCCTCGATGCAAAGCAAGAATAATCGACTATAGTGAAGTTATTACCCTGACGCAAACTTTTTGTCCAAGGGGTCACTCCCGATGAAGGGATCTCGGCCCTTACCTCGTCGACTGAGGTGCTAGGCATTCATAACCGAATACCTCTATGCAAAACAAAAGTGAACGTCCTTACAATAACAGCTTTTTGAAAAATTGTTCCAACAACGTCTTTTAGGTTTATTTTCTTGCATTAGTTTTTTTAATGCGTCCCATCATTTAAATCCTACCATTGCAGAAAACAACCAAAATATGACGTACGCTTATGCCATTCGCATTCGCCACGGGGCCCGTCATCACCCGTTAGGTTACTTAACTAACGACGGAGCGGGGGCTGGGCTAGCGCGGCTGAAAAACATAAGCAACGCCTAAATAGTTATTATATATAGATATATAGCAATGATGGCCAATCCAGATCACAGATGAACACTTTGGATATACTAGGAACCCGCGATTCGTTCGAGCCTGCAACGAAAAGCGGATTACACGGTCGCGATGAATAGCCAATACCCCACCCAAGACCTCTACGGGTGCGGCAAACTACCCGCCAAGTACCCGAAGCGAAGCAATCTCCCTCAACGCCGTGAATAGGCCACTCGGCACTTCGAGATACCCGGTAGTTTGTGCACCCCCTCCATGGGTCTATCCTAGGAGCAAAAACAGTAAAAAGAATTATACAATGACGGCTACAACCCCGACCCAGTTGTGCGGTCATACAAATAATATTACATCAATTTACAAATTTATTACATGAATGAAAGAAAAAGAAACTCTCATCTCACATCCATCCCGGCTATTCATCCGCGACAATCCAACGAGTTCATATACACATACCATCAACAACACAGATCACAGATATGTATAACCCCCACTAATCGACGTATAGCGATTAGTAGACGTTCAATACACATATAACATTACAGATATAACCATTAGCCAAAGTCTACAGAACATCGACCAAAAAATACGGATTTTTGAGCCCCAAAAACAAATTTTGCTTTCTGGAAAATCTGGGCAGAAAAGTCATATATCAAAAATCCCAAAATACCCATATAAGAATACTGCAGAAAAGAAAATCGCCAACCGAGTTAAATCGGCCGCGGTTCCGCGGCATAAGCAAGCTTATGCCGCGGAACCGCGGCGCTTTAACCGAGTTAGGTGACCATTTTTCTTCAGTATTCTATAAAAAGCCTGAGCCGATTTTTAGTGTATGATTTATTGATTTTGGAACAGATCTAAAAATCGGCAGAAACTGAATTTTTTGGGGTGATTTTGCGGTTTTTCGTCCGGTCGATATTCTAAATACTTTGCTAACATGCTATGGTGTGTTTAGTTAGGCTCTGATACCACTGTTAGGTCCACGTTACCTCTCCCGGTACTTTCGGGGTTGCGGAAACGGTAAAACAAAAATTTTCTAGACTTGGTAACATGGACCGTAAAAGCCGGATCTTTGCTAAACAACACTCTAGCATCCTAACTAGAGATTTATCTACTCGGTTAGGGGTTATACCTCAACTTGAACTCCTTCTCTTCTTGTTGTTCTTCTCCTTGCTTGCTTCGAGGGTTGATCCGGACTTTGGTCACCTCCGCGGCCTCCTTGAGTCGAAGACGATCCACCCGAGAGATGTACACCGAGCTCCACCTCGAGCCGAGGTAACTAGGGCAAAGAGATTGCTAATCTAAAAGCCCTAGGTTGTGTAGAAGTGATAAAGAGATGGTTTTGTCTTTGTGGGATCTTTATCTCTCAACACATGAGATCAAAAGATGAATCAAGAGGAGGAAGAAGAAGGAGGAGCTAGCAACCATGGTTCATTTCTTTTTCTTCTTACTTGAAAAGGCAAGAGAGAGAATGAGAAAGAAATTGTGAACTAAAGAAATTAACCATGGTTCCAATAATGCACTAAAACCATCATTACAAATCCTATCAAGATAAAGTTGATGGCTACATTGAAATGACCATTATCATAATCCAAAAGAAAAAGAAAAAGAAAAGAAGAGTGTAGATCCCTCTTGAAAGTCAATGGTCAACACGGTCAACCGGTCAACAAAGTCAAGAGAGGTCAACGGGGTCAAATGGTCAATGCAATTAGCCATCATAAAATTATCACTAAAAGGATTAGAAATTATGTCCGCGGCTCATAATGGTTTTGACCAAACGAACTGTCAAAACCCCAATGAGCCTGCCACATAACGGTTTTGGCCGAACCAACTGCCAAAACCCTGATGAGGCACCTCCTCCTTCATCGCTCCGGAAAACTGTGCATACACACCTGCATCCGCATTCCGTAGAATGCGGATGCACAGAAGACAAAACAAATCCATCCGTGCAATACTAGGATCCGGCTTAAACCAAAGCCCACTAGTACTGCCTGCCCGAACACCACACGCACACAAGTGTACGTAAGTGATCGCAGCCCTGCCGTAAAACCATACGGCCTCTACACGTTTCGCTCAGTGCAGGGAAACTCTCTGTGTGGGACTCTAAAAACTCGACACTACGCTGGCAGTGGGTTTAACCACAGACCGCAAGCGGCACTAGCTGTACGTAACGGTCCCCAGGTAGATGTCGATAAGAAGGCCGATGAGGTGAACCCATCCGAACTCCTACTGAGCCTGTATGTGACAATCTCCGTACAGTCCGGTCTGTTCGTCTGATACATCGTATGGCGGGCCTAGGGGGGCGGTAAACGTCAGTCCCCTAATAGCGGTACAAGTCGTGTCGGAGTGAAGCCCATTACACCCTGAGATAACACTGGAAACCTACCAGTATATCTCTCTTGCCCTGGCCAGGGACTACTCGTGTAATGGCTCTCCTAGACACAGCGCGATGTCAACCCCCAATACCGGGAGAGACGAATCCTGTCTAACCGTCACTGCCTCTAAGTGCTTCGGGATTGCACCCAACTACTACCTGTTTGCACGACTCAGTAGAGCCGTGGTAGGGTAGTAATCAAAGAACAGTAGGAACACACTCGAGGCGAAGTGACAGTGTCAAGTCAGCGGACTAAGCTGTACTCATGTCACCTGGGAACTGATAACTGACGATAGGTATAATACCAACCATCAGTTCCCGACGAGTCCTGTCCAGTGTACTCGTAACCTAACGAGCACCCGCATACTATCTCAAGTACGACGTACTGACGGCTGTGGAACAGACCGTCTCCCGTGCCGGGATGAGAAGTGCATACGCTAGTCTACTTCGAAGTATCGATGCCCTGTCTCGATAATCCCACGACTAGGGACGTGTATAAGGATGTGCTTGTGGATTACCCAGCCCCCACGAGTGTGATCGCCATCACAACGCCGGTAATCAAGCAAAGATCCTAAGGGCTCTACTAATGCGTATAGGTGATATAATAAAGAAACATACATGTACACATTAAAGCAGAGACAAACCAAGTAGCATACTACTATATTGAGCAAGATTGTCTATACAACTGTGAATATCCCAAGCTTCCATCAAGTAATATACATACTAGTATGATACAGTAATGGCCTCTAGGGCATATACACTAACATTACATTACTGGTTAAATTTAAAACACGGAAATCCTAGTATATCCAATATTTCATATGTTGCTTCTGCTGCTTGGTTCTGTGATGTGATCATATAACTGCGTGAGACGAATGTTATATTATATATATGATATATAATAAACGTTGCTTATGGTTTGCACCCGCGCTAGTCCAGCCTCCGCTCTGTAGTTAAGTAACCTAACGGTGCATGACGAGGCCCAACGGCGCGGATGGCATAAGCGTACGTTCTATGTTTGTTTCATTTTCTGTGATGTTTAGGAAACATTAAATGATGGGACTTCATTAATGAGATTAATGAAAAGAAAAGAAACCTAAAAATGTTGTAAAATCAAATTTTCAAAAAGGGTAACTCTAGTTATTGCTTTGCATAGTGGTATTCCTTGATGAATATCCAGCACCTCATTCGATGAGGAAAGTGCCGAGATCTCTTCACCAGGAGTGACCTCTTTAGTGAAACTAGCAAATGCTACTACCCACTCGGTTTTGTCTTTTGATAGCTTCTCTAGTTCTTGCTTTGCATAGTGGTATTCCTTGATGAATATCTAGCACCTCATTCGATGAAGAAAGAGCCGAGATCCCTTCACCGGGATTGACCTCTTTAGCGAAACTAGCAAAAGCTTCAAAAACACTCCTTTTCAAAATCAATAGATTCTACAACGATATCAAGTTCATTACGCTCATGGTTTTCTTAAAAACCTGCGTAGCCCTCCGTCATTTCAGATAAGTACTATTTTAGTGTTCGTGCTATGTTTGTTGGCCTGCGTCAAGGCGTAGTGTGCGGTAGCTGATTAGTGCTTATCTGCTAACATGTGATGCGATTGGATTAGGGTAGTCGTACGGCGTTGCTTGGCCTGCGTCAAGGGTCGTACGGGTGGGTTTAATTCAATCAAGAAATGAACGGGTTGAACTTAACTAGCGCCCTATGGGTTGTTTGGCCTGTGTCAAGGTCATAGGATGCTAGGGGTAAAAACCATTATCGGGAATTCCAAGTGTTGAAATTTGCAATGAGATTGCATATCTTTTATATGATAGTTGGATCCCGATACCCACCACGAGTAAGAGTTACTCCTGGAAGAGTTTTGCACTTTACAATTAGCTAATCCAGTAGGTGTCTAGATGGTGTCAACGGGGTTATGTCTCTAAGGAAACGAGATTTATTTTAATTAGGTCCGTGCGAAAGCATGGGGAACCTCCCTCGGAGTACCAGCACTTGCCTGGCTGACCGGTTAGCGAACTTGTAGAATGTAATTAACCCCGGCTAATTTTACCTTTTAAGGTTTGAAGGAAGATTTGATAAAAACAGTGGGAGCCATCTTGATTAGATAAAGTAATAACCAATCTAATCTTGCAAAGAGCGCACGCAAAGTGATTATCCTTCTCTCTCTCCTGGTAGCGATCAATGACATGCCTTAATCAAGATAATAATATGGATATTTTGACCGAACCTACTTATTATACTAGGCTAGGTTCCACTCTATCTTATAATTGTCATAAGTCTGAGAAAGAAATAGGGGAATATTCGGATTCCCACGCCACCCAAACGAAGAATAAGCATGTTGATGCATCGTCTTCGGGTGTGTTCGTTACCAGGAACTATTTCTCAGTTATCTCTACGTCCTGGATATTGGATACCAGATCAGGATCCCACGTATGTAATTTGTTACATGAGCTACAGATAGATAGAGAACTGGGAAAATGTGATATGTCTCTAGCAGTAGGGAATGGTGCAATTGTTGCAACCAAAGCAGTTGGTAAATATCACCCAGTGTTACCAACCGGTAATACAATGATTCTGAGCGACTGTTATTTCGTATCAAAAATATTGTGAATATTTTCCTAAATCAAGTGTTGATTGGGTAAGGTAGGTTGTATAACAGTATACACGTTCTGCATCAAACCACAGTTCTAAACGTACAGAACACAGACAAGAGGAACAATTCAGAAATGAACGAAGTCTTCTTGTGACATTGTAGACTAGGTCATATCGATGAGACAAGACTAGCGAAAGTTCCATAAGGATTCATATTTGAATCCGTTCGAATTTACATCTTATGAAACTTACCAGTCATGTCTCAAAGGCTAGATGACCAAATCTCCGTTTACTGGAAACGAAGAAAGAGCTATTGAACTCTTGGACATATACATAGTGATGTATGTGGTCCTATGTCTATACATGCCAGGATTGGTTTCGCGTATTTTATTACATTCACCGATGATCTCTCAAGATTCGGACATATGTTCCTGTTGAAACACAAGTCTGGATCTTTTGAGAAATTCAAGGAATATAAGTACGAGGTAGAGAACCAGATGGGTAAGGGTATTCAAATCCTTCGATATGATCAGTGAGGAGAATACTTGAGAACGGAACTCCGGGATTATTTAAAAGAGAATAAGATTCTCTCTCAGTTTACTCCTCCGTATACACCACAGCACAACGGTATATCGGGTGGAGGAATCGCACCCTATTATATATGGTGCGCTCTATGATGAGTACTGCTGAGTTACCTATTTCCATTTGGGGATATGCACTTGAGATAGATGCATACATATTGAATGGAGTTCCGACCCAATCCGTTGCCTACCACTCCATATGAGATATGGAATGGGTAGAGACCATCTCTTAAACGAGTTAAGATATGAGGTTATCTGGCCTATATTGAAAAAGAAAAATACGGACAAGCTAGAGGCAAGGTCAGTTCTGTGCAAGTTTGGAGGATATTCCAAACATTCGCGAGGGTATATCTTCTACCACACCGAAGAGCAAAAGGTATTTTATTTCTCGACATGCCACCTTTTTGGAAAAAGGGATTTCTTGTGAAAGAAATTAGTGGCAAAGAGGTAGAACTGGAATATGTTCCAGCAACGCAAACTATAACTGACGATTTGGTGGAATCGGAGGATTCAATAGTCTCCGACGAACCGCGGCCACTCCACAGATCTAGTAGGGTTCCTCATCCACCTGAGAGATTACGGTTTTCTCATAAACAGTGGGAGCGAGAATTGCATCATGGAAGATGATGACCCAACTAGTTTCGTGCATGCCATCACGAGTGGGGACTCTGTGAAATGGCTGGATGCTATGCGATCTGAGATGGAATCCATGTACACCAACAAAGTATTGACTTTGCATGTTGCTCCTGAAGGGGTAAAACCCATTGGGAACAAGTGGATCTTTGAGAAAGATAATTTGGTGTAGATGGAAAAGTTGAGACTTTCAAAACTAGACTTGTAGCAAAAGGTTTTCGTCAACGACCTGGTGTCCACTATGATGAAACATTTTCTCCTGTCGCTGTACTTAAGTCCATCAGGATCCTACTTGCCATTGCTGCATACCATAACTACGAAATCTGGCAGATAGATGTCAAGACCGCTTTTCTAAATGGTGATTTAGAAGATAGCATGTATATGACACTGCCAGAGGGCTTCGTAGACAGTGGGAGCAGCGGAAGCATGTGCAAGCTGGTTGAATCCAACTAAGGATTAAAACAGGTATCGCGGAG
Organism: Agapanthus africanus; assembly: GCA_030015575.1. Taxonomy (NCBI): domain Eukaryota; kingdom Viridiplantae; phylum Streptophyta; class Magnoliopsida; order Asparagales; family Amaryllidaceae; genus Agapanthus; species Agapanthus africanus. The sequence continues at coordinate 352,825,590 of JASDDO010000019.1, forward strand.
ATGGAATATCTGTTTTGATGAACCTGTCAAAGAGTTTGACTTCATCAATAAGGTAGATGAACCATGTATATAAGAAGGTTATAGAGAGTAAGGTTGTATTCCTTGTATTGTATGTGGATGACATACTCTTGATAGGAAACGATGTTCCTTTGCTACACTCGGTCAAGCTCCTCTTATCACACAAGTTCTCCTTGAAAGATCTAGGTAATGCCTCCTATATCCTGGGGATAAAGATCTATAAAGATAGATCTAAACGGATGTTGGGAGTGTCCCAATCCAGGTACATAGACACCATATTAAAGAGATTTAATATGGAAGGTTCTAAGCATGGTAATATACCCGCTTGTTCAGGAATCACTCTCTCCAAAGAGAAGTCTCCCAAAACTGATTTGGAGAGGTCTCGCATACAAGAGATACCCTATGCTTCGGCAATCGGATCAATCATATATGTGATATTGTGTACCATACCGGATGTAGCCTACTCGCTAGATGTAATGAGTAGGTATCAATCAGATCTTGGGGAAAACCACTGGACAGCTGTGAAGAATATTCTTAAGTACTTGAGAAGCACTAAAGAGATGTTCTTGGTGTATGGTAACGGTGAACTCCAAGAGGAGTCCTTTACCGATTCGAGTTTCCAGAGTGATAAGGACGACTGAAAGTCAGTCTCGGGGTTTTTCTTTACCCTTAGTGGAGGGACGGTATGTTGGAAAGGTTCCAAGCTATATACCGTAGCAGACTCGTTGATAGAGGTTGATTACATCGCTACCAACGATACTGCCAAAGAGACTGTCTGGATGAATATAAGTTCATAAGATGAACATGGTTCCTACCATTGAGTATCCAATACCTGAGTATTGTGATAACAATGGAGCTGTGGTTTTGGCCTAGGAATCCCGGTTCCATCAGCGATCCAGACATATTCTTACGCAGTATCACCTGATCAGGGAGGTAGTTGATCTTCGGGAGATCGATGTCAAGAGAGTTGACACAGAGGATAACACAGCGGATCCACTCACAAAGGCCCACCCCCAAATGCGATTCGAGAGTTTTTTGGGATGTTGGGTATGAAATACTACAACAACTGGCCTTAGTGCAAGTGGGAGATTGTTAGGAATATGTATGCCCTAGAGGTCATTATTGTTGATATAGTGGATGCTTGGACATATATATAGAGGAATTTCTTGCTCAACAGGATAGTATGCTATCTGGTTACCTTTATCTTAACATGTAGACTGTTATTTTTATACTGTATGTCTCTTACATGTTGATAAAGCCCTTAGGATATGTACTTGACTATCAGGATTATGATGAGATCATACTGGTGGGGCCAGGGTGGTCCAAAAGTACATCCTTTAACTGTTCCTAGTCGAGGGGATATCGAGACAGCGCATCGATATTCCAGAGTAGACTAGTGTGTATGTTTCTTGTCCCTTGGAGGGCGAAAGTTGATCCCACAACCATTGGTGTGTGACATCAAAAATTGTACACAGGTGCTCATTAGAGAATGGGTACACCGAACGGAATCGCCGAGGACTCCTAGTTGGTAGTATACCTATCGTCAGATAGCATTCCTCTGGTGACATTAGTACAGGTTAGTCTGTAGACCCGAGATCATCATAAAGTCTTGTGTGTCTCCCACTGTGCTTTGATTTCCTCCCTACCATGCTCAAGAGGAGTTGTGCAAACAACTGGATTTTGGGTACAGTCCCGAGTCACATGGAGGCAATAAGCGATAGGAGGGGTTTCGTCTCTCCCGATATTGGGGGTTGATGTTGCGATATGCTTGATTAGCTATAACTGGAAGTCCCTGGCCAGGGCTGCAGCTGAGATTTACTGATAAGAGTTATCAGTAGTTTCTCGAACCGTTATAGATCAGACATCGGCATGACTTATCATGTTACCGGGGTCTGACGTTTACCACCCCTAAACATGATATGTAACATATCAGACGAAGAGACCGGACTGTACGGTAGTGTTACTGATAGGCTTCATGGAGAGTATGGACAAACTTGCTTGTTGATCTTCATATCGCTCAATACCCGGATAGCCGTTACGTCCAGCTAGTACCGCTGACGGCTTGTAGGTGACTGATGTGATCATCACCTACTGCTGGTGTATTGACTAGTTTTTAGATTACCACACAGAAGTTCCCTGATTCAAGCGAAACGAAGTAGGACACATTTATGATATGTGTGTGGGCCTGATTAAATATGTGTATGTGATACCGTATTATAATCTGGCGGTTATTTGATGTCAGTCAGGTTATATGTGATATAACCGGATCATCGAATCAAGTGTTGATTGATAATGTGATACACAGATAAATGATATTAGTCGGTTATATATGATATAACCGGATTATTAAATCAAGTGTTGATTTAATAATGTGATATATATTATATATGATATAATTATATCTTAACTAATATCATTAGCTCACAACTATCCTTCATAATGTGTGTGTGTGTGTGATATAAATATATATATATGAAGCATGGTGTATTTTCTATTTTTGAGAAAAATAGAAATTGAGGTGGAAAATGGGAGCATGGTGAGGCATGGTTGTTTTTATTTTGTTTATTTATCTTGACTCACTATTCAAGCATGGTTGCAATTTTATATTGCAAAAGTTCCCCATGCTTGAATGAGTTAGGGTCAAGGGGTTGCCATTCATTCATCTCATTACAACATTTAGCCATTTTTGAAGTGTTGCTCTCATGCTCTCTCTTGCTCTCATCTTCTTCCTCTTCTTCATCATAATGGTTCAAGCTTCAACCCTCACATGTGATGTGAACCATGAAGCTTGAACACAAATTAGTGAGCTTCAAATCCCCTACTTCACCATCCCACACCAAACTAGCACTTTGGTGTGGCGTGTTTCCTACGCTAATAGGAGATTAATGAAGAGGTAGCTTGAGCTAGCGGGCTTTGCATGGATCATCTTCGGCACGAAGGTCATCGGAGGAAGCTCGTCCAAACCCTCAAGTGGAGCCTAGTGGAGTCGCGTAAACTACTGCTCGTGGCCTATGAAGTGAAGGACTCGATCTACGAGGGTATAACCATCTTCACTTCTTTATTTTTATTCATATCATCATATTAAACCCTAAATATTTTAGTCACGATCTTGGTTAAGTCTAACTTAGCACCGGAAAATTTAAAATTCAGCATGCTTGATGCCACTAGAACCTCATGGTGGTGCTAGGATAGACTTTCAATAGGTCGTTAGGGGTAAAAACAAATATTGGGAATTGTTCCCCTCCGAAAGGCGGCGCACAAGACTGCGATGTCTTGACGCTGAGATTCGGGGCAGATGCTATTTGGTTTTATCCGTCCACCTCTCCGAAGATGCCAAGTTGATTTATGGCACCGTGTATCGAAGGTTTAGACGGATGCGGCCGATGTAGCAGACTTCGTCAGATTCCCCCTCGCTTGAGGGGTTTTTGATCGTGGGGACGCTCTTTCCTGCAGGCGCAAGCCCCTGCAGTTAATTACGCTACCGCATCGCGGTAGCCACTTTCTCCTTCTCCAGAATTTCACTTCGTGTCGTGTGTGTTTGTTTTGTTTGTGGTTGCCCGTAGATTGTATACGGAGACTAAGTAATGCCGTCGCCCGTAGGACGTGGATTAGTCCAAATCCGTATTTACTTAGATTTGGGTTTGATGTTTTTAGTTTAAGGATACGTTAGCCGTATTGCGGCTAAGATCAACTTAAACATTCGTTAAGGATACGTTAGTCTGATTTGAGACTAAGATCAACTTAACGGGATCGTTTAGATCCGACAAAAGAGCATTTGGGGGCTCTATTGTTCCAGTTTAGGGACATGGTGGTCCAATGCCAGTTTAGGGACATGGTGGTCCATAGGTAGTTTAGGGACATTGCGGTCCATTGGTAGTTTAAGGACATTACGGTCTAACATTCCCATTTGGGGACGAGCATTAGTTTAAGGACATTTCGGTCCAATATTAGTTTAAGGACGTTTCGGTCCACGAGTTTAAGGACCCCGCAGTCCATATCCATGTGTGGTGGTTGGGACCCGTCACCTCTCTGACGTCGTTGAAGGATTACAACGAGAACTATCAGAGGAGTTCGGAGATGTACCCTCGAACCGGACGTAAATTGATTTAAGAGAGCAATCTTGCTCAGTCAATTTAATTTAAGGACTTACGGCCAAAATTGGGCTAAGTCCAGTTGAAAATGTTCAACATTTTATTTATTTTTGGTCTATTAGACCTTTACTGGGGCTCTGCTCCTGTTTAATAATGCATGGCATTTTTGTTTGGTCTATTAGACCTTTATTTGGGCTCTGCCCTTTTATAAATGATGCACAGCATCTGTTTTTATTTGGGCTCTGCCCTTTTTTTAAAATAATGCATTGCATTTAATTTGGTCTGTTAGGCCCTTTTTTAATTGGGCTTGGCCCTTCTGTAAATGCATTGCATTTTCAGGCGCTTTGCGCCAATCAGAGAGCGCAAGCGCTTGTGATGACGACACGTGTCATGCAAGCGCAGTGCGCTGCGCTTGCGCTACTGACACGTGGCGCTCTCCCAAGAGTGCAACAGCGCAGTTTGGAAGTGCAAAACACTAAGAATCTTTTATATTCAAGAACAGAAGTGCAAAGCACTATTTGATTTCTTGATCTAATTTAGATCAAAGAAAAGATAAGTTTTTCTTGTTTTTCTTATCTCAAAGAACCAAAGGTTCATAAAAAGTGCAAAGCACTATTTTATTATATATATTTTTTATTTTTAGTAAAGATCATTGATCTTGTTTTTAGATCTATGATCTGTTCATAAGAGAACGTTCTCTTCCTTCTAAAGGTTTTACCTTTTTGTTCTTGAGGAGTTCTCCAGAGTTCTCTTTCTCTCTTTTTTTTTAGAAAATGTTGATGCCTTTGAATTGAGGTCTAGGGTCCTTTTTCTAGTGCCCATCAATTAGTTAAATTTGTTAAAGAGATCTTTCTCTGAGTGATTTAGGGAATTTTCCCCACCGCTGGATCTTTGATCCAAGGGCTTCTGTTTTACAGAAGAAAATCTTCTTGTTTTAACAAGAACAGAAAGATTTCTTTAAAATCTTAATTCTGTTTGGCGCAAATGCCCCAGCGCGTGACACGTGTCGCGCAGCGCACAGCGCAGCGCAACTGCGCTAGCGCATCTGCGCTGACACGTGTCGCGCAGCGCAGTGCTTGCGCAACTGAAGCGTTGCTTCCTTTAATTTTGCTTAAAATAGAGCTTTGCTCTGATTGGGCGCGCCTTCTTGGGCGCTGCGCTGACGTATCAGCGCCTGACATGTGGCGTGTTGCGCCCGAGATTTGAAGCGTTGCTTCAAAATTTTGAATTTTGAATTTCAACAGAGCTTTGCTCTGATTGGGGGAAACAAATGCCCCCCCAACGTTGCGCTCACGTGGCGCACACGTGAGTGCAGCGGTGGCAAACTCCTGATCGTCGGATCAAGGGATGAGCTCAAGGGGCGCAAGCGCCTTATAAATAGGACCTCTAGCCCTTAGAAAAATCTCACCATTTTCTAGATTTTGATTTCCAGAGCTTTGCTCTTGCTTAGAACTCCAAAGCTTTGCTCTCGTTTCCAGAACTTTAGAGCTTTGCTCTCATTTTCCAATTTAGAAAATTTTAGGTAAAATTAATCTTAAGTTAAATTAATTTTAATTAACTAATAGAGCTTTGCTCTTACAGATCTTTTGATCTAAAGAGATCCCCATTGGGATTTCATAAACAGAGTTTTGCTCTCAAAAACTTATAGATCTACAGAGATCTTGTTCATGGGTTCTAACCCATGGACAGAGCTTTGCTCTTTGAATCATTTGTAGATCTTTTAGATCTGAAAAATGAAAAAAAATTCATAAGTTTTTCATGGATTTTTCAAAATTCCAAAAATTTAATTCTTCTAGGTGTAAACATTTTCTGATGGACCTTTCCATTATTACCATAGAGTTATGCTCTTTTTAAGGAATTTTATTCTTTTGAGACCAGAATTTGACAAGTGTCATTCTGTGACAGAGTTTTGCTCTGAAAGAGGAGATTTTCTCCTTGTCTCTAGGGATTCTTTTATTATTATTATTAGTGGGAATGTTTTCTTGGGGACCAACTGACAATCTCATTCAATGATGAGGTTGTCTTATTAACTGACATATTGTCATCCAGATTTTGTGGGTCCCCCTTCGGTCTTCTACCCGCTGCACTGATGTGTGGTGTAATTAATTAATTTTAATTTAGTTTTTAATTTAATTAATCGATTAACGTATTTTTTTCTTTTTTTAAACGCCAAGCGTTGGAATTACAACTCTAACGTCTAGATTGTTCTTTTGCAGCGATCATGTCTCTCGACACCTCGTTTCCGTTCGTCCGCTCGGAGGAAGGGTTTCCCGAAGCGCCCTTGGACCGTGAAGTCTTGGCCATGATTAGAGAATACGACCCGGAGTACAAGAGTCTCCACCTTTGGGGGTCGTGGTATAACCAGATCATTATGGGTCGACGCAGCTTCACATGCGCAGTGCCGTCCGAGCCCATCACGGCGATTCATTATGCTGCCCCACCCTCGGTGCAGTATGCCGTGGAGATGGTGGATTGGACCGCGAACAGCTTTCTTCATCCCGCTATAGATGTGGTTCCGGTCCAACGTCCTATGGTCTTGGATATCCTAGGACGTCGTATCTGTCAGGGCGAGGCGAGACCCTGGGGGCAATCATATAACATTAGTCTGATCCCCCGCCATCCGATTGGCTACCTGCCGTGGACCCGGTATATCCTGTCGACGAAGAAGTCGCAGTTGATAAGATTAGGATTGTACACCGCGGTCTACGTCTCTCTCTTCCAGTATCCCACGCTCCCCACCTGGTGGTTTAAGGCTTTCCTGGAGCAGTGGAACATTCCTACCCACACTTTCCTTGCCATGGATCGGGAAGTGTCCATCTCTTTGGAGGAGTTCACGGAGGTATCCGGTTTACCAGTCATGGGAGAACATTATGAGGAGCTGCTCCCGACAGATGTGTACGTATTTGGTGCTAGGCCGGTGGTAAGGGGGGTCACACCAGAGAATGCTGTTCAACATCAATTCCCAAGCTTGATTAAGGTGTTGAACATCTATGAATCTCTTTTTATCGAACATGGGAGTCGGGGGGTTAACTTTGAAGATTTCATCGCTCGGTTCCTTCGCCCAAGCGTCCTCTCATCAGAGGCTGCCAAGTTTGCCACTCTGGATGACCCTTTCGGTCTAGGTGCGGACAACCTACCGGAGAAGGAGAATGATCAAAAGGGTTTTTTCCTTCCGGACTTCCCTACCATGTCATTTGCAGAAATTGTAGCACCTGGAATGGATGAGGAGGCCTTTTTCTTAGGATTTCTTGGATTGTGGCTGAGCTGGTTTGCGATCCCAATGCACTCTCATCGTATGCGGCCCTCTGTCTTTTATCCAGCCCACCGGATGGCCATCGGGATAAAGGTGGCTGTTGGGATCGCTGGCTTGGCGCACCTATATCATGGCCTCAGCCGAGCAGCGGATGCTAACGAGCCCGGGGTATTGCACGTGGTCTTCCTGATGCACTACTTTATGTCGTGGCTCGAGCTATATACGGCGGGTGTCTTCGGCATGCATAAAAGGCCCTCGTTCTTTGACAAGTGTGGTTTCCCTCACATCATTCAGTTGATTGGCGCATCAATCGTGACCCCTTCACCACGGAACGCCAGAGGTTTACTGCTTTGCCCTCACACCGTTGGAGTCGGGATGTCCTTCATTGACAAGGTATTAACCATTGGAAAAGCGTCCACCGCTGTGGTGCGACCATTACAGGACTCCTTTAAGGATGGAGCTTCAGTTTTGACGGCCCGGGAGACCCTCCACTTGTATTCTATTAGACCGGGCTTCCTAGTCTTCAGGCAGGGCGGTGCGGCAATCTTCATGAGATATAACCCGCATCGTTTCGCCCAACAACTGGGCTACGATCAAGGGGTACCCTTGGAAGCTTTCTTACTGGAACCTGCTACCAATGAAGAAGGGATGGAGAACGCGCTACATCACTTCATACGCCTGAACACGGGTTCTCGTTTTTTTATCAGCGCGCCGGCCTGCGCTCCACGACTCCTTAATGTATATAAAGAGTGGTACAATCATGCGACGGGGGCCGTTATAAAGGAAGAGAGGCGAGTGTTGATCGACCGTAAAGGTGCACCTCCCGGCACCGATCGTAACGCTCCCTTAGTGCCAAGGACCCCGGTGATTCCTCCTCTAAAAGATGCCGGGGGCAGACCATCGCGTGCGCAAAGTTCTCCACGTGGATTGCCGCTCCCTGATGTCACGGATGCACCTCCCGCACCCTGTGCTCCAGTGGAGACAGTGGTTGTATCCTCGCCGGAGTCTGGCGTGGGTGCGGACATTGGGACTCATCGTCCCAAGGTGGCTGCTAAGCGGAAGTCGATCCCACGTGAGTCTAGGGTCGAAGGGCAGAAGAAAAAGAAATCGCTCTTCGCTGCAGATGTCGTATTCGGTCAGGAACCCCATGCTCCCTACGCCGAGGGCCTAATCGAATATGGGACTAACGAGGGATTAATCATGCCGCCGCCGGACGACATAGACTTGGAAGCCGCTCTCGAAACTTCAGCATGGTTGGCAAAGCGTGACGCGTGGCTGGCTAAGCTTGCGCAATCAGGTAACTACTAGACGCATTTTCTTTATTGCATCATATTTTTCTCATTGCCTTTGACTAACGTTTTTCTTTTTTTTCTTCCAACAGGCATCACTGGTGAGGAAGCCATTGCCGCTTCACTCAAGACCTTCCAGGAGGAGGAACGCCTTAGAGCATCTTTAGGCCTCAGTAGGTCTCGATTCATCAAGTTTTCATTTCCCTTGTGTTATGGTCGATCTAACTTTCCCTTTTTATCACAGGAACCTCAATGCCGCTCCCGCCAAGTGATGCAGATGTTCCACCAGCTGCCGATGTTCCCGCTTCCTCTGGGCCACCGCAGGAGGTTCGTCTTGAAGAGCCGATGAAAGATGCCTTAAAGGCTCTGGAGGCATCCCTGAATGAGGATGACGATGCCTTGAAGGAAGCATCACAAAGGTCCATCGCGACAGCCCGGGAGGAAAGAAAGCGGCTGAGGCGTGAGGCTGAGGCGCGCAGGGCCGCCTTGGCTATGGGAGCAGGCCCCAGCACCGCCCCTCGTGCTGGTACTCCATCCGAAGAGGCCCCGGTCGCCCTGTCTACAGCTCATAGACAGGCGATCCACGCCAATAGAGAGGCTAACAACAAGTCTACCTCAGGTAATACTTCCTTCAGAATTTCGTTACTAGACTCATAAAGCTGTCGGTTCTTATATATTCTATCTTGCAGGGCCAAGTCCGACCGAGGGGGAGGCAGAGACCGTTGGACCCAAAGAAACAGAGGGGGCGGCACCTGCCGAACCTGAGCCGACGGTGGGCAACGTCGCTGAGGATTCGGAGCCTGAGATGGAGGTGGAGGGGTTTACAGCCGAGAAAGTCATTGATGCCGAGCCTGAAGCGGCGGCAGATGAAATGATCGTCATAACTGAGCCCAGGGTAGTGGAGGACGAGGCGCTTGAGGCCGGCGACCTCGTGGTAACGGCGGATGAGCCGATGGAGATCGCGGAGCCCGAAGAAGTAGCGGGTGAGATGAGCACGACTCTCGAGAAGGAGTCAGCCGCTCTCTCCCAAGAGTCTGGTAATGCTCCGATCATTGCCCTCCCCGTCTACGATCTTCCGCTGTCTCCTGGCCGCGCGAGCACGACGACGGTCCCCATCGAGTCGGGTGATGAGGCCACGGGAGGTGGCCTTATGTCAATAGAAGAGGGAGTCGCCTCCGTTTCAGCCGGTAGCTCATCAGGTAAATCCCAGGTTTCTGTCTTTCTTTACCTCACAATCCTTTCTGACAAGTTCACCTTTTCGTAACGCAGGTGCAGCCAGTGCCGATGCCCCACTGCTCGAGGGAGCGCCTTCAACGACTGCCTTGGCGGTGGTCACCTCTCAACCCTCTCTCATGTTAGTTATATGTATGCCCTAGAGGCCAGTACTGTACATTGGATGTATATTGTAGTGGATGCTGGGACATATATAGGTAGGACTTTCTTGCTCGACATGATAGTACGCTATCTGGTTGCTCTTTATCTTAACATGTATACTTTCTGTCTCCTGTTACATGTTGATAAAGCCCTTAGGATGTGTACTCGACTTCCAGGACTATGATGCAGATCATACTAGTGGGGCCTGGGTAGTCCATGAGTACATCTTTCAATGTTCCTAGTCGTGGGAATATCGAGACGGGGCATCGATATTCCAGAGTAGACTAGCGTATATCTTCTCGACCCATGTGATGGGCGATGGATGATCCCATATCCATTAGTGTTTGACATCAGAGATGGTATGCGGGTGCTCAGTGGAGACTGGGTACACTGAACGGACTCGCCGAGAACTCCCAGATGGTATTATACCTCACATCAGATGGCAGTTCTCTGGTAACACTGGTACAGCTTAGTCTGTTGACCCGAGATCGTCATAGAGTCTTGTGTGTCTCCCACTGTACTTTGATTTCCACCCTACCACGGCTCTACTGAGTCGTGCAAACAGGTGGTTTTTGGGTACAGTCCCGATTCACATGGAGGCAATGAGCGATAGGAGGGGATTCGTCTCTCCCGGTATTGGGGGGTGATGTTGCGCTATGCTCGACTGGCCATAACAGGAAATCCCTGGCCAGGGTTGCAGTGATATACTGGTAAGAGTTATCAGTAGTTTCACGATTGTTATGGACCTTACGTCGGCATGACTTATCAAGCTACTGGGGTCTGACGTTTACCACCCCTAGGCGAGATATGCGACATATCAGATGAACAGACCGGACTGTATGGTAAGTGTTACTGGTTGGATTCACAGGAGTGTGAGCGGGCTTGCTCGTCGATCTTCTGATCGCTCAATACCCGGGTGGCCGTTACGTTTAGCGGACCGTTTGCGGCTTGTGGGTGTTTGATATGATCATCATCTGCTGCCGGCGTATTGACGAGTCTTTAGAGTCCTACACAGAGGTTTCCTGGCTCAAGCGAAACGAAATAGGAGCGCATATAAGATATGTGCGGGACCGAGAATAATGCGTGTATGTGATACCGTATTCTATTCTCGCGATGAATGTATCGATTGGTTGTATGCGATATAACTTAGTTATCGAATCAAGGATTGATTCGATAAGCCGATACATTGGATATTAGTCGGTTATATGCGATATGACCGGATCGTTAAATCAAGTATTGATTTAATGATTTAATGCATAATTATATATTTGATATAATAATTTGCATTAAGTAGTATTTGTTCACTTTAAATGGATTTTCTCACTTGAAGTTCACAAGTTGTATATGTGACATACTTTTGTGCACTTGTTTGTATCATGTTTAATGATACATGCTAACTTGAGTTTGTGTGTATGATTAAACCATGGTTATATGAATGGTTAGGGTTTTGTTTACTTACTTATTCATTTATTTATTTATTCATTTTGGAAAGATAAAAAGAATGGTGGCTTATTTTGTTGTTTTGTTGAAACTTCTTGAAGTGTTGAAAGCTTGACCATTCTTGTTCTTTTCCTTAACCTAACCCTAGTTTAGTCTCTACACTTAACCATGGTTGCTATATGATAAGTATTCATTTTATTTTCTATTTTGGATAATACTTATCATATTCCTTCTTCTTCTTCTTCATCAACAAGAAGAAAACCTTGCCTCCATCAATAGCAACATGAGAAAAAGAGTGAGAAATCCAATTCTAAAGTGAACCCACTTCCTATTTCTTCATTCTCTACCACTTGCCAAGTAGTATAGGGTGTTTTCTTCATAAGTTTCATGACTTGGTGAAGTTGGAGTTTGATCCTGAGTTGCCTCGACGTAGATCATCTTCGGCATCGAAGTCGACGACCTAGCCTGCCCATTTCTCCGATGAAGCCGATGCTAGAGTTCGGGATTCGATATGGACAGCGTAGGGACGTCATCACGGAGCCTAGGAGGTGGAAGACCGGATCTACAAAGGTTGTAGCCTCTTTCCTTTTAAGTTAAAGTTGTTTACTTGCTTGCATCGCCTCATTATCTAGTTAACGATCCGTATTAGGGTTTGTAGGCACATGGAAAATTTTGAATTAGCCATGTTTGATCACTTATGAGACCTCATCTGTGTGCCTAGGAACCCTACAGTGGTATCAGAGCCTAGCTAGAGCCTTAGGCGATGCGTAGACGGAGTTAGAAGTCCGATCGAACCGAAACCCTAATTCAAAGTTGCTCTCTGTACATTTTTTGAAAACGGGGATTTTTTAGAATTAAAAATATGCAGAAAACTAAGCAGCAATTTATAAGAATTACTGTGAAGCCCGAGCACCTGAATCGATAATAGCGCGGCGGAACCGCGGCATTAGCATGCCTAATGCGGCTGTTCCGCGGCCACTTGGTCTCTTCAGACAATTATTTCTGCATAGTAATTCTTATATTTTGTTGCTGTATTTTCTGGGAATTTTTAAATCTCACTTAAGAGTTGAGTTTTCTGGGTTGTATTGGGAGTTCGTAAATTCGATCGAATTATCAAACTTTGTCTATATGTTTTTCCGGGTAATTTTAGAATATGTTAAAAAGTTCGACCAGATATAAATACCCACTTTTTCCCCTGCCGGGAAATTTCCAATTGTTGGATTTTTCCATAGTTTAATGACGTTCCAAGTAGTGCAAGTAACGCGATGGTCCCTCTAGAAGACAACAAACCTTAACTCGATTATGTGACCGTCTTGAACTGCCCTTTGAACCTTCGGGTTTGGGGCAGTACGGCGTGCCACATGTGAGGCGTTGGCTTGACCCTTCTACGGCTGGACCGTTGGTACTGAGGCACGAAGTGAATGTTTTTAAACTTATTTCATGTGTTGAGCTGTTTCGGGAAAACTTGGGTGTTCGATTGTTCGATCGGAAAGTTTAACATTTTCTATTTACCCAGAATGTGATACAATAATTGGAATTCACAAATAGTTATGAGATAACTAATATGAATGTTATAAATATAGCAGTTTAGTCTCACTTGATCGGTTGCCACGGAATTTTGATGTGATCAAAAGTCCGTCGCAATCACGTAGCGTACGCGGATACTCGCCGGGTAAACTTAATAGACAACCTCACTCCATAGCCCCGACAAGTGACTGTAGGAGAACCCCGTCACCGAAAGCATCCGTTCGGGTGATCGCGGCAGCGGTGTTCCGCCTTGGTGCACTTTGTCGACGGCGTCGGGGGTGCGGCCGCCTACTGAAGTTTGCGACGAGCATTCGATCAGGATGTCGGGAATCTTGTTGAATTGCCCGACTTTATATTGAAAAGTGTTTTCGATTTTGAGACTAAAATGCGGGGTTTATAATTGTTAGACATGCGATGTCTAAGTATTTCATTTGATTAGGCATGCGATGTCTAAAGAGGTTGCGGATTCCAACTGTTGTAGTTTTATACTTTCTTTTCTGTGACCGTAAGTGTAATATGTGATATCGCCGGTTTCGTTGCATATATCAACGACAATTGGGATGCGCATATTTACTTACGTTGATGACATGTGATGTTATGTGTTGCTGGATATGTTATATTGGATCGTCGTGTTTGAATAGCCGGGGGGTTTTTATGTGAGATGAGTGTTTTTCATTTTCATTCATGTAAAAACTTGTATGTAATATTCTTTTATTGGGGCACTCCCAGGTTGCGGAAGATGTCACCTTTGTATATTTTTTACTTTTCCGCATTAGGATAGACCCAAGGAGGGGAGCACAAGTAACCGGGTTCTAGGGTCCAGTGGGAGACCATCTCGAGGAGTCGAGTTCGGGTCTCCTAACCCTAGAATTGGTAGGGTTGCTTGCCGCTCTCATAGGGGTCTAGGGGTGTGGGATTGGCTATTCATCACGACCGTGGAATCCGTGTTTTATACTGGCTCGTATTGAAAACACGGACGTCCTAGTATATCCAATATTTCATATGATATTTTCTGCTGCGTTATCTGTGATGTGATCATGTGATGTGTTCAGATAGATATTATATATAGTATATATGATATATTATATAGACGTTGCTTATGTTTTACACCCGCGCTAGCCCTGCCTCGTTCTGGCGTTAGTTACCTAACCTAACGGTGCAGACGGGACATCGAGGCGAATGCGGATGGCATAAGCGTACGTTATATTTATCTGTGATGTTTAGGTGGACTTAAATGATGGGATGTTCATTAATGAGATTAATGAAAGAAAATAAACCTAATTTATGTTGTGGAATCGAATTTCAAAATAAAAACAGGTAGCTACAGTTCTTGCTTTGCATCGCGGTGTTCATTATAGAACATCCTGCACCTTATTCGATGAGGAAAGGACCGAGATCCCTTCACCGGGAGTGACTCCTTTAGCAATAACTGGCAGATGCTACAACACTCGGTTTGTCTTTTGATTGCTTCTATAGTTTCTGCTTTGCACGGTGATATATATGATATATCCCGCACCTCATTCGACGAGGAAAGGGCCGACGATCCCTTCACCGGGAGTGACCCCTTTAGCAAAACTAGAAAAGCCTAAAAAACATTCCATTTAAAAACATTTGATTCCGCAACGAGATCAAGTTCAAAGCGTTAAAGGTTTTCACAAAAACCATTCGCAACCCTCCGTCATTTTAGGAAGTAGAGTACTTAGTATTCGTGCTGTGTTTGTTGACCTTAGTTAAGGCACAGTGTACGGTAGCTAAGTGATGTCTTCCTACACCGCATATGATGCGATTAGTTAAGACAGTCGCGTGACTTTGTTGACCTTAGTTAAGGTTTATGTGGGTGGGTCTAATTAATCACGAAATGACGGGTAGAACTTGACTAGTGCTTATGATTTGTTGACCATAGTTAAGGTCATAAGTGCTAGGGGTAAAAATCTTTATCGGGAGTTTCAAGTGTTGAAATTTGCAATGAGATTGCATACCTTCTATGTGATAGTTGGATCCCGATACCCACTGTGAGTAATTGTTACTCCTGGGAGAGTTTTGCACTTTACAATTAGCCGATCAAGTATGTGTCTAGAAAGGTGTCAACGGGGTTACGCCTCTGGGAAAACGAGGTTTACTGTAATTAGGTCCGTGCGAAAGCATGGGGAACCTCCCTCAAAGTACCGACACTGGCCTGGCTGAAAGATTGGCGAACTTGTAGAGTGTAATTAATCCTGGCTAGTCTTTCCTTTTAAGGTTTGAAGGAAGATTTGATAAAAACAGTGGGAGCCATCCTGATTAGATAAAATATATAACCAATCTGATCTTGCAAGAGTGCACGCTGAGTGTTTTCTTCTCTCTCTCTCCAGGTAGCGACCATATCACTCCTTAATCAAGATAATAATATGGATGTATTGACCGAACCCGCTTGTTATACTGAGCTGGGGAACGTTGGTCCCGCTCCAACTTATAATTGTTATAAGACAGAGCAGGAAATAGGGAAATACCAGAATTCCTATGCCACCCAAACGAAGAAAGTGCATATGATGCATCTCCTTCGGGTGTGTTCATTACAAAGAACTGTTTCTCAGTATCCTCTGCATCCTGGGTATTTGATAACGGATCAGGATCCCAGATATGTAATCTGTTACATAGGTCTACAAAAAGGTAGAAAAACTGAGAACGGGTGATAAGTTTCATGAGACAGAAAACGGGGCAAGTGTTGCAGCCAAGTCTGTTGGTCACTGTCACCCTGTATTACCAATACATTGATTCTGAACAAATGCTATTAGATACCGAACCTGATATACAAAATCATATCAGTCTCTTTATTAGTAAAGAAATGATAAAATTTTGTATTGATGGATAATGTTTTGAACATTTCCTATATCAAAAGTTGATCGGTTCAGGCACGTTATCTAAAAGCATTGACATTCTAAATCAAACTACAGTTCCTAGTATACAGAACACACACAAGAGGAAGAGTTCAGAAATGAACGAATCCTTCTTGAGGCATTGTAGACTGGGTCATATCAATGCGACCCGACTAGCTAAGTTACATTTTAGATGCATATTTAAATCAGTTTGAATTTACATCTTGTGAAACTTGCCAGTCATGTCACAAAGATTAGATGACCATAGCTCTGTTTATTGGAAACAGAGAAAGAGTTAGTAAACTTTTGGGACTGATATATGATGATGTATGTAAACTCGCCTGTCTACACATGCCAGGACCGGTTCTTTGTACTTCATTATATTCTCTGATAATCTCTCAAGATTCAGTCATATGTTCCTGTTGAAACATGAGTCCGAACCTTTTGAGATATTCACAGAATATAAGCTAGAAGTAGAGAACCAATACGGGTATAAGTATTATGTCCTATGATAAGATCAGGGAGGAGAATACTTGTGCATAGCATTCCTGGAGTATTCTAAAAGAAAATGAGATTCTCTCTCAGTATTACTCCTCTGAATACACCACAGCACAACGGTGTATCGGGGCGGAGCAATCGCACAATATTAGATATGGTGTGCTCTATGATGAGTATTACTGAGTTACCTATTTCTTTTTGGGGTTGTGCACTTGAGAAGCTGCATACCTATTGAATTAGGTTCGAATCAAATCAGTGCCTATCACTCCATATAAGATATGGTATAGGAAGAGCCTATCTCTTAAGTAAGTTAAGATTTAGGATTGTCCGGCCTATGTCTAAAGCAAAATCCGGACAAGATCGAGGCAAGGACAGTTCTGTAGAACTGGAAAGGTTCCAGCTATACAAAATTGCTGATGATTTGACAGAACCAAAGGATTCAAAAGTCCCCAACAAACCTCAGCCTCTCCGCCGATCTAGCAAGATTCCTCACCTGCCTGAAAGATACTTCGGTTTCTCGATGACAGTGGGAGCGAGGAATGCATCATGAGATGATGACCCAACTAGATTCGAGCAGGCCATCGAGAGTAGGGACTCTGTAAGAATGGCTGGATGCTTAGCGATCTGACATGGAATCCATGTACACCAGCAAAGTATGGACTTTGGCTGCTATATCTGAAGGGTTAAATCCCCATCAGGAGCAAGTATATCTTGAGAAGATTACTTAGTGTAGATGGAAAAGTTGAGACTTTCAAAGCTAGACTTGTTAAAGGTTTTCGTCATCAACCAAGCGTGGATAATGATGAAACCTTTTCCAGGGAATATGCTTAAGTCCATCCAGATCCTACTTGCCATTGCTACATACCATGGCTACGATATCTGGTGGTTGGATGCCATGACTACTTTTCTAAATAATGATTTAGAAGAGAACGTCTATAAGAACACAGCCAGAGGGCTTCGTAAACAGTGGGAGCAGCGGAAACGTGTGCAGGTTGCTTTACAGGATAAAGCAGGCATCGCGGAGTTGGAACATCTGTTTTGATGTGGTAGTCAAAGAGTTTGACTTCATCAAAATGGTAGATGAACCTTGTATGTACAAAAGGGTAGTATAGAGTATGGTGATGATCCTCGTAGAGTATGTGGATGACATACTCTTGATAGGAAAGGAGTTTCCTAGGCTACAATCGGTCAATCTCCTCTTATCACAAGGATTCTCCAAATAGGATAAAGGTGAATCACTGGAAAGGTTCCAAGGTGATAAAGACGACTGATGTCAGTCACAGGCATTGTCTTTACCCTCAGTAAAGGGACGGTATGTTGGAAGAGTTCCAGGCTAGGTACCATGGCAAACTAGACGATAAAGGCTGGTAACATCGCTATTAAAGATACTACCAAAGAGGCAGTTTGGGTGTATATTGGTTCATAAGATGAACTAGGTTCCTACCATTGTGTGACAATGGAAGTGTGGCTTTGGCCCGTGAACCCTGGTCCCATCAGTGACCCAGACATATTCTGAGGAAGCATCACCTGATCATGGAGATAGTTGATCTCCAGGGTGATCGAGGTTAGGAGAGTAGACTCAGAGGACAACACGGCGGATCCATTCACGAAGGCCTTTTCCCAAAGAGAGACTTTTAGGGGATGGTTGAGTATTAGATACTACAACTACTGCTACAGATGGCCCTAGTGCAAGTGGGAGATTGTTAGTTATATGTATGCCCTAGAGGCCATTACTGTACATTGGATGTATATTGTAGTGGATGCTGGGACATATATAGGTAGGACTTTCTTGCTCGACATGATAGTACGCTATCTGGTTGCTCTTTATCTTAACATGTATACTTTCTGTCTCTCTGTTACATGTTGATAAAGCCCTTAGGATGTGTACTCGACTTCCAGGACTATGATGCAGATCATACTAGTGGGGCCTGGGTAGTCCATGAGTACATCCTTCAATGTTCCTAGTCGTGGGAATATCGAGACGGGGCATCGATATTCCAGAGTAGACTAGCGTATATCTTCTCGACCCATGTGATGGGCGATGGATGATCCCATATCCATTGGTGTTTGACATCAGAGATGGTATGCGGGTGCTCAGTGGAGACTGGGTATACTGAACGGACTCGCCGAGAACTCCCAGATGGTATTATACCTCACGTCAGATGGCAGTTCTCTGGTGACACTGGTACAGCTTAGTCTGTTGACCCGAGATCGTCATAGAGTCTTGTGTGTCTCCCACTGTGCTTTGATTTCCACCCTACCACGGCTCTACTGAGTCGTGCAAACAGGTGGTTTTTGGGTACAGTCCCGATTCACATGGAGGCAATGAGCGATAGGAGGGGATTCGTCTCTCCCGGTATTGGGGGTTGATGTTGCGCTATGCTCGACTGGCCATAACAGGAAATCCCTGGCCAGGGTTGCAGTGATATACTGGTAAGAGTTATCAGTAGTTTCACGATTGTTATGGACCTTACGTCGGCATGACTTATCAAGCTACTGGGGGCTGACGTTTACCACCCCTAGGCGAGATATGCGACATATCAGACGAACAGACCGGACTGTACGGTAAGTGTTACTGGTTGGATTCACAGGAGTGTGAGCGGGCTTGCTTGTCGATCTTCTGATCGCTCAATACCCGGGTGGCCGTTACGTTTAGCAGACCGCTTGCGGCTTGTGGGTGTTTGATATGATCATCATCTGCTGCCGGCGTATTGACGAGTCTTTAGAGTCCTACACAGAGGTTTCCTGGCTCAAGCGAAACGAAATAGGAGCGCATATGAGATATGTGCGGGACCGAGAATAATGCATGTATGTGATACCGTATTCTATTCTCGTGATGAATGTATCGATTGGTTGTATGCGATATAACCTAGTTATCGAATCAAGGATTGATTCGATAAGCCGATACATTGGATATTAGTCGGTTATATGCGATATGACCGGATCGTTAAATCAAGTATTGACTTAATGATTTAATGCATAATTATATATTTGATATAATAATTTGCATTAACTAGTATTTGTTCACTTTAAATGGATTTTCTCACTTGAAGTTCATAAGTTGTATATGTGATATACTTTTGTGCACTTGTTTGTATCATGTTTGATGATACATGCTAACTTGAGTTTGTGTGTATGATTAAACCATGGTTATATGAATGGTTAGGGTTTTGTTTACTTACTTATTCATTTATTTATTTATTCATTTTGGAAAGATAAAAAGAATGGTGGCTTATTTTGTTGTTTTGTTGAAACTTCTTGAAGTGTTGAAAGCTTGACCATTCTTGTTCTTTTCCTTAACCTAACCCTAGTTTAGTCTCTACACTTAACCATGGTTGCTATATGATAAGTATTCATTTTATTTTCTATTTTGGATAATACTTATCATATTCCTTCTTCTTCTTCTTCTTCATCAACAAGAAGAAAACCTTGCCTCCATCAATGGCAACATGAGAAAAAGAGTGAGAAATCCAATTCTAAAGTGAACCCACTTCCTATTTCTTCATTCTCTACCACTTGCCAAGTAGTATAGGGTATTTTCTTCACAAGTTTCATGACTTGGTGAAGTTGGAGTTTGATCTTGAGTTTTCTCGACGTAGATCATCTTCGGCATCGAAGTCGACGACCTAGCCCGCCCATTTCTCCGATGAAGTCGATGCTAGAGTCCGGGATTCGATATGGACAGCGGAGGGACGTCATCACGGAGCCTAGGAGGTGGAGGACCGGATCTACAAAGGTTGTAGCCTCTTTCCTTTTAAGTTAAAGTTGTTTACTTGCTTGCATCGCCTCATTATCTAGTTAACGATCCGTATTAGGGTTTGTAGGCACATGGAAAATTTTGAATTAGCCATGTTTGATCACTTGTGAGACCTCATTAGTGTGCCTAGGAACCCTACATATCATACCCTCGAAGATGTTGGAAGGTATGGGTTTGCAATTTATTAATCTTATCTTCCAGACGCATAATTTGTATACTAAAGTCACACTGTTGTGTCTTTCAGGAGTGCTTTTTGACCATCTCTATCAAGTGTTGCTCCCACACTTCTCTTTCCCATCTGAATTCGCCTCTCCCTCTGGTGGCACTGGTGAGTACCGTTCCCGATTAATATCTTTGTTTTTCAGTGGTAGAATTATTTCTAACTCTCTCTTGTCCTGACTGCAGTGTTACAAATCGAAGAGGGAGAAGAAAGATCGGTTGCGCCACCAGCCCTTCCGGCCTTGCCACCTGCTTCAACCGGTATAGTAAACTATCTTATCAATGACTTTCTCCATATCTATTGAATCATCATCTAATCACATTTTGTTTTTTTCAGCTGTCGTTCCAGTCTCGGTGCCTTTTGAGTCTCATATTACAATACCGGGCGGCCCTTCCCAGAGACGTCCGTCCTCAAAAGGTGCGGCGAATAGTCTGCGCATGTTGAGCGACTACATCGAGGAACTCAACGTCGAGACTCCTACATCTGCTGAGGACTTCGCTACGACGGTTAACCCGATGTTGGTGATATTTGCCACCTTCCATGACGAGGGCATTGTCGCCTCTTGGATTAACCATTGTCGGGAGATTGAGGCTCGCCTTCATCAGCTGGAGTCAATGCATCTATGCCCCGAGACTTTGGCCGTGAGCACTCAACGGGGAGCATGGTTCGAGCAAAGCACTTCTCATTTCCGTCATTTGGAACAAGAAGCAGCTTTGAGGCTGAAGGAGTGCCAAGAATCTTCAAGCGAAACTGCTCGCCTGCGTGCTGAAGTTGAGGCGAACGCCGCTGAGGTAAAGGCCGTCTTCGAGGGCCTTCTGGAGCGCATCTCAAATGGGCTGAAACTGAAGCGAGCACTTGATGTCGCCGAGCATGACACTCCAGGCCGTGAAGCTGCTCATCAGGCCATCAGGGATCAGCTTGCTTCTGTCGCGCAGCAACGAGCCCTAGTGGAGGCGGAGTTGGCAGTGGTGGCCAATCAGGAGAAAGTGGGGAAGGAAGTGCGCGAACAATTGCTAGAGCTATGCAGGACGCTTCCTTCTTAGTAACTCTCCTTGTATCGTTTGTACTTATAAATAAAAAATGTATATATATATTTTTCATCCTTTAGCACAATGTATCCTGTACTCAATCAAGTTTATGAATAAAAGATACACATTTTCTGTAATGTCTTATGTCATTTCTCTGCCTTTTCTTTCTTTTATTATCAGCACGCCACCTGAGTAAACATGGTCAACAGATAATAGAGCACGCGTCTTGACTTTCTTAAGAAATAGCGATGGCTTAGGCCGCAGGTTCAAATCTGCTGCCTAAGACTTTTCAACTCTATGAGCCGTGAGGGTCTCGTAGAGATTTTTCTCCCTACGGATCGAGAGGATCTCGTAGGTGGGTTTTTCTCCTTAGGAATCGTGAGGATTCCTAAGTGTGATTTTCTCTTATAAGTCGTAAGGATCCTATAAGAGAATTTTTCCCTCTTACGAGTCGAGAGGGCTCGTAAGTGGTTGTTTCCCCCCTTGTCGAGATTTGACTTTGGAGAGTGAGACCCGTGAATAGTATGCAAGAGACCTTTTCGGATCGACTTGCAGGGTCCCATTGTTCAGGAAGCAAGTTTTTTAGTCCCTGCTGCCTGAGGCTTCATTTGCAAGTTGAGACGAATCGGGAATTTCCCGCGGAGACACTGGTTTCTCTGTGAGCCGACGCGAATCAGGAGGCTCTCGTCAAGGAGTGTTTGTATCCGTGAGTCGAGGAGTTTGCTAGGGATTATTTGTTTCCCAAGCGCCAAGGATTATTTGTTTCCTTGGGGTTTGAAACGAGTCGAGGATTTCCCACGGAGGCACTGGTGGCTCTGCGAGTCGACGCGGATCAGGAAGCTCTCGTCAAGGAGTGTTTGTATCCGTGAGTCGAGGAATTTGCTAAGGATTGTTTGTTTCCCTAGCACCAAGGATTATTTGTTTCCTTGGGGTTTGAAATGAGTCGAGGATTTCCCATGGAGGCACTGGTGGCTCTGCGAGTCGATGAGGATCAGGAGGCTCTCGTCAAGGAGTGTTTGTATCCGTGAGTCGAGGAATTTGCTAAGGATCGTTTGTTTCCCTGAGTTGGACTGAACCGTCGAGATTTGGCTTCGTCTTCTGGCGGAGCCTGTTGGAAAAGTATGGTTCCCTCTTTGTTTACGCCCTTGGATTGTATACAGGGATCGATGTGATCTTAACTGTAGGGCCAAAGTTTTATCATCTTCTTTTTTTTGTTTTATTTCCGCGATGCTCTATCATTTTAGCTTTTATATCGTGAAGGTCGCGATTGCCCAATCATTTCGGCTATTTTTCGCGGTGCCCAATCATTTCGGCTATTTATTTTATTTTTACTCGCATCTTTTTATTGCGAGTTGCCCAATCATTTCGGCTATTTTGCATGCATACATTTTTACTTGCTGCTTTTTATTGCAAGTTGCCCAATCATTTCGGCTATTTCGTATGCATGTGCGGCCTACTGGCTTTCCGCCGTAAACCTGGAATTAGACACCGATTTCGGCATCAGCACCGCTACAACTGGGATATTGCCAGGAGCGAATCATCATCTGCCTCTGTCGATGTTGAACAAAGATGGCTTAGCGACCAGGGTTAGGGTCCTGTCGTCTAAGGCTTTTAACTTCATGAGCCGTAAGGGTCTCACAAAGGTATTTCTCCCAACAAGTCGTGAGGATCTTGTAGGTGTATTTTCTCCTTAGGAATGTGAGGAAGCCTAAGTGTATGTTCCTCTGTAA
Source organism: Agapanthus africanus (assembly GCA_030015575.1). NCBI lineage: Eukaryota > Viridiplantae > Streptophyta > Magnoliopsida > Asparagales > Amaryllidaceae > Agapanthus > Agapanthus africanus. Next base: position 352,848,670 of record JASDDO010000019.1, read on the forward strand.
GTCGTAAGGATCCTACAAGAGGGTTTTCTCCTTGTAAGTCGAGAGGACTTATAAGGGTTGTTCATCATGCGAACATATCCCCAGTCTCGGATGAGACTTGATTAGGGAAATGTTTATTCGCGCCCGTGGATTGTATACAAGGGTCAGTATTGAGCCATTTGTAGGGCAATATTGGAAGTTTGTGGGGGTTTGCTTAAGCACAGGTTTAGGTCTCTGTAACTTAAGACTTTCAAATCTTATGAGCCGTGAGGGTCCCATAAGAGAGTTCTCCTCACGAGTCGTGAGGATCTCGCAAGTGTATTTTCTCCCTAGGAATCGTGAGGATCCCTAAGTGTGTTGCTCCCTTGTAAGTCGTAAGGATCTCACGCGGGTGGTTTCTCCTTACAAGGTCGAGAGGACCCTATAAGTGTCTTTTAAATAGGTTGCGCCCTTTCGGGTTTTCACAAACACTCGCCGGTAACCCTGCTGTTTTTACTCACGGAGCCCTTTCGGGTTTTCATCCGTGCCCATTTTGCTCATGGACGTACCGTTTTTTTTTGTTTTTTTTTTATTTTCATATGTTTTTTTTTATATCTCGTCAGCCTAAAAGATGTTGCGGTGGTAGTTTAAAGACGTTTCGGTCTGCTATTAGTTTAAGGACATTTCGGTCCGACTTTGAGAAGGCTGGGTGCTGCTGATAGAGTTTGAGCTTAGGAAGATAGCGAGCGGACATAGTCGTCGTCATCTATCATTGACCTAGGCTGTAGCTCATTAAGCGTAGTATCTCTTTAGGAAGCGACCGTTTATTGTCCTGAAAGGCCTTTCACCGTGCATGTCCATGAGTAGATAGGCCCCACCCTGGTAGACCTTATCTATGACGTACGGGCCTTCATAGTTTGGCTCGAATTTTCCCCGCTTGGCGCGATTGGGGATCATAGGCCTTTTGACCACTAGCACAAGCTCGCCTTGGCGGAATGTCCTCGGTCGGGTCAGTCTTTCATATGAGCGCGTCATCTTTGCTTTATAGGCCTCCAGATTTTGTTGCGCTATGAGTCGTGTTTCTTCAAGGGCGTCAAGCTCCTCAAGCCGAAGGTGAGCATTTTCTTCGTCCGTCAGCTCGTAGAGAGGGTAACTCTATCTCGAGGGGAGTACTGCTTCCGTCCCAAATACCAACGCGTACGGCGTTGTGTTTGTGGCCGTTTTAAACGTAGTTCGATACGCCCATAGAGCTTCTTGCAGTTTCTCATACCAGTCTTTCTTATTTCGTGACACCATTTTCTTCATGATCTTTGTCAAGGTCTTGTTGAAGGCCTCAGCTAGACCGTTAGCTCGCGGATTATAAACCGAAGAATATCTCTAGTCTATATTGTGCTGCTGTGCAAAGCGACTGATCTTGTGGCTTCTGTAAGCTGGCCCGTTATCGGAGATGATCCGTCGCGGAGTTCCAAACCGATATATGACATGCGTCTTGAAGAAATGGAGGATATTCTCCGTCTTAACTTCTCTTAACGGTACTACTTCTGCCCATTTAGAGAAGTAGTCAGTCGTCGCCAGGATGAAACGATGTCCCCTAGACGATGCTGGTTCGATAGGGCCGACTATATCAGTTCCCCACATATCGAACGGCCAGCTAGCCACCGTTGGATGTAATGGATTTGGATGCTGATGGATGAAATCCTTATAAATTTGACATGAGTGACACTGCTTCGTATATTCGAGGCAGTCCTGAATCATCGTGGGCCAGTAGTAGCCCATCCGTTTGATCTTCAACTTCATCTTCGGGCCCGCTTGGTGAGAACCGCAGAGTCCGTCGTGAACTTCCTGGACGACTCTTTTCGCTTCGTCAGGTCCTAAGCATCTCAGCCACAGAGAATCAAATAACCTCTTGTACAGAGTATCATTGACGAAGGCGAAAGACAGAGCTCGTTTCATAAGCTGATGTCTTGTGGACGCTTCTTCAGGCATTCGGTGGGACTTAAAGTAGTCTATGAAGACTTCTCTCCAATCCTCAGCCTTTTCCCGGTCTTTTACTTGCAGGGTCGTTTGCTCGCTCGCTCCTTTTTCTTCGGATGATTCCGGAGATATTTCTGCTGGGGCAAGCACCCGACGGCTTTGTACCATGATTCTGACGTCATCGAGCTTCTCGTCAGCCAGCTCTTTAGTAAGTTTGGCCAACGCGTCTGCTTTGCCGTTTTCCGCGCGCGGTATGTTCTCCAAAGTATAGGAGGGAATTTGGGTCAACAGTTGTTGCACTTTTTCGCCGTACTTCACCAGTTCTGGCTTGCACGTTTGGTAGTCGCCGTTTACTTGACTAACGACCAGTTGAGAATCTCCGTATATAAGGAGGTTTTCAATTCCCATGTCGATGGCGATCTCAAGACCTGCTATCAAGGCTTCATATTCGGCTTCGTTATTCGTCCTCGGCTCTGTTAAGGAGAAAGCGAAACGCATTATCCCTCCTTGTGGACTCACGAAGATGAGGCCTACCCCCGATTTGATTATAGAGGTACTTTGTTTGCGTTTTTTTATGGAAGATGCTCCATCGAAATAAAGTTCCCATTGGGTATCACTACCGTCGATCACGTCAAACGCATGTTCGTCTGGCAAATCGCAATTCAGAAGAGAATCGGCAGGTATCGGGTGCTCAGGGAGGAAGTCGGCGATGGCCTGGCCTTTCACTGCCTTGAGAGGTTGATATGTTATGGAGAACTCCATCAAGAGCAGGGCCCATTTAGCGAGTCGTCCCGTCAACATGGCTTTCGACATCAAGTATTTAAGGGGGTCCACCTTTGAAATGAGACGGACTTCGTGCGCCAACGCATAGTGCCTGAGCTTTGTTATCGTAAAGATCAACGCCAGGCAGTATTTTTCAATGGGAAAGTAGTTGCTTTCTGCCCCCAGCAGAACTCGACTTAAGTAGATGAGTGCTCTTTCTTTTCCTTGATCGTTCTCTTGTGCCCATAATGCGCCTAAGGAACCTTCGAGGGCGGTTGTATAAAGAATGAGGGGTTTTCCCTTGACCGGAGCAGCCAACACCGGCGGGTTCTGCAGGTACCGTTTAATTTCGTCCAGCGCGCGCGGCATTTTTGATCCCAGACGAATGGAGTTCCCTTCTTCATCAGGTGACTGTAAGGGCGGCACTTGCCAGAGAGGTTGGCTATAAATCGCCGAATATATGCGAGCATTTCTTGGAGAGACCGCAACTGTTTGAGAGTCCTCGGCAGAGGCATTTCCATGATCGCCTTGATCATGGACGGATCTATTTCGATACCCCGGTGTCGGATGATGAATCCTAAGAACTTGCCCGAGGAAACTCCGAATGCACACTTAAGAGGGTTCATCTTCAAGTTGTATTGTCGAAGGCGTTGAAATACAGTCTTTAGATGCTCGAGATGTTCTTCGTATGATTTGCTCTTAACCACGAGGTCGTCGATATAGCACTCGACGATTTCATGTATAAGGTCATCGAAGATCTTCGTCATGGCCCTTTGGTAAGTGGCACCGGCGTTCTTTAATCCGAAGGGCATCACTTTATAACAGAATATTCCCAGAGGGGTCCTGAAGGCGGTGTGCTTCTGGTCTTCGGGATGCATCTTTATCTGATTGTACCCTGATTAACCGTCCATAAAGGAGAAAACCTCGTGAGTGGACGTATTATCTATCATTAGCTCGGTTACCGGTACTGGGAAATCGTCCTTCGGGCAGGCTTTATTGAGATCCCTGAAATCCACGCATATGCGCACCGTCCCATTTTTCTTCATTACCGGGACGATGTTGGCAATCCAGTCAGGATATTGGACTTCTTGGATAAATCCAGAATCGATCAGCTTTTTGACTTCGGCGTTGATGCTCATCTCAAGCTCGAGCCGCATCCTTCTCGGCGCCTGCTTGACCGGCTTGATGTCCGGGGATATTGCTAATTTATATACCGCAATCTCTGGATCTAATCCTGGCATCTCGGAATAGTTCCACGCGAAGCAATCTTTATGCTGTAGAAGCATGTCCTTTAACGCAGCCACCCTTTCTTCAGATAGCAGCTCGCTGACGAATGTCGGTCGCGGATCGTCTTCCGATCCCAACTCAATCTTTTTGGGGTTATCTGCAGTCGTATGTATGCCATCTTCCAGTTCTTTCGGAGCTGGTGGAAATTCTGAGATCACCTCATCATTGCTGTTCTCAAAGCACCAGGGAAGGTCATCCATGTTCTCGGGCTCTTTTTTTAATACTGTAATCATGTAACAGGTGCGAATCCGCTTCCAAGATTGATGTGGATCTGGTTCTTCTTTCGTGGCCTTGGGCTCGTGCTTCTGTGGCAGCGTTACCTTCCAGTTGTCAGACAGAGCGAACTTGCCGAGCTGGTACTGATCTTCGACCCAATTCTTAAAGGTGAAGCAGTCTTCGAGCGGGTGCCCTATTACTCGGTGATAGGAGCAATAGCCTGGATGGGAAACTTTGTTAGCTTGCTCAGGGTGCTTAGACTCCGGAAGTGCAATCATTTGATATTTTATAGCGAGCTCGAGTAGCTTCTTCGTCTTGTCTCGAGGGAAGGAATACGCTCGACTCATCTTCTTCATGAGGGACGAATCCGGACCGCGCAATGCCCGATCACACGACTCTCTAATCCTGCGTCGTTGCTGTCGGCTCCTCTTTCCACTCCTTGACTTACTTCTGCCTTTGCGTCGGGCCTTTTGCACAATGGGTTGACAGGGAGGAGCATCTTCGTCTTTTACAGCCTGTTGAAACAGACGTTGCGTCCTGGCCTTCTCGTAGATGGCCATCTCACGGTTGTGGTCGTCCCGGACTTTTTGATCTGCTTCCCTTATAAGCTTATCCATTCATTGTTCGAACGATGGACTGGACTCTTTTGCATTTGGAACTTTTACTGTTTCAAGATTAGCGTCCTCCCATTGAGCATCCGCTTCTTCATCGAAGTCATACATGACATAGCAGCTGTTTAGTAGCTCTCGTTTCTTTGACAGGATGTATCCAAGTCCTTTTGTCTCCATTCTCCCATTAGGCAGTTTGTGTTGAGTCCCGGAAACGTTCCAGACTTTGTCATAGAACTTGGCTTTTCGAACGGTCTGCTTGAAGGATATCCCTTGGCGTTTCAGCAGCTTTTCCAAGCCTTCTGTATAATATCTGGGTAGACGGATGGGTTGAAGTCTGTCCAGCGTAGGATCTGCCCCGTGCCAGATTTCTTTCTCCACTTTGTTTTCTTCAGAGCGGTAGAATAGAATTGCCTTCTCGCCTTCTCGCCTGGGAGGGATATAGAAAGTCTGCAGCTCCTCTATACTATCGGTATCAAGCACATCCAGTTCTTTATAATGTTTAAGCGACACCATGGCGACTTGTAGACTTTGCTCTTCGTCAGCGGAAGCTCGTATCGAAGGCCGAGCAGAGAATACAGCATGGACTTCATCCTCTGAATCACTGCCAAAGATCAATGTAGGAGCAGATGGTCCCTGCTTAGTGTATTAGGGCGGGCCCGAATAAACGATCTCTTCTTCCTCCTCGGTATCACTGCCGAAGACAGGGATGGTAGCGTTAGTTTTATTCTCCGGCTTGCGACACCTTTCCGTGTCTTCAAAATTCGGCAAGAAGTATTTGGCATCTTCATATTTACGAACTTCATTCACGGAAAACGGATTTAGTTCTCCCGTTACGGTATACTCGAGACCATCCCTAAAATATTTCATACACTGATGCTGTGTAGAAGGGATGATGTTGTACTCGTGTAACCATGGTCGGCCGAGCAGAGCGTTGTAGCATGTCTTGGCATCTATGACGTGGAATTTAATGTCTGTGACGAGCAGCCCGAAGCGTAGCGTCAGTATCACAGATCCAAGAGTCTTTGATGATTGGGAGTCGAACCCGGAGATGGTGATCTTGTCACGAGCAAGGTGCTGGACGCTCATGCAGATTTCTTTTAACACCCGCACATTGAGGAGATTAACGGAGGATCCATTGTCGATCAGGATCTTGCCTATCTTTATGTCGTGACAGTATCCTGAGACATAGAGGGGGCGATTGTGCTCGCAAGTCCCAAGAAGAAGGTCCTCATCGCCGAAAGTGACATCGGCCGTGTGCACTTCCTCCAATTCATCCTTCATCTTTTCCTCGGCCAGGAGAGCTTGGAATTGTTCCGGATCTTGGAGTGCCTTAATTAACGAATCTCTCGCCTCCTTTGATAGCAAAAGAGCGTCAAGAATGCTGAGCTGTGAGGGTAGCTTCCTTAGATGTGCTAAGACGTTGTAATCCACCTTATTCTTCTTCGGCGGGTTCTTGGCGGCTAGCTCTTCCACCACTTGGTCATCTAAGACGATATCTTCAGAGACCTTTTCTTTCCCTTTATCTTTTCTGTTCAAGGGTCCGAGGTTCTTTTCAGGCAGCGTCCGATTCCGCAGCCAGATATTTTCGCAGACCTTCGGTTCTTCTTCTTTTCCTGAAGCGGACCCTTTAAAGAGAGGGGAAAGTTCTAGCTCTTCATCAGAATCACTCCCGAATGTAGGCACTTGTGACCCACCGGTGTTAACCATGCGATAATCGCTGGTAGTTCTTTTAATCCCTTCGGTCGTATTTCTTTGCTCTCAACGAGTTTTACGCTTTTCCCGCTTAAAGCGTTGTCGATGAGCCACGTATCCTTGCCACCATCTATCGAAAGCTTTGCACTCTTGTGTGGGGTGCGAAATCTTTTGATGATATAAGCATAGGAGGGGTGCGTTTCCATTTCACCGGTGATGCTTCTTTCAGAGGATGGTAGCTTCATGCCCATTGATATGGCCTTAGCAAACTTTTTCTTCATCTTGAATTGGCTTTTATCGGCAGCGGAGATGTTTTTGTAAGCCCGCGGGGGCGCCCCGGCCGTCGATCCGACGCCGGAAACGCGGAAAACAAAAACTTTGCGAACTTTGCAAAACGGCACCACCGCGGACTTTTTACCCGGATCGGGCCATTAACCTAGCTAGCTAGCAAAAAGAAAAGAGTAGAGATGCTATACCAAACGATCCGTGTCCTTCGGTCTTCGTCTCCGCTCCGATCTCCCCCGGAATCTCCGTCACCTCCTCGCTTGTCGGAAAGGGCACCACGTAGCCGGAATCTTTTACGGGCTCCCGCCTCTTGACCGAGGCAACTCGGGCGCGAAGTTGGCTAGCCGACGCGTCCAAGGCTTGCTATAGAAATAGTGTAGAAGGTTATCTCTTTGGGGTTTATGAGGTTGCCATGTTGGAGGAATTTTAGCACAAGAATTTCATGGATGCTTTGATGAAGAAATGGAGCATGCATGGAAAAAAAGGAATGAGCATTTCTCAAAGGAGCTCGGCCACCCCCCATTTTGTGCTTGCTGGAAAAAATGTATGGGTGAAGGGGATTAATTAAAAAACCATCCTAAAAGAATTAACACATCACAGCACATATACTAAGGGAGGGGCCCACCAAAAAAAATCAAGAAGGAATTTTCCCACATCATTTAACCTCTCTCTCTCTCACAGAACAGTGGCCGGCCCCAAAATGTTTCATGGTGGAATTTGATGAATGAATTAATAAAGAAAAGATAAGAAAGGGAATGAATGAAGGAGAAAAAAGTCACACCAATATACAATTCAATCCATTCACAAAACCATCACAATAAATGCAATGGAATGGACAAGAATGGAATGTCATGATTATGAAGCCACACTCATGCAAAGAAAACCCCTCACAAAATGTTAATTGCAAACTTGCAATTAACACCCTCCAACGAAAAGTCCGACCGGGAAGGAAAAAGAGAAAACCGGCCGGAACGGAATGCAAACTGGCAACCCCAGAAAAACCGATCCCGTAATAAATTACAGGAAAACCCCGCAACTGCAAATACATGCTCGCATTTGTATTCCCACTGAACACAAATGCAAAGAGACAAAACTACACTATCAAATACTAGTATCCGGCTTAAGTCAAAGCCGGCTAGTAAAAACTGTCCGATCACGATCCGTGCAATACCGCACGTATCTGATCGAACCCTGCCATATCTCCATACGGCCTCTACAGCGTTTCGCCCGAAACTTGAGTAACTGTCTGTGTGGTGGACTCTAAAGACTCGTCAATACTGTGGCTGTGGATTTAACCACTAGCACGTCAGAGGTATAAGCCAATACGTGACGGGCCACCAGGTATTGACCAAAAGGGACGTCGATGAGCGAACTCATCCTGACACCCTACTGAGCCTGTCAGTGACAATATCCGTACAGTCCGGTCCGTTCGTCTATGAGCATCGCATGGCGGGCCTAGGGGGTTGGTAAAAGTCAGACCCCCAAAAGCGGTACAAGTCGTGTCGGAGTGCAGCCCAGAACACCCTGAGATACTACTGGAATACCTACCAGCAAATCTCCTGCCTTGGCCAAGGACTTTTCATGTTCTGGCTCTCCTAGACACAGCACGACCTCACCCCCAATACCGGGAGAGACGAACCCCTGCAGATCCGCTCACTGCCTCCATGTGGCTCGGGACTGTACCCAACTAAAACCTGTTTGCACGACTCCTTTGAGCCGTGGTAGGGTAGTAATCAAAGTACAGTGGGAACTCACACGAGACAAATGACGATCCCAGGTCGATGAACTAACCTGTACACATGTCACCTGGGAACTGCTATCTGACGTCTGGTATATGCCCAACTAGCAGGTTCCCGGCGAGTCCTGTCCGGTGTACTCATAACCCAATGAGCACCTGTATACATCTTAGGTGAACCAACTGACACCAGTGGCTTGTGAGACCGGCCACCGCCCCTCGTCGGGGTCTCGACTGTATACACTAGTCTACTCTGGAGAAACGATGCCCTGTCTCGAATCTCCCACGACTAGGGACCTTTTAAGGATATGCTTGTAGACCCCCAGCTCCCACTTATATGATCGCCCTCATACTGCTGGTGGTCAAGCAAGAATCCAAGGGGCTTTATCAACGTGTAATAGCGACTCGAAAGGTCACCTAAAGCAGTACACGATGATAAAGATAAACCAGATAGCATACTATCATCTCGAGTAAGACTGTCCTACCGGGATAGGTCCTCCCCTCAATCATTGCAATCACGTGCCTGTGACCCAATAATTGACTCTGAGGGCACTATCTCCAACAATCTCCCACTTGCACTCGAGGCTAATTATTGCGATGTCGCATACTCACAGCCCGTGTGATACCGAACACCCAACTCCTCTACTAGTCAGTCTCACAAAGCTCGTTTGCGAAACTATTGCGTTCGAGGAATAGCCTCAGTGAGTGGATCCGCTTTGATGTTTCTTTCTATGTCTCTCTATATCTCATGTTCGCAGAGAAAACTATCTCCCGAAATGAGCAATACCTGTCCTAGAATGTCTGGATGTCTGATGGGACCTAGCTCATAAGTGAACTCCAAATCCAAACTTCTTAGACTGTATCGACAACTGAACTTAATCAGTGTCCTGCGCCATGCCTTCCCTCAGTATCCACCTGGACCACCTGTCCAAAATACTGCCCCTCGTCAAAGGGAAAACTATAACTCTGACAGCCACTCTGCCATCCAGGTCACCTTGGAAGCCTGGAATAATAACCGTCTCCTAAAGGAGGCTGTCGTTATCAATTCCTTAGAACATCCACTTGTGTTCTAAAACTGCTTCCGATTGTTTCTCCAGGATTGGATCAATATCAACTTATTGCACCTTCTGCAAGAACAACATCTGGTGTGGTACTTGACATCTCATGATTGACTCAATTGCCTAAGCAAGTGATCTGTCAATCATGCGTATCCCTCTCCCCATTAGTCTGTAAGACACCTTTAGAGAGGGTGACTCCATTACCTGCAGGTACACTACCGTGCCAGGAGTCGTCCATTCTAAATACTCATAGAATGCGGTCAAAGTACCCAGATTGGGAAACCACCCAAATCTAGATCTAAAACCATAGATCTAGTAACCAGAATGTCTGATATAATATCCAAGTCCTATGTGGAGAAACTACTGTGTGACGACCAAAGTATAACCGATCGTAGTATAGGAATATCACTTCCTACTCCGTGTATGTCATCAAATACCAGGACATCACACCCTACTACCTTCTCAACAGATCCATCTCCTATTCTGATGAAGTCAAACCTATGACTGTCACATCAGAAATAGATGATCTATCTCCGCAATATCTGCTATAGTCTATAAATAGACATAAGCTTGATGTCCACCAATGCTTCCGCTGCTCCCACTGACTACGACAACCCTCTGGCAGAGTCATATAGGCGTACACTTCTAAAGCTAGTTTAGAATGACGCTATACTCATCCTCCCGCCGGGTCTCGCAGCCTGGAACAACAGCAATGGCAAGTGTGGGTAAACAAGAACCTCCCTGCCACCGTCCTTGAGCATACCGAAGTACCTCTCGAGTGCCTGAGGTTACCCACCATATCTGCGGAGTGGCCAATGGAATGTCAAACCAGATTGAATCTTTAGGTTCTTATCAAATCTTCAGTAATCGTTTGCGGTTCTGGAATCACTTCCAGTTCTACCATATGCCCACTCCTGTTTTTCTGAAAAAATCCATTTTTGATAAAACTGTGGCGAGTCAAGAACAATATCACTATTGATCTTCCAGATGGTAGAAAGTCAACCCTCGTCATAGCCCGGGTCAACCCACAAACAGCCACTACTGAAACGTGCCTTGAGTTGTCCAGTGTCTGGTTTTAAGCATAAGCCGGACAACTCCCCGTATCTTAACAATGTCAAGATATGAACTGTTCTAAATCCAAGAACCAGAGGCACTGATTTAATTGAACCAGATTCAAATCATGCAGCTGTCTCCAGTGCATGTCAAGTAAATGGAAGAGAGGCCGATCAGCGTTACTCAACTTAGGAGTACTTCCAATTATGAGTAACCTGAAAGAGAAGCTAGTTCTCTTAATCATTACTATCAACTGAATATCATTCACAAGTATCTACTCTTCGATCACCTTGAAGAATCCTGATACTTGCAACATCTGGTTCTCTACTTTACTCTTATACCTATAACTCCTCAAAACTTAGACCCTGTGTTTCTACGAAACACATGTCTAAGAACTAGAGAAGTTAAAAGTAAACAGAATATAGTACGAGGACCAACCCCTCTGTCCTAATGGACACTGGACAATATACAATACTCTGTATAAGTCCCCTGAGTCTGGTGACTCATTCACTGTGTGTCGTAGGTTGAAAACTGTACTTTTGGTTAAGAAGAATTACACCGCTGTTCAATGCTCCTTACCTAACCATCCACTGGTATAGGTAAATGTCATAGACATAATTTCAAAAAGTATATCTCACTCTATAAAAATAGACGTACAGATGTATCAATTTGAAATTGGTGCACAACAACGGATATTCAAAACCAAATATTTGCCGACCGGCAAACAACCCAGGTGACTTCCTCAAATATCACCGATTACAACGAATCCCGATATAATGAGGATGGTCACCTAATTCCCAATAACTTACTCCCACTCATCGTCTGTAAAACCATACAGATGTGAGAATCCAACCTGGTAAATACATACCCTAGAGTAAGTGTCTAATCGGGAAATCAGTTTTCTTTTAACAGTACACAGTGAAACTGAAACATTGAAATGTTTCGATGGGGTATGCTGGTATTCCTAGTAATGCCTCTTCCATTATCCAGATTCACAACTATAACTGTATAATTCTTTGCCACCTCTCCAAATCCCTTTATATGTCTTTAGTCATTACCTTCTGTACACCCCTTTAGGCCAAATGGTTTTCTTCCTTCCCTACCGTTCGGCACCAGCCTATGGTTTGGAAGAAGACTATCCAATAAGCATAATGGGTGTACTGTCCTAGCCCTAGGAGCACTCGCAATGCGAGAGAAGGTGAGGATAAAAGACAACCGAATGAACTTAATTCATAGGTGATTTAGGATTGACAAAGAAGTACATGGTTTGGTCGTGAATAGCAGTCGCAATTTACTTTGCCCTCTTACTAATCCCTTGCTTTGTCTGAACTTAATACCTTCTGTACACCGTTTAGGCTAATTGGCTTTCTTCATTCCCCACCGTTCGACACCAGCCTAAGGTTTGGAAGAAGACTATCCAATTTGCGTAATAGGTGTACTATCTCCTAAACCAAGGAGTACTCGCAACCTGAGAGAAGGTAAAAGGTAAAGACAACTGAATAGTCCTATTCGTTTTCTCCAGAACCGGAAACCATCCTCGAAGTCCTTCGAGTTCGTATATAACCATACGATGGTTTTGTCCAATGGAAGTGGACGTTCGTAGTAATACGGGGTGTCCCGGAGAAAAGAGTAAAAGTAGGAGTGGCAAAGAGGTCTGCAACTCTGACAATCCAAAAGCCAGTGTTAAGTAGGTTCGGTCAACTTGGTCACTGAGTCATAGTCTAGGGTCGGGTCAATGGTCGCTGCCAGAGAGAGAGAAAAGAAACACTCAGCGTGCACTCTAACCTAGATCAGAATGGTTACCAATTTATCTAATCTGGAAACCTCCCACTGTTACGTCAAATTCTTCCCCAAACCTGAAAGAAGAATTAGCCGGGATAACCCGAGGAGTAAACCAACTCATCAGTGGGAATCGGGATCCAACTCTCATCGCATGATAACGTGACGGAATCCGCTCACGTTATCACACTCCAGAAGGTATGCGCATATCTGGCAAGTTTCAGTACTTTTGAAACTCCCGATGTGGATTTTTACCCCATGCTCTTATGACCTTGACTTTGGCCAACATATCATAAGTCACATGTCAAGTTCTACCCGTCATTTTCCTGGTTAATTTGAACCCACCCGTACCTACCCTTGACTTTGGCCAAAATGGCAGTACGACTGTCCCAAACCAACGCATCTATCTATGCTGCATATGGATACCCAACAGCTACCAAACACTGTGCCTTGACTTTGGCCAACATACACAGCTTGAATACTATTGACCATCCATATGAAACGACGGAGGGCTACGAATGGTTTCTGGCGAAAACCTTTAACGTAATGAACTTGATATCGTTGAAGGAACGGATAGCTTTATAGAAAAATATAGTAACGAAAACCTTCGCTAAAGAGGTCACTCCCGGTGAAGGGATCTCGGCTCTTTCCCCGTAGAATGGGGTGCAGGATATTCCAACTGAATACCACGATGCAAAGCAAAAGTAATCGGCTATAGTGAAGTTAATGCCCTGACGCAAACTTCTGTCCAAGGGGTCACTCCCGGTGAAGGGATCTCGGCCCTTGCCTCGTCGACTGAGGAGCAGGATATTCCAAATGAATACCACGATGCAAAACAAAAGTGAACGTCCTTGCAATAACAGCTTTTTGAAAATGTGTTCCAACAACATCAGAATAGGTTTGTTTATCTTGCATTGATCCGAATCAATGCAGTCCCATCAATTGATCACACCAAAAAGAACGAAAATATACTGACGTACGTATATGCCATCCGCATTCGCCACTGGGTCCCGTCATCACCCGTTAGGTTAGCTAACTAACGACAGAGCGGGGACTGGACTAGCGCGGATGCAAAACATATACAACATCTACTAATATATATATAATATATAATTTTCGCTCAAGGCATGATAAACAACACAGAAATGTATAGCAACACAGATCAATACAGATATCTGGGATCCCCAGGTTTCACAGAGCCGCTGAAACCCGACGTTCCCCTGGTCGTGTGGATAGCCTGTGCAATGAAATCCTAGACCCCTACGGGCGCGGCAAGTTACCCGCCAAAACCTGAAGCGAGGCAGCCCCCTTCAGCAACGTGAATGGACCACCCAGCACTTCACGGAATCCGGTAACTTGGGCACCCCTCCTGGGTCAACCCTATACCCCCTACGAGTGCGGCGAATAGCCCGCCAATTCTAGAGTGAAGCCCCTCCGCCTCAATGCCATGAGATGCGGGCTTGTTGCCCTCTAGAATCCGGCTATCCGTGCACCCCTCCGCGGGGTAATCCTAGTACAGAAAGTAAAATATACATACAACGGGTACATCGACCGCAACCAGGTCGTGCCCCAAAATAATAATACAAACAGGCAGTGACGGCAGTCCACATGTCGGACGCTCGCCCCGCAATATCAAATGTACATAATACAACAGAACTGTACTACCACTGCAACCAGGCTATCCCCCACGACCGATCCGCAACAACACAGTACAATCACAGAACATCAACGTGAAAGTCACGTTCGCAAATCCGTCTAACCGGGCTATAGCAGTTAGACGGGATTTACCGATCAAATGACATTCACGGTCGCAGATATAATGTAAAAACTGTGAACTAGCATGTTTAAAATATCCGATCGAACAAATTTATCAAAGTGGGCCCCCAAAAAGAACTGTAGCACTTACAGAAAACCTGGGCCCAAATAAAATATCCCAAAAGCCCTATTTCTAACTCATAAGCTTACTGGGAAAATAGGGTGCCAAGATTCCTCCTATCCGCCGCGGAAGCGCGGCCAAACCGAGGTTTTGGCCGCCCTTCCGCGGTCGAAGTGAAGAATCATTGGATCGTATTTTCCCATAATTCTTATAATTGCTTGTACATGCCTCTGCAACAACCTGAAAAATTTTAGGAGCTCAAAAAATTTCAACAGAGAACATATGTGCACAAAAATACGGTTTTTGGGGATTTTGTTCGATCGGGTTCTAAACGCGCTAGAGCAAGCTAGGGTAGGTTAACGGCGTGGCTCTGATACCATTGTAAGCCCGCGGGGGCGCCCCGGCCGTCGATCCGACGCCGGAAACGCGGAAAACAAAAACTTTGCGAACTTTGCAAAACGGCACCACCGCGGACTTTTTACCCGGATCGGGCCATTAACCTAGCTAGCTAGCAAAAAGAAAAGAGTAGAGATGCTATACCAAACGATCTGTGTCCTTCGGTCTTCGTCTCCGCTCCGATCTCCCCCGGAATCTCCGTCACCTCCTCGCTTGTCGGAAAGGGCACCACGTAGCCGGAATCTTTTACGGGCTCCCGCCTCTTGACCGAGGCAACTCGGGCGCGAAGTTGGCTAGCCGACGCGTCCAAGGCTTGCTATAGAAATAGTGTAGAAGGTTATCTCTTTGGGGTTTATGAGGTTGCCATGTTGGAGGAATTTTAGCACAAGAATTTCATGGATGCTTTGATGAAGAAATGGAGCATGCATGGAAAAAAAGGAATGAGAATTTCTCAAAGGAGCTCGGCCACCCCCCATTTTGTGCTTGCTGGAAAAAATGTATGGGTGAAGGGGATTAATTAAAAAACCATCCTAAAAGAATTAACACATCACAGCACATATACTAAGGGAGGGGCCCACCAAAAAAAATCAAGAAGGAATTTTCCCACATCATTTAACCTCTCTCTCTCTCACAGAACAGTGGCCGGCCCCAAAATGTTTCATGGTGGAATTTGATGAATGAATTAATAAAGAAAAGATAAGAAAGGGAATGAATGAAGGAGAAAAAAGTCACACCAATATACAATTCAATCCATTCACAAAACCATCACAATAAATGCAATGGAATGGACAAGAATGGAATGTCATGATTATGAAGCCACACTCATGCAAAGAAAACCCCTCACAAAATGTTAATTGCAAACTTGCAATTAACACCCTCCAACGAAAAGTCCGACCGGGAAGGAAAAAGAGAAAACCGGCCGGAACGGAATGCAAACTGGCAACCCCAGAAAAACCGATCCCGTAATAAATTACAGGAAAACCCCGCAACTGCAAATACATGCCCGCATTTGTATTCCCACTGAACACAAATGCAAAGAGACAAAACTACACTATCAAATACTAGTATCCGGCTTAAGTCAAAGCCGGCTAGTAAAAACTGTCCGATCACGATCCGTGCAATACCGCACGTATCTGATCGAACCCTGCCATATCTCCATACGGCCTCTACAGCGTTTCGCCCGAAACTTGAGTAACTGTCTGTGTGGTGGACTCTAAAGACTCGTCAATACTGTGGCTGTGGATTTAACCACTAGCACGTCAGAGGTATAAGCCAATACGTGACGGGCCACCAGGTATTGACCAAAAGGGACGTCGATGAGCGAACTCATCCTGACACCCTACTGAGCCTGTCAGTGACAATATCCGTACAGTCCGGTCCGTTCGTCTATGAGCATCGCATGGCGGGCCTAGGGGGTTGGTAAAAGTCAGACCCCCAAAAGCGGTACAAGTCGTGTCGGAGTGCAGCCCAGAACACCCTGAGATACTACTGGAATACCTACCAGCAAATCTCCTGCCTTGGCCAAGGACTTTTCATGTTCTGGCTCTCCTAGACACAGCACGACCTCACCCCCAATACCGGGAGAGACGAACCCCTGCAGATCCGCTCACTGCCTCCATGTGGCTCGGGACTGTACCCAACTAAAACCTGTTTGCACGACTCCTTTGAGCCGTGGTAGGGTAGTAATCAAAGTACAGTGGGAACTCACACGAGACAAATGACGATCCCAGGTCGATGAACTAACCTGTACACATGTCACCTGGGAACTGCTATCTGACGTCTGGTATATGCCCAACTAGCAGGTTCCCGGCGAGTCCTGTCCGGTGTACTCATAACCCAATGAGCACCTGTATACATCTTAGGTGAACCAACTGACACCAGTGGCTTGTGAGACCGGCCACCGCCCCTCGTCGGGGTCTCGACTGTATACACTAGTCTACTCTGGAGAAACGATGCCCTGTCTCGAATCTCCCACGACTAGGGACCTTTTAAGGATATGCTTGTAGACCCCCAGCTCCCACTTATATGATCGCCCTCATACTGCTGGTGGTCAAGCAAGAATCCAAGGGGCTTTATCAACGTGTAATAGCGACTCGAAAGGTCACCTAAAGCAGTACACGATGATAAAGATAAACCAGATAGCATACTATCATCTCGAGTAAGACTGTCCTACCGGGATAGGTCCTCCCCTCAATCATTGCAATCACGTGCCTGTGACCCAATAATTGACTCTGAGGGCACTATCTCCAACAGTTTTGCCCCAGCGGGATCATCTCAGCTCTTTCATCAAGTCGCTGGCGCTTGGCCCTTTCCAATATAACCTCCTCGCGTTCTCGATCAGCCTTATTTTTCAATCGAGCTTCGTTGAGGAATGCGTCAATTTCCTCATCTGATGGCCTCAGAATTTTTGATTCAGGGTCTGCCCCCAGCGTTTCAGTACAAGGGGTCTCGTCATCGTTCGAATAGGAAATCATATGACAGCTCGCCACGCATTCTTCAGATTCATCTGACGCACTTTCTCCCTCACCTTCCTCTTGAAAGACGTGGTTGAGAAACTCTTGGAATGTAATGGGAGTCCGTGCCTTCTGGTTGTATTCCTCCAGCGCGTCAATTTGTTTTTGCAGGTCCGTGCGCTTGTCGCCAGGCTTCATGGGCTTCTTTGACTTCTTTTTCTTCTTCTTCGAGGATTTTGACGGCTGGTTACGAGTGCTTGAGCCACTACCATCGGTCTTTGGAGTTGGACGTGGCTTCAACATCCCCTCAATGACCTGCGGTTCCAACGGGTTCTTCCACCTAATCGCTGGACATGTCTGAAGGTCATTCAGCATCCTCTTTGTCTTGGCTGATAATACAACCTCCCAAGGAGCTTCTTCAACGACGGAGCATGTTGCCCCCGGCGTATTCGTCCCCTTAGAGGTGTGGGGCTGCGGAGGATTCACCTTCCATTTGTCAGATAACGCAAACTTGCCCTGTCGGTACTGGTTTTCAAGCCAATTTTTGAAAACGTAGCAATCTTCGATCGGATGGCCTAGTACTCGATGATAAGGACAGTAGTTGGGCTCGTTGACGTCACTTGGTTGCAACGGACGTTTTGGATCCGGCAGATTTGTGAGTCTGTTGCGTAATGCCAGCTCGAATAACCTTCTTGTTTTATCGCGGGGAAACGAGTAAGGACGCCCTAGTCTCTCCTCAAGGTCTACGTACGGACGCATATTATTTTGACGCACAACCGGCTTCGAGTTGCTCGGTTGTTGTTGAGCATTAGCGACGACGATCGCTTTTCCCTTTCCTTTGTCATTTCGGGAGTCCGGCTTTGGAAGAGGAGGTTTATGGCCCATCTGATCCATCTGTGCTAACTTGTCAATCAAGGCCTGGAAGGTAGTCGGCTTGAAAAACATCATAAATTGCGAGATGGTTGCTTGCGGATCAAGGGTTCCCACAAACATACCCACCGCAGGAGCTTCTTCAATGCGCTACTCGCACTTCGACCATAAGTTCCGCCATCGTATAGCGTACTGAACCCACATCTCGCCTGGCTTTACCCTGGCGTTAATCAGTGCTGTCATCGGGGTACGTTCATTGGCGCTTGCAAAACGCTGAGTAAACAATAGCTCCATTTCCGCGAAGGTTTTGATAGAGTCGTTCGGGAGCTCAGAGTACCACTCGAACGCCGTATCCGATAAACTTCCAACAAACTGGTGAAGTAAAAGCTTGTCATCACCGCCGGTGTTGCCGCAGAGTGCCCTGAACTGGGCAACGTGCTGGTGAGGATTGCCCGTCCCCTTGTAGACATGGAACTTGGGAATTGTGTAACCTGGCGGGTACTTGATTTGGTCGTACCAACTTGGATATGGCCGCCCCGTTTTTACGACCTGGCCGGCTGCTTCGGTCGCATGATGAACCCGTATTTGTTGGGCTATGTACTCGTCCAAATCAGCTTTAGAGATTGTATCCTCCTTAGCTGTTGATAGGGCTGGCGGAGGATTTGATGTCTCTCCCCTATCAATTCCAAGGACGATCGGGGGCTCTTCGGTCGGAGGATCTTGCTGTATCATCATTCCTATCATGTCTTTGAAGAAGAGGCCCATACGCTGTATGTTGGCTGCTTGTTCAGCAGCCTCTTTGTCCTTCTTCTCCAATATCCGACGAAGGAATTCGGCATCGGTTTCTTCCTCTTGGCGTTCATCCGAGGACGTTTCGGGGTTTTCTTTTGGCCCTGTAAGTGCGGCCATAGCGTTCATCATCTCTTGGAGCTTTTGCTGTTGCTCCTGCGCCTTGGTCACTGATCGGGTAAGCGGTCGATGACCCGTAGATATGCGGCTGTCTTCTTTACCAGATGCCACGTAGACGGTATGAACCACAATGCCCCCTGACTTAGGGCGTTTGGGTTTACCACCTCTGATATTTGTCGCCGGCGCGGGGCTTTTCTCCGGCTTCCTTCTTTTGTAGGCCGTTGAAGTTGAAGGGGCCGTTGCAGTGGGCACCCTAGCGATCGTTGTCCCTTGCTGTTCAATAGGACGGTCTTTTCCTTTATGCGCCTTCGTCTCCTTTCGTTGACGAGAGTGATCTGGGTTGATCACGGAGTCTTGAACCCTCCGCCAAACTTTATAAATTCTTGAGGACAGCCATTGAGGGGGCTGTTCCTGTTTTGTTTCCGGAACTCTCTCCGCCGGCGGAGGAGATCTTTTCAGTATAGCGGTTGGAGAGTTCTTACGTACCCTCCTCAGCAGTTCAAAGCTGTTCCCAGTTGGAACAGCAGCGTTGACTTCCACCACTGGAGCCGGTGGAGTTAGCCCTGAGGGGGAGTTGCCCCCTGCCTTCCTCACTCGTTGCCAATGGCGATGTCGAGCATGACGAGCCGTTGGGACTGGCTCGGAGATTGAGACATCTTCTTTTTGCCTCTTGTCTGAATGAGGCACTGCCGGTGTTAACCTCTTAAAGACTGAGGTTGTCTTTTGAGGGGTGATATTCAACCTGTCGAAGACGGATCCTCGAGCAGGGGCAGAAGCAGGAATCGTCAGCCTTGAAAAGACTGACTCTTTGACAGGGGAAGCCGCCTTGACGACTTCTGGAGCAGCAATTATTGCTTTCCTTGGGACAGCCAGTTTAGAGTTCTGATTTAGCCTGGTGAAAATAGAGGTTGTCGGTTTGGTAGTGGGAGACCCGTTGACAGGGGACGTCGTAGCAGTGAGCTGGTCGAAGACCGACTTTTTGTTCACTTCCGGTGCAGGTATCGGCGTAGGGAAGCTTGTAGGTGGGATCATGGTCCCGAAGAACAGGCCAGTGGTGGCTTGGGTCACCTGGTCTACCGGCAAAGCGAGGAAGGAAGCCGCTTGGGGCCCATATGCTACACCTCCCGGTGAGGTGGAGCGTCCGTTGCAGTGGCATTTCGAGCAGTTGGTGCAATTAGAGGCCATTGAATCTTGAGTTCTACGCCAGGCAAAAGACCAAATCTTAGTAACTTGAAATCCAAAGACAACCGTTAACAAACCGCGATTGGTTCGCGAAAACGACACACGAAGTGTGGAGTGGAAAGAGGAAAAGGTCCCACCGGGCGTGCCAGAATCTGTTCCCCTCCGAAAGGCGGCGCACAAGACTGCGATGTCCTGACGCTGAGATTCGGGGCAGATGCTATTTGGTTTTATCCGTCCACCTCTCCGAAGATTCCATGTTGATTTATGGCACCGTGTATCGGAGGTTTAGATGGATGCGGCCGATGTAGCATACTTCGTCAGATTCCCCCTCGCTTGAGGGGTTTTTGATCGTGGGGACGCTCTTCCCTGCAGGCGCAAGCCCCTGCAGTTAATTACGCTACCGCATCGCGGTAGCCACTTTCTCCTTCTCCAGAATTTCACTTTGTGTCGTGTGTGTTTGTTTTGTTTATGGTTGCCCGTGGATTGTATACGGAGACTAAGTAATGCCGTCGCCCGTAGGACGTGGATTAGTCCAAATCCGTATTTACTTAGATTTGGGTTTGATGTTTTTAGTTTAAGGATACGTTATTCGTATTGCGGCTAAGATCAACTTAAACGGTCGTTAAGGATACGTTAGTCTGATTTGAGACTAAGATCAACTTAACGGGATCGTTTATATCCGACAAAAGAGCATTTGGGGGCTCTATTGTTCCAGTTTAGGGACATGGTGGTCCAATGCCAGTTTAGGGACATGGTGGTCCATAGGCAGTTTAGGGACATTGCGGTCCATTGGTAGTTTAAGGACATTACGTGTAAGTGCACGGCGGCGCCCCGGCCGTCAATCCGACGGCCAAATGCGGAAGCGGTGATAAACTTAAATTTTCTTGAACTGGCAAACCGCCGCGCACTAATACCCGGATCGAACCACTAACTAGTCCTAGCTAACAACAAGAAAGGGAAGAGAGATATACCGACGATCCAAGTCCTCCGGTCTTCTCTTCATCGTCCCGATCTCCTGCGGAATCTCCGGTCGTCGCCACCTTGCCGGAAGGGCACCACATCGTCTCCATGTTTTACGGGCTCCCACCTCAATGCCGAGGCAACTCGGGCACGAAGCCGGCTACTCGACGTGCCCAAGGTTCGCTGTAGAATATGTAGTCCTCAAGTCTCACTTTGGGGTTGTAGGAATTGCCTTTTGGTGGAGGAAATGATATGAGCTTGTGGAGATGAAACATGTGGGATTTTACAAAGCTAGAATGATAAAAATCCCACCCCTAGAATTTTGGACAGCCCCCTCCCTCAATGTGGCCGGCCATGTATATGGTGGTGGAGAGAGTGAAAGAGTGAGAGAGTATCAAAAAAGATGGGAGCCATTCTCATATCATGCAAGAGAGAGAAAGAAAAAAACTCATCATGAAAAGAAATGATCACCAAAACAAACCCATACTCCACACACTAATCATCAACAACCATGATGCTTACAAAGTCAAGCCATCATGAAGTGATCAAGTCAAAAAGGTCAAGGTATGGTGCTCATCATGAAAACCATCATGATGCAACAAGAATGCAAAGACCCCCTCCACAACCACTTATTTGCAACAATGCAAATAAGCCCTCCTCCACCAATCTTCGGCCAATGAACGGAACAATGGAAATTGGCCGAAACGGAAAGCAAACTGGCAACTCCAGAAAACTGGTCCCGTAATAAATTACAGGAAAACCCCGATACTGTGCATACACACCCGCATCTGTATTTCGACCGAAATACAAATGCAATGAGACAAAATCTACACTGTACTATACAAGGATCCGGCTTATACCAAAGCCGGCTAGTAATACCTGTTCGATCCTGATCCGTGCAATACCGCACGTATCTGATCGAACCCTGCCATATAACCATACGGCCTATAGTACAGACTGTCCGATCCTGATCCGTGCAATACCGCACGTATCTGATCGGACCCTGCCATATCTCCATACGGCCTCTACAACCTTTCGCCCGAAAGCTGAGTAACAGAATGTGGGGGACTCTAAAGACTCGTCAACACCTTGGTTGTGGATTTAACCACTAGCACGTTAGAGGTATAAGCCAATACATAACGGGCTACCAGGTATTGACCAAAAGGGACGTCTGTGAGCGAACTCAGCCTGACTCCCTACTGAGCCTGTCAGTGACAATATCCGTACAGTCCGGTCCGTTCGTCTATGAGCATCGCATGGCGGGCCTAGGGGGTTGGTAAAAGTCAGACCCCCAAAAGCGGTACAAGTCGTGTCGGAGTGTAGCCCAGAACACCCTGAGATACTACTGGAATACCTACCAGTAAATCTCCTTGCCTCGGCCGAGGGCTTCGTGTAATGGCTCTCCTAGACACAGCACGACCTCACCCCCAATACCGGGAGAGACGAACCCCTGAAGATGCGCTCACTGCCTCCATGTGGCTCGGGACTGTACCCAACTAAAACCTGTTTGCACGACTCCTTTGAGCCGTGGTAGGGTAGTAATCAAAGTACAGTGGGAACTCACACGAGACAAATGACGATCCCCAGGTCGATGAACTAACCTGCACACATGTCACCAGGGAACTGCCATCTGACGTCTGGTATATGACCAACTAGCATGTTCCCGGCGAGTCCTGTCCGGTGTACTCATAACCCAATGAGCACCTGTATACATCTTAGGTGATCCAACTGACACCAGTGGCTTGTGAGACCGGCCACCGCCCCTCGTCGGGGTCTCGACTGTATACACTAGTCTACTATGGAGAATCGATGCCCTGTCTCGAAACTCTCACGACTAGGGACCTTTTAAGGATATGCTTATAGACCCCCAGCTCCCACTTATATGATCGCCCTCATACTGCTGGTTGTCAAGCAAGAATCCTAGGGGCTCTATCAACGTATAATAGCGACGTGTCAGGTCACTTAAAACAGTACACGATGATAAAGGTAAACCAGATAGCATACTATCATCTCGAGTAAGACTGTCCTACCGGGATAGGTCCTCCATCAATCATTGCAATCACGTACCTGTGACCTAATAATTGACTCTGAAGGCACTATCTACAACATTACGGTCTAACATTCCCATTTGGGGACGAGCATTAGTTTAAGGACATTTCGGTCTAATATTAGTTTAAGGACGTTTCGGTCCACGAGTTTAAGGACCCCGCAGTCCATATCCATGTGTGGTGGTTGGGACCCGTCACCTCTCTGACGTCGTTGAAGGATTACAACGAGAACTATCAGAGGAGTTCGGAGATGTACCCTCGAACCGGACGTAAATTGATTTAAGAGAGCAATCTTGCTCAGTCAATTTAATTTAAGGACTTACGGCCAGAATTGGGCTAAGTCCAGTTGAAAATGTTCAACATTTTATTTATTTTTGGTCTATTAGATCTTTACTGGCGCTCTGCTCCTGTTTAATAATGCATGGCGTTTTTGTTTGGTCTATTAGACCTTTATTTGGGCTCTGCCCTTTTATAAATGATGCACAGCATCTGTTTTTATTTGGGCTCTGCCCTTTTTTTAAAATAATGCATTGCATTTAATTTGGCCTGTTAGGCCCTTTTTTAATTGGGCTTGGCCCTTCTGTAAATACATTGCATTTTCAGGCGCTTTGCGTCAATCAGAGAGCGCAAGCGCTTGTGATGACGACACGTGCCATGCAAGCGCAGTGCGCTGCGCTAGTGCGCTGCGCTTGCGCTGCTGACACGTGGCGCTCTCCCAAGAGCGCAACAGCGCAGTTTGGAAGTGCAAAACACTAAGAATCTTTTAGATTCAAGAACAGAAGTGCAAAGCACTATTTGATTTCTTAATCTAATTTAGATCAAAGAAAAGATAAGTTTTTCTTGTTTTTCTTATCTCAAAGAACCAAAGGTTCATAAAAAGTGCAAAGCACTATTTTATTATATATATTTTTTATTTTTATTAAAGATCATTGATCTTGTTTTTAGATCTATGATCTGTTCATAAGAGAACTTTCTCTTCCTTCTAAAGGTTTTTACCTTTTTGTTCTTGAGGAGTTCTCCAGAGTTCTCTTTCTCTCTTTTTTTTTAGAAAATGTTGATGCCTTTGAATTGAGGTCTAGGGTCCTTTTTATAGTGCCCATCAATTAGTTAAATTTGTTAAAGAGATCTTTCTCTGAGTGATTTGGGGAATTTTCCCCACCGCTGGATCTTTGATCCAAGGGCTTCTGTTTTACAGAAGAAAATCTTCTTATTTTAACAAGAACAGAAAGATTTCTTTAAAATCTTAATTCTGTTTGGCGCAAATGCCCCAGCGCGTGACACGTGTCACGCAGCGCAACTGCGCTAGCGCATCTGCGCTGACACGTGTCGCGCAGCGCACAGCGCAGTGCAACTGCGCTGACACGTGTCACGCAGCGCAAAGCGCAGCGCAACTGAAGCGTTGCTTCCTTTAATTTTGCTTAAAATAGAGCTTTGCTCTGATTGGGCGCGCCTTCTTGGACGCTGCGCTGACGTATCAGCGCCTGACATGTGGCGCGTTGCGCCCGAGATTTGAAGCGTTGCTTCAAATTTTTGAATTTTGAATTTCAACAGAGGTTTGCTCTAATTGGGGGAAACAGGAATTTCAAGTGTTGAAATTTGCAATGAGATTGTATACCTTCTATGAGATAGTTGGATCCCGATACCCACTGCGAGTAAATGCAACTCCGGGGAGAGTTTTCCACTTTATAATTAGCTGATCCAGTAGGTGTCTAAGAAAGGTGTTAACGGGGTTATGCCCCTGCGGAAACGAGGTTATTTAATTAGTTCCATGCGAAAGCATGGGGAGACTCCCTCGGAGTACCAATACCTGCTTGGCTGACCGATTGACGAACTTGTAGGATGTAATTAATCCTGGTTAATCTTACCTTTTAGGGTTTGAAGGAATATTTGATAAAAACAGTAAGAGCTATCCTGATTAGATAAGATAATAACCAATCTAATCTTGCAAAGAGTGCACGCTAAAACGTTTCCTTCTCTCTCTCTCCAGGTAGCGACCATGACACGCCTTAATCAAGATAATAATATGGATGTTTTGACCGAACCCGCTTATTATACTGAGCTGGGGAACGTTGGTTCCGCTTTTTCTTATGATTGTCATAAGTCTGAGAAAGGAATAGGGGAATATCAGGATTCCCACGCAACCCGAACGAAGAAAGAGCATGATGATACATCTTTTTCGGGTGTGTTCGTTACCGAGAACTGTTTCTCAGTATGCTCTACGTCCTGGATATTAGATACTGGATCAGGATCCCGCGTATGTAATTTATTACATGGGTTAAGGAGAAGTGGAGAACTGGGAAAGGGTGATAAGTCTCTAGTAATAGGGAATGGTGTAATTGTTGCAGCCGAAACAGTTGGTGAATATCACCTAGTATTACCAAATGGTAATACAATGATTTTGAATGACTGTTATTACGTACCAAAAATGATGTACAATATAATATCAATTTCTTTATTAGATAAAGAAGGATATAACTTTGTATTAGAGAAAAATGTTTTGAACATTTTCTTAAATCAAGTGTTGATTGGGTTTGGTACGTTATGTAATGGTATATACGTTCTAAATCAAACGACAATTCTAAGCATACAAAACACTCACAAGAGGAAAAGTTCAGAAATGAACGAAGCCTTCTTGTGGCATTGTAGACTAGGTCATATCAATGCGACAAGACGAGTTAAGTTACATAAAGATGGATATTTAAATCAGTTTGAATTTTCATCTTATGAAACCTGCCAGTCATGTCTCAAAGGGAAGATGACAAAAACTCCATTACTGGACACGGAGAAAGAGCTACTGAACTCTTGGGACTGATACATAGTGATGTATGCGGTCCTATGTCTATACATGCCAGGAATAGTTCCTCATACTTCATTATATTCACCGATGATCTCTCAAGATTCGGATATGTGTTCCTATTGAAACACAAATCTGAAGCTTTTGAGAAATTCAAGGAACATAAGAACGAAGTAGAGAACCAGACGGATAAAAGTATTAAAATCCTTCGATCTGATCAGGGAAGAGAATATTTAAGCACGGAATTCCGAGACTACTTAAAAAGGAATGGGAGATTCTCTCTTAGCTTACTCCTCCGTATACACCACAACACAATGGAGTATCGGAGCGGAGAAATCGCACCCTATTAGATATGTGCGCTCTATGATGAGTGTTGCTGAGTTACCTATTTTCTTTTGGAGTTATGCACTTGAGACAGCTGCATACCTATTGAATATGGTTCCTACCAAATCTGTGCCTACCACTCCATATGAGATATGGAAAGGGAAGAGACCATATCTTAATTTTATTAAGATATGAGGTTGTCCGGCTTATGTGAAAACACAAAATCCGGACAAGCTCGAGACAAGGTCAGTTCTATACAAATTTGTATGATATTTCAAATATTCGCGATGGTTTATCTTCTACTGTAGGGTCCCGGCAGCGCCCCGGCCGTCGAAACGCGACCAAAATGCGGAACAAAAATTTATTAAACCGGCGCTACCGTTACCCGATTTCCGGATCGACCTTAAACCCTATACTAGCGAGCTAAACTAAGAGTTAGAATCGTTATACCGAGATGATCCGAGTCCTTCGGTCTTCATTCCAAGATCCTAGCGGCTCCATGATGATGTTTGGTCGCCGGTCTTCCTCCATCTCCGATGATCCACCCGAGGGAAACGGCGCAAGCTCCAGTTTCGTCGAATGAAGCAACCGACGCTCCGAGGTCGCTAGCAACGGAGAGTGGGGGTGTAGGATGTGTCACTATATTTTCCTCTCTTCATAAAAGCTCAAGTGAGCAATACAAGAAAATGAAGAAGAAGGTGATGAAGGCTCTTGGCATGAACAAGGAAAAATGCTAAGTTTCTTTTTGTTGAAGCATGAGAGTGAGAGAGTGAGGAAGATAATCATGAACCATCTAAAAAATCACTCAATGAAAAATGAACCCCCCACCACCATAATGCCCCCCCCCATTCTCTCACAATTCCAAAAAAAACATATTCCATTTCCAAATTACAGTAAACAAATGCCCACCATACTTTGCTACATGCTTCACAACATATACAAAACCTATGCTTTGACCATGTCCATGCCATGTCACCCCTCCACCTCATTTCCAAAAGATTTTCAATAAATAAAATCAATAATGAGGTGGCACCTTCTAGAAGCTATTCTGTATAAAATACGGAATACTTCCCGGTACATATATCGAAATACATATACGCGTATTCGTACCAAAATACGAATAGCCGAGAGAGAAAATGAATAGTGAACAATAATACTAGAATACATATATATAAATACATATGTAAATTATTAAATCAAAAACCCGATTTAATAACCTGGCTTAATCCTAAGCCGCTAGTATTATCAACCGTCCGATTAAAGTCTGTGCAGTATGCACATATTTAATCGAACACCTGTATGTACCAACATACGCCATATACACCATATCGCCTGAACCGTGAAAACCCTCTGTGTGGGACTCTAAAGACTCGTCAATACGCTGGCAGTGGGTTTAACCACAAGCACGTCAGCGGAACTAACTGTACGTAACGACTACCCAGGTATTGAGCGAAAGTGTCACGCCCCGATTCCCAAAATACGGAAAACGAGGGATGACTAGGCCAGCCATGCTCCTACGGTCAAGGAATCATCCCACCGTAGTCACATTTTGGCTTCTATCATTACATGGTGATCAGTAAATAAAGCACAATAGTAAAGGAATCACATCACTAATTTATTACATTAAAATCCATTGTTTACAAATTACAAACAACAAGAACAGTTACTAACCAAGTTCAATCTCACGATCACTTTTATGGAAAGCAATAAAGAAGAAAGTACACCAGACTATATTTTCGTGAACACGAAAGGTAGATCCGACTCCTGCGCTGGTCCTTCCACGGGATCTGAGCATGCATACTCAGGTCGTCAGAGCGACACAATAGCAATATTATTATAATAAGATGAAACAAGTAAAAGAGTTAATAACAGTGAAAGTACAATGCGAGTAATCATTATGTCACTATATGATGCAAAATATGATCTGTGTCCCTATCGGTCTCTAGGTCATGTTTGAAATCGTATAGTGGAAGGAGGATCATGTTTAACAGGAGTCCCGTACATACCCGAGACAACGGCCCACATGCCCGGGACATAACCCTGCCAGCCGGATCGCTAGATCCTACCTAATATATATATCGTTGCTCGAATGATCATCCTCTAAAACACGGTCCCGCTAAATACGATTCTCTTTCCACTTCGATTTTCCCTTTATCCCCAGGTTTACACTATTTATGATCTTGATTTAGTCGTGTACAAGTATACCAATGGCACGGATTTATCACTGTTCACTGTATCAACCACTGTCACGAATATTCATTTCCCATTGGTGTACTTGTCACTCCTAAACCAACATCAATCACGCACGATAATGCAATGTCCATTGACTCTAACACTCACTAACACTAAGTATATGGCAAATGGGGTATGATATATGTATGTATGCAATCAATAAGCTAAGTATGTTATGAACCAATGTGCACGTCATTAACTTACAAAAATTGCATAAATTCATAAGTTTAGAATTCAATGAATTGATACAAATAAGATAAATAGAACACTCAGTCAGAAATTCATCAAAATTAGTTTCAGTTCAATCGGGTTTCCGGTATTCAAGATACAGCTGTTTCATTTTAAGTGCCCGCGGCTGGAAATTCAGTTTCAGAACTGAACGTCCGTTTCGCGACACGAATTGTACCCAGTTAGGTTCAGAATTTAGCGATGCTACAGTTGAATAAAATCTAGGGTTTTCGATATAGTATTCAACGCAATAGACGGATCCTCAATCGCGTCTGTACGTCGAAAGTTATACACAGTTTAACATTAGTATGTCACTTCTGAATCTATTCTGGACAGTTATACGTTCTGCCCTTTTTATTTACAATTTAAATAGCAAACGGCAATGAAACGGAATGAAACCACTTGTTTTGTTTAGCTAACAGATCCACCTTTAATCCACTGCAGAGTTCCGTAACATAAGAATTCAGAAAACAAAGTGACACATATTTTGGGACAGTACACAGTAATCAGAGTCGCTCTGGACTGCAGTCCAGAGTCGCACTCCGATCTAAATATCGTCGCAGTTACAGTACAGAAAACATTAGAAGTTTACATAGAATTAAAGTTCGTCGAGTCGGCTTCGAGTTAAGCCCTCGAACGCATCATTCCAGTATGTACATAATTTACAGTGATTTTAACCATTTTCAGATACAGGAGATTTCTAGTTTTATCGGTATATTTGGGGGTATTCATTTTAGTCACTAACAGTCGTATTTTCCAGTGAGATTTATACACGATATTCGTCACTACAAGGGCCAACAGAAACAATCCATTTCCGTCGAATTAAGCAAGTATTTTCATTGGGGCCTAGCATCGAACACATATGTCACTAAGTTTTATCGGGAAAAGTAATTTCATAACTTATCCGTTTGAATTTGAAATAAGTGTAGATTAGCATGTAGCAAGTAAATTACTTGCCTGGAAACGTCTCGGGGTTGCACGGCAGTAGCGGCGTCACGAACGAGCGATGTACGTCGTGAAACGATTTGTGCGAGCTTGGCTCGCGATACGGATTTGATGTCGTAGTTGCCCGGAGCCGTTGTACGGTCACTGGAAGTTTAGGGGGTGCTCTGTGGTTCGCCTGAGAAGTGCTAGGGTTGCCGACGGTCGACGGCGTCGCTCCGGCGATGGGCCGCAGTGTGTTTGAGACTTGGGTTATGGGATTTTTGAAAAGAGAGAGAAGAGAAGTGGTGGCTCGGGTTCTGTCGTAATGGGGATGATGCTGAGGAGAAGAGAGTGTGGAGGTCGACGACGTGATGGGGTGATCGCCGGTGTCGTGGGTGCCGGTGGTGGTCGAGCTCGGTTGCAATGGGTCGGGTGTGCAGGGGAGTTGGGTGTGCAAGGCCGGAGGAGAAGGTGGTTGTGTAGGGAGCTCAGTTGGTGGAGAGAAGTGAGCGAGGGAGAATGGTGGGGTCGACGAAGAGATGGGGTGATCGCCGGCGTCGAGGGTGCAGTGGGTTTGTGGAAAAATTTTGAGAGGAAGGAGAGTTTTTGAGATAGAGTTGGAGAGCGAGAGAGAGATGAGGGCGACAGGGTTAGAGAGGAGTGCGAGGGAGTAACGTCGCACGACGCGGGCGTGGGCGTAGGCGCGAGCGGAGGAAGCGGCGAAGGGAGTGGGTCGGGGATTGTTACCGTTGGGGAGAAGAAAGGAGATAGAAGAAGCGGGTCGGGTCGGGTGTGGGTGCGAATTCGAAGGGAGTGGGCTGGGCCGGCAATCTTTTGGAATTCATTTTAATTAAATTTTTTTTGTGTGTGTGGGCTGAGGATTGAAACGGGCCGGGGGATTAAGTTTAATGATTTCCATTTTTTTTAAAGGGAAAAATCCTATGGGCTGAGGGTCTTAGCTGGGCTAGGGCTTAAGGATTTTTCTAAAGGTTAATATTTATTTTATTTGTTGGGCTTTTTTTAATGTTAGGGTTTAAAGTAAAAATATTTTATTTGTTTTAGTTTTGGTTTTCCAAATTGGTTTTAATTCTGTGTTTTGACTTTTAGGGTTTGGGAAATTATAAATATTGGAATTTAAGCAAACAATTTCCCACAGAAAAATACGAGGGGAAAAGAAAGGAAATCTCTGGGATTTAGAAACAATAGAAAACTTTTATTTAGATGGGAACGGGGATTTACATCATACCCCCCATACAAAAATTTCGTCCTCGAAATTTAACAAGGATACAAGGAAACAATGTACTAAACAAAGAGATGTGGATAACGATCACGGATATCTTCCTCCTGCTCCCAGGTGGATTCTCCTGGGGAACGACCGCCCCAAGACACTCGGACTAACGGAATGACCTTATTCTTCAGCACTTTCTCTCTGCGGTCGAGGATGGTAGTGGGATGTTCTTCGTATGACAGATCGGTACCCAAAACTAGCTCCGAATAGTCCAGGACATGGTTCTCATCCCGAACATAACGCCGCAACTGTGACACGTGGATGGTATTGTGCACACCAGCTAGCGATGGAGGCAAGGCAAGTCGATAGGCCACCTCTCCTACTCGCTCTGGCACCTCAAAAGGTCCGATAAAACGGGGACTGAGCTTTCCCCGGCCTCCGAACCTGATAACTCCACGAGTAGGGGAAATCTTCAAGAACACGTGATCTCCGACTTCGAATTCTAGTGCCCTACGGCCGGTATCTGCCCAACTCTTCTGTCGATCCTGAGCCGTCCTAATACGCTGCCTGATCATTTGGACCTTTTCGACTGTCTGAACAATGAGTTCGGGGCCCAGTAATCTTCGTTCTCCCACATTATCCCAACATACTGGGGATTGACACTTCCACCCGTAAAGTGCTTCAAAAGGAGCCATCTGAATACTAGCCTGATAACTATTGTTGTACGAGAATTCGACTAGATGCAGATGGTCCTCCCAGGAACCCTGAAAGTCCAACGTACAGGCTCTCAACATATCCTCGAGCGTCTGAATCGTACGCTCGGATTGTCCATCCGTCTGCGGGTGATACGCTGTGCTGAATTTGAAGCGGGTACCCAAGCTCTCCTGTAAGCTCTTCCAAAAGTGCGACAAGAATCTGGTGTCCCGGTCTGACACAATGCTGACTGGAACACCGTGAAGTCGTACAATCTCCTGCATATATCTTCCTGCCAGTGATTCTGTCGACTGTCCCACTCGAAAAGGTATGAAGTGTGCAGCTTTCGTGAGGCGATCGACAATAACCCAAATGGCGTTATTGCCCCTAGGGCTCCGTGGTAAGGCCGTCACGAAATCCATGGTAATGTGCTCCCACTTCCATTCTGGTATCGGCAGTGGTTGTAACAATCCTGCTGTCCTCTGATGCTCCTCCTTCAGCTTCTGGCATACCAAACACCTGGATACGAACCTTGCAATTTCCCGCTTCATTCCGTTCCACCAAAAATGCTGCTTTAGGTCCTGATACATTTTTGTACCTCCTGGATGCACAGAATAAGCTGAACTGTGTGCTTCAGCCAATACTTCTTCTCGGACATCTCCCTTGGGTACGCAGAGTCTGCTGCCGAATCTCAGAGAGCCATCTTCATGTATAATCAAGTCCGTTCTCAGCCCGGCTTCCACTTGCTCTCTGAACTTTTGCAATCGGGGATCATCCACTTGTGCAATCTTGATGCGATCCACCAGGGAAGATTGCACTTGTAGTTGCCAAAGTTGACTGAGTGCGTTCGGCGTAACGACTTCAAGATCGAGTCTCTAGAAGTCCTCAATAATGTTCCTCTGACCGGTCAACATCATGACCGCTGGCTTGCGACTGAGCGCATCTGGTACAACATTCACCTTCCCCGGGTGATACTGAAGGATCAAGTCATAATCTGCCATCAGTTCTAGCCATCGACACTGCCTCATGTTCAATTCCTTCTGAGTGAAAACGTACTTCAAACTTTTATGATCTGTGCACACCTCTACTTTCTCACCCAATAGATAGTGCCTCCAAATCTTCAACACAAAGACTACCGCAGCTAACTCCAAGTCATGCGTAGGATAGTTCTTCTCATGATTTCTCAGTTGTCGAGAGGCGTAAGCAACCACTCGGCCGTACTGCATCAGAACACAGCCTAATCCCTTCCCTGAGGCATCACTGTGTATCACCAAACTACCGGAATCATCCGGTACTGTAAGAACAGGCGCCGTGGTTAACTTCTGCTTCAGTGTGTCAAATGCCTGAGTGCACTCCTCTGTCCACGTAAACGGTACGTCCTTCCGTGTCAGCCTCGTCAATGGTTCAGCAATTCTTGAGAAATCTTGGATGAATCTCCGATAATAACCTGCCAATCCCAGAAAACTCCTGATCTCGGCCACTGACTTCGGCGTTGGCCAATCTCTGACAGATTCTATCTTTGCCGGGTCCACCGAGATGCCTTCGCCCGAAACGATATGTCCCAAAAACTGAACCTTGTCGAGCCAGAATTCACACTTGCTTAGCTTCGCATACAGCTTCTCTTCTCGAAGAATTTGTAGGACCGTGCGCAAATGTTCAGCATGCTCTTTCCGGGTCTTCGAATAGACAAGTATGTCATCGATAAACACAACGACAAATGTGTCCAAGTACTTTGCGAATACCATGTTCATCAAGTCCATGAATATTGCGGGGCATTGGTAACACCGAACGGCATCACAAGGAACTCGTAATGTCCATATCGGGTCCTGAAAGCCGTCTTGCATACATCCTCGGCTGCTACTCTGATTTGATGATATCCAGAACGGAGGTCCAACTTCGAGATTACCTTGGCTCCACTTAGCTGATCGAATAAGTCGTCAATGCGCGGGATTAGGTAATTGTTCTTTATTGTGACCTTGTTCAGCTCCCGATAATCTATACACATTCGCAGCGATCCATCCTTCTTCTTTACTAACAGAACTGGTGCACCCCACGGTGAAGCGCTTGGCCGAATAAATCCTTTCTCCAATAGTTCTTCAACATGCTTCTTCAATTCCGCCAACTGTATGGGGCTTTGGATACTGGGGCTGTACCTGGAGTCAAATCGATCGAGAACTCCAAGATTCGAGAAGGTGGTAGACCTGGTAGATCATCAGGAAATACGTCCAGAAAGTCCCGAACGATTTCTGGGACTGGGCTCTTATCAATCTCCATAGCTGTCAGCTCCTTGGGCTTGGCTCTGTACTTGGCTGGCTCCAAAGATTTGCTTCCGCCCTCGAAAATAAACTCCGGGTGATTGGGAATGCGGAAGATCACCTTCCTTGCATGACAATCGATAACTGCATGGAAAGTGTTCATCCAATCCATCCCGAGGATTGCGTCGTAACTGCCTGTCCCAATCAGAAGGAAATTCGCATAGAATTCCCTGCCATACACTACAACCGGGCATGATCTACATTCTCGACTAGACATTATAATGCCATTACCCGTATGTATTTCCCATCCCTTGGTTAGTGGTTCATGTGGTATGGAGTGTGTATCGGTGAAATGCTCAGACAAGAAACAATGCGATACTCCAGAATCAAATAGTACTCTAGCTGGCAAGGAATGTACGAGTAGAGTACCTGTAACCACGTCTCCTGACGCCTCTGCCTGCTCGACGGTCAAGGTGAAAGCCCGTCCCTGACCACGACCTGTAAAGGGTTGCCTCTGCTCCTGTGGCCTCTGCTGTGGCGGTCCAGAACCTCCCTGTATCTCTGCTCGCTCAGGGCAACCGCTAATCCTGTGCTGACTGGATCCGCAAATCAAGCACTGACCCTTGGCACGACGAAAGTCCTTCTGGGTATGCCCACCTCTACCGCAATAGCCGCAAACTACGCCCTGTCTCTGGGGGCGATGCTGTGGTAGAACGGGTGCTTCATTTGTGTCGTTCCAGGCCTGTGAACTGGTATGGCTCCTCGAGAAGGCACGTGGGTATGTGCTGGAACGACTGGGGGTCTCCTGAACTTGTTAATCAATTGCTCCTGAACTCTCGCCGCGTTGAGTACCTGTGTGAAAGTCTGCAAATCCAGTGATTCAATCAACTGCTGCAACTCGAAATCTAGCCCCTGAAGGAAGCGTCTGGCCCTGGTGGCCTCTTAGACGACCATGTATGGAGCAAAACGGCTCAGACGGTTGAACTCTGCCGCATATACGTCTATTGGGCGTCCATTCTGCTTCAAAAGAATAAACCTTTCCTCCATTTCTGCCTTGGCTGTGGAAGGAAAATAATGATCTAGGAAACACTCCTTAAATTTGCCCCATTCAATCGGCCCGTCTAGCCTGCTTTCTTCCACCGACCACCATGTACGGGCTTCATCCTCCAATTGGATCCTTATCACGTCCACCCTATCTTCCTCTGGAACCCTGGCGGCTGTCAGTAAGTTCTCCATGTTCACCAGCTATTGCTCGGCCTCAAGGGGTTCAGCTAGCCCTGAGAATGCAGCTGGATGTAACCGTCGGAAGTCTGATATGGTACCAGCCCTAGCATGATAAGCTTGTGGGGTAGCATCCTCAGGGGCGGTAATGAGTGCGGAGGGTCCTCCTGCGGCGGTAATCGCCCTGAGTCCCTCAGCGAGTAAATCTGTCTTCCTCTCCTGAGCTTCCGCGAGAGTGGTCAGTGCACTAAGTATTCTTTCCGTGCGGTCCTGAGAGCTGGAGTCCGAGGAGGGGTCGTTCGGGGATGTCATATCACTGGAAGATTCAAAAGGATAAGATCAGATTCAAGGATGAAAATCAAGAGTAGTGAAACGAGAATAACGTAATACAGTATAGTTAATGTTATCCCTTGATACTAAACACGGCTCTGATACCAACTAAACCATGTCACGCCCCGCTTCCCAAAATACGGAAAATGAGGGATGACTAGGCCAGCCATGCTCCTACGGTCAAGGAATCATCCCGCCGTAGTCACACTTCGGCTTCTATCATTACATGGTGATCAGTAAATAAAGCACAATAGTAAAGGAATCGCATCACTAATTTATTACATTAAAATCCATTGTTCACAAATTACAAACAACAAGAACAGTTACTAACCAAGTTCAATCTCACGATCACTTTTATGGAAAGCAGTAAAGAAGAAAGTACACCAGACTATATTTCCGTGAACACGAAAGGTAGATCCGACTCCTGCGCTGGTCCTTCCACGGGATCTGAGCATGCATACTCAGGTCGTCAGAGCGACACAATAGCAATATTATTATAATAAGATGAAACAAGTAAAAGAGGTAATAACAGTGAAAGTACAATGCGAGTAATCATTATGTCACTATATGATGCAAAATATGATCTGTGTCCCTATCGGTCTCTAGGTCATGTTTGAAATCGTATAGTGGAAGGAGGATCATGTTTAACAGGTGTCTCGTACATACCCGAGACAACGGCCCACATGCCCGGGACATAACCCTGCCAGCCGGATCGCTAGATTCTACCTAATATATATATCGCTGCTCGAATGATCATCCTCTAAAACACGGTCCCGCTAAATACGATTCTCTTTCCACTTCGATTTCCCCTTTATCCTCAGGTTTACACTATTTATGATCTTGATTTAGTCGTGTACAAGTATACCAATGGCACGGATTTATCACTGTTCACTGTATCAACCACTGTCACGAATATTCATTTCCCATTGGTGTACTTGTCACTCCTAAACCAACATCAATCACGCACGATAATGCAATGTCCATTGACTCTAACACGCACTAACACTAAGTATATGGCAAATGGGGTATGATATATGTATGTATGCAATCAATATGCTAAGTATGTTATGAACCAATGTGCACGTAATTAACTTACAAAAATTGCATAAATTCATAAGTTTAG
Source organism: Agapanthus africanus (assembly GCA_030015575.1). Lineage (NCBI taxonomy): Eukaryota > Viridiplantae > Streptophyta > Magnoliopsida > Asparagales > Amaryllidaceae > Agapanthus > Agapanthus africanus. The sequence continues at coordinate 352,885,126 of JASDDO010000019.1, forward strand.
AATTCAACGAATTGATACAAATACGATAAATAGAACACTCAGTTAGAAATTCATCAAAATTAGTTTCAGTTCAATCGGGTTTCCGGTATTCAAGATACAGCTGTTTCATTTTAAGTGCTCGCGGCTGGAAATTCAGTTTCAGAACTGAACGTCCGTTTCGCGACATGAATTGCACCCAGTTTGGTTCAGAATTTAGCGATGCTACAGTTGAATAAAATCTAGGGTTTTCGATAGAGTATTCAACTCAATAGACGTATCCTCAATCGCGTCTGTATGTCGAAAGTTATACACAGTTTAACATTAGTATGTCACTTCTGAATCTATTCTGGATAGTTATACGTTCTGCCCTTTTTATTTACAATTTAAATAGAAAACGGCAATGAAACGGAATGAAACCACTTGTTTTGTTTAGCTAACAGATCCACCTTTAATCCACTGCAGAGTTCCGTAACATACTAATTCAGAAAACAATGTGACACACATTTTGGGACAATACACAGTAATCAGAGTCGCTCTGGACTGCAGTCCAGAGTCGTACTCCGATCTAAATATCGTCACAGTTACAGTATAGAAAACATTATAAGTTTACATAGAATTAAAGTTCGTCGAGTCGGCTTCGAGTTAAGCCCTCGAACGCATCATTCCAGTATGTACATAATTTACAGTGATTTTAACCATTTTCAGATACAGGAGATTTCTAGTTTTATCGGTATATTTGGGGGTATTCATTTTAGTCACTAACAGTCGTATTTTCCAGTGAGATTTATACACGATATTCGTCACTACAAGGGCCAACAGAAACAATCCATTTCCGTCGAATTAAGCAAGTATTTTCATTGGGGCCTAGCATCGAACACATATGTCACTAAGTTTTATCGGGAAAAGTAATTTCATAACTTATCCGTTTGAGTTTGAAATAAGTGTAGATTAGCATGTAGCAAGTAAATTACTTGCCTGGAAACGTCTCGGGGTTGCACGGCAGTAGCGGCGTCACGAACGCGCGATGTACGTCGTGAAACGATTTGCGCGAGCTTGGCTCGCGATACGGATTTGATGTCGTAGTTGCCCGGAGCCGTTGTACGGTCACTGGAAGCTTAGGGGGTGCTCTGTGGTTCGCCTGAGAAGTGCTGGGGTTGCCGACGGTCGACGGCGTTGCTCCGGCGATGGGCCGCAGTGTGTTTGAGACTTGGGTTATGGGATTTTTGAAGAGAGAGAGAAGAGAAGTGGTGGCTCGGGTTCTGTCGTAATGGGGATAATGCTGAGGAGAAGAGGGTGTGGAGGTCGACGACGTGATGGGGAGATCGCCGGTGTCGTGGGTGCCGGTGGTGGTCGAGCTCGGTTGCAATGGGTCGGGTGTGCAGGGGAGTTAGGTGTGCAAGGCTGGAGGAGAAGGTGGTTGTGTAGGGAGCTCAGTTGGTGGAGAGAAGTGAGCGAGGGAGAATGGTGGGGTCGACGAAGAGATGGGGTGATCGCCGGCGTCGAGGGTGCAGTGGGTTCATGGAAAAATTTTGAGAGGAAGGAGAGTTTTTGAGATAGAGTTGGAGAGCGAGAGAGAGATGAGGGCGACGGGGTTAGAGAGAGGAGTGTGAGGGAGTAACGTCGCACGACGTGGGCGTGGGCATGGGCGCGAGCGGAGGAAGCGGCGAAGGGAGTGGGTCGGGGATTGTTACCGTTGGGGAGAAGAAAGGAGATAGAAGAAGCGGGTCGGGTCGGGTGTGGGTGCGAATTGGAAGGGAGTGGGTTGGGCCGGCAATCTTTTAGAATTCATTTTAATTAATTTTTTTTTTGTGTGGGCTGAGGATTGAAATGGGCCGGGGGATTAAGTTTAATGATTTCCAATTTTTTTTAAAGGGAAAAATCCTATGGGCCGAGGGTCTTAGCTGGGCTAGGGCTTAAGGATTTTTCTAAAGGTTAATATTTATTTTATTTGTTGGGCTTTTTTTAATGTTAGGGTTTAAAGTAAAAATATTTTATTTGTTTTAGTTTTGGTTTTCCAAATTGGTTTTAATTCTGGGTTTTGACTTTTAGGGTTTGGGAAATTATAAATATTGGGATTTAAGCAAACAATTTCCCACAGAAAAATACGAGGGGAAAAGAAAGGAAATCTCTTGGATTTAGAAACAATAGAAAGCTTTTATTTAGATGGGAATGGGGATTTACAGAAAGGGAGGCCGACGAGCAAACTCATCCTGAACCCCTACTGAGCCTGTCAGTGACAATATCCGTACAGTCCGGTCTGTTCGTCTAAGAGTATCGCATATCGAGTCTAGGGGGTGGATAATGTCAGACCCCTAACAACGCGATATTTAGTGTCGGCATGTAACCCATCACCTCCTGAGAAACTATCGATCCTGGATCGGTAATCCTCGTCTACCATGGCCATGGATTTGTGGTGATGGCCATCCGTACACAATGCGACATCAACCCCCAATACCGAGAGAGACGAATCCCCGACGATCCGATCACTGCCTCCATGTGGCTCGGGACTGTACGCAACTAAAACCTGTTTGCACGACTCCTTTAAGCTGTGGTAGGGTAGTAATCAAAGCACAGTGGGAACTCACACGAGACAAATGACGATCTCAGGTCGACAGACTAACCTGTACACATGTCACCTGGGAACTGCTATCTGACAATAGGTATAATACCAACTAGCAGGTTCCCGGCGAGTCCGTCCAGTGTACTCATAACCCAATGAGCACCTGAATACTATCTTAGGTGAACAAACAAACACCAATGGCTTGTGAGACCTGGCCACCACCCCTCGTCGGGGTCTCAATCAGTATACACCAGTCTACACTGGAGTATCGATACCCGGTCTCGACACTCCTGCGACTAGAGACATTTAAGGATGTGCTTATAGACCCCAGATCCCACATATATGATCGCCCATAATGCTGGCAGTCAAGCAAGAATCCTATGGGCTCTATCAACATGTACATGATAATAAAGGCAAACCAGATAGCATACTATCATCTTGAGTAAGACTGTTTTATCGGTATAAGTCCTCACTCAGTCATCATAATCACAAGTCCGCGACTATGATAATTGCCTTGAGGGCACTATAGCCAATAATCTCCTACTTGCACTTAAGGCCAATTATTGCGATGTCGCATATTCACAGCACGTGTGATACCGAACACCCAACTTCTTTACTAATCAGTTTCACAAAGCCCGTTTGCGAAAATGATTGCGTTCGAGAAATAGCCTCAGTGAGTAGATCCGCTCCAATGTTTCTTTCTGTATCTCTCTATATCTCAACCTCGCGGAGAAAACTATCTCCCGAAATGAGCAATACCTGTCATAGAATTTGTCTGGATATCTGATGGGACCTAGTTCGCAAATGAACTCCAAATCCAGCAAACTACTTAGACTGTAACGTCCACTGAATTTAATCAGTATCCTGCGCCATGCCTTTCCTCAGTATCCGCTTGGACTACCTGTCCAACATATTGTCCCTTAAAAGAGGGAAAAACTATAACTCTGACAGTTACTCTGTCATCCAGGTCACCTTAGAAGCCTGAAATGATAACCGTCTCCAGAAGGAGGCTGCTGTTACCATATCCCAAGAACATTTACTTATGTTCATAAACCGCTTCCCAATGTTTCTCCAGGATTGGATTAATATATCTGCTTATTGCATCTAGTACAAAAGCAATATCTGGTGTGGTACTTGACATTTCATGATTAACTCAATTGCCTAAGCAAGTGATATGCTAATCATGCAGATCCCTCTCCCCTTTAGTCTGTAAGACATCTTTAGAGAGGGTGACTCCATCACCTGCAGGTTGACCACCATGCCAGGAGTCGTCCATCTAATGTCAAAATACCCAGATTAGGATACTTCCCAAATCTAGATCTAAAACCATAAATCTAGTATCCAGAATACCTGATATTATATCCATATCCTGTGTGGAGAAACAACTTTGTGACAACCAAAGTACAACTGATCGTAGTATAGAAATATCTCTTCCTATTAAGTGCATGTCATCCCGAATCCTCGGACATCACACCCTACTGCCTTTTTACCAGATCCATCTCCTATTCTGATGAAGTCAAAACCTATGACTGTCACATCAAAAAATAAATGATCTATTCCCGCTATACTTGCTTTAGTCTGTAAATAGACATAAGCTACTTGCCTATTATGCTTCCGCTGCTCCCACTGACTACAACAACCTTCTGGCAGAGTCATATACACGTGCACTTCTAAAGCTAGTTTAGAATGACGCTATACTCATCCTCCTGCCGGGTCTTATAGTCTAGAACAACAGCAATGGCAAGTCTGGGTAAACAAGAACTTCCCTGTCACCGTCTCTGAGAAGACCGAAGTACCTCTTGAGTGCCTGAGGTTACTCATCAAATCTGCGGAGTGGCTAATGGAACATCAAATCCAATTGAGTCCTTAGGTTCTATTAAATTTTCAGTAATCGTTTGTAGTTCCGGAATAACTTCCAGTTCTACCATACTCCTACTTGTGTTTTTTGAAAAAGTCTATTTTACTAAAACTGTGGCGAGTCAAGAACAATATAAATATTGATCTTCCTGATGGTAGAAAGTTAACCCTCGTCAAAACCCGGGATAACCCACAAACAGCCATTACTGAAACGTGCCTTGAGTTTATCCAGATTCTGGTTTTAAGGATCAGCCGAACAACTCCCTATACCTTAACATAGTTAAGATATAAATTGATTCTATATTAATCTAATATAGAAACAAAAGCACTAATCTAATTTGAACCAGATTCAAAAACATGCATCTGTCTCCAGTGCATATCAACCAAATGGAAAGAGGACAATCAGCATTACTCATCTAGGAGTGCATCCATATATGAGTAACCTAAAAGAGAAGCAAGTTTTCAAAACCATTACTATTAACTGAATACCAAACACAAGTATCTACATCTTCGAATACTTCGAAGAATCCTGATACTTCTAATAAATGGTTCTCTATTTTATTCTTATACCTATAACTTCTCAAAATCTGGACCATGCATTTGTACGAAATACTTGTCCAGAACTTGAGAAATCACAAGTAAATAGAATATAGTACGAGTACCAACCCCATTGTCCTAACGGACACTGGACAACATACAATACATTATATAAGTCCCTGAGTCTAATAACTCAAACTCTGTGCGTCGTAGGTTGAAAAACTGTACTTTGGTTAAGAAGAGTTACACCGCTGTTGAATGCACCTTACCTAATCACCAACCGATATAGGTAAATGTCATAGACACAATATCAAAAAGTTATATCTCACTTTATAAAATAAATGTACAGATATACCAGTTTGAAATTGGTGCATAACAACGGATATTCAAAACCAAATATTTGCCATCCGGCAAAATCCAGATGATTTTCTCAAATATCACCAATTACTACAAATTCTGATATAATGAGGATCTAATCACCCAATTCCCAATATCTTACTCCCACTCACCATCTGTAATAACATGCAGATGTGAGAAACTGATCTGGTAAATACATACCCTGGAGTTAGATTCCAATTAGGAAAACAGTTATCAATTAACATCGCATAATAAAACTGAAACATAAAAATGTTCCAAAAGGGGATAACTGGTATTCCTAGTAACGCCTCTTCCACTATCCTGATTCACGACAGTAACCATATACTTACCTGCCCTCACTCCAATCCCTTTATTATGTCTTTGCTTATTACCTCCTGTACACCTTCTTTAGGCTAATTAGTTTTCTTCCTTCCCTACCCTTCGGCACCAGCCTAAAGTTTGGAAGAAGACTATCCAATAAGCGTAATAGGTGTACTCTCTTAATCCTAGGAGCCCTTGCAACCTGAGAGAAGATAAAGAGAAAAGGCATCTGAATAATCATATTCTTTTTCTCCTGAACCAGAATCCATCCTCGAAAAAGTTCCTTGGAGTTCGTATGTAACTATACGATGGATTTATCCAATGGAAGTGGATATCCGTAGTGATACGGAGTGTCCTAGAGAAATGCAAAGTGGACGTGGGAGTGGCAGGGGTATACCTGGTTTCATCGTGAATGATGGTGATCGCATTTCCTTTGCCATTATTCTAATCCTTTTATATGTCTTTACTTATTACCTTCTGTACACCACAGTTAAGCTTGTTGGTTTTCTTCCTTCCCTACCGTTCGGTACCTGCCTATGGTTTGGAGGAAGACTATCCAATAAGCTCAAAAGGTGTACCCTCTCCTAATCCTAGGAGCCCTCACAACCTGAGAGAAGGTAAAGAGAAAAGACAACCGAATAATCCTATTCAATCTCTCCAGAACCAAAATCCATCCTCGAAAAAGTTCCTTCGAGTTCGTATATAACTATACGATGGATTTATCCAATGGAAGTGGACGTTCGTAGTGATACGAGGTGTTCTAGAGAAACGCAAAGGTGATATAGAAGTGGCAATGATGTATGCGACACCGTAACATTCCAAAAGCCAAAGTGTTTTAAGAAGGTTCGGTCAACTTGGTTTCATGAGTTTTAGTCAAAGGTCGAGTCATAGTCGCAGCCAGAGAGAGAGAAAAGAAACACTCAGCGTGCACTCTAACCTAGATCAGAATGGTTAATCATTTTATCTAATCTGGATGGCTCCCACTGTTTCCTCGAATTCTCCTCCAAACCTAAAAGGAGAATTAGTCGGAATCACCCGAGGAGTAATCCTACTCATCAGTGGGAATCGGGATCCAACTATCATCGCATGATAACTTGATGGAAGCCACTCAAGTCACCACACTCCAGAAGGTATGCGCAAGCCTGGCAAGTTTCCTGTATGTTTGAAACTCCCGATGTGTGTTTTTACCCCTAAGACCCAAGTGACCTTGACAATGCCAACATATCAAAGAGTCCCAGTCAAGTTCAACCCGTCATTATCTTGATTGTGTTAAACCCACCCGTACGAGTCCTTGACAATACCAACATAACCGTACGGCTGTCCTAACCAATCCACATATCCATGCGACAGAAAAGCATTACAGAGCTACTGAACACTACGCCTCGGCAATGCACGACATACGTAGTACGAATACTAAGCAATACTGATCTGAAATGACGGAGGGCTACGGCTGGTTTTTGGCGAGAAACCTTTAACGTAATGAACTTGATCTCGTTGATGGAATCCAAGTGGTTTTATAAATATATAGTGGCAAAAACTTTTGCTAAAGAGGTCACTCCCGGTGAAGGGATCTCGGCTCTTTCCGTGTCGAATGGGGTGCAGGATATCCCAAACTGAATACCACTATTCAAAGCAAAAATAATCGACTATAGTAAAGTTATTACGTTGACGCAAACTTTTACCCAAGGGGTCACTCCCGATGAAGGGATCTCGGCCCTTGCCTCGTCGAATGAGGTGCAAGATATTCCAAAATGAATACCACGATGCAAAGCAAAGTGTACGTCTGTAATGTCAGTTTTTTTAAAAAACTTGGTTCCAACAACATCATATGTAGGTTTGTTTTATCCTTGCATTGATAAGAATCTATGCAGTCCCATCAATTAATCACACCAGAAAATAACGAAAATAAAATGTACGTATATGCTATCCGCATTCGCCACTGGGTCCCGTCATCACCCGTTAGGTTACTTAACTAACGACAGAGCGGGGACTGGGCTAGCGCGGGTGTAAAATATATACAACATCTACTAGTATATATAAATATATATATAACATTCGTCCCAGGCATGATAAAAGCAACATCACAGAAATATCACAGAAGCAACACAGAATGGTGGATAATCTGGAGCCCCGGGTTTCACTTGAGCCGCAAGTGAGACCCGACGTTCCCTGTCGTGTGGATAGCATATGCAATGAAACCTAGACCCCTACGAGCGCGGCAAGTTACCCGCCAAAACCAGAAGCGAGGCAGCCCCCTTCAGCAACGTGAATGGACCACCCAGCACTTTACGGAATCCGGTAACTTGAGCACCCCTCCTGGGGCATCCTATACGCTGTACGAGTGCGGCGAATAGCCCGCCAATTCAAGAGCAAGGTCCCCTCCGTCTGAATGCTTTGAAATGCGGACCAGTTGCCCTCTAGAACCCAGCTATTCATGCACTCCATCGTGGGGTAAACCTAGTACAAAAAAGAAAATAATATACAAGGGTGACATCGGCCTCAGCCCGGTCGTGCCCCAAAAGATTAATATACAAACTAGCAGTGACGGCAGTCCACATGTCGGACGCTCGCCCCACAATATCAAATGTACAAATGAAATAAAACTGTACTAACATTGCACGACAGCTATCCACCACGACGATCCAACCAATATCACATCACAACACAGAACATCAACGTAAATGTCACGTTCGCAAACTCGTCTAAAAGAACATATAGCAGTTAGACGGGTTTTCCGATCAAATGACATTCACGGTCGCAGATAGTAATGTAAGTACTGTCAAAAGCATGCTTAAAATATCGATCGACTAAGTTCCAAATTGGCCCCAATAGCAAAACAATACTTCACTGAAACCTGGGCCAAAACAGAACATCAAAAAAATCACAATTTCACATCAGGGGGCTACAGAAAAAATTTGAAGGCCCGTCGTCAATAAATGGCCGCGGAACCGCCGCCAAAAGGGGGTTAGTGCAGCGGATCCGCGGCACTTTAGTAGCATCAGGCGCCCAAATTTTTCCAGTATCCTTAGAATTGCCTGCACGGATTTTTAAGATGCCTCAAATAATTTTTTGACCACATTTAAAAATCGACAAAAACTGTGGAAAAATGGAATCGTGATTTCGTAAATTCCGTCGATCGATCTATTAAGCATGTTTAAACAAGCTAGTAGGGTTTAAAGGTGGCTCTGATACCATGTAGGGTCCCGGCAGCGCCCCGGCCGTCGAAACGCGGCCAAAATGCGGAACAAAAATTTATTAAACCGGCGCTACCGTTACCCGATTTCCGGATCGACCTTAAACCCTATACTAGCGAGCTAAACTAAGAGTTAGAATTGTTATACCGAGATGATCCGAGTCCTTCGGTCTTCATTCCAAGCTCCTAGCGGCTCCATGATGATGTTTGGTCGCCGGTCTTCCTCCATCTCCGATGATCTACCCGAGGGAAACGGTGCAAGCTCCAGCTTCGTCGAACGAAGCAACCGACTCTCCGAGGTCGCTAACAACGGAGAGTGGGGGTGTAGGACGTGTCACTATATTTTTCTCTCTTCATAAAAGCTCAAGTGAGCAATACAAGAAGATGAAGAAGAAGGTGATGAAGGCTCTTGGCATGAACAAGGAAAAATGCTAAGTTTCTTTTTGTTGAAGCATGAGAGTGAGAGAGTGGGGAGGCTAATCATGAACCATCTAAAAAATCACTCAATGAAAAATGAACCCCCCACCACCATAATGGCCGCCCCCCCATTCTCTCACAATTCCAAAAAAAACATTTTCCATTTCCAAATTACAATAACAAAATGTCCACCATACTTTGCTACATGCTTCACAACATATACAAAACCCATGCTTTGACCATGTCCATGCCATGTCACCCCTCTACCTTATTTCCAAAAGATTTTCAATAAATAAAATCAATAATGAGGTGGCACCTTCTAGAAGCTATTCCGTATAAAATACGGAATACTTCCCGGTATATGTATCGAAATACATATACGCGTATTCGTACCAAAATACGAATAGCCGAGAGAGAAAATGAATAGTGAACAATAATACTAGAATACATATATATAAATACATATATAAATTATTAAATCAAAAACCCGATTTAATAACCTGGCTTAATCCTAAGCCGCTAGTATTATCAACCGTCCGATTAAAGACTGCGCAGTATGCACATATTTAATCGAACACCTGTATGTACCAACATACGCCATATACACCATATCGCCTGAACCGTGAAAACCCTCTGTGTGGGACTCTAAAGACTCGTCAATACGCTGGCAGTGGGTTTAACCACAAGCACGTCAGCGGCACTAGCTGTACGTAACGGCTACCCAGGTATTGAGCGAAAGGGAGGCCGACGAGCAAACCCATCCTGAACCCCTACTGAGCCTGTCAGTGACAATATCCGTACAGTCCGGTCTGTTCGTCTAAGAGTATCGCATATCGAGTTTAGGGGGTGGATAAAGTCAGACCCCTAACAACGCGATATTTAGTGTCGGCATGTAACCCATCACCTCCTGAGAAACTATAGATCCTGGATCGGTAATCCTTGTCTACCATGGCCATGGATTTGTGGTGATGGCCACCCGTACACAATGCGACATCAACCCCCAATACCGGGAGAGACGAATCCCCGACGATCCGATCACTGCCTCCATGTGGCTCGGGACTATACGCAACTAAAACCTGTTTGCACGACTCCTTTGAGCCGTGGTAGGGTAGTAATCAAAGCACAGTGGGAACTCACACGAGACAAATGACGATCTCAGGTCGAACGACTAACCTGTACACATGTCACCTGGGAACTGCTATCTGACAATAGGTATAATACCAACTAGCAGGTTCCCGGCGAGTCCGTCCAGTGTACTCATAACCCAATGAGCACCTGCATACTATCTTAGGTGAACAAACAAACACCAATGGCTTGTAAGACCTGGCCACCGTCCCTCGTCGGGGTCTCGATCAGTATACACTAGTCTACACTGGAGTATCGATGCCCGGTCTCGACACTCCTGCGACTAGGGACATTTAAGGATGTGCTTATAGACCCCAGCTCCCACATATATGATCGCCATCATAATGCTGGCAGTCAAGCAAGAATCCTATGGGCTCTATCAACATGTACATGATGATAAAGGCAAACCAGATAGCATACTATCATCTTGAGTAAGACTGTTTTATCGGTATAGGTCCTCACTCAATCATCATAATCACAAGTCCGCGACTATGATAATTGCCTTGAGGGCACTATAGCCAACATCTACCACACCAAGGAACAAAATGTATTTGTTTCTCGACATGCTACCTTTTTAGAAAAGGAATTTCTTGTCAAAGAAATTAATGGTGATGAGGTAGAATTGGAAGAAGTTCCAACTACACAAACTATAACTGACGATTTAGTAGAACCGGAGGATTCAATAGTCCCCGACGAATCTCAGCCACTCCGCAGATCTAGTAGGGTTCCTCATCCACCTGAGATATACTATGGTTTTCTTATATACGGTGGGAGCGAGGATTGCATCATGGAAGATGATGATCCAACTAATTTTGAGCAGGGCATCATAAGTGGAGACTCTGTGAAATGGCTGGATGCTATGTAATCTGAGATGGAATCCATGTACACCAACAAAGTATGGACTTTGGAAGTTTCTTCTGAAGGGGTAAAACCCATCGAGAGTAAGTGGATCTTTAAGAAGAAAATTGGTGTAGATGGAAAGGTTGAGACCTTCAAAGCTAGACTTGTAGCAAAAGGTTTTCGTCAACGATCAGGTGTCGATTATGATGAAACCTTTTCTCCAGTCGCTATGCTTAAGTCCATCAGAATCCTACTTGCCATTGCTGCATACCATGACTACGAAATCTGGCATATGGACGTCAAGACCGCTTTTCTAAATGGTGATTTAGAAGAGAGCGTGTACATGACACAGCCAGAGGGCTTCGTAGACAGTGGGAGCAGCGGAAAGATGTGTAAGCTGCTTAAATCAATCTACGGATTAAAGCAGGCATCGCGGAGCTGGACCATATGTTTTGATGCGGCGGTCAAAGAGTTTGACTTCATCAAAAAAGTAGATGAACCTTTTATATACAAAAAGGTTGTAGAGAGTAAGGTTGTCTTCCTCGTATTGTACGTGGATGATATACTCTTGATAGAAAATGATGTTCCTATACTACACTCGGTCAAGCTCTTCTTATCACAAAAGTTTTCCATGAAAGATCTAGGTGATGCCTCTTACATCCTTGGTATAAAGATCTATAGAGATAGATCTAAACGGATGTTGGGATAGCCCCAATCCAGGTACACAGACACCATACTAAAGAGGTTTAGTATGGAAGATTCTAAATGTGGTAATCTACCCGCTTGTTCAGGAATCACCCTCTCCAAAGAGATGTCTCCCAAGACTGATTGGAGGCAGTGGTCGATTGTCAGGGATTCATCTCTTCTAGTATTAGGAGTCGATATCGCGATGTGTTCAGTCGGTTATCACTGGAAATCCGTGGCCACGGAAGATGATATTTACTAATAGTTGATCGGTAGTATCTCTGTTGGTGATGAGCTTGACTCAGACATGACTTATCGGGTTAGTAGGGGTCTGACGTTATCCACCCCCTAGACTCAATATGCGATACTCTTTGACGAAGAGACCGGACTGTACGGAGATTGTCACATCCAGGCTCAGTAGGGTAAGGACGTACTTGATTGTGTTAGGAATATGTATGTCCTAGAGGCCATTATTGTATGATATAGTGGATCCTTGGACATATATATAGAGGACTTTCTTGCTCAACATGATAATATTCTATCTGGTTGCTCTTTATCTTAATATGTACACTTATATTATTATACTGTCTCTTGATACATGTTGATAAAGCCCTTAGAATGTTTGCTTGACTACCAGGACTATGATGCGGATCATACTACTGGGACTTGTGTAGTCTACAAGCACATCTTTTAATTGTTCCTAGTCGAGAGGATATCGAGACAGGATATCGATATTCCAGAGTAGACTAGCGTATATATTTCTTGACCCTGTAGGGGGCGATGGTTGATCTCATAATCATTGGTGTTTGACAACAAAGATTGTACACATATGCTCATTAGAGAATGGGTACACCGAACAGGACTCGCCGAGAACTCCTAGATGGTACCATACCTATCGTCAGATAGCAGTTCTCTGGTGACACTGGTACAGGTTAGTCTGTAGACCCGAGATCATCATAGTGTCTTGTGTGGTTCCCATTGTACTTTGATTTCCTCCCCACCACGGCTCAAAGGAGTCGTGCAAACAGGTGGATTTTGGGTACAGTCCCGAGTCATATGGAGGCAGTGAGCAATAATAGGGGTTTGGTCTCTCCCGCTGTAGGGAGTTGATGTTGCGCTATACTCGATTGGCTATAACAGCAAGTCCCTGGTCAGGGCTGATGAGATTTACTGGTAATTGTTATCAGTAGTTTATCGAATCGTTATGAGCCACACATCGGCATGATTTATAAAGTTACTGGGGTCTGACGATTCCACCCCTAGACTCGATATGCAATATATCGGACGAAGAGACCGGACTGTACGATAAGTATTACTTATAGGCTTCATGGGAGTTTGGACAAGCTTACTTGTTGATTTTCTAATCGTTCAATACCTGGGTAGCCGTTACGTCCAGCTAGTACCGCTGACGATTTGTAGGCAACTGATGTGATCATTACCTACTGCTGGCGTATTGACGAGTCTTTAGAGTCCCACACAGAGGATTCATAGTTCAAGCGAAACGAAGTAGGGCACATATGATGATGTGTGCGGGGGTCTGATTAAATATGAGTATATGATACCGTATTCTAACATTTGGATAAATGATATTAGTCGGTTATATATGATATAACCGGATTATTGAATCAAGTGTTGATTTAATAATATGATATATATTATATTTGATATAATTATATATTAACTAATATTATTGCTCACTATTTTTTTCTTCTCTTAATATATATATGTGTGTGTGTGTGTGTGTGTGTGTGTGATATATGTATATATATATATATGTGATATATGTATATATATATATGAGGTTAATGGAGGAAAGAGGCCATAGGAGGGAATTTCCTCCTATGGCGTCGAAAAAATACACCCTCCCTTATTTTTTTCGACGATCGGCATCCACCATCTTCATTGTTATCATCTAAGATGTGGGTACACCAAATTTCATGTGATTCTACAACTTTTTCACCGTTGATTTAGCAATGTTCAAAATTAACGGTTTACCGATAATAGAACTTTTTACATTGCTAAATCAACGGTGAAAAAGTTATAGAATCACATGAAATTTGGTGTATCCTTATCTTAGATGATAACGATAAAGATGGTGGGTGCCGATCGGCGGAAAAAATGAGGGAGAATGTATTTTTTCGACGCCATAGGAGGAAATTCCCTCCCATGGCATCTTTCCTCCATTATTCTCTCTCTCTCTATATATATATATTATGAAGTATGGTTGGATTTTCTATTTTGAGAAAATAGAAATAAGAGGTGAAAAATGGGAGATATTTATGGTATTGTGAGGCTTGGATTTTTCCTTTTGTTTATTCATTTGTTTACACTATAGAAGCATGGTGCAATATATGGATTGTTTTTTAATGTATGCTTCAATAAGTGAGTTGATTCAAGAGAGCCATTCTTCACTCGAGTATTTTTCTTGAGCTCATTTCCTTAGCTCTCTCCATTTCTTTCTTCTTCCTCCTCTTGCTTAAAGCCCTAATCCTCACATCTGTTATGAAACCTAGGATTTTAGAGTTTTTCTTAGTGAGCTAAAAATCCTACTTCATCAACCTATTCTAGACTAGCAGTTTAGATTAGGTTGTTTATTTCACTAATAGGAGATTAGTGAAGAGGTAGCTTGACCTAGAGAAATTTCGGGTGGATCTTCGATACGAAGATCGCGAAGCAAGTTCGTGCACTTCTTCAAGTGGAGCTACGAGGAGTCGTAGGGACTACATCCCGGAGCTTTAGAAGAGAAGGACTTGGTCTACAAATGTTGTAGTCTCCATGTCTTAGTATAGAATTTGCTATATTTTCATATAAACTCTAATACTCTAGTTAGATTCTTGGTTAGTGTGGCTTAGCACCGAGAAATTTTTAAAATTGCATGCTTGATGCCAGTTCAAACCTTGTGGTGGTGCTAGGAAACACTTTCAGATTGTCGACCCCTCTTTCGGCAAGTACCTAAGTAGCTGTTACGTACAGCTAGTGCCGCTGACGTGCTTGTAGTTAAACCCACTGCCAGCGTATTGTCGAGTCTTTAGAGTCCCACACAGAGGATTTTCCCGGTTCAGGCGATAGATGTAGGAGCCGTACGTTGGTACGTGCAGGGGTACGATTAAATACATGTACGGGATATACGAACTTTAATCGGACGGTTGATAATACTAGCCGGCTTAGAATTAAGCCGGATTATTAAATCAGGTTTTGATTTAATAATTTATATATATATTTAGATATATATATTTTGGTATTATTGTTCACTATTCATTTTCTCTCTTTAGTGCTATCCGTATTTTTATACGGATATGCGTATATGCAACGATACATATACCGGGTGAAGTATTCCGTATTTATATGGGAATGCTTCTACAAGATGGACACGCCATATTTGTTTTTCTATTTTGGAAAATCAAATGGAAAATAAGATGGAGGTGAGGTGGCATGAAGCATGTGTGAGCATGTAGAAAGGTACGACTATGGTTTTAATGGTCATTTATTGGTTCGCTATTGAACCATGGTTGTATTTATGAAGCCATTCTTTCTACACTTTATTTTTTTATGGATTCATTCCATTTTCTTGGATGCTTCATGATTGAGACCTAGCCATTTTTCACTTATCCTTCTTCTTCTTCTTGCTCTCATTTGAGCAAGGGTTATGAGAGAAAAATATTCAGTGGAAAAATTCTTACATCACCCATCATCCATCCTTAACAAGTTTGGATCGTCGGTCGGAGTCTCTTCCGGTTTTCCTTGGGTGGATTTTCTTCTGCGAGAGTGGTCGACCTTCAAGCGCGATTCCGGCGTCTACAAGCTTGGAGGGGTCTTCCATAATTGGGTGGACAAGCGTTGAAGGTTGTAATTTCACAGCCTTGCATGTTTTAGTTTGTTAGTTTAAGATTTTGGATTGATTTCTTGGGTTATGCGTGTTTGGTGTTTGCGTAAAATTTTTGTTATCGCTTTCTCTTCAGCTGCAGCTTCCGCGGCGCGAGCACCGAACACCAACATGTTTGTGGGGTGAGGGTAGAGGTGGGGGATCAAATAGTTTGGGATAATAAGGGTAGGAGATAGCTTCACATCCAACCTAGACCCAGACAGTTCTTTTATTTATAGATGAATAACTGTCTTAAATTACTATTTTCATTTTTCTTTTGGTTTGGTGGGGGGGGGGGGGGTGGTTTCCAATAATTTGGGATGGCAGGGTAGAACATAGCTTCACATCTAAGTAACAAATCTATGTAGGTCTTTTATATATCGACGATAACTGTCCGTAAGATATAATTTTCAACAAAGTATTTTTCGGAAATAAAATTTGATGAGCATGACAACTTAACCAAGCAAATAAGCATCTGAAAAATAGTAGGTATGCTTTAGCGTCCGTGAACAAAAGATTCCAAAAGATTTTAATAGAATTTTAGTTAAATACAGTGAAAATTTATAAGTACTTTCAGTCAATATTTGCAAAATATTTGATAAAACCTGAAGAGTTAACTGGCTAGCTTTTTGTATCAATTCCGATCCCAAAGCTTATAATCGTTTGGGCTGGATGGTAATTTTGCAGTCCTTTCAAAAATCAAAATTAAAGCCTCAAACATAAATTAGAGAAAAAATAAAAACCCCAGCTTTTTCTTCAAGCAAGAGCTCATCTCGATCTCGAGGAAGAAGAAGAAGAAGATGGAAGCGCAAGAAGGCGAACAGAACAAGCACCTGATCCTCGCCAACAACCTCTTCCTCCTCACTCACGCCGATGTCGACGACATCGACAAGGTCCGCATCCGCGATGAAGTCCTCGCCGCCGTTAAGGCCGACGGTAACTCTTCTTTCTACCCAAAAAGCACTTCCTTTTTTCTCTCTGCGTTTGATCCTTCCGTTGTTTCTCGTCTCAAATTTACGACGTTGCCACAGACATGGCGTCTTTGTACGAGTCGCTGGCGGAGAGGTCGGTGCTGGAGATGGACGCCGGCGTTCTCGAGTCGATGAAGAGGAGGATCGATGACGAGATCAAGAAGCTCGATGAGAAGTGAGTTCGTTTTTGATGCAATCTAGAAGTTTTCTAAGCTTAGATCTGAAACCCTAGTTTGCTGAATTTAGGGTTTAGACTTATTATTGGTTTAATTTTGCATTACGAGGCAAGTTTGGTGCTCTATTGATAAAAAAGGCTCCGCTCTAATTTTTATGCATTCAAGTGTTTTCTAATCTAGATATGAGATTTTTAGAGTTTGCTGATGAATTAATACGAGTCGAGAGGTATAGATCTGGAACTTAATTGATGGACTTGAGCAATTTAGGTAGTCCATTGATGCACAATTCTAAGGTGATTTTAGGTATCATCATGCTCCTAGGGTTTTCTAACTATTTCGAGATAAAATTGGTGTTTTCAAACTCGAGGAGTTTCTTGATCTTTAAACTCAACCTAGAAAGCATCCTTAGACCTCTCCTTGCATCCACAGTGCTGTTAGAATCTGATTAATCTCAGAGTGGCTGTTTTATATAGAAGGATTTTTCAATAGGATTGACATCAAGTTGAACCGAGTCTTGCAAAATCATGAACATATTTGATATAATTGATACTGCCACTTAAAATGACTTCATTTGTGACAATAGCTTAAAGTTACTGTTATATTTGTATTTTATTCCTTTGTTTTATCATAATGTGAAATGAAAATAAACAATAGAGCTCCCATAATCGATGAACCCACTTAAAACAATCCTTACATAGCAAACCCAAATATGAAACGAAGTTTCCCAATTCTTAGTTTATACATTGGTAATGTATACTACCTACTCAAGTTTA
This sequence comes from Agapanthus africanus, assembly GCA_030015575.1. Classification (NCBI taxonomy): domain Eukaryota; kingdom Viridiplantae; phylum Streptophyta; class Magnoliopsida; order Asparagales; family Amaryllidaceae; genus Agapanthus; species Agapanthus africanus. Next base: position 352,902,778 of record JASDDO010000019.1, read on the forward strand.
TTGCCGAGTTATTAGGCTGATAAGAAGTTGGCTGGAGTTTTACCAAGAAAGATCATGCCAAGGTTCACCTGTGCGAATCATGAAATATCCATAGCCTTGTGAATATCCGAAATATCAAGGCGGAGACAATTTCAAGGACACATCTCTTAACCCTAGGCATCAACCCTATTACAGTGTGATATTGTCAGTGTTTTAAAAGGTGGCTGCCTAGACAGAAGTGATCAAGAGAGCTGCACCGCACCGCACCGCACCGCATTTGGCGCATAGTCAGCTGTTATGCTCATCCTTATGTTTTTAAGTACCGTTTTTATTTTGAGGTGGAATATTTAATTAATTTGGGTTGTTATTACTATTAAAAATATAAAAGCTTTTACCCCAAATCATTTTAGGGTTGTCTTCTTATTGGCCTAAATCCTTCTCTGTCTCGCGATTCTCGCCATCATTGAGGGCCACCATGAGGTAGTGAGGGCCAGTTGCCGCCATCAGCGATCCAAAATCCTTCTCTGGCATCCCATCGAGGGCCACGAGGCCAACCACAGCCATCAGCGACCCCAAATCCTTTATATTCAAGAACAGAAGTGCAAAGCACTATTTGATTTCTTGATCTAATTTAGATCAAAGAAAAGATAAGTTTTTCTTGTTTTTCTTATCTCAAAGAACCAAAGGTTCATAAAAAGTGCAAAGCACTATTTTATTATATATATTTTTTATTTTTAGTAAAGATCATTGATCTTGTTTTTAGATCTATGATCTGTTCATAAGAGAACGTTCTCTTCCTTCTAAAGGTTTTACCTTTTTGTTCTTGAGGAGTTCTCCAGAGTTCTCTTTCTCTCTTTTTTTTTAGAAAATGTTGATGCCTTTGAATTGAGGTCTAGGGTCCTTTTTCTAGTGCCCATCAATTAGTTAAATTTGTTAAAGAGATCTTTCTCTGAGTGATTTAGGGAATTTTCCCCACCGCTGGATCTTTGATCCAAGGGCTTCTGTTTTACAGAAGAAAATCTTCTTGTTTTAACAAGAACAGAAAGATTTCTTTAAAATCTTAATTCTGTTTGGCGCAAATGCCCCAGCGCGTGACACGTGTCGCGCAGCGCACAGCGCAGCGCAACTGCGCTAGCGCATCTGCGCTGACACGTGTCGCGCAGCGCAGTGCTTGCGCAACTGAAGCGTTGCTTCCTTTAATTTTGCTTAAAATAGAGCTTTGCTCTGATTGGGCGCGCCTTCTTGGGCGCTGCGCTGACGTATCAGCGCCTGACATGTGGCGTGTTGCGCCCGAGATTTGAAGCGTTGCTTCAAATTTTTGAATTTTGAATTTCAACAGAGCTTTGCTCTGATTGGGGGAAACAAATGCCCCCCCAACGTTGCGCTCACGTGGCGCACACGTGAGTGCAGCGGTGGCAAACTCCTGATCGTCGGATCAAGGGATGAGCTCAAGGGGCGCAAGCGCCTTATAAATAGGACCTCTAGCCCTTAGAAAAATCTCACCATTTTCTAGATTTTGATTTCCAGAGCTTTGCTCTTGCTTAGAACTCCAAAGCTTTGCTCTCGTTTCCAGAACTTTAGAGCTTTGCTCTCATTTTCCAAGTTAGAAAATTTTAGGTAAAATTAATCTTAAGTTAAATTAATTTTAATTAACTAATAGAGCTTTGCTCTTACAGATCTTTTGATCTAAAGAGATCCCCATTGGGATTTCATAAACAGAGTTTTGCTCTCAAAAACTTATAGATCTACAGAGATCTTGTTCATGGGTTCTAACCCATGGACAGAGCTTTGCTCTTTGAATCATTTGTAGATCTTTTAGATCTGAAAAATGAAAAAAAATTCATAAGTTTTTCATGGATTTTTCAAAATTCCAAAAATTTAATTCTTCTAGGTGTAAACATTTTCTGATGGACCTTTCCATTATTACCATAGAGTTATGCTCTTTTTAAGGAATTTTATTCTTTTGAGACCAGAATTTGACAAGTGTCATTCTGTGACAGAGTTTTGCTCTGAAAGAGGAGATTTTCTCCTTGTCTCTAGGGATTCTTTTATTATTATTATTAGTGGGAATGTTTTCTTGGGGACCAACTGACAATCTCATTCAATGATGAGGTTGTCTTATTAACTGACATATTGTCATCCAGATTTTGTGGGTCCCCCTTCGGTCTTCTACCCGCTGCACTGATGTGTGGTGTAATTAATTAATTTTAATTTAGTTTTTAATTTAATTAATCGATTAACGTATTTTTTTCTTTTTTTAAACGCCAAGCGTTGGAATTACAACTCTAACGTCTAGATTGTTCTTTTGCAGCGATCATGTCTCTCGACACCTCGTTTCCGTTCGTCCGCTCGGAGGAAGGGTTTCCCGAAGCGCCCTTGGACCGTGAAGTCTTGGCCATGATTAGAGAATACGACCCGGAGTACAAGAGTCTCCACCTTTGGGGGTCGTGGTATAACCAGATCATTATGGGTCGACGCAGCTTCACATGCGCAGTGCCGTCCGAGCCCATCACGGCGATTCATTATGCTGCCCCACCCTCGGTGCAGTATGCCGTGGAGATGGTGGATTGGACCGCGAACAGCTTTCTTCATCCCGCTATAGATGTGGTTCCGGTCCAACGTCCTATGGTCTTGGATATCCTAGGACGTCGTATCTGTCAGGGCGAGGCGAGACCCTGGGGGCAATCATATAACATTAGTCTGATCCCCCGCCATCCGATTGGCTACCTGCCGTGGACCCGGTATATCCTGTCGACGAAGAAGTCGCAGTTGATAAGATTAGGATTGTACACCGCGGTCTACGTCTCTCTCTTCCAGTATCCCACGCTCCCCACCTGGTGGTTTAAGGCTTTCCTGGAGCAGTGGAACATTCCTACCCACACTTTCCTTGCCATGGATCGGGAAGTGTCCATCTCTTTGGAGGAGTTCACGGAGGTATCCGGTTTACCAGTCATGGGAGAACATTATGAGGAGCTGCTCCCGACAGATGTGTACGTATTTGGTGCTAGGCCGGTGGTAAGGGGGGTCACACCAGAGAATGCTGTTCAACATCAATTCCCAAGCTTGATTAAGGTGTTGAACATCTATGAATCTCTTTTTATCGAACATGGGAGTCGGGGGGTTAACTTTGAAGATTTCATCGCTCGGTTCCTTCGCCCAAGCGTCCTCTCATCAGAGGCTGCCAAGTTTGCCACTCTGGATGACCCTTTCGGTCTAGGTGCGGACAACCTACCGGAGAAGGAGAATGATCAAAAGGGTTTTTTCCTTCCGGACTTCCCTACCATGTCATTTGCAGAAATTGTAGCACCTGGAATGGATGAGGAGGCCTTTTTCTTAGGATTTCTTGGATTGTGGCTGAGCTGGTTTGCGATCCCAATGCACTCTCATCGTATGCGGCCCTCTGTCTTTTATCCAGCCCACCGGATGGCCATCGGGATAAAGGTGGCTGTTGGGATCGCTGGCTTGGCGCACCTATATCATGGCCTCAGCCGAGCAGCGGATGCTAACGAGCCCGGGGTATTGCACGTGGTCTTCCTGATGCACTACTTTATGTCGTGGCTCGAGCTATATACGGCGGGTGTCTTCGGCATGCATAAAAGGCCCTCGTTCTTTGACAAGTGTGGTTTCCCTCACATCATTCAGTTGATTGGCGCATCAATCGTGACCCCTTCACCACGGAACGCCAGAGGTTTACTGCTTTGCCCTCACACCGTTGGAGTCGGGATGTCCTTCATTGACAAGGTATTAACCATTGGAAAAGCGTCCACCGCTGTGGTGCGACCATTACAGGACTCCTTTAAGGATGGAGCTTCAGTTTTGACGGCCCGGGAGACCCTCCACTTGTATTCTATTAGACCGGGCTTCCTAGTCTTCAGGCAGGGCGGTGCGGCAATCTTCATGAGATATAACCCGCATCGTTTCGCCCAACAACTGGGCTACGATCAAGGGGTACCCTTGGAAGCTTTCTTACTGGAACCTGCTACCAATGAAGAAGGGATGGAGAACGCGCTACATCACTTCATACGCCTGAACACGGGTTCTCGTTTTTTTATCAGCGCGCCGGCCTGCGCTCCACGACTCCTTAATGTATATAAAGAGTGGTACAATCATGCGACGGGGGCCGTTATAAAGGAAGAGAGGCGAGTGTTGATCGACCGTAAAGGTGCACCTCCCGGCACCGATCGTAACGCTCCCTTAGTGCCAAGGACCCCGGTGATTCCTCCTCTAAAAGATGCCGGGGGCAGACCATCGCGTGCGCAAAGTTCTCCACGTGGATTGCCGCTCCCTAATGTCACGGATGCACCTCCCGCACCCTGTGCTCCAGTGGAGACAGTGGTTGTATCCTCGCCGGAGTCTGGCGTGGGTGCGGACATTGGGACTCATCGTCCCAAGGTGGCTGCTAAGCGGAAGTCGATCCCACGTGAGTCTAGGGTCGAAGGGCAGAAGAAAAAGAAATCGCTCTTCGCTGCAGATGTCGTATTCGGTCAGGAACCCCATGCTCCCTACGCCGAGGGCCTAATCGAATATGGGACTAACGAGGGATTAATCATGCCGCCGCCGGACGACATAGACTTGGAAGCCGCTCTCGAAACTTCAGCATGGTTGGCAAAGCGTGACGCGTGGCTGGCTAAGCTTGCGCAATCAGGTAACTACTAGACGCATTTTCTTTATTGCATCATATTTTTCTCATTGCCTTTGACTAACGTTTTTCTTTTTTTTCTTCCAACAGGCATCACTGGTGAGGAAGCCATTGCCGCTTCACTCAAGACCTTCCAGGAGGAGGAACGCCTTAGAGCATCTTTAGGCCTCAGTAGGTCTCGATTCATCAAGTTTTCATTTCCCTTGTGTTATGGTCGATCTAACTTTCCCTTTTTATCACAGGAACCTCAATGCCGCTCCCGCCAAGTGATGCAGATGTTCCACCAGCTGCCGATGTTCCCGCTTCCTCTGGGCCACCGCAGGAGGTTCGTCTTGAAGAGCCGATGAAAGATGCCTTAAAGGCTCTGGAGGCATCCCTGAATGAGGATGACGATGCCTTGAAGGAAGCATCACAAAGGTCCATCGCGACAGCCCGGGAGGAAAGAAAGCGGCTGAGGCGTGAGGCTGAGGCGCGCAGGGCCGCCTTGGCTATGGGAGCAGGCCCCAGCACCGCCCCTCGTGCTGGTACTCCATCCGAAGAGGCCCCGGTCGCCCTGTCTACAGCTCATAGACAGGCGATCCACGCCAATAGAGAGGCTAACAACAAGTCTACCTCAGGTAATACTTCCTTCAGAATTTCGTTACTAGACTCATAAAGCTGTCGGTTCTTATATATTCTATCTTGCAGGGCCAAGTCCGACCGAGGGGGAGGCAGAGACCGTTGGACCCAAAGAAACAGAGGGGGCGGCACCTGCCGAACCTGAGCCGACGGTGGGCAACGTCGCTGAGGATTCGGAGCCTGAGATGGAGGTGGAGGGGTTTACAGCCGAGAAAGTCATTGATGCCGAGCCTGAAGCGGCGGCAGATGAAATGATCGTCATAACTGAGCCCAGGGTAGTGGAGGACGGGGCGCTTGAGGCCGGCGACCTCGTGGTAACGGCGGATGAGCCGATGGAGATCGCGGAGCCCGAAGAAGTAGCGGGTGAGATGAGCACGACTCTCGAGAAGGAGTCAGCCGCTCTCTCCCAAGAGTCTGGTAATGCTCCGATCATTGCCCTCCCCGTCTACGATCTTCCGCTGTCTCCTGGCCGCGCGAGCACGACGACGGTCCCCATCGAGTCGGGTGATGAGGCCACGGGAGGTGGCCTTATGTCAATAGAAGAGGGAGTCGCCTCCGTTTCAGCCGGTAGCTCATCAGGTAAATCCCAGGTTTCTGTCTTTCTTTACCTCACAATCCTTTCTGACAAGTTCACCTTTTCGTAACGCAGGTGCAGCCAGTGCCGATGCCCCACTGCTCGAGGGAGCGCCTTCAACGACTGCCTTGGCGGTGGTCACCTCTCAACCCTCTCTCATGTTAGTTATATGTATGCCCTAGAGGCCAGTACTGTACATTGGATGTATATTGTAGTGGATGCTGGGACATATATAGGTAGGACTTTCTTGCTCGACATGATAGTACGCTATCTGGTTGCTCTTTATCTTAACATGTATACTTTCTGTCTCCTGTTACATGTTGATAAAGCCCTTAGGATGTGTACTCGACTTCCAGGACTATGATGCAGATCATACTAGTGGGGCCTGGGTAGTCCATGAGTACATCTTTCAATGTTCCTAGTCGTGGGAATATCGAGACGGGGCATCGATATTCCAGAGTAGACTAGCGTATATCTTCTCGACCCATGTGATGGGCGATGGATGATCCCATATCCATTAGTGTTTGACATCAGAGATGGTATGCGGGTGCTCAGTGGAGACTGGGTACACTGAACGGACTCGCCGAGAACTCCCAGATGGTATTATACCTCACATCAGATGGCAGTTCTCTGGTAACACTGGTACAGCTTAGTCTGTTGACCCGAGATCGTCATAGAGTCTTGTGTGTCTCCCACTGTACTTTGATTTCCACCCTACCACGGCTCTACTGAGTCGTGCAAACAGGTGGTTTTTGGGTACAGTCCCGATTCACATGGAGGCAATGAGCGATAGGAGGGGATTCGTCTCTCCCGGTATTGGGGGGTGATGTTGCGCTATGCTCGACTGGCCATAACAGGAAATCCCTGGCCAGGGTTGCAGTGATATACTGGTAAGAGTTATCAGTAGTTTCACGATTGTTATGGACCTTACGTCGGCATGACTTATCAAGCTACTGGGGTCTGACGTTTACCACCCCTAGGCGAGATATGCGACATATCAGACGAACAGACCGGACTGTATGGTAAGTGTTACTGGTTGGATTCACAGGAGTGTGAGCGGGCTTGCTCGTCGATCTTCTGATCGCTCAATACCCGGGTGGCCGTTACGTTTAGCGGACCGTTTGCGGCTTGTGGGTGTTTGATATGATCATCATCTGCTGCCGGCGTATTGACGAGTCTTTAGAGTCCTACACAGAGGTTTCCTGGCTCAAGCGAAACGAAATAGGAGCGCATATAAGATATGTGCGGGACCGAGAATAATGCGTGTATGTGATACCGTATTCTATTCTCGCGATGAATGTATCGATTGGTTGTATGCGATATAACTTAGTTATCGAATCAAGGATTGATTCGATAAGCCGATACATTGGATATTAGTCGGTTATATGCGATATGACCGGATCGTTAAATCAAGTATTGATTTAATGATTTAATGCATAATTATATATTTGATATAATAATTTGCATTAAGTAGTATTTGTTCACTTTAAATGGATTTTCTCACTTGAAGTTCACAAGTTGTATATGTGACATACTTTTGTGCACTTGTTTGTATCATGTTTAATGATACATGCTAACTTGAGTTTGTGTGTATGATTAAACCATGGTTATATGAATGGTTAGGGTTTTGTTTACTTACTTATTCATTTATTTATTTATTCATTTTGGAAAGATAAAAAGAATGGTGGCTTATTTTGTTGTTTTGTTGAAACTTCTTGAAGTGTTGAAAGCTTGACCATTCTTGTTCTTTTCCTTAACCTAACCCTAGTTTAGTCTCTACACTTAACCATGGTTGCTATATGATAAGTATTCATTTTATTTTCTATTTTGGATAATACTTATCATATTCCTTCTTCTTCTTCTTCATCAACAAGAAGAAAACCTTGCCTCCATCAATAGCAACATGAGAAAAAGAGTGAGAAATCCAATTCTAAAGTGAACCCACTTCCTATTTCTTCATTCTCTACCACTTGCCAAGTAGTATAGGGTGTTTTCTTCATAAGTTTCATGACTTGGTGAAGTTGGAGTTTGATCCTGAGTTGCCTCGACGTAGATCATCTTCGGCATCGAAGTCGACGACCTAGCCTGCCCATTTCTCCGATGAAGCCGATGCTAGAGTTCGGGATTCGATATGGACAGCGTAGGGACGTCATCACGGAGCCTAGGAGGTGGAAGACCGGATCTACAAAGGTTGTAGCCTCTTTCCTTTTAAGTTAAAGTTGTTTACTTGCTTGCATCGCCTCATTATCTAGTTAACGATCCGTATTAGGGTTTGTAGGCACATGGAAAATTTTGAATTAGCCATGTTTGATCACTTATGAGACCTCATCTGTGTGCCTAGGAACCCTACAGTGGTATCAGAGCCTAGCTAGAGCCTTAGGCGATGCGTAGACGGAGTTAGAAGTCCGATCGAACCGAAACCCTAATTCAAAGTTGCTCTCTGTACATTTTTTGAAAACGGGGATTTTTTAGAATTAAAAATATGCAGAAAACTAAGCAGCAATTTATAAGAATTACTGTGAAGCCCGAGCACCTGAATCGATAATAGCGCGGCGGAACCGCGGCATTAGCATGCCTAATGCGGCTGTTCCGCGGCCACTTGGTCTCTTCAGACAATTATTTCTGCATAGTAATTCTTATATTTTGTTGCTGTATTTTCTGGGAATTTTTAAATCTCACTTAAGAGTTGAGTTTTCTGGGTTGTATTGGGAGTTCGTAAATTCGATCGGATTATCAAACTTTGTCTATATGTTTTTCCGGGTAATTTTAGAATATGTTAAAAAGTTCGACCAGATATAAATACCCACTTTTTCCCCTGCCGGGAAATTTCCAATTGTTGGATTTTTCCATAGTTTAATGACGTTCCAAGTAGTGCAAGTAACGCGATGGTCCCTCTAGAAGACAACAAACCTTAACTCGATTATGTGACCGTCTTGAACTGCCCTTTGAACCTTCGGGTTTGGGGCAGTACGGCGTGCCACATGTGAGGCGTTGGCTTGACCCTTCTACGGCTGGACCGTTGGTACTGAGGCACGAAGTGAATGTTTTTAAACTTATTTCATGTGTTGAGCTGTTTCGGGAAAACTTGGGTGTTCGATTGTTCGATCGGAAAGTTTAACATTTTCTATTTACCCAGAATGTGATACAATAATTGGAATTCACAAATAGTTATGAGATAACTAATATGAATGTTATAAATATAGCAGTTTAGTCTCACTTGATCGGTTGCCACGGAATTTTGATGTGATCAAAAGTCCGTCGCAATCACGTAGCGTACGCGGATACTCGCCGGGTAAACTTAATAGACAACCTCACTCCATAGCCCCGACAAGTGACTGTAGGAGAACCCCGTCACCGAAAGCATCCGTTCGGGTGATCGCGGCAGCGGTGTTCCGCCTTGGTGCACTTTGTCGACGGCGTCGGGGGTGCGGCCGCCTACTGAAGTTTGCGACGAGCATTCGATCAGGATGTCGGGAATCTTGTTGAATTGCCCGACTTTATATTGAAAAGTGTTTTCGATTTTGAGACTAAAATGCGGGGTTTATAATTGTTAGACATGCGATGTCTAAGTATTTCATTTGATTAGGCATGCGATGTCTAAAGAGGTTGCGGATTCCAACTGTTGTAGTTTTATACTTTCTTTTCTGTGACCGTAAGTGTAATATGTGATATCGCCGGTTTCGTTGCTATATATCAACGACAATTGGGATGCGCATATTTACTTACGTTGATGACATGTGATGTTATGTGTTGCTGGATATGTTATATTGGATCGTCGTGTTTGAATAGCCGGGGGGTTTTTATGTGAGATGAGTGTTTTTCATTTTCATTCATGTAAAAACTTGTATGTAATATTCTTTTATTGGGGCACTCCCAGGTTGCGGAAGATGTCACCTTTGTATATTTTTTACTTTTCCGCATTAGGATAGACCCAAGGAGGGGAGCACAAGTAACCGGGTTCTAGGGTCCAGTGGGAGACCATCTCGAGGAGTCGAGTTCGGGTCTCCTAACCCTAGAATTGGTAGGGTTGCTTGCCGCTCTCATAGGGGTCTAGGGGTGTGGGATTGGCTATTCATCACGACCGTGGAATCCGTGTTTTATACTGGCTCGTATTGAAAACACGGACGTCCTAGTATATCCAATATTTCATATGATATTTTCTGCTGCGTTATCTGTGATGTGATCATGTGATGTGTTCAGATAGATATTATATATAGTATATATGATATATTATATAGACGTTGCTTATGTTTTACACCCGCGCTAGCCCTGCCTCGTTCTGGCGTTAGTTACCTAACCTAACGGTGCAGACGGGACATCGAGGCGAATGCGGATGGCATAAGCGTACGTTATATTTATCTGTGATGTTTAGGTGGACTTAAATGATGGGATGTTCATTAATGAGATTAATGAAAGAAAATAAACCTAATTTATGTTGTGGAATCGAATTTCAAAATAAAAACAGGTAGCTACAGTTCTTGCTTTGCATCGCGGTGTTCATTATAGAACATCCTGCACCTTATTCGATGAGGAAAGGACCGAGATCCCTTCACCGGGAGTGACTCCTTTAGCAATAACTGGCAGATGCTACAACACTCGGTTTGTCTTTTGATTGCTTCTATAGTTTCTGCTTTGCACGGTGATATATATGATATATCCCGCACCTCATTCGACGAGGAAAGGGCCGACGATCCCTTCACCGGGAGTGACCCCTTTAGCAAAACTAGAAAAGCCTAAAAAACATTCCATTTAAAAACATTTGATTCCGCAACGAGATCAAGTTCAAAGCGTTAAAGGTTTTCACAAAAACCATTCGCAACCCTCCGTCATTTTAGGAAGTAGAGTACTTAGTATTCGTGCTGTGTTTGTTGACCTTAGTTAAGGCACAGTGTACGGTAGCTAAGTGATGTCTTCCTACACCGCATATGATGCGATTAGTTAAGACAGTCGCGTGACTTTGTTGACCTTAGTTAAGGTTTATGTGGGTGGGTCTAATTAATCACGAAATGACGGGTAGAACTTGACTAGTGCTTATGATTTGTTGACCATAGTTAAGGTCATAAGTGCTAGGGGTAAAAATCTTTATCGGGAGTTTCAAGTGTTGAAATTTGCAATGAGATTGCATACCTTCTATGTGATAGTTGGATCCCGATACCCACTGTGAGTAATTGTTACTCCTGGGAGAGTTTTGCACTTTACAATTAGCCGATCAAGTATGTGTCTAGAAAGGTGTCAACGGGGTTACGCCTCTGGGAAAACGAGGTTTACTGTAATTAGGTCCGTGCGAAAGCATGGGGAACCTCCCTCAAAGTACCGACACTGGCCTGGCTGAAAGATTGGCGAACTTGTAGAGTGTAATTAATCCTGGCTAGTCTTTCCTTTTAAGGTTTGAAGGAAGATTTGATAAAAACAGTGGGAGCCATCCTGATTAGATAAAATATATAACCAATCTGATCTTGCAAGAGTGCACGCTGAGTGTTTTCTTCTCTCTCTCTCCAGGTAGCGACCATATCACTCCTTAATCAAGATAATAATATGGATGTATTGACCGAACCCGCTTGTTATACTGAGCTGGGGAACGTTGGTCCCGCTCCAACTTATAATTGTTATAAGACAGAGCAGGAAATAGGGAAATACCAGAATTCCTATGCCACCCAAACGAAGAAAGTGCATATGATGCATCTCCTTCGGGTGTGTTCATTACAAAGAACTGTTTCTCAGTATCCTCTGCATCCTGGGTATTTGATAACGGATCAGGATCCCAGATATGTAATCTGTTATATAGGTCTACAAAAAGGTAGAAAAACTGAGAACGGGTGATAAGTTTCATGAGACAGAAAACGGGGCAAGTGTTGCAGCCAAGTCTGTTGGTCACTGTCACCCTGTATTACCAATACATTGATTCTGAACAAATGCTATTAGATACCGAACCTGATATACAAAATCATATCAGTCTCTTTATTAGTAAAGAAATGATAAAATTTTGTATTGATGGATAATGTTTTGAACATTTCCTATATCAAAAGTTGATCGGTTCAGGCACGTTATCTAAAAGCATTGACATTCTAAATCAAACTACAGTTCCTAGTATACAGAACACACACAAGAGGAAGAGTTCGAACGAATCCTTCTTGAGGCATTGTAGACTGGACCCGACTAGCTAAGTTACATTTTAGATGCATATTTAAATCAGTTTGAATTTACATCTTGTGAAACTTGCCAGTCATGTCACAAAGATTAGATGACCATAGCTCTGTTTATTGGAAACAGAGAAAGAGTTAGTAAACTTTTGGGACTGATATATGATGATGTATGTAAACTCGCCTGTCTACACATGCCAGGACCGGTTCTTTGTACTTCATTATATTCTCTGATAATCTCTCAAGATTCAGTCATATGTTCCTGTTGAAACATGAGTCCGAACCTTTTGAGATATTCACAGAATATAAGCTAGAAGTAGAGAACCAATACGGGTATAAGTATTATGTCCTATGATAAGATCAGGGAGGAGAATACTTGTGCATAGCATTCCTGGAGTATTCTAAAAGAAAATGAGATTCTCTCTCAGTATTACTCCTCTGAATACACCACAGCACAACGGTGTATCGGGGCGGAGCAATCGCACAATATTAGATATGGTGCTCTATGATGAGTATTACTGAGTTACCTATTTCTTTTTGGGGTTGTGCACTTGAGAAGCTGCATACCTATTGAATTAGGTTCGAATCAAATCAGTGCCTATCACTCCATATAAGATATTGTATAGAAAGAGCCTATCTCTTAAGTAAGTTAAGATTTAGGATTGTCCGGCCTATGTCTAAAGCAAAATCCGGACAAGATCGAGGCAAGGACAGTTCTGTAGAACTGGAAAGGTTCCAGCTATACAAAATTGCTGATGATTTGACAGAACCAAAGGATTCAAAAGTCCCCAACAAACCTCAGCCTCTCCGCCGATCTAGCAAGATTCCTCACCTGCCTGAAAGATACTTCGGTTTCTCGATGACAGTGGGAGCGAGGAATGCATCATGAGATGATGACCCAACTAGATTCGAGCAGGCCATCGAGAGTAGGGACTCTGTAAGAATGGCTGGATGCTTAGCGATCTGACATGGAATCCATGTACACCAGCAAAGTATGGACTTTGGCTGCTATATCTGAAGGGTTAAATCCCCATCAGGAGCAAGTATATCTTGAGAAGATTACTTAGTGTAGATGGAAAAGTTGAGACTTTCAAAGCTAGACTTGTTAAAGGTTTTCGTCATCAACCAAGCGTGGATAATGATGAAACCTTTTCCAGGGAATATGCTTAAGTCCATCCAGATCCTACTTGCCATTGCTACATACCATGGCTACGATATCTGGTGGTTGGATGCCATGACTACTTTTCTAAATAATGATTTAGAAGAGAACGTCTATAAGAACACAGCCAGAGGGCTTCGTAAACAGTGGGAGCAGCGGAAACGTGTGCAGGTTGCTTTACAGGATAAAGCAGGCATCGCGGAGTTGGAACATCTGTTTTGATGTGGTAGTCAAAGAGTTTGACTTCATCAAAATGGTAGATGAACCTTGTATGTACAAAAGGGTAGTATAGAGTATGGTGATGATCCTCGTAGAGTATGTGGATGACATACTCTTGATAGGAAAGGAGTTTCCTAGGCTACAATCGGTCAATCTCCTCTTATCACAAGGATTCTCCAAATAGGATAAAGGTGAATCACTGGAAAGGTTCCAAGGTGATAAAGACGACTGATGTCAGTCACAGGCATTGTCTTTACCCTCAGTAAAGGGACGGTATGTTGGAAGAGTTCCAGGCTAGGTACCATGGCAAACTAGACGATAAAGGCTGGTAACATCGCTATTAAAGATACTACCAAAGAGGCAGTTTGGGTGTATATTGGTTCATAAGATGAACTAGGTTCCTACCATTGTGTGACAATGGAAGTGTGGCTTTGGCCCGTGAACCCTGGTCCCATCAGTGACCCAGACATATTCTGAGGAAGCATCACCTGATCATGGAGATAGTTGATCTCCAGGGTGATCGAGGTTAGGAGAGTAGACTCAGAGGACAACACGGCGGATCCATTCACGAAGGCCTTTTCCCAAAGAGAGACTTTTAGGGGATGGTTGAGTATTAGATACTACAACTACTGCTACAGATGGCCCTAGTGCAAGTGGGAGATTGTTAGTTATATGTATGCCCTAGAGGCCATTACTGTACATTGGATGTATATTGTAGTGGATGCTGGGACATATATAGGTAGGACTTTCTTGCTCGACATGATAGTACGCTATCTGGTTGCTCTTTATCTTAACATGTATACTTTCTGTCTCTCTGTTACATGTTGATAAAGCCCTTAGGATGTGTACTCGACTTCCAGGACTATGATGCAGATCATACTAGTGGGGCCTGGGTAGTCCATGAGTACATCCTTCAATGTTCCTAGTCGTGGGAATATCGAGACGGGGCATCGATATTCCAGAGTAGACTAGCGTATATCTTCTCGACCCATGTGATGGGCGATGGATGATCCCATATCCATTGGTGTTTGACATCAGAGATGGTATGCGGGTGCTCAGTGGAGACTGGGTATACTGAACGGACTCGCCGAGAACTCCCAGATGGTATTATACCTCACGTCAGATGGCAGTTCTCTGGTGACACTGGTACAGCTTAGTCTGTTGACCCGAGATCGTCATAGAGTCTTGTGTGTCTCCCACTGTGCTTTGATTTCCACCCTACCACGGCTCTACTGAGTCGTGCAAACAGGTGGTTTTTGGGTACAGTCCCGATTCACATGGAGGCAATGAGCGATAGGAGGGGATTCGTCTCTCCCGGTATTGGGGGTTGATGTTGCGCTATGCTCGACTGGCCATAACAGGAAATCCCTGGCCAGGGTTGCAGTGATATACTGGTAAGAGTTATCAGTAGTTTCACGATTGTTATGGACCTTACGTCGGCATGACTTATCAAGCTACTGGGGGCTGACGTTTACCACCCCTAGGCGAGATATGCGACATATCAGACGAACAGACCGGACTGTACGGTAAGTGTTACTGGTTGGATTCACAGGAGTGTGAGCGGGCTTGCTTGTCGATCTTCTGATCGCTCAATACCCGGGTGGCCGTTACGTTTAGCAGACCGCTTGCGGCTTGTGGGTGTTTGATATGATCATCATCTGCTGCCGGCGTATTGACGAGTCTTTAGAGTCCTACACAGAGGTTTCCTGGCTCAAGCGAAACGAAATAGGAGCGCATATGAGATATGTGCGGGACCGAGAATAATGCATGTATGTGATACCGTATTCTATTCTCGTGATGAATGTATCGATTGGTTGTATGCGATATAACCTAGTTATCGAATCAAGGATTGATTCGATAAGCCGATACATTGGATATTAGTCGGTTATATGCGATATGACCGGATCGTTAAATCAAGTATTGACTTAATGATTTAATGCATAATTATATATTTGATATAATAATTTGCATTAACTAGTATTTGTTCACTTTAAATGGATTTTCTCACTTGAAGTTCATAAGTTGTATATGTGATATACTTTTGTGCACTTGTTTGTATCATGTTTGATGATACATGCTAACTTGAGTTTGTGTGTATGATTAAACCATGGTTATATGAATGGTTAGGGTTTTGTTTACTTACTTATTCATTTATTTATTTATTCATTTTGGAAAGATAAAAAGAATGGTGGCTTATTTTGTTGTTTTGTTGAAACTTCTTGAAGTGTTGAAAGCTTGACCATTCTTGTTCTTTTCCTTAACCTAACCCTAGTTTAGTCTCTACACTTAACCATGGTTGCTATATGATAAGTATTCATTTTATTTTCTATTTTGGATAATACTTATCATATTCCTTCTTCTTCTTCTTCTTCATCAACAAGAAGAAAACCTTGCCTCCATCAATGGCAACATGAGAAAAAGAGTGAGAAATCCAATTCTAAAGTGAACCCACTTCCTATTTCTTCATCCTCTACCACTTGCCAAGTAGTATAGGGTATTTTCTTCACAAGTTTCATGACTTGGTGAAGTTGGAGTTTGATCTTGAGTTTTCTCGACGTAGATCATCTTCGGCATCGAAGTCGACGACCTAGCCCGCCCATTTCTCCGATGAAGTCGATGCTAGAGTCCGGGATTCGATATGGACAGCGGAGGGACGTCATCACGGAGCCTAGGAGGTGGAGGACCGGATCTACAAAGGTTGTAGCCTCTTTCCTTTTAAGTTAAAGTTGTTTACTTGCTTGCATCGCCTCATTATCTAGTTAACGATCCGTATTAGGGTTTGTAGGCACATGGAAAATTTTGAATTAGCCATGTTTGATCACTTGTGAGACCTCATTAGTGTGCCTAGGAACCCTACATATCATACCCTCGAAGATGTTGGAAGGTATGGGTTTGCAATTTATTAATCTTATCTTCCAGACGCATAATTTGTATACTAAAGTCACACTGTTGTGTCTTTCAGGAGTGCTTTTTGACCATCTCTATCAAGTGTTGCTCCCACACTTCTCTTTCCCATCTGAATTCGCCTCTCCCTCTGGTGGCACTGGTGAGTACCGTTCCCGATTAATATCTTTGTTTTTCAGTGGTAGAATTATTTCTAACTCTCTCTTGTCCTGACTGCAGTGTTACAAATCGAAGAGGGAGAAGAAAGATCGGTTGCGCCACCAGCCCTTCCGGCCTTGCCACCTGCTTCAACCGGTATAGTAAACTATCTTATCAATGACTTTCTCCATATCTATTGAATCATCATCTAATCACATTTTGTTTTTTTCAGCTGTCGTTCCAGTCTCGGTGCCTTTTGAGTCTCATATTACAATACCGGGCGGCCCTTCCCAGAGACGTCCGTCCTCAAAAGGTGCGGCGAATAGTCTGCGCATGTTGAGCGACTACATCGAGGAACTCAACGTCGAGACTCCTACATCTGCTGAGGACTTCGCTACGACGGTTAACCCGATGTTGGTGATATTTGCCACCTTCCATGACGAGGGCATTGTCGCCTCTTGGATTAACCATTGTCGGGAGATTGAGGCTCGCCTTCATCAGCTGGAGTCAATGCATCTATGCCCCGAGACTTTGGCCGTGAGCACTCAACGGGGAGCATGGTTCGAGCAAAGCACTTCTCATTTCCGTCATTTGGAACAAGAAGCAGCTTTGAGGCTGAAGGAGTGCCAAGAATCTTCAAGCGAAACTGCTCGCCTGCGTGCTGAAGTTGAGGCGAACGCCGCTGAGGTAAAGGCCGTCTTCGAGGGCCTTCTGGAGCGCATCTCAAATGGGCTGAAACTGAAGCGAGCACTTGATGTCGCCGAGCATGACACTCCAGGCCGTGAAGCTGCTCATCAGGCCATCAGGGATCAGCTTGCTTCTGTCGCGCAGCAACGAGCCCTAGTGGAGGCGGAGTTGGCAGTGGTGGCCAATCAGGAGAAAGTGGGGAAGGAAGTGCGCGAACAATTGCTAGAGCTATGCAGGACGCTTCCTTCTCAGTAACTCTCCTTGTATCGTTTGTACTTATAAATAAAAAATGTATATATATATTTTTCATCCTTTAGCACAATGTATCCTGTACTCAATCAAGTTTATGAATAAAAGATACACATTTTCTGTAATGTCTTATGTCATTTCTCTGCCTTTTCTTTCTTTTATTATCAGCACGCCACCTGAGTAAACATGGTCAACAGATAATAGAGCACGCGTCTTGACTTTCTTAAGAAATAGCGATGGCTTAGGCCGCAGGTTCAAATCTGCTGCCTAAGACTTTTCAACTCTATGAGCCGTGAGGGTCTCGTAGAGATTTTTCTCCCTACGGATCGAGAGGATCTCGTAGGTGGGTTTTTCTCCTTAGGAATCGTGAGGATTCCTAAGTGTGATTTTCTCTTATAAGTCGTAAGGATCCTATAAGAGAATTTTTCCCTCTTACGAGTCGAGAGGGCTCGTAAGTGGTTGTTTCCCCCCTTGTCGAGATTTGACTTTGGAGAGTGAGACCCGTGAATAGTATGCAAGAGACCTTTTCGGATCGACTTGCAGGGTCCCATTGTTCAGGAAGCAAGTTTTTTAGTCCCTGCTGCCTGAGGCTTCATTTGCAAGTTGAGACGAATCGGGAATTTCCCGCGGAGACACTGGTTTCTCTGTGAGCCGACGCGAATCAGGAGGCTCTCGTCAAGGAGTGTTTGTATCCGTGAGTCGAGGAGTTTGCTAGGGATTATTTGTTTCCCAAGCGCCAAGGATTATTTGTTTCCTTGGGGTTTGAAACGAGTCGAGGATTTCCCACGGAGGCACTGGTGGCTCTGCGAGTCGACGCGGATCAGGAAGCTCTCGTCAAGGAGTGTTTGTATCCGTGAGTCGAGGAATTTGCTAAGGATTGTTTGTTTCCCTAGCACCAAGGATTATTTGTTTCCTTGGGGTTTGAAATGAGTCGAGGATTTCCCATGGAGGCACTGGTGGCTCTGCGAGTCGATGAGGATCAGGAGGCTCTCGTCAAGGAGTGTTTGTATCCGTGAGTCGAGGAATTTGCTAAGGATCGTTTGTTTCCCTGAGTTGGACTGAACCGTCGAGATTTGGCTTCGTCTTCTGGCGGAGCCTGTTGGAAAAGTATGGTTCCCTCTTTGTTTACGCCCTTGGATTGTATACAGGGATCGATGTGATCTTAACTGTAGGGCCAAAGTTTTATCATCTTCTTTTTTTTGTTTTATTTCCGCGATGCTCTATCATTTTAGCTTTTATATCGTGAAGGTCGCGATTGCCCAATCATTTCGGCTATTTTTCGCGGTGCCCAATCATTTCGGCTATTTATTTTATTTTTACTCGCATCTTTTTATTGCGAGTTGCCCAATCATTTCGGCTATTTTGCATGCATACATTTTTACTTGCTGCTTTTTATTGCAAGTTGCCCAATCATTTCGGCTATTTCGTATGCATGTGCGGCCTACTGGCTTTCCGCCGTAAACCTGGAATTAGACACCGATTTCGGCATCAGCACCGCTACAACTGGGATATTGCCAGGAGCGAATCATCATCTGCCTCTGTCGATGTTGAACAAAGATGGCTTAGCGACCAGGGTTAGGGTCCTGTCGTCTAAGGCTTTTAACTTCATGAGCCGTAAGGGTCTCACAAAGGTATTTCTCCCAACAAGTCGTGAGGATCTTGTAGGTGTATTTTCTCCTTAGGAATGTGAGGAAGCCTAAGTGTATGTTCCTCTGTAAGTCGTAAGGATCCTACAAGAGGGTTTTCTCCTTGTAAGTCGAGAGGACTTATAAGGGTTGTTCATCATGCGAACATATCCCCAGTCTCGGATGAGACTTGATTAGGGAAATGTTTATTCGCGCCCGTGGATTGTATACAAGGGTCAGTATTGAGCCATTTGTAGGGCAATATTGGAAGTTTGTGGGGGTTTGCTTAAGCACAGGTTTAGGTCTCTGTAACTTAAGACTTTCAAATCTTATGAGCCGTGAGGGTCCCATAAGAGAGTTCTCCTCACGAGTCGTGAGGATCTCGCAAGTGTATTTTCTCCCTAGGAATCGTGAGGATCCCTAAGTGTGTTGCTCCCTTGTAAGTCGTAAGGATCTCACGCGGGTGGTTTCTCCTTACAAGGTCGAGAGGACCCTATAAGTGTCTTTTAAATAGGTTGCGCCCTTTCGGGTTTTCACAAACACTCGCCGGTAACCCTGCTGTTTTTACTCACGGAGCCCTTTCGGGTTTTCATCCGTGCCCATTTTGCTCATGGACGTACCGTTTTTTTTTGTTTTTTTTTTATTTTCATATGTTTTTTTTTATATCTCGTCAGCCTAAAAGATGTTGCGGTGGTAGTTTAAAGACGTTTCGGTCTGCTATTAGTTTAAGGACATTTCGGTCCGACTTTGAGAAGGCTGGGTGCTGCTGATAGAGTTTGAGCTTAGGAAGATAGCGAGCGGACATAGTCGTCGTCATCTATCATTGACCTAGGCTGTAGCTCATTAAGCGTAGTATCTCTTTAGGAAGCGACCGTTTATTGTCCTGAAAGGCCTTTCACCGTGCATGTCCATGAGTAGATAGGCCCCACCCTGGTAGACCTTATCTATGACGTACGGGCCTTCATAGTTTGGCTCGAATTTTCCCCGCTTGGCGCGATTGGGGATCATAGGCCTTTTGACCACTAGCACAAGCTCGCCTTGGCGGAATGTCCTCGGTCGGGTCAGTCTTTCATATGAGCGCGTCATCTTTGCTTTATAGGCCTCCAGATTTTGTTGCGCTATGAGTCGTGTTTCTTCAAGGGCGTCAAGCTCCTCAAGCCGAAGGTGAGCATTTTCTTCGTCCGTCAGCTCGTAGAGAGGGTAACTCTATCTCGAGGGGAGTACTGCTTCCGTCCCAAATACCAACGCGTACGGCGTTGTGTTTGTGGCCGTTTTAAACGTAGTTCGATACGCCCATAGAGCTTCTTGCAGTTTCTCATACCAGTCTTTCTTATTTCGTGACACCATTTTCTTCATGATCTTTGTCAAGGTCTTGTTGAAGGCCTCAGCTAGACCGTTAGCTCGCGGATTATAAACCGAAGAATATCTCTAGTCTATATTGTGCTGCTGTGCAAAGCGACTGATCTTGTGGCTTCTGTAAGCTGGCCCGTTATCGGAGATGATCCGTCGCGGAGTTCCAAACCGATATATGACATGCGTCTTGAAGAAATGGAGGATATTCTCCGTCTTAACTTCTCTTAACGGTACTACTTCTGCCCATTTAGAGAAGTAGTCAGTCGTCGCCAGGATGAAACGATGTCCCCTAGACGATGCTGGTTCGATAGGGCCGACTATATCAGTTCCCCACATATCGAACGGCCAGCTAGCCACCGTTGGATGTAATGGATTTGGATGCTGATGGATGAAATCCTTATAAATTTGACATGAGTGACACTGCTTCGTATATTCGAGGCAGTCCTGAATCATCGTGGGCCAGTAGTAGCCCATCCGTTTGATCTTCAACTTCATCTTCGGGCCCGCTTGGTGAGAACCGCAGAGTCCGTCGTGAACTTCCTGGACGACTCTTTTCGCTTCGTCAGGTCCTAAGCATCTCAGCCACAGAGAATCAAATAACCTCTTGTACAGAGTATCATTGACGAAGGCGAAAGACAGAGCTCGTTTCATAAGCTGATGTCTTGTGGACGCTTCTTCAGGCATTCGGTGGGACTTAAAGTAGTCTATGAAGACTTCTCTCCAATCCTCAGCCTTTTCCCGGTCTTTTACTTGCAGGGTCGTTTGCTCGCTCGCTCCTTTTTCTTCGGATGATTCCGGAGATATTTCTGCTGGGGCAAGCACCCGACGGCTTTGTACCATGATTCTGACGTCATCGAGCTTCTCGTCAGCCAGCTCTTTAGTAAGTTTGGCCAACGCGTCTGCTTTGCCGTTTTCCGCGCGCGGTATGTTCTCCAAAGTATAGGAGGGAATTTGGGTCAACAGTTGTTGCACTTTTTCGCCGTACTTCACCAGTTCTGGCTTGCACGTTTGGTAGTCGCCGTTTACTTGACTAACGACCAGTTGAGAATCTCCGTATATAAGGAGGTTTTCAATTCCCATGTCGATGGCGATCTCAAGACCTGCTATCAAGGCTTCATATTCGGCTTCGTTATTCGTCCTCGGCTCTGTTAAGGAGAAAGCGAAACGCATTATCCCTCCTTGTGGACTCACGAAGATGAGGCCTACCCCCGATTTGATTATAGAGGTACTTTGTTTGCGTTTTTTTATGGAAGATGCTCCATCGAAATAAAGTTCCCATTGGGTATCACTACCGTCGATCACGTCAAACGCATGTTCGTCTGGCAAATCGCAATTCAGAAGAGAATCGGCAGGTATCGGGTGCTCAGGGAGGAAGTCGGCGATGGCCTGGCCTTTCACTGCCTTGAGAGGTTGATATGTTATGGAGAACTCCATCAAGAGCAGGGCCCATTTAGCGAGTCGTCCCGTCAACATGGCTTTCGACATCAAGTATTTAAGGGGGTCCACCTTTGAAATGAGACGGACTTCGTGCGCCAACGCATAGTGCCTGAGCTTTGTTATCGTAAAGATCAACGCCAGGCAGTATTTTTCAATGGGAAAGTAGTTGCTTTCTGCCCCCAGCAGAACTCGACTTAAGTAGATGAGTGCTCTTTCTTTTCCTTGATCGTTCTCTTGTGCCCATAATGCGCCTAAGGAACCTTCGAGGGCGGTTGTATAAAGAATGAGGGGTTTTCCCTTGACCGGAGCAGCCAACACCGGCGGGTTCTGCAGGTACCGTTTAATTTCGTCCAGCGCGCGCGGCATTTTTGATCCCAGACGAATGGAGTTCCCTTCTTCATCAGGTGACTGTAAGGGCGGCACTTGCCAGAGAGGTTGGCTATAAATCGCCGAATATATGCGAGCATTTCTTGGAGAGACCGCAACTGTTTGAGAGTCCTCGGCAGAGGCATTTCCATGATCGCCTTGATCATGGACGGATCTATTTCGATACCCCGGTGTCGGATGATGAATCCTAAGAACTTGCCCGAGGAAACTCCGAATGCACACTTAAGAGGGTTCATCTTCAAGTTGTATTGTCGAAGGCGTTGAAATACAGTCTTTAGATGCTCGAGATGTTCTTCGTATGATTTGCTCTTAACCACGAGGTCGTCGATATAGCACTCGACGATTTCATGTATAAGGTCATCGAAGATCTTCGTCATGGCCCTTTGGTAAGTGGCACCGGCGTTCTTTAATCCGAAGGGCATCACTTTATAACAGAATATTCCCAGAGGGGTCCTGAAGGCGGTGTGCTTCTGGTCTTCGGGATGCATCTTTATCTGATTGTACCCTGATGAACCGTCCATAAAGGAGAAAACCTCGTGAGTGGACGTATTATCTATCATTAGCTCGGTTACCGGTACTGGGAAATCGTCCTTCGGGCAGGCTTTATTGAGATCCTTGAAATCCACGCATATGCGCACCGTCCCATTTTTCTTCATTACCGGGACGATGTTGGCAATCCAGTCAGGATATTGGACTTCTTGGATAAATCCAGAATCGATCAGCTTTTTGACTTCGGCGTTGATGCTCATCTCAAGCTCGAGCCGCATCCTTCTCGGCGCCTGCTTGACCGGCTTGATGTCCGGGGATATTGCTAATTTATATACCGCAATCTCTGGATCTAATCCTGGCATCTCGGAATAGTTCCACGCGAAGCAATCTTTATGCTGTAGAAGCATGTCCTTTAACGCAGCCACCCTTTCTTCAGATAGCAGCTCGCTGACGAATGTCGGTCGCGGATCGTCTTCCGATCCCAACTCAATCTTTTTGGGGTTATCTGCAGTCGTATGTATGCCATCTTCCAGTTCTTTCGGAGCTGGTGGAAATTCTGAGATCACCTCATCATTGCTGTTCTCAAAGCACCAGGGAAGGTCATCCATGTTCTCGGGCTCTTTTTTTAATACTGTAATCATGTAACAGGTGCGAATCCGCTTCCAAGATTGATGTGGATCTGGTTCTTCTTTCGTGGCCTTGGGCTCGTGCTTCTGTGGCAGCGTTACCTTCCAGTTGTCAGACAGAGCGAACTTGCCGAGCTGGTACTGATCTTCGACCCAATTCTTAAAGGTGAAGCAGTCTTCGAGCGGGTGCCCTATTACTCGGTGATAGGAGCAATAGCCTGGATGGGAAACTTTGTTAGCTTGCTCAGGGTGCTTAGACTCCGGAAGTGCAATCATTTGATATTTTATAGCGAGCTCGAGTAGCTTCTTCGTCTTGTCTCGAGGGAAGGAATACGCTCGACTCATCTTCTTCATGAGGGACGAATCCGGACCGCGCAATGCCCGATCACACGACTCTCTAATCCTGCGTCGTTGCTGTCGGCTCCTCTTTCCACTCCTTGACTTACTTCTGCCTTTGCGTCGGGCCTTTTGCACAATGGGTTGACAGGGAGGAGCATCTTCGTCTTTTACAGCCTGTTGAAACAGACGTTGCGTCCTGGCCTTCTCGTAGATGGCCATCTCACGGTTGTGGTCGTCCCGGACTTTTTGATCTGCTTCCCTTATAAGCTTATCCATTCATTGTTCGAACGATGGACTGGACTCTTTTGCATTTGGAACTTTTACTGTTTCAAGATTAGCGTCCTCCCATTGAGCATCCGCTTCTTCATCGAAGTCATACATGACATAGCAGCTGTTTAGTAGCTCTCGTTTCTTTGACAGGATGTATCCAAGTCCTTTTGTCTCCATTCTCCCATTAGGCAGTTTGTGTTGAGTCCCGGAAACGTTCCAGACTTTGTCATAGAACTTGGCTTTTCGAACGGTCTGCTTGAAGGATATCCCTTGGCGTTTCAGCAGCTTTTCCAAGCCTTCTGTATAATATCTGGGTAGACGGATGGGTTGAAGTCTGTCCAGCGTAGGATCTGCCCCGTGCCAGATTTCTTTCTCCACTTTGTTTTCTTCAGAGCGGTAGAATAGAATTGCCTTCTCGCCTTCTCGCCTGGGAGGGATATAGAAAGTCTGCAGCTCCTCTATACTATCGGTATCAAGCACATCCAGTTCTTTATAATGTTTAAGCGACACCATGGCGACTTGTAGACTTTGCTCTTCGTCAGCGGAAGCTCGTATCGAAGGCCGAGCAGAGAATACAGCATGGACTTCATCCTTTGAATCACTGCCAAAGATCAATGTAGGAGCAGATGGTCCCTGCTTAGTGTATTAGGGCGGGCCCGAATAAACGATCTCTTCTTCCTCCTCGGTATCACTGCCGAAGACAGGGATGGTAGCGTTAGTTTTATTCTCCGGCTTGCGACACCTTTCCGTGTCTTCAAAATTCGGCAAGAAGTATTTGGCATCTTCATATTTACGAACTTCATTCACGGAAAACGGATTTAGTTCTCCCGTTACGGTATACTCGAGACCATCCCTAAAATATTTCATACACTGATGCTGTGTAGAAGGGATGATGTTGTACTCGTGTAACCATGGTCGGCCGAGCAGAGCGTTGTAGCATGTCTTGGCATCTATGACGTGGAATTTAATGTCTGTGACGAGCAGCCCGAAGCGTAGCGTCAGTATCACAGATCCAAGAGTCTTTGATGATTGGGAGTCGAACCCGGAGATGGTGATCTTGTCACGAGCAAGGTGCTGGACGCTCATGCAGATTTCTTTTAACACCCGCACATTGAGGAGATTAACGGAGGATCCATTGTCGATCAGGATCTTGCCTATCTTTATGTCGTGACAGTATCCTGAGACATAGAGGGGGCGATTGTGCTCGCAAGTCCCAAGAAGAAGGTCCTCATCGCCGAAAGTGACATCGGCCGTGTGCACTTCCTCCAATTCATCCTTCATCTTTTCCTCGGCCAGGAGAGCTTGGAATTGTTCCGGATCTTGGAGTGCCTTAATTAACGAATCTCTCGCCTCCTTTGATAGCAAAAGAGCGTCAAGAATGCTGAGCTGTGAGGGTAGCTTCCTTAGATGTGCTAAGACGTTGTAATCCACCTTATTCTTCTTCGGCGGGTTCTTGGCGGCTAGCTCTTCCACCACTTGGTCATCTAAGACGATATCTTCAGAGACCTTTTCTTTCCCTTTATCTTTTCTGTTCAAGGGTCCGAGGTTCTTTTCAGGCAGCGTCCGATTCCGCAGCCAGATATTTTCGCAGACCTTCGGTTCTTCTTCTTTTCCTGAAGCGGACCCTTTAAAGAGAGGGGCAAGTTCTAGCTCTTCATCAGAATCACTCCCGAATGTAGGCACTTGTGACCCACCGGTGTTAACCATGCGATAATCGCTGGTAGTTCTTTTAATCCCTTCGGTCGTATTTCTTTGCTCTCAACGAGTTTTACGCTTTTCCCGCTTAAAGCGTTGTCGATGAGCCACGTATCCTTGCCACCATCTATCGAAAGCTTTGCACTCTTGTGTGGGGTGCGAAATCTTTTGATGATATAAGCATAGGAGGGGTGCGTTTCCATTTCACCGGTGATGCTTCTTTCAGAGGATGGTAGCTTCATGCCCATTGATATGGCCTTAGCAAACTTTTTCTTCATCTTGAATTGGCTTTTATCGGCAGCGGAGATGTTTTTGTAAGCCCGCGGGGGCGCCCCGGCCGTCGATCCGACGCCGGAAACGCGGAAAACAAAAACTTTGCGAACTTTGCAAAACGGCACCACCGCGGACTTTTTACCCGGATCGGGCCATTAACCTAGCTAGCTAGCAAAAAGAAAAGAGTAGAGATGCTATACCAAACGATCCGTGTCCTTCGGTCTTCGTCTCCGCTCCGATCTCCCCCGGAATCTCCGTCACCTCCTCGCTTGTCGGAAAGGGCACCACGTAGCCGGAATCTTTTACGGGCTCCCGCCTCTTGACCGAGGCAACTCGGGCGCGAAGTTGGCTAGCCGACGCGTCCAAGGCTTGCTATAGAAATAGTGTAGAAGGTTATCTCTTTGGGGTTTATGAGGTTGCCATGTTGGAGGAATTTTAGCACAAGAATTTCATGGATGCTTTGATGAAGAAATGGAGCATGCATGGAAAAAAAGGAATGAGCATTTCTCAAAGGAGCTCGGCCACCCCCCATTTTGTGCTTGCTGGAAAAAATGTATGGGTGAAGGGGATTAATTAAAAAACCATCCTAAAAGAATTAACACATCACAGCACATATACTAAGGGAGGGGCCCACCAAAAAAAATCAAGAAGGAATTTTCCCACATCATTTAACCTCTCTCTCTCTCACAGAACAGTGGCCGGCCCCAAAATGTTTCATGGTGGAATTTGATGAATGAATTAATAAAGAAAAGATAAGAAAGGGAATGAATGAAGGAGAAAAAAGTCACACCAATATACAATTCAATCCATTCACAAAACCATCACAATAAATGCAATGGAATGGACAAGAATGGAATGTCATGATTATGAAGCCACACTCATGCAAAGAAAACCCCTCACAAAATGTTAATTGCAAACTTGCAATTAACACCCTCCAACGAAAAGTCCGACCGGGAAGGAAAAAGAGAAAACCGGCCGGAACGGAATGCAAACTGGCAACCCCAGAAAAACCGATCCCGTAATAAATTACAGGAAAACCCCGCAACTGCAAATACATGCCCGCATTTGTATTCCCACTGAACACAAATGCAAAGAGACAAAACTACACTATCAAATACTAGTATCCGGCTTAAGTCAAAGCCGGCTAGTAAAAACTGTCCGATCACGATCCGTGCAATACCGCACGTATCTGATCGAACCCTGCCATATCTCCATACGGCCTCTACAGCGTTTCGCCCGAAACTTGAGTAACTGTCTGTGTGGTGGACTCTAAAGACTCGTCAATACTGTGGCTGTGGATTTAACCACTAGCACGTCAGAGGTATAAGCCAATACGTGACGGGCCACCAGGTATTGACCAAAAGGGACGTCGATGAGCGAACTCATCCTGACACCCTACTGAGCCTGTCAGTGACAATATCCGTACAGTCCGGTCCGTTCGTCTATGAGCATCGCATGGCGGGCCTAGGGGGTTGGTAAAAGTCAGACCCCCAAAAGCGGTACAAGTCGTGTCGGAGTGCAGCCCAGAACACCCTGAGATACTACTGGAATACCTACCAGCAAATCTCCTGCCTTGGCCAAGGACTTTTCATGTTCTGGCTCTCCTAGACACAGCACGACCTCACCCCCAATACCGGGAGAGACGAACCCCTGCAGATCCGCTCACTGCCTCCATGTGGCTCGGGACTGTACCCAACTAAAACCTGTTTGCACGACTCCTTTGAGCCGTGGTAGGGTAGTAATCAAAGTACAGTGGGAACTCACACGAGACAAATGACGATCCCAGGTCGATGAACTAACCTGTACACATGTCACCTGGGAACTGCTATCTGACGTCTGGTATATGCCCAACTAGCAGGTTCCCGGCGAGTCCTGTCCGGTGTACTCATAACCCAATGAGCACCTGTATACATCTTAGGTGAACCAACTGACACCAGTGGCTTGTGAGACCGGCCACCGCCCCTCGTCGGGGTCTCGACTGTATACACTAGTCTACTCTGGAGAAACGATGCCCTGTCTCGAATCTCCCACGACTAGGGACCTTTTAAGGATATGCTTGTAGACCCCCAGCTCCCACTTATATGATCGCCCTCATACTGCTGGTGGTCAAGCAAGAATCCAAGGGGCTTTATCAACGTGTAATAGCGACTCGAAAGGTCACCTAAAGCAGTACACGATGATAAAGATAAACCAGATAGCATACTATCATCTCGAGTAAGACTGTCCTACCGGGATAGGTCCTCCCCTCAATCATTGCAATCACGTGCCTGTGACCCAATAATTGACTCTGAGGGCACTATCTCCAACAATCTCCCACTTGCACTCGAGGCTAATTATTGCGATGTCGCATACTCACAGCCCGTGTGATACCGAACACCCAACTCCTCTACTAGTCAGTCTCACAAAGCTCGTTTGCGAAACTATTGCGTTCGAGGAATAGCCTCAGTGAGTGGATCCGCTTTGATGTTTCTTTCTATGTCTCTCTATATCTCATGTTCGCAGAGAAAACTATCTCCCGAAATGAGCAATACCTGTCCTAGAATGTCTGGATGTCTGATGGGACCTAGCTCATAAGTGAACTCCAAATCCAAACTTCTTAGACTGTATCGACAACTGAACTTAATCAGTGTCCTGCGCCATGCCTTCCCTCAGTATCCACCTGGACCACCTGTCCAAAATACTGCCCCTCGTCAAAGGGAAAACTATAACTCTGACAGCCACTCTGCCATCCAGGTCACCTTGGAAGCCTGGAATAATAACCGTCTCCTAAAGGAGGCTGTCGTTATCAATTCCTTAGAACATCCACTTGTGTTCTAAAACTGCTTCCGATTGTTTCTCCAGGATTGGATCAATATCAACTTATTGCACCTTCTGCAAGAACAACATCTGGTGTGGTACTTGACATCTCATGATTGACTCAATTGCCTAAGCAAGTGATCTGTCAATCATGCGTATCCCTCTCCCCATTAGTCTGTAAGACACCTTTAGAGAGGGTGACTCCATTACCTGCAGGTACACTACCGTGCCAGGAGTCGTCCATTCTAAATACTCATAGAATGCGGTCAAAGTACCCAGATTGGGAAACCACCCAAATCTAGATCTAAAACCATAGATCTAGTAACCAGAATGTCTGATATAATATCCAAGTCCTATGTGGAGAAACTACTGTGTGACGACCAAAGTATAACCGATCGTAGTATAGGAATATCACTTCCTACTCCGTGTATGTCATCAAATACCAGGACATCACACCCTACTACCTTCTCAACAGATCCATCTCCTATTCTGATGAAGTCAAACCTATGACTGTCACATCAGAAATAGATGATCTATCTCCGCAATATCTGCTATAGTCTATAAATAGACATAAGCTTGATGTCCACCAATGCTTCCGCTGCTCCCACTGACTACGACAACCCTCTGGCAGAGTCATATAGGCGTACACTTCTAAAGCTAGTTTAGAATGACGCTATACTCATCCTCCCGCCGGGTCTCGCAGCCTGGAACAACAGCAATGGCAAGTGTGGGTAAACAAGAACCTCCCTGCCACCGTCCTTGAGCATACCGAAGTACCTCTCGAGTGCCTGAGGTTACCCACCATATCTGCGGAGTGGCCAATGGAATGTCAAACCAGATTGAATCTTTAGGTTCTTATCAAATCTTCAGTAATCGTTTGCGGTTCTGGAATCACTTCCAGTTCTACCATATGCCCACTCCTGTTTTTCTGAAAAAATCCATTTTTGATAAAACTGTGGCGAGTCAAGAACAATATCACTATTGATCTTCCAGATGGTAGAAAGTCAACCCTCGTCATAGCCCGGGTCAACCCACAAACAGCCACTACTGAAACGTGCCTTGAGTTGTCCAGTGTCTGGTTTTAAGCATAAGCCGGACAACTCCCCGTATCTTAACAATGTCAAGATATGAACTGTTCTAAATCCAAGAACCAGAGGCACTGATTTAATTGAACCAGATTCAAATCATGCAGCTGTCTCCAGTGCATGTCAAGTAAATGGAAGAGAGGCCGATCAGCGTTACTCAACTTAGGAGTACTTCCAATTATGAGTAACCTGAAAGAGAAGCTAGTTCTCTTAATCATTACTATCAACTGAATATCATTCACAAGTATCTACTCTTCGATCACCTTGAAGAATCCTGATACTTGCAACATCTGGTTCTCTACTTTACTCTTATACCTATAACTCCTCAAAACTTAGACCCTGTGTTTCTACGAAACACATGTCTAAGAACTAGAGAAGTTAAAAGTAAACAGAATATAGTACGAGGACCAACCCCTCTGTCCTAATGGACACTGGACAATATACAATACTCTGTATAAGTCCCCTGAGTCTGGTGACTCATTCACTGTGTGTCGTAGGTTGAAAACTGTACTTTTGGTTAAGAAGAATTACACCGCTGTTCAATGCTCCTTACCTAACCATCCACTGGTATAGGTAAATGTCATAGACATAATTTCAAAAAGTATATCTCACTCTATAAAAATAGACGTACAGATGTATCAATTTGAAATTGGTGCACAACAACGGATATTCAAAACCAAATATTTGCCGACCGGCAAACAACCCAGGTGACTTCCTCAAATATCACCGATTACAACGAATCCCGATATAATGAGGATGGTCACCTAATTCCCAATAACTTACTCCCACTCATCGTCTGTAAAACCATACAGATGTGAGAATCCAACCTGGTAAATACATACCCTAGAGTAAGTGTCTAATCGGGAAATCAGTTTTCTTTTAACAGTACACAGTGAAACTGAAACATTGAAATGTTTCGATGGGGTATGCTGGTATTCCTAGTAATGCCTCTTCCATTATCCAGATTCACAACTATAACTGTATAATTCTTTGCCACCTCTCCAAATCCCTTTATATGTCTTTAGTCATTACCTTCTGTACACCCCTTTAGGCCAAATGGTTTTCTTCCTTCCCTACCGTTCGGCACCAGCCTATGGTTTGGAAGAAGACTATCCAATAAGCATAATGGGTGTACTGTCCTAGCCCTAGGAGCACTCGCAATGCGAGAGAAGGTGAGGATAAAAGACAACCGAATGAACTTAATTCATAGGTGATTTAGGATTGACAAAGAAGTACATGGTTTGGTCGTGAATAGCAGTCGCAATTTACTTTGCCCTCTTACTAATCCCTTGCTTTGTCTGAACTTAATACCTTCTGTACACCGTTTAGGCTAATTGGCTTTCTTCATTCCCCACCGTTCGACACCAGCCTAAGGTTTGGAAGAAGACTATCCAATTTGCGTAATAGGTGTACTATCTCCTAAACCAAGGAGTACTCGCAACCTGAGAGAAGGTAAAAGGTAAAGACAACTGAATAGTCCTATTCGTTTTCTCCAGAACCGGAAACCATCCTCGAAGTCCTTCGAGTTCGTATATAACCATACGATGGTTTTGTCCAATGGAAGTGGACGTTCGTAATAATACGGGGTGTCCCGGAGAAAAGAGTAAAAGTAGGAGTGGCAAAGAGGTCTGCAACTCTGACAATCCAAAAGCCAGTGTTAAGTAGGTTCGGTCAACTTGGTCACTGAGTCATAGTCTAGGGTCGGGTCAATGGTCGCTGCCAGAGAGAGAGAAAAGAAACACTCAGCGTGCACTCTAACCTAGATCAGAATGGTTACCAATTTATCTAATCTGGAAACCTCCCACTGTTACGTCAAATTCTTCCCCAAACCTGAAAGAAGAATTAGCCGGGATAACCCGAGGAGTAAACCAACTCATCAGTGGGAATCGGGATCCAACTCTCATCGCATGATAACGTGACGGAATCCGCTCACGTTATCACACTCCAGAAGGTATGCGCATATCTGGCAAGTTTCAGTACTTTTGAAACTCCCGATGTGGATTTTTACCCCATGCTCTTATGACCTTGACTTTGGCCAACATATCATAAGTCACATGTCAAGTTCTACCCGTCATTTTCCTGGTTAATTTGAACCCACCCGTACCTACCCTTGACTTTGGCCAAAATGGCAGTACGACTGTCCCAAACCAACGCATCTATCTATGCTGCATATGGATACCCAACAGCTACCAAACACTGTGCCTTGACTTTGGCCAACATACACAGCTTGAATACTATTGACCATCCATATGAAACGACGGAGGGCTACGAATGGTTTCTGGCGAAAACCTTTAACGTAATGAACTTGATATCGTTGAAGGAACGGATAGCTTTATAGAAAAATATAGTAACGAAAACCTTCGCTAAAGAGGTCACTCCCGGTGAAGGGATCTCGGCTCTTTCCCCGTAGAATGGGGTGCAGGATATTCCAACTGAATACCACGATGCAAAGCAAAAGTAATCGGCTATAGTGAAGTTAATGCCCTGACGCAAACTTCTGTCCAAGGGGTCACTCCCGGTGAAGGGATCTCGGCCCTTGCCTCGTCGACTGAGGAGCAGGATATTCCAAATGAATACCACGATGCAAAACAAAAGTGAACGTCCTTGCAATAACAGCTTTTTGAAAATGTGTTCCAACAACATCAGAATAGGTTTGTTTATCTTGCATTGATCCGAATCAATGCAGTCCCATCAATTGATCACACCAAAAAGAACGAAAATATACTGACGTACGTATATGCCATCCGCATTCGCCACTGGGTCCCGTCATCACCCGTTAGGTTAGCTAACTAACGACAGAGCGGGGACTGGACTAGCGCGGATGCAAAACATATACAACATCTACTAATATATATATAATATATAATTTTCGCTCAAGGCATGATAAACAACACAGAAATGTATAGCAACACAGATCAATACAGATATCTGGGATCCCCAGGTTTCACAGAGCCGCTGAAACCCGACGTTCCCCTGGTCGTGTGGATAGCCTGTGCAATGAAATCCTAGACCCCTACGGGCGCGGCAAGTTACCCGCCAAAACCTGAAGCGAGGCAGCCCCCTTCAGCAACGTGAATGGACCACCCAGCACTTCACGGAATCCGGTAACTTGGGCACCCCTCCTGGGTCAACCCTATACCCCCTACGAGTGCGGCGAATAGCCCGCCAATTCTAGAGTGAAGCCCCTCCGCCTCAATGCCATGAGATGCGGGCTTGTTGCCCTCTAGAATCCGGCTATCCGTGCACCCCTCCGCGGGGTAATCCTAGTACAGAAAGTAAAATATACATACAACGGGTACATCGACCGCAACCAGGTCGTGCCCCAAAATAATAATACAAACAGGCAGTGACGGCAGTCCACATGTCGGACGCTCGCCCCGCAATATCAAATGTACATAATACAACAGAACTGTACTACCACTGCAACCAGGCTATCCCCCACGACCGATCCGCAACAACACAGTACAATCACAGAACATCAACGTGAAAGTCACGTTCGCAAATCCGTCTAACCGGGCTATAGCAGTTAGACGGGATTTACCGATCAAATGACATTCACGGTCGCAGATATAATGTAAAAACTGTGAACTAGCATGTTTAAAATATCCGATCGAACAAATTTATCAAAGTGGGCCCCCAAAAAGAACTGTAGCACTTACAGAAAACCTGGGCCCAAATAAAATATCCCAAAAGCCCTATTTCTAACTCATAAGCTTACTGGGAAAATAGGGTGCCAAGATTCCTCCTATCCGCCGCGGAAGCGCGGCCAAACCGAGGTTTTGGCCGCCCTTCCGCGGTCGAAGTGAAGAATCATTGGATCGTATTTTCCCATAATTCTTATAATTGCTTGTACATGCCTCTGCAACAACCTGAAAAATTTTAGGAGCTCAAAAAATTTCAACAGAGAACATATGTGCACAAAAATACGGTTTTTGGGGATTTTGTTCGATCGGGTTCTAAACGCGCTAGAGCAAGCTAGGGTAGGTTAACGGCGTGGCTCTGATACCATTGTAAGCCCGCGGGGGCGCCCCGGCCGTCGATCCGACGCCGGAAACGCGGAAAACAAAAACTTTGCGAACTTTGCAAAACGGCACCACCGCGGACTTTTTACCCGGATCGGGCCATTAACCTAGCTAGCTAGCAAAAAGAAAAGAGTAGAGATGCTATACCAAACGATCCGTGTCCTTCGGTCTTCGTCTCCGCTCCGATCTCCCCCGGAATCTCCGTCACCTCCTCGCTTGTCGGAAAGGGCACCACGTAGCCGGAATCTTTTACGGGCTCCCGCCTCTTGACCGAGGCAACTCGGGCGCGAAGTTGGCTAGCCGACGCGTCCAAGGCTTGCTATAGAAATAGTGTAGAAGGTTATCTCTTTGGGGTTTATGAGGTTGCCATGTTGGAGGAATTTTAGCACAAGAATTTCATGGATGCTTTGATGAAGAAATGGAGCATGCATGGAAAAAAAGGAATGAGCATTTCTCAAAGGAGCTCGGCCACCCCCCATTTTGTGCTTGCTGGAAAAAATGTATGGGTGAAGGGGATTAATTAAAAAACCATCCTAAAAGAATTAACACATCACAGCACATATACTAAGGGAGGGGCCCACCAAAAAAAATCAAGAAGGAATTTTCCCACATCATTTAACCTCTCTCTCTCTCACAGAACAGTGGCCGGCCCCAAAATGTTTCATGGTGGAATTTGATGAATGAATTAATAAAGAAAAGATAAGAAAGGGAATGAATGAAGGAGAAAAAAGTCACACCAATATACAATTCAATCCATTCACAAAACCATCACAATAAATGCAATGGAATGGACAAGAATGGAATGTCATGATTATGAAGCCACACTCATGCAAAGAAAACCCCTCACAAAATGTTAATTGCAAACTTGCAATTAACACCCTCCAACGAAAAGTCCGACCGGGAAGGAAAAAGAGAAAACCGGCCGGAACGGAATGCAAACTGGCAACCCCAGAAAAACCGATCCCGTAATAAATTACAGGAAAACCCCGCAACTGCAAATACATGCCCGCATTTGTATTCCCACTGAACACAAATGCAAAGAGACAAAACTACACTATCAAATACTAGTATCCGGCTTAAGTCAAAGCCGGCTAGTAAAAACTGTCCGATCACGATCCGTGCAATACCGCACGTATCTGATCGAACCCTGCCATATCTCCATACGGCCTCTACAGCGTTTCGCCCGAAACTTGAGTAACTGTCTGTGTGGTGGACTCTAAAGACTCGTCAATACTGTGGCTGTGGATTTAACCACTAGCACGTCAGAGGTATAAGCCAATACGTGACGGGCCACCAGGTATTGACCAAAAGGGACGTCGATGAGCGAACTCATCCTGACACCCTACTGAGCCTGTCAGTGACAATATCCGTACAGTCCGGTCCGTTCGTCTATGAGCATCGCATGGCGGGCCTAGGGGGTTGGTAAAAGTCAGACCCCCAAAAGCGGTACAAGTCGTGTCGGAGTGCAGCCCAGAACACCCTGAGATACTACTGGAATACCTACCAGCAAATCTCCTGCCTTGGCCAAGGACTTTTCATGTTCTGGCTCTCCTAGACACAGCACGACCTCACCCCCAATACCGGGAGAGACGAACCCCTGCAGATCCGCTCACTGCCTCCATGTGGCTCGGGACTGTACCCAACTAAAACCTGTTTGCACGACTCCTTTGAGCCGTGGTAGGGTAGTAATCAAAGTACAGTGGGAACTCACACGAGACAAATGACGATCCCAGGTCGATGAACTAACCTGTACACATGTCACCTGGGAACTGCTATCTGACGTCTGGTATATGCCCAACTAGCAGGTTCCCGGCGAGTCCTGTCCGGTGTACTCATAACCCAATGAGCACCTGTATACATCTTAGGTGAACCAACTGACACCAGTGGCTTGTGAGACCGGCCACCGCCCCTCGTCGGGGTCTCGACTGTATACACTAGTCTACTCTGGAGAAACGATGCCCTGTCTCGAATCTCCCACGACTAGGGACCTTTTAAGGATATGCTTGTAGACCCCCAGCTCCCACTTATATGATCGCCCTCATACTGCTGGTGGTCAAGCAAGAATCCAAGGGGCTTTATCAACGTGTAATAGCGACTCGAAAGGTCACCTAAAGCAGTACACGATGATAAAGATAAACCAGATAGCATACTATCATCTCGAGTAAGACTGTCCTACCGGGATAGGTCCTCCCCTCAATCATTGCAATCACGTGCCTGTGACCCAATAATTGACTCTGAGGGCACTATCTCCAACAGTTTTGCCCCAGCGGGATCATCTCAGCTCTTTCATCAAGTCGCTGGCGCTTGGCCCTTTCCAATATAACCTCCTCGCGTTCTCGATCAGCCTTATTTTTCAATCGAGCTTCGTTGAGGAATGCGTC
Source organism: Agapanthus africanus (assembly GCA_030015575.1). Classification (NCBI taxonomy): domain Eukaryota; kingdom Viridiplantae; phylum Streptophyta; class Magnoliopsida; order Asparagales; family Amaryllidaceae; genus Agapanthus; species Agapanthus africanus. The sequence continues at coordinate 352,938,862 of JASDDO010000019.1, forward strand.
AATTTCCTCATCTGATGGCCTCAGAATTTTTGATTCAGGGTCTGCCCCCAGCGTTTCAGTACAAGGGGTCTCGTCATCGTTCGAATAGGAAATCATATGACAGCTCGCCACGCATTCTTCAGATTCATCTGACGCACTTTCTCCCTCACCTTCCTCTTGAAAGACGTGGTTGAGAAACTCTTGGAATGTAATGGGAGTCCGTGCCTTCTGGTTGTATTCCTCCAGCGCGTCAATTTGTTTTTGCAGGTCCGTGCGCTTGTCGCCAGGCTTCATGGGCTTCTTTGACTTCTTTTTCTTCTTCTTCGAGGATTTTGACGGCTGGTTACGAGTGCTTGAGCCACTACCATCGGTCTTTGGAGTTGGACGTGGCTTCAACATCCCCTCAATGACCTGCGGTTCCAACGGGTTCTTCCACCTAATCGCTGGACATGTCTGAAGGTCATTCAGCATCCTCTTTGTCTTGGCTGATAATACAACCTCCCAAGGAGCTTCTTCAACGACGGAGCATGTTGCCCCCGGCGTATTCGTCCCCTTAGAGGTGTGGGGCTGCGGAGGATTCACCTTCCATTTGTCAGATAACGCAAACTTGCCCTGTCGGTACTGGTTTTCAAGCCAATTTTTGAAAACGTAGCAATCTTCGATCGGATGGCCTAGTACTCGATGATAAGGACAGTAGTTGGGCTCGTTGACGTCACTTGGTTGCAACGGACGTTTTGGATCCGGCAGATTTGTGAGTCTGTTGCGTAATGCCAGCTCGAATAACCTTCTTGTTTTATCGCGGGGAAACGAGTAAGGACGCCCTAGTCTCTCCTCAAGGTCTACGTACGGACGCATATTATTTTGACGCACAACCGGCTTCGAGTTGCTCGGTTGTTGTTGAGCATTAGCGACGACGATCGCTTTTCCCTTTCCTTTGTCATTTCGGGAGTCCGGCTTTGGAAGAGGAGGTTTATGGCCCATCTGATCCATCTGTGCTAACTTGTCAATCAAGGCCTGGAAGGTAGTCGGCTTGAAAAACATCATAAATTGCGAGATGGTTGCTTGCGGATCAAGGGTTCCCACAAACATACCCACCGCAGGAGCTTCTTCAATGCGCTACTCGCACTTCGACCATAAGTTCCGCCATCGTATAGCGTACTGAACCCACATCTCGCCTGGCTTTACCCTGGCGTTAATCAGTGCTGTCATCGGGGTACGTTCATTGGCGCTTGCAAAACGCTGAGTAAACAATAGCTCCATTTCCGCGAAGGTTTTGATAGAGTCGTTCGGGAGCTCAGAGTACCACTCGAACGCCGTATCCGATAAACTTCCAACAAACTGGTGAAGTAAAAGCTTGTCATCACCGCCGGTGTTGCCGCAGAGTGCCCTGAACTGGGCAACGGGCTGGTGAGGATTGCCCGTCCCCTTGTAGACATGGAACTTGGGAATTGTGTAACCTGGCGGGTACTTGATTTGGTCGTACCAACTTGGATATGGCCGCCCCGTTTTTACGACCTGGCCGGCTGCTTCGGTCGCATGATGAACCCGTATTTGTTGGGCTATGTACTCGTCCAAATCAGCTTTAGAGATTGTATCCTCCTTAGCTGTTGATAGGGCTGGCGGAGGATTTGATGTCTCTCCCCTATCAATTCCAAGGACGATCGGGGGCTCTTCGGTCGGAGGATCTTGCTGTATCATCATTCCTATCATGTCTTTGAAGAAGAGGCCCATACGCTGTATGTTGGCTGCTTGTTCAGCAGCCTCTTTGTCCTTCTTCTCCAATATCCGACGAAGGAATTCGGCATCGGTTTCTTCCTCTTGGCGTTCATCCGAGGACGTTTCGGGGTTTTCTTTTGGCCCTGTAAGTGCGGCCATAGCGTTCATCATCTCTTGGAGCTTTTGCTGTTGCTCCTGCGCCTTGGTCACTGATCGGGTAAGCGGTCGATGACCCGTAGATATGCGGCTGTCTTCTTTACCAGATGCCACGTAGACGGTATGAACCACAATGCCCCCTGACTTAGGGCGTTTGGGTTTACCACCTCTGATATTTGTCGCCGGCGCGGGGCTTTTCTCCGGCTTCCTTCTTTTGTAGGCCGTTGAAGTTGAAGGGGCCGTTGCAGTGGGCACCCTAGCGATCGTTGTCCCTTGCTGTTCAATAGGACGGTCTTTTCCTTTATGCGCCTTCGTCTCCTTTCGTTGACGAGAGTGATCTGGGTTGATCACGGAGTCTTGAACCCTCCGCCAAACTTTATAAATTCTTGAGGACAGCCATTGAGGGGGCTGTTCCTGTTTTGTTTCCGGAACTCTCTCCGCCGGCGGAGGAGATCTTTTCAGTATAGCGGTTGGAGAGTTCTTACGTACCCTCCTCAGCAGTTCAAAGCTGTTCCCAGTTGGAACAGCAGCGTTGACTTCCACCACTGGAGCCGGTGGAGTTAGCCCTGAGGGGGAGTTGCCCCCTGCCTTCCTCACTCGTTGCCAATGGCGATGTCGAGCATGACGAGCCGTTGGGACTGGCTCGGAGATTGAGACATCTTCTTTTTGCCTCTTGTCTGAATGAGGCACTGCCGGTGTTAACCTCTTAAAGACTGAGGTTGTCTTTTGAGGGGTGATATTCAACCTGTCGAAGACGGATCCTCGAGCAGGGGCAGAAGCAGGAATCGTCAGCCTTGAAAAGACTGACTCTTTGACAGGGGAAGCCGCCTTGACGACTTCTGGAGCAGCAATTATTGCTTTCCTTGGGACAGCCAGTTTAGAGTTCTGATTTAGCCTGGTGAAAATAGAGGTTGTCGGTTTGGTAGTGGGAGACCCGTTGACAGGGGACGTCGTAGCAGTGAGCTGGTCGAAGACCGACTTTTTGTTCACTTCCGGTGCAGGTATCGGCGTAGGGAAGCTTGTAGGTGGGATCATGGTCCCGAAGAACAGGCCAGTGGTGGCTTGGGTCACCTGGTCTACCGGCAAAGCGAGGAAGGAAGCCGCTTGGGGCCCATATGCTACACCTCCCGGTGAGGTGGAGCGTCCGTTGCAGTGGCATTTCGAGCAGTTGGTGCAATTAGAGGCCATTGAATCTTGAGTTCTACGCCAGGCAAAAGACCAAATCTTAGTAACTTGAAATCCAAAGACAACCGTTAACAAACCGCGATTGGTTCGCGAAAACGACACACGAAGTGTGGAGTGGAAAGAGGAAAAGGTCCCACCGGGCGTGCCAGAATCTGTTCCCCTCCGAAAGGCGGCGCACAAGACTGCGATGTCCTGACGCTGAGATTCGGGGCAGATGCTATTTGGTTTTATCCGTCCACCTCTCCGAAGATTCCATGTTGATTTATGGCACCGTGTATCGGAGGTTTAGATGGATGCGGCCGATGTAGCATACTTCGTCAGATTCCCCCTCGCTTGAGGGGTTTTTGATCGTGGGGACGCTCTTCCCTGCAGGCGCAAGCCCCTGCAGTTAATTACGCTACCGCATCGCGGTAGCCACTTTCTCCTTCTCCAGAATTTCACTTTGTGTCGTGTGTGTTTGTTTTGTTTATGGTTGCCCGTGGATTGTATACGGAGACTAAGTAATGCCGTCGCCCGTAGGACGTGGATTAGTCCAAATCCGTATTTACTTAGATTTGGGTTTGATGTTTTTAGTTTAAGGATACGTTATTCGTATTGCGGCTAAGATCAACTTAAACGGTCGTTAAGGATACGTTAGTCTGATTTGAGACTAAGATCAACTTAACGGGATCGTTTATATCCGACAAAAGAGCATTTGGGGGCTCTATTGTTCCAGTTTAGGGACATGGTGGTCCAATGCCAGTTTAGGGACATGGTGGTCCATAGGCAGTTTAGGGACATTGCGGTCCATTGGTAGTTTAAGGACATTACGTGTAAGTGCACGGCGGCGCCCCGGCCGTCAATCCGACGGCCAAATGCGGAAGCGGTGATAAACTTAAATTTTCTTGAACTGGCAAACCGCCGCGCACTAATACCCGGATCGAACCACTAACTAGTCCTAGCTAACAACAAGAAAGGGAAGAGAGATATACCGACGATCCAAGTCCTCCGGTCTTCTCTTCATCGTCCCGATCTCCTGCGGAATCTCCGGTCGTCGCCACCTTGCCGGAAGGGCACCACATCGTCTCCATGTTTTACGGGCTCCCACCTCAATGCCGAGGCAACTCGGGCACGAAGCCGGCTACTCGACGTGCCCAAGGTTCGCTGTAGAATATGTAGTCCTCAAGTCTCACTTTGGGGTTGTAGGAATTGCCTTTTGGTGGAGGAAATGATATGAGCTTGTGGAGATGAAACATGTGGGATTTTACAAAGCTAGAATGATAAAAATCCCACCCCTAGAATTTTGGACAGCCCCCTCCCTCAATGTGGCCGGCCATGTATATGGTGGTGGAGAGAGTGAAAGAGTGAGAGAGTATCAAAAAAGATGGGAGCCATTCTCATATCATGCAAGAGAGAGAAAGAAAAAAACTCATCATGAAAAGAAATGATCACCAAAACAAACCCATACTCCACACACTAATCATCAACAACCATGATGCTTACAAAGTCAAGCCATCATGAAGTGATCAAGTCAAAAAGGTCAAGGTATGGTGCTCATCATGAAAACCATCATGATGCAACAAGAATGCAAAGACCCCCTCCACAACCACTTATTTGCAACAATGCAAATAAGCCCTCCTCCACCAATCTTCGGCCAATGAACGGAACAATGGAAATTGGCCGAAACGGAAAGCAAACTGGCAACTCCAGAAAACTGGTCCCGTAATAAATTACAGGAAAACCCCGATACTGTGCATACACACCCGCATCTGTATTTCGACCGAAATACAAATGCAATGAGACAAAATCTACACTGTACTATACAAGGATCCGGCTTATACCAAAGCCGGCTAGTAATACCTGTTCGATCCTGATCCGTGCAATACCGCACGTATCTGATCGAACCCTGCCATATAACCATATGGCCTATAGTACAGACTGTCCGATCCTGATCCGTGCAATACCGCACGTATCTGATCGGACCCTGCCATATCTCCATACGGCCTCTACAACCTTTCGCCCGAAAGCTGAGTAACAGAATGTGGGGGACTCTAAAGACTCGTCAACACCTTGGTTGTGGATTTAACCACTAGCACGTTAGAGGTATAAGCCAATACATAACGGGCTACCAGGTATTGACCAAAAGGGACGTCTGTGAGCGAACTCAGCCTGACTCCCTACTGAGCCTGTCAGTGACAATATCCGTACAGTCCGGTCCGTTCGTCTATGAGCATCGCATGGCGGGCCTAGGGGGTTGGTAAAAGTCAGACCCCCAAAAGCGGTACAAGTCGTGTCGGAGTGTAGCCCAGAACACCCTGAGATACTACTGGAATACCTACCAGTAAATCTCCTTGCCTCGGCCGAGGGCTTCGTGTAATGGCTCTCCTAGACACAGCACGACCTCACCCCCAATACCGGGAGAGACGAACCCCTGAAGATGCGCTCACTGCCTCCATGTGGCTCGGGACTGTACCCAACTAAAACCTGTTTGCACGACTCCTTTGAGCCGTGGTAGGGTAGTAATCAAAGTACAGTGGGAACTCACACGAGACAAATGACGATCCCCAGGTCGATGAACTAACCTGCACACATGTCACCAGGGAACTGCCATCTGACGTCTGGTATATGACCAACTAGCATGTTCCCGGCGAGTCCTGTCCGGTGTACTCATAACCCAATGAGCACCTGTATACATCTTAGGTGATCCAACTGACACCAGTGGCTTGTGAGACCGGCCACCGCCCCTCGTCGGGGTCTCGACTGTATACACTAGTCTACTATGGAGAATCGATGCCCTGTCTCGAAACTCTCACGACTAGGGACCTTTTAAGGATATGCTTATAGACCCCCAGCTCCCACTTATATGATCGCCCTCATACTGCTGGTGGTCAAGCAAGAATCCTAGGGGCTCTATCAACGTATAATAGCGACGTGTCAGGTCACTTAAAACAGTACACGATGATAAAGGTAAACCAGATAGCATACTATCATCTCGAGTAAGACTGTCCTACCGGGATAGGTCCTCCATCAATCATTGCAATCACGTACCTGTGACCTAATAATTGACTCTGAAGGCACTATCTACAACATTACGGTCTAACATTCCCATTTGGGGACGAGCATTAGTTTAAGGACATTTCGGTCTAATATTAGTTTAAGGACGTTTCGGTCCACGAGTTTAAGGACCCCGCAGTCCATATCCATGTGTGGTGGTTGGGACCCGTCACCTCTCTGACGTCGTTGAAGGATTACAACGAGAACTATCAGAGGAGTTCGGAGATGTACCCTCGAACCGGACGTAAATTGATTTAAGAGAGCAATCTTGCTCAGTCAATTTAATTTAAGGACTTACGGCCAGAATTGGGCTAAGTCCAGTTGAAAATGTTCAACATTTTATTTATTTTTGGTCTATTAGATCTTTACTGGCGCTCTGCTCCTGTTTAATAATGCATGGCGTTTTTGTTTGGTCTATTAGACCTTTATTTGGGCTCTGCCCTTTTATAAATGATGCACAGCATCTGTTTTTATTTGGGCTCTGCCCTTTTTTTAAAATAATGCATTGCATTTAATTTGGCCTGTTAGGCCCTTTTTTAATTGGGCTTGGCCCTTCTGTAAATACATTGCATTTTCAGGCGCTTTGCGTCAATCAGAGAGCGCAAGCGCTTGTGATGACGACACGTGCCATGCAAGCGCAGTGCGCTGCGCTAGTGCGCTGCGCTTGCGCTGCTGACACGTGGCGCTCTCCCAAGAGCGCAACAGCGCAGTTTGGAAGTGCAAAACACTAAGAATCTTTTAGATTCAAGAACAGAAGTGCAAAGCACTATTTGATTTCTTAATCTAATTTAGATCAAAGAAAAGATAAGTTTTTCTTGTTTTTCTTATCTCAAAGAACCAAAGGTTCATAAAAAGTGCAAAGCACTATTTTATTATATATATTTTTTATTTTTATTAAAGATCATTGATCTTGTTTTTAGATCTATGATCTGTTCATAAGAGAACTTTCTCTTCCTTCTAAAGGTTTTTACCTTTTTGTTCTTGAGGAGTTCTCCAGAGTTCTCTTTCTCTCTTTTTTTTTAGAAAATGTTGATGCCTTTGAATTGAGGTCTAGGGTCCTTTTTATAGTGCCCATCAATTAGTTAAATTTGTTAAAGAGATCTTTCTCTGAGTGATTTGGGGAATTTTCCCCACCGCTGGATCTTTGATCCAAGGGCTTCTGTTTTACAGAAGAAAATCTTCTTATTTTAACAAGAACAGAAAGATTTCTTTAAAATCTTAATTCTGTTTGGCGCAAATGCCCCAGCGCGTGACACGTGTCACGCAGCGCAACTGCGCTAGCGCATCTGCGCTGACACGTGTCGCGCAGCGCACAGCGCAGTGCAACTGCGCTGACACGTGTCACGCAGCGCAAAGCGCAGCGCAACTGAAGCGTTGCTTCCTTTAATTTTGCTTAAAATAGAGCTTTGCTCTGATTGGGCGCGCCTTCTTGGACGCTGCGCTGACGTATCAGCGCCTGACATGTGGCGCGTTGCGCCCGAGATTTGAAGCGTTGCTTCAAATTTTTGAATTTTGAATTTCAACAGAGGTTTGCTCTAATTGGGGGAAACAGGAATTTCAAGTGTTGAAATTTGCAATGAGATTGTATACCTTCTATGAGATAGTTGGATCCCGATACCCACTGCGAGTAAATGCAACTCCGGGGAGAGTTTTCCACTTTATAATTAGCTGATCCAGTAGGTGTCTAAGAAAGGTGTTAACGGGGTTATGCCCCTGCGGAAACGAGGTTATTTAATTAGTTCCATGCGAAAGCATGGGGAGACTCCCTCGGAGTACCAATACCTGCTTGGCTGACCGATTGACGAACTTGTAGGATGTAATTAATCCTGGTTAATCTTACCTTTTAGGGTTTGAAGGAATATTTGATAAAAACAGTAAGAGCTATCCTGATTAGATAAGATAATAACCAATCTAATCTTGCAAAGAGTGCACGCTAAAACGTTTCCTTCTCTCTCTCTCCAGGTAGCGACCATGACACGCCTTAATCAAGATAATAATATGGATGTTTTGACCGAACCCGCTTATTATACTGAGCTGGGGAACGTTGGTTCCGCTTTTTCTTATGATTGTCATAAGTCTGAGAAAGGAATAGGGGAATATCAGGATTCCCACGCAACCCGAACGAAGAAAGAGCATGATGATACATCTTTTTCGGGTGTGTTCGTTACCGAGAACTGTTTCTCAGTATGCTCTACGTCCTGGATATTAGATACTGGATCAGGATCCCGCGTATGTAATTTATTACATGGGTTAAGGAGAAGTGGAGAACTGGGAAAGGGTGATAAGTCTCTAGTAATAGGGAATGGTGTAATTGTTGCAGCCGAAGCAGTTGGTGAATATCACCTAGTATTACCAAATGGTAATACAATGATTTTGAATGACTGTTATTACGTACCAAAAATGATGTACAATATAATATCAATTTCTTTATTAGATAAAGAAGGATATAACTTTGTATTAGAGAAAAATGTTTTGAACATTTTCTTAAATCAAGTGTTGATTGGGTTTGGTACGTTATGTAATGGTATATACGTTCTAAATCAAACGACAATTCTAAGCATACAAAACACTCACAAGAGGAAAAGTTCAGAAATGAACGAAGCCTTCTTGTGGCATTGTAGACTAGGTCATATCAATGCGACAAGACGAGTTAAGTTACATAAAGATGGATATTTAAATCAGTTTGAATTTTCATCTTATGAAACCTGCCAGTCATGTCTCAAAGGGAAGATGACAAAAACTCCATTACTGGACACGGAGAAAGAGCTACTGAACTCTTGGGACTGATACATAGTGATGTATGCGGTCCTATGTCTATACATGCCAGGAATAGTTCCTCATACTTCATTATATTCACCGATGATCTCTCAAGATTCGGATATGTGTTCCTATTGAAACACAAATCTGAAGCTTTTGAGAAATTCAAGGAACATAAGAACGAAGTAGAGAACCAGACGGATAAAAGTATTAAAATCCTTCGATCTGATCAGGGAAGAGAATATTTAAGCACGGAATTCCGAGACTACTTAAAAAGGAATGGGAGATTCTCTCTTAGCTTACTCCTCCGTATACACCACAACACAATGGAGTATCGGAGCGGAGAAATCGCACCCTATTAGATATGTGCGCTCTATGATGAGTGTTGCTGAGTTACCTATTTTCTTTTGGAGTTATGCACTTGAGACAGCTGCATACCTATTGAATATGGTTCCTACCAAATCTGTGCCTACCACTCCATATGAGATATGGAAAGGGAAGAGACCATATCTTAATTTTATTAAGATATGAGGTTGTCCGGCTTATGTGAAAACACAAAATCCGGACAAGCTCGAGACAAGGTCAGTTCTATACAAATTTGTATGATATTTCAAATATTCGCGATGGTTTATCTTCTACTGTAGGGTCCCGGCAGCGCCCCGGCCGTCGAAACGCGACCAAAATGCGGAACAAAAATTTATTAAACCGGCGCTACCGTTACCCGATTTCCGGATCGACCTTAAACCCTATACTAGCGAGCTAAACTAAGAGTTAGAATCGTTATACCGAGATGATCCGAGTCCTTCGGTCTTCATTCCAAGATCCTAGCGGCTCCATGATGATGTTTGGTCGCCGGTCTTCCTCCATCTCCGATGATCCACCCGAGGGAAACGGCGCAAGCTCCAGTTTCGTCGAATGAAGCAACCGACGCTCCGAGGTCGCTAGCAACGGAGAGTGGGGGTGTAGGATGTGTCACTATATTTTCCTCTCTTCATAAAAGCTCAAGTGAGCAATACAAGAAAATGAAGAAGAAGGTGATGAAGGCTCTTGGCATGAACAAGGAAAAATGCTAAGTTTCTTTTTGTTGAAGCATGAGAGTGAGAGAGTGAGGAAGATAATCATGAACCATCTAAAAAATCACTCAATGAAAAATGAACCCCCCACCACCATAATGCCCCCCCCCATTCTCTCACAATTCCAAAAAAAACATATTCCATTTCCAAATTACAGTAAACAAATGCCCACCATACTTTGCTACATGCTTCACAACATATACAAAACCTATGCTTTGACCATGTCCATGCCATGTCACCCCTCCACCTCATTTCCAAAAGATTTTCAATAAATAAAATCAATAATGAGGTGGCACCTTCTAGAAGCTATTCTGTATAAAATACGGAATACTTCCCGGTACATATATCGAAATACATATACGCGTATTCGTACCAAAATACGAATAGCCGAGAGAGAAAATGAATAGTGAACAATAATACTAGAATACATATATATAAATACATATGTAAATTATTAAATCAAAAACCCGATTTAATAACCTGGCTTAATCCTAAGCCGCTAGTATTATCAACCGTCCGATTAAAGTCTGTGCAGTATGCACATATTTAATCGAACACCTGTATGTACCAACATACGCCATATACACCATATCGCCTGAACCGTGAAAACCCTCTGTGTGGGACTCTAAAGACTCGTCAATACGCTGGCAGTGGGTTTAACCACAAGCACGTCAGCGGCACTAACTGTACGTAACGACTACCCAGGTATTGAGCGAAAGTGTCACGCCCCGATTCCCAAAATACGGAAAACGAGGGATGACTAGGCCAGCCATGCTCCTACGGTCAAGGAATCATCCCACCGTAGTCACATTTTGGCTTCTATCATTACATGGTGATCAGTAAATAAAGCACAATAGTAAAGGAATCACATCACTAATTTATTACATTAAAATCCATTGTTTACAAATTACAAACAACAAGAACAGTTACTAACCAAGTTCAATCTCACGATCACTTTTATGGAAAGCAATAAAGAAGAAAGTACACCAGACTATATTTTCGTGAACACGAAAGGTAGATCCGACTCCTGCGCTGGTCCTTCCACGGGATCTGAGCATGCATACTCAGGTCGTCAGAGCGACACAATAGCAATATTATTATAATAAGATGAAATAAGTAAAAGAGTTAATAACAGTGAAAGTACAATGCGAGTAATCATTATGTCACTATATGATGCAAAATATGATCTGTGTCCCTATCGGTCTCTAGGTCATGTTTGAAATCGTATAGTGGAAGGAGGATCATGTTTAACAGGAGTCCCGTACATACCCGAGACAACGGCCCACATGCCCGGGACATAACCCTGCCAGCCGGATCGCTAGATCCTACCTAATATATATATCGTTGCTCGAATGATCATCCTCTAAAACACGGTCCCGCTAAATACGATTCTCTTTCCACTTCGATTTTCCCTTTATCCCCAGGTTTACACTATTTATGATCTTGATTTAGTCGTGTACAAGTATACCAATGGCACGGATTTATCACTGTTCACTGTATCAACCACTGTCACGAATATTCACTTCCCATTGGTGTACTTGTCACTCCTAAACCAACATCAATCACGCACGATAATGCAATGTCCATTGACTCTAACACTCACTAACACTAAGTATATGGCAAATGGGGTATGATATATGTATGTATGCAATCAATAAGCTAAGTATGTTATGAACCAATGTGCACGTCATTAACTTACAAAAATTGCATAAATTCATAAGTTTAGAATTCAATGAATTGATACAAATAAGATAAATAGAACACTCAGTCAGAAATTCATCAAAATTAGTTTCAGTTCAATCGGGTTTCCGGTATTCAAGATACAGCTGTTTCATTTTAAGTGCCCGCGGCTGGAAATTCAGTTTCAGAACTGAACGTCCGTTTCGCGACACGAATTGTACCCAGTTAGGTTCAGAATTTAGCGATGCTACAGTTGAATAAAATCTAGGGTTTTCGATATAGTATTCAACGCAATAGACGGATCCTCAATCGCGTCTGTACGTCGAAAGTTATACACAGTTTAACATTAGTATGTCACTTCTGAATCTATTCTGGACAGTTATACGTTCTGCCCTTTTTATTTACAATTTAAATAGCAAACGGCAATGAAACGGAATGAAACCACTTGTTTTGTTTAGCTAACAGATCCACCTTTAATCCACTGCAGAGTTCCGTAACATAAGAATTCAGAAAACAAAGTGACACACATTTTGGGACAGTACACAGTAATCAGAGTCGCTCTGGACTGCAGTCCAGAGTCGCACTCCGATCTAAATATCGTCGCAGTTACAGTACAGAAAACATTAGAAGTTTACATAGAATTAAAGTTCGTCGAGTCGGCTTCGAGTTAAGCCCTCGAACGCATCATTCCAGTATGTACATAATTTACAGTGATTTTAACCATTTTCAGATACAGGAGATTTCTAGTTTTATCGGTATATTTGGGGGTATTCATTTTAGTCACTAACAGTCGTATTTTCCAGTGAGATTTATACACGATATTCGTCACTACAAGGGCCAACAGAAACAATCCATTTCCGTCGAATTAAGCAAGTATTTTCATTGGGGCCTAGCATCGAACACATATGTCACTAAGTTTTATCGGGAAAAGTAATTTCATAACTTATCCGTTTGAATTTGAAATAAGTGTAGATTAGCATGTAGCAAGTAAATTACTTGCCTGGAAACGTCTCGGGGTTGCACGGCAGTAGCGGCGTCACGAACGAGCGATGTACGTCGTGAAACGATTTGTGCGAGCTTGGCTCGCGATACGGATTTGATGTCGTAGTTGCCCGGAGCCGTTGTACGGTCACTGGAAGTTTAGGGGGTGCTCTGTGGTTCGCCTGAGAAGTGCTAGGGTTGCCGACGGTCGACGGCGTCGCTCCGGCGATGGGCCGCAGTGTGTTTGAGACTTGGGTTATGGGATTTTTGAAAAGAGAGAGAAGAGAAGTGGTGGCTCGGGTTCTGTCGTAATGGGGATGATGCTGAGGAGAAGAGAGTGTGGAGGTCGACGACGTGATGGGGTGATCGCCGGTGTCGTGGGTGCCGGTGGTGGTCGAGCTCGGTTGCAATGGGTCGGGTGTGCAGGGGAGTTGGGTGTGCAAGGCCGGAGGAGAAGGTGGTTGTGTAGGGAGCTCAGTTGGTGGAGAGAAGTGAGCGAGGGAGAATGGTGGGGTCGACGAAGAGATGGGGTGATCGCCGGCGTCGAGGGTGCAGTGGGTTTGTGGAAAAATTTTGAGAGGAAGGAGAGTTTTTGAGATAGAGTTGGAGAGCGAGAGAGAGATGAGGGCGACAGGGTTAGAGAGGAGTGCGAGGGAGTAACGTCGCACGACGCGGGCGTGGGCGTAGGCGCGAGCGGAGGAAGCGGCGAAGGGAGTGGGTCGGGGATTGTTACCGTTGGGGAGAAGAAAGGAGATAGAAGAAGCGGGTCGGGTCGGGTGTGGGTGCGAATTCGAAGGGAGTGGGCTGGGCCGGCAATCTTTTGGAATTCATTTTAATTAAATTTTTTTTGTGTGTGTGGGCTGAGGATTGAAACGGGCCGGGGGATTAAGTTTAATGATTTCCATTTTTTTTAAAGGGAAAAATCCTATGGGCTGAGGATCTTAGCTGGGCTAGGGCTTAAGGATTTTTCTAAAGGTTAATATTTATTTTATTTGTTGGGCTTTTTTTAATGTTAGGGTTTAAAGTAAAAATATTTTATTTGTTTTAGTTTTGGTTTTCCAAATTGGTTTTAATTCTGTGTTTTGACTTTTAGGGTTTGGGAAATTATAAATATTGGAATTTAAGCAAACAATTTCCCACAGAAAAATACGAGGGGAAAAGAAAGGAAATCTCTGGGATTTAGAAACAATAGAAAACTTTTATTTAGATGGGAACGGGGATTTACATCATACCCCCCATACAAAAATTTCGTCCTCGAAATTTAACAAGGATACAAGGAAACAATGTACTAAACAAAGAGATGTGGATAACGATCACGGATATCTTCCTCCTGCTCCCAGGTGGATTCTCCTGGGGAACGACCGCCCCAAGACACTCGGACTAACGGAATGACCTTATTCTTCAGCACTTTCTCTCTGCGGTCGAGGATGGTAGTGGGATGTTCTTCGTATGACAGATCGGTACCCAAAACTAGCTCCGAATAGTCCAGGACATGGTTCTCATCCCGAACATAACGCCGCAACTGTGACACGTGGATGGTATTGTGCACACCAGCTAGCGATGGAGGCAAGGCAAGTCGATAGGCCACCTCTCCTACTCGCTCTGGCACCTCAAAAGGTCCGATAAAACGGGGACTGAGCTTTCCCCGGCCTCCGAACCTGATAACTCCACGAGTAGGGGAAATCTTCAAGAACACGTGATCTCCGACTTCGAATTCTAGTGCCCTACGGCCGGTATCTGCCCAACTCTTCTGTCGATCCTGAGCCGTCCTAATACGCTGCCTGATCATTTGGACCTTTTCGACTGTCTGAACAATGAGTTCGGGGCCCAGTAATCTTCGTTCTCCCACATTATCCCAACATACTGGGGATTGACACTTCCACCCGTAAAGTGCTTCAAAAGGAGCCATCTGAATACTAGCCTGATAACTATTGTTGTACGAGAATTCGACTAGATGCAGATGGTCCTCCCAGGAACCCTGAAAGTCCAACGTACAGGCTCTCAACATATCCTCGAGCGTCTGAATCGTACGCTCGGATTGTCCATCCGTCTGCGGGTGATACGCTGTGCTGAATTTGAGGCGGGTACCCAAGCTCTCCTGTAAGCTCTTCCAAAAGTGCGACAAGAATCTGGTGTCCCGGTCTGACACAATGCTGACTGGAACACCGTGAAGTCGTACAATCTCCTGCATATATCTTCCTGCCAGTGATTCTGTCGACTGTCCCACTCGAAAAGGTATGAAGTGTGCAGCTTTCGTGAGGCGATCGACAATAACCCAAATGGCGTTATTGCCCCTAGGGCTCCGTGGTAAGGCCGTCACGAAATCCATGGTAATGTGCTCCCACTTCCATTCTGGTATCGGCAGTGGTTGTAACAATCCTGCTGTCCTCTGATGCTCCTCCTTCAGCTTCTGGCATACCAAACACCTGGATACGAACCTTGCAATTTCCCGCTTCATTCCGTTCCACCAAAAATGCTGCTTTAGGTCCTGATACATTTTTGTACCTCCTGGATGCACAGAATAAGCTGAACTGTGTGCTTCAGCCAATACTTCTTCTCGGACATCTCCCTTGGGTACGCAGAGTCTGCTGCCGAATCTCAGAGAGCCATCTTCATGTATAATCAAGTCCGTTCTCAGCCCGGCTTCCACTTGCTCTCTGAACTTTTGCAATCGGGGATCATCCACTTGTGCAATCTTGATGCGATCCACCAGGGAAGATTGCACTTGTAGTTGCCAAAGTTGACTGAGTGCGTTCGGCGTAACGACTTCAAGCTCGAGTCTCTAGAAGTCCTCAATAATGTTCCTCTGACCGGTCAACATCATGACCGCTGGCTTGCGACTGAGCGCATCTGGTACAACATTCACCTTCCCCGGGTGATACTGAAGGATCAAGTCATAATCTGCCATCAGTTCTAGCCATCGACACTGCCTCATGTTCAATTCCTTCTGAGTGAAAACGTACTTCAAACTTTTATGATCTGTGCACACCTCTACTTTCTCACCCAATAGATAGTGCCTCCAAATCTTCAACACAAAGACTACCGCAGCTAACTCCAAGTCATGCGTAGGATAGTTCTTCTCATGATTTCTCAGTTGTCGAGAGGCGTAAGCAACCACTCGGCCGTACTGCATCAGAACACAGCCTAATCCCTTCTCTGAGGCATCACTGTGTATCACCAAACTACCGGAATCATCCGGTACTGTAAGAACAGGCGCCGTGGTTAACTTCTGCTTCAGTGTGTCAAATGCCTGAGTGCACTCCTCTGTCCACGTAAACGGTACGTCCTTCCGTGTCAGCCTCGTCAATGGTTCAGCAATTCTTGAGAAATCTTGGATGAATCTCCGATAATAACCTGCCAATCCCAGAAAACTCCTGATCTCGGCCACTGACTTCGGCGTTGGCCAATCTCTGACAGATTCTATCTTTGCCGGGTCCACCGAGATGCCTTCGCCCGAAACGATATGTCCCAAAAACTGAACCTTGTCGAGCCAGAATTCACACTTGCTTAGCTTCGCATACAGCTTCTCTTCTCGAAGAATTTGTAGGACCGTGCGCAAATGTTCAGCATGCTCTTTCCGGGTCTTCGAATAGACAAGTATGTCATCGATAAACACAACGACAAATGTGTCCAAGTACTTTGCGAATACCATGTTCATCAAGTCCATGAATATTGCGGGGCATTGGTAACACCGAACGGCATCACAAGGAACTCGTAATGTCCATATCGGGTCCTGAAAGCCGTCTTGCATACATCCTCGGCTGCTACTCTGATTTGATGATATCCAGAACGGAGGTCCAACTTCGAGATTACCTTGGCTCCACTTAGCTGATCGAATAAGTCGTCAATGCGCGGGATTAGGTAATTGTTCTTTATTGTGACCTTGTTCAGCTCCCGATAATCTATACACATTCGCAGCGATCCATCCTTCTTCTTTACTAACAGAACTGGTGCACCCCACGGTGAAGCGCTTGGCCGAATAAATCCTTTCTCCAATAGTTCTTCAACATGCTTCTTCAATTCCGCCAACTGTATGGGGCTTTGGATACTGGGGCTGTACCTGGAGTCAAATCGATCGAGAACTCCAAGATTCGAGAAGGTGGTAGACCTGGTAGATCATCAGGAAATACGTCCAGAAAGTCCCGAACGATTTCTGGGACTGGGCTCTTATCAATCTCCATAGCTGTCAGCTCCTTGGGCTTGGCTCTGTACTTGGCTGGCTCCAAAGATTTGCTTCCGCCCTCGAAAATAAACTCCGGGTGATTGGGAATGCGGAAGATCACCTTCCTTGCATGACAATCGATAACTGCATGGAAAGTGTTCATCCAATCCATCCCGAGGATTGCGTCGTAACTGCGTGTCCCAATCAGAAGGAAATTCGCATAGAATTCCCTGCCATACACTACAACCGGGCATGATCTACATTCTCGACTAGACATTATAATGCCATTACCCGTATGTATTTCCCATCCCTTGGTTAGTGGTTCATGTGGTATGGAGTGTGTATCGGTGAAATGCTCAGACAAGAAACAATGCGATACTCCAGAATCAAATAGTACTCTAGCTGGCAAGGAATGTACGAGTAGAGTACCTGTAACCACGTCTCCTGACGCCTCTGCCTGCTCGACGGTCAAGGTGAAAGCCCGTCCCTGACCACGACCTGTAAAGGGTTGCCTCTGCTCCTGTGGCCTCTGCTGTGGCGGTCCAGAACCTCCCTGTATCTCTGCTCGCTCAGGGCAACCGCTAATCCTGTGCTGACTGGATCCGCAAATCAAGCACTGACCCTTGGCACGACGAAAGTCCTTCTGGGTATGCCCACCTCTACCGCAATAGCCGCAAACTACGCCCTGTCTCTGGGGGCGATGCTGTGGTAGAACGGGTGCTTCATTTGTGTCGTTCCAGGCCTGTGAACTGGTATGGCTCCTCGAGAAGGCACGTGGGTATGTGCTGGAACGACTGGGGGTCTCCTGAACTTGTTAATCAATTGCTCCTGAACTCTCGCCGCGTTGAGTACCTGTGTGAAAGTCTGCAAATCCAGTGATTCAATCAACTGCTGCAACTCGAAATCTAGCCCCTGAAGGAAGCGTCTGGCCCTGGTGGCCTCTTAGACGACCATGTATGGAGCAAAACGGCTCAGACGGTTGAACTCTGCCGCATATACGTCTACTGGGCGTCCATTCTGCTTCAAAAGAATAAACCTTTCCTCCATTTCTGCCTTGGCTGTGGAAGGAAAATAATGATCTAGGAAACACTCCTTAAATTTGCCCCATTCAATCGGCCCGTCTAGCCTGCTTTCTTCCACCGACCACCATGTACGGGCTTCATCCTCCAATTGGATCCTTATCACGTCCACCCTATCTTCCTCTGGAACCCTGGCGGCTGTCAGTAAGTTCTCCATGTTCACCAGCTATTGCTCGGCCTCAAGGGGTTCAGCTAGCCCTGAGAATGCAGCTGGATGTAACCGTCGGAAGTCTGATATGGTACCAGCCCTAGCATGATAAGCTTGTGGGGTAGCATCCTCAGGGGCGGTAATGAGTGCGGAGGGTCCTCCTGCGGCGGTAATCGCCCTGAGTCCCTCAGCGAGTAAATCTGTCTTCCTCTCCTGAGCTTCCGCGAGAGTGGTCAGTGCACTAAGTATTCTTTCCGTGCGGTCCTGAGAGCTGGAGTCCGAGGAGGGGTCGTTCGGGGATGTCATATCACTGGAAGATTCAAAAGGATAAGATCAGATTCAAGGATGAAAATCAAGAGTAGTGAAACGAGAATAACGTAATACAGTATAGTTAATGTTATCCCTTGATACTAAACACGGCTCTGATACCAACTAAACCATGTCACGCCCCGCTTCCCAAAATACGGAAAATGAGGGATGACTAGGCCAGCCATGCTCCTACGGTCAAGGAATCATCCCGCCGTAGTCACACTTCGGCTTCTATCATTACATGGTGATCAGTAAATAAAGCACAATAGTAAAGGAATCGCATCACTAATTTATTACATTAAAATCCATTGTTCACAAATTACAAACAACAAGAACAGTTACTAACCAAGTTCAATCTCACGATCACTTTTATGGAAAGCAGTAAAGAAGAAAGTACACCAGACTATATTTCCGTGAACACGAAAGGTAGATCCGACTCCTGCGCTGGTCCTTCCACGGGATCTGAGCATGCATACTCAGGTCGTCAGAGCGACACAATAGCAATATTATTATAATAAGATGAAACAAGTAAAAGAGGTAATAACAGTGAAAGTACAATGCGAGTAATCATTATGTCACTATATGATGCAAAATATGATCTGTGTCCCTATCGGTCTCTAGGTCATGTTTGAAATCGTATAGTGGAAGGAGGATCATGTTTAACAGGTGTCTCGTACATACCCGAGACAACGGCCCACATGCCCGGGACATAACCCTGCCAGCCGGATCGCTAGATTCTACCTAATATATATATCGCTGCTCGAATGATCATCCTCTAAAACACGGTCCCGCTAAATACGATTCTCTTTCCACTTCGATTTCCCCTTTATCCTCAGGTTTACACTATTTATGATCTTGATTTAGTCGTGTACAAGTATACCAATGGCACGGATTTATCACTGTTCACTGTATCAACCACTGTCACGAATATTCATTTCCCATTGGTGTACTTGTCACTCCTAAACCAACATCAATCACGCACGATAATGCAATGTCCATTGACTCTAACACGCACTAACACTAAGTATATGGCAAATGGGGTATGATATATGTATGTATGCAATCAATATGCTAAGTATGTTATGAACCAATGTGCACGTAATTAACTTACAAAAATTGCATAAATTCATAAGTTTAGAATTCAACGAATTGATACAAATACGATAAATAGAACACTCAGTTAGAAATTCATCAAAATTAGTTTCAGTTCAATCGGGTTTCCGGTATTCAAGATACAGCTGTTTCATTTTAAGTGCTCGCGGCTGGAAATTCAGTTTCAGAACTGAACGTCCGTTTCGCGACATGAATTGCACCCAGTTTGGTTCAGAATTTAGCGATGCTACAGTTGAATAAAATCTAGGGTTTTCGATAGAGTATTCAACTCAATAGACGTATCCTCAATCGCGTCTGTATGTCGAAAGTTATACACAGTTTAACATTAGTATGTCACTTCTGAATCTATTCTGGATAGTTATACGTTCTGCCCTTTTTATTTACAATTTAAATAGAAAACGGCAATGAAACGGAATGAAACCACTTGTTTTGTTTAGCTAACAGATCCACCTTTAATCCACTGCAGAGTTCCGTAACATACTAATTCAGAAAACAATGTGACACACATTTTGGGACAATACACAGTAATCAGAGTCGCTCTGGACTGCAGTCCAGAGTCGTACTCCGATCTAAATATCGTCACAGTTACAGTATAGAAAACATTATAAGTTTACATAGAATTAAAGTTCGTCGAGTCGGCTTCGAGTTAAGCCCTCGAACGCATCATTCCAGTATGTACATAATTTACAGTGATTTTAACCATTTTCAGATACAGGAGATTTCTAGTTTTATCGGTATATTTGGGGGTATTCATTTTAGTCACTAACAGTCGTATTTTCCAGTGAGATTTATACACGATATTCGTCACTACAAGGGCCAACAGAAACAATCCATTTCCGTCGAATTAAGCAAGTATTTTCATTGGGGCCTAGCATCGAACACATATGTCACTAAGTTTTATCGGGAAAAGTAATTTCATAACTTATCCGTTTGAATTTGAAATAAGTGTAGATTAGCATGTAGCAAGTAAATTACTTGCCTGGAAACGTCTCGGGGTTGCACGGCAGTAGCGGCGTCACGAACGCGCGATGTACGTCGTGAAACGATTTGCGCGAGCTTGGCTCGCGATACGGATTTGATGTCGTAGTTGCCCGGAGCCGTTGTACGGTCACTGGAAGCTTAGGGGGTGCTCTGTGGTTCGCCTGAGAAGTGCTGGGGTTGCCGACGGTCGACGGCGTTGCTCCGGCGATGGGCCGCAGTGTGTTTGAGACTTGGGTTATGGGATTTTTGAAGAGAGAGAGAAGAGAAGTGGTGGCTCGGGTTCTGTCGTAATGGGGATAATGCTGAGGAGAAGAGGGTGTGGAGGTCGACGACGTGATGGGGAGATCGCCGGTGTCGTGGGTGCCGGTGGTGGTCGAGCTCGGTTGCAATGGGTCGGGTGTGCAGGGGAGTTAGGTGTGCAAGGCTGGAGGAGAAGGTGGTTGTGTAGGGAGCTCAGTTGGTGGAGAGAAGTGAGCGAGGGAGAATGGTGGGGTCGACGAAGAGATGGGGTGATCGCCGGCGTCGAGGGTGCAGTGGGTTCATGGAAAAATTTTGAGAGGAAGGAGAGTTTTTGAGATAGAGTTGGAGAGCGAGAGAGAGATGAGGGCGACGGGGTTAGAGAGAGGAGTGTGAGGGAGTAACGTCGCACGACGTGGGCGTGGGCATGGGCGCGAGCGGAGGAAGCGGCGAAGGGAGTGGGTCGGGGATTGTTACCGTTGGGGAGAAGAAAGGAGATAGAAGAAGCGGGTCGGGTCGGGTGTGGGTGCGAATTGGAAGGGAGTGGGTTGGGCCGGCAATCTTTTAGAATTCATTTTAATTAATTTTTTTTTGTGTGGGCTGAGGATTGAAATGGGCCGGGGGATTAAGTTTAATGATTTCCAATTTTTTTTAAAGGGAAAAATCCTATGGGCCGAGGGTCTTAGCTGGGCTAGGGCTTAAGGATTTTTCTAAAGGTTAATATTTATTTTATTTGTTGGGCTTTTTTTAATGTTAGGGTTTAAAGTAAAAATATTTTATTTGTTTTAGTTTTGGTTTTCCAAATTGGTTTTAATTCTGGGTTTTGACTTTTAGGGTTTGGGAAATTATAAATATTGGGATTTAAGCAAACAATTTCCCACAGAAAAATACGAGGGGAAAAGAAAGGAAATCTCTTGGATTTAGAAACAATAGAAAGCTTTTATTTAGATGGGAATGGGGATTTACAGAAAGGGAGGCCGACGAGCAAACTCATCCTGAACCCCTACTGAGCCTGTCAGTGACAATATCCGTACAGTCCGGTCTGTTCGTCTAAGAGTATCGCATATCGAGTCTAGGGGGTGGATAATGTCAGACCCCTAACAACGCGATATTTAGTGTCGGCATGTAACCCATCACCTCCTGAGAAACTATCGATCCTGGATCGGTAATCCTCGTCTACCATGGCCATGGATTTGTGGTGATGGCCATCCGTACACAATGCGACATCAACCCCCAATACCGAGAGAGACGAATCCCCGACGATCCGATCACTGCCTCCATGTGGCTCGGGACTGTACGCAACTAAAACCTGTTTGCACGACTCCTTTAAGCTGTGGTAGGGTAGTAATCAAAGCACAGTGGGAACTCACACGAGACAAATGACGATCTCAGGTCGACAGACTAACCTGTACACATGTCACCTGGGAACTGCTATCTGACAATAGGTATAATACCAACTAGCAGGTTCCCGGCGAGTCCGTCCAGTGTACTCATAACCCAATGAGCACCTGAATACTATCTTAGGTGAACAAACAAACACCAATGGCTTGTGAGACCTGGCCACCACCCCTCGTCGGGGTCTCAATCAGTATACACCAGTCTACACTGGAGTATCGATACCCGGTCTCGACACTCCTGCGACTAGAGACATTTAAGGATGTGCTTATAGACCCCAGATCCCACATATATGATCGCCCATAATGCTGGCAGTCAAGCAAGAATCCTATGGGCTCTATCAACATGTACATGATAATAAAGGCAAACCAGATAGCATACTATCATCTTGAGTAAGACTGTTTTATCGGTATAAGTCCTCACTCAGTCATCATAATCACAAGTCCGCGACTATGATAATTGCCTTGAGGGCACTATAGCCAATAATCTCCTACTTGCACTTAAGGCCAATTATTGCGATGTCGCATATTCACAGCACGTGTGATACCGAACACCCAACTTCTTTACTAATCAGTTTCACAAAGCCCGTTTGCGAAAATGATTGCGTTCGAGAAATAGCCTCAGTGAGTAGATCCGCTCCAATGTTTCTTTCTGTATCTCTCTATATCTCAACCTCGCGGAGAAAACTATCTCCCGAAATGAGCAATACCTGTCATAGAATTTGTCTGGATATCTGATGGGACCTAGTTCGCAAATGAACTCCAAATCCAGCAAACTACTTAGACTGTAACGTCCACTGAATTTAATCAGTATCCTGCGCCATGCCTTTCCTCAGTATCCGCTTGGACTACCTGTCCAACATATTGTCCCTTAAAAGAGGGAAAAACTATAACTCTGACAGTTACTCTGTCATCCAGGTCACCTTAGAAGCCTGAAATGATAACCGTCTCCAGAAGGAGGCTGCTGTTACCATATCCCAAGAACATTTACTTATGTTCATAAACCGCTTCCCAATGTTTCTCCAGGATTGGATTAATATATCTGCTTATTGCATCTAGTACAAAAGCAATATCTGGTGTGGTACTTGACATTTCATGATTAACTCAATTGCCTAAGCAAGTGATATGCTAATCATGCAGATCCCTCTCCCCTTTAGTCTGTAAGACATCTTTAGAGAGGGTGACTCCATCACCTGCAGGTTGACCACCATGCCAGGAGTCGTCCATCTAATGTCAAAATACCCAGATTAGGATACTTCCCAAATCTAGATCTAAAACCATAAATCTAGTATCCAGAATACCTGATATTATATCCATATCCTGTGTGGAGAAACAACTTTGTGACAACCAAAGTACAACTGATCGTAGTATAGAAATATCTCTTCCTATTAAGTGCATGTCATCCCGAATCCTCGGACATCACACCCTACTGCCTTTTTACCAGATCCATCTCCTATTCTGATGAAGTCAAAACCTATGACTGTCACATCAAAAAATAAATGATCTATTCCCGCTATACTTGCTTTAGTCTGTAAATAGACATAAGCTACTTGCCTATTATGCTTCCGCTGCTCCCACTGACTACAACAACCTTCTGGCAGAGTCATATACACGTGCACTTCTAAAGCTAGTTTAGAATGACGCTATACTCATCCTCCTGCCGGGTCTTATAGTCTAGAACAACAGCAATGGCAAGTCTGGGTAAACAAGAACTTCCCTGTCACCGTCTCTGAGAAGACCGAAGTACCTCTTGAGTGCCTGAGGTTACTCATCAAATCTGCGGAGTGGCTAATGGAACATCAAATCCAATTGAGTCCTTAGGTTCTATTAAATTTTCAGTAATCGTTTGTAGTTCCGGAATAACTTCCAGTTCTACCATACTCCTACTTGTGTTTTTTGAAAAAGTCTATTTTACTAAAACTGTGGCGAGTCAAGAACAATATAAATATTGATCTTCCTGATGGTAGAAAGTTAACCCTCGTCAAAACCCGGGATAACCCACAAACAGCCATTACTGAAACGTGCCTTGAGTTTATCCAGATTCTGGTTTTAAGGATCAGCCGAACAACTCCCTATACCTTAACATAGTTAAGATATAAATTGATTCTATATTAATCTAATATAGAAACAAAAGCACTAATCTAATTTGAACCAGATTCAAAAACATGCATCTGTCTCCAGTGCATATCAACCAAATGGAAAGAGGACAATCAGCATTACTCATCTAGGAGTGCATCCATATATGAGTAACCTGAAAGAGAAGCAAGTTTTCAAAACCATTACTATTAACTGAATACCAAACACAAGTATCTACATCTTCGAATACTTCGAAGAATCCTGATACTTCTAATAAATGGTTCTCTATTTTATTCTTATACCTATAACTTCTCAAAATCTGGACCATGCATTTGTACGAAATACTTGTCCAGAACTTGAGAAATCACAAGTAAATAGAATATAGTACGAGTACCAACCCCATTGTCCTAACGGACACTGGACAACATACAATACATTATATAAGTCCCTGAGTCTAATAACTCAAACTCTGTGCGTCGTAGGTTGAAAAACTGTACTTTGGTTAAGAAGAGTTACACCGCTGTTGAATGCACCTTACCTAATCACCAACCGATATAGGTAAATGTCATAGACACAATATCAAAAAGTTATATCTCACTTTATAAAATAAATGTACAGATATACCAGTTTGAAATTGGTGCATAACAACGGATATTCAAAACCAAATATTTGCCATCCGGCAAAATCCAGATGATTTTCTCAAATATCACCAATTACTACAAATTCTGATATAATGAGGATCTAATCACCCAATTCCCAATATCTTACTCCCACTCACCATCTGTAATAACATGCAGATGTGAGAAACTGATCTGGTAAATACATACCCTGGAGTTAGATTCCAATTAGGAAAACAGTTATCAATTAACATCGCATAATAAAACTGAAACATAAAAATGTTCCAAAAGGGGATAACTGGTATTCCTAGTAACGCCTCTTCCACTATCCTGATTCACGACAGTAACCATATACTTACCTGCCCTCACTCCAATCCCTTTATTATGTCTTTGCTTATTACCTCCTGTACACCTTCTTTAGGCTAATTAGTTTTCTTCCTTCCCTACCCTTCGGCACCAGCCTAAAGTTTGGAAGAAGACTATCCAATAAGCGTAATAGGTGTACTCTCTTAATCCTAGGAGCCCTTGCAACCTGAGAGAAGATAAAGAGAAAAGGCATCTGAATAATCATATTCTTTTTCTCCTGAACCAGAATCCATCCTCGAAAAAGTTCCTTGGAGTTCGTATGTAACTATACGATGGATTTATCCAATGGAAGTGGATATCCGTAGTGATACGGAGTGTCCTAGAGAAATGCAAAGTGGACGTGGGAGTGGCAGGGGTATACCTGGTTTCATCGTGAATGATGGTGATCGCATTTCCTTTGCCATTATTCTAATCCTTTTATATGTCTTTACTTATTACCTTCTGTACACCACAGTTAAGCTTGTTGGTTTTCTTCCTTCCCTACCGTTCGGTACCTGCCTATGGTTTGGAGGAAGACTATCCAATAAGCTCAAAAGGTGTACCCTCTCCTAATCCTAGGAGCCCTCACAACCTGAGAGAAGGTAAAGAGAAAAGACAACCGAATAATCCTATTCAATCTCTCCAGAACCAAAATCCATCCTCGAAAAAGTTCCTTCGAGTTCGTATATAACTATACGATGGATTTATCCAATGGAAGTGGACGTTCGTAGTGATACGAGGTGTTCTAGAGAAACGCAAAGGTGATATAGAAGTGGCAATGATGTATGCGACACCGTAACATTCCAAAAGCCAAAGTGTTTTAAGAAGGTTCGGTCAACTTGGTTTCATGAGTTTTAGTCAAAGGTCGAGTCATAGTCGCAGCCAGAGAGAGAGAAAAGAAACACTCAGCGTGCACTCTAACCTAGATCAGAATGGTTAATCATTTTATCTAATCTGGATGGCTCCCACTGTTTCCTCGAATTCTCCTCCAAACCTAAAAGGAGAATTAGTCGGAATCACCCGAGGAGTAATCCTACTCATCAGTGGGAATCGGGATCCAACTATCATCGCATGATAACTTGATGGAAGCCACTCAAGTCACCACACTCCAGAAGGTATGCGCAAGCCTGGCAAGTTTCCTGTATGTTTGAAACTCCCGATGTGTGTTTTTACCCCTAAGACCCAAGTGACCTTGACAATGCCAACATATCAAAGAGTCCCAGTCAAGTTCAACCCGTCATTATCTTGATTGTGTTAAACCCACCCGTACGAGTCCTTGACAATACCAACATAACCGTACGGCTGTCCTAACCAATCCACATATCCATGCGACAGAAAAGCATTACAGAGCTACTGAACACTACGCCTCGGCAATGCACGACATACGTAGTACGAATACTAAGCAATACTGATCTGAAATGACGGAGGGCTACGGCTGGTTTTTGGCGAGAAACCTTTAACGTAATGAACTTGATCTCGTTGATGGAATCCAAGTGGTTTTATAAATATATAGTGGCAAAAACTTTTGCTAAAGAGGTCACTCCCGGTGAAGGGATCTCGGCTCTTTCCGTGTCGAATGGGGTGCAGGATATCCCAAACTGAATACCACTATTCAAAGCAAAAATAATCGACTATAGTAAAGTTATTACGTTGACGCAAACTTTTACCCAAGGGGTCACTCCCGATGAAGGGATCTCGGCCCTTGCCTCGTCGAATGAGGTGCAAGATATTCCAAAATGAATACCACGATGCAAAGCAAAGTGTACGTCTGTAATGTCAGTTTTTTTAAAAAACTTGGTTCCAACAACATCATATGTAGGTTTGTTTTATCCTTGCATTGATAAGAATCTATGCAGTCCCATCAATTAATCACACCAGAAAATAACGAAAATAAAATGTACGTATATGCTATCCGCATTCGCCACTGGGTCCCGTCATCACCCGTTAGGTTACTTAACTAACGACAGAGCGGGGACTGGGCTAGCGCGGGTGTAAAATATATACAACATCTACTAGTATATATAAATATATATATAACATTCGTCCCAGGCATGATAAAAGCAACATCACAGAAATATCACAGAAGCAACACAGAATGGTGGATAATCTGGAGCCCCGGGTTTCACTTGAGCCGCAAGTGAGACCCGACGTTCCCTGTCGTGTGGATAGCATATGCAATGAAACCTAGACCCCTACGAGCGCGGCAAGTTACCCGCCAAAACCAGAAGCGAGGCAGCCCCCTTCAGCAACGTGAATGGACCACCCAGCACTTTACGGAATCCGGTAACTTGAGCACCCCTCCTGGGGCATCCTATACGTTGTACGAGTGCGGCGAATAGCCCGCCAATTCAAGAGCAAGGTCCCCTCCGTCTGAATGCTTTGAAATGCGGACCAGTTGCCCTCTAGAACCCAGCTATTCATGCACTCCATCGTGGGGTAAACCTAGTACAAAAAAGAAAATAATATACAAGGGTGACATCGGCCTCAGCCCGGTCGTGCCCCAAAAGATTAATATACAAACTAGCAGTGACGGCAGTCCACATGTCGGACGCTCGCCCCACAATATCAAATGTACAAATGAAATAAAACTGTACTAACATTGCACGACAGCTATCCACCACGACGATCCAACCAATATCACATCACAACACAGAACATCAACGTAAATGTCACGTTCGCAAACTCGTCTAAAAGAACATATAGCAGTTAGACGGGTTTTCCGATCAAATGACATTCACGGTCGCAGATAGTAATGTAAGTACTGTCAAAAGCATGCTTAAAATATCGATCGACTAAGTTCCAAATTGGCCCCAATAGCAAAACAATACTTCACTGAAACCTGGGCCAAAACAGAACATCAAAAAAATCACAATTTCACATCAGGGGGCTACAGAAAAAATTTGAAGGCCCGTCGTCAATAAATGGCCGCGGAACCGCCGCCAAAAGGGGGTTAGTGCAGCGGATCCGCGGCACTTTAGTAGCATCAGGCGCCCAAATTTTTCCAGTATCCTTAGAATTGCCTGCACGGATTTTTAAGATGCCTCAAATAATTTTTTGACCACATTTAAAAATCGACAAAAACTGTGGAAAAATGGAATCGTGATTTCGTAAATTCCGTCGATCGATCTATTAAGCATGTTTAAACAAGCTAGTAGGGTTTAAAGGTGGCTCTGATACCATGTAGGGTCCCGGCAGCGCCCCGGCCGTCGAAACGCGGCCAAAATGCGGAACAAAAATTTATTAAACCGGCGCTACCGTTACCCGATTTCCGGATCGACCTTAAACCCTATACTAGCGAGCTAAACTAAGAGTTAGAATTGTTATACCGAGATGATCCGAGTCCTTCGGTCTTCATTCCAAGCTCCTAGCGGCTCCATGATGATGTTTGGTCGCCGGTCTTCCTCCATCTCCGATGATCTACCCGAGGGAAACGGTGCAAGCTCCAGCTTCGTCGAACGAAGCAACCGACTCTCCGAGGTCGCTAACAACGGAGAGTGGGGGTGTAGGACGTGTCACTATATTTTTCTCTCTTCATAAAAGCTCAAGTGAGCAATACAAGAAGATGAAGAAGAAGGTGATGAAGGCTCTTGGCATGAACAAGGAAAAATGCTAAGTTTCTTTTTGTTGAAGCATGAGAGTGAGAGAGTGGGGAGGCTAATCATGAACCATCTAAAAAATCACTCAATGAAAAATGAACCCCCCACCACCATAATGGCCGCCCCCCCATTCTCTCACAATTCCAAAAAAAACATTTTCCATTTCCAAATTACAATAACAAAATGTCCACCATACTTTGCTACATGCTTCACAACATATACAAAACCCATGCTTTGACCATGTCCATGCCATGTCACCCCTCTACCTTATTTCCAAAAGATTTTCAATAAATAAAATCAATAATGAGGTGGCACCTTCTAGAAGCTATTCCGTATAAAATACGGAATACTTCCCGGTATATGTATCGAAATACATATACGCGTATTCGTACCAAAATACGAATAGCCGAGAGAGAAAATGAATAGTGAACAATAATACTAGAATACATATATATAAATACATATATAAATTATTAAATCAAAAACCCGATTTAATAACCTGGCTTAATCCTAAGCCGCTAGTATTATCAACCGTCCGATTAAAGACTGCGCAGTATGCACATATTTAATCGAACACCTGTATGTACCAACATACGCCATATACACCATATCGCCTGAACCGTGAAAACCCTCTGTGTGGGACTCTAAAGACTCGTCAATACGCTGGCAGTGGGTTTAACCACAAGCACGTCAGCGGCACTAGCTGTACGTAACGGCTACCCAGGTATTGAGCGAAAGGGAGGCCGACGAGCAAACCCATCCTGAACCCCTACTGAGCCTGTCAGTGACAATATCCGTACAGTCCGGTCTGTTCGTCTAAGAGGATCGCATATCGAGTTTAGGGGGTGGATAAAGTCAGACCCCTAACAACGCGATATTTAGTGTCGGCATGTAACCCATCACCTCCTGAGAAACTATAGATCCTGGATCGGTAATCCTTGTCTACCATGGCCATGGATTTGTGGTGATGGCCACCCGTACACAATGCGACATCAACCCCCAATACCGGGAGAGACGAATCCCCGACGATCCGATCACTGCCTCCATGTGGCTCGGGACTATACGCAACTAAAACCTGTTTGCACGACTCCTTTGAGCCGTGGTAGGGTAGTAATCAAAGCACAGTGGGAACTCACACGAGACAAATGACGATCTCAGGTCGAACGACTAACCTGTACACATGTCACCTGGGAACTGCTATCTGACAATAGGTATAATACCAACTAGCAGGTTCCCGGCGAGTCCGTCCAGTGTACTCATAACCCAATGAGCACCTGCATACTATCTTAGGTGAACAAACAAACACCAATGGCTTGTAAGACCTGGCCACCGTCCCTCGTCGGGGTCTCGATCAGTATACACTAGTCTACACTGGAGTATCGATGCCCGGTCTCGACACTCCTGCGACTAGGGACATTTAAGGATGTGCTTATAGACCCCAGCTCCCACATATATGATCGCCATCATAATGCTGGCAGTCAAGCAAGAATCCTATGGGCTCTATCAACATGTACATGATGATAAAGGCAAACCAGATAGCATACTATCATCTTGAGTAAGACTGTTTTATCGGTATAGGTCCTCACTCAATCATCATAATCACAAGTCCGCGACTATGATAATTGCCTTGAGGGCACTATAGCCAACATCTACCACACCAAGGAACAAAATGTATTTGTTTCTCGACATGCTACCTTTTTAGAAAAGGAATTTCTTGTCAAAGAAATTAATGGTGATGAGGTAGAATTGGAAGAAGTTCCAACTACACAAACTATAACTGACGATTTAGTAGAACCGGAGGATTCAATAGTCCCCGACGAATCTCAGCCACTCCGCAGATCTAGTAGGGTTCCTCATCCACCTGAGATATACTATGGTTTTCTTATATACGGTGGGAGCGAGGATTGCATCATGGAAGATGATGATCCAACTAATTTTGAGCAGGGCATCATAAGTGGAGACTCTGTGAAATGGCTGGATGCTATGTAATCTGAGATGGAATCCATGTACACCAACAAAGTATGGACTTTGGAAGTTTCTTCTGAAGGGGTAAAACCCATCGAGAGTAAGTGGATCTTTAAGAAGAAAATTGGTGTAGATGGAAAGGTTGAGACCTTCAAAGCTAGACTTGTAGCAAAAGGTTTTCGTCAACGATCAGGTGTCGATTATGATGAAACCTTTTCTCCAGTCGCTATGCTTAAGTCCATCAGAATCCTACTTGCCATTGCTGCATACCATGACTACGAAATCTGGCATATGGACGTCAAGACCGCTTTTCTAAATGGTGATTTAGAAGAGAGCGTGTACATGACACAGCCAGAGGGCTTCGTAGACAGTGGGAGCAGCGGAAAGATGTGTAAGCTGCTTAAATCAATCTACGGATTAAAGCAGGCATCGCGGAGCTGGACCATATGTTTTGATGCGGCGGTCAAAGAGTTTGACTTCATCAAAAAAGTAGATGAACCTTTTATATACAAAAAGGTTGTAGAGAGTAAGGTTGTCTTCCTCGTATTGTACGTGGATGATATACTCTTGATAGAAAATGATGTTCCTATACTACACTCGGTCAAGCTCTTCTTATCACAAAAGTTTTCCATGAAAGATCTAGGTGATGCCTCTTACATCCTTGGTATAAAGATCTATAGAGATAGATCTAAACGGATGTTGGGATAGCCCCAATCCAGGTACACAGACACCATACTAAAGAGGTTTAGTATGGAAGATTCTAAATGTGGTAATCTACCCGCTTGTTCAGGAATCACCCTCTCCAAAGAGATGTCTCCCAAGACTGATTGGAGGCAGTGGTCGATTGTCAGGGATTCATCTCTTCTAGTATTAGGAGTCGATATCGCGATGTGTTCAGTCGGTTATCACTGGAAATCCGTGGCCACGGAAGATGATATTTACTAATAGTTGATCGGTAGTATCTCTGTTGGTGATGAGCTTGACTCAGACATGACTTATCGGGTTAGTAGGGGTCTGACGTTATCCACCCCCTAGACTCAATATGCGATACTCTTTGACGAAGAGACCGGACTGTACGGAGATTGTCACATCCAGGCTCAGTAGGGTAAGGACGTACTTGATTGTGTTAGGAATATGTATGTCCTAGAGGCCATTATTGTATGATATAGTGGATCCTTGGACATATATATAGAGGACTTTCTTGCTCAACATGATAATATTCTATCTGGTTGCTCTTTATCTTAATATGTACACTTATATTATTATACTGTCTCTTGATACATGTTGATAAAGCCCTTAGAATGTTTGCTTGACTACCAGGACTATGATGCGGATCATACTACTGGGACTTGTGTAGTCTACAAGCACATCTTTTAATTGTTCCTAGTCGAGAGGATATCGAGACAGGATATCGATATTCCAGAGTAGACTAGCGTATATATTTCTTGACCCTGTAGGGGGCGATGGTTGATCTCATAATCATTGGTGTTTGACAACAAAGATTGTACACATATGCTCATTAGAGAATGGGTACACCGAACAGGACTCGCCGAGAACTCCTAGATGGTACCATACCTATCGTCAGATAGCAGTTCTCTGGTGACACTGGTACAGGTTAGTCTGTAGACCCGAGATCATCATAGTGTCTTGTGTGGTTCCCATTGTACTTTGATTTCCTCCCCACCACGGCTCAAAGGAGTCGTGCAAACAGGTGGATTTTGGGTACAGTCCCGAGTCATATGGAGGCAGTGAGCAATAATAGGGGTTTGGTCTCTCCCGCTGTAGGGAGTTGATGTTGCGCTATACTCGATTGGCTATAACAGCAAGTCCCTGGTCAGGGCTGATGAGATTTACTGGTAATTGTTATCAGTAGTTTATCGAATCGTTATGAGCCACACATCGGCATGATTTATAAAGTTACTGGGGTCTGACGATTCCACCCCTAGACTCGATATGCAATATATCGGACGAAGAGACCGGACTGTACGATAAGTATTACTTATAGGCTTCATGGGAGTTTGGACAAGCTTACTTGTTGATTTTCTAATCGTTCAATACCTGGGTAGCCGTTACGTCCAGCTAGTACCGCTGACGATTTGTAGGCAACTGATGTGATCATTACCTACTGCTGGCGTATTGACGAGTCTTTAGAGTCCCACACAGAGGATTCATAGTTCAAGCGAAACGAAGTAGGGCACATATGATGATGTGTGCGGGGGTCTGATTAAATATGAGTATATGATACCGTATTCTAACATTTGGATAAATGATATTAGTCGGTTATATATGATATAACCGGATTATTGAATCAAGTGTTGATTTAATAATATGATATATATTATATTTGATATAATTATATATTAACTAATATTATTGCTCACTATTTTTTTCTTCTCTTAATATATATATGTGTGTGTGTGTGTGTGTGTGTGTGATATATGTATATATATATATATGTGATATATGTATATATATATATGAGGTTAATGGAGGAAAGAGGCCATAGGAGGGAATTTCCTCCTATGGCGTCGAAAAAATACACCCTCCCTTATTTTTTTCGACGATCGGCATCCACCATCTTCATTGTTATCATCTAAGATGTGGGTACACCAAATTTCATGTGATTCTACAACTTTTTCACCGTTGATTTAGCAATGTTCAAAATTAACGGTTTACCGATAATAGAACTTTTTACATTGCTAAATCAACGGTGAAAAAGTTATAGAATCACATGAAATTTGGTGTATCCTTATCTTAGATGATAACGATAAAGATGGTGGGTGCCGATCGGCGGAAAAAATGAGGGAGAATGTATTTTTTCGACGCCATAGGAGGAAATTCCCTCCCATGGCATCTTTCCTCCATTATTCTCTCTCTCTCTATATATATATATTATGAAGTATGGTTGGATTTTCTATTTTGAGAAAATAGAAATAAGAGGTGAAAAATGGGAGATATTTATGGTATTGTGAGGCTTGGATTTTTCCTTTTGTTTATTCATTTGTTTACACTATAGAAGCATGGTGCAATATATGGATTGTTTTTTAATGTATGCTTCAATAAGTGAGTTGATTCAAGAGAGCCATTCTTCACTCGAGTATTTTTCTTGAGCTCATTTCCTTAGCTCTCTCCATTTCCTTCTTCTTCCTCCTCTTGCTTAAAGCCCTAATCCTCACATCTGTTATGAAACCTAGGATTTTAGAGTTTTTCTTAGTGAGCTAAAAATCCTACTTCATCAACCTATTCTAGACTAGCAGTTTAGATTAGGTTGTTTATTTCACTAATAGGAGATTAGTGAAGATGTAGCTTGACCTAGAGAAATTTCGGGTGGATCTTCGATACGAAGATCGCGAAGCAAGTTCGTGCACTTCTTCAAGTGGAGCTACGAGGAGTCGTAGGGACTACATCCCGGAGCTTTAGAAGAGAAGGACTTGGTCTACAAATGTTGTAGTCTCCATGTCTTAGTATAGAATTTGCTATATTTTCATATAAACTCTAATACTCTAGTTAGATTCTTGGTTAGTGTGGCTTAGCACCGAGAAATTTTTAAAATTGCATGCTTGATGCCAGTTCAAACCTTGTGGTGGTGCTAGGAAACACTTTCAGATTGTCGACCCCTCTTTCGGCAAGTACCTAAGTAGCTGTTACGTACAGCTAGTGCCGCTGACGTGCTTGTAGTTAAACCCACTGCCAGCGTATTGTCGAGTCTTTAGAGTCCCACACAGAGGATTTTCCCGGTTCAGGCGATAGATGTAGGAGCCGTACGTTGGTACGTGCAGGGGTACGATTAAATACATGTACGGGATATACGAACTTTAATCGGACGGTTGATAATACTAGCCGGCTTAGAATTAAGCCGGATTATTAAATCAGGTTTTGATTTAATAATTTATATATATATTTAGATATATATATTTTGGTATTATTGTTCACTATTCATTTTCTCTCTTTAGTGCTATCCGTATTTTTATACGGATATGCGTATATGCAACGATACATATACCGGGTGAAGTATTCCGTATTTATATGGGAATGCTTCTACAAGATGGACACGCCATATTTGTTTTTCTATTTTGGAAAATCAAATGGAAAATAAGATGGAGGTGAGGTGGCATGAAGCATGTGTGAGCATGTAGAAAGGTACGACTATGGTTTTAATGGTCATTTATTGGTTCGCTATTGAACCATGGTTGTATTTATGAAGCCATTCTTTCTACACTTTATTTTTTTATGGAT
Organism: Agapanthus africanus; assembly: GCA_030015575.1. Classification (NCBI taxonomy): domain Eukaryota; kingdom Viridiplantae; phylum Streptophyta; class Magnoliopsida; order Asparagales; family Amaryllidaceae; genus Agapanthus; species Agapanthus africanus. Next base: position 352,973,680 of record JASDDO010000019.1, read on the forward strand.
TCATTCCATTTTCTTGGATGCTTCATGATTGAGACCTAGCCATTTTTCACTTATCCTTCTTCTTCTTCTTGCTCTCATTTGAGCAAGGGTTATGAGAGAAAAATATTCAGTGGAAAAATTCTTACATCACCCATCATCCATCCTTAACAAGTTTGGATCGTCGGTCGGAGTCTCTTCCGGTTTTCCTTGGGTGGATTTTCTTCTGCGAGAGTGGTCGACCTTCAAGCGCGATTCCGGCGTCTACAAGCTTGGAGGGGTCTTCCATAATTGGGTGGACAAGCGTTGAAGGTTGTAATTTCACAGCCTTGCATGTTTTAGTTTGTTAGTTTAAGATTTTGGATTGATTTCTTGGGTTATGCGTGTTTGGTGTTTGCGTAAAATTTTTGTTATCGCTTTCTCTTCAGCTGCAGCTTCCGCGGCGCGAGCACCGAACACCAACATGTTTGTGGGGTGAGGGTAGAGGTGGGGGATCAAATAGTTTGGGATAATAAGGGTAGGAGATAGCTTCACATCCAACCTAGACCCAGACAGTTCTTTTATTTATAGATGAATAACTGTCTTAAATTACTATTTTCATTTTTCTTTTGGTTTGGTGGGGGGGGGGGTGGTTTCCAATAATTTGGGATGGCAGGGTAGAACATAGCTTCACATCTAAGTAACAAACCTATGTAGGTCTTTTATATATCGACGATAACTGTCCGTAAGATATAATTTTCAACAAAGTATTTTTCGGAAATAAAATTTGATGAGCATGACAACTTAACCAAGCAAATAAGCATCTGAAAAATAGTAGGTATGCTTTAGCGTCCGTGAACAAAAGATTCCAAAAGATTTTAATAGAATTTTAGTTAAATACAGTGAAAATTTATAAGTACTTTCAGTCAATATTTGCAAAATATTTGATAAAACCTGAAGAGTTAACTGGCTAGCTTTTTGTATCAATTCCGATCCCAAAGCTTATAATCGTTTGGGCTGGATGGTAATTTTGCAGTCCTTTCAAAAATCAAAATTAAAGCCTCAAACATAAATTAGAGAAAAAATAAAAACCCCAGCTTTTTCTTCAAGCAAGAGCTCATCTCGATCTCGAGGAAGAAGAAGAAGAAGATGGAAGCGCAAGAAGGCGAACAGAACAAGCACCTGATCCTCGCCAACAACCTCTTCCTCCTCACTCACGCCGATGTCGACGACATCGACAAGGTCCGCATCCGCGATGAAGTCCTCGCCGCCGTTAAGGCCGACGGTAACTCTTCTTTCTACCCAAAAAGCACTTCCTTTTTTCTCTCTGCGTTTGATCCTTCCGTTGTTTCTCGTCTCAAATTTACGACGTTGCCACAGACATGGCGTCTTTGTACGAGTCGCTGGCGGAGAGGTCGGTGCTGGAGATGGACGCCGGCGTTCTCGAGTCGATGAAGAGGAGGATCGATGACGAGATCAAGAAGCTCGATGAGAAGTGAGTTCGTTTTTGATGCAATCTAGAAGTTTTCTAAGCTTAGATCTGAAACCCTAGTTTGCTGAATTTAGGGTTTAGACTTATTATTGGTTTAATTTTGCATTACGAGGCAAGTTTGGTGCTCTATTGATAAAAAAGGCTCCGCTCTAATTTTTATGCATTCAAGTGTTTTCTAATCTAGATATGAGATTTTTAGAGTTTGCTGATGAATTAATACGAGTCGAGAGGTATAGATCTGGAACTTAATTGATGGACTTGAGCAATTTAGGTAGTCCATTGATGCACAATTCTAAGGTGATTTTAGGTATCATCATGCTCCTAGGGTTTTCTAACTATTTCGAGATAAAATTGGTGTTTTCAAACTCGAGGAGTTTCTTGATCTTTAAACTCAACCTAGAAAGCATCCTTAGACCTCTCCTTGCATCCACAGTGCTGTTAGAATCTGATTAATCTCAGAGTGGCTGTTTTATATAGAAGGATTTTTCAATAGGATTGACATCAAGTTGAACCGAGTCTTGCAAAATCATGAACATATTTGATATAATTGATACTGCCACTTAAAATGACTTCATTTGTGACAATAGCTTAAAGTTACTGTTATATTTGTATTTTATTCCTTTGTTTTATCATAATGTGAAATGAAAATAAACAATAGAGCTCCCATAATCGATGAACCCACTTAAAACAATCCTTACATAGCAAACCCAAATATGAAACGAAGTTTCCCAATTCTTAGTTTATACATTGGTAATGTATACTACCTACTCAAGTTTATTGCCGAGTTATTAGGCTGATAAGAAGTTGGCTGGAGTTTTACCAAGAAAGATCATGCCAAGGTTCACCTGTGCGAATCATGAAATATCCATAGCCTTGTGAATATCCGAAATATCAAGGCGGAGACAATTTCAAGGACACATCTCTTAACCCTAGGCATCAACCCTATTACAGTGTGATATTGTCAGTGTTTTAAAAGGTGGCTGCCTAGACAGAAGTGATCAAGAGAGCTGCACCGCACCGCACCGCACCGCATTTGGCGCATAGTCAGCTGTTATGCTCATCCTTATGTTTTTAAGTACCGTTTTTATTTTGAGGTGGAATATTTAATTAATTTGGGTTGTTATTACTATTAAAAATATAAAAGCTTTTACCCCAAATCATTTTAGGGTTAGTCTTCTTATTGGCCTAAATCCTTCTCTGTCTCGCGATTCTCGCCATCATTGAGGGCCACCATGAGGTAGTGAGGGCCAGTTGCCGCCATCAGCGATCCAAAATCCTTCTCTGGCATCCCATCGAGGGCCACGAGGCCAACCACAGCCATCAGCGACCCCAAATCCTTTTCTGCCATCGTCGTCGATCTCGACCTTTATTCCAAATCCTTCTTTTCCCTTTTGATCTTCCGGAACTCACCTTCCACTTTGATCTTCGATCACGCCAGCAGTGCTTTCGTGCTTTGAGTCTATGACAACAATGGTTTTCTTTTCCTTTTCCTTTTCTTGTTGGATTTTTATTCTTCATTTTTTAAATTATTGTTAAACATTGATTGAATAAATATGTATGTAATTGTATTATTGACTTAGGATGATTATTACATCATACATTTATACATCATAAATGATATTTAGGATGAATTCTAGCATTAGCTTCACTTTTAGCTACCCGCCTTCCATTTAATTGTTTGTTTACACCTTTGAGAAAGCATTCTTTGTAAGTGAAAAAGAAACTTAAAAAAACAATTAGAATCAGTGTTTAACAATATGCTAAAAGAAAACAACAAAATTAATGCTAAATGCGGTTGAATTGCAATTAACAAGGCCTGGGCGTCCGCTTAGGCGGTGACTTTTTCTGCCGCTTTTTAAAACACTGGATATTGTAGAAAAAAATTATAAATGTTTAAGCTGTGAGTGGGAAATAAATAATATTAGGCCATGTCGAATGAATATTATGCCGTGCCGAATGTTTTAAAAGTGATAAAAGGTAGATTAGCTAGCTAAGCTGATGGCTTGACATCTGAGATTTTACGAGTAATAAAAGATATTCATATAATATACCTACAATCACAATAATAGAGTACCACTTATGTGTTGGATATAGTGCCTTCAAGACAATTGTTGTAATTGCAGGCAGGCGATTATGATAATTGAGAGAGGACCTATAATGGTAAAATAGTCTTGCTCGAGATAATAGTATGCTATCTGGTTTGTCTTTATCATTCATGTGTATATTTTACTTGCTATTACGTGTCGCTAATATATAATGATAAAACCTGTAGGATCCTCGCTTGACTACCATTATTATGATGGAGATCATACTTGTGGGAATTGAATAGTCCACAAGCACATCTTTAAATATCCCTAGTCGTGCCAGTATCAAGATTGAGCATCGATATTTCAGAATAGACTTGTGTATACGTTGACCCCGATGAGGGAAGGTGGCCGGTCTCACAGTCATTGGTGTCAGGCACCAAAGATTGTATACAGTGCTCATTGGGTTATGAGTTATAATGGATGGATTTGCTGAGAACTCCAAGATGGTATTATATCTATCGTCAGATAGCAGTTCTTTGGTGACATGAGTACAAGATAGTCTGTTGATCTGAGACCGTCATTTGTCTTGTGTGAGTACCCACTGTATTTTGATTACTATCCTACCGAGTCGTGCAAACATGTTTTAGTTGGATACAGTCTCGGGCCACATGGAGGCAGTGAGCGGACTGAGGGATTTTTCTCTTCCGGTATAGAGAATCGATCTTGCGTTGTGCGCGATTGGCTATAATCACAAGTCTCCAGTCAGGGCGGATGAGATTTAATGATATGAGATCAGTAGTTTTTCGGTTGGTTATTAGCTTTAGATCGACACGACGTATTGAGTTATTTGGAGTCTGACGGTTCCTACCTTTAAGACCCGATATGCGACTCTTAGACGAACAGACCGGACTGTAGGGTGACTGTCATTTATAGGCTCAGTAGGCATTTAGACAAGCTTATTTATCGATCTTTCTTTCGTTCAATACCTGAGTAGCCGTTACGTACAGCTAGCGTCACTGACGTGTTTGTGCTCATAGTTATGGATTTGATCCAGTAACCCACTGTCAGCGTATTGTCGAGTTTTTAGAGTCCACAGAAGTTTTTCCGGCTCTAGCAATATGATGTAGTAGCCGTAATGGGTATGTGCAGGAGTTTGAATAAATTCGTGTCTTGGATATACTGAATTTAATCGAACGTTTGATAATGCTAGCCGGTCTTTTGGAAAGACGTATATTAAATCATGTATGGATTTAATATATTAATATATATATATATATATATTGGACATATATTTACTAGCATTATGTCACTATTATTATTTTATTATCACTATTTGTATTTGGTATAAATGAGAAAAAGAAAAGAATATGTTATGTTATAACACATTTTCTTTTTCCTTTTTCTATTACCTTTTAATCTCTTTCTAATGCATTTGCTCTTCACATGGGTGTAGGTACACATCCACCCTATTAGGTTTGACATGAGGAGAGATGTTGTGATGGACATTTAGAGGAGAGAGAAGAAGAGGGTAATATGAGAGTTAGCTCTCATATATTATTTTTTGATTAATATTTCTTCATATTGGCGCTTCTTCCTCTTTTTGAGCTCGTTTGATTTTTAGCCATCCCAATTAAAGAAAGAGAAGTAAAAATTAAGAGAAAAAGAAAAGAGTGACACACTATGTCTCTTGCAACCATTCCCTAGCAAGTTGTGGAGACAAGCTTCTTCACAAAAGCTTGGAGCTTGAAGTGAAGATGGAACTAGAGTGGGGTTTTCTCAAGATGGATCCATCTATGACAAGGGAGATTAACCTTCAAGCTTGTTCTCTCATCCTAGGAGCCTAACCAGAGTTCAACCCAATTTGGAGCATATGAAGATACTACAAAGGTTGTATGTTCTAGTTTTTGGTTCAAGTTTAGTTCTTTAGCTTAAAGGTCCTTGCTTGTAGTTTCTTGCTCTTGATTTTTGAAAACCCTATATTTTCTTATGCTAAAATCCTAGTAGAGAGTGCAAGGCCTACTTACATTATGCTTATCCATCAGGAAAATGCTTTAAGATATGCCAATATATATACCCAAACTAGAAAAAGAAATCCTTAGTATGCTCAAATCTGTATGGTAAATAAAAGAATAGAGAACAGAAGGAAAAAGGAAAAATAGAAAGACAGAAGGAAAGAATTAACGGACGAAGAGAAAAATATAGTGTGTTTGTTGGACTTGCCACTGACGGGTCAATTTGCGGATAACAGAGAGCTAAAGCATCTTATGGTTGGACCAAATATTTCCGCACTACTATGTGTGTGTTACTTTTATAAGAGTAAACAAGGCGTGTCTAGGCCAAATAGTCATCACTTATGACTTGGTTCTTTCGAGCTTTTTTTTGCGAAATTGCTTAAGGTGGTACTAACTCCTTTCATATAAGGTCGATTAATGTATAATTAGTATGTTGCTTGTTCTTTTCTTTCGGGCACGCTTGATACATAGATGGAAGATTACTTGGAATCCTCACACATCCCGGGGAATGTGATGTTCAGGCATCTAATTCCAAGTAACTTGCATTACCGTGCTTGGAATCATCTCCGGTAATATATGTGTGCAATGGCGAATGGCGGGTGGCGGACAGTCATGCCACATCTTGTGTTAGGTGGGAATATTTCGTGGTAATCTAGGATAAACATAAATTTTAGGGAAAATCAGATTCTCATGTGAATATTTCTCGAGAATACTTTTTACATTAAAACAAGCATGGTAATTTGTATGGGAATCTAGGATTACCATCTAGATTACCTCTTAGTACACTCGAATCAGCTTTATCGATCGTGTTCGTATCATTTAGTATCAGAGCCTTCCGATCCTCCACGATGGCCGACATCAATCCGTTTAACCCAAAAGTTTTGAGAAAGGGCTATCTAGAGGCTGGATTAAAATTACTGGTAGACTGTTGGGAAGGACCTACGTAGCATGACTAGTGTCACTACAGTGAAGCTGCCCAGGATGTCTTAAAAGCTTATGTGGATTGCTATGGTATTAAGGGGCAAATGAGCAATTGGTTCATGAGATGCAATAAGAGATGTTGCTATAGACGCTCACTAGCTTTATTGTTGGTTTCAACCCTGACGACAAGGTTGTTTGAAGAGGTATGGTTTGATGTGTGTATGAAACCCACAATTCCAACTCACTCACCACTGATTCATGTTCTCAATTATTAAGGCCATGTTTGCATTTTCTTTTATGTTTCCTTTATCTTAGGACTACTTTTGTTTGTTTTCTTTATTGGCTCAATTCAAAAAAAACCCAAACATTTTAGCTAAAATACGAGAAATCCTTAAATAGTTTCAAAATTACAAGAAACTCCAATGGTATGCAGTTTTGTGCTATTTATTGCTGATGTGACACCTGATTTTTGGGGGTTTCTCATAGTTTTTTGAAAGTTTCTGTGGTAGTTTTTTATGTATTTTGAAAGTTTTGGGGTAGTTTCTTATATATTTTGAAACTATTATGGGTTTTTTGAATTTTAGCTAAAAAGTTTGGGGTGTAATGGAATTGAGCCTTCTATATAATGTGGTTGTAATGAGTAAGAAAGCAATGAACGGAAACCCAAAAATGCTAGCAAATTGTTGTAGAGAATATTTGCCATCTCGAATCGGCTTTATCTAAAGATACGAACATGATAAACAAAACCGATTCGAGACGACGAATCTTCCCTAGCCAATTCGAGATGGCTAATCTCCTTTAGAATCATTTCCTAAATAGTATTTTAGGGGGTTTCATTCTTTTCATTTTACATATACTCAATTGTATTATATAGGAAAGCAAACATTGACAGTTGAGAGATATTCTTTTAAAATAAAGGAAACGTAAAAGAAAATGCAAACATGACATAGATATTTGAGAACATGGGTTGGTGAGAAATATGTTGGAGTCGTGGATTTCATGCACATATTAAACCATCCCTCTTCAAACAATCTTGTCCACAAGATTGATACATTTCAGCAACATCTTGAAGTCTCGGGTTAGATGGATTGTTGTCGGTCATCGCGGAGGATTGAAGAAGCTCTGAAATGAAAAATTCAAGGGAATACACATCTCGTAGCCTCGGGTTAGGCGGATTGTGGTCGGCCATCGCGGAGGATTGAGGAGCTCTCGTGTTGTTGATGTACCATCTCAATAACGCCTTGAACCCTTGGGTTAGGCGGATTGATGTCGTCCATCATGAAGGATCAAGAGGCTATGCCGTTGATACATCATCTTCAGCAACGTCTCAAACACTTGAGTTAAGCGGATTGATGTTGGCCATCACGGAGGATCGTGAGGCTCCGATACCAGCTACGAATAAATATTTGAGGAATAATACCAATATTTATATATTATATGTCAATGTGGTTTGTGTGGCATTGAATAAATGAATGCTATCACCAAACTAGATAGATGCACCTAGAGAAATTCTGGTCCCATATTATCTGTCTAAAGATTTGCCAGCTTTATATAAAGGTGCTTATAAAGTGAAAGCGTGAATTGGATAGACTTTTGTTGTCATTATGTCATATCTTGATTTGAAAATAATTTCTTACAAATATATATTAAACCATTATAAAAAGCTATTTTTTCTAGTCCCATAATTCCTTTGTTTCATGTCTTTTTTCTATATTAATTGGTATCTATTTTCTCAATGCCAATACCGCTCTTTCAGATAAAGTGATATCATATTTATCTCATAAAATACTACTTATACTAAAACTACTATATTTATGTTAATATTACTACCGTTAAACTAACCGCTACATCTATTAGTTAAATTGCTATCTTTATTTAGTCTTTTTTCTGCTCATCCTTTTCCCCTTGACTGCATCTTCCTCTTTTTCGAAACCCTATCAAATCAACCTATTTTCCCCATCAACCATAAAACATGGTTTTTTCCAATTCCAATCACCTTTTTTGAAAGCCAATCAGACCCAAAACTCATTTTCTCTTACCTTCTATCCCTCACCTTCCTTTATAGAACACATAAAACCTAACATCTATTTCTCTCATCACCTTCTCCTTCCTCATTTCCTTCTTGAAAAGTCAGAACTCATCAAATTCGAACTCATATTCCCTTGTCATATTCTGTAAAACTACATCAATCCCAAAACCGATTTGATGGTATTTGATATCAATAAAGATTTGGAGAAGAGCCGAATTATAGAAAGAAGAGTTGGGAGGAGATTTAAAGGTTAGAGTTTAATATTAGAATGGGTGTGTAGGGGGGTCTAAATGCCGGCCGACATCGCCAAAATATCGGTTTTGGGAAGAAAACAACACTGGCATGCAAAAAATAAAATGGGTAACGATATTTGGTGAATGTCGGCCGACATATTGTGATTTCGGCCAAAATGACATGATGTCGGTGTTTAGGCCGGCATTTACCGTTTTGATGAAAAAATTGAGGGTAATTTTCTTTTTGGGGTTTTGGGCTTTGTAAATAACCCTGTCCATTTGAACCAACTTACTTTGTAGGATTCTTATTTTATCTCACTCGTGGGATTCGAACCTACAACTGTTCGCTTAATACGCGACCGCTCTATCACTAAGCTATTGAGAAAATAAATTTAATGAAACCAAGAATCTGAATAAGTTAATATTTTTTCAAAAAAATAAGTTATATAAATGACGTTTACATTATAAAAATGTAAAACCCGATATTTGATAATACCATCCGACATTTTACGATATCTGATATCCGACATCAAAATCTGTTGGCTGCCACGACACCGACATCCGAAATTTAGAACTTTATGTGTGTGTGTGAGAGAGAGAGAGAGAGAGAAGAGAGAGAGAGAGAGTTTTCGAAGTACACATGCCAAATACAAGCTTTGAGTGCTTCTGGGAAGTTTTTAGCATTTTTTTTGGACCAAGAGACTTTAACCATTGCTCTTGTGACCTAGGGCATAATAGCTGAAAACCAAACTATATCAGTTTGGAGTCACCCAGCTTTGCTTTCAACTCATTTTCTTTCAAAAACTTAACTGAACAAAACCAATTAACAGAACACTCACCTTGTGTTTTATGCACTGATGTTAAACTTGTTACCAATTTTTTAATGTACATTTCTCGAGGACTCAACGAGATGTTCTCTATGTTACTTAGTTTGAGACTTATGTGATTCATTCCTTGATTGATTACTATATGGTTCCATATATGGAGATTTATTTGCTACAGTGAAGGGCATTAGTATGTTATTTTCCACTCCGCCGTATATGACTAAGCAATTTATCATCTACCTATTTACAGAATTGCTGATGCTGAAGAGAATCTAGGTGAGAGTGAAGTACGTGAAGCTCATTTAGCTAAGTCCTTGTTTTTCATTCGAATAGGCGACAAGGTAATTCTTAGCTGGAATTTTGGCACTCTTTTCTTCTTTTATTTATTTAGAAATAACCGAAGTAGGTTAATAATTTTCCCGGACTTTGCCAAAAATCAAATGCAGGAGAAGGCACTAGAGCAGCTTAAAGTAACAGAAGGCAAAACAGTCGCTGTGGGTCAAAAGATGGATTTGGTGTTTTACACATTACAACTTGGTTTTTTCTGCATGGACTTTGATCTTATTTCCAAATGTATTGACAAGGCTAAGATGTATGTGTCCCAAACTCTTCTCCTGAACTTTATGCACTCCATTATAGTCAGCAAGATTGATATTTTTATTTCAAGTTTTCTGATATTATTTATTATGTTTATGACAGGTTATTTGAAGAAGGTGGTGATTGGGAGAGAAAGAATCGGTTGAAAGTTTATGAAGGTTTATATTGCATGTCCACAAGGAACTTTAAGAAAGCAGGCGACTTATTTTTAGATTCTATATCAACTTTCACAACTTATGAGCTTTTTCCATATGACACTTTCATCTTTTACACTGTTCTCGCAAGCATTATATCACTAGATAGAGTTTCACTAAAACAGAAGGTATTTGAAATTTCTTTTCCTCTTTAGCATTTTATTACTTATTTGACTTGGTAAAATCCTTATTTTAATTGACTTGATTGGATATGCGGCAGGTGGTTGATGCCCCAGAAATCCTGGCAGTTATTGGCAAAGTCCCTCATCTGACAGACTTTCTCAATTCACTTTATGGGTGCCAGTACAAGTCATTCTTTTCTGCATTCTGTGAGTACTAAAAGTTTTAATACCTTTTCAGCACCAGGCGTTTAAGCATTATCTTTCCTATTGCTTGTGTTTGGCTGTTCCCTGAATCCTCTTGGAGACTGTATTCAACCAACTTGTCCTCTTAGTCATCTCTATTCAGTCTTTTTTTTCAACCTCGTTTTAGCTATTCTCATTTTATTGATTGGTTTCTTCTCATACAATTAATTCCAGTCATGTGCTAATCTGAACTAGCTTGTCATGAAAATCCTGTAGATCTACCCCCAAAAAATATTCTCTGTTTTTGGCCTGCTATTATCCATTGAAATTAGTACTTAGAAAATCAACTCCATAGCTATGTTTTCATTTGTCTAATATGCATCAACACTTCAGCACTTGTGCTGAAACTCTTCCCAAGTGTCATTCTTATTCTAGTGGAATTTATCTAACTAAAGAAGTTCTTCATCCACCCTATTTAAATTCTACAAAAAGATCATTCTCATATATGTAAATGTCCCTTTTAGCTTAAACTTTGGATTTATGACTTACCAGAAACAATTTCTCCAAAACAATAACCTTGTGTGTTGTTCTCTTTGGTTATTACTCCTATGTTGCTTGGTCTTTACTGTTTATTTTGGTTCATTTGATATTTCTGACCATGGGGCTTGTTACTATACTTCTCTTCTCAGCTGGCTTGACTGAGCAGATAAAATTAGATCGCTACCTGCAACCCCATTTCCGATACTACATGAGGGAGGTTCGCACAGTGGTGTACTCTCAGTTTCTCGAATCCTACAAGAGTGTCACCATGGAAGCAATGGCATCAGCTTTTGGTGTAACCGTAGACTTCATTGATCAGTAAGTACTGCTGCAGCTCTTTTTTCTGGACACAGTTCTTACTTTTTTATGATAATACATTAACGCCAGACTTATATTATGGAATCAATTGCTTGAAAACTCAAATTGAGTTATATGGTAAACACTAGCAAGTGCCTATGTGCCATGCACGTGCACAAGGAGTTGCCCAAAAGTTATGGTATCGCATAGATGACCAGAATCGTAACTTGATTTTATTGCAGGCTAATCTTTCAAGCTTGATCTAAGTTCATTTATAAAATTTCTTCATTTTCTCTCAGAACAATTCCATCGCGGACGTCACCAAAATAATGTGTTTCACCAAAGCTAATTATCAACTTAACGATAAACAATGATTTTTTTAATAATGGTGGTCTAATATCCAACCAAGTACTTGATGAAGATTTTACAGCCATGACTTTCCTAATTAAGTTTGAGATGACTCTTTAAATTTGCAACAAAAGCATGAGAATCAAGGTTTCAGTTTCGGTCTCCCATAATTTTATTAGTTTCGCTGGATTTCGACTAGTTTCGCTAATCTCGGTTCGGGTGTCGGTTTCGACTGTAATACAGCATACATAAGTGTAGATATATTAAATACTTAAATTTATGGTTCTATATTATAAGACAATGATCCTAGTGTTTAAAAGTACATTCATGATGCAAAATATATTGAAAAGTGTACTTAGATAAGTATTAATATAGGGTTTGGGTTCATTTTTTTGCTGTTTTCTAACAACGAAGGCCTACAGTGATCACAAAGACAGTAAAAATGGTATAAAAAAAGTTTTTAAAGGTTTCGGTCGAAACGATATTGTATGACTGGTTTCGTATTGGTTTCGGGTTTTGTATCAGTCTCCACCAAAACAGATATGAAACCACCACATATCCGTGGTTTCGGCCAAAACCTCGGACCTTGATGAGAACTTTAAATCAATTTAATCATGGCTTGTTTGCATTGAAGAAGCATGAACTCGAAATCATTTCAAATGACATGGCAAATATGACCCCATATTATTCCTTTTTCCTCAAATTTTAAGATTAATGCTTGTATGAAGCTGTAATTCTAGTTAAAGAGGTTTTAGGAGCTTGTACATATAATAGCTGTACAAATCCTTAAAAAATTAAAATTTCTAAGAAATTCAAGTAACGCATTAAATAATTGTAAAAGAGTATATATATAGATTAGAAAGACATTTTTCTAAGAATATCCAATTACTAGTGTATTTATCATTTATATACAATTGTCAGAGAAACTCATTTATTTTTTGTTCTCTTATCTTTGTTCAACCGATACTTTTCCATAGCCTATATGTTTATGTCGATATAATGTATATTTCAATGGACACATTAATTTTGCAAACAACGACATCCTTTTGTAAGACTCTTGTTGGACATTTGGTATTGGACACCCGTCTAGCATCAGTACCTATTATAAATGTGTGAGATGTGGATTAAAATAGTCCCACATTGGAAAAACTATAAGAGGTACATATGTATAAGATATAAGATGGATCAAATCTCAACAAGGTTTGAGTCTTATTGATGGAGCCCGTCTATGTTAAAAACCCGTGTACACTCAAATAAATAAAATATATAACCGTCCCTTCGTTCGTGTATAATTAAATTTAATAAAATGCAGTCAATATGTTAAAGTACATAAAATCTTTCAATGAAAAGTTTTGCTATAGCCAGAGCCCAAATTAAATTTTCCATCACAACTTTTCATGCGATATTTAGGAGGGGCTACATGAAGTCGAGTTAATAAGTTATAGAATAAGGGTTATTTGTAATTACATGAACATTCAAGGGACTGAAATAAATTTTTGGACTAAATCCGAGTCTAAGCTTATAAAATAAGGGGTTGGATGTGATTTTGAAGAGAAATGGTAAGTCAGAGTAGAATTTTCAATATTTCTGTCTATAGAATAGACACGAATATTCATATATTCACTGGTATATTCTTTTAGTATTTTTTCTCCCAATCTTCATTATAATCATAACATATTCATTGTATGACTTTTTCTCTCTAAATTAACAGACTCATCTTTCAATCTATGATATGATTCACACATACAATATTATCAAACATTTAAAACCGTATTATTCTCGCCCAATTTTAATTGTTTTATTCTTTTAACCATAAACTGCCTATTATTTTTCTTTACTTAATTTTTTTACAAAGAAAATGATAAGTAGATGTGTGCGTATGACCTGACCTGATTAAGTCGAATTAAAATCCTCGGTTAATGAATTTGCTATGATTATAACAAACTTGATTAAGTCCAATCAAGTAAATAATTTTTTTTATCATGACTTGATGAAGCCCAATTTAAATTCTTAGTTAATGCAAACTATTTGTGCTTAAAGCTAACATAGATCATGGCATGAGATAATTTTCCAAATCATGTGAAGGTTTTAACGTTAAGAAGTTTTGAGGGAAGGGGTGGAAATTAATTTTCCAGCCAATTCCAAGCTAAATAGATGATGACCCTACCAAGGTTTAAAATACATATTTTTTAATCATGATTTAATTAAGTCCAATCAAAATTTTTAGCTAATGCAAACTATTTGTGCTTAAATCTAACATAGATTATGGCGCGAGTATAATTTTCCAAAAGTGAAGGTTTTAATGTTAAGAAGTTTTGAGGGAACGAGTGGAAATTAATTTTCCAGCCAACTCTAAACTAAATAGATGATTACCAGCCAAGGTTTAATGTTAATGGAATTTAAAAGGAAGGGGCCAAAGATAAATTTGCAGCACAAGAAGACAAAAAAAGCTTGGAGATGAAATGTTTTCCCATATAGTTTTATAATATAATAGATAGATAGATTAGAGTGTTATTTGACCTATGTAGTCTCTCCTTAAATGTGGTTTTGATCAATGTTCAATTAAAACTGTTAGCCATTGAGCCCGTTCCGGCCCAATATCTGCCCATATGAGTGGGTATCCTATATATACACATATAGGGGACTAGGGTTTCATAAGTCTAGGGTTTTCATATGCACGCGACATATGAGATATAAATAGATATTTCTAGGGAGATCAAGAGAGACATCTTCATCCTCTTCTACCAAGGGTTGGCTTGTGGGATAATCAAGTTGGACAATTCTCCGTTTCTACCAAGTGTGGTTTCCCTTAGGCCGTTGCGTGGAGACGAAAGCGATTGGATCTACAACGTGGCTTTGGCAAGGCAATCGATCTAATCAATCAGATCAGATATATCGTAAACTTTTAAGGTAGATACATATATTTCCGTTGCATGTGTTTCTATGTTATGTATCTACGTCATCTAAAGTGAACATTAGTATCAGAGCCAGACTTGCCAATGTTCTTAAATTATATAGATCTATGATGTTTAAAATATTTGCAACTCAAAAGTTGCGTTTTTTTTATATAAACATAGATCAAAATTTTAAAAAAATTATTTTATAACAGATCTATATTTTTAGAGTTATCGTTTAAGATCTATCTATTTTGCATTATTATGTGTCACCATAGATTAGATCTATTTTATTTACGACGCTTTGATGTTTTTTTAGTTTGTTGATATGAGATAATAAGATAACCCATGGAACAAAGGTGAGATAAATTTTTATAAAGATTATATCTTTTGTGTGAAAAAAATTTACTATTTTTTCTTCTTCGGCGAGCATTAATGGCGGCTAGGTCACAATTTTTTTGTACAACCCTAACCCTATTTTTTGGATCAAAGATAACTTGTGGGATTTTTAGATTTTGGTTATAGCACCAAATATTTTTTTTGGGATTTTGGTTTGGAACAAAATATTTTTTTTTGGATTTTGGTTTGGAACCAAATATTTTTTGGATTTTGTTTGGGAACCAAATATTTTTTTTGATTTTGGTAGAGGGCCAAATATTTTTTTAACAAAAAAATTTTCTGAAAAATAGAAACAATTTTCTGATATTTTATTTTATTTTTTTGGATTTTCTGGAAAAATCCAGAAAATAATCTTTTTTTTAAAAAAAAAGGGCAGGCTGCCATAGCTGTCCGAGCCAGGCTCGGGCCGCCTAGCCGATCTCGGAGCCATCCGAGCCGGTCTCAGAGACGCCAGAGTCGGCTCATTTTTATAATTTTTTTTAAAAGACTAAAAATAAAAAAATAAAGATAATCCAGAAAAATTGCCGAAAATTCCAGAAAATTGAGAAAATTATTTTTGGTGTTTTCTTATTTTTTTAAGGATTTCTCACTCAAGTTTTGGGTTAGTTGAGAGTTTTACTATTAACTCCGGGAGTTATGTTTTTTCGAAAATTTTGTTTGCTCACAAAATTTTCAAATTTTTATTCACATAAAATCTTGGAGATTTTATAGGTAGTTGTTTCAGTGGGAGCGCCTGAGGCGTATGTTAATTTCACGAAAAAACGAAAACCCTAATAGAATTGACAAGACTAGATAGGGTAGTTCAAAGAAAATGAAATTTGTTAGATTGGTTGTTGCACTTGTAATGTGCATGGCATATTATATATATAAAGACACATACTGCATTAATCTGACAAATTTCGAGTGGGAGATTTCGGGAGGAGACGTGAGTTTAGATTCAACTACCCAATCTACTCCGTTTCTCGGAAATCTATGACCCGTTTTTCGATTATTTTAACAAAATTTTATATTTTATAATGTTGAAGTATGTGGTTGGGGCCATAGGCCTTATCTTTCTTTGGGATGTAGGTTTGTTATTGTTGTTACGATGGGTTGAAAACGAAGCGTTCTTCGGGAAAGAACGGTACTCCATTATATGCCATAGTCTTGACGCATCCATAATAAAGTCAAGATATCGTTAGTCTCACCATGGGTGAGATGATAGATGACGATAACATAATAAAATAGAAATATTAGCTTAATTTTACATGAACAAGTTGAAAGACTTGGACGCTAGTGATAAGGTGGCAGCGGTGTAGCAGGGCTACACGACGCAGCACCATCGAGATGCAGCGATCTTCGGAGGATTGGCGCATCTGGGATCGCTCTACGCGTTGGACGTGATGAAGAGCAATATCATTAGTGAGCATATGATTTATTGTCGAGCACTCGCAATTTATGCTGAGCTGTAGTTACAAGGTATCTACGTGCCAAGAGATAAGCCGTGCGATAATTACGGGGTAATCTATGCGACGTAACATTACACTATTTCTCGATTTGAGCTTATTTTCACATGAGTCGAATCACGTAATGTGGATATACTTAAAAGTTATATCTTTATCGATCCGGGATCTGAAGAGTGTTGCTCCAGTTAGACTGTCGAGCGATAGAAGTGGATTGTTACCTGTTTTCAATTTGATCCATGAAGCAGTTATGCGAAAAGCGAATGTGTTGACGTTTGCTAGTACGTTTGAGTAACTGAGACTTAAGATTTAATCGCCAGGGACGATGGAACCAAGAGCGCTGTTGGTATGTACGCAAGGGCAGATGTCCTAGCACAAGAAGAGTTCAATTGAGCTACGAAAACAGGAATAATGCGCCAACAATTTAAGTGATCTGACATGAAATGTGCTGGCAATAATGAATATAATATGTCCAACGTTTGATTGTGGGAATTTGAACCGCTCCACTCGTCAGTGTACTGAGTGGAAGTAGACCTACTTAGAGCAGAAAAGTTTGTGGAAGCAAATAATGTGTCGAGAATATATGAGTCAATTCTGCATCATGCAGATAGCTATCTACAAATCATCTTCCCGCCGGTTACAGTTTCAGTTTCGGCTTAGGATATTTGCATAGCTTAACAGAACAATCTGTCTTATGAGTTCCTTATGGTTTTGAGAATTGACCCTTTTATAAATGTCATAAGTGGCATGGGGTGACTTAACCACCTGGGGTAGATGAGTTGACATTTGAGCCAAAGTCAAACCATTACTTGTGAGAGTTGTTTTGGAGGCAAAACTATCAAAAGAAAACCATTTGGATATTCGTTGCAGATATTTCACTCTGATAAATATGAATCAATATATATGAAGACACGTAGCGGAGTTTTCTAATTCAACACTTTCATTAATAATTATTCGATAGGCTACTGATCTCATACGGATCTGAAGCGTTGATTTGTATCAAGCGCTGTATCAGTAAAGTGTAAAACTAGCTCACACAAATAGGGTTGTGTGTTTCTTTCGGAGCAGTTCTGGGAACCGTAAGCAAGCCATGAGTATTTATTTTAGCAGTTCAGGGACTGAATGAAAGAGGAGTTGTCAGACAGCTGATGACACCGTAAACTCTACAACGAAATAATGTTGTGGAGAGGACCGCTAGAAATGAAAAAACATGATGGCAAGGGCCAATCTTACATATCGTTTGGGAAATGCGCTGTTGGCAGCGGCTTATGTTCTTGATAATGTGTTTTTCAAAGTCAGTACAGTCAACACTCTATGTATAGTGGACGAATGAGAAACCTGGAAGGTCGCTTGTGTCCATGAATATGTGATAGGACTGTGATTGATATTTGGTCGTACGACGTTGAATTCCTCATGGAGGAAACAATGAGCGATTTCCTCGGGGAGAAAACATCGAGCGATTTCCTCCGGGAGGACTTTTCGCGAAAGACAGAAGTAGATCAAGATTTGGGATTCTACGAGATTGAGGGGACTCCTAGTCAGTCGGCGAAGTAGAAGGAATTAGTTCCTTTAGCGGTTGGCGACAGTAGGAACGATATTTCCGTTGATGGCTCGGTGCTAGTCACGAATTCTCAAGAGACTTGTAGATAATGCTGTGGATTGACATCTCGACGATGTTTTGGTATCGAAGGGGAGATATCTATTGTAACTCTGCACTGGTTGCGGAACTAATTCATCTGAAGTCGTTATTTTCGAGCCTATTGCGAAGGAGTGAATGACAATGGAAGAGTCAACATTATATGATCAAGTCTGGGATTTGGTCAATTATCCTACCGGCCACGAGACCGTTGAAAAAAACTGGGGTTTTTGAAGTCTTGTGAAAGGAGGATGATACTGTATAAAGATACGAAGCAAGCTTGTTGGCGAAAGGATTCATCTAGCATAGGTGGACAATGAATAGACACTTCTCACCTGGAGTGATGCTTGTGTCTATTTCACCTTTCCTAAATAATCGGTGCATATAAAGATCTTTAACTAGTCCTGGGGATTTAGATCATATTGTCGATGGAGATTTAGATAAGAAGACTTGTCTACGGGTTTTAAAACCAAGGGGACCCGAGTCGACTCAGAGAGTCCATTTATGGCTTGAAACACTTATCTAAGGCAGTTGTTGGTTCGATATCATCAATCTATATTGGATATGGACCGACGATAATTGAATGCGATAATTGTAAGTTCAAAGATCTTGTTGTGAACGATGTTGTGATAACTAAAAGTGACTTGGAGACAATGTATGCCACTTGGGAATTGGAGATGGGTGCTCTCACAATAGAGAACACATGAGATATTGAGTTTGTGCTAGGGAATTGGATCCATGAGGAGCCGTTTCGAAAGCATCCTATGTTTGCCTTCGGAGACTCATATGAGGTATGTCTTAAAACGGTTCAGTTTGCACAATCACTCTCCAATTGATTACTCCAGTTATCAATGGACATAGTTTTAGCCTTGATTTTTGCTGTAAGACTCTTGACGAAGAGACATCTTTTGTGGGTTTCATTTTGTATAGTCAGTAGTCAAATGTATGCATGGTGTGTACTTGACTAGACATATAACCCTTACCGATTTAACTTAGTATCAGAGTCTGCTTGTTGGGATAAAGTGACGAGGATTTTCAGGTATTTATGTGGGACGATCCATAATACTTAGTGCTATGAGGAATCATGTTCACAGTCATGTGGACATACAAATGCCGACTGGGCGGGCAATTTGGGTATGTGTATATCCACATCCGCACGTATTTTCTTGCATAATGGCAGGGCCACCACTCAGAGTGTCAAGAAGCAGGTTGTGTAGCCTTTTCACCATGGAGGTGGAATATGCGCGGCTACCTCAGTAGCGCCAAAGAGGCTGCTAGGTTGAGGTGATTCCTCGGGAGTTTGTGCATGATTCCGCACGTAAGGGAAATATGGTTTCCCTTTATCGTGATATTAAGTCAACGATAACATACTCAAATGATCCCATATATATGGGAAGTTGAAGAACTTACAGATCTAACAATATTTCATCGAGTAAGTGACATGAGAATGTGGTCTATGCTATAGGGTCTTCCTTCAGGTCAGACGACGGAGATCCGATGACGAAGGAAATACCTGAGTAACGCTATGTTCGTTTGGGCTTCGTCCTGGGTAACGTATTGCATTTCAAATAGCTTGATTGACCTTACTCTTATGTTTAACATTATTATTATGGATGGCGTCTTTATGGACATATTTTGATTGATAGTTGAATGCTTTCTTTCATAAATAATTGGGATATGTATGTCTATATTTTGTTTGACTAATTCAGGCATGGAGTACAAGTGTATAGGGTACACGAAGTACACGATGTGTGCAGGGCACACATTTAACAAGGATACGTCAGCAGATCGAAACTCTCTCTTACACGAGAGATCCCTTTTATGCTAGGGAAGCATACGAAGGTGAGACTAGATGCTAAACGTCATCAGAGCAGTGACTGTGATGTTGCATACTGAGTATGACGATAGTGGGAGCATTTAATAGAGTCGTCCTGACTGGATCAGGATGAGGTTGCCATGTGCTATAGGCCGAGCGACCGACGTGGTTATTCCATTGCCACTTTTACCTGTTTACATATAGCCGGACTAGGATTTGACTCGTACGGGGTGCGAGCTTGTCAGGAGATCCCAGGCATATCGCAGGACGATATGGCCGGGCAAGTCAATCACATGGTGTTTGAATTTGGGTCCGTACGGTATAACCTTAATGGCGTACCCTCTCAGGGAGAATTTTATACCGTAGCATGTTGCCATACAATGTGCGCTTGGATCGGCACTTATGGAGGTTGAGGGATGGATCCCATCTCTCTCACTGTGTGAGTCCTTATGACGACCTCCTTCACGGAAAGATGGGCAATCTATATATCCTTAGCAACACTGGGCTGTCAGGGCACGCATGTTATGAGCCTTTGTTACTTTGGCTGCTGTTTCCTACCGCGATGACAATATACCACACATACGGGGTAGTGTCAGGAAAGCGGGTAAATAGTAGACCTAACTATTCAGAGCCGGAGGAAAATTGATTGGAATGTTTCCTGGTTGTATCGTATGACCAACTCTTATTGATGCCATGGTGGCGAAGCTTAAGAGTGTGATGAGTGGAGATGTATACATAGATGTTCGAGTACGCTTTTGAGAGGGATTGAAGGTGCTTGAGCTGACATGTCTGATCGGATCAGGGGTATGAGAGCCTAACATATTTTTGGTTTATGTTGTTTTTTAGGGAGATTCTTGTGTCGGTCCTAACGGATTTGGCTGCAAGGCTACCTGCTTGCAGATGCTCAACGTTCCACGCCGCACCAACATATATAGGTATGGGTATGAACAAGGAAGAGGAGATTCTCAGGGAGACAATTGATTCATGGAATCAATAATTGTTTAGGGAACAAGCTCATGGAGCTATGGACGACACCTACTCGAATGTGCGAGTGGGAATAGGTTGGCCATTGGGTCCGATCCGGTCTAATATCTGTCCATATGAGTGAGTACTCTATATATACACATATAGGGGGCTAGGATTTTCATATATACGAGACATGAGATATAGATAGAATATTTATTGAGTGAAATATCAAGAGAGCCGTCGTCTCCTTCATCCACTTCTACTAAGGGTTGGCTTGTGGGGTGATCAAGTTGTGAGATTCTCGCTTCTACCAAGCGTGATTTCTCTCCGGCCGTTACGTGGAGACGAAAGCGATTGGATCTACAAGGTGATCGATCTAGTCAATCAGATCAGGTATATCGTAAACCTTTAGGCCATGTATTTCCGCCGCGTATATTTGTATGTTATGTATCTACGTCACTTAAAGTATACAAAAACATAACAATTTTCTTTTCTTATCTTGGATACATTTGTTATTATTGTAACGGGGTGATACTAACCAGTGAACCAATTTTTCATGGGGAAAATGCTTGGATGATAATTCTGGGAGGGGAAGCAATAAAAGATAGAAGAAACATAAAATAAGGCCCTTAATATGTAAAAAATTGGCCTGACTGTTTATTTTTAAAGCTTATGGCATTTTTCTAATTGATTATTTCGCATCATTTTCTTATCTAAATGCCTACATCATCAACAACAACGGCAGGTTTTATCCAACACTTTAGCCCTTGTTGGTCCATTAATTAAAAAAAATGTTATTCCTTCACTGCATATGTTCAAAAAACCTTGGTAATTCCTGGTTATATCATCTCTAGGAACCACGTCCAACTTCTTGCGAATGAGCTAATTTCTTATATCCTAACTGGCAGATTATTGCTAATCTATATTAACATTCTCATTTCAACTACACTTGACCTGTTTTTTTATTGCCCTACATTTTACCCCTCGTAAAAGAAATGCTAGTCTTATAGAACCTTATCTTCAAATTCATATGCATCTCACAGTACTTTAAAGCACTATACTTTATTTCATGTGATGATAAGAGTGAAGATCTCATAAAGACTACATGTGTCTACAGGGAACTGTCTCGCTTTATAGCAGCTGGTAAATTGCACTGCAAGATCGACAAGGTTGCCGGCGTTCTTGAAACGAACAGACCTGACGCCAAGAATGCACTTTATCAGGCTACTATCAAGCAAGGGGACTTCTTACTCAACCGCATCCAGAAGCTTTCTCGTGTCATCGATCTCTAGACTTTCATTTCTTATTTCACGTGCAACTTAAATTATATTTAAAACTTAATTTGTTTGAATGCATTACTGAAGAACTATTTGATACAGTCATAACTGTGAGGGAAATATTTCAGTCAGTAGCTTTTCATAACTTTCTGATGAAATTATTGTTGCAATTTTTTATTTTTATTTTTATTTTTCTGAATCTGTTGCTTTTCATGAGCTATTTTTGCTAGGGAACAGATGCTATATTGCACAGGCTGTGCTCATTTAGTAGTCTATTTAGATATTTGTGGAATAATATTAAATAAACAACAAATTCCTAGCAAGTCAGGGCGACATGGCATACTGGACATGACATAATCTCCTTATGTTACCCACTTGTTGATAGTCGATTCTTTCTCAGATGTTGTCCTCTATCGATTTTGTTGTCAGTAGTGCTGAACGGTTGAGATTTAAGATGAGAGTCGAGCGTGTGGATCTCAATGAGTTGTTGGTTGTTGATGTCGAGTTATCTGTAAGGGAAGTCTTAGGATGGGAAATCACCGTAGAACCTTTCAACGATCAAGTACCGAGAAATATTAAGAAAGAGTAGCGGCGTATTGGAATGGGTTCGAGTCATGCGTAAGAGGGGTTTATATAGTGGTCGCATGGAGTGAGTCGATGCGAGATTCCCGTCATCCGTTACGTTCCTGTGTCACGTTTGCGTTGATGATGGGATACCCCTATTAATGGCGAGATACGCTTGCGTGGGATGGGGAACGTGGAGTAGCGGGGTCTCATCTTGGCGAGATATACGGAGCCGTTACGGGGACGCTCGGACTCCGTGCTTCCAGCCAAAGAGGGACACCGAGGAACCTCTGATATATGATAGCTCGGAGACGAGCAAGTGAGCTAAGTAGTCTTAACTATAGGATAGCTCGGAGACGAGCAAGTGGCTGGAGGTTAGCCAAAAAGGGAACGTACTCCTGGTGGTCAGCCGAAGGGGGGACGTACTCCGGGAAAGTCTTCTAAAGGGTCGGATGCAATCTCGGAGGCGAGGTGCCGAGGAATGTCCTCAATGCATCATACTTATTCTAACTCTGTAGCCCCCAGGTATCTAGTGGGCTTACGTAGATGACACGTCATCCGTTACGTGTCGTGATCCGGGAAATTCCCACTTATGGGCATCATCATTAGCCCCCCACTTTTGTTCCGACCTATTTACGGGTCGGGTCGAGAGTAGTATGCTCGACTTTCTCTGCTCAGATGGGTGTCGAGGATTCTACATGGTGGATTGTCCGGGAACGACATGGCGTCTGGCGGCTATGTCTTTTTGATCTCCGAGTCCACGTGGCGTTTTAATTTTCGCGCGTATCCTTGATGATGTCAGCGGATCACTGAAAGGGCGGCGCCATAATGGAGACGTCGCTTCGCCCGTTCGGGCTGTCGATTTCGTGCCACGTAGCTGTAATTGGATAGAGGATTGCGAGACGTCGCTTCCGCCGGTTGGATCCGCATGAGGGGGGAAGTGTCTGACGGGAGCGGATTTGGGCTGTCGGATAACTTTTGCTGAGTGTATATATAGGGAAGGCCTATCCCTAGGAAACACCTATACTTCGCTTGCCTTCTGTCGTCTAAGAATTGCTCGGCGCTTCATCTCTTAGGTCGGATCCCAATTCAAAATCCATCTTCAGCTACTCTTCTCTTGAATCAGGTCAGATGTCTTCCTCTGATGTTTTAGTAGATGTAGTTAGGGTTAAATCAGGCAATAAGACTTCAACCTCTGAAGCCGAGTCTAGCGGGTCATCTTCATCTTCCTCGGCTTCTGATAGCCGAGAAAGTTCTTCTTTCTCCGCGTCAGGTTCGCCCCCAAGGGGCAGTGATCCCCTTGTTCCTCACTGTCAGGGGCCTAAAAGGGCTCTCAAGGTGCGTATCGAGAATACTCGTGACGCGGCCTTGATGCTGAACAGGTCAAACGAGCTTTTCGATATCCGGGCTCGTTTCCATATTCTCTCTGGTTACTCGTTCCGTCTGGGCAGGAAGGGTGAACGGGCAGACTAAGTATAGGGCAATGAGATTGCTTTGTATTTGGAAGCGTTCCAAGCAGGGATGCGTCTGCTCTTTTCACCTGAGATTGTGCTGTCCTTCATTGTTTCCAACTTGCCCCGGGTTAGCTAGCACCGAATTCGTGGAGGATTCTCCTAAGGTTCCTGGTCCGGCTAAAAATTGATCGGATCCCCTCTAGCCTAGATCTTTTTCTATCCTTCCTCTGCTACACGAATCATCCAGGTACTCGTAAGGATGAGCCGAGTTGGGTTTACTTCTCCTTTAAAAAGCATAAGGTTAGGACGGCCGGATCGGGGGTAGTGTTTGTCCTTTCTTCCATCCATGAGTGGAAGGAGAAGTTCGTGTTCGTTGACCCTCCGAAGGGAGAGGAGTGGCCAGTGTCCTCCAAATGGCATAGGGCAGATTGCCCGAGGGCCAAGCAGTCAAATGCCTCTAAGGCGGGGGTCGTGTCGCGGTGGGAGCCGATTCAGCGTGCCAACTTCTTGCTTTTTGAGCAGGCCCTGAGCTGGACGGGACTCAGTCTCGCGTGCTTCATAGGTAAGTTAGGACTTCACCGATCAATTTAGACTTAGCATAGTTTGTTGTTTCTATTGCTGACCTTTTCTTTTGTTTCCTTTCGCAGAGCCCATTGATCGATCAAAGATCATGGCCGCCCTGGACACCAAGGTGCAGGGAAGGAAGGGCGGCGGCTGTAGCTCGTCCAAGCCCGTGCTGAGCACGGTGCCCCGTCCAGGTCCTTCCGCCAAGGCCGCCGTCGCTCCGCTTGTCTTGGAGGACCGTAGAAGCGGAAGGCAAAAACATGACCGAGAATAGGCTCCCCGGATGAGACCGGAGGCGCCTTCCTCCGCTGAACCTCCGGCCAAGAGACTCAAGAAGGTGGTTTTCCGATCGCCTCCGGCGGGGACACACATGCAGGAGGGCGACTTCTGCATCGAGCTGCCGTCGGGGCTTTCCGTAGCCGACAGCCTGCTAGCGGACATGGAGAAAGCGGCGGCGGCCAAGATATCTTGGGGCACCATGAAGGCCCATGTTGCGGCGATAGCACAGGATGCCGTCCAAGTTGGTGATCTTTCCGTAAATTTTCCAAGTAGTTTTTCCTCTGTTTTAGTCCCTGACGAGTGTTGTTTGCATTGTTCTGTAGGTCCTTCAACACTGCGCCATCCTAGTCGCCACGGAAGTCGAGGAAGTTTCCCCAGTGATGAAAAAGGCTGGGAAGACATCATCGCGTAAGGAAGAGCTCCTCGCCAAGTTGAAGGAGGCCGAGGATAATGCCGTTTCACTCGAGTCGAGGCTGGTCTCGGAGGGCGTGAAGGCCACGAGGCTGAAGGAGTCTAACCGGGCGCTCCAAGCTCAGGTCGGTGAGGTCAAAGAGCTCTTTGACACCATGAGGAAGCAAAGAGACTCGTTCAAGAAGGATACCCGAGCGACCAACGAAGCGGCGAGAAAGGCCGAGGAGGAGGCGGAGAAGGCCGTGGAAGATTATAAAGCGTCCGACCAGTTCTACGTCGACCTTGCTGATTCTGCAGCCATTGGGTGGCACAATGCCCTCGACGCTGTTAAGAAGGTGGTGCTCGGGTTCGACGACCGGGAGCTTCGCGCGAGGTACCCCCTCGCGAAAGAAGAACTACGGGGCGGAAGCGCTGAGCTGGCGGGCGGAGGCGAGTAGGCTGGCGGAGGCGCTGAGAAGGCAGATGGCGGGGAGGCGTTGGCCGAGAAGATGACTTGAAGTCGCCGCTCTCCCTGCTCACTCTTTTTTCTTTGTAGGTCTTCTGGAAATTTTATAGCGACTTTGTAAAGCCGAGGAGCTCATAATACCTTGTACATAATTTTGAAATTAATAAAATATTTTTGCTCGTCTGTAATATGCCTGATTGGAATATTTTCATTTTCGTTTTTATTTTTCCAAGTGTGGATACACCAGTGTCTCTCCTCACCTCGGAGTCGACGTGGGACGAGTGAACACTAGGTTTATTCTTCCAAGTATAGATAGACCGGTACCCCCTTCATCCCGGAGACGAGGTGTAGCGTGAGTCGAGCGACCTTAACAGAGCTTGGTGCTATCACTGCTTCGGATTCGAGTGGGGTTGGAGTTGGGCCGGCTATCGACTAAACTCGAGCTTTATTTACTTGGGCCATGTTAGGAGTTTGCCTACTTCGAGTACGTGCGCCGGGTAGAGGTTAGCTTGCTGGTTTAATGCGAGGCCTTAAGATCCACCGTTGATGCCGAGCAGGAAGCTATCCGGCGGCCTCGTGATGAGCGCTTTGGATCCACGACATTGCTGGGCAGGGATGCCCACTGTGGATGGGCTGAGTAAAAGGCTACTCGGCTGTCTCGTGAAAAGGGCTTTGGATCCACGACGTTTGTTGGGCAAGAAGGTACCCGCTGTGGATGAGCAGGGCAGGAAGCTACCTGGCTATCTCATGAAGATGGCTTTGGATCCACGGCGTCGTTGGGCAGGAAGCTATCCACTATGGATGGGCCGGGCAGGAAGCTACCCGGCTGTTTCGTGAAGAGGGCTTTAGATCCATAAGGTCGTTGGGTAGGAAGCTATCCGCTGCGGCTGGGACGAGCAGGAAGCTACTCGGTTGCCTCGTGAAGAGGGTTTTGGATCCACGACGTCGTTAGGCAGGAAGTTACCCGCTGTAGATGGGTCGGGCTTGAAGCTACCCGGCTAGCTCGTGAAGAGGGCTTCCGAGCAGGAATCTACTCGTGTTGAAGGGGTCGAGCCAGAAGCTATCCGGCGGCCTCGTGAGAGGGCTTCCGAGCAGGAATCTACTCGTGTTGATTGGTCAACCGATGGTGGGATTGCCATGATGCCGATATTTGTGTCTCCTTAATTCCCGGTGCCACGTGGCGTGTGGCGGGTACCTCGAGATCCGTGCAAATCTCCCGAAGACGTCATCCAATCTTCCCGGATCCATGTGAAAGGGAGGTGGCCAATAGCCGGGTGCTGCATGGCGGCGCCCTAAATGGTGGATGTGATACTCCGTAATTCACGCCATGGCGGGAAAGGATCTCGACCGTTTGGGAATTTTCGTTGAGGCTATAAATAGTGGAGCCTTGGCCCCTTCTAGGATACTCCTGTCGATTTGCTTTTAGTTGTCCCCGTCTCCTTCCCTTTCTCTTTGCCTGATCTTCGTCATTCATTGTTTCCTAATGGCCAGCCATACGTACACCATCTGAGATATCGTAACACGCGACGTCGTCTATCATTACAATTTTGAAAGTTCCGAGATGACATACGAGGCTGTGATAAGTCGTCTGGAGCGTCACTGCGGGCGTTTACTTCCACGCCGATTTTCTTTCCTGCAAATGGTCATCTATGTGATCTGGAGATCTTCCCCCAGCCTTTTCAGGGTGTTGTCCCAACAAGCTCCAGAGGAGGCCGTTGACAAGATGCGCACGACCCATGAATTGGGCCTGATTTCGAAGAGTAAGCAAGACCGCTCGACAGACATCCTTCGCCAATCTTTCCAACAGAGATTAATCATAGCTTCATGTTCGATGGCAGGAGTCCCTGTGGGAACCGTAGCTGCTCGGGTCCACAGGCATCGGCAGAGAGAGAGAGATGAGATGCCGCTTGAACTCGGTTGGAGGATCTCTGCTTTAAATACCACGATCAATGCTTTCAAGACCCCCTTCCTCCTTTGCTGCATCGTTAAGATGTGTTTTCTTTTTTCTTTTTGCGCACGACCAGGCACTTTTTGTAAGGCCGAGGAGCTGAGAATACCTTTTTATCAATAAACTTTTCTTTGCTCATGAACCCTTCTTTGCTCAGAATGTCAGAATATCGAACTTTCTCATTTATTTTCCAAGTGTAGGTAGATTAGTGCTTCTTATTCAATCCTTCATCCTGGAGCCGATGTAAAACTGGCGGAGTGAGACTTAGGTCGGCTACCTACAGGCGCACCCGTGCTTTTATTCACCTGAGCAAAGGGCTGGCTTGGGATACTTCCCTTGCCTCTGAGCCGGGATGGAGACAACCCATGGGCTTAAGAGAGGCTGTAGAACCTGTGTTTGGTCGGGCAGGAAACTACCCGCCGTAAATGGATGCGACGAACAGGAGGGTGTCTGCCGGCCTCGGAACCGAGCAGGAACCTACTCGCATGAGGGCTTAGCTCGGAAACTAGAACAAATTTAAATGACAGAAAAAGCGGAATCTCATTATTCAAGAGAGTACAAGTTCATCTATACAATTTAAGTTTTTCGGCGTTATACGGCCATGGAAAGTTACGCCCCAAGGAATCTTTAAGGTGGTAGTCTCCTCTGGGCAACGCCTTGGTTACGAGGATGGGACCGTTCCACTTCCGAGAGAATTTGTGCAGCTTCCCTTGGTCCTCGAATTCGTTTCGTCGTAGGACTAAGTATCCTGTTTTGAATGCTCGATGTTTGACCCAGGTATTTTAATATCAAACGGTCTGTTGCTGATATGCGGCCATCCTTATTTGCGTCCGGTCTCTCTTTTCCAATAGGATGTCCAAATCTCTTCGAAGGGCTAAGACATTGGCCTCGTCATCGAAGTGTTCGACTCGATAACTGGGTAGGCCAATTTCTGCAGGGACTATCGCCTCGGTGCCATAACAGAGACTGAACGGGGTTTCCCCCATGGGTGTCTTTTTCGACATACGCAATGCCCACAACACCTGTGGTAGTTTCTTGATCCATTCTCCATGTCTTCGTTCCAGGTGGGTTCTGAGGTCCCAGATGACATCTCGGTTTGCTATCTCGGCTTGCCCGTTAAATTGGGGATGTGCGACCGCGGAGAACTTCATTAATATGTGATAGTCGCTGCAGAATTCTCTGACTTTGTCATTTTCAAAGTTTGTTCTATGGTCAGTGACGATGCATCTCGAAATTCTGAACCGGGCGATTACATTGTTCTGCAGGAACTTTACCGTGGAGGCGGCATCCAGTTTCCTGATTGGCATGGCTTCGATCCATTTCGTAAAGTAGTCTATGGCGACAAGGATGTATTTAAGCCCTCTATACCGATGGGGAGTTGGTCAATCATGTCCATTCCCCACTATGCGAATGGATAAGAGGAACTCAGTGGTGTTAACCAGTGGCTGGTAACCGAGGAGTGTTGCCAAAGAGTTGACATGTCTTGCATCTTCGTATGAGCTTTTCTGTGTCGTTGTGGATAGTCGGCCAATAATATCCCTGTAGCAGTGTCTTTTGAACTAGACTGCGGGCCCCCTGATGCACGCCTCCGAATCCTTCATGTATCTCTTGGAGAACGTATTCTGCTTTGTTGGAATCGACGCATCTGAGTAGAGGTTGGGTGTATGACTTTTTGTACAAGTTTTCTTTGTTCCAGATGAAGTGGCGAGCTTTCATGCGGGGCCGGCATGCTTCGATTTAATCTTCAGGAAGTACTTCGTCCTTAAGGAACTCCACTATGAGCTTTCTCCAATCCGGGATACTCCCTTGAGTGGTTTAGATCGGGTATATCACTTCTCTATCTTTGATGCTGGGTCGCGACAGGTTTTCGAAGAGTATATTCCTCTTGTGATTGGCCAAATAGAAGAAGGCGAGCTTGCTCAATGCATTTGCTTCAGCGTTCATGCTCCGGGAAACTTGTTCCACTTGAACCTCATCAAAATTTTACCTCGGCTAGGCATTTCATCATCAGAGGTTCCCGGGCTTCGAATCGTCCGGTCACTTGGTCGACAACCAACGCGGAGTCGCTGCAAATTCTAATTTTCTTTAGCTCCACCCCCGAGGCGATTCATAGGCCGACCAATAAGGCTTCATATTCTGCGGCGCTGTTTGAGGCTTTGAATTCGAGCTGCAGAGGGTATTCCATTTCGGCTTCATTGGGGCCGCAGATGACCAGCCCAGCCTCACTTCCTTCCTTTGTGGAGGAACCGTCCACATAGAGTACCCAGTCCAGAATCGGACCGAGCTTTTCTCCGACTGAGTGTTGTGCGTTTAGATCTCGCGTCGACGCTTCTTCTCTGTTGGGAATGGTGCATTTAATCATGAAATCGGCAAGGGCTTGGGCTTTGATGGCTTGCCTTGGTCAGTATCGGACGTCAAATTGCGACAACTCCCATCTCCACCTCTCCTGAAAGTATGTCTTAGCACCTCTACTAGGTTTCAATGAGTATCAAGTATGCAATTTTTAATTGTTAGAGGTCTAAGTATACTAAACAAGAATCGAACTAGAGAATTAGGGTTTCTAAGTTAGCAAACAATGTTCTAAACTAAGTGAAGAGAGTCTACAACCTTTGTAGTCTAGTCCTTCACTTCTAAAACTCCAAGTAGTAGTCCCTAGAACTCTTCTTTGACTCCGCTTGAAAAATGGAACGAGCTTGCTTGTAGTCTTCATCGTCGAAAATGATCCACCTTGAGGCAACTCTCACTCAAGCTCACACTTTACTAATCAAGGTATTAGTGAAGCTAACAACCTATACTAAAGGGTTAGAGTAGTGTAGGTTGATGAAGCAGGAATTTTGTTCACTAGAAAATATTTCTTTTCTTTTCTTTTTCTCAACCCCAGAAAATTAGTGAGGAAATGAAGAAGAAGATGAACTTGGATGAATTCTGAACCATGAGCTAATAGATGAGATGAGATTGAGAGTGATAAAATATCTAAGAATAAAACAAGAATTGAAGATGAGACATGGCTTCTCAATACTTCTCCAAGCATCTAAAGCCATGACTCATACTTCTTTTCTCTAAATATAAATCATTATCTTCTCATATTCATCTCTTGTGTGATTATCATACATCCATGTTTTTTGTATCATCAACCATGATACAAATGCGCGCGCGTGCGCGCGCGTGTGTGTATATATATATATATATGAGAATAATGGAGGAAAAAGGCCGAAAAAATACAATCTCCGCCATTTTTTCCGACGACCGGCACCCATCATCATCATCGCTATCATCTAAGATGTACATACACCAAATTTCATGTGATTCCACCATTTTTTCACCGTTGAATTAGCAATGTAAAAAGTTCTATTATCGGTAAACCATTAATTTTGCACCAACTAAATCAACGTTGCAAAAATGGTATAATCACATCAAATTTGGTGTATCCACATCTTAGATGATAAAAATGGAAGTGATGTATGCTGATTATCAAAATAAATCATGGAACATGTATTTTTCCGACGCCATAGAAGGAAATTCCCTCCTATGGCACCTTTCCTCCATTAACTTCTATATATATATATCACATATATAAATATATATAAAGAGAAGAAAATCTTAAGTGAGCTTAATATTAGTTTTTATATATATATATATAATATAAATATATATCAAATTATTAAATCAACACTTGATTCAATAATCCGGTTATATTATATATAACCTGGATGATATCAAATATATATATGTATATCAAATTATTAAATCAACACTTGATTCAATAATCCGGTTACATCATATATAACCTGGCTGATATTACAAACGTTAGATTAGAATACGGTATCATATACTCGTATTTAATCAAGCTCCCACACATATCTCCATACGTGCCCTACTTCGTTTCGCTTGAGCTAGAAAACCTCTATGTGAGACTCTAAAGACTCGTAAATACGACAGCAGTAGGTAATGATCACATCAGATACCCACAAACCATCAGCGGTACTAGCTGGACGTAACGACTATCCAAGTATTGAACGAATAGAAGATCAATAAGCAAACTTGTCCAAACTCTCGTAGATCCTATAAGCAACACTTACTGTACATTCCGGTCTCTTCGTCTGATATATCGCATATCAAGTCTGGGGGGTGGAATTGTCAGACCATAATAACTTGATAAGTCATGCCGATGTGTGGCCTATAATCTCTTGAGAAACTACCGATAACATTTATTAGTAAATCTCATCAGCCCTGGCCAGGGACTTGCTGTTATAACCAATCGAGCATAGCGCAACATCAACTCCTAATACCGGGAGATACGAAACCCCTCCTATTGCCCACTGCCTCCATGTGACTCGGGACTGTACCCAAAAACTACCTGTTTGTACGATTCCTTTGAGCCGTGGTAGGGAGGAAATCAAAGCACAGTGGGAACCACACAAGACACTCTGACGATATTGGGTCTACATACTAATTTGTACAAGTGTCACCAGAGAACTGCTATCCGACGATAGGTATGGTAACATCTAGGAGTTCTCGGCGAGTCCTGTTCGGTGTACCCATTCTCTAATGAGCACCTGTGTACAATATTTGATGTTAAACACTAATGGTTATGGGATCAACCATCACCCTATACAGGGTCAAGAAACATACACACTATTCTACTCTGGAATATCGATGCTCTGTCTCGATACTCCCTCAACTAGGAACTGTTAAAGGATGTGCTTGTGGACTACACAAGCCCCACTAGTATGATCTGCATCATAGTCCTGGTAGTCAAGCCAACATCCTAAGGGTTTTATCAACATGTATGAATGAGATAGTAAACTAAAACAAGTGCGCATGTTAAGATAAAGAATAGCATACTATTATGTCAAGCAAGAAAGTCCTCTATATATATGTCCAAATATCCACTATAATATACAATAATGGTCTCTAAGGCATACATATTCCTAACATCCCCACGCGGCTCGACGACTCGAGGGAACCAAGGATGTTTCCCAGGGGTCGGTCGATGAGAACGATGACGGTATGAGCCTGGAAATAGTGCCGAAGTTTCTTAGATATGACGACGAGCGCCAGGACTATCTTTTCGATGGCCGGGTACCTGGTCTTCACGTCTTTGAAAATGTGGCTGACGTAGTAGACTAGCCTCTGTATTCTCTCGGATTCTCTGATGAGCATGGAGCTGACAGCCTAGTCGGAGACGACTAAATACAGCAGCAGCTCATCTCCTTCAATTGGTCGGGTGAGAAGCGGCGTCGTCGTCAGATGAGTTTTGAGCTGCTCGAAGGCGACTTGATACTCCTCGGACCACTCGAACCCGATGATTTTCCTTAAGACTTTAAAGAAAGGTGGGCACTTTTCGTCGGATCTGGACATGAACCGACTCAAAGAGGCTACCTTGCCTGTGAGCCGCATAATTTCAACGTTGCTCTTCGGCGTCGCCATGTTAATGATGGCCCTGATCTTCTACGGGTTTGCTTCAATTCCTTGGTGTGTGACCATGAATCCGAGAAACTTTCCGCCCGTGACACCGAAAGCACACCTGGTTGGATTTAGCTTCATTTTGTATTTTCGCAGGATCTCAAAGGTCTTGCCGAGGTTCGCAGTATGCCTGGCTGATATGGTGGATTTCACGAGCATGTCATCGACGTAGACTTTCATATTCCTCCTGGTCTGTGGCTTGAACAGCTTGTTGACTAGCCGTTAGTACGTTGCCCCAGCGTTTTTGAGGCCGAAGGGCATTATATTGTAGCAACACACTCCTCGATCTGTAGTGAAGGCGGTAAGCTCTTCGTCGGCCAGGTTCATCTAGATTTGATTATAGCCGGAGAAGGCATCCATGAAGCTCAGCAGCTCATGACCGGCCAAGCTGTCAACTAGCTGATCTATCCGAGGGAGCGGGTATTTGTCTTTAAGGAAGGCCTTGTTCAGGTCGGTAAAATTAACGTACATGTGTTAGTTATATGTATGCCCTAGAGGCCATTACTGTACATACGATGTATATTGTAATGGATGCTTGGACATATATAGGGAGGACTTTCTTGCTCGACATGATAGTATGCTATCTGGTTATACTTTATCTTAACATGTACGCTGATTGTCTCTATGTTACATGTTGATAAAGCCCTTAGGATATGTACTCGACTACTAGGACTGTGATGAGATCATACTAGTGGGGCCACGGTAGTCGACGAGTACATCCTATAACTGTTCCTAGTCGAGGGTGTATCGAGATAGGGCATCGATACACCAGAGTAGACTAGTGTATACGCATCTTGACCCATATGATGGGCGATGGATGATCCCATATCCATCGGTGTTTGACATCAAGGATGGTGTATGGGTGCTCAGTGGAGACCGGGTATACTGGACGGACTCGCCGAGAACTCCCAGATGGTAATATACCTCACGTCAGATGGCAGTTCTCCGGTGACACTGGTACAGAGTAGTCTGTTGACCCGAGATCGTCATAGAGTCTTGTGTGATTCCCACTGTGCTTTGATTTCCATCATACCACGTCCAAGAGGGCGTGCAAAAAGGTGTCTTTTGGGTACAGTCCCGAATCACATGGAGGCAATGAGCGATAGGAGGGGATTCGTCTCTCCCGGTATAGGGAGTTGATGTTGCGCTGTGTTCGATTGGCTATAACTGGAAATCTCTGGCCAGGGTTGCTGAGATTTACTGGTAAGTGTTATCAGTAGTTTCTCGAACTGTTATAGACCTCATATCGACACGACTTATCAAGCTACTGGGGTCTGACGTTTACCACCCCTAGGCGAGATATGCAACATATCAGACGACGAGACCGAACTGTACGGGAGTGTTACTGATTGGATTCACAGGAGAATGTACAGTCTTGCTTGTTGATCTTCTGAGCGCTCAATACCTGGGTAGCTGTTACGTTTAGCTGACCGCTGGCAGCTTGTGGGTGTTTGATATGATCATCACCTACTGCCGGCGTATTGATGATTCTTTAGAGTCCTACACAGAGGTTTCTTGACTCAGGCATAACGGAGTAGGGGCATATATGTGATATGTGCAGGACCGAGGATAATGCGATATGAGATACCGTATTATATTCTCGCGATATTTGATATCAGCCGGGTCATCGGATCAAGTGTTGATTCGATAAATCGGTAAATGATATATTAGTCGGTTATATGCGATATAGCCGGATTGTCGGATCAAGTGTTGATTCGATAATTTAATGTATAATAATATATATGATATATTAAATTACATTAACTAATATTAGCTTACTAAAAGATTCTTTTTCTCACTCGGGTAATACATTGATATATATATATGATATATGTTAATTGTATTATTTTATTTTGTTACAATAAATATTATATATGTGATATATAATATTGTAACATGATATGGTTATTAATGCAACATGTTTAGTGGAGATTAAACGAGGTTAGGGTTTGATTTGGGTTAATCTCTTCTAGAAGTTTCTAGAAGCTTTCATTTTTTGTTTTGGAAAAGATATTTTGTGAAGATATTTCCTTAACCCAACCCAACCCTTTAACCTTGGTGAAATCTCTACAATGGTTACTTGAACCATGGTTACATTTCTAACCTTATCATAACTATCATTATTCATCACAAAAGGATTAAGGCTTCTTCTTCTTCCTTCTTCTTTTCATGGAAAAAGCTTTCTAGCTTTTTCTATGTGATGATTAAGTGTGAGAAAAAGATTATAAATGAGAGCAAAAATCCTACTTCATCATCCTCATCTATTCTTGCCCTTTAGATGAGAGTGTTCACATCATTTAGTGAGTGTAATCTTGTGTTAATGAAACTTCAAGGTAGATCATCTTTGTTATCGAAGATCGGAAGCAAGACAGCATCTTTCTCTTCGTGAAGCCTCTCGAGAGTCCGGAACACGATTTACGCAGCGAAGGGACCTCAACACGGAGCTTAAGAAGTGAAGGACCGGATCTACAAAGGTTGTAATCCCTCTCACTTAGTGTTAAAGAGTTTAATATACTTGTTTTCGCCTAAACTCTAGTTTAAAGATCCGGTTTTGGGTTGTTCGACACGGCTAAATTTTAAATCGGGCATGGTTGATGCCTCGTAAACCCTTGTGCGTGTGCCTAGCAACCCTATAGTGGTATCAGAGCCAAGCTAGAGTTTTAGGCGAAGTCTAGACGAAATTTAAAGTCCGATCGAACCCGGAAACCCCGACGAATACCCTTCTCTAGATATTTTTCAAAAATGTGATTTTTTATGAATTAAAAATACTCAGAAAATAGAGCAGGGAAATCTAAGGATAACTGTAGAAAACGACTGCCTAATTCCACTGTAGCGCCGCGAAACCGCGACTGTACCCTGCTTTTAGCGGCGGTTCCGCGGCCGTATGTAAAGATCAGGGAGTCATTTTTCTACAGTAACGTCCGTAGGTGTTTCCTGTTTCTTCTGGGAATTTTTTATTCTTACTCAAGAGTTGAGTTTTCTGGGTTGTATTGGGGACTCGTTAATTCGATCAGATAATTTAATTTCGTTTAAGTTTTTTCCGGATAATTTTTAGAAACTGTTAAAAAGTTCGAACGGATATCAATAACTCACTTTTTCCCCTGTCGGAATTTTTTTCAAAAGTTGGATTTTTTCTCGAGTTTAAGAACGTTCTAAGTCGTGCAAGTAACACGGTGGACCCTCTAGAAGACAACAAACCTTAACTCGATTATGTGACCGTGTTGAACTGCCTCTAAACCTTAGGGTTTGGGGTAGTGCGGCGTGCCACATGTAAGACGTTGGCTTGACCCTTCTACGGCTGGACCATTGGTACTGTGGCATGTGATGGATGTTTTTAAACTGATTTCAAGTGTTGAGATATATTGGGGAAATCTTGGGTGTTTGATTATTCGATCGGAAAGTTTAACATTGTCTATTTATCTGGAATGTGATACAATATTTGGAATCTATATGTAGTTATAAGATAACTAATTTGAATGTTATAAATCTAGCAGTTCAGTCTCAGATGATCGGTTGCCACGGGATTTTGATGCGATCAAAAGTCCGTTGCAATCACGTAGCGTACGCGGATACTCGCCGGGTAAACTTAATAGATAGCTACGCCCCATAGCCCCGACCAAGTGACTGTAGGAGAACCCCGTCGCCAAAAGCATCCGTTCGGGTGCTCACGGCAACGGTGTTCCGCCTTAGTGCACTTCGTCGACGGCATCGGGGGTGCGGCCGTCTACTAAAGTTTGTGACGAGTATTCGATCAGGTTTTCGGGAATCTTGTTGAATTGCCCGACTAGATATTGAAAAGAGTTTTCGATAATGAGACTAAAATACGGGGTTTATAATTGTTAGGCATGCGATGTCTAAAGAATTCATTTGGTTAGGCATGCGATGTCTAAGGAAGTTGCGGGTTCCAACTGTTGTAGTTTTACACTTTCTTTTCTGTGACCGTAAGCGTAGTATGTGGTGTATCACCGGCTTCGTTACTATACATCAACGACAATCGGGATACGCATACTTGCTTACGTTGATGATATGAGATATTATGTGTTGCTGTGATATGTTATATTAGATCGTCGCGTTTTGAATAGCCGGGGTTTTTATGTGAGATGAGAGTTTTTCTTTTTCATTCATGTAAAATTCATTTGTATGTAATATTCTTTTATTGGGGCACTTCCGGACTGAGGATGATGTCACCATTGTATATTATTTACTTTTCCGCATTAGGTAGACCCAAGGCGGGGAGCACAAGTAATCGGGTTCTAGGGTCCAGTGGAAGACCATCTCGAGGAGTCGAGACCGGGTCTCCTAACCCTAGAATTGGCAGTGTTGCTTGCCGCTCTCGTAGGGGTCTAGGGTTGTGGGTTTGGCTATTCATCGCGACCGTGGAATCCGTATTTTATGCAGGCTCGTATTAAAACACGGACGTCCTAGTATATCCAATATTTCATATATGTTCTTCTGCTGCAATGTTCTGTGATGAGATCATATTACTGCCTGAGACGAATATTTATATTATATATATGAGATATATGTTATATTGCAGATTTCGTTTCAAATGTGATGCTTGTGAAGCATAATAAAATGGGACATCATTAATAAGATTAATGAAACTAAAAGAAACCTAAAAATATTGTAGAAACTTGTTTAAAAACTGGTAGCTCTAGTTCTTGCTTTGCATAGCGGTGTTCCTTGTAGAACATCCAGCATTTTATTCGATAAGGAAAGAGCCGAGATCCCTTCACCGGGAGTGACCTCTTTAGCGAAACTAGCAGACGCTACAAACTCGGTTTGTCTTTTGATTGTTTCTATAGTTTTTGCTTTGCATAATGATATTTGTGAAATATCCTGCACCTTATTCGATGAGGAAAGAGCCGACGATCCCTTCACCGGGAGTGACCTCTTTAGCAAAACTAGAAAAGCCTCAAAAACATTTCATTTAAAATCACTCGATTCTACAAAGATATCAAGTTCATTACGCAAAGGGTTTTCTTAAAAACCTGTCGTAGCCCTCCGTCATTTAAGATAAGTACTTCATAATATTCATGCTGCGTTTGTTGGCTTTCATCAAGGCGTTGTGTGCGGTAGCTACTTACTGCTTATCTGTTGCATATAATGCGATTGGATTAGGGTAGTCGTATGGATTTACTGGCATTCGTCAAGGGCCGTGCGGGTGGGTTTAATTCAATCGGGAAATGACGGGTTGATCTTGACTAGTAGCCTATAGTTTGTTGGCATTCGTCAAGGTCATAGGACGCTAGGGGCAAAATATTATTGGGAATTTCAAGTGTTGAAATTTGCAATGAGATTGCATACCTTCTATAAGATAGTTGGATCCCGATACCCGCTGCGAGTAAGAGTTACTCCCGGGAGAGTTTTATACATTACAATTAGCCGATCAAGTAGGTGTCTAGAAAGGTGTTAACGGGGTTACGCCCCTGGGAAAACAAGGTTTACTTCAATTAGGTCCGTGCGAAAGCACGGGGAACCTCCCTCAAAGTACCGACACTGGCCTGGCTGAAAGATTGGCGAACTTGTAGGGTGTAATTAATCCCGGCTAGTCTTTCCTTTTAGGGTTTGAAGGAAGATATGACTAAAACAGTGGGAGACATCCTGATTAGATATATTAGATAACCAATCTAATCTTGCAAGAGCATACGCTGAGTGTTTTCTTCTCTCTCTCTCTCCAGATAGCGACCATATCACGTCTTAATCAAAATAATAATACGGATGTATTGACCGAACCCGTTTGTTATACTGCGCTAGGGAACGTTGATCCCGCTTCAACTTATAATTGTTATAAGACAGAGCAGGAAATAGGGGATTACCAGAATTCCCGTGCCACCCAAATGAAGAAAGTGTATGCTGATGCATCATCTTCGGATATGTTCATTATATAGAACTGTTTCTCAATATCCTTTACGTCCTGGGTATGAGATACCGGATCAGGATCCCGCATATGTAATCTGTTACATGGGCTACAGATAGGTA
Source organism: Agapanthus africanus (assembly GCA_030015575.1). Taxonomy (NCBI): domain Eukaryota; kingdom Viridiplantae; phylum Streptophyta; class Magnoliopsida; order Asparagales; family Amaryllidaceae; genus Agapanthus; species Agapanthus africanus. The sequence continues at coordinate 353,012,997 of JASDDO010000019.1, forward strand.
GAGAACTGAGAACGGGTGATAAGTTTCATGAGATAGAAACGGTGTAAGTGTTGCAGCCAAGTCTGTTGGTCACTATCACCCTGTATTACCAGAATACATTGATTCTGAACGAATGTTATTAGATACCGAACCTGATATACAAAATCATATCAGTCTCTTTATTAGTAAAGAAGGATATAATTTTGTATTGTTGGATAATGTTTTGAACATTTCCTATATCAAGAGTTGATAGGATCAGGCACGTTATCTAAAAGCATAGACGTTCTAAATCAAACCATAGTTCTTAACGTATAGAACACACACAAGAGGAAGAGTTCAGAAATGAACGAATCCTTCTTGAGGTATTGTAGACTAGGTCATATCAATGCGATCCGACTAGCTGAAGTTACATATAGATGCATATTTAAATTAGTTTGAATTTACATCTTGTGAAACTTGCCGGTCATGTCACAGAGATAAGATGACCACAGCTCTGTTTATTGGAAACAGAGAAAGAGTTAGTGAACTCTTGGGATTGATACATGCTGATGTATGAAAATCCCCTGTCTACACATGCCAGGACCGGTTCTTTGTACTTCATTATATTCACTGATGTTCTCTCAAGATTCGCACATATGTTTCTGTTGAAACACAAGCCCGAAACTTTTGAGATAATCACAGAATATAAGTTAGAAGTAGAGAACCAAAAACGGGTATATGTATTATGTCCTTTGATGAGATCAAGGAGGAGAATACTTGAGCACGGAGATCCTGGACTATTCTAAAGGAGAATGAGATTCTCTCTCGGCATTACTCCTCCGAATACACCACAGCACATCGGTGTATCGGGGCGTAGCAATTACACCCTATGTGATATGGTGTGCTCTATGATGAGTACTACTGAGTAGCCTATTTCCTTTTGGGAGTTATGCACTTGAGAAGCCGCATACCTATTGAATAGGGTACAAATCAAATCAGTTGCCTACCACTTCATATGTGATATGGAAAGGGAAGAGCCCATATCTTAAGTTTGTTAAGATTTGGGGTTGTCCGGCCTATGTCTAAAAGCAAAATCTGGACAAGCTCGAGGCAAAGTCAGATCTGTGGAAGTTTGTTGGATATCCCAAGCATACACAAGGGAATATCTTCTACCTAACAGAGGAACAAAATATGTTTTGTTTCTCAACATGCCACCTTTGTGAAAGGGAATTTCTTGTGAAGAAATTAGTGGTCATGAGGTAGAACTGGAAGGAGTTCCAGCTGTACAAACTACAACGGATGATTTGGTAGAACTGAAGGATTCAATAGTAATCAACGAACCTCAGCCTCTCCGCCGATCTAGTAGGCTTCCTCACCCACCTGAGAGATACTTCGGTTTTTCTATGACAGTGGGAGCGAGGATTGTATCATGAGATGATGACCCAACTAGTTTCGAGCTTGCCATCAGGAGTGGGACTCTGTAAGAATGGCTGGATGCTTATCGATCTGAGATGGAATCCTTATACACCAACAAAGTATGGACTTTGGTTGCTTTATCTGAAGGGTTAAATCCCCATCAGGAGCAAGTATATCTTGAGAAGATTACTTGGTGTACATGGAAAAGTTGAGACTTTTAAAGCTATGCTTAAGTCCATCCAGATCCTACTTGCCACGGCTACGTACCATGACTACGATATCTGGTGGTTGGGTGTCATGACTGTTTTTCTAAATATTGATTTGGAAGAGAGCATCTATAAGTACACAGCCAGAGGGCTTCGTAGACAGTGGGAGCAGCAGAAACGTGTGCAAGATGTTTTATATGATAAAGCAGGCATCGCGGAGTTGGAACGTCTGTTTTGATGTGGTAGTCAAAGATTTTTGACTTCATCAAAATGGTAGATGAACCTTGTATATACAAAAAGGTAGTAGGGAGTATGGTGGTGATCCTCGTAGAGTACGTGGATGGCATACTCTTGATAGGGAAGGAGTTTCCTATGCTACGCTCGGTCATTCTCCTCTTATCACAACGATTCTCCATATAGGATCAAAGTGATACCTCCTAAATCCTGGGTTTTGGATGTATGAGATAGATCTAATTGGATGTTAGGATTCTCACTAGTTGTAGTGAGATGGTATCAATCAATCCTGGGGAGAATCACTGGAAAGGTTCCAGGGTGATAAGGATGACTGAATGTTAGTCGCAGGCATTGTCTTTACCCTCAGTGGAGGGACGGTATGTTGGAAGAGTTCCAAGATAGATACCGTGACTTACTAGATGATTAAAGGCAAGATACATCGTTACCTAGCATGCTACCAAAGAGGCAGTCTGGATATATATAAGTTCATGAGATGAACTTCGTTCCTACCATTGTGTGACAATGGAGTTGTGGCTTTAGCCAAGGAACCCCCGTCCCATCAGAAATCCAGATATAATTCTTAGGCAGTATCACCTAATCATGGAGATGGTTGATCTCCAGGGAGATGGTTGATCTCCAGGAAGATCGAGATTAGGAGAGTAGACACAGAGGACAACAGCGCGGATCCACTCACGAAGGCCTTTTTCCCAGTAGAGACTTTTATGGGATGGTTAAGTATGAGATACTTCAACTACAGCTAATTGTTGGGTATGTGATACCACAACAGATGGCCCTAGTGCAAGTGGGAGATTGTTAGTTATATGTATGCCCTAGAGGCCATTACTGTACATACGATGTATATTGTAATGGATGCTTGGACATATATAGGGAGGACTTTCTTGCTCGACATGATAGTATGCTATCTGGTTATACTTTATCTTAACATGTACGCTGATTGTCTCTATGTTACATGTTGATAAAGCCCTTAGGATATGTACTCGACTACTGGGACTGTGATGAGATCATACTAGTGGGGCCACGGTAGTCGACGAGTACATCCTATAACTGTTCCTAGTCGAGGGTGTATCGAGATAGGGCATCGATACACCAGAGTAGACTAGCGTATACGCATCTTGACCTATATGATGGGCGATGGATGATCCCATATCCATCGGTATTTGACATCAAGGATGGTGTACGGGTGCTCAGTAGAGACTGGGTACACTGGACGGACTCGCCAAGAACTCCTAGATGGTAATATACCTCACGTCAGATGGCAGTTCTCCGGTGACACCGGTATAGAGTAGTCTGTTGACCCGAGATCGTCATAGAGTCTTGTGTGATTCCCACTGTGCTTTGATTTCCATCATACCGCGTCCAAGAGGGCGTGCAAAAAGGTGGCTTTTGGGTACAGTCCCGAATCACATGGAGGCAATGAGCGATAGGAGGGGATTCGTCTCTCCCGGTATAGGGAGTTGATGTTACGCTGTGTTCGATTGGCTATAACTGGAAATCTCTGGCCAGGGTTGCTGAGATTTACTGGTAAGTGTTATCAGTAGTTTCTCGAACTGTTATAGACCTCATATCGACATGACTTATCAAGCTACTGGGGTCTGACGTTTACCACCCCTAGACGAGATATGCAACATATCAGACGACGAGACCGAACTGTACGGGAGTATTACTGATTGGATTCACAGGAGAATGTCCAGTCTTGCTTGTTGATCTTCTGAGCGCTCAATACTTGGGTAGCTGTTACGTTTAGCTGACCGCTGGCAGCTTGTGGGTGTTTGATATGATCATCACCTACTGCCGGCGTATTGACGATTCTTTAGAGTCCTACACAGAGGTTTCTTGACTCAGGCAAAACGGAGTAGGGGCACATATGTGATATGTGCAGGACCGAGGATAATGCGATATGAGATACCGTATTATATTCTTGCGATATTTGATATCAGCCGGGTCATCGGATCAAGTGTTGATTCGATAAATCGGTAAATGATATATTAGTCGGTTATATGCGATATAGCCGGATTGTCGGATCAAGTGTTTATTCGATAATTTAATGTATAATAATATATATGATATATTAAATTACATTAACTAATATTAGCTCACTAAAAGATTCTTTTTCTCACTCGGGTAATACATTGATATATATATGATATATGTTAATTGTATTATTTTATTTTGTTACAATAAATATTATATATGTGATATATAATATTGTAACATGATATGGTTATTAATGCAACATGTTTAGTGGAGATTAAACGAGGTTAGGGTTTGATTTGGGTTAATCTCTTCTAGAATTTTCTAGAAGCTTTCATTTTTTGTTTTGGAAAAGATATTTTGTGAAGATATTTTCTCAACCCAATCCAACCCTTTAACCTTGGTGAAATCTCTACAATGGTTACTTGAACCATGGTTACATTTCTAACCTTATCATAACTATCATTATTCATCACAAAAGGATTAAGGCCTCTTCTTCTTCCTTCTTCTTTCATGGAAAAAGCTTTCTAGCTTTTTCTAAGTGATGATTAAGTGTGAGAAAAAGATTATAAATGAGAGCAAAAATCCTACTTCATCATCCTCATCTATCCTTGCCCTTTAGATGAGAGTGTTCACATCATTTAGTGAGTGTAAGCTTGTGTTAATGAAACTTCAAGGTAGATCATCTTTGTTATCGAAGATCGGAAGCAAGACTGCACCTTTCTCTTCGTGAAGCCTCTCGAGAGTCCGGAACACGATGATCGCAGCGAAGGGACCTCAACACGGAGCTTAAGAAGTGAAGGACCGGATCTACAAAGGTTGTAATCCCTCTCACTTAGTGTTAAAGAGTTTAACATACTTGTTTTCGCATAAACTCTAGTTTAAAGATCCGGCTTTGGGTTGTTCGGCACGGCTAAATTTTAAATCGGGCATGGTTGATGCCTCGTAGACCTTTGTGCTTGTGCCTAGCAACCCTACAACATGCGCCACTTCCCATTCACTTTCTTGACCATGACTACATTGGCTTGCTAAGCAGAGTAGTCTAGGTTCCTGATGAAACCAATCGTGAGTAGTCGATCCACTTCTTCCTCGGTCGCCTTTTGTTTGACAAGCGCGATGCTTCTTTTCTTTTGTCGGACCGGCTGGGCTTTTGAGTCAATTCCGAGCTTGTGGAAGATCACTTTGGGGTCGATCCCCGGCATGTCTACAGGAGTCTAAGCAAACGCGTCGGAGTTGTTTTGGAGGAACTGGATAAGGTTGTCCCAAATTTCCCCGGTCAAGAGGGAGACGATCTGTATAATTCGGTGGCTGTCTCCCTCGTTGAGGGGGACCTCGGACAAGGCCTCCATAGGGGAACCCTGGATCTCCTTTTCATCATCACGTATATCCAGCGATTCCCGAGGGTCGCACGGTCCCTCGAACAGGTCAACTTCTTTATCCCCGCACACCGTCGTGGCGAGGCACACCCTAGAGATTTGCTAATCTCCGTAAGCCCGGCCTATCCCTCCATCACCCAGAAGGAACTTGAGCGTGAGGTGGTAGGTTTAGATATGAGCCTGGAGGGTGTTTAAAGTGAGGCGACCCAAGAGGATGTTATAAGACGAAAGAACCTGGACGATGAGGAAACTCACCGGCATGGTTCGGGTTCTTCCAGCCTCCCCAATGCTGAAAGAAAGAGTGATCGTTCCCTCGGTTTGGACGGAGTGGTTAGTGAACCCAGAGAGGACGTGTGAGGTCGCTTGGAGATTGGACAGGTTTAACCCCATACGCTGGAAGCAGTCGTAAAATAGGATATCCACCAAGCTTCCCGAGTCAACTAGGATCCTCCGAACTTCAACCGATTTACTCGGGCCGTGATCACCAGGGGTAATTATGCGGGACGGATATGCCATGTTGGTCTTCCTCGGTGAAGGTAATGGGAACAATCTTCTTGCACTTTTTGGAGGGGAGCACCTAAGGCCATGACTGGCCGGATACGGCGGGTGTCCTCGTTGCTCGGAGTCGAGCCAATAGAGATGATCATGATCTGCCCGACCGTCAACTCTCTGGTTGGAGGTTGGTCTGCTTGCTCCCTATCTGCTTGACGTTTGTATTGCAGGTACTTTGCTATGTGACCGGAGCGGATCAGCTCCTCGATATAATCACAGAGCTTTTTGTAGTTCTCGGTCGGGTGCTCCTATGACCGATGAAAGGCACAATATGGGCCACGGAGACGCTTACCCAGCCTTTGTATTATCGGTGGGAATTTGAAGAATCTCTCGCTCTTTACCTCCTCGGCCTGAGAGACATTCAAAGGAGTGTACTCGTGAAATCTCGGAGAATAATGTTTCGGTCGATCGGTCCTTTTCTTCTCCTCCCGGTCCAGTTTCTTTCGGTCCATCCGGTCCCCATGGGGAAGGTTGGCGTTCACTTCAAATTCGAGTTAGATCTCCCGCTCGGCCCAAAATTTTACCTCGGTCATGGTCTTAGGTTGTGCTAATGCAAAAGAGCGGAGCCACTCTTTGTGTCTAAGACCGGATCTCAAGGCGGTGATGACCGTTTCGTCCCGGTGCCCGGGTACCTCCAGGCTGGCATTATAGAACCAGGTGACGTAACCCTTGAAATATTTCCTGTCCTCACTCTTGATGGTGAACATGTAGTCGACCGTCCTCTTTTGTCGTCGGTTGACGACGAAATGATCGAGAAACTGAGTAGCCAGCTCGTCAAAGGTTGAGATTGAACGCGAGTAAGGCCGCGGAACCAATCTCGCCAGGTCCGGATGAGGGTGGTAGGGAAGGCTTGTCACTGAGCTGCGTCTGAGTTATCTTGGAAGCTCATGCCCGCCGTAAACGCATCCAAGTGGTCCTTTAGGTCGGACTTCCCGTCGAAGAGGACCACTTTGGGCGGTTTGTTTCGAGACGAGACCTGCTCACTTAGTAATTGCTCCATGAAGGGTCTCGTGAGAGAATCCGCGGAGTATTTTGCCGATCCTCCCGGTGAACAGGTGGCGACTTGCATGTCCTCAATCTTCCTCTCGAGGGCCTAGATTCGCTATTGTTACCCTGAGGATTCTCCATAGTCGGAGTGCCTGTTGTCCTTGCTTCGATCTTGCGCGATGGAGCGGCTTCGGCTTCGCTCTATCACGTTCCTCAGATCCTCGGGGTGAACTCTTTGTGGTTCGCCCCGACGGGTGCCATGTGCATGGTCTTGATGAGTACGGTGACGTCGGTCTTCTTTAGAATCAGACGACCTGACTGACGTCTCTTCGGAGGATGAGGGAGCACAGCGAGCGTTGAAGTGATAATCTGATTGGTCCCCAGACCTCAGTGTTGGATTGTCGGGAACCCAATGAGTCATGGAATCATTCATCATATGGGGTCGTGATTGCCGGAATCGGCTTGCCGGTGTTATGTGACATTGAGATTAGCACGAGCGAGACCGATGACTTGAACGTGCCCCTCTGCCACCTCATGCACGCCGTCATTCCGGGGAGCAAGGGCGGCGGTTTGGCGGGAGTGGCCGACCGTTTGGACATGAACGAGCGCGTACACCATCGCCATGAGTCTGTCGATCCATGCAGATAAGGCTTCGATGACATTGGGAGGCGGAGTAGAACCGCCCCCGCCCCCGCCCCCGTTGAGGAGGACGAGATGGCTTGTGCTGGGATCTTCGTTGCGATGATCGCTGGCCATCCAATCGAAGGCGGCAGGTCAACTTTTTTGGGTGGAAAAGAAAGTTTCCCACAGGCGGCGCCAACTGATGGAAGTCAGAATCTCCCTCAGATGTTGTCCTCCGTCGATCTTATTGCCAGCGGTGCTGAACGGTTGAGATTTGAGATGAGAGTTGAGCATGTGGATCTCAATGGGTTATTGGTTGTTGTTGATGCCGAGTTACATGTAAGGGAAGTCCCGGAATAGGTGTTAGTTATATATATGCCCTAGAGGCCATTGTTGTACATATGATGTATATTATAATGGATGCTTGGATATATATAGAGAGGACTTTCTTGCTCGTCATGATAGTATGTTATTTGGTTTCACTTTTTCTTAACATGTTGACTTATATTAGTTTACTGTCTTACTCTCACATGTTGATAAAGCCTTTAGGATATGTACTCGACTACTGGGACTATGATGAGATCATACTAGTGGGGCCAGGGTAGTTAACGAGTATATCCTATAATTGTTCCTAGTCGAGGGTGTGTCGAGACAGGGCATCGATACACCAGAGTAGACTAGCATATACGCATCTTGACCCATATGATGGGCGATGGATGATTCCATATCCATCGGTGTTTAACATCAAAGATGGTGTACGGGTACTCAGTGGAGACTGGATACACTGGATGGACTCGCCGAGAACTCCCAGATGGTATTATACCTCACGTCAGATGGCAGTTCTCCGGTGACACAGGTACAGGTTAGTCTGTAGACCCGAGATCGTCATAGAGTCTTGTGTGATTCCCACTGTGCTTTGATTTCCACCCTACCACGTCCAAGAGGGCATACAAAACGGTGGCTTTTGGGTACAGTCCCGAATCACATGGAGGCAATGAGCGATAGGAGGGGATTCGTCTCTCCCGGTATAGGGAGTTGATGTTGTGCTGTGTTCGATTGGCTATAACTGGAAGTCCCTGGCCAGGGCTGATATAGAGTACTACTGGTAAGTGTTATCGGTAGGTTCTCAACCTGTTATGAGCCTCACATCGACACGACTTATCGGTTACTGGGGTCTGACGTTTACCACCCCTAGACCAGATATGCGACATATCAGACGAAGAGACCGGACTGTACGGTAGTGTTACTAATTGGATTCACAGGAGAATATACAGGCTTGCTTGTTGATCTTATGATCGCTCAATACCTAGATGGCTGTTACGTTTAGCTGACCGCTTGCAGTTTGTGGGTGTTTGATATGATCATCACCTACTGCCGGCGTATTGACGATTCTTTAGAGTCCTACACAGAGGTTTCTTGACTCAGGCAAAACAGAGTAGGAGCAAATGTGTGATATGTGCAGAACCGAGGATAATACGATATGAGATACCGTATTCTATTCTCGCGATATTAGATATCAGCTGGGTATATGTGATATAGCCGGGTCATCGGATCAAGTGTTGATTCGATGAACTGATACAGTTTATATTAGTCGGTTATTTGAGAAATAGCCGGATTGTCGGATCAAGTGTTGATTCGATAATTTAATGTATAATTATATATGTGATATATTACATTACATTATCTAATATTGGCTCGCTTTATTGATTCATTTTCTCACCGGGTAATACATTGATATATATGCGATATATGTTAATTGTATTATTTTCTTTTGTTACAAAAATATATTATATATGTGATATATAATATTGTAACAAGTTATGTTTACAAATGCAACATGATTAGTGGAGATTAAACATGGTTAGGGTTTGATTTGGGTTAGTCTTTTCTTGAAACTTCTAGAAGCTTTTGTTTTGTTTTAAGCAAAGATATTATGTGTTGATATTTTAGAGATATTATTTAACCCAACCAAACCCTTAACCCTAATAAACTCTCTACATGAGTTAATGGTTCATATTATTAACTCAAGGTTCATTTGTAAGCATAGTAACTTTTCATTATTCATCACAAAAGAAATCATCTTCTTCTTCCTTCATCAAAGCTTTCTAGCTTTTTGATTTTGTGATGAATTAGTGTGAGATCTTGAAAATAAAAGAGAGCATAATTCCTACTTCATCATCCTCATCTAATCTAGCCAATTAGATTAGGGTTTTCACTTCATTAATACTTGATTATAGAAGTGAGAGCTTGAGTTAAAGAAACTTCAAGATAGATCATCTTCGAAAAGGAAGACTTCAAGCAAGCATGGATCATTCGGGTTGTGGAGCCTCTCTTGAGTCCGGAAGATCATGGATCACGGCGAAGGGACTACTACTCGGAGCTTATGAAGTGAAGGAGCGGACTACAAAGGTTGTAATCCCTCTCTCTTAGATGTAAAGATGTTTACATGTTTAGTTAATCCTAATAATCTAGCAAAGATCCCCGCTTTAGGTTGTTCGGCACTTCTAAATTCTAAATCGGGCATGGTTGATGCCTTATAGATCCTTGTGGCAGTGCCTAGTAACCCTACAATGGGAAACCACCGTAGGACCCTCCGACGATCAAGTAAGTACCTAGAAATATTAGGGCAGAGTAGTGGCGTATTGGAATGAGTTTGAGTCACCTGAGTCGTCTGGAAGATGGGTTTATATAGCGGTCACATGCAGTGAGCCGATGCGGGATTCTCTCCGTCCGTTACGCCTCTGCGTTACGTTCGTGTTGATGGCGGGATACACCCATTAATGGCGAGGTATGCTAGCGTGGGATGCGGGATGTGGAGCGGAAGAGATCTCGTCGTGGCGAGATATACAGAGCCATTACGGGGGCGCTCAGGCTCCGTGCTCCTGGCCAAACAGGGACGATGAGAACCTCAGATATTTAATAGCTCGGAGACGGGCAAGTGAGCTGAGAAGTCTCAGCTATAGGATAGCTCGGAGATCAGCTATTGGCTGGCGGTCAGCCGAAAGGGGAATGATTGATCATGAAAAAAGTGTGTTCGTAAATAACCGCAATCAAGACGGTGTCACTAGTAGCTAGCCGCGATGAGTACGAGTCGTCCGCAGGGAAACGTAAACTCTTTTCTTGCTTTAGACGAGTTGATGAAAGATGGGTGATTGTTTGTCGTAACGGATATAGAATTTATAAAGAAAAGACTTGTAGGGTTCATAGGACTTAGTAGTAATGGATGAATAATTAAAAATGACTCTTTTATCTTTTAATAGTTTAAAACTAGATCGATAGTGATGAATGCAGATTAGGATTTTTGGAAGAAACTAGGGTTTCCCCACTATTAACCCTTGTCTTTTCATTGATCTCTATTTATGTATAGCCGTTAACAAAACAAGTGTTAAATCAATCTCAAATCGTGGTCGTGACTATCAATAAATTGACAGCGCATTCGATAAGGATGTTAACATTTATTTTGCTAAAGTTTATAAACTTTAAAATGTATAAAAGAAATTAAAAGATTTTCTCATCCATTGTCCTACCCTATCCTATAAACCCTAACAAGCTAGGAATTACTCGCTCATGGTTACAGATTTAGAAGAAAGGTTGAAGAATGATATCATAATGAAGATACAGAAAAGTAAGTGCAGAAATTAAATGCACAAAGAATAATAAGAACACACTACCTTTAGTAATCAACTATTGCATTTACAATTCCCCTTAGAAAATAGAATACAAGAACTCTAGTTTGCTCTAGATCTCTTTCTTGTTGGAGGTAGATGAATAGATGATGATCACTCGGATACGTGGATCCCTTGGATCTCTTGATCTCTTCGGTGATTATTTTCAATGTACAACTCTCGGTCCTTTATATAGTCCCTCAAACCAGAAACCCTAGATTGCATATGTGATTATATGCAGTTAAGATTCAAACCAAAAAATATCACATCCAATGGCTATCAAAGAGCCGCGGAACCGCTGCATATAGCCATGTTTGGCCACGGTTCCGCCGCAACTTGGTGGCATCAATTTTTGGGATTTTTTGTGGTCTCTTGTGTTACCATGTGGAGATCCTTTTGATGTCTAGATTCTGAAAATAATACTCTGAGTCTCTGCCGTTGCTAGATCTCTCGATTTGCTTCCAAATTTTGGCAGATTCGGTTTCGATATCCCGATTTGACTCGGATCTCTTACTGGATTTCAGACCTGAGCTAATATCTGCACAACATATCAAATTATAGTGTTATTAGCATTTGGTATTTTTGAGATATTATCCTAACCATTTAAATGATATAATATCTTAAGAATATTGATTAGAAATATTTGATATGATATGCATATTTTAATTACTAAGATTTCATTTAAATATTATATGAAAAGAATATTGATTATATGCATATATTTGATATGATAGTTTCCCTCATTATGTTAATTTTAATGTAGAAACATATGATAATAATCTTTTTTCAAATAAACCCTCACATGTTCTATATTTACAATAAAAACCTTTTAGTACTTAACAATAGTAGGAAAAATGTTCATACAAATATGCAATATTTTAGACTAATCAAATACCCCAAACTTATCTTTGATCGTCCCGAGCAAACTAGTTATTAAAGAGAAAAATAAAGAGAAAAAATTTATTAGCACACTTTCGTAGGTAACATGGTTGCACTGAGCATGGGCAACACAATTGCAACCTCTAGGTGTCCCTAGTAGGAGGAGTGTTGTCTGCTGAGGGTTTTCAACAGATTACATCCATAAAATCCCATAATAAAAGAAAGACGATGAAAGTTACATACAAAAATAAGGAACATATAAAAGAAAGAACTTGAAAATAAGAGTTTCAAACTACACTAGCTTTTTAGTTGACATGAGCTCTATCTTAATAGTCGTGAAAAGATATCAGAAATCACATCATCTCTCAATAAAATATCGTCTTTAGTCTTCCTCCCTACCTTTCTTCCAAATATCGATCATATACCCTTATGTGTGTGTAAAAGACATCTCAACACTTAGAGAATTCAATTCAAGCTATCATACTCTTGTCCATATTCCTTAGTACTTTTTAGTCGGTGAATATTTTCAGATGGAATTGCTCACACATTATTCATGCGACCGTTAATACTTCTTGAGGTAGTAACCAACCGATTACCAAATGTACTCACTCTTTTAGGCGTAATTAGCAATATCATAGTCTTGCAACACCTAAGGCTTAGCAGTGATTCTTAATCAGTTGGTCTAAGGCACTAGGTGATAAGACACCCTCGCTATATTTTTTTTCTGCCGTCTTAAGTAATTACAAAACCAGTGTTCATTTTTCTTCACCATTTTTTATGTCATTTATATTTTTGTTTATATATATATATTTTCCTTCATACTAAAGCTTTTAGACAAGAGCATTTCAATGTATCCTCTACTATTCCAAGATTCAAGATGTGTGCAAGTGAGTATAGTAGGGTATCGACGTTCAGATGTTTGGACTCAAGAATAGAGATTATTTTTCAGAGTTATTTCTATCCGCAGATTAGTAATTTCCTTCATCTTACTAACCCTTGGGACAATAGCTCATGACTACTTATTACTAGTTTCGTTTTAAAATATTTAATTTTCGTTCTTTTCTTGAATCCCTTCCTATCTTTCATATGTATTTTTCACATCCTAACTTTTATTATCAAATTTTTTTTGTGCTTTTATTTAGTATAATGCAAAATGATGCGTGAATAAGTACAAACCTCCCCCAAACTCGTTTGCAGAAATGTCCTCACTGATGTCATTTTTTAAGCTTAAAACTTGCGGACTTGGAGGAAAAGTTCTTAATGATTAGCAAAAGGGGACAAAAATCAATGACAGTGAAATCCTCCCTCAAACTTATTTTTGGCTCATAATTGTATAAAAAATTTCTTTTCATTCAAGAGCCAAAATATTTTTCTCCCCCCCAAACTTGAGTGAAACAGTATTAAGCATTTAAAATTATAAGAGAGGGAGGGTAAAATTATTGGTCTATGCAAATCTTTACAAAGACTAAAAGTCAACACCAACCATTCGAATATTTTATCAATGTAACACCATGGTTGGTAGATGATCATGGCACAGATAGAAGTGAAGAAATGGGGAGGAGATAAGAGGTGTGATCGAAAGGATTTACGCCTCGGTTGGTAGAGACGAAAAGGTGAGTATGAACAAAAACGAGAATGTGTATGATTAGGAATGAGTAGAATAGTCATATTCTCATATGGGATAAGAAGAAGGGGGTGGTGGTTCAACTTCTCTGGCCTCAAATGGAGGCGCACGAATTTCCAATGGAGGTTGATTCATCACAACATCCAAGTCTTTAAGGAACGCGGGTTCTTCGGCGAAAATATTTTCGAAACTTTCATTGATGATGATCCAATCGGAAAGAAAAGAATCAGTGGAATAAGCAGATTCTCTAGGAAGACCGAAGTTTCAAAGTCAATCTTTTTCGTGCCAGAATTCAACACGCTTGATTTATCATAAATTATGGAGTTAGGAGCCTCGAAAAGCCCATCTACCTTATTTTCAAAAGAGTCTAAATAAAGTGGTCTTTCAAGAATCATAGAATTCGAAATATCGGAGCGTGATTCATCAAAACTCGGTGGAGTTGAAAGAAAATTAGAATAACTAAAGAAAGCGGGTGATGAAGTGGGTAAACAAACTTGTGTGTCGAGTATTGTTGAAGCAGATGTGGGAGATGAAGGCTGAATATCGTTCTTCTTATCGGATAGGTCGGTGGTAAGAATATGGACGGTTAATTGTACAGGAAGATGTTCGTATTCAATAGAAGGGACATGATGGGTCGGAGAATCCAACTCATCTAACATAACGGCTTCATCTTCAACGATATTCTCATCACCGCTCTCACAAACACCTTCGGTCAAATCAAACGAATAGGTATTTAAAAATTCATCAATTATACTATCCTCAATCGATAAATCACTTGGTTCACTTGATAGAGTTGGAAGGTTTGAAATTGTCACGACCCGAAGGTACGGAACATGACTGACACTTAAATTACGAAACGTCTCAAGACGCAACGTAATCTAAGTAAACCAAAGCCCAAAAATCTAAACCGTCAAACAAATGGAGTGAAGGAAAACTTGTTTAAAGAAAACGATTTTGGAAAAATAAGTCGCATTAAACATTTTAAAAACATCAATTTTTTCCCGAAAATTTCGGCAGAGTCTCCTTTGTAAATACTGGTCCCAAATAGGTACAAAACAAGAATACATGCAAGAACGAATAAAGGCATCCCAAGCGGGAGCTAACTCTTCGCTAATGGCGGAATCACAACCGCATGCAATTAATATATAACATGATAGAGTCAAAAGCATATAAAAGCTTGAAAACAAGAAAGCATCACGTCGGCTCAAGTAAGCTCGACCCCAGAGAAAGCAACACACATATACTACTTTCACTGCCACACCTCTAGGTCACATGTACAATGGTAGAAATAGTAAGTACGGTAGATGGAGTATACTAGATACAAATGATACACAAAGTGGAAAATAAAAGTATGCTCGCAACCCACCTACGAGCAAAACCGCAAGTCCAAGTGAAAGAAGCAAAAGAAGTAGTACGCCCGCCGCTACTATGCTGACGGATCGGACCTACAAGATCATATTGTGGCACAACAGGGGTGAGTTGCCAACTTGTGAATAGTAAATAACATCTAATAAGGCTATCGTAAGCATGCACGCAAATACGTCATAACCTACATATACCGATGTGATGCGGTGCACTAGTATGTATGCAACATGAATGCATAATCAACACGAAACCTGAATATATTTGGTACGAGAAAATCTGTATTCTTATCTTAGTAAAACTCCTGTGAAATAACTGAAGTATCATCAATGAAAACCACAGAAATCTGTGTCAAGAATCGACACGAAATATGTATATCTCAATGTCTCAATATCTCAATGTCTCAATGTCTCAATATCTCAATATCTCAATATCCCGGGCTCTATCAGTCCGGATCGGCCCATATCATCAATCTCACAACTACGGTCGGTATCCTCCGGATATCCGCCGTGCCAGACATCACCGGTAGGTAGCCTGTCCCTACCAGGCTCATCGTCTACAACTCGAGCTTCTTGCCCCGGGGTACCATACCGGGCCCACCATGTACCCGAAACGGTTCATCCTACTCCTCGAATCGGGTCTCAAAAACCAACAGAATCAGAAAAACTCATGGTGGACAACACATACATCATATCATGAGAAAACCGCAACTTGCATTTTTAAAATGATAACAGGTTTATAAAATTCTTGCGGTTTTCCCAAAAATTCAGAAATCTCATAATACTGAAATCCTAGAGAAGAATCACAATATATAAACATGCCGGTGATAATAGATGTCTATGATATCAATAACACGCGATGCATGACTAGAAAAAACTGTGTATGATTGATGATGCAATGAGTTATATATATATGACTAGCAATCCTACATATCCACCCTGATGAAATGAATATACAACTACCAGCTTACATATCACATATAACGCAAATGGTGTAGATACCAATTTAAGCAAGTTCTATAGTGTTCGTGGCATAGCAACTACCAAAGGCGTGTGTGTTACATGAATAGTGCACGTGCGGCATGAACCAATGGTAATGGTGCAAGTGTCCTATGAGACAATATCATGAGTATATATAAGATGATGCAATGTAATGAGATGAATGACTAGGAGACTACGCATATAAATACAAGCACTATTAGTAATCCTAACTATCGGGCGCCTCACACCATCCAGACGATCCCTCCGTAGATGTATACATCTACTCACCAGGATGCCTCGGCTAATCTGATCCGTTCTCAGCCTTGTCTTTCCACGCCACGTCCTACGCCTCTGCAGTCGATCCTAGAATCGCACACAAGTAAATAAGAGGATAGATATATAATATTCGCGGATACAAACGATATAAGTCAACCACGCACCCTAACTAGACGCGCACACACTTGGTACACAAAATGCGCTCTCGACGATGCTACAAACCGTAACTAGGGTCGCTATACGTGACAACTACCAAGCCTAGAACCTAATCGTACCAATCGCGCGCTTACAACATACTAGATATTATAGAAAATAGGTTATAGCTCAATTCAACCTCAAACTTACTTAAAACCTATTTATTCCAAAAACCTAGTAAGCGACCATTAACCATTTTAGTGCAAATCTAGATGTTTTAACGAAACTAGTGGCCACAATGATCACCTACTATCTTAATTAGGCTACATAATTAGTAAATAGATTTTAATCTCACTTATATTTAGATTAATCAAAAAGTTAGTTTGCAAAAATGTTTAATTAGGACAATTTAAAAAAAAAAATTAGCAACTTAACAACTAGATTAGATTTTGTATGTCTTAAAATATTATACTACTCATTGCAACCATGATCAAGTGATAAAAACCCTAACTTTAGTTTAAATACTTCTCTTGAAAACTAAACCTAGCAATTAAAACCATATTTAAACACCTAAATAGATTAAATTGAAGTAATTTTCCAACAAGTAACCATTGGGTTAAGATTATACCTTAACCATCATGAGATCAAACATGCAAACTTAGCCTCCTAAATTGCTCTCTTGCTTCAAGATTCAAGCTAGTTTGGGCCAAGGAATATTAGGTAAAGGTTTAATGAAGAATTAGTGAGACTTTGTGTGGATTTTTGATGAATTTTTGAGGATTTTAGAAGTGAAAAGGAGGTGGAGAAATGTGGGACCAGCAGCAGGTGGTCTCGGCCAGAATAGAATGAAGGGGGAGAGAGAGAGAGTAAGGTGCGCGCGTGTGTGTGTAGAAACCTCTCCAATTATATCTTTTAACTATTTTCTTTAATTATTTAATTTCTTTTCTAATTAATCCTAGATTTTTCTAGAAGTATGGAGACAATTGGAGAAAAAGAAAACATGTTACAAACTAGGTTTTAAATCGTCACGGTTCACTAATGTACACTTAACCCATTCTCATTTGAAATTAACACTAATTAAATGTATAAGTGAAAGCTTATAATAATATTTAAAATAATTAATTAAGGAAAAATATTTAAGTAAACTAACAATTTATAAGTGACTAATTAAATACCAAATACTAGCAATTATATAGCTAAAATAGGTATAATTAAGTCTATATTGAAAAATAATTATATCTTGGTTTTTACGGAAAACATAAGTTATATTACCGATTATCGGGAAATTCTCCTAAACGATTTTTAAAACGTTACAGAAATATCAAGTGTATTCGAATAAGGATCGATTTGATTTGAAATGGTGTAACGCTCTCTTTCACGCTCACTATTAGAAAAATCAAACATGTTATTGTCAAGCACCTCATCACTTAGACTATGAAGCGGTTGAATATCGAATATATTCGGTTGGGGTGCAGGATGGAAGGTGTCGAGATCAAAAGAATCGGTTTTGTTTTGAGTTTGATGGATCTCTTGTTCTTTTTCACTATTCAATTCCAACTCTTCTTCAGGACTAGACATGGTTTATGAAGAAGTTCCAATAAAGGATTCTCTTTGAACCGTGGAACTTCCTAATTGATTTTCAGAAGCACTGTCTAGATTAGGTGAGGAAGTTGAGTATGGTTGGAATGTGTTAATAGTTGGCTACGGGCGAGTTCAATGTATTCCGCAATTGACATGCGTTTATGATTTACCCCATTTGCCTGAAGAGAAATGTTAAGAAAAGATGACTTTAATTGTTGGCTATGGACGAGTTCAATGTGTTCCGCAATCGACATGCGTTTATGACTTGTCCCATTAGCCTCAAGAGAAGTGTCAACATGAGAGCGTGTGTGTCACGCCCCGCTTCCCAAAGTACGCTAAAGTGGGTACGTGACATAGCCAACCATGCTACCTTTGGATAGGAAAAATCCTTCCACAGTCACATTACGGCTGTGGATATATCAAGAACAGGAAAGTAAACTAACTACCTAGTACATGTCCATAAGCCAGAGTAAAAGAATCAAGAGATAACAAAATGCGGAAGCCAAAAGATACAATAAAAGAAACACCTGGAGTGAAACTACGTACCGACAGGAACCTCACCGCTCGTCTAACAGCGGCAAAACTCCTAATCAGTCTGCAGCAAGGTAGAAGAATCTGGGCCATGCAAAACCCAGACGTCAGCGCGTCAAGTCATCAAGTAATAACATAGTAAACAGGCAATGCGAATATAAACATGAATAAAGCAAGGGTAACAATAATATAAATCAGAGCAGTACAGGGTAGTGTGCAGTGGGTAAACTGGATTGTTCTATCAGGTTCTTTGTTCTAAAGTCTTTGAAACCAAATTGATGAATCATCGATGTAACTCAATAGTATCCCGTACATACCCGGAACCACGGCCACAATATTCTCGGCTGCAGCCGAGACATGCCGCTAGGCACAAAACAGAAATGTGTACACTCGATAGTATCTCGTGCATACCCGGGACCACGGCCACAATATTCTCGGCCGAAACCGAGACATGCCGCTAGGCACAAAACAAGAATGTGTACACCAGAACAGGTAGTGAACTGTCGAGTTACAAGTCAGATTTCACCTTTGATTTCCCCATACCCCCAAGTTATAAGTGTATGTCAAGTCAGGTATCCAGTAATCAAGAAACTAATGCCAACACAGGATCAGGTAAACAGGTTTGTCTGGATAGACAACAGGAACGGTCCATGAGGACTACATGTTATGTTTGTTGGCATTAGACACAAGATCAGATAACAGGTAAAGCCATGGTACATCAGGTCAAGCCAGGTAATGTACAAAGGTGTCATGTCATGTCAAGAGTGTACGGTACCATGTCATGTCAAGTAGGAAGTGTAACAGGTCATGTCAGGAAGCACAAGATGTCATGTGGGTGCTCATAATCAAACTAACATAAGCATGTGTATAAATAAACAAGCATGAGTACTATCAGAACAATAAACTGGAACATGTAATATGATATGCAAATAGATATAATTTCAAGGATATGGATGCACAGTTATTGATTAGGGTTACATTTATAGTTCCAATATTAATTAGGATGCAATTTATTAAACATAGAGTGTTAAATATCACATTATTATGTAGTAATATGATCTATGGATGCAATTATATGTATCTTAAATGCGATGGATGCAAACGGGTATCCGAAAAGTTATAAAACTATAAAATGGTAATGTGGGATGTACAACTGAGCAATATGTGATATAAATATTGATATAATAATATTAATATGGATAGCATATTCAAAGCGATTAATAACTATAAAAGTGGTATTGATTAACCATGCACAAGAAAGTTCCGTCTAGAAATTCAGCGTCACCCTAATTTGTAAAATAGCTTAAAAAATAACAAACGTTCTCCAAAAAGGACGTGTCTTATACCAAAACAAAGATAATTCAATAAGGTTTTCATTTTTATAAATATAAGCATCTCAGGTTATCTCTACAAAAAGTTATGAACATTCGAAGTTGAAAGTTTGCTGCTGGAATTTCCCTGGACAGCAGTTTGGAGACATTTTCATTTGCATTTTACATTATTTAAACAATTTATTTTGCAAGTAAATATTTCATAGAGTTATAATATTCTGAGTTAGCTTCGTAACGAACTAAAGAACGTATACTAATGATTTTTCTATGATTTATAATGAATTTTATAAGGTAAGGTGTACAGTAAATTTCAGATTTGTCGTATCCGCTTTTTCAACGATGTTTCATGTGTAAACTATAATATTTTCAAATATATAATATTATAAAATGCAGATTATAAACTAATTAAAGATAATAATAAGAAATATTACGACGATATATATTTTAATTGATATGGATACAGTATAATGTAATCTAGTATGTCACAAGATAAGTTTTCATGATCTAGATTTAATATGATATAAACGGATGCAAACGGAACATCGAAACGTTATAAAATTAAAAATGGGGCACTAGATTTAAACTATAGGTATGATATTTATTTAAATAGATATAAAATGAATTATATAGCATGTGGCAAGATTAACTTGCCTCGATGGGTCGCGAATCGGGAAAACGGAACGTTAACCGTCGGCGGGGAAAACTCGTGACGGGCGCACGGTTCACGGAATGAACCCAAACGACGAACAAAGGAACCACACGGGTCGGGGTACCTCGCTGGAACGTCGTGAAGCGTCACCGGCACGACGGAATTCCGGCAACAAAAGAACAGTTAAAAAAATGAGAAACGAGATATAAAGCAAGAAGAGAAAGAATGATAAAGAGAAGTACGAGAAAATATATGAGAGAGAGAGAGAAAAAGTGGAGAGAGAGAGAGAGAGAGCGAGAGAGAGAAGTGGGGCCCACGGGGTTAAAGGGGAGGTTGCGATTAGCTGAGAGAATAAATTGAGAAGGATATAAAAGATTGTAAAAATATTGTATGGTTAACTAAATTATATATGATGGTTTAAATATATTAAAATCTGGGATTTTGGCGCAAAGTAAAACATTTCCAAATCGCGCCCGGGTCGGGTCCAAAAATTTGAAATTGAAATAATAGAATTTTAGGCGGGATCCAAAATTTAAAATGAAGTGTTTTATGATCAAAAAGCATACCCCCAAAACAGACACACGTACGTGCACGTAGCCGTCCAAACTCGCCCGTTTCACTGAACGGGACGAGAACACGATGCACGGACGCTACAACAGGGTTAGGGGTGTCAAGCAGGCCAAGATGAATATTTTTAATTTTATTTTAGATGCCAAAAATTGTTATATGCAGAAATTAATTTCCGGATAGAATTTACAATAATTAACCATCAAGCAAGATAAATGAAATAAGTGCCACACTACGTTCGAACGGTAACTGAAATTAGTAGCATTGGGCTCGGGTGTTACATTATACCCAACTACAAAAAGAATTTCGTCCTCGAAATTCCAAGAATACAAAGATAGATAACTACAAGAAAAGGTGAGGAAACTTCTGCCGGATTTCATCTTCTCGTTCCCAAGTGGACTCTCCATGCGAGTGATTACCCTAAGAAACAAACACAAGAGGGATTACCTTGTTCTTAAGAACCTTTTCCCTTCGATCCACTATTCCAATCGGTCGCTTCTCAAAAGTCAAGTCTTCTCGTACTGTTAGCTCCGAATGATCCAATACGTGTGTTTCATCTCGAACATACCTACGGAGTTGAGATACGTGAAACACGTCGTGCACATTCGCCAAGGACTGCGGTAACGCCAAACGATACGCTACCTCAGTAACACGCTCCAAGATCTCAAAGGGTCCAACGAATCGAGGACTAAGCTTTCCTCGACTTCCAAAACGAATCACCCCTCTAGTCGGTGATATCTTCAAGAATACCAAATCACCCACGGCGAACTCTAGAGGTCTTCTTGACGTATCTGCCCAACTCTTCTGTCGGTCCTGTGCTGCCTTCATATGATTTCTGATAGGGTTAACCTTCTCAACTGTCTGCACAACCAAATCTGGTTCCAATAATCTTCGTTCACCGACATCGTCCTAACAAACAGGTGAACGGCATTTATGACCATACAAAGCTTCAAATGGAGCCATCTGAATAGTTGCCTGAAAACTGTTGTTGTAAGACAACTCCACCAAAAGTAGATGATCCTCCCAAGACCCCTTGAAGTCCAACCTGCATGCTCTCAACGTATCCTCAAGAGTTTGGATCGTTCTCTCCGACTGACCATCAGTTTGAGGATGATAAGCTGTGCTAAACTTCAATCGAGTCCCAAAACTTTCCTGTAGACTCCGCTAAAAGTATGATAAGAACCGAGTGTCCCGATCGGACACGATGCTCACCGGTACTCCATGCAATCTTACAATCTCTTGCATGTACCGCTCTGCCAAAGTCTCTGTTGATTGACCAACCTGAAAAGGAATAAAATGAGCTGCCTTGGTCAATCGGTCAACAATCACCCATATAGCATGGTTGCCTTTTGGACTTCGCGGTAAAGCCGTCACGAAATCCATGGTTATATATTCCCACTTCCACTGAGGAATCGGAAGTGGTTGCAATAAACCAGCAACCCTTTGATGTTCAGCCTTAACTTGCTGACACACCAAGCACTTTGCCACAAAGAGAGCAATCTCCCGTTTCATGCCTTCCAACCAGAAATGCTGTCGAATATCTCGGTACATCTTTGTGCCTCCTGGATGCACAGAATAAGCTAAACTGTGTGCCTCCTTCATAAGCTCTTCACGAATATCTGTTAGTGTATATGCCCTAGAGGCCATTACTGTATCATACTAGTTTGTATATTACTTGATGGAAGCTTGGGATATTCACCTTGTATAAACAATCTTGCTCAATATAGTAGTATGCTACTTGGTTTGTTTCTACTTCAATGTGTACTTGTGTTTATTTCAGTATATCACTTATACGCATTAGTGGAGCCCTTAGGATCTTTGCTTGATTACCAGCGTTGTGATGGCAGTCACACTAGTGGGGGCTGGGTAATCTATAGGCACATCCTTATACAGGTCCCTAGTCGTAGGACTATCGAGACAGGGCATCGATACTCCGGAGTAGACTAGCGTATGCGCTTCTCATCCCAGTGTGGGAGATGGTCTGTCCCACAGCCATCAGTACGTCGTACTGGAGATAGTATACGGATGCTCGTTGGGTTACGAGTACACTGGACATGACTCGTCGGGAACTGACAGGTTGGTATTATACCTATCGTCAGTTATCAGTTCCCAGGTGACATGAGTACAGCTTAGTCCGCTGACTTGACACTGGCACTTCGCCTCGAGTGTGTTCCCAGGGCACTTTGATCACTACCCTACCACGGCTCAAAGGAGTCGTGCAAACAGGTGGTGGTTGGGTGCAGTCCCGAAGCACTTGGAGGCAGTGACGGTTAGACAGGATTCGTCTCTCCCGGTATTGGGGGTTGACATCGCGCTGTGTCTAGGAGAGCCATTACACGAGTAGTCCCTGGCCAGGGCAAGCGAGATATACTGGTAGGTTCCAGTGTTATCTCAGGGTGTTTTGGGCTTCACTCCGACACGACTTGTACCGCTATTGGGGGACTGACATTTTACCGCCCCCTAGGCCCGACATGCGATGTATCAGACGAACAGACCAGACTGTGCGGAGAATGTCACATTCAGACTCAGTAGGAGTTCAGATGGGGTTTCGCCTCGTCAGCCTTCTTGTCGGCATCTACCTGGGGACCGTTACGCACAGCTAGTGCCGCTTGCGGTCTGTGGTTAAACCCACTGCCAACGTAGTGTCGAGTCTTTAGAGTCCCACACAGAGGGTATTCGCCTCTGGGCAAAACAGAGTAGAGGTCGCATGGTTTTGCGACAGGGTTCGTTCTCATCCACGCACTTGTGCACGTTTGGAGTCCGGACGAATTATACTGGCAGGCTCTGGTTTGAGCCAGATACTGGTATATGTTTTGGGGTTGCTTTTATATCTTGGTATTCTTGTTCCTCGGAACGAGAATGCAGGTGTGTATGCACAGTTGCTTGAGGCGGAGGATGAGGTTTTTCATTAGGGTTTCGGAACGGGTGCGTATGCACAGTTGACAGTCATCATTTTCCAAACCCTAATGGTTTTATGGATTATCTATTAATAATAGTAATTAAATGAGAATTATGTTATGGTTGATTTTGTTGACTTGTTGACCATGGTTGACTTGTTGACCATGGTTGAATGTTGACCACCATCATGCTTTGTAAAGATCCTCCTTGATTCATGCTTACATTTCATTTAATGAAGCATGATAGTGGTCATTCCAAATTACCATCAACTATTCTTATTTTGAATTATTATTATTTAGATAATTCTTTTTCTTTTGGCATTATGGTTGCAAGAAAGAAAAAGATAGCTCATTATCTCATTTAGCTTCTCTCTCCTCACTTCATCTTCTTCTTCCTCTAGCAAAAGAGAACCCTTCTCATGTGTTGAGAATCCTTCTCTTTAAAAAGAAAAGCAACCCCTAGTCACTCTCTACTCATTCTAGGTTCAAGGTTTAGCAAGCCGGAAACCCTAGTTCACTCAAAGATCGAGGAAGAGCCCAAAGGTCGAACCTTCGAGGTGGATCCATCTTCGACGGAAGAAGGCGACAAGAAGAGAACCATCAACCTCTACAAGGTTTAAAGAAGAAGGAGTTCAAGTTTAGGTATAACCATCTTCCATAGTAGCTAACTCTCTTTAGCAAGTTTGCTAGTTTAGTTTAGACACGATCCCGACCTTGTTTAGTCCATGTTGCCTCTTGCGATAAAAATTTATTTTTTATACCGTTTCCGCCTCCCCGTAAGAACCGGGGGTCGCAACGTGGACTTACAGTGGTATCAGAGCCTAACTAAACTTAAACTAGCTTGGTAGCGAAGTGTATGGAAGTTCGAAACCGAAAAATCGCAAAACCGGAAAAACCAAAACCCTAAGTTTCTGTTGAAATTTTTTCTGCTCTAAATGAAAAACTTTATACTTGTAAATTCGGCTCAGGGTTTTGTGTGAACACCCATGAAAAACGATCCACTGTTTCGTTCAAACCGCCGCGCTTCCGCGGCACGAGGTAGGCATGTGCCGCGGAACCGCCGCCGTTTGTCGTCTTCTCTGCATCGTTTTTCGTGCAGTGTTCTTCTGTGTTGGTTTTGGGATTTTTAAGATATATTATATGTGCCCAGATTTTCCAGAACAGAAATTTATTTTTGGGGTCCTATAATTCCGTATTTTTTTCCGAACTTCACTGCACTTTGGCTATGTTGGTTATATCTGTGTTGCTTGCATGTATTGAACGTCGGCTAATCGCTATAAGTCGATTAGTCGGGGTTATACATGATCTGTGTTTGATATTGGATTGTGTATATGAATCTGTTGGACTGTCGCGGGTGAATAGCCGGGGTGGATGTGAGATGAGCTTTTGTTTTTCTTTCATTCATTTGTAAATGTAAATTGATGTAATAATATTATTTGTTTGGCCGCACAACCGGGTCGGGGTTGTAGCCGTCATTGTATAATTCTTTTTACTGTTTTTGCTCCTAGGATAGACCCATGGAGGGGTGCACAAACTGCCGAGTACTTGGCGGGTAGTTTGCCGCACCCGTAGGGGTCTTGGGTGGGGTATTTGGCTATTCACCGCGACCGTGTAATCCGCTTTTCGTTGCAGGCTCGAAAGGATTGCGGATTGCTAGTATATCCAATGTATTCATCTGTGATCTGTAATGTCTATCATTGCTTTCTATTTAGGCGTTGCTTATGTTTTACAGCCGCGCTAGCCCAGCCCCCGCTCTGTCGTTAGTTAAGTAACCTAACGAGTGATGACGGGACCCCGTGGCGAATGCGAATGGCATAAGCGTACGTCATATTTTGGTTGTTTTCTGCAATGGTAGGATTAAATGATGGGACGCATTAAAAGAACTAATGCAAGAATATCACGCATTAAAAGAACTAATGCAAGATAATAAACCAAGTTAAAATCGTTGGAACACTTTTGAAAAACCACTCGGTTCTTTTCAAAACTAACTTTTAAATGCGGAGCTTGAGCCACTCCTTCTAAAAGCTATCTCGTTCCATCGATTATATCAAGTTCACTACGTTCACGGTTTCGCCAAAAACCATTCGTAGCCCTCCATCATTTCAGTTAAATATACGGTAGTATTCAAGTTATGTATTTTGACCTCACGCCAAGGCATAGTGATTGGTAGCTGCCGGATATTTATCTGTTGCATAGATAGAATGCGTTGTTTTGAGACAGTCGTACCGCCATTTTGGCCTACGTCAAGGGTAGGTACGGGTGGATTCAAATCAACCGGGATAATGATGGGAAGAACTTGACATGTGACTTATGACATTTTGACCTCACGCCAAGGTCATAAGAGCATGGGGCAAAAATCCACATCGGGAGTTTCATAAGTACTGAAACTTGCTAGATTTGCATACCATTTGGAGTGTGATGATTATGGTAGGATTCCTTCATTTTCGTCACGCGATGATATTTGGATCCCGATCCTACTGTGAGTATATGCTACTCCTCGGGAAATTTCTCACTAAACGATCAATGCTATAAACCTAGTAGGTGCCTAGAAAGGTGTTAGCGGGGCTACGTCCCCAGGGAAAAGAGGTTCTTAAATTAAGGAACTTCGCGAAAGCGTTGGAAAACCTCCCTCGAAGTACCGACACTGGCCTGGCTGAACGGTTAAGCAAGTATTGTACGGTGGGATTGATCCCGACTAATTCTTCCTTTGTGGTTTGAGGAGGGATTCGAGAGACAGTGGGAGCCATCCTGTTTAGACAAATTAAAAACCATTCTAAACTTGCAAGAGCATCGTGCTAAGTGTTTCTTCTCTCCCCCTGCAGCGACCAAATCGAAATGACTGGACTTAAGTTACTTCTAGATAAAAACATACTGACAGGGCCAAACTACAAAGATTGGCTCAGGAATGTCAAATTGGCAATCGCTTACGACAAGCTGGGGTATCTTCTTACCACCAAAGCTCCCCCCGTCCCAGGTCCCACCTCCAGCGTCGCGGATAAGAAAATCCGTAAGACTTGGGAGATTGATTGCGCGAAGGCCAGGTGCCTCGTGCTTGCCTCTATGGACAACGAACATCAGAGGAGGCATGAGAATATGGACCTCGAGTCCATATTTCTCCATACAAAAGAACTGTATGGAGAGCAGTCTCGTATCGCAAGATACGAAGTGTCGAAGAAGTTATTTTCGACAAAGTTGGCCGTCGGATCATCGGTAGCGGACCACGTGCTTAAGATGATTGGCTACACTGAGGAGCTCGCGGAACTTGGGACCACGTTGGATAGTGAACTCTATACGGATTTAATTCTCCAGTCCCTTCCATCCACTTACGCCCAGTTTATACTGAACTTCAACTTACAAGAAAAGGAAGTTGAACTTTCAGAACTCCTCAACCTGCTGAGGAGCGCAGAGGGCACCCTACAGAAGAGTAGGGAAACACCCGCTTTGTTTATAGGAGGATCTTCTTCCTCTAGGTCCAAGGCGAAAGCCAAGGGAAAGAGGAAGAAAGCGCCCGCCAAACCAAGAGGAGGTGTTAGTAAAGTGGGTACGAAGGGAAAGGAAAAGGTAACAAAGATTGCGGGGAAGCTTGTTGGAAAGGAAGAATGCTTCTATTGTCATAAGAGTGGACACTGGAAGAAAGATTGCAGGGCTTGGAAAGCCAGGACACAGGAACTGAAGCAGGTTGCGGCTTCAGCTTCAGGTGTGTATGTTATTGAAAACTGTCTTTCTATAAACTCTACTTCCTGGGTATTGGATACCGGATCAGGATCTTATATCTGTAATTCTTTGCAGGCGTTGAGAAACCGTAGGTTTTTGAAGGAAGGTGATATGACCCTCAGAGTTGCGAACGGAGCTAGCATGGATGCTAAAGCCGTGGGGGACTATCACCTGGGAATGTCAGATGGGCATGTTTTGGTTTTGCGTAATTGCTTTTTTGTACCCAACGCAACTTGTAATATCATTTCTGTATCTTTGGTTTCTAAAGAAGGTTATGAATTTGCGTTTGTAAGTAATGTTGTAAACATTCACCTTAATCAAGTTATGATTGGGTCAGGTACATTGAGCAATGGTATATACGTATTAAACCAACCACAGATTTTCAATGTCCAGAATACACACAAAAGAAAGTCTCCAGATATCAATCAGACTTTCTTATGGCATTGTAGACTGGGTCACATCAATGAGAGAAGGTTGACTAAGTTACATACAGAAGGATATTTGGATCCGTTCGAATATCAATCATATGCCACTTGTCAATCCTGTCTCAAAGGAAAGATGACAAAGACTCCGTTCACTGGACACGGAGTAAGAGCGAGTGAGCTCTTGGGACTCGTACACAGCGACGTGTGCGGTCCAATATCTACACATGCGCGAAGCGGTTATTCTTACTTCATTACTTTTACGGATGATTTTTCAAGATACGGTTATGTCTTCTTAATGAAACATAAGTCAGAATCTTTTGAAAAATTCCAGGAATTTAAGAATGAAGTAGAAAAACAAACTGGCAAAAGTATCAAGATTCTAAGATCGGATCGAGGTGGAGAATACTTAAGTGCCGAGTTCCTGAATTACTTAAAGGAGAATGGGATTCTCTCTCAGCTTACTCCTCCATACACTCCGCAACATAACGGTATATCGGAGAGACGGAACCGGACCCTATTGGATATGGTACAGTCCATGATGAGTAACGCTGAGTTACCGCGATCTTTCTGGGGGTATGCGCTAGAAACAGCTGCATACCTTTTGAACCGAGTTCCTACTAAGACTGTGCCTACCACACCATATGAATTATGGAGTGGGAAGAAACCCTATCTTCAGTACCTGAAGATTTGGGGATGTCCAGCTTATGTCAAAAAGCAGCATACGGACAAGCTCGAGGCGCGCTCAGTACTGTGCAAGTTTGTGGGATACCCAAAGAACTCCAGGGGGTATCTTTTCTATTACGCAGAGGAACAAAAAGTCCTTGTTTCTCGTAATGCCCATTTTCTGGAACATCAGTTCTTAGAAAAAGAAGTAAGTGGGAGCACAATAGAACTGGAAGAAATTCCAGAACCACAAACTATTACTGAAAGCTTTATGGAACCAGAGGGTTCAAATGAACAGGACATTCCTATGCCGCTCCGCAGAAGTAGTAGGCAGTCTCATCCGCCCGAGAGATACTACGGTTTTCTCATAGACGGGGATAGAGAGGATTGCATCATAGACTATGATGAGCCTACTAGCTTCCAGCAGGCCGTTCAGAGCGTAGACTCGGTAAAATGGCTGGATGCAATGCGGACCGAAATGGAGTCCATGTACACCAACAAAGTATGGACGTTGGACATTGCTCCAGACGGGGTAAAACCCGTAGGATGCAAGTGGATCTTCAAAAGGAAGATTGGTGTAGATGGACAGGTTGAGACCTATAAAGCTAGACTTGTAGCAAAGGGTTTCCGTCAAAGACCTGGCTTGGACTATGACGAAACCTTTTCTCCAGTGGCTATGCTGAAATCCATTCGGATCCTTCTTGCCATTGCTGCCTTCCACGATTATGAGATTTGGCAGATGGACGTAAAAACCGCTTTTCTAAATGGAAGTTTAGAGGAGTGTGTCTATATGGATCAGCCAGAGGGTTTCATTCAGAGTGGGAGCAGCGGAAAGGTGTGCAAGTTGCTTAAGTCCATCTATGGACTAAAGCAGGCATCGCGGAGTTGGAACATCTGTTTTGATGAGACGATCAAGGAATTTGACTTTATCAAAAATCCAGATGAACCATGCATCTATAGTAGATTTGTAGCGAGAACTGTAGTATTCCTTGTTTTATACGTGGATGACATTCTCTTAATAGGAAATGACATTCCTATGCTACAATCTGTCAAGGGTTTCTTGTCACACAGGTTCTCCATGAAAGACCTGGGTGATGCCTCTTACATCCTGGGGATCCGGATCCATCGTGATAGATCCAAGAGGATATTAGGACTTTCACAGTCCAGGTATATTGACACCGTACTGAAAAGATTCAGTATGGAAGATTCCAAGCGCGGTAACCTACCGGCTTGTCACGGGATCACCCTCTCTAAAGAGATGTCTCCCAAGACTGATTTGGAGAGGGATCGCATGTCTATTATACCCTACGCTTCTGCGGTAGGCTCTATAATGTATGCGATGTTATGTACCAGACCGGATGTAGCTTATGCACTGAGTGTAGTAAGCCGGTATCAGTCAAACCCTGGGGAGAAACACTGGATAGCAGTAAAGAACATTCTCAAGTACCTGAGGAGGACTAAGGAGATGTTCTTGGTGTATGGCGGAAAAGACCTCCAGATTGAGGCCTTTGCTGACTCCAGCTTCCAGAGTGACAAGGATGATTCCAAGTCCATGTCGGGTTTTGTCTTTACCCTCAATGGAGGGGCGGTGTGTTGGAAGAGTTCCAAACAGGAAACCGTTGCAGACTCGACTATGGAAGCGGAATACATCGCTGCATCTGATGCCGCAAAAGAAGCTGTCTGGATAAGGAAGTTCTTGAAAGAACTTCAGGTAGTTCCGTCCATTGTTGACCCAATACCTCTGTATTGCGATAACAACGGGGCTATAGCTTTAGCGAAGGAACCCAGGTCCCATCAGAGATCCAGGCACATCTTGAGGCGGTATCACCTGATCAGGGAGATCGTGGATCGCAAGGAGATCGAGGTTCGGAGGGTTGCTTCAGAAGAGAACACTGCAGATCCATTCACCAAGGCCTTACCCCAGACTCAGTTCGAGCGGCTGATCGAGATGATAGGTCTTCGGTACGCCAGTTCATGGCCTTAGTGCAAGTGGGAGATTGTTAGTGTATATGCCCTAGAGGCCATTACTGTATCATACTAGTTTGTATATTACTTGATGGAAGCTTAGGATATTCACCTTGTATAAACAATCTTGCTCAATATAGTAGTATGCTACTTGGTTTGTTTCTACTTCAATGTGTACTTGTGTTTATTTCAGTATATCACTTATACGCATTAGTGGAGCCCTTAGGATCTTTGCTTGATTACCAGCGTTGTGATGGCAGTCACACTAGTGGGGGCTGGGTAATCTATAGGCACATCCTTATACAGGTCCCTAGTCGTAGGACTATCGAGACAGGGCATCGATACTCCGGAGTAGACTAGCGTATGCGCTTCTCATCCCAGTGTGGGAGATGGTCTGTCCCACAGCCATCAGTACGTCGTACTGGAGATAGTATACGGGTGCTCGTTGGGTTACGAGTACACTGGACAGGACTCGTCGGGAACTGACAGGTTGGTATTATACCTATCGTCAGTTATCAGTTCCCAGGTGACATGAGTACAGCTTAGTCCGCTGACTTGACACTGGCACTTCGCCTCGAGTGTGTTCCCACTGCACTTTGATCACTACCCTACCACGGCTCAAAGGAGTCGTGCAAACAGGTGGTGGTTGGGTGCAGTCCCGAAGCACTTGGAGGCAGTGACGGTTAGACAGGATTCGTCTCTCCCGGTATTGGGGGTTGACATCGCACTGTGTCTAGGAGAGCCATTACACAAGTAGTCCCTGGCCAGGGCAAGCGAGATATACTGGTAGGTTCCAGTGTTATCTCAGGGTGTTTTGGGCTTCACTCCGACACGACTTGTACCGCTATTGGGGGACTGACATTTTACCGCCCCCTAGGCCCGACATGCGATGTATCAGACGAACAGACCGGACTGTGCGGAGAATGTCATATTCAGACTCAGTAGGAGTTCAGATGGGGTTTCGCCTCGTCAGCCTTCTTGTCGGCATCTACCTGGGGACCGTTACGCACAGCTAGTGCCGCTTGCGGTCTGTGGTTAAACCCACTGCCAGCGTAGTGTCGAGTCTTTAGAGTCCCACACAGAGGGTATTCGCCTCTGGGCAAAACAGAGTAGAGGTCGCATGGTTTTGCGACAGGGTTCGTTCTCATCCGCGCACTTGTGCACGTTTGGAGTCCGGACGAATTATACTGGCAGGCTCTGGTTTGAGCCAGATACTGGTATATGTTTTGGGGTTGCTTTTATATCTTGGTATTCTTGTTCCTCGGAACGAGAATGCAGGTGTGTATGCACAGTTGCTTGAGGCGGAGGATGAGGTTTTTCATTAGGGTTTCGGAACGGGTGCGTATGCACAGTTGACAGTCATCATTTTCCAAACCCTAATGGTTTTATGGATTATCTATTAATAATAGTAATTAAATGAGAATTATGTTATGGTTGATTTTGTTGACTTGTTGACCATGGTTGACTTGTTGACCATGGTTGAATGTTGACCACCATCATGCTTTGTAAAGATCCTCCTTGATTCATGCTTACATTTCATTTAATGAAGCATGATAGTGGTCATTCCAAATTACCATCAACTATTCTTATTTTGAATTATTATTATTTAGATAATTCTTTTTCTTTTGGCATTATGGTTGCAAGAAAGAAAAAGATAGCTCATTATCTCATTTAGCTTCTCTCTCCTCACTTCATCTTCTTCTTCCTCTAGCAAAAGAGAACCCTTCTCATGTGTTGAGAATCCTTCTCTTTAAAAAGAAAAGCAACCCCTAGTCACTCTCTACTCATTCTAGGTTCAAGGTTTAGAAAGCCGGAAATCCTAGTTCACTCAAAGATCGAGGAAGAGCCCAAAGGTCGAACCTTCGAGGTGGATCCATCTTCGACGGAAGAAGGCGACAAGAAGAGAACCATCAACCTCTACAAGGTTTAAAGAAGAAGGAGTTCAAGTTTAGGTATAACCATCTTCCATAGTAGCTAACTCTCTTTAGCAAGTTTGCTAGTTTAGTTTAGACACGATCCCGACCTTGTTTAGTCCATGTTGCCTCTTGCGATAAAAATTTGTTTTTTATACCGTTTCCGCCTCCCCGTAAGAACCGGGGGTCGCAACGTGGACTTACAATATCTCCCTTTGGCACACACAAACGGGTACCAAACCTCAACGAACCATCTTTGGGGATTAATAAATCTGTTCGTAGTCCGGCTTCAACCTGTCCTCGAAACTTTTGCAGTCTAGGGTCCTACGATTGTGCTGCTTTAATATTCTCGATCAATGATGACTGTACTTGCAGCTTCATCAACTGTCCCGTAGAATGCGATAGCACAACCTCCAAGTCAAATTTTCGAAAATCTTCAACGATCTCCTTCTGCGTAGTTAACACCTGAATTGCTGGTAACCGACTAAGCGCATCCGGCATGACGTTAACCTTTCCCGGATGGTACTTAAGATCAAGATCGTAGTCAGCCATCAGCTCCAGCCATCTACGCTGCCTCATATTAAGCTCCTTCTGTGTGAACACATACTCCAAGCTCTTATGATCAGTAAAAACTTCGACCCTTTCGCCCAGAAGGTAGTGTCTCCAAACCTTCAAAGCGAAAGTCATAGCCGCAAGTTCCAAGTCATGAGTTGGGTAATTCTTCTCATGGGTCTTCAACTGTCTCGATGCGTATGCTACAACCTTCCCATGCTGCATCAAAACACATCCCAATCCTTTCCCAGATGCGTCGCTGTGAATCACCAATCCTCCGGAATTGTCTGGCACGGTCAGAATAGGGGCGGTTATCAACTTCTGCTTCAACGTCTCGAAAGCTAACGCACACTAATCCGTCCGTACAAACGGTACCTCCTTGCGCGTAAGCTTGGTTAACGGCTCCGCCAGATGAGCAAAGTTCTCCACAAATCTTCTGTAATACCCGGCGAGTCCAAAAAAGCTTCTTATCTCCGCAACATTCTTTGGAATCGGCCAATCACGAACTGCTGCAATCTTTTCTGGATCGACGGCAATTCCATCGCCAGACACAACATGCCCCAAAACTTTACTTCCTCCAGCCAAAACTCGCACTTGCTCATCTTCGCATATAACTTCTCCTGTCTCAACGTCCGCAGTGCGATCTTCAAATGCTCAGAATGTTTCTCAAAACTCTTCGAATAAACCAGAATATCGTCAATAAAAAAAAACCATGATAAACTGGTCCAAGAACGGTGAAAAGATTCGGTTTATCAAGTCCCTGAATACTGCCGGCGCATTCGTTACTCTGAAGGGCATCACTAAGTACTCGTAATGTCCATACCGAGTTCGGAACGCCGTCTTGCAAATATCTTCTGTTTTCACTCGGACCTGATGATATCCGGATCACAAATCCAGCTTCGAGAATACCCTCGCGCCACTAAGCTGCTCGAAAAGTTCGCCAATGCGAGGGATCGGGTACTTGTTCTTAATAGTCACCCGGTTTAATTCTCGATAGTCGATGCACATCCTTCTTGTGCCATCCTTCTTCTTTACTAGAAGAACTGGAGCTCCCCAAGGCGAGTTACTGCTTCGAATCCAACCTTTCTCAAGCAATTCAGCAACCTGTTTCTTGACTTCTTCCAATTCTACTGGCGCCATTGGATAATACGCTTCGGATACTGGCACTGCCCCAGGAATAAGATCAATTGCGAACTCCATGTCTCGCTTTGGCGGTAAACCCGATATATCTTCAAACACGTCCATAAAATCACGAACAACAGCCGGCTCTTCACTTTCATCACTTCCATTGATGCAAGAATATTATTTGTCAGCCTAACCCTAAACTCGACTGGCCCGACAGAAAAACTCCCCTTCATCCCAGATAAACTCTGCTGCTCTCGGCTGCCGCAAGTACTTGTGAGAAAGTGGTCAAACCCAGGGAGACAATCTGCCTCTGGATGTCCACGTCCAGGCTGCGCATGAACCTCCGTGCCCTGTCTGCATCGTTGGCAACTAAAGGTCCAGCGAAACTACCGAGTCTCGTCCATTCTGCTGCATGCACATCTACGGGTGCTCCCTTCTGCTTTAGTCCGACGAACTTCTCTTCCATTTCCTCTCGTGCAGTCCGCGGGAAGAACTTCTCCAGGAAACTCTTCGAAAAATCCCCCCACTTGATCGGCTTGGGCAAACGGTTCTCTTCTACAAGCCACCATTCTCGGGCGTAATCCACTAACTGAATGCGTACCACATCAACTCTTTCTCATCTGGAATCTGTGCCGCAATAAGAAAATTATCTGTGTCAACTAGCCACTGCTCTGTTGGCAACGGCTCCTCCAATCCAGTAAATGTATACGGACCCAAACGTCTGAAATCTACTACTGTCCCTACTCGGCCTACTGGCTTAGCTCCAACATTGTTCACAGACTGCTGAACAATCTGCAAACCTTCCTGAAACGAGTCCGCTTGCTGCTGGATCAGCTCGGTCTGTTTCTTTTGATTCTCCAGCATTCCCCTTATCACTCCAAGCATGGCGGCTTCATCCACACGCCTTGGTACGTCTTCAAATTCTTACCGGCCATATTCCTGAACTCAAAACACCCAATATTAGCATGATGATAGATTCTGAATATAGATCAAGGCTAGAACTCCAAGATACTTAAATAGAGTGCCGCATTGTAACTATGCCGCGGTATCATAGCCACAATTACATAACTCTACCCAAGTCGCCTAAGTCCTAGAGATAACAAGGAATCAGGTTTCGAGTCGATATGCAAAGAAAGTTTGCACATCGTAAAAGATATAATCAGGAAGAATGTGATTCAAGAATGGTAAACGGTAAGGTGGCAGGACATGTTTCCTAAACACGGGTATTCTGATTCGTGTATTGGGTACAACACCCAACTACAAAAGAATCAACCCGACTATCCTATGGCTCTGATACCAAAAGAACCATGTCACGCCCCGCTTCCCAAAGTACGCTAAAGTGGGCACGTGACATAGCCAACCATGCTACCCGTGGATAGGAAAAATCCTTCCACAGTCATATTACGGCTGTGGAGATATCAAGAACAGGAAAGTAAACTAACTACCTAGTACATGTCCATAAGCCAGAGTAAAAGAATCAAGAGATAACAATATGCGGAAGCCAAAAGATACAATAAAAGAAACACCTGGAGTGAAACTACGTACCGACAGGAACCTCACCGCTCGTCTAACAGCGGCAAAACTCCTAATCAGTCTGCAGCAAGGTAGAAGAATCGGGGCAATGCAAAACCCAGACGTCAGCGCGTCAAGTCATCAAGTAATAACATAGTAAACAGGCAATGCGAATATAAACATGAATAAAGCAAGGGTAACAATAATATAAATCAGAGCAGTACAGGGTAGTGTGCAGTGGGTAAACTGGATTGTTCTATCAGGTTCTCTGTTCTAAAGTCTTTGAAACCAAATTGATGAATCATCGATGTAACTCAATAGTATCCCGTACATACCCAGAACCACGGCCACAATATTCTCGGCTGCAGCCGAGACATGCCGCTAGGCACAAAACAGGAATGTGTACACTCGATAGTATCCCGTGCATACCCGGGACCACGGCCACAATATTCTCGGCCGAAACCGAGACATGCCGCTAGGCACAAAACAAGAATGTGTACACCAGAACAGGTAGTGAACTGTCGAGTTACAAGTCAGATTTCACCTTTGATTTCCCCATATCCCCAAGTTATATGTGTACGTCAAGTCAGGTATCCAGTAATCAAGAAACTAATGCCAACACAGGATCAGGTAAACAGGTTTGTCTGGATAGACAACAGGAACGGTCCATGAGGACTACATGTTATGTTTGTTGGCATTAGACACAAGATCAGGTAACAGGTAAAGCCATGGTACATCAGGTCAAGCCAGGTAATGTACAAAGGTGTCATGTCATGTCAAGAGTGTACGGTACCATGTCATGTCAAGTAGGAAGTGTAACAGGTCATGTCAGGAAGCACAAGATGTCATGTGGGTGCTCATAATCAAACTAACATAAGCATGTGTATAAATAAACAAGCATGAGTACTATCAGAACAATAAACTGGAACATGTAATATGATATGCAAATAGATATAATTTCAAGGATATGGATGCACAGTTATCGATTAGGGTTACATTTATAGTTCCAATATTAATTAGGATGCAATTTATTAAACATAGAGTGTTAAATATCACATTATTATGTAGTAATGTGATCTATGGATGCAATTATATGTATCTTAAATGCGATGGATGCAAACGGGTATCCGAAAAGTTATAAAACTATAAAATGGTAATGTGGGATGTACAACTGAGCAATATGTGATATAAATATTGATATAATAATATTAATATGGATAGCATATTCAAAGCGATTAATAACTATAAAAGTGGTATTGATTAACCATGCACAAGAAAGTTCCGTCTAGAAATTCAGCGTCACCCTAATTTGTAAAATAGCTTAAAAAATAACAAACGTTCTCCAAAAAGGACGTGTCTTATACCAAAACAAAGATAATTCAATAAGGTTTTCAGTTTTATAAGTATAAGCATCTCAGGTTGTCTCTACAAAAAGTTATGAACATTCGAAGTTGAAAGTTTGCTGCTGGAATTTCCCTGGACAGCAGTTTGGAGACATTTTCATTTGCATTTTACGTTATTTAAACAATTTATTTTGCAAGTAAATATTTCATAGAGTTATAGTATTCTGAGTTAGCTTCGTAACGAACTAAAGAACGTATACTAATGATTTTTCTATGATTTATAATGAATTTTATAAGGTAAGGTGTACAGTAAATTTCAGATTTGTCGTATCCGCTTTTTCAACGATGTTTCATGTGTAAACTATAATATTTTCAAATATATAATATTATAAAATGCAGATTATAAACTAATTAAAGATAATAATAAGAAATATTACGACGATATATATTTTAAATGATATGGATGCAGTATAATGTAATCTAGTATGTCACAAGATAAGTTTTCATGATCTAGATTTAATATGATATAAACGGAACATCGAAACGTTATAAAATTAAACATGGGGCACTAGATTTAAACTATAGGTATGGTATTTATTTAAATAGGTATAAAATGAATTATATAGCATGTAGCAAGATTAACTTGCCTCGATGGGTCGCGAATCGGGAAAACGGAACGTTAACCGTCGGCGGGGAAAACTCGCGACGGGCGCACGGTTCACGGAATGAAGCCAAACGACGAACAAAGGAACCACACGGGTCGAGGTACCTCGCTGGAACGTCGTGAAGCGTCACCGGCACGATGGAATTCCGGCAACAAAAGAACAGTTAAAAAAAATGAGAAACGAGATATGAAGCAAGAAGAGAAAGAATGATAAAGAGAAGTACGAGAGAATATATGAGAGAGAGAGAAAAAGTGGAGAGAGAGAGAGAGAGCGAGAGAGAGAAGTGGGGCCCACGGGGTTAAAGGGGAGGTTGCGATTAGCTGAGAGAATAAATTGAGAAGGATATAAAAGATTGTAAAAATATTATATGGTTAACTAAATTATATATGATGGTTTAAATATATTAAAATCTGGGATTTTGGCGCAAAATAAAACATTTCCAAATCGCGCCCGGGTCGGGTCTAAAAATTTGAAATTGAAATAATAGAATTTTAGACGGGATCCAAAATTTAAAATGAAGTGTTTTATGATCAAAAAGCATACCCACAAAACGGACACACGTACGTGCACGTAGCCGTCCAAACTCGCCCGTTTCACTGAACGGGATGAGAACACGATGCACGGACGCTACAACAGGGTTAGGGGTGTCAAGCAGGCCAAGATGAATATTTTTAATTTTATTTTAGATGCCAAAAATTGTTATATGCAGAAATTAATTTCCGGGTAGAATTTACAATAATTAACCATCAAGCAAGATAAATGAAATAAGTGCCACACTACGTTCGAACGGTAATTGAAATTAGTAGCATTGGGCTCGGGTGTTACAGTGTGAAAATTTGGTACTGTGGAGAAGAATTAGAAAGGAGTACCCAAGATTCATAAACAGGATTATTATCAACATTGTGATATGAAGAATATTGAGATTGGTTGGTTAGTTCACGACTGGCAATTGCTATTTGTTCAGGCAATGGTCATGGGTATAAAAGATGTCTTATTCGCCTCAAAACGAGTATCAATATTTTCATATGGAAATGATGCTGTTTGTTGTCCTAACGGTTTTGGATTAGTGAAAGGATTGAAACTTTGGCTTTCAGCCTTCGCAATATACTCAACGATGGACATGCATTTAGAAGTTCCCTCACTCGCCTTAAACGGATTATCAACATAAGAAGATGTTGAATTTTTATGCGGTTGATAGGACCTTGAGTGAGGTATCCAACTGTTCTTTTCTACGTGCTGTATCCTATCTTTTAAAGACATAGCAAAGTCGGATTTTGTACCGAAGCAATTATGAAAACAAGAAATATATGGTTCTAGATAGTAAAGCTGAAAATGTTTACTAGCACCACGATAGGGTTTAAACGGGCATCACACATGAAATTTTAAAATTTTCTAGGTGCTAATCAACACTAAACAAAGATCAAACTAGATTATTAGGGTTTTAACTATGATATCATAAACTATACAAAGAGATGGATGGCTACAACCTTTGTAGACCGTGTCCTTCTCTTCTAAAGCTCCGGGTTGAGATCCACGCGACTCCACTTGAAGGTTGAATGTACTTTCTTCGATGACCTTCGTGCCGAAGATGATCCACCCGAAGTCCGCTAATCCAAGCTATCTCTTCACTAAACTCTTTAGTGAAGGAAACACACTACACCAAAGCGCTAATCTAGTGTAGGATGGTAAAGTAGGGGTTATGTTTGCTCACTAGGGTTCTCACAAGCTCAAGAGTTCACAACTCATGTGAGGGATTGAGCTTGGAGGTCGAGGTGAGGAAAAATGGAGAGAGCTAGAGAGAAAACTCATCATTTGAGATCAACTCAAGAAAATGGCTAAGCGTGGAATGAAGTGAATCAATGGCTCTTTCTTGACCTCACACTTATTCAAGTATGGAATTATTTGCAATAATAAATTGCAACCATACTTTAATAGTGAGTCAAGACTAATAAACATATGTTAAAGCCCATGCTTCACACCATACACAAAAATTCTCCCCATTTCTGTACCTTATTTTCTATTTTCTAAAAACAGAAAATCCATGCCATGCTTCAAATAATATAAATATATATATATATATATATATAATATTAGTCAATATACAATTATATCAAATATAAATATATATCATAGTATTAAATCAACACTTGATTTAATAATCCGGTTATATCACATATAACCGACTAATATCATTTATCTGTATATCACATTATCAAATAAACACTTGATTCAATAATCCGGTTATATCACATATAACCGAACTGATAACAAATAGCTGCCAGATTACAGTACGGTATCTAATGCTCGTATTTATCAGCCCCCCCGCACATATCAGCATATGTGCCCTACTTCATTTCGCTTGAACCGGGAAACATCTACGTGGGACTCTAAAGACTCGTCAATACACTAGCAGTAGGTAATGATCATATTAGTTACCTACAAGCCGTCAGTAGTACTAGCTGGACGTAACAGCTATCCAGGTATTGAGTGAATAGAATATCAATAAGCAAGCTTGTCCAAACTCCCATGAAGTCTATAGGTAACACTTACCGTACAGTCCGGTCTCTTCATCTCATATGTCGCATATCGAGTCTGGGGGTGATATCGTCAGACCCCAATAACTTGATAAGTCATGCCGATGTAAGGTGTATAACGGTACGAGAAACTACTGATAACACTTACCAGTAAATCTCATCAATAGCCCTGGCCATGGACTTCCTGTTATAGCCAATCGAGCATAGC
The DNA here is from genome assembly GCA_030015575.1 of Agapanthus africanus. NCBI lineage: Eukaryota > Viridiplantae > Streptophyta > Magnoliopsida > Asparagales > Amaryllidaceae > Agapanthus > Agapanthus africanus. The sequence continues at coordinate 353,053,435 of JASDDO010000019.1, forward strand.
GCAACATCAATACCCTATACCGGGAGAGACGAAACTCCTCCTATCGCTCATTGCCTCCATGTGACTCTGGACTGTACCCAAAATCCACCTGTTTGCATGACTCCTTTGAGCCGTGGTAGGGAGAAAATCAAAGCACAGTGGGAACCACACAAGACTCTATGACGATCTCGGGTCTACAGACTAACCTGTACCAGTGTCACCGGAGAACTGCTATCTGACGATAGGTATAGTACCATTTAAGAGTTCTCGGTGAGTCTTGTTCAGTATACCCATTCACTAATGATCACCTGTGTACAATCTTTGATGTCAAACACCAATGGATATGGGATCAACCATCGCCCCATACAGGGTCAAGAAATGTACACACTATTCTACTCTGGAATATCGATGCCCTGTCTCGATTTTCCCTCGACTAGGAACAATTGAAGGATGTGCTTTTGGATTACCAGGTCCCAGTAGTAATATCCGCATTATAGTCTTGGTAATCAAGCCTACATCCTAAGGGCTTTATCAACATGTATATGAGAGACAATATAATAATACCACTGAACATGTTAAGATAAAGGCAACCAGATAGCATACTATCATGTCGAGCAAGAAAGTCCTCCATATATATGTCCAAGCATCCACTATATCATACAATAATGTCCTCTAGGACATACATATCACTAACAATCTCCTACTTGCACTAAGGCCAGTTGTTGTAGTATCTCATACCCAACATCCCAAAAAGTATCTTAAATAGCATATGGGAAGGGGCTTTTGTGAGTAGATCCGCTGTGTTATCTTCTGTGTCAACTCTCCTAAGCTCGATCTCCCGGCGATCTACTATCTCCCTGATCAGGTGATACCGTCTAAGAATATGTCTGGATCACTGATGGGATTGGGGTTCCTTGGCGAAAGCCATAGTTCCATTGTTATCACAATACACATATATTGGATTCTCAATGGATGGAACCTCACTAAGTTCATTTTATGAACTTCTTCATCTAGACAGCCTCTTTGGCAGTATCGTTGGTAGCGATGTATTCAGCCTTCATCGTCGAGTCTATTACGGTATCTAGCTTGGAACTCTTCCAACATACCGTCCCTCCACTGAGGGTGAAGACAAAACCCGAGACCGACTTACTGTCGTCCTGATCACTCTGGAAGCTCGAATCGGTAAAGGACTCCACCTGGAGTTCACCGTTACCATACACCAAGAATATCTCTTTAGTCCTTCTCAAGTACTTAAGAATGTTCTTCACAGCTGTCCAATATTTCTCCCCAGAATCTGATTGATACCTACTCACTACATCTAGTGAGTAAGCTACATCCGGTCTGGTATACAACATCGCATACATGATTGACTCGATTGCCGAAGTATAGGGTATCCCTTGCATGCGAGCCCTCTCCAAATCAGTCTTGAGACACATCTCTTTGGAGAGAGTAATTCCTTAACAAGCGGGTAAAATACCACGCTTAGAATCTTCCATACTAAAGCTCTTTAGTATGGTGTCTATGTACCTGGATTGGGACAATCCCAACATCCATTTAGATTTATCTCTATAGATCTATATCCCCAGGATGTAGGAGGCAACACTTAGATCTTTCATGGAGAACTTGTGTGATAAGAAGAGCTTGACCGAGTGTTGCATAGGAACATCGTTTCCTATCAAGAGTATGTCATCCACCTACAATACTAGGAAGACAACCTTACTCTCTACAACCTTCTTATATATACATGGTTCATCTACATTTTTGATGAAGTCAAACTCTTTGATAGCTTCATCAAAACAAATGTTCCAGCTCCACGATGCCTGCTTTAATCCGTAGATGGATTTAAGCAGCTTGCACACGCTTCCGCTGCTCCCACTGTCTACGAAGCCCTCTTATGTATACACTCTCTTCTAAATCACCATTTAGAAAAGCGGTCTTAACGTCCATCTGCCAGATTTCGTAGTCATGGTATGCAACAACGATAAGCAGGATCCTGATGGACTTAAGCATAGCCACCGGAGAAAAGTTTTCATCATAGTTGACACCTGGTCGTTGATGAAAACCTTTTGTTACAAGTCTAGTTTTGAAAGTCTCAACTTTTCCATCTACACCAATTATCTTCTCAAGATCCACTTGCTCCCGATGGGTTTTACCCTTTCAGGAGCAACTTTCAAAGTCCATACTTTATTGGTGTACATGGATTCCATCTCAGATCGCATAGCATCCAGCCATTTCACAGAGTCTCCATTTGTGATGGCCTGCTCGAAACTAGTTGGGTCATCATCTTCCATGATGCAATCTTCGCTCCCACCGTTTATGAGAAAACCGTAGTATCTCTCAGGTGGATGAGGAACCCTACTAGATTTGCGGAGTGGCTGAGGTTTGTTGGGGATTATTGAATCCTCCGGTTCCACCAAATCGTCAGTTATAGTTTGTGTTGCTGGAACTTCTTACAGTTCTACCTCATTACTACTAGTCTTTTTGACAAGAAATTCCTTTTCTAAAAAGGTGATATGTCGAGAAACAAACACCTTTTGTTCCTCGGTGTGGTAGAAGATATACCCTCGCGAATGTTTGGGATATCCTACAAACTTGCACAGAACTGACCTTGCCTCGAGCTTATCCGGATTTTGCTTTTTATCATAGGCCGGACAACCCTATATCTTAATACGTTTAAGAGTTGGTCTCTTCCCATTTCATATCTTATATAGAGTGGTAGGCAACGGATTTGGTCGGAACTTTATTCAATAGGTATGCAGCTATCTCAAGTGCATAACCCCAAAGGAAATAGGTAACTTAGCAATACTCATCATAGAGCGCACCATATCTAATAGGATGCGATTCCTCCGCTCCGAAACTCCCTTGTGCTATGGTGTATATGGAGGAGTAAGCTGAAAGAGAATCCCATTCTCTTTTAAGTAGTCTCTGAATTCCGTGCTCAAGTATTCTTGTCACGCCCCACTTCCCAGAGTGCGCTAAGATCGGCACGTGACAGAGCCAACCATGCTACCTGTGGATAGGAAAGTCCTTCCACAGTCACATTACGGCTGTTTAGAGATATCAAGAACAGTAAAATAAACTAAACAATCTAATACATGTTCATAAGCCAGAATAAACGTGTCATAAAATAAATGTTGCAGAAGCAAAAGATTCAAGTACAATAAAATCTAGAATGTATGTCCCATAATACGGGCTCACATCAGGAATGAAAAAATACTGAAAGGAAAACTAAACTAAACTAATAATAGGCCTTCACTGTTCGGCCTGTTGATCAAAATACTCTTGGGCTGCCTACGACAAGGATAATGGATCTGGGCCATGCAAAACCCAGACGTCAGTGCATCACAATATCAATAATTTTAAGCAAGCAGGATGTAATGAAATATCCAGGCATGCCGTATAAGCATAACAAGTTATCAGGAAATAAATAGTAACATGAATAAAGATCAGTGAACATGATATATTATAGGTGAGGTGTAGTGAGTAATCTAAACTGTGCTATAGGGTTAACTACTCTAAAGTTATTTGAAATCAATTAATGTAATCTTCATCGTAACCCATCGGTCTATGCCCCGTTCATTCCCCATGGGACCACGGTACAATATATAATAGACTGTGAGTCTATGTCCCGTTCATACCCCACGGGACCACGGTACAGGATGTAATAGCCCTTTGAGTTACGTTTAGTTACAATCTTGATTTCCTCATACCCACAAGGTTATGTGTGTAAGTCAGGTATTGATAAATCTAGAGCTAATGCCAACACAGGATCAAGCAGGTACAGGTTTGTCTGTATAGACAACAGGAAATGTCCGTAGGGACAACATGTCAAGATTGTCGGCATTAGTAACAAATCAGGTAACATGTTAAGCTGTGGTACATCGGTCATGTCAGGTTGTGCACAAGTATCAAGCGGGTGCTCATAATCAAACTGTAATAAGTATGCGTGCACAAAATCAAGTATGGAGTACTAATATAACATTAAAATGAAATAATGTGACATGGTATGTAAATAGATATAAAATCAATGATATGGATGCACAATTATCGATTAGGGTTACATTTATAGTTCCAATACTAATTAGGATACACTTTATTAAACATGGGGTGTTAATATCACAGTACTATGTATTAATGTGATCTATAGATACAGCTATATGTATATTATATGATATGGATGCAAACGGGTATCCGCAAACTGTAAAACTTTAATATGGATGTATACTACTATACCTAGAATGTAGCAAGATGATTTAACATGCGACTAGATATGTAATTACTAATATGGATGCACACGGACGTGATATAACAGTAAAATGATAAACTGGTTAATGCATGATGTACAATTAAACAATATGATCTGTTATATTCAATTAGATGCAGTATACTATAGTATAATATGTAACAAGATAGATTTGCATGTGCTAGATGTAAAATAACACGTACGGATGCAGACGGACGTCGGAAAACAGTAAAACTAAACATGGGTGCATGATTTGAAATATCAGTATTATATTTGTTAAAATAGATGTATATAAAGTAATGTAGCATGTAGCAAGATAAACTTGCCTAGACGGAACGTGAAACGGATATGTACGCTACGTCCCACGTCGGCGAAATGTCGCGACGCACGCACGGCACACGGATCGCGTCCATGTAACGCATGAGGGTGATCACGCAGTCAAGGTACGTCGTCTGGATCGTCGGCGTCGATCCCGGCTCTGGCGAACGCTGGAAAAACAGATTTCACTAAAGAATTCAAGAAAAGAAAAAGAAAAAGAAGAAGAGGAAGAAGAAGGGAGAAGGGCTGTGCTCATTGGGTTTGGTGTGCAGGGTGTGTAGGGATATTGGTGACGGAGAATGCAGAGGAGAGGGAGAGGAGGAGAGGAAGGAGATGGCGACGAGATGAGGTGGTCGGCGGCGACGAGGTAAGGTGGTGCAGGTGGGTTCTCGGGTTGCAGTGGGGTGTGTAGGTGGGCTCTGGAGAATGAAGGAGGTGGCGAAGGTGGCGAGGAGGAGGTAGGGAGGCTCTGTGAGGTGCGGAGGTAATGAGGATATTAGGGTTAGGGTTTCGAGTTGATGGGTTAGAGAATGAGGGCTCGCTGGATTTTTTAGGCAGAGGAAAAACGAGAATTTAGGAGAAGTTGTTGAGGAAGAAGGGAGGTAAGCGTACGCGCTTGGGCGGTGACATGATTCCAAATCACCGCGAGAGGAGAGTGAAGCGCGCGCGAGAGGAGAGAGAGAGAGGGTAAGCGAGTGGAGAGAGAGAATAGTGAGGAGAAAGAAATTTGGAGTTTAGTGGGGAAGAGAGAGAGAGTGACTGCGAGGGGAGAGAGAAAGAAATGCGAGGGTGAAGAGAGAGAGAAGAGAGACTTAGCGCAGGGGAGAGAGAAGAGAAAGGAGAGAGGAAAGGGATAGAGAAAGAGAATGATTGGTGGGGAGTGTGGGGACCAACAGAGAGAGAGCTGATAGTTTTAAATCGTTAGGATATTAATTTATAAAATGTTTTAGTTAGTTATATAAAAGATTTGAACTGTTGAAATAAAATCTGAACTGTTAAATAAATTTTGAAATATTAAATAAATTTGAATTTTGGCGGGATACAAAAACATTCCAAAACGCGCTTGGGTCGGGTCTAAAATTTCAATTTTAAAATACGAAAAATATATGCGACGTTCAAAATTCAAAATGAATGCTCAGGTATAGAAAATGCATACCCCCCAAGAACAGATGCACGTACATGCGCGTAGCCATCCAAACACGTCCGTTTCACTGAACAGGATGAGAACACGATGCGCGGATGGTACCACGGGGTTAGGGGTATCATGCAGGCCATGTTATGTATTTTTAAAATATTTTATATGGCTTAAAAATGTTATATGGTAAAAGATGCAAATGCTAGATTAAAAGCTAGTATGCGGTATTCATGAATGTGTACCGGTCTATGTAACGAGTCAGGATAATTCATAAATATGAATCAAAAAAGTTTCAAGCAAGCGGGTCGGGTCGAATGCAATGTAAAATACCATTCGCACCCAAAACACGATAAACAAGAAAATACCACAAATAAGGAAATACGGGAACTGGAATTGGTATAAATGAACTAAGGTGTTACATTATACCCAACAACAAAAAGAATTTCGTCCTCGAAATTCCAAGAACAAAGAAAGATAAACAATCAAGAAACTACAAGAATAGATGTGGAAACTTTTGTCGAACTTCGTCTTCTCGTTCCCAAGTTGATTCTCCGTGCGAGCAATTTCCCCAAGAAACAAGTACGAGAGGGATAACCTTGTTCTTAAGGACCTTTTCCTTTCGATCCACAATCGACATCGGTCGTTCCTCAAAGGTCAAATCCTCTCTTACAGTCAACTCCGAATGATCCAGCACGTGTGTTTCATCTCGAACATACTTATGGAGTTGAGATATATGAAACATGTTATGAACATTCGCCAAAGATTGTGGTAAAGCCAATCGATGAGCCACTTCTCCAACACGCTCCAAAATCTCGAAAGGCCCTACGAATCGAGGACTAAGCTTGCCTCGACTCCCAAAATGAATCACTCCTCTAGTAGGTGATATCTTCAAGAACACAAGATCACCAACAGCGAACTTTAGAGGTCTTCTCGATGTATCGGCCCAACTCTTCTGTCGGTCTTGTGCTGCCTTCATATGATTCCGGATAGTATTAACTTTCTCTACTGTCTGCACGATCAAATCCGGTCCCAACAATCTTCGTTCTCCAACATCATCCCAACAAACGGGTGAGCAACATTTGCGACCGTACAATGTTTCGAATGGAGCCATCTGAATAGTCGCCTGAAAGCTGTTGTTGTAAGAAAACTCCACCAAGTGTAGATGATCTTCCCACGAACCCTTGAAGTCTAACATGCAAGCTCTCAACATGTCTTCAAGAGTTTGGATCATTCTCTCCGACTGGCCATCTGTCTGTGGATGATAAACTATGCTAAACTTCAATCGAGTCCCCAAACTTTCCTGTAAACTCCTCCAGAAGTGCGATAAGAATCGGGTGTCACGATCGGACACGATGCTCACAGGTACTCCACCCAATCTTACAATCTCCTGCATGTACCATTCTACCAACACTTCCGTTGATTGACCAAATCGAAATGGTATGAAATGAGCTGCCTTAGTCAATCGATCAACAATCACCCAAACTGCATTGTTTCCCTTTGCACTCCGCGGTAAAGCTGTCACGAAATCTATGGTTATATGTTCCCACTTCCATTGAGGAATCGGAAGTGGTTGCAATAAACCAGCAACCCTTTGATCTTCATCCTTCACTTGCTGACACACCAAGCGCTTCGCTACAAAGCGGGCGATCTCCCGTTTCATGCCTTCCCACCAGAAATGCTGTTTTAGATCGCGATACATCTTCGTGCCTCCTGGATATATAGAATATGCGGGACTGTATGCCTCCTTCATAACTTCTTCGCGAATATCTCCTTTTGGCACACACAAACGGCTACCATAACGCAACGAACCATCTTCATGAATTAAAAAGTCCGTTCGAAGTCCAGCTTCAACCCGTTCTCGAAACTTCTGCAATCTTGGGTCCTGTGATTGCGCTTCTTTAATATTCTCGATCAACGACGACTGTACTTGCAGCTGCGTCAACTGTCCCGAAGAATGCGGTAGCACGATCTCCAACTCAAATCTCCGAATGTCTTCGATAAGTTTCTTTTGTGCAGTCAACATCTGAATTGCTGGCAACCGACTTAGCGCATCCGGCACCACATTAACTTTCCCCGGATGGTACTTAAGATCATGATCGTAGTCAGCCATCAGCTCCAACCATTTGCGCAGCCTCATGTTAAACTCTTTCTGCGTGAACACATATTTTAGGCTTTTGTGATCGGTGAATATTTCGACCCTTTCGCCCAATAAGTAGTGTCTCCAAATCTTTAAAGCGAAAATTACAGCTGCTAGCTCCAAATCATGAGTTGGGTAATTCTTCTCATTGATCTTCAACTGTCTCGATGCGTAAGCTATAACCTTCCCATGCTGCATCAAAACACATCCCAAACCTTTCCCAGATGCGTCGCTGTGAATCACCAATCCTCCGGAATTGTCTGGTACGGTAAAAATAGGAGCGGTTATCAATCTCTGCTTCAACGCCTCAAAAGCTGATGCACACTTATCCTTCCATACGAACGGTATTTCCTCACGCGTAAGCTTGGTCAAAGGCTCAGCCAAACGAGAAAAATTCTCCAAAAACCTTCTGTTATAGCCGGTAAGTCCAAGAAAACTTCTGATCTCTGCTACGTTCTCCGGAATTGGCCAATCTCGAACTGCTGCAATCTTCTCAGGATCAACGGCGATTCCATCTCCAGATACGACATGCCCTAAAAACTTCACTTCTTCAAGCCAAAACTCGCACTTGCTCATCTTTTCATACAATCTTTCTTGCCTCAATGTCTGCAGTGTGATCTTCAAGTGTTCCGCATGCTCTTCAATACTCTTTGAGTAGACCAGAATATCATCGATGAATACCACTATAAACTGGTCCAAAAACGGTGAAAAGGTTCGGTTCATCAAGTCCATAAATATCGCCGGTGCATTCGTAACTCCGAATGGCATCACTAAATGCTCGTAATGTCCATACCGAGTTCGGAACGCCGTCTTACAAATATCTTCTGATTTAACTCGGACCTGATGATATCCGGATCGCAAATCCAGCTTCAAGAATACCCTCGTGCCACTAAGCTGCTCGAATAATTCGCCAATGCGAGAGATCGGGTACTTGTTCTTAATAGTCACCCAGTTTAATTCTCGATAATCGATGCACATCCTCCTTGTGCCATCTTTCTTCTTCACTAGAAGAACTGGAGCTCCCCAAGGTGAATTACTGCTACGAATCAAACCCTTCTCAAGTAATTCGGTAACCTGCTTTTTGACTTCTTCCAACTCCACTGGTGTCATTGGATAGTACGCCTTTGAGATTGGCGCTGCACCAGGAACAAGATCGATTGTGAACTCCACATCTCGTTTTGGCGGTAAACCCGAGATGTCCTCGAATATATCCATGAACTCTCGAACTACAACTGGCGCTTCCTCCTTATCAGCTTCCATTGTCGAAGAACATTGCTTGTCGGCCTAGCCCTAAACTCGACTGGCCCGACAGAACTGCTACCTCCAGCAAAAACAAACTCCGGATGTCCGGGAATCTGGAAAATCACTTTCTTTGTCCTACAATCAATGTGAGCGTGGAAAGTGATGAGAAAGTCCATTCTCAAGACAATATCATAACTGCCGGTATCGATCACCAAGAAATCTGCAAAACATGAACTGGTAAGCAATGAAACTGAGAGAACCAAGGCAATTTCACGACCATGAATCAAGGAAATGAATCAAGACCGGGACTCCAAGTTACTTAAATAGAGTACCGCATTGTAACCATGCCGCGGTACATAGTTACAATCACATAACTCCACTCAATTCGCCCAAATCCTAGTATCGGAATCAAAGGAATAGGACGAAAGAAACAATAAGGAACCAAAAGGATTTAAGCCGAGATGCAAAGTGGTTTGCATATCATCAAGGAAAAGGATCAAGAGAAAGATATGATTCAAGAATCACGATAACAATGTGGCAGGACATGTTCCTAATCACGAGTATTCTATTTCGTGTATTGGGTTCAATACCCAACTACAAAAAGAATCAAACCCGACTAATCCTAAATCCTATGGCTCTGATACCAAACAAACCCTGTCACGCCCCGCTTCCCAGAGTACTCTAAGATCGGCACGTGACAGAGCCAACCATGCTACCTGTGGATAGGAAAGATCCTTCCACAGTCACATTACGGCTGTTTAGAGATATCAAGAACAGTAAAATAAACTAAACAATCTAATACATGTCCATAAGCCAGAATAAACGAGTCATGAAATAAATGCTGCGGAAGCAAAAGATTCAAGTACAATAAAATTTGGAATGTACGTCCCATAATACGGGCTCACATCAGGAATGAAAAAATACTGAAAGGAAAACTAAACTAAACTAATAACAGGTCTTCACTGTTCGGCCTGTTGATCAAAATACTCTTGGACTGCCTACGACAAGGATAATGGATCAGGGCCATGCAAAACCCAGACGTCAGTGCGTCATAATATCAATAATTTTAAGCAAGCAGGATGTAATGAAATATGCAGGCATGACGTATAAGCAGTAACAAGTTATCAGGAAATAAATAGTAACATGAATAAAGATCAGTGAACAGGATATATTATAGGTGAGGTGCAGTGAGTAGTCTAAACTGTGCTATAGGGTTAACTACTCTAAAGTTATTTGAAATCAATTAATGTAATATTCATCGTAACCCATCGGTCTATGCCCCGTTCATTCCCCATGGGACCACGGTACAATATATAATAGACTGTGAGTCTATGTCCCGTTCATACCCCACGGGACCACGGTACAGGATGTAATAGCCCTTTGAGTTACGTTCAGTTACAATCTTGATTTCCCCATACCCCTAAGGTTATGTGTGTAAGTCAGGTATTGATAAATCTGGAACTAATGCCAACACAGGATCAAGCAGGTACAGGTTTGTCTGTATAGACAACAGAAAATGTCCGTAGGGACAACAGGTCAAGATTGTCGGCATTTGTAATAAGATCAGGTAACATGTCAAGTTGTGGTACATCAGGTCATGTCAGGTTGTGCACAAGTATCAAGCGGGTGTTCATAATCAAACTGTAATAAGTATGGGTGCATAAAATCAAGTATGGAGTACTAATATAACATTAAAATGAAATAATGTGACATGGTATGCAAATAGATATAAAATCAATGATATGGATGCACAATTATCGATTAGGGTTACATTTATAGTTCCAATACTAATTAGGATGCACTTTATTAAACATGGGGTGTTAATATCACAGTACTATATATTAATGTGATCTATAGATGCAGCTATATGTATATTATATGATATGGATGCAAACGGGTATCCGCAAACTGTAAAACTTTAATATGGATGTATACTACTATACCTAGAATGTAGCAAGATGATTTAACATGCGACTAGATATGTAATTACTAATATGGATGCACACGGACGTGATATAACAGTAAAATGATAAACTGGTTAATGCATGATGTACAATTAAACAATATGATCTGTTATATTCAATTAGATGCAGTAAACTGTAGTATAATATGTAACAAGATAGATTTGCATGTGCTAGATGTAAAATAACACGTACGGATGCAGACGGACGTCGAAAAACTGTAAAACTAAACATGGGTGCATGATTTGAAATATCAGTATTATATTTGTTAAAATAGATGTATATAAAGTAATGTAGCATGTAGCAAGATAAACTTGCCTAGACGGAACGTGAAACGGATATATACGCTACGTCCCACGTCGGCGAAATGTCGCGACGCATGCACGGCATACGGAATGGGTCCAAATAACGCACGAGAGTGATCACGCAGTCAAGGTACGTCGTCTGGATCGTCGGCGTCGATTCGGCTCCTGCGAACGCTGGAAAAACAGATTTCACAAAAGAATTCAAGAAAAGAGTAAGAAAAAGAAGAAGAGGAAGAAGAAGGGAGAAGGGCTGTGCTCACTGGGTTTGGTGTGCAGGGTGTGTAGGGTTATTGGTGAGGGAGAATGCAGAGGAAGAGAGGAAGGAGATGGCGACGAGATGAGGTGATCGGCGGCGACGAGGTGAGGTGGTGCAGGTGGGTTCTCGGGTTGCAGTAGGGTGTGTAGGTGGGCTTTGGAGAATGAAGGAGGTGGCGAAGTTGGCGAGGAGGAGGTAGGGAGGGTCTATAAGGTGAGGAGTTAATGAGATATCAGGGTTAGGGTTTTGAGTTGAAGGATTAGAGAATGAGGGCTCGCTGGATTTTTTAGGCAGAGGAAAAACGAGAATATGGGAGAAGTTGTTGAGGAAGAAGGGAGGTGAGCATACGCGCTTGGGCGGTGACGTGATTCCAAATCACCGCGAGAGGAGAGAGAAGCGCACGAGAGGAGAGAGAGAGGGTAAGCGAGAGGAGAGAGAGAACAGTGAGGAGAAAGAAATTTGGAGCTTAGTGGGGAAGAGATAGAGAGTGGCTGCGAGGGGAGAGAGAAAGAAATGCGTGGGGGAAGAGAGAGAGAAGAGAGACTTAGCGCAGGGGAGAGAGAGAAGAAAGAGGAGAGAGGAAAGGGAGAGAGAAAGAGAATGATTGGTGGGGAGTGTGGGGACCAGCAGAGAGAGAGAGAGCTGATAGTTTTAAATCGTTAGGATATTAATTTATAAAATGTTTTAGTTAGTTATATAAAAGATTTGAATTGTTGAAATAAAATTTGAACTGTTAAATAAATTTTGAAATATTAAATAAATTCGAATTTTGGCGGGATACAAAATTATTCCAAAACGCGCCCGGGTCGGGTCTAAAATTTCAATTTTAAACTACGAAAAATATATGCGACGTTCAAAATTCAAAATGAATGCTCAGCTAAAGAAAATGCATACCTTTAAGAACGGATGCATGTACGTGCGTGTAGCCATCCAAACACGTCCGTTTCACTGAACGGGACGAGAACACGATGCACGGATGCTACCACGGGGTTAGGGGTATCATGCAGGCCATGTTATGTATTTTTAAAATATTTATATGGCTTAAGAATGTTATATGGTAAAAGATGCAAATGCTAGATTAAAAGCTAGTATGCAGTATTCATGAATGTGTACCCGTCTATGTAATAAGTCAGGATAATTCATAAATATGAATCAAACAAGTTTCAAGCAAGCGGGTCGGGTCGAATGCAATGTAAAATACCATTCGCACCCAAAACATGATAAATCAATAAAATACCACTAATAAGGGAATACGGGAACTGGAATTGGTATAAAAGAACTAGGGTGTTACAATTCTCCTCCCCGATCAGATCAAAGGATATTAATATTTTTACCCGTTTGGTTCTCAACTTTGTACTTATATTTCTTGAATTTCTCAAAAGATTCAGATTTGTGTTTCAACAGGAACACATGTCCGTATCTTGAGAGATCATCGATGAATGTAATAAAGTATGAGGAACTATTCTTGGCATGTGTAGACATAGGACCACATACATCAATATGTATCTGTCCCAAGAGTTCAGTGGCTCTTTCTCCGTGTCCAGTAAACTGAGTTTTTTTGTCATCTTGCCTTTAAGACATGACTGGCAAGTTTCATAAGATGTAAATTAGAACGGATTCAAATATCCATCCTTATGCAAGTTAGCTAGTCTTGTCGCATTGATATGACCTATTCTACAATACCACAAGAAGGCTTCATTCATTTCTGAACTGTTCCTCTTGTGTGTGTCCTGTATACTTAGAATTGTGTTGTGATTTAGAACGTATTTACCGTTATATAACGTACCATACTCAATCAACACTTAATTTAGGAAAATATTCACAACATTTTTGGTACGAAATAACAGTCACTCAGAATCATTGTATTACCCGTTAGTAATACAAGGTGATATTCGCCAACGCTTTGGGTGCAACAATTGCACCATTCCCTACTACTAGAGACTTATCGCCCTTTCCCAGTTCTCTTCCTATCTTTAGCCCATGTAACAAATTACATACGTGGGATCCTGATCCGGTATCTAATACCCAGACGTAGAGCAAACTGAGAAACAGTTCTTGGTAACGAACACACCCGAAGAAGATGCATCAACATACTTATTCTTCGTTTGGGTGGCGTAGGAATCCGGATATTGCTCTATTCCTTGCTCAGACTTATGACAATCATAAGATAGAGCGGAACTTAGCCCAGTATAATAAGTGGGTTCGGTCAATACATCCATATTATTATCTTAATTAAGGCGTGTCATTGGTCGCTACCAGGAAAGAGAGAAGGATAATCATTTTTGCGTGCGCTCTTTGCAAGATTAGATTGATTATTATTTTATCTAATCAAGATGGCTTCCACTGTTTTTATCAAATCTTCCTTCAAACCCTAAAAGGTAAGATTAGCCGGGATTAATTATACCCTACAAATTCGCTAATCGTTCGGCCAGGCAGGTATTGGTACTCTAAGGAAGTCTCCCTATGCTTTCACATGGAACTAATTAAATAAGCTCGTTTCCGCAGGGGCATCACCCTGTTAACACTTTTCTTAGACACTTAATCGATCGGCTAATTGTAAAGTGCAAAAATCTCTCAGGAGTAACTTTTACTCGCAGTGGGTATCGGGATCCAACTATCATATAGAAAGTATGCAATCTCATTGTAAATTTCAACACTTGAAATTCCCAATATCTGTTTTTACCCTTAGCGTCCTATGACCTTGACGCAGGCCAACAAACCATGGACCGCTAGTCAAGTACAACCCGTTCATTTCTTGATTGAATTAAACCCACCCGTACGACCCTTGATGCAGGCCAAATAACGCCGTACGACTACCCTAATCCAATCGCATCACATGCTGCAGATAAGCACAATTAGCAACCGCACACTACGCCTTGACGTAGGCCAACAAACGCAGCACGAATACTAAATAGTATTTATCTGAAATGACGGAGGGCTATGGCTGGTTTTTAAGAAAACCTTTAACTTAATGAACTTGATATCATTGCAGAATCTAGTGATTTGAAAAGGTGTGTTTTTATAGCTTTTGCTAGTTTCGCTAAAGAGGTCACTCCCGGTGAGGGGATCTCAGCTCATTCCTCATCAAATGAGGTGCTGGATATTCATCAAGAAATACCACTATGCAAAGCAAGAACTAGAGAAGCTATTAAAACAAAACCGAGTGAGTTGTAGCATTTGCTAGTTTTGCTAAAGAGGTCACTCCAGGTGAAGGGATCTCGGCCCTTTTCTCATCGAATGAGATGCTGGATATTCATCAAGGAATACCACTATGCAAAGCAAGAACTAGAGTGTTCCCTCCATAAGAGAGCAAAGCTCTGTTTAAAATTTGAACTGAGACAGCGTCTCACGTGCAAAACACGAGAGCGCCAGCGCTCAGGGTTAAAAACTCTGAGGCAGCGCCAAGAGTTAAAATCTCTGAGGCAGTGCCTCACGTGCAAAGCACGAAAGCACCAACGATCAGAGTTAAAAACTCTGAGACAGCACCAAGAGTTAAAAAAACTCTGAGGCAGCGCCTCACGTGCAAAGCACGAGAGCACCAGCGCCAGAACTAAAAGTTCTCCACCCTTGGATCAAAATCCAACGAAGATGATAAATCATCAAATTACCTAACTAAATTTTATTGAGGAAATGCTCCTCAAATTTTTTCAAACAAGAAAGATTGTGCTCTGTAAATCAGAGCACCGTTGGATCAATGATCAAATTTTGTTGAGGAAATACTCCTCTGATACATGTCGTTGTAATTTTTCAAGGTCTTCAGAGAGGTGGCGGGTCCCGACAATCAATAAACCCAATGGACCGCAACGTTCCTAAACTAAACTCTATAGACTAGGATTTCTTTAAACTACGGACTATGATGTCCTTAAACTCTATAGACTATGATGTCCTTAAGCCCAATGGACTCCTTAAACTCTATGGACTATGATGTCTTTAAACCCAATGGACCGTAACGTCGCTAAACTAAAACGACAGAGCCCAAATGCTCTTTCGTTGGATCTAAATGATCCTAAAACCTTGTTAAGTGGATCTTAGTCTAAAACTTAGACTAATGTATCCTTAACAAACATTTAAGTTGATCTTAATCTCAAACGAGGTTAACAATACTTAAATCAACCAAACCTAAATCTAAGAAAATACGGATTTGGACTAATCCACGCCCTACGGGCGACAACATAAATTAGTCTCTGTATACAATCCATGGGCAACCTAAAACAAAACAAGCATACACGACACGAAGTGAACATCTGGAGAAGGAGAAAGTGGTTATCGCTACGTGGTAACGTAATTAACTGCAGGGGATTGCGCCTGCAGGGAAGAGCGCCTCCACAATCAAAAACCCCTCACAAATGAGGGGGAATCTGACGAAGTCTACTACAATGGTCGCATCCGTCCAAACCTCCGATACACGGTGCCATAAATCAACTTGGCATCTTCGGAGAGGTAGATAGATAAAACCAAATAGCATCTGCCCCCAAAATTCAGGCCAGACGTCCTAATGTCCCGGTCGTGTCTTTTCGGCGGTAAACAGATTATGGCACGCCAGGTGGGACCTTTTTCTCTTACGACTCCACACTTCGTGTGTCATGATCGCGAACGAATCGCGGTTTAATATGGTTGCCCCTGGATTCAAGGTACTAAGATTTGGTGTTTTGCTCCGTGCAGAAGTGAAGATGTCATCAATAGCTTCCAACTGCACCAATTGCAACAGCAACTCTCGCTCCGTCCCATCTGGAGGAGTAACTTATGGGCCCCAAGCGGCCTCTATCTTTGCAATGCCGGTGGAACAGGTGACACAGGCCACCACTGGATTGTTCTTCGGGACCATGCTCCCGCCAATGAGATTCAACGCTCCAGTGCCGTGACAGAAAGCTCCAAAGAAGTCGGTCTTTGATCGGCTTACCATTACCACGGCCCCTCTCAACGGGTCGTCCAAGTCCAATGCCTCGGTCTTTAACAGACTAAGCCAAAACTCAAGTGGGCCCGTGAAGAAGCCTGCAATACCAGAAGGAGTTATCCCGAAGCAGATAGCCATTCCAGCTCCGGTAAACGAAGTCATCAGAGGGGCTTCTTCTGCTAAGGGATCGGTCTTCGCAAGACTGGCCGTTCCAAATCCCGCCGCAGGTGGAGTCGCTCAAACTGCTTCCCCTACTCGAAAGTTGGCCTTCGACAGATTGACCATTCCTCCCCAGCGGACGTCAGTCTTCGACAGACTGGCACCAATAACAGGCACTTCTCAGAGCAGGGGGCATGACGAAGCTACTCTGACGATAAAGGTGATCCCGGCTACGCGACATGCTCGACATCATCACTGGCGCCGAGTGAGGAAAGCTAGGGGCAATTCCTCTTCTGGACTGACCCCACCAGCTCCAATGGTGGAAGTTGATGCTGCTGTTCCAAGTGGGAACATCTTTGACCCGCTCAGGAGGGTGCGCAGGAACTCTTCAACTTCCGTACTAAATCCGCCCGCTGAAAATGTTACTAAGTCGAAACCGGAACAGCCCCCTCAGCGACTGTCCTCCAAATCCACAGGGTCTGGCGAATAGTCCAAGACTCTGTAATTGACAAAGACTGCTCCTGCAAATCGAAGAAAATTAAGGTCTGGCAAGAGGAGAACCATCCTGACGTCGTACCACGGAAAATATCGTCTGCGAAAGCCCCCTCAACTTCAACCGCCAATAAAAGGAGAAGGCCGGAGAAGATCTTCGTGTTTGCGACAAATCTCAAGGGCACTGAACCTAAACGCCCCAAGTCTGGGGGCATGGTGGTGCACACCATTTACATGGTTTCCGGAAAAGAAGAAAACCGTGCTTCTGGGGGTCATTGACCACTTACGCGATCAGTAACTAAGGCTCAAGAGCAACAACAGAAACTCCAGGAGATGCTGACAAAGATGGATGCACTTACTGGGTAGAAGGAAAGCCCGGAAGTATCGACGGATCAACACCAGGAGCAGGAAACCGACGCCGAGTTTCTGCTCGAAAAGAAAGATAAAGAGGCCGCGGAACAAGCGGTTAACATAAAACAAATGGCGCTCCTATTTCAAGATATGGTGGGGATGATGATCCAGCCGGATCCTCCAGCCGATGATCCCCCAATAATCATTGAAGACGACAGAGGGGAAACATCGAACCCTCTTCCGGCTCTATCAACAGCCAGGGAGGAGACGATCTCGAAAGCTGCGCTTGATGACTACATAGCTCAGCAAATACGAGCTCATCAGACAAGCGAAGCTGCTGGCCAAGTCGTTAGAACTGGGCGACCATATCCAGGCTGGTATGATCAAATTAAGTACTCGCCGGGATATACGATCCCTAAATTCCATGTGTATAAGGGGACATGCAATCCGCATCAACACTTTACTCAATTCAGAGCTCTATGCGGCAATACTGGAGGCGACAACAAATTGCTACTTCGCCATTTCGTCGGCAGTTTAGCAGAGACAGCTTTTGAATGGTACTCGGAGCTTCCGAATGACTCCATCAAAACGTTTACAGAAATGGAGTTTTGATTCACCCAGTGCTTCGCAAGCGCTAGCGAATGCACCCCAATCATGGCGTTGATCAACGCCAGAGTGAAGCCGGGAGAGACGTGGCTTCAGTATGCAATTCGGTGGCAGAACCTAAGGTCGAGATGCGAACAACTCATAGAAGAAGCTCCTGCCATGGGCATGTTCGTAGGGACCCTGGATCCGCAAGCAACTATATCCCAATTCATGATGTTCTTCAAGCCGACCACTTTCCAAGTTTTGATCGACAAGCTGGCCCAAATGGACCAGATGGGCCATAGACCGCCCTCCTCGAAAACAGAGCTTCGAAACGAAAAGGGCAAAGGGAAAGCGACCTTCGTCACCAATGCTCAGCAATAGCCGAGTGATCCGAAACCAGCTACTCGCCAAAACGATAAACAGCGAACACTCGGAGAAAAACTGAGATGTCCTTACTCATTCCCTCGGGATAAAACGAGAAGACTGTTCGAACTGGCGGTGCGCAACAGGCTTATCACTCTACCAGATCCGAGATGCCCACTGCAACCAGACAATGTCAACAATCTCAATTACTGCCCCTACCACCCAATAGTGGGCCACCCAATCGAAGATTACTTCGTATTCAAAAACTGGATTGAAGACCAATACCAACAAGGCAAATTCGCGCTGTCTGAAAACTGGAGGGTGAACCCGCCACAACCGCATGCTCCTAAAAAAGTGGACACGCTGGAGGCATCATGCTCATTGGTAGAAGAAGCTCCATGGGAAGTTGTTCTTTCGGACAAGACTAAAAGAATGCTGAAGGATCTTCAAGCATGTCCGGCGATTAGGTGGAAAGGCCCATTGGAGCCAGAGATCATTGAGGGGATGTTGAAACCACGCCCAACACCGAGAGTTGGCAGCGATGGGCAAAATACCCAGGCCCTGCCGTCAAAGTCTTCAAAGAAAAAGAAAAAGACCAGGAAGCCCGCGCAACCTGACGACAAGCGCACAGACCTGCAAAAGCATATTGATGCGCTGGAAGAATATAACCAGAAGACGCGAACCCCGGTCACACTCCAAGAATTTCTCAACCATATCCTTCAGGGTAGAGATGAGGACAAAGAAGACTCGTCAGAAGAACTCGAGAATTATGTGGCAAGTTGTCACATGATCTTTCATTCACCAATAAATGAGGAAGAAGCTCACTCGGCATCAGAAGATAATATAGAGGAGCTGGGGGCAGGATCGGTGCCAAAATCCTTAGAACCGTCAGACGAGATGATTGACATGTTCCTGAATGAAGCCCGTCAGAAGAGCATAGCTGATCAAGAGTGTGAAATGGCTATATTTGAAAGGGCCAGGCATCGGCATCAAGTTAAACACGTCATGGTAGGGATAAGTCACAAAGCACTCCAACCAGATCGAAGCACGCCCGCGGCAGACCAAAACAGGCTTAAGACAAGGAAACAGTTCGCTAAAGCCCTATCAATGGGAATGAAGCTGCCACCTTTCAAAGGAGATACTCCTGGCGGTATATACCTTGACGAAGCGGACGTTCATCCGAGCTACTGCTTGTACCATTGGAAGGTTACACATTCCACTGAAGAATGCAAGGCCTTCAAGAAATGGTGGCAGGGATGCGTTGCTCACCGACAACATTTCAAGCGGATGAAGCGCAAAACTCGTCGGGAGCAGAGAAATACGACGGATGAGCGCAAAATAACTACCGGCAACCGTCACATGGTTGATACCAGGGGATCTCAAGTTCTCACCTTTGGAAGCGATTCTGACGAAGAAATAGCCCTTGGCCCTCTCTTCAAAGAATCCACCTCAGGAAAATAAGAAGAGATAAAGAACCGTGAAAACATTCAGCTGCGTAATCGTACGTTGCCTGAAAAGAATCTCGGACCCACAAATAAGGGATTGAACAAAAAAGATAAGGGGAAGGAAAAAGTCCCTGAGGATATCGCCTTCGACGATCGAGTCGTCGAAGAGCTCACAGCCAAAGACCCGCACAAGAAGAACAAGGTGAATTACAATGTCCTGGCACATCTGAGAAAGATATCCTCACAATTGAGTAGTTTGGATGCCCTTCTCTTGTCTAAAGAGGCAGGAGATTCCCTGATCAGGGCATTACAAGAGCCCGAGCAGTTCCAAGCTTTCCTTGCCGAAGAAAAGATGAAGGACGAGTTGAAAGAAGTGCACACAGCTAACATCACTTTCGGCGATGAAGATCTCCTTCTCGGAACGTGCGAGCACAGCCGTCTCCTGTATGTCACTGGGTACTGCCATGACATCAAGATAGGGAAGATCTTAGTTGACAACGAGTTCTCTGTCAACCTCCTAAATGTGAGGGTGCTAAAAGAAATCTGCATGAGCGTTCAGCACCTCGCTCGGGATAAAATCACCATCTCCGGGTTTGACTCCCAGTCATCACGAATGCTCGGGTCTGTAATACTGACGTTATGCTTTGGGCTGCTTGTCACTGACATCAAATTTCATGTCATTGACGCAAAGAACTGTTACAACGCTTTACTCGGAAGGCCTTGGTTACACGAGTACAACATCATCTCTTCTACACAACATCAGTGTATGAAGTATTTCAAAGATGGTCTCGAGTATACCATGACGGGGGAACTAAACTCATTCTCCGCAAATGAATTCTGAAAGTACGAAGATGCTAAGTATTTCCTACCAGACTTTGAAGACACGGAAAGATGCCAAAAACCGGAGGATAAGCAATAAGATATCACCACTATTCCAGTCTTTGGGAGCGATACCGAGGAGGAAGAAGAGATAGTCTATTCGGGGCCGCCCTAATGCAATAGGCCGGGACCATCTACCCCTATTCTGGTCTTTGGCAGTGCTCTGAAGACGAAGTCAACGCAGTGTTCTCGGTCCGTCCATCAATGCAGGCTCTCACTGGAGATGATCAGAGTTTGCAAATCGCCATGGTTCCGCGGCAACACTACAAAGAGCTTGATGTGCTTGAGACATATAGTGTGCAAGAGATACAGACATTCTACGTCCCTCCCAGGCGAAGAGGTGAAAAGGCGATCCTATTCTATCGATCCACAGAGATAAAAGTCGAAAGAGAAGTCTGGCATGGTGCCGATTTTGCGCTCGACAGACTCCAACCCATCCGTCTGCCCAGATACTACACGGAGGGATTGAGAAGATTATTAAGACGCCAAGGCGTACCTTTCAAGCAAGCCACGCGACAGGCCCAATTCTACAACAGGATCTGGAACATCCCCGGAATGCAGCGGAAATTACCCAACGGAAAAATGAAAACGATTGGGTTTGGATATGTCCAGTCCAAGAAACGGGAACAATTCTATGGCTGCCATGTCATAAATGACTTCGATGAAGAAGGGGATGCTCTTTTAAAAGACGCTGACGCTGAACCAGAACGAGGTCCTTTTATAAAAATGCCGAGTCCGTCGTTTAAAGAACAGATGGATAAGCTAGTAAGGGAAGCGAGTCAAAAGGTTCGGAACGACCATAGCCGCGAAATGGCCATTTACGAGAAATCCAAGACGCAACGCCTCCTTCAGCAGGCTATGGAGAATGACAATGCCTTCCACCGTCAGCCCGCCATGCATTCCCTAGACGAGAAAAAGACCCGGCGCGGAGGCAAGAACAAGTTAAAGAACGGAAAAGACGTCCGACAGCGGCAAAACGGATCCAAAAGGCCACGCGATCGAGAAAAGGTCAGCCGCAATCCGTCTCTTATGAAAAAGATGGGCCGAGCATATTCTTTCCCTTGAGACAAAACGAGGAGAATCTTTGACCTTGTCATGAAACATCAGATGATGACACTCCCGGAGTCTCGGAACCCCGATCAATCAAACGAGGTTCATCACCCGGATTATTGCTCCTATCACCGAGCGATAGGACATCTTCTTGAAGACTGCTTCACTTTAAAAAACTGGGTCGAAGACCAATATCAACTCAGCAGATTCGCTCTATTCAACAGTTGGAAGGTAGCCCCACCGCAAAAGCATGTGCCAAAAGCAACGTATATAGCAAGAGTAGAACCAGATCAACATTGGTCTTGAAAATGATCTTGTACCTGTCATGTGATAACGCTGGCGGAAGAAGGAGAGCACGAGAATATGGATGACCTCTTCTGGTGCTTCGAAAACGAGGATGAAGAGGAGTTGATCTCAGAATTTCCACCGGCACCAAAAGGGTTGGAAGACGGAATACACACTACTGCGGACAACCTAAGGAAAATCGACTTAGGGACGGCAAACGACCCGCGGCCTACGTTCGTCAGTGAGCTGCTGTCTAAAGAACAGGTGGCTACGCTAAAAGACGTGATCATGCAGTAAAAACACTGCTTCGCATGGAACTATTCCGAGATGCCGGGGCTAGATCCAGAAATAGCTGTGCATAAATTGGCGATATCTTCGAACGTCAAGCCAGTCAAACAAGCGCCAAGAAGAATGCGGCTCGAACTTGAAATGAGTATCAACGCCGAAGTCAAGAAGCTAATCGACTCCGGCTTCATCCAAGAAGTTCAATACCCCGACTGGATCGACAATATTGTCCCAGTGAAGAAGAAAAATGGGACGGTACGCATCTGCGTGGACTTTCGGGACCTCAACAAATCCTGTCCGAAGGATGATTTTCCCGTACCGGTTACCAAGCTGATATAGACAACACGTCCACTCATGAAGTCTTCTCCTTCATGGACGGCTCGTCAGGGTACAATCAAATAAAGATGCATCCCGAAGACCAGAAGCATACCGCTTTCCGGACTCCTCTGGGGGTATTCTGCTACAA
Organism: Agapanthus africanus; assembly: GCA_030015575.1. NCBI lineage: Eukaryota > Viridiplantae > Streptophyta > Magnoliopsida > Asparagales > Amaryllidaceae > Agapanthus > Agapanthus africanus. The sequence goes on from JASDDO010000019.1 coordinate 353,076,268, forward strand.
AGTGATGCCTTTCGGTCTGAAGAACGCCGGCGCTACCTACCAGAGGGACATGACAAAGATTTTCGATGACCTCATACATGAAATCGTCGAATGCTATATCGATGACCTCGTGGTGAAAAGCGATCGTACGAAGAACACTGGGAGCATTTGAAAATAGTCGTCTTCGGAAATACAACCTGAAGATGAACCCTTTGAAATGCGCATTTGGAGTTTCCTCAGGCAAATTTCTAAGGTTCATCATACGACACCGGGGCATCGAAATAGATCCATCGAAGATTAAAGCAATTATTGAAATGCCCATTCCAAGAACTTTAAAACAGTTGCGGTCTTTACAAGGAAAGCTCGCGTATATCCGGCGGTTCATAGCCAATCTCTCCGGAAAATGCCGTCCCTACAGTCACCTGATGAAGAAGGGGACCCCGTTCGTTTGGGATCGTAAATGCCAGGGTGCACTAGACGAAATCAAGCAATACCTGCAGAATCCACAGGTACTGAATGCTCCAGTCAAGGGAAAGCTTCTCATCCTGTACACAACAGCCCTTGAAGGTTCGTTAGGCGCGCTATAGTCACAGGAGAACGACCAAGAGAAGGAAAGAGCCCTCTACTATTTGAGTCGAGTTCTCCTGGGGGCAGAAAACAACTACTCTCCCATCGAAAAACACTGCCCGGCGTTAATCTTCGCGATAACGAAGTTCAGACACTATGCTTTAGCGTATGAAGTCCATCTTATATCAAAGGTCGATTCTCTCAAGTATTTGATGTCAAGAGCCATACTAATAGGACGACTCGCTAAATGGTCCTTACTCTTAATGAAATTCTCGATAACATACCGACCTCTCAAGGCAGTGAAAGGCCAGGCCATCGCCGACTTCCTCGCTGAGCATCCGATACCTGCCAATTCGCCCCTAAATTGCGAATTGCTAGACGAGCACGCGTTTGACACGATCGATAGGGAGAGAGGGGAGAGTGATACCCAATAGGAACTCTACTTTGATGGGGCATCTTCCATGAAGAAGCGAAAGCACAGCTCCCCCATAATTAAATCTAGGATATACCTCATCTTCGTGACTCCACAAGGAGGGATAATGCGTTTTGCCTTTTCCTTAACAGAGCCGAGGACAAACAATGAAGCAGAATATGAGGCTTTGTTAGCAGGTCTTGAGATCGCTGTTGACATGGGGATCGAAAATCTCTTTATATACGGAGACTCCCAGCTGTTCGTTAGCCAAGTAAACGGCGACTATCAAACGTGAAAACCAGAGTTGGTAAAGTACGGCGAGAGAGTGCAACAACTGCTGACTCAAATCCCTTCCTACGCCCTAGAAAGCATACCATGTATAGAAAACAGCAAGGCGGACGCATTAGCCAAACTCGCTAAAGAACTGGCCGATGAAAACCTCGATGATGTAAGAATCGTTGTGCAGAGTCGTCGGGTTCTTGCACCAGCAGAAATATCTCCGGAGTCGTCTGAGGAAAAGGAAGTGACCAAGGAAACATCCCTGCAAATAGAAGACCAAGAAATGGCTAAGTATTGGAGAGAAGTCTTCATAGAATACTTCAAATCCCGTCGAACACCTAAAGATGCATCCTCAAGACATCGGCTCATGAAACGAGCTCTTTCTTTCGCCTTCATCAATGCTACTCTATATAAGAGATCGTTCGACTCTCTATGGCTGAGATGCCTGGGACCAGAAGAAGTAAGGAGAGTCGTCCAAGAAACTCATGACGGACTCTGCGGTTCTCATCAAGCCGGGCCAAAGATGAAGCCGAAGATCAAAAAGATGTGCTACTATTGGCCCACGATGATTCAGGACTGCCTCGAATATGCGAAGCAGTGCCACTCGTGCCAAATTCATGGAGACTTCATCCACCAGCATCCAAACCTGCTACACCCAACGGTGGCTAGCTGCCCGTTCGAAATGTGGGGTACCGACATAATTGGGCCCATCGAACCAGCGTTATCCAAAAGACATCGGTTCATATTAGCGACAACCGATTACTTCTCTAAGTGGGCAGAAGCCATACCGCTAAGAGAAGTGAAGACATAGAACATTCTCCACTTCATCAAGACACACGTCATCTATCGGTTCGGCACTCCGTGACGGATTATCTCTGATAACGGGCCGGCCTACAGAAGTCACAAAATCAGCCGCTTCGCACAGCTGCATAATATAGACTGGAGATACTCTTCGGTCTATAATCCCCGAGCTAATGGTCTAGCTGAGGCTTTCAACAAAACCTTGCCAAAAATCATAAAGAAGACGGTGTCCAAAAATAAAAAGGTCTGGCACGAGAGACTGCATGAAGCTCTCTGGGCTTATCGGACCACGTTCAAGACGACCACGAACACAACGCCGTTCGCGTTGGTATTCGGCACAGAAGCGGTACTCCCCCTAGAGATAGAGCTACCCTCTTTACGAGTGGTGGTTCGGTACAAACTAACAGATGAAGAGAATGCTCATTTTCGGCTTGAAGAGCTAGACACCCTCGATGAAACTCGTCTCGTGGCATAGCAAAACCTAGAAGCTTACAAAGTAAGGATGACGCGCTCATACGAAATATTGACTAGGACGAGGACATTCCGCCAAGGCGAACTCGTGCTAATTGTCCAAAGACCTATGATCCCTAATCGTGCCAAACGGGGGAAATTCGAGCCAAACTATGAGAGCCCATACATCATAGAAAAAGTCTACCAAGGTGGGGCTTACTTGCTCATGGATATGCATGGCGAAAGACCCTTCCGGCCAATAAACGACTGATTCCTTAAGAAATACTACGCCTGACGAGTCACGGCCCAGGTTAATGATAAGTGACGTCGCTTATGTCCGCTCGCTGTCTTCCTGAGTCCCAAACTCTGTAAGTGCTATCCGGCAAAACTTCACCGCAGAAAACTAATAATGGACCGAAATATCCTAAAACTAGCTATGGACCGAAACGTACTTAAACTACTACGAACCGCAGCATCCTTAGGCTAACGCGACAAAAAAAACGGCACGTCCACAAGCCGAATGGGCACGGATGAAAACCCGAAAGGGTGCCGTGAGAAAAAATAGCAGGACTACCGGCGAGTTTGTGAAAACCCGAAAGGGCACAATCTCGTAAAAAAAAACGGTCATGAGCACTCACAAGGTCCTCTCGACCTTATAAAGAGAAAATACCTGAGTGAGATCCTTACGACTCACGAAGGAGCAACACACATAGGAATCCCCACGGTTCCTATGGAGAAAAAGCACTTACGATATCCCCACGACTCGTAAGGAGAATTCCCTTAGAAGACCCTCACGGCTCATAGGATTGGAAAAGCCTTAAGCTACAGGGATCTAAACCCATTCTTAAGCCATCATACACCCCAATTTGCCCTACAGGCATTCCAATTCTGGCCCTTGTATACAATCCATGGGCACAAATAAACATTTCCCCAACTGAGTTCCACCAATGATGAGGAATGTCCTCATGTGGTGAACGACACTTGTAAGTCCTCTCGACTTATAAGGAGAAAGCACTCTTGTAAGATCCTTATGACTTATAAGAGACCATACACTTAAGAATCCTCACGATTTCTAAGGAGAAAACACACCTACGAGATCCTCATGACTCGTAGGGAGAAACGCCTTTATGAGACCCTTATGGCTCATGAAGTCAAAAGCCTTAGTCGACAGGATCTTAACCCTGTTTGCTAAGCCACCTTTGTTCGAACCAACAAAGGCAAATGATGATTCTCTCCTGGCAATATCCCAGTTGTAGCGATACTGATGCCTAAATCGGTATCAAATTCCAAGTCCATGCCCGCAATAAAAAGCAGCGAGTAAAAAGAAAAATAGCCGAAATGATTGGACACCACGAAAAATAGCCGAAATGATCGGGCAATCGTGATTTTCGCGATATAAAAAGCTGAAATGATAGAGTATCGTGGAAAGAAATAAAAAAAATGAAAGAATGAAACTTTTGCCCTATAGGCGAGTCCATACTGACCCCTGTATACAATTCAGGGGCATAAACGAAAAGGGGAACCACATTTCCCATCATACTCTATCAAAGGAGGAGTCGGATCTTGATGGCAATATCTGCATCCCAGAAGATCAACACAGCGTTCCTGACCTCCGTCTCGGAAACAAGTCAGCCAATGACCTCCGTTTCGGAAACACGTCAGCCAATGACCTCCGTCTCGGAAACAAGTCAGCCAATGACCTCCGTCTCGAAAACAAGTCAGCCAATGACCTCCGTCTCGGAAACAAGTTAACTAACCTCTAGGGAAATTAGTGTCCTTGGCAAAACCTCTCGATTCAAGGAAATCAATGTCCTTGGCGAGAACCTCTCGATTCGTCTTAACCTGCAGGGAAATCAGTGTTGCCGCGCATAAAAAGAAAATTCTCTTGTGAGATCCTTGCGACTCTTAAGAGAAAACACGCACTTAGGGGTCCTCACGGCTCCTAAGGAGAAAATACACCTACGGGATCCTCTCGACTCGTAGGGAGAAAAGTCTTTATGAGACTCTCACGGTTCATAAAGTTGAAAAGTCTTAGGCGGCAGACCTGAACCTGTTTCCTAAGCCATCGCTGCCCTGCAATAAGATCAAGGTAAACTACATATGGGCCACATTCACCAGAGTTGCACGCAAACATGAGATATAAAAAATATGTCTTTTATTCATGTATTCAAAATGAATACAAGATACATGTCATAAAAGAATTAAAATGAATACATGTTATTCATAGACCGCAAGTTTACAATAAAAAAGGGGGAATACAAAGACGGTTATTGAGGAGGAGGCGTTTTCAACAAATCAGCCAGCTGCTCGCGCACTCCTCTCAATCCTTTCTCGCAATCGGCCGCCGCGGCCAGCTCCGCTTCTACTCGGGCCCGTTGTTGCAAACAAGATAAAAGATTTTCATTGGTTCCCAGCATGACAGCTTCGCAGTCCTGCACGACCCACTCCGCAGAGTCAAGCGCCCGTCTCAACGTAAACCCATCCGAAATGCATCACTGGAGATTGTCAAAAACAGCTTTCAACTGCGCAGTATTCGCTTCAACTTGGGCGCGCAACTGGGCAGATTCGCTTGAAGCTACTTCATGTTCCTTTCGCCTCAGGGTCGCCTCTTGTTCAAAATGGCGGATGAAAGGAACGCTACTCTCGACCCACACAGCCCGTTGAGAGTTCAAAGCTGATACTTCAGGAGCGGGGCACTTGAGCTCAATCTCATGCAGGCAGGCCTCGATCTTTCTGCAGTAATTAACCCAAGACTCACCTTCGTCATAGAAGTTCACGAGCGTCGCCAGCATAGGATTAACCTCAGCAGCAAAATCTGCAGCGAATGCGAGGGCCTCGGCGTCAAGATCCTCGACGAATTCGCTCAACATTCGCAGGCTAGTCGCAGCACCCCTGGAGGATGGGCGTTTAGCAAAGGGCCCCGCAGGCATTAGGATGCGACACTCAAAGAGAGCTGGAGCTGGTGCGATTGCTGTAAAACAGATTATGATCAAATATCGACTCAGGAGGTAAAGAAAATACACGAGCAATGGAGTCTACTATACCGGTTGTGACAGGTGGCAAAATTGGGAGTACAGGAGGCGCGGCTATTCTCTCGTCCCCTCCTCTTATCCGTGACACTGAGATCAATACAAGGAAGACTTAGCAACAATACGGCTATTCATAAAAGAAAGAAGGAGACAATAGCTGAAGGATATACTAACCAGTACCAGGAGACGGAATAATTTTCGACTGGAAGGAGAAATGCGGGTTCAACACTTGGTATAGATGGTCGAAAAGGACTCCTGCAAAGTTACGACAATACACTGTCAGGACATTACCCACAGTGAAACCGATAAGTCACAAACCTATACCTTCCAGCATTTCAAAGGACATAGGAGAAGGCGAGGGAACAACAGCCGTCATGGCGGCGACCGGAGGTGCTTCGGATGGCACAATCTCAGCGTTCACTACACCTACACTCAAAACAAACAAAATATCATCAGAGGGGTCTGAACGGGATTGAGAAATAAAAAGAAAACAGTGACCCAAGACCTACCTGATGGGTCATCAGCCAAAACCGTGACGGAAGCATCACTAGGCGCAGCGGCTTCTTTGCTCTCCTTCAGTGGAATAGTTTCTGCGCCCGTGGCTTCATCCCCTGATTCGACAAGGACCGTCGTGATTCTTGCAACACCCGCCGATACCAGGGAGTCACAAGGGGAAAGAGCGGCGGTTTGGGCAGTCCCAGACTCCCGAGAGAGAGTAGCCACTTCGGGCTTTGTGGTCGCCATCGCCTCGCCTGCCATCCCATCATCAGGACTTGGTCCTATAGGATATGGTATATCAGAATTTGCGGATCGAGTTCTAATAAAAAGACCGGGCATTACATTACCTTGCGATGGATTCTCAGTTTCCTCCCGAGCCGCGCGCGCAACCTATCTATGTGCGGTAGACAGGGCAGCTGGAGCATCCTCTGAAGGAATAGCGATAGGTGGAATGACGCTTGAGCCTACACCCACGGCTAAACTGGCATCGCGTTCCCTCGCCGCACGCTTCCTACGCTTCTTTTCGGTCTGAGCAGTGAGAAATGATCTACTCAAGGGACGCATCTTCCGAACCAAGCTCTGCCTCTGGATCCGTTACGGCGTCTGTCATCGATTGCTTTTAAAGCCTCCTGCGGTAATGTTGGGGGGGGCTAGGGCCACAATAGCTGGTTCTGGAAGCGTCGCTGCACCACCGCTTGGGATCGGTACCGCACTCGGAATAACCTGAGTCAAGATAGTCCCTGCAATAAGATGAAAGAAAGGGTCAGAGCATGAATAAAGAAAGGGACAAAGGCATAGTGAACGGAATTTTATCAAGGCCCAAAGAAGCGCGGAGTCTCTCTTCCTCTTTAAATGTTTTGAGGGATGCCGCGAGAGTCTCTTCAGCAGAGATACCCGTTGAAGAAGAAAGCGTCAGTAGAAGCATAATAAAGAAGATAATCGTGGAAGAATGTAACTGAAGTATACCTGACTTCGCGATAGTGATCAGTGCCGCTTCATCGAGAGCCAGTCGCTCGAAAGCCACAAGGGCGGCCTAGAGATCCGTATCATCCGCAGGCGCGATGAATAAACCCTCATTGGTCCCATACTCGCACAAACCCTCGCTGTAAGGAGCATGTGGCTTCTGGCCAAATATGACATCGGCAGAAAACAACGACTTCTTCTTCTGTGAGCGAACGCCGGCAGCCGATGACACGGAATTGCGCTTGACGGGCATTTTAGGGCGACGAGTCCTGATCTCCGTACCCACTCCAGACTCCGGGGACGCTGCAGCTACCGTTTCTATAGGAACACGGGGTAAGGGCTTCTTAGGAAAAGCGCGCGGGACCGCAACCGCAGCAGCTTCTCTTACGGGCGGACGAATAATGATCTGTCGCTTTAAGGGGACAGTTGGATTACCAGCAGGGGCTGCACCCTTGCGATCGAGCAGTAACCGCTTTTCTTCCCTAATAACAGCACCCATCGCTTGCAGGTACTACGCCACGTATGCGTTCGAGGCTTTCGGAACGCAGCTCGGCTCACTGATAAAAAAGTTGGACCCGGTGTTTAACCGCATGAAATGGTGTAGCGCGCTGCGGATACCCTCTTCCGTAGCAACCGGCTCAGCTAAAAAGGCCTCTAGCGGGACACCCTGATCATAGCTCGACTGTTGAGCGAAACGGTATGGGTTGTACCGTATGAACAACACTGAGTCGTTCTGCCTGAACACTAAAAAGCCCGGTCTGATTGAATATAAATGCAGAATCTCCCGAGCCTTCAATGTAGGGGCCCCGTCTTTGAAGGTGTCGCGCAGCGGCTGCACCGTTTTAGTGAATTCCTTGCCGATAGTTAAGACCTTATCGACGAAGGTCATGCTATCCCCGTCTGTACGTGGGTGAAGGACCAGACCCCGAGCCTCTCACCGTGATGGATCTAAAGCAGAAGCGTCAACTAGGAACATAACCCGAGGGAAATTATAACTGTCATAGAAACAGGGCCGTTTGTGGACTCCAAAAGCGCCGAGCACATGCAGCTCGATCCATGACGTGAAATAATGCAGCGGGAGATTTACGGGCTGTACCCCCGGCTGAGTGGTGTCTGCCGCTAAGCTGAGGCCATGATACAGGTGACCCAGCCCAGCGATCCCGACGGCCACTCGCGTCTGGGAAACCATTCGGTGAGCTGGATAGAAGACGGATGGCCTCATATAGTGAGGGTGCATAGGGAGCACAAATCAGCTTAACCATAGGCTGAGGAACCCCAGAAAGAACGCTTCTTCGTCGATGTCTGAAGCCGCGAGCTCTGCAAAGGGGACGGCCGCGGTATCTGGGAGGAAGAAATTCTTTTGATTTTCTTCCGCTGTCGGTTGGCTGTCCAAGCCAAAACCAAAAGGATCGTCAAGCTTGGCGAACTTCACAGCTTGTTTTGACAAGACTTCCAGGCGAAGAAAGCAGGCGATGAAATCTGTGAAGCTGACCCTGTGCCTTTCAGATTCGAGAAACAGACTCTCATATATATTCAACACCTTGATCAGACTCGGAAATCGATGTTGAATAGCATTCTCCGAAGTAAGACCCATCACCACTGATTTGGTGGCAAAGAGGTACTCGTCAGGGGGAAGTATTTCCTCATAATGTTCCCCTCTGACGGGTAGGCCCGAAATTTCTGCAAATTCCTCCAGGGAAATTGAAACCTCCCGGTCCGATAAAAGAAAGGTGTGAGTCAGAGTATTCCATTGTTCCAAGAAAGCCTTGACCCACCATACGTGAGGCACGGGATACTGGAAAAGAGTTGCATAGATAGCAGGGTACAATCCGAGCTTCAGCAGCAGCGACTTTTTTAACGACAAGATGTACCGAGCCCACTGCAAGTATCTGGCTGAATGGCGAGGAGTCAAGCTTATCATGTATGCCTGTCCTCAAGAGCGCGACTCGCCTTGACATATGCGCCGCCCTAGAATATCTAATGCCATTGGCGGCTGTACAGGTATCGAGCCCATCGAGGGCTGGAGGCGTCCATCCGTAATCCAGTTAACCTCCTCCACCACGTAATTCACCTTGGGTGAGTCAGCATAATTAATGGAGGAAATTGGCTCTGAAGATATCGCACAAGAGAAACTACGCCGACCCTGGATAATCTGATTGTACCATGACCCCCATAGATGAAGAGATTTCTGCTCTGGGTCATGATCTTTAATCAATGCAAAAACTTTCCGATCCACGGGCGCGTCGGCGTATGCACTATCTGGGCGAACAAATGGGAAAGAAGAGTCAAAAGACATAATACCTGCTCGAAAAGAAACAAGGGTTAGATGTCAATTCTATATTACAAATTCTGACATCCGGTACTTTAAATTTATACCACCCTGCAATGCAGGAAAAAGGGACCAAGGGGGACCCACAAAATCAAAGAGACGGCTCATCATTGATGAGACAGTCAATTATTAAAGAAGAAATCCTAAGAAGATTCTCATTTAATGAGGAACTCATTGGGCCAAGGAGTTAAACTCCCTCGAGAGCAGTGCTCTGCAAATAGATTTCACATCTGTCAACTTTAATTAAGAGGAGAATAAAATTCCTCCAAAATTTCTAAGAGGCATGCTCTGTGAAAACGATGGAGTAATCCATCAGAACCCTAAAAAAAGCAAAGATTTTTACAGAGTAAAAACTCCAAGGTCTTTTAGATCTACAAAACGAACTCTAAGAGTTCTTCATAAAGATGAACAATGGTCTAATTAATGGGTTAAGTAATTTGAACTTTTAAGATCTACAATCTGAGAAGAGAAAAGCTCTGTTAATAGGTTCAATCCTTACCAAATTTGGACACAATTTTAACTCTAAAAGGAATTTCCTTGGGCAGAGATCTAAGCTCTGAAGGGAGAATAAAATTCTCAGAAACAATGTAACAACCGAGTCCAGTGTTACAAATTTCTGTTACCGTATGTACGGTGTGTGGTATTTATTTCATTTATACTGATTTGACTGTTACCAGTTATAGTTTACACCGACATGTCATATTCTGCATATAACAATTTAAGTCATCTAAAATTAAATTAAAAATACTTGTCATGGCCTGCTCGATACCCCTAACCCTGTGGTAGCGTCCTTGCATCGTGTTCTCGTCCCGTTCAGTGAAACGGACGTGTTTGGACGTCTACGCGCACGCGTATGCGTCCGTTCTTGGGGGTATGCTTTTTTAATTATAAAATCCTTTATTTTAAATTTTGGAACCTGCTAATAAATTTCATATTTCAAATTCAAATTTTTTGACTCGACCCGGGCGCAATTCTGAGATATTTTGTAGCCCGCCAAATTTGGTTATTTTAATATTTTATTAAATGATTCAGCTGCATAGGAAATATTTTTTTAGTTGGTTGGAAAACCTTTCACCAGAATAAATCTTTCTAAAAGAAAATTTTATACCTAAACAAAAATCTTTCCCCACCAATCATTTTCTCTCCTTCGCGTGGTGGCCCCACGAGATCTTCTCCCTCTGTTTCTCCCTCTTTCTCTTTCTCTTCCTCTCTCTCTCCTCTCGCTTTTCCCTCTCTCTCCTCTCGTGATGGATTTAGGTCCCAACACCGCCCTCTTTCCTTACGTTCACCGCCCGCTTTCTTCTTCTCCTTCTTCTATATTTTTTCGCCCGAGCGCCACGAACCCATCAGAGGAAAACCTTAACCCTATTTTGTCCCCGCTCCTCAACCCTCGTCGACGTCCTCCACATCCCCTCGCAACCCTCATCTCCATCTTCTCTTCTTCTTCCTCCTTTTTCTCTCCCGAGGCCGTGCACCCTGCACCTAAACCACTTGCACCGTCTCAACCCACCGCCGCCAACCACCTTCGCCACTGCCGTCTCTCCTTTCTCTCCCTCTTCCTCTGCTCCTTTCCTCTGCTCTTTCCCGAGCACAAAACCCTGCAATGTAACCCCACCAAACGCAAAACCCTAGCCGAGCCATTCCCTGCAACTTGGAATCTGTTTCCTTGCCGTGATCTCGCCGGCGATCCTTGCCGACGACTACCCACCTTGGCAAACACAGCCGTCTCCCAAACCCCGTAAGCAACCTTCCTCTTCTTCTTCTTCCTCTTCTTCTTCTTTCTCTTCTTTTCATCTTAAGTTTTTCTTCTCTGTTAAATATTTGAATCCTCTGTAGATCGCCGGAGCTCCGTCGACGACACGCCGACGACGCAACCATCCCTCTACAATCCAGTGGGTAAGTTCCTTCCTCAATATCCTTCGATCTCTGTCGCTTTGCTTTGTTTCCAGTCCATGCATTTCCTGTAGTATCTTTAATGTTCACTGGGTTTACTGTTCTCTTTGGTGGCCGGAATCCGACCGTGCCGGCGACGTTTCCCGACGACTCAGCAAGAACCTCTGATCCGTGTGACTCCATTGTTCGTCGTTTGGGTTCTCTCCGTGTACCGTGCGCGCGTCGCGATTTTTCCCCGCCGATGCGTAACGTTCTGTTTTTCGTTTCGCGACCCGTCGAGGCAAGGAAAACTCGCCACATGCTATTTTAAACTATTCGTATGCTAAATTATTTATTTCCTGTTAAATCTCTAAATAGAATCGAAAGAATTGGATTTCAAGTTAACCGTATAAAGTTCCGTTACACATTTATGATCCCGAACTTGAAATTTAAATTTTGCATCTAATTATCTATACCTAGGAATCACCTGTAAATGATAGATCACATGATCACATTTGTTTATAGCCATGATACCCTCTTATCCAGTTTTAACCTATCGGACATCCATGTGCAACTTTAACCGGTTTAATTACAACTGCATCCATTGAACAGATTATACATGTCGTCGCATCCCTAGATTACTCGATACTTATTAACCTGGTTTTCAGCATTCACATCTATCATATTGTATTCATATAATGCTGACACTGTCTGTTAAACACAACTGATAACTGTACGGCTAATTAATTAAATCTGCTTTATTGCCTAACCTATTATATGTGCCATTTTATTGTGTTGAACCCATGCTTGATTATTTATAACCAAGATTATGAGCACACACATGATATCTTTCACAGCCTGTTATGACTTGCTACACACATACTACTTGACTCGACTTGGTACCGTACACTACTTGACTTGACCTGATGTACCATAGCTCGACCTGTTACCTGATCTTGTGTCTAATGCCAACAAACCTGACATATAGTCCTCACGGACCGTTCCTGTTGTCTATCCAGACAAAGCTGCTCTTACCTGATCCTGTGTTGGCATTAGTTCTTGATTACTGAATACCTGACTTGACATACATAACTTATGGGTATGGGGAAATTGATGATGAAATCCTGATTTGTAACTCGACAATTGCTTGCTTTTACTGATCAGTTTTAGAGGCTAGGCCCGCCTCATGACGATGCTGCTGACATCGTTGGTCTGTACCCTTTTCCTATTAGTGCCTAGCGGCACGTCTCGGTTTTAGCCCGAGAGTCTGAGACCGTGGTCCCGGGCATGCACGGGATACTATTGAGTTACATCGATGATTCATCAAATTGATTTTAAGGACTTTAGATTAGATAACCCAACAGACCAGTTTAGTTTACTCACTGCACACTACCCTGCACTGCCCTGATTTATATTACTGTTACACATGCTTTATCACTCATGATTATATTCGCATTGCCTGTTACCCTGTTTTATATTTTATTACTTGATGACATGACGCGCTGACGTCTGGGTTTTGCATGGCCCAGATTCCGTACCTTTGCTGCAGTCCGAGCAGGAGTACTTCAGCCAGCAGGTCGAGCAGTGAGGTTTCTGTATTAGTTAGTTCTTTTATTTTCTGCATTTTATTCCTGTTGTGAGCCCGCATTATCGGACATACATTCCAGTTATTTTGTATTGGATCTTTTGCTTCCGCACTTTTATTATTCTTGACTCATGTTATCTTGGCTTATGGACATGTATTAGATAGTTATATTTTGTTCTTGATATCTCTACAGCCGTAATGTGACTGTGGATGGATATTTCCTACCCACAGGTAGAATGGTTGGCAATGTCACATGCCCAATTTAGCGTACTCTGGGAAGCGGGGCGTGACATGGTTCTTTTGGTATCAGAGACATAGGTTAGTCGGGTTGATTCTTTTGTAGTTGGGTATTGTACCCAATACACGAATCAGCATACCCGTGTTTAGGAAACATGTCCTGCCACCTTGCCGTTTTACCGTTCTTGAATCTAAGTTCTTCCTGATTATATCTTTTGCGGTGTGCAAACTTCCTTTGCATATCGACTCGAAACCTGATTCCTTGTTATCTCTAGGACTTAGGCGACTTGGGTGGAATTATGTAATTGTAGCTATGATACCGCGGCATAGTTACAATGCGGTACTCTATTTAAGTAACTTGGAGTTCTAGCCTTGATCTATATTTTGAATCTGTTATCATGCTAATATTTGGGTGTTTTGGTTTCAGGAGTATGGCAGACAAGAATTTGAAGACGTACCAAAGGTGTGTTGACGAAGCCGCCATGCTTGGAGTGATACGGGGAATGCTAGAGAATCAAAAGAGACAGACCGAGCTGATCCAGCAGCAAGCTGAATCGTTTCAGGAAGGTTTGCGGACCGTTTAGCAGTCCGTGAACAATGTTGGAGCTAAGCCAGTTGATCGTGTAGGGACCGTAGCAGATTTCAGGCGTTTGGGACCGTCTGTCTTTACTGGTTTGGAGGAGTTGTTGCCAGCAGATCAGTGGCTAGTTGACACGGAGAACTTACTTATTGCGGCACAGATTCCAGATGAGAAAAGAGTGGATGTAGTGCGCATTCAGTTAGTGGACTACGCCCGTGAATGGTGGCTTGTGGAGGAGACCCGCTTGCCCAAGCCGATCAAGTGGGCGGATTTTTTGAAGAGTTTCCTGGAGAAGTTCTTCCCGCGAACTGCATGGGAGGAAATGGAAGAGAAGTTTATCAGTCTAAAGTAGAATGGTGCGGCTGTAGATGTACATGCAGCTGAGTAGACACGGCTCAGTAGATTCGCTGGACCTTTAGTTGCCGACGATGTAGACAGCGCAAGGAGGTTCATGTGCAGCTTGGATGTGGACATCCAGAGGCAGATTGTCTCTCTGGGTTTGACCACTTTCTCACAGGTGCTTACGGCAGCCCGAGAACAGCAGAGCTTATCTGGGAAGACCGGGAGTTCAAAGCAGACAGCAGTTACAGTAAGGAAGCCGGCATTTGTACCAAACCGAGCTCATGGACGCAGAAGTATTCCAGTGGACCGTCGTGGTGTAACACCGATGAAGAAGTCTGCTGTCGTTGATCAGAGGAAGCACGTGGTCTGTAGCTATTGCCACTTACCCGGACATGTGCAAAAGGAATGTCGCAGGATGCGGGGACTTTGTCTGGTTTGTGGATCGGCGGATCATACTGTTAGTTCTTGTCCGTCGAAACTACGCACAAGAGATGATATTCAGAAGCCTTCGCAGAAACCATTTCAGGGACAGAAGCAGCTGACTCAAGGACCTAATCAGGCTCGAGCTTTTACCTTGACGGCTGAGGAAGCTAAGGCTTCGGGAGAAGTTATTTCAGGTATTCTACTCATTCATGGTTTTCCCGCATTAGCGTTATTTGATTCTGGTGCATCCCATTGTTTTATGTCGTCCAAGTTTATTACTACACACTCGATTACTTGCACGACCCTGTCTAGTTTCTGGGATATACACACTGGGAATGGGAAGATCATATCTAGTAGGGAATGTAAAGATTGTACAGTTGTTGTTTGCGGACGGGAGCTTTTTGCAGATTTCTTGGTGATTGATACGGGCAGCTACGAAGTCGTCTTGGGAATGAATTTTCTTGGCACTTTCCACGCTCACATTGATTGTAGGGCAAAGAAAGTAATTTTCCATATTCCCGGACATCCCGAGTTTATCTTTACTGGAGGAAGCAGTTCTGTCGGGCCAGTCGAGTTTAGGGCTAGGCCGACAACTAATATTCTTGCATCAATGGAGGTTGACGAAAGTGAAGAGCCAGCTGTTGTTCGTGATTTTATGGACGTGTTTGAAGATATATCGGGATTACCGCCGAAGCGGGACGTGGAGTTCGCAATTGATCTTATTCCTGGTGCAGCGCCAGTATCTAAAGCATATTATCCAATGGCACCAGTGGAGTTGGAAGAAGTCAAGAAACAGGTTGCTGAATTGCTTGAAAAGGGTTGGATTCGAAGCAGTAACTCGCCTTGGGGAGCTCCAGTTCTTCTAGTTAAGAAGAAAGATGGCACGAGATGTGTATCGACTATCGAGAATTAAACCAAGTGACTATTAAGAACAAGTACCCGATCCCTCGCATTGACGAACTATTTGAGCAGCTTAGTGGCGCGAGGGTATTCTCGAAGCTGGATTTGCGATCCGGATATCATCAGGTTCGAGTGAAAGCAGAAGATATTTGCAAGACGGCATTCCGAACTCGGTATGGACATTACGAGTACTTAGTGATGCCCTTCGGAGTAACGAATGCACCGGCGATATTCATGGAATTGATGAACCGAATCTTTTCACCATTCTTGGACCAGTTTATTGTGGTGTTCATTGACGATATTCTGGTTTACTCGAAGAGTTTTGAAGAGCATGCTGAGCATTTGAAGATCGCACTGCAGACGTTGAGACAAGAGAAGTTATATGCGAAGATGAGCAAGTGCGAGTTTTGGCTCGAAGAAGTAAAGTTTTTGGGGCATGTTGTGTCTGGTGATGGAATCGCCGTCGATCCAGAAAAGATTGCAGTAGTTCAAGATTGGCCGATTCCGAAGAATGTTGCAGAGATAAGAAGTTTTCTTGGACTCGCCGGGTATTACCGAAGATTTGTGGAGAACTTTGCTCGTCTGGCGGAGCCGTTGACTAAGCTTACGCGCAAGGAGGTACCTTTTGTGTGGACGGATAGATGTGCGTCAGCTTTTGAGACGTTGAAGCAGAGATTGATAACCGCTCATATTCTGACCGTACCAGACAATTCCGGAGGATTGGTGATTCACAGCGACGCATCTGGGAAAGGATTGGGATGTGTTTTGATGCAGCATGGGAAGGTTGTAGCATACGCATCAAGACAGTTGAAGACCCATGAGAAGAATTACCCAACTCATGACTTGGAGCTTGCGGCTGTGATCTTCGCTTTGAAGATTTGGAGACACTACTTTTTGGGCGAAAGGGTCGAGGTGTTCACTGATCATAAGAGCTTGAAGTATGTGTTCACGCAGAAGGAGCTTAATATGAGGCAACGTAGATGGTTGGAGCTGATGGATGACTATGATCTTGATCTTAAGTACCATCCGGGGAAGGTTAATGTCGTACCGGATGCGCTCAGTCGGTTACCGGCTATTCAGATGTTGACTACGCAGAAGGGACTCGTTGAAGAATTTCGAAGATTTGATTTGGAGGTGGTGCTACCGCATTCTTCGGGACAGTTGATGCAGATGCAAGTATATTCGTCGTTGATCGAGAATATTAAATCAGCGCAATCGCGGGACCCTAGATTGCAAAAGTTTCGAGAACAGGTTGAAACCGGACTACGAACAGATTTACTGATATATGAAGATGGTTCGTTAAGATATGGTAGCCGTTTGTGTGTACCAAAAGGAGATATTCGCGAAGAGTTTATGAAGGAGGCACACAGTTCAGCTTATTCCGTGCATCCAGGAGGCACGAAAATGTACCGAGATATACGACAGCATTTCTGGTGGGAAGGCATGAAACGGGAGATTGCTCGCTTTGTAGAAAAGTGCTTGGTGTGTCAGCAAGTCAAGGCTGAACATCAAATGGTTGCTGGTTTATTGCAACCACTTCCGATTCCTCAGTGGAAGTGGGAACATATAACCGTGGATTTCGTGACAGCTTTACCGCGGAGTCCAAAAGGCAACAATGCAGTATGGGTGATTGTTGATCATTTGACCAAGGCAGCTCATTTCATTCCTTTTCGGGTTGGTCAATCAACAGAAACTTTGGCGGAGCGGTACATGCAGGAGATTGTAAGATTGCATGGAGTACCAGTGAGCATCGTGTCCGATCATGACACTCGGTTCTTATCACACTTTTGGCGGAGCTTACAGGAAAGTTTGGGGACTCGATTGAAGTTTAGCACAGCTTATCATCCTCAAACTGATGGCCAGTCAGAGAGGATGATCTAAACTCTTGAAGATATGTTGAGAGCGTGCATGTTAGACTTCAAGGGTTCATGGGAGGATCATCTGCATTTGGTGGAGTTTTCTTACAACAATAGTTTCCAGGCAACTATTCAGATGGCTCCATTCGAAGCTTTGTATGGTCGCAAATGCCGTTCACCTGTTTGTTGGGACGATGTCGGTGAACGAAGATTGTTGGGACCAGATTTGGTTGTGCAGACAGTTGAGAAAGTTAACACTATCAGGAATCATATGAAAGCAGCACAAGACAGACAGAAGAGTTGGGCAGATACGTTGAGAAGACCTCTAGAGTTCGCCGTGGGTGATTTGGTATTCTTCAAGATATCACCGACTAGAAGGGTGATTCGTTTTGGAAGTCGAGGAAAGCTCAGTCCTCGATTTGTTAGACCCTTTGAGATCTTAGAGCGTGTTGGCGAGGTAGTGTATCGATTGGTGTTACCGCAATCCTTGGCGAATGTTCATGATGTGTTTCACGTATCTCAACTCAGTAAGTATGTTCGAGATGAAACGCATGTATTGGATCATTCGGAGCTGACTGTACGAGAAGATTTGACTTTTGAGGGGCGACCGGTTGAAATTGTGGATCGAAGGGAAAAGGTTCTTAAGAACAAGGTTATCCCTCTTGTATTTGTTTCTTGGGGTAATCGCTCACATGGAGAGTCCACTTGGGAACGGGAAGATGAAATCCGGCAGAAGTTTCCTCATCTTTTCTTGTAGTTGGTTGTCGTCTATCTTTTGTATTCTTGGAATTTCGAGGACGGAATTCTTTTTGTAGTTGGGTATAATGTAACAACCGAGTCTAGTGTTACAAATTTCTGTTACCGTATGTACGGTGTGTGGTATTTATTTCATTTATACTGATTTGACTGTTACCAGTTATAGTTTACACCGACATGTCATATTCTGCATATAACAATTTAAGTCATCTAAAATTAAATTAAAAATACTTGTCATGGCCTGCTCGATACCCCTAACCCTGTGGTAGCATCCTTGCATCGTGTTCTCGTCCCATTCAGTGAAACGGACGTGTTTGGACGTCTACGCGCACGCGCGTGCGTCCTTTCTTGGGGGTATGCTTTTTAATTATAAAATCCTTCATTTTAAATTTTGGAACTTGCAAATAAATTTCATATTTCAAATTCAAATTTTTGGACTCGACCCAGGCGCAATTCTGAGATATTTTGTAGCCCGCCAAATTTGGTTATTTTAATATTTTATTAAATGATTCAGCTGCATAGGAAATTTTTTTTAGTTGGTTGGAAAACCTTTCACCAGAATAAATCTTTCTAAAAGAAAATTTTATACCTAAACAAAAATCTTTCCCCACCAATCATTTTCTCTCCTTCGCGTGGTGGCCCCACGAGATCTTCTCCCTCTGTTTCTCTGTCCTTCTCTTTCTCTTCCTCTCTCACTCTCAAGCCTCTCTCTCTCCTCTCGCTATTCCATCTCTCTCCTCTCGCGGTAGATTTAGGTCCCAACACCGCCCTCTTTCCTTACGGTCACCGCCCGCTTTCTTCTTCTATATTTTTTCGCCCGAGCGCCACGAACCCATCAGAGGAAAACCCTAACCCTATTTTGTCCCCGCTCCTCAACCCTCGTCGACGTCCTCCACATCCCCTCACAACCCTCATCTCCATCTTCTCTTCTTCTTCCTCCTTTTTCTCTCCCGAGGCCGTGCACCCTGCACCTAAACCACTTGCACCGTCTCAACCCACCGCCGCCGACCACCTTCGCCATTGTCGTCTCTCCTTTCTCTTCCCTCTTCCTCTTCTCCTTTCCTCTGCTCTTTCCCGAGTACAAAACCCTGCAACGTAACCCCACCAAACGCAAAACCCTAGCCGAGCCATTCCCTGCAACTTGGAATCTGTCGCCTTGCCGTGATCTCGCAAGCGATCCTTGCCGACGACTACCTACCTTGGCAAACACAGCCGTCTCCCAAACCCCGTATGCAACCTTCCTCTTCTTCTTCTTCTTCCTCTTCTTCCTCTTCTTCTTCTTTCTCTTCTTTTCATCTTAAGTTTTTCTTCTCTGTTAAATATTTGAATCCTCTGTAGATCGCCGGAGCTCTGTCGCCGACGCGCCGACGATGCAGCCATCCCTCTACAATCCAGTGGGTAAGTTCCTTCCTCAATATCCTTCGATCTCTGTCGCTTTGCTTTGTTTCCACTCCATGCATTTCCTGTAGTATCTTTAATGTTCACTGGGTTTACTGTTCTCTTTGGTGGCCGGAATCCGACCGTGCCGGCGACGTTTCCTGACGACTCAGCAAGAACCTCTGATCCGTGTGACTCCACTGTTCGTCGTTTGGGTTCTCTCCGTGTACCGTGCGCGCGTCGCGATTTTTCCCCGCCGACGCGTAACGTTCTGTTTTTCGTTTCGCGACCCGTCGAGGCAAGGAAAACTCGCCACATGCTATTTTAAACTATTCGTATGCTAAATTATTTATTTCCTGTTAAATCTCTAAATAGAATCGAAAGAATTGGATTTCAAGTTAACCGTATAAAGTTCCGTTACACATTTATGATCCCGAACTTGAAATTTAAATTTTGCATCTAATTATCTATACCTAGGAATCACCTGTAAATGATAGACCATATGATCACATTTGTTTATAGCCATGATACCCTCTTATCCAGTTTTAACCTATCGGACATCCATGTGCAACTTTAACCGGTTTAATTACAACTGCATCCATTGAACAGATTATACATGTTGTCGCATCCCTAGATTACTCGATACTTATTAACCTGGTTTTCAGTATTCACATCTATCATACTGTATTCATATAATGCTGACACTGTCTGTTAAACACAACTGATAACTGTACGGCTAATTAATTAAATCTGCTTTATTGCCTAACCTATTATATATGCCATTTTATTGTGTTGATACCCATGCTTGGTTATTTATAACCAGGATTATGAGCACACACATGATATCTTTCACAACCTGTTATGACTTGCTACACATATACTATTTGACCCGACATGCTACCGTACACTACTTGACTTGACCTGATGTACCATGGCTCGACCTGTTACCTGATCTTGTGTCTAATGCCAACAAACCTGACATATAGTCCTCACGGACCGTTCCTGTTGTCTATCCAGACAAACCTTCTCTTACCTGATCCTGTGTTGGCATTAGTTCTTGATTACTGAATACCTGACTTGACATATATAACTTGGGGGTATGGGGAAATCAATGATGAAATCCTGATTTGTAACTCGACAGTTGCTTGCTTTTACTAATCAGTTTTAGAGGCTAGGCCCGCCTCATGACGATGCTGCTGACATCGTTGGTCTGTACCCTTTTCCTGTTAGTGCCTAGCGGCACGTCTCGGTTTCAGCCCGAGAGTCTGAGACCGTGGTCCCGGGCATGCACGGGATACTATTGAGTTATATCGATGATTCATCAAATTGATTTCAAGACTTTAGATTAGATAACCCAACAGACCAGTTTAGTTTACTCACTGCACACTACCCTGCACTGCCCTGATTTATATTACTGTTACACATGCTTTATCACTCATGATTATATTCGCATTGCCTGTTACCCTGTTTTATATTTTATTACTTGATGACATGACGCGCTGACGTCTGGGTTTTGCATGGCCCAGATTCCGTACCTTTGCTGCAGTCCGAGCAGGAGTACTTCAGCCAGCAGGTCGAGCAGTGAGGTTTCTGTATTAGTTAGTTCTTTTATTTTCTGCATTTTATTCCTGATGTGAGCCCGCATTATGGGACATACATTCCAGTTATTTTGTATTGGATCTTTTGCTTCCGCACTTTTATTATTTTTGACTCATGTTATCTTGGCTTATGGACATGTATTAGATAGTTATATTTTGTTCTTGATATCTCTACAGCCGTAATGTGACTGTGGATGGATACTTCCTACCTATAGGTAGCATGGTTGGCTATGTCACGTGCCCAATTTAGCGTACTCTGGGAAGCGGGGCGTGACAAACAAGAAAGCAAGAAGATGAACAGAAGTCATGTCAAGGGCCAAAATCCCTACTTATAGGCGCTGGAAGACGATCCAACTTCCAAGAAGATCCAACGGTGGAAAAGCTGCCATTCTGCACTCACGTGTAAACCACGTGAGCGAAATGGTGGGGGGCATTTGTTTCCCCCAATAAGAGAGCAAAGCTCTGTTCAAAATTTGAACTGAGGCAGCGCCTCACATGCAAAGCACGAGAGCGCCAGCGCTCAGGGTTAAAACTCTAAGGCAGCACCAAGAATTAAAAATTCTGAGGCAGCGCCTCACGTGCAAAGTATGTGAGCGCCGGCGTTCAGAGTTAAAAACTCTGAGGCAGAGCCAAGAGTTAAAAAAACTCTGAGGCAGCGCCTCACGTGCAAAGCACGAGAGCGCCAACGCCAGAACTAAAAGTTCTCCACCCTTGGATAAAAGATCCAACGAAGATGATAAATCATCAAATTACCGAATTAAATTTTGTCGAGGAAATACTCCTCAAATCTTTCCAAATAAGAAAGATTGTGCTCTGTAAATCAGACCACCGTTGGATCAAAGATCCAATGGTGATTAAAAATCACCAAGATACAGAATAAGTTCTGTATGGGAAAATATTTTCCCAATCTTGTTAAAAACAAGAAAAATGTCTTCTGTAAAACAGAAGTCCTTGGATCAAAGATCCAACGGTAGATAAAATACCCAAATCAATTAAGAAATCTCTTAATGAGAGATTTCCTCAACTGAATCAACAAATCAGCCTCCTTTATATAAAGGACCCAAGACTTCAAGGCTTACATAGAAGAACCCCCCCATAAACTTCAAACTTCAAGACGATAACGATTTCTCCTCAAGGTAAATAAAAAGAAGATAGATCATAGCATCTCCTCCATATCCAAGAGTTTAACTCTCACATCAGAAGAACTTAGTTTTTTTTTTTCAAATCACAGATCTATAAGACAAAGTCTTAAATAAAAAGAAGAGAGATCATAGCATCTCCTCCATATCCAAGAGTTTAACTCTCACATCAGAAGAACTTAGTTCTTTTTCCAGATCTCAGATCTATAAGACGAAGTCTTTTACAAGTGAGAATCAAATTCTAAGAGAATTGAATTGGGTAGAACAAAAAACTCAGTGCTTATCACTCAAAGTCTGGCGCCGAGCGCTCCACGTGCTCCTCGCGTGGGCGCTATTTAATAAGAAGTGCTTAGCACTCAAAGTCTGGCATTCAGTGCCGAGCGCTCCACATGCTCCTCGCGTAGGCGCTATTTAATAAGAAGCTCTTAGCACTCAAAGTCTGGCGCTCAGCGCCGAGCGCTCTACGTGCTCCTCACGTAGGCGCTATTTAATAATCAGCGCTTAGCACTCAAAGTCTGGCGCTCAGTGCCGAGCGCTCCACGTGCTCCTCACGTGGGCGCTATTTGATAAAAAGTGATTAGCACTTAGTGTTTGGCGCTCAGCGCCGAGTGCTCTGCACGTGGGCGCCATAAATTGTTTAACACTTCATATAAAAGAATATGATTAAAACAAAAAGAAAAAGGGGTGTCAGAACCCAAATCAATGCTCAGCAGTGCTGATACAAAAGGGGATCAAGCCTAAATAAGAAATCAAATTGGCTGAGCCCAAGGTTGGCAAAACCCCAAATTGACCGAGCCCATATGTCTTCTTCTAAATTGGCCTTAGAACCAGACAAGACTACCAATTCCCTGAAGAAAATTCATTGGTTCAAGGGTACATCTCTTCACTCCTCTAATACATTTCGTTGTAATTCTTCAACATCTTCAGAGAGGTGGTGGGTCCCGACAATCAATAAACCCAATGGATCACAATGTCCCTAAACTAAACTCTATAGACTATGATGTCTTTAAACTTCATGGACTATGATGTCCTTAACCCCAAACCCAATGGACCACAACGTCCCTAAACTAAACTTTATGGACTATGATGTCCTTAAACTCCATGGACTATGATGTCCTTAAATCTAATGGACCACAATGTCCTTAAAACTAAACTTCATGGACCACAACATCCCTAAACTAAACTCTATGGACTATGATGTCCTTAAACTCCATGGACTATGATATCCTTAAACCCAATGGACCGCAATGTCCTTAAAACTAAATTCCATGGACCGCAACGTCCCTAAACTAAACTCTATGGACTATGATGTCCTTAAATTCCATGGACTATGATGTCCTTAAACCCAATGGACCGTAACGTCACTAAACTAAAACGACAGAGCCCAAATGCTCTTTCGTTGGATCTAAATGATCCTAAAACCTTATTAAGTGGATCTTAGTCTAAAACTTACACTAACGTATCCTTAACAAACATTTAAGTTGATCTTAATCTCAAATGAGGTTAACAATCCTTAAATCAACCAAACCCAAATCTAAGAAAATACGGATTTGGACTAATCCACGCCCTACGGGAGAAAACATAAATTAGTCTCCGTATACAATCCACGAGCAACCTAAAACAAAACAAACATACACGACACGAAGTGAACATCTGGAGAAGGAGAAAGTGGTTATCGCTACGCGGTAACGTAATTAACTGCAGGGGCTTGCGCCTGCAGGGAAGAGCGTCCCCACAATAAAAAACCCCTCACAAATGAGGGGGAATCTGACGAAGTCTGCTACAACGGTCGCATCCGTCCAAACCTCCGATACACGGTACCATAAATCAACTTGGCATCTTCGGAGAGCTAGATAGATAAAACCAAATAGCATCTGCCCCTAAAATTCAGGCCAGACGTTCTAACGTCCCAGTCGCGTTTTTTCGGCGGTAAGCATAGAGCTACCTTTTTAAAAACTTTTGATTTTATAACATCTTTAGGTTTCTTTTCTTTTCATTAATTTTCTTAATGAAGTCCCATCATTTAATATTTCCTAAACATCACAGAAAAATGAAACGAAAATAGAACGTACGCTTATGCCATTCGCATTCGCCACGGGTCCCCATTATGCACCATTAGGTTACTTAACAAATGGCAGAGCAGGGGCTGGACTAGCGCGGGTGCAAAACATAAGCAACATTTATTATATATATCATATATATATAGCATTCGTCTCACGCAGTTATATGATCATATCACAGAACCAAGCAGCAAAAGTCAATATATGAAATATTGGATATACTAGGAGGTCCATGTTTTAAATTTAGCCGGTAATGAAAAACATGGATTCCACGGTCATGATAAATAGCCAATCCCACATCCCTAGACCCCTACGAGAGCGACAAGCAACCCTGCCAATTCTAGAGTTAGGAGACCCGGTCTCGACTCCTCGAGATGGTCTCCCACTGGACTCCAGAACCCGGTTACTTGTGCTCCCCATCTTGGGTCTATCCTAATGCGGAAAAGAAAATAATATACATCAATGGTGACATCATCCTCAACCCAAAATTGTCCCAATAAAAGAATATTACATACAAATTTTACATGGATGAAAATTGAAAAACTCTCATCTCACATAAAACCCCCGGCTATTCATTCACGACGATCCAATATAACATATCACAGCAACACATAACATCACATGTCATCAACGTAAGTAAATACGCGTATCCTAAATTCCATTGACATATAACAACGAGATTTGGGATACCCTACATATTACACTTACTGTTGCAGAAAAGAAATGAAAAACTACAATAATTAGAATCCGCATATCCTTAGACATCATAAACCCGAAATATCTCATATGCCGAATTTCATGCCTAACCTATAAACCTTGCATTTTAGTCTCATATCGAAAACACTTTTCAATAATTTAGTCGGGTAATTCAACAAGATTCCCGACTACTCGATCGAATACTCGTTGGGAATTTTAGTAGATGGCCGCACCCCCGATGCCGTCGACGAAGTGCACTTAGACGAAACACTATGGCCGCGAGCACCCGAGTGGATGCTTTTGGCAACAGGGTTTTCCTACAGTCACTTGGTCGGGGCTATGGGTTGTGGCTACCTAGTAAAGTTATTCAGCGAATATTCGCGTATGATACGCGATTGCGACGGAGTTTCGATCCGAATCGAAACTTCATGGCAATCGATCAAAAGAAACGACAATGCTAGATTTATAAAATATTAACTAGTTTTCAAAAAACTAATTATTTTGGATTCTAAAAATTGTATCACATATCATCAAAATCTATACGACGCTAAACTTTTCGATCGATTCAACAAACACCCACAAATCTCAAAGATCTCAACAACTTGAGTATCATTAAAAACACCCAGAAAGTGCATGATGACAAGATGGAGCATCACAAGAAAAACGACACCTCAACTCCACTAACTTGCAGCGGAACCGCGGCTAAACATAGGGTTTTGCCGCGGTTCCGCGGCCCTTTGAAGGATTTGGGTCCTCGAATTTCTTGTGGCTCCAATAAAAACCCTACACGATTTTCTGCATATTTTTAATCACGAAAATTTCAACTTTTGAAAAATCGACAGAAATTTCACAAGTTTCGGCTTCGAAAAATCGATCGAACACTTTAATACTGTAAAGACTTTCCCTAATTGTCTAACTTGGCTCTGATACCATGAAAGTGTTTACTAACACCACGATAGGG
The DNA here is from genome assembly GCA_030015575.1 of Agapanthus africanus. NCBI lineage: Eukaryota > Viridiplantae > Streptophyta > Magnoliopsida > Asparagales > Amaryllidaceae > Agapanthus > Agapanthus africanus. Next base: position 353,101,957 of record JASDDO010000019.1, read on the forward strand.
TTTAAACGGGCATCATACATGCAATTTTAAAATGTTCCAGGTGCTAATCAACACTAAACAACGATCAAACTAGATTATTAGGGTTTTAACTATGATATCATAAACTATACTAAGAGATGGATGGCTACAACCTTTATAGACCGTGTCCTTCTCTTCTAAAGCTCTGGGTTGAGGTCCACTCGACTCCACTAGGCTCCACTTGAAGGTTGAACGAACTTACTTCGGTAAACTTCGTGCCGAAGATGATCCACCCGAAGTCCGTTAATCCAAGCTACCTCTTCACTAAATTCTTTAGTGAAGAAAACACACTACACCAAAGCGCTAATCTAGTGTAGGATGGTGAAGTAGGGGTTATGTTTGCTCACTAGGGTTCTCACAAGTTTAAGGGTTCACAACTCATGTGAGGGATTGAGCTTGGAGGTAGAGGTGAGGAAAAAGGGAGAGAGCTAGAGAGAAAACTCATCACATGAGCTCAACTCAAGAAAATGGCTAAGTATGGAATGAAGTGAATCAATGGCTCTTTCTTGACCTCACACTTATTCAAGCATGGAATTATTTGCAATAATAAATTACAACCATGCTTGAATAGTGAGTCAAGACTAATAAACAAATTTTAAAGCCCATGCTTCACACCATACACAAAAAGTCTCCATATTTTTCTACCTTATTTTCTATTTTCTAAAAATAGAAAATCCATACGATACTTCATATGATATATATATATATATATCACATATATATTAATATATATATATATATATATATATATATAAGCATATAATTAGTGAGCAATAATATTAGTCAATATACAATTATATCAAATATAAATATATATCATATTATTAAATCAACACTTGATTTAATAATCCGGTTATATCGCATATAACCGACTAATATCATTTATATGTATATCACATTATCAAATCAACACTTGATTCAATAATCATGTTATATCACATATAACCTAACTGATGACAAATAGCCGCCAGATTACAATACGGTATCTCATACTCATACTTAATCAGGCCCCCCGCATATATCAGCATATGTGCCCTACTTCATTTCGCTTGAACCAGGAAACTTCTATATGGGACTCTAAAGACTCGTCAATACGCCAGCAGTAGGTAACGATCACATCAGTTACCTACAAGCCGTCAGCGGTACTAGCTGGACGTAACGGCTACCCAGGTATTGAGCGAATAGAAGATCAACAAGCAAACTTGTCCAAACTTCCATGAATACTATAGGTAACACTTACCGTATAGTCCAGTCTCTTCGTCTGAATTGTCGCATATCGAGTCTGGGGGTGGTATCGTCAGACCCCAATAACTTGATAAGTCATGCCAATGTAAGATGTATAACGGTACGAGAAACTACTGATAACACTTACAGTAAATCTCATCAACATCCCTGGCCAGGGACTTCCTGTTATAGCCAATCAAGCATAGCGCAACATCAACTCCCTATACCGGGAGAGACAAAACCTCTCCTATCGCTCATTGCTTCCATGTGACTTGGGACTTTATCCAAAATCCACCTGTTTGCACGACTGCTTTGAGTCGTGGTAGGAAGGAAATCAAAGCACAGTGGGAACCACAAAAGACTCTGTGATGGTCTCGGGTCTACAGACGAACCCGTACCAGTGTCACCAGAGAACTGCTACCTGACGATAGGTATAGTACCATCTAGGAGTTCTCGGCAAGTCCTGTTCAGTGTACCCATTCTCTAATAAGCACCTGTGTACAATCTTTGATGTCAAACACCAATGTATATGGGATCAACCATTGCCCTATACAGGGTCAAGAAACGTACAAACTAGTCTACTCTGGAATATCGATGCCTGTCTCGATATTCGCTCGACTAGGAACAATTGAAGGATGTGCTTGTGGATGACCCAGGTCCCAGTAGTATGATCCGCATCATAGTCCTGTTAGTCAAGCCTACATCCTAAGGGCTCTATCAACATGTATATGAGAGACAATATAATAATACTAGTGAACATGTTAAGATAAAGACAACCAGATAGCATACTATCATGTCGAGCATGAAAGTCCTCCATATATATATCCAAGCTTCCACTATATCATACAATAATGGCCTCTAGGGCATACATATCACTAACAAAAGCTCGGCAAGAGTTCGTTTGTTTGGATTACCTATTATAAGAAAGTGAAAAGAAAAGAGGGTGAAAAGGCAATGATTTAAGCTCTTTTTGGATTTTGGAAATTGTTTAGCTTTGAAAGAGGACTTGAGGCAAATCACAAAATTCACAATCAATCCCTAGAATTAGGGTCTCTTAGGTCAAGGCACTAGACCACTCCTAGATTTCCAAAGGACAAGTCCCAGGATCATTCCTCTACTACCTCCTTATTAATCTTGTGGTCAGATAAGTGCCAGGTAAGTGGGCGGTATCCGCTATACGAATCACCAAAATAGCGGGCCTAATTAAGTAACCATTTTCCTTAGTCACACTTGCCTCAGAGACCACAAGAAAAATGCGGATAAGCAATAGATTACCCACGACCTTCCTCTATCCTAATTGAGCGCGAATGTCCTTAGTGGCTAGGTCTAGATATTTTTTTATTAATATAGGGTTATGCGTATGCACGTTTGTGATTTGAGGGGCTTAGAAAGGGTGATGAAACCCCCACCTGATCTGAATTTGGGTGTATTGCCCCTTAATGTCCATTTTAGATATGCAAAGCAAATCAAAATCTGAAAGACGCAAACAGATTTTTAGCGGTGATACTTGTAAAGAATCCTGCAAGTAAAATCAATTTATTGGAGTTTTAGAGGAGAGAGAAAGATAGTAGTAAATTACCACAGAAGTTTGTGGGCCCAACTCTATCAATATGCCACGGTTCCGCCGCCAAACCCAAAAAACTGTCGCGGTTTCGCCGCCGTCTTGGGGGATCTTCTGCTAGTTTTTCTTCAGGGCCCTCCTATACTCCTCTGGTTCAAGTTGAAATCCCTGAATCTCTATTTCCTTGCTCCAGTTACTCTAGATTCCCTTGCAAAGCTCGCACAATAATCATTAAAAGCGCAAGATGCAGTTTTGTTTATTTTATGTTTGCTAGATTTTATAAGAAATCAACCTGAATAATAAGAAAAAAAAATTACGACCGTTTCCCCGGCAACGGTGCCATTTGATTGATCATGAAAAAAATGTGTTTGTAAATAACCACAATCAAGACGGTGTCGCTAGTAGCTAGCCATAATGAGTACGGATCATCCGCAGGGAAACATGAACTCTTTTCTTGCTTTAGACGAGTTGATGAAAGATGAATGATTATTTGTCGTAACGGATATAGAATTTATAAAGAAAAAGCTTATAGGGTTCAAAGGACTTAGTAGTAATGGATGAATACTTAAAAATGACTCTTTTATCTTTTAATAGTTTAAAACTAGATCGATAGTGATGAATGTAGATTAGGGTTTTTGGAAGAAACTAGGGTTTCCCCACTATTAACCCTTGTCCTTTCATTGATCTCTATTCATGTATAGTCCTTAACAAAACAAGTGTTAAACCAATCTCAAATCGTGGTCGTGACTATCAATAATTGAGAGCACGCCCGATAAGAATGTTAACATTCATTTTGCTAAAGTTTATAAATTTTAAAATGTATAAAAGAAGTTAAAAGATTTTCTCATCCATTGTCTTACCCTATCTTACAAACCCTAACAAGTTAAGAATTACTCGCTCATGGTTACAGATTTAGAAGAAAGGTTGAAGAATGAAATCATAATGAAGATGCAGAAAAGTAAGTGCAGAAATTAAATGCAGAAATTAAATGCAAAAAGAATAATAAAAAAACACTATCTTTATTAATCAACTATTGCATTTACAATTCCCCTTAGAAAGTAGAATATAAGGACCATAATTTGCTCTAGATCTCTCTCTTGTTGGAGGTAGATGAATAGATGTTGATCACTTGAGTACGTGGACCCCTTGGATCTCTTGATCTCTTCGGTGATTATTTTCAATGTACAGCTCTCGAACCCTTATATAGTCTCTCAAACCAGAAACCCTAGATTCCATATTTGATTATATGCAGTTAAGATCCAAACCAAAAAATATCACATCCAATGGCTATTAAAGAGCCGCGGAACCGCCGCATATAGCCATGTTTGGCCGCGGTTCCGCCGCAACTTGGTGGCATCAGGTTTTGGGATTTTTTGTGGTCTCTTGTGTTGCCATATAGAGATCTTTTTGATGTCTGGATTCTGAAAATAATGTTCTGAGTCTCTGCCGTTTCTAGATCTCTCGATTTGCTTCCAAATTTTGACAGATTCGGTTTCGATATTCCGATTTGACTCGGATCTCTTACTTGAATTCCAGACCTGAGCTAATATCTACACAATATCTCAAATCATAGTGTCAGTAGCATTTGGTATTTTTGAGATATTATCCTAACCATTTAAATGATATAATACCTTAAGAATATTGATTAGAAATATTTGATATGATATGCATATTTTAATTACTAAGATTTCATTTAAATATTATATGCATATATTTCCTCTCATTATGTTAATTTTAATGTAGAAACATATGATAATAATATTTTTACAAATAAACCCTCATATGTTCTATATTTACAATAAATATCTTTTAATACTTAACAATAATAGGGAACATGTTCATACAAATATGCAATATTTAGACTAATCAGGGAACGTACTCCGGTGAGGTCTTCTAAAGGGTGCAAACTTGGAGGCGAGGCATTTAGAAATGTCCCCAATGCATCATACTTATTCCAGCTCCGTAGCCCTTAGGAATCTAGCGGGCTTACGTGGATGACACATCATACGCTATGTATCGTGATCCGGAAAATTCCCACTTATGTGCACCATCACTTACCTATTGTTATATAACATGTAAACTTGATGTTTCTTTTGCTAAATAAAATCATATATATGTTCATTCTGCGCCATGGATGCAAATGGTTATTTTACATAACCCCACTCAATTTCTAGCCTTTTTAATTTTTAATTTTTAAACCCCATAATCAGAGGTGTTTTAGAATGGCTAGGTCTGGTTTGCCATCGATGTTATAGTTTCTGAAAACCTCGGTTTGTTTGGATGCTAAACTCTAAAATTTGAAACCATGCCTCATTTGGCAAGCAAAATAGAGTTTACGAAACCATGTTTTCAATAAGTTTCGAGGGCTCGAAATCTCATTTTTCTATACTCAAGGGCCTATTTGGGAACTTTCAAACAAGGCACATAAAGAGTGGAGTTTTGGAAAGTTTGGTTCTCTCTCTTTCTATCATCTCTCTGGTACTTGAAAATAAGCCAACTTAAAACTTGGCTTCATTTTAAAAGTTTTAGTCCTTTTTTGCATATAGATAGAGCTAGAGAAGCCGGAGTTTATTTTTAAGTAGAGACAGAGACAGGGCCATGGCAAAAAACTTGCAAGGCCGTACCGTCGCTTTAAAAATTTGAGTTGTGCGCCGTTGCCAAAGTTAAGAAAATATGATAACTCAAAAAGCAATGATATATGTAACTAGAAAATGTTTCGCAGGGGCATTGGTGAAAAACCCTTGATGTCAGGGGATATCTCCAAGAGCCACATGAATCACCGCCGCGAAAATCGCCGTCGACGCCGACTCTCTGAAGGATCTCCCTCCATTCATTTCCAGGTCTGCTTCATCAATGCATTTTGAATCTTGAAAAAATGCAACTTCAACTTGTTCATTCATTTATTGGAAAGTGATGGAGGCTGAGATCTCCTTCAGATGTTGTCCTCCGTCGATCCTGTGATAGCAGTCTTTGACGGCTGAGATTTTTTTTGGAAGTTTTTAAGTGTGGATCTCAATAGGTTGGTATTTGATGCCGAGCTACCTGCAAAGAAGTCCCGGGATGGGTGACCACCGTAGGACCCTCCGACGAGCAAGTTAGTACCGAGGCATAAGTGAAGAGTAGCGGCGTATTGGAAATGAGTTCGATTTTGAGTTACCTGAGTCGTCCGAGAGAGGGATTTATATAGGGGTCACGTGGAGCGAGCAGGCGCGAGATCTTCGCCATCAGTTACGCCCCAGCATTCTCCTCGCCTTGAATGGCAGGATGTGCCCATTAATGGGGGGATACGCCCATTAATAGGGGGGATGCGCTAGCGTGGGACGCGGATCTTAGGGAGGTAGATATCTCGTCTTGGCGATATACGCGGAGCTGTTGCGGGACGCATGGGATCCACGCTCTTGATTGATCGGGGGGAAATCGAGGAAGCTCGGCATGTCAGGAGCTTGGAGACGAGCCGGGTGGCCGAGGAAGCTCGGCATGTAAGACGGCTTGGGGAAGAGCAAGGAGACTGAGGAAGCTCGGAGAAGAGCTGTTGGTAGTTTCTTAGGTAAAGGTGGAATGTATTCGGAGAGGTCTCCTGAAAGGTTGGATACATTCCTCGAGAAGAGGATCCCGAGGAATTTCCCTGATGCAACTCATTTATTCCACCCCCGTAGCCTTCGGGACAAGTCATCCGCCACGTGTCGTAATCTGGGGAGATACCACTTGTGAGCATTATCATTAGCCCCTCATTCTCGTTCCGACCTACTTATGGATCGGGTCGAGAGTGGTCTGCTCGGTTTTCCTTTTGCTCATTTTGGCGCCAAGAATCATAATGTGGATAGCCTGGGAATGGCATGGTGTTTGGTGGTTGAGTCATTTCGATCTTTGGGCCCACGTGTCGCCTCGTCGTTCGCCTGAATTTTCGCGTGTATCCCTGATGGCGTAAGCGGATCGGTGAAATGATTTCTCTTTAAAGAAGGGACGCCATTTCAGTCGATTTGTCAGTTGAGATACGGGCCACGTGTCAGCCGTTGGTTGGCGAGGGTGAGGACAGGCTGTCTCTGACTCCTACAGTCGAAGAGACGTCCCCAATCGCCACGTCGAGCCCCATCGGCCGCTGGGCGCGACATTTCTTTTTTGTGGGAATCAATCTGGGTCGTAGGATATTCTTTTCTGGGGTGTATAAATAAGAGGGGACCATCCTAGGGCTGACACTTTGCTCAAATTCTCTTTCATTACTGAAGATTGCTTGGCGCTCCTTCCTTTAGATCGGATTCTCTGTTGATTTTTCCTCAGTGAGTCCATTCCTTTGAATCTGGTTTGATGTCTTCATCCGAGGAGTCCGTAGAGGTAGTAAAGGTAGAGTCGGACGATGAAGCACCCGTTGTTGGGGCCGAGTCTAGTGGGTCTTCCTCCTCTTCGGCTTCAGATAGCCAAGAGGGTTCTTCTTCTTCTTCATCCTCCGTGTCATGTTCGCCCCTAGAGTCAGGGTTTCCCCTGTCACTAGCCGTCAGGCGGCGACAAGGGCCCCTAAGGTGCGCATCGGGAACACCCGCGATGCGCCCTCCATTTTGAAGAGTCTAGACGAGCTTTCCGAAATTTGGACTCGATTCCACATTCTCTCTAACTATTCACTTCGCTTAGCTAGAGAGGGTGAGCGTGCGGATGAGGTACGGAGCAAGAAGATTGCCCTGTACTCGGAAGCGTTCCGGGCAGGAATGCGCCTGCCCTTCCCCACCGAGGTTTGCGGGGTGCTTCGTTGTTTCCACCTTGTTCCAGGCCAGCTAGTGCCGAACTCGTGGAGAATGCTCCTCAGGTTTCTGGTCTGGTAGAAACTTGAAAATATCCCCTTCAGTTTGACTCTCCTTGTCTCTTTCCTTTGTTATAAGAATCACTCCGGCACTAGTAAGGATGAGCCGAGCCGGGTGTATTTTTCGTATAAGAAGCGTAAGGGTAGGGTGGACGGGTTAGGGGTAGTAGTCGTCCCTTCTTCCATTCACGAATGGAAGGAGAAGTTTGTATTTGTCGAGATGCCTGAGGGTGAGGGCTGACTTGTGCCTATATACTGGCACGGGGCCGACTGCTCGAGGGCAAAGTAGTTGACTTCCTCCAAGGCGAGGGTGGTGTCCCTATGGGAGCCGATCCAACGGGCGGATGTCCTGCTATCTGAGCAGGCACTGAGCTGGGCTGGGCTCAGTCCTATGCGTTTCTTGGGTAAGTTAGGGCTTTCTACGTTCTGTTTAGACTTTACCAAATTTTCTTCGATATTTTATTGTCGCTAACCCCCCTTTGTTTGCGTGTACCCCTTTTTTTTGCAGAGTCCATGGACCGAACTAAAATTCTATCTACCCTGGCCACCAAGACTCAGGGAAAGAAGGCCGGAGGCGTAAGCTCATCCTGACCCGGTCCAGGCTCGGCCCCAAGGCCAACTCCACCACCCAAGCCTTCCGCCACTCCCCGAGTTCCAGAAGAACGCCGCGGGGAGAGCCATAAGAACTCGCGGGACCTGACGCCCCGGGCATGAGAGGAGGAGGAGGAAGAGGCTGGGCCCGCCGAAGTCCCCCTCAAAAGGCAGAAACGGACGGTCTCCCGGCCACCTCCTTCTGGGACCCCAGTGCAGGAATGCGAATTCTGTATTGAGGTGCCTTTGGGGCTCTCCATCACCGACAATCTGCTTTCCGACATGGAGCAAGTGGCCGTGGTTTAAATACCCCAGGGGACCATGAAGGCCCAAATAGCCGCCATAGCACAAGGGGCGGTTCAGGTCGGTTTCTAACTTTTCTCAAAATATTTCTTAAGTCTTATTTCCTCGGTTTGAACTTTCTAACCTGTAATGACCCCAAAATCTTTATACATTTGTATTATCCCTCTTCAAAAATATACCGTATTTATTTGTACTTAGTATTTTCCTCTTTCTATTAAATTTATTATTATTTTATTCCTCAATCTATTATGTATTTTTTTCTAGGTACAATTTCTTTTTCTTATATTTAAGTTTTTAACTTCTCATTCTTATTTTTTCCTTTCATAAATATTTAACCCAAATCCATTATTCTTATTCTCCATAGCCCATCTAAAAAGCCCATTATCTTTTTAAGCAACATCATATATTTAATTCTAAATTAAATATATGCATGAACAACCTTATAGCTCATTGGTTAAGTCCTTGCATTGTTATTCCATAAGTCACATGTTCAAATCCCCATTCTTGCAATTATTTTTTATCATTTTTTATTCTTCCCATAACCTACAAATGAGACCTTTCATTTCCAAAATGAATGGTGACCTTTCATTTCTCTTTTAATTCTCATGTTAAATGCATATATTATTATTCACCATTACAACATCTTTATTTGTCCTCCTCCATCTTTTCCTTCCTCATATTTTTCTATCTCTCACTTCTTCCTCTTTACCAAGATGACAAGAAGAAGAACATGAAGAAGTATTCAAGAAGGTCTCGCTACTAACGCGAGGCTATCGGCGGATAGACAAGCCCGGTGACAATACCGGCTTGTGCATGTAAGTCCCTTCTCTCTCCTTTCCCCCCATCTCTTTTTTCCTCTTGTCATGCATCGTGAACCCCTTATTCTTTTCATATCATAATCCATAAGAGAAGATACACATAAACATATACATATACATAAACATAAGTTTAGATATATATGATTCTATATGGTTTAATAATATCTTATTATCTCTTGTTCAAATTAAAGTATTTTTAATTCTTTCTTCATGATTATGAATGTTTATTACAAGTTGTGAGAACATAGATTTCAATCCATAATATATCTACGATATCTCATGGAATCGGTTTGGTTATTAAAAGAAAGGATAAAGCTTGCATAAAAATACTAGTTAATCTTTTTGCCGATTTTAGTATACACATCAATACCTTTAGGTTTAAAATAATTTTTAGACATTAATTTTTACTTCTGAAAATTTCATGGAATTTACATATGATAGATTATATTATTTTATACATGCTGTAAAAATTTTAGATCGATCCGCATAACGGTTTGTGAATTACATCGTATTTATTCACTGATCGTAAAACAGAAAACTGCAGCTATCGGTCAATTTCTAGAACACATAACTTGGTATACCGGTATCCAAATTGAGCAAACTCAGATGTATTTTCATTTCATGCATTGTATAAAGAATGTTATTAATAAAAGTTGCTGTTATTTCTATTATTCGTCTCTTGTGATTCATTTTATATTGCTTAGTTACGCTTAGCGTATGTACTTCTGAGTACATACGTAGCGGGCCTCGTCACGTCCACTTCGCCGTACACTGGGAAGCGGGGCGTGACATAACCCGTTTGCTGCTTTCCACAGGTCCTCCACCACTGCGCATTCCTCGTTGCCATGGAATCCGAGGAGGTAGCCCCAGCCATGAAAAAGGCGGGTGAGTCCTCCAAGTTGGAGGAGGAGCTCCGCCTCCAACTGCGGCAAGCGAAGGAGAAGGCGTCTCTCCTCGACACTTGTCTGGTCGTCGAGAGGCTGACGAACTCCAGGCTGAAGGAGTCGCATAGGCTTCTGGACAAGTCCAATCGGGCTATTCAGGCCAAGTTGTAGGAGGTGAACGGCTTCTACTATACGGTGAAGAAGTCGTTGGACGCCCTTAAGAGGGATGTCCGGGCGGCCTTAGACGCGGTGAAGCTCGCCAAGTGCCAGGCGGCGAAGGCCGTGGAGGCGTATAAGGCGTCAGATCAATTCTACGCTGATCTCTCCGAATCCGCGGCCGTCGTGTGGCACAGCGCCCTCGACACCGTCAAGGAGTCTACGCCGGGGTTCGATATCAGCGAGCTCCGTGCTAAGTATCCCCTGGCCGAGGAGGTGCCGCAGGGGGATGTCGCCGAGGCTGCCATTGGGGGCGAGGATGCCGATGGAAGCCCCAACCCCAAGGTCACAGTTTTGGTCCCCGAGGCTGGTATTGAGCAGGGAGAGATCCTTTCCAAGCGGGCGGACTGAGCTTTCCTTCCTTGGGGATTTTTTCATTTTTCAAAATTTTTGTAAGCCTCCAGGCATTTTTGTAAGGCTGAGAAGCCCAGAATACCTTGTATTTACTTTTGATTATAAATAAAGTACACATTTTCTTTGCCCAAATGTCTGCTCACTGTGCAAGTACCTTTAGTTCATATACTTTTGTTTGAATCTTCATTTTGCAAGTATTTTTAGCTCGTAGGTCTTTTCATCTTGTAAGTGTTAGGCCGGTGTCCACCCCTCCGCACTTGCTGACCGTTCATCGAGTAGCGATGGACGATAGCGCCAAGTGTAGGAAGGTCGGTGTCCTCCTCGAACCCAGGGTGAGGCGGTGATCGTGCATCGAGTATGAGTCGATTGATGGTTAAGTGTAGGAAGGTCGGTAATTTCCTTTCTACTCAGCTGCCTCATGATGAAGGCTTTGATTCACAGCGTTGTTGGGCAGGACGCTATCCGCTGTGGATGGACCAAGTAGGAAACTACTCGGTGGCCTCACGAGGAGGGCTTTGATCCACAACGTTCATGGGCAGAAAGCTACCCGCTGCAGATGGACCGAGCAGGAAGCTACTCGGGGGCCCCGTGAGGAGGGCTTTTGATCCACAGCGTTGTTGGGCAGGAAGCTACCCGCTGCGGATGGACCGAGCAGGAAGCTACTCGGTGGCTTCGTGAGGAGGGCTTTGATCCACAACATTGATGGGCAGGAAGCTACCCGCTGCAGATGGACCGAGCAGGAAGCTACTCGGGGGCCCCGTGAGGAGGGCTTTTCCACAGCGTTGTTGGACAGGAAGCTACCCGCTGGGGATGGACCGAGCAGGAAGCTGCTCGGTGGTCTCATGAGGAGGGCTTTTGATCCACGGCGTTGACAGGCAGGAAGCTACCCACTGCGGATGGACCGAACAGAAAGCTACTCGGTGGCCTCACGAAGAGGGTTTTTGATCCACAGCGTTGTTGGGCAGAAAGCTACCTACTGCGGATGGACCGAGCAGGAAGCTGCTCGGTGGCCTCGCGAGGAGGGCTTTAGTTAACTCTCTAGTGTCTTCTTGGGGCGTCGTTCAATCTTCCTTGACCCGTGAAGGGTGGGAATGGTGACCGTCGCGGGCGACAAGTGGCGGTGCCATATCGGGAAAGTGTGATATTCCGCGATTTGCGTCGTTGCGTGAGTAAATCTCGGCCGTTGGAAGATTTTTTGGTGAGGCTATAAATAGCGAAGCAATGTTGATTTCTTTCTATTCTCGCATTCCCTGAAGATGGTCGGCCGTGTGTATACCATCAGGGAGATTGTTTCCCGTGATGACGTATACCTTTATAACCTTGATCGTTTCGAGGAAACGTATGAGGCGATGATAAGCCGCTTGGAGGTCCACTGTGGGCGCTTACTTCCCTGAAGATCTTCTCTTCTTCAGGTATTGATTTATGCGATATGGAGGACTTCGCCGGGTCTGCACAATACACCATCTCTAGGGTTGATGGACGAGGCGTTCGAAAAATGCACACGGTCCATGGACTCGGTCTGATCTCAAAGAGAAGGCGAGACCGCTCGGTGGACCTACTTCTTGATAGTTTCAAACAAAGGTTGGTCATCGCTTCATGCTTGGCGGAAGGGAATCCATGGTTTCTAGGGTCCGCGAGTACCATCGGTGGGAGCGGGTCGAAGCTGCTTAGGATCGGCTGGAGGAGCTTTCCTCGGTGTACCACCGACAATGTCTTCTTAACCCCTACCCCCTCTGTTGTAATTTTTTTGTAAGACTGGGGAGCCCACAATACCTCTTAAGAAATAAAGTTATCCTTTGCCGAAGTGTGTTGTCTCTTTTTATCTCTTCAGTACATTTTATATTTTTTCTTAGAACAAACCTTGGAGTCTCGGAACCGAGAAAAGAGACAAATGGTCGGAGTCCTATAGTGGACCTAGCCCGAAAGACTTTAGTTAAATGCAGAAAGGAATTACATTATTTCAAAAAGTGGATACATATTTTACTTATACAATTTGAGCTTTTCTGCATAATAAGGCCGGGGAAAATTATGCCCCCTGGCGTCTTGCAGGCAGTACGCTCCACCAGACAATGTTTCCATTATGAGGAATAGTCCGTCCTATTTTGGGGAGAATTTATGCAGTCCCCTTGGTCTACGAACTCATTTCTTCGTAAGACCGGGTCTGCCCTCTTGAAGGCCCGATATTTAACTCGGGCGTTGTAGTAGCGTGCAGTTTGCTGCTGGTAGGCGGCCACTCTGATTTGCGCTCGATCCTATTTTTCCAACAAGATGTCCAAGTTGCTTCGGAGCGCCGAGGTGTTGGCTTCATCGTCGAAATGTTCTACTCTATAACTGGGCAATCCGATCTCCGCGGGGACCATTGCCTCGGTACTGTAGCATAGGCTGAATGGGGTTTCTCCTGTGAGTGTCTTCTTTGATGTTCGTAACGCTTACAGCATTCGCGGCAGTTCCTTGACCCAGCCGCCATGCCTTCCTTCCAAACGAGCTCTGAGATAGCGGATGATGCCTCGGTTCGCAACCCCGGCCTTCCTGTTGCATTGAGGATGGGCAACCGCGGCAAACTTCATCAGTATGTGGTAGTCGCTGCAAAACTTTTTGACTTTGTCATTTTCGAAGTTAGTCCCCATGGTCAGTAACTATACACCTCGGGATTCCGAACCGAGAAATTATGTTGTTCTGTAGGAACTTTATCGTAGAGACGGCGTCCGGTTTTCTGATGGGCAGGGCCTCTATCCATTTTGTGAAGTAGTCCACGGCGACAAGGATGTATCGGTGTCTGCCCGTGCCGGTGGGGAGTTGACCGACCATATCCATCCCCTATTGCGCAAACGACCAAGGGGAGTAAGTGGCGTTAGTTCAGTTGTAGGAAGA